>JAMZRA010000002.1:2833383-4087133 GCA_024499935.1 Tyrophagus putrescentiae
TCTCCGTCCCGGCGCCAAGTGCTTTGAGTTGGCGGCTGAAGAAAAAGTGATCACCACGACTTCATCAGGTGGTGATGCTTCAAAGCCGAAGAAGGTCATTGAAAAGACCACCACCACCACCACCACCACTACCACAACCACGACCACCTCTTTCGGCTGCCACCAGCGCCCCTACCACCTCATCTCCGGCGGTGGCAGCTCAATCTCGGCGTCGCTCGTCTGCGGCGGCTACCGGTGCCTGCTGGTAAAGCCGCCCAACGGCTGGCTCCTGCTGCTCGATATAGGCGGTGGAGGAAACTCCGTCACGCCGGCCCTCCTCACTGCCAATCAGTACGTGGCACTAAGTGGTGGTGGTCTGGTATCAGCTGCTGCCGCTGCTGCTCTACAAAACAACTTTAAAAGCAGTCTAGGAGTGAAAGAAGTTCCAGAAGGAGGGGGAGGAGAAGGAGGAAATCTTCGGTACCTGAACAACTTCAAAGGTCGACTTGGCAACTATCAACAGCAAAAGGATCATCAGCAGCAGCCGCAGCAGCAGTACTTACCGCTTTTGCTTTTGCCCAACGCCGGCGATGGCGTTCTCGTCCAGTACGGCGCCATTCTATTTGGAGGAAGTGGAAGTGGTGGTGGAGGTGATAACTTCCCACGTAGAGGAGGAGTTGGAGGAGTTCGTGGTAGGCGCGGTGGTATTAATCGAGGAGGAGTTGGTGGCGCTTCAAATCGGTTGAATGACAACAGCGGCCATTCTTTCTTCAGCAACAACAACAACTTTGTCTTCATCGGCGAGTTCGCCAGTCCAGTGGTCAGCTTCAGCGGTATTCAGATTCGTCTCAATCTGGCCGCCTCAATGGAGCAGCTGAGCAAGTTTTCCGGTGGTGATGGAAACAAAGAAGACGGTGGCGGCGGTGGAAAAGAAGCAGTGGCGGCGGCGCTGGAGATCGCCTGGCCTTCCCTGCCAAAGCTACTGAGCAGCAGCATCGGTGGCGGTGGTGTTGGAGATGCTGCTAAAACCCTTGATGAAACAAAAAAGAAGATGATGAAGAAGAAGGAAGAGCAGAAGAAAGTCGTGACTGAGGCTGAAAAGGATGTCGAAGGTGGTGATACTGAAGAGAAGGACGAAAAGAAGAAGGAGGAGAAGCCATCATTGAACGACAACAAAGTTCCTGAAGACCAAGTTGCTCGTCTTCCGACAAATCGGCAGGAGATTGGCCACCTCGACAGTCGGCGACTCGGTGGACAAATGAGCGTTCCAGTGCAGCCAGGCAAGCAATCTTCGACCCCAGCAACAGCAAACAACTTGAGCACAGCCTCTCTCTTTCTCGTTTTGTCGTTTCGTCTTTCTTCTCGCCTGTTTTTTTCATCCACACTACCGCCACAACCACATTCACAACTTCAGTACAGTTTGCGCCCACTTTCATTTCAGGTCGTTGTAAACAACAAGACCACCGCCATCGTTGGGCTTTTTCCATTCCCGCTGGATTTTTTTTACTGAGGACATGTTTCAGAATTAATTTTTTTATCCTCTTCTGTTGTCCAAGTTGTTTCACCTAGCTTTTGTTCTTTTTGTTTGTGCTCCGTTTTTTCTCTTGCCTAGTCGCCTGAATTAGATCTCTTTATGCTTTACACTTTGTGCTTTCTTTGCTTCTACTATCAAAACGTGCGACATGCCTCGGCTTGGGGCCGATTGATTAGTCTCGGTGGTCTTTTTTTGTTTCTGGTTAAAGTGTGTGTGCTTTGCTGAACGAGAACTGCCAAATCTTGTCAAGTCATTGGTGGACGAGAATTGCACGAGAAAATTGCTGCCGTTTCTTCTGTTACTGCAGTTGTGGGATGACTTTGATTTGCTGAAGCATCGAAGAAGAAGAAGCAGAAGCGGGGAGCAGTCGAAGTGTAATCGAATGATTTAGCTGGAAATTATCATTTAGTCCACGTTGATTTGTTTTGGACAGGTAGAAATCTAGGAAGAGGGGGGAAGAACGAAAAGTTTAATAGGGGCAAAAACGAAAAAGTGATTGAAGAAAGAGAAGAAGAAAGACTGTTGGAAGTCATTTCCAGGGCAATTAGACAGGCGGCAAGGAAGCATTCTTAGGTTGTGGTTGCTGCTGGTGTTGCTGGTGTTGTAGACCGGCGATGAAATGACACAAAAGCATGGTCGAGGAAAAGCAAGAAAGCAGAAGTAAAACAGAGACACTTTGGTTTTCGCTCTGTTCAAGCTCAAGCGATGACTACCAAATCGGAGGCACATTTCACTTTGCTTTGTAGTACTTTTTGATGAATTTTTTAAATGAAAGTAAACAAGATGGCCAATCTTGAACTCTTTTTCTACACAGCTGAAACCTTTCTCCTACTGACTGTGATTCAAGTCAAAGGCGACCTCTTCGACGGCATCTCCTCCTCCTCCTCGCCCACAGCCAACGCCGTCTGCTTCACCTCAGAGGACTGTCGACGGGATCGAAATGAGGCAGACAACGGCCAAGTTCAACGAAGAGAACCAGCGAACCAGAAAGCAGCATCAACTCCTCTGTTACCACTCTTCTGCCAGAACAGCTCCCTCGAGTGTCTCTGCAATCGCCTGCAGCTGCACACGCACGAATCAGCTGAGAGCTCACCGCTGACCAACTGCGTCCGCTGCACCGAGGCGGCCAGCAAAGCAGAGTCCTCAAACGACCCGATCGACCCGTGCACCGCCCTCGACCCGTACAGCCTTTGCAACCGGGGCTCAGGCCTCTGCGAGTGCTCGCTGACCAGTCAGGACAGGGCGGCCTCGGACAGGCTTTTGAGGCAAACTGAAGACGACCTCTCCGCGAAATCGCCGGGCAGCATCTGCCTGCACCGGCACCTGAGCGAGCACTACAACTTCTCCAGCGGCACGTCGGCCCATGAGCACGTCGGAAGCTCAACTTCGAGCACGGCATTCTTCGGCCACCACTCGCCGCTCCCCGAGTGGATGCTCAGCCTCCTGCTTGCCTACCTCCTTCCGGCGCTGGTCATCCTCACCGTCGTCTACTTTCTCTACCGACAGGGCTGCTGCAACTGTGGCTGTGGAAGGTCGGCAGGAAGAGGAAGAGGAAGTGGGGGAAGTGGTGACGACTCAGAGATGGTCCTATACCGACAGCTCTAAACAAAGGGGAGGAAAGAAAGAAGGGTTGTGTTGTAAACAAAGTTTTGAGGCTATTTCGTAATAAAAATATACAGGGTGGGCCGCCTAAAGTGTCGCTAGCTTTCCTGATGACGATATCTTAAAACGAGTGTTCTTTTAATCCAAATTCAAGATGGAACTTATCTCCTTTCGGCCTGTAAAGTCAATGCTCCACTGAAAGTATTTTTTTATTTAGTCGACTTGTATCATCGCTTAGTTTACGAAGTAAAAAATATCTGTATAAGTATCTGTTGAATAAAAATCATAACTGATAAACACAAACTGAATACAAATTGCATGCAAAGAAGAATTCTAGCTACTGGAAATCTTTGCCACCCGCTTGTTGCGCCAGAGAAACTGAGTGTCTACAAAAGAAAAAAATTGAGGTTGGAAAAAGTTGACACAATGGCAGAACTTTCTAATCCCACTCCCAAACTTACGGACTAGACTGATGATGGCAAAGAGGAAGAAAATGATCAGCAGGCCGTATATCCACGACAGCTCGACCATCGGCTCCGAGAAGAGGTTTTTGCTGGCGTTCATGCTCGGATAGCGACCCATTATATTTGCTGATTTAAAATTGCAAAAGTTGAAGAAAGAACGAGAATATGCGAGGAATGAAGTAAAAATGATGACGATGCAGTTGTTGATGATGACGTGACGGTGATGGTGATGAGTAAAGAAGAGTGAAGTGCTCAATAGAAAAAGTTCTAAAAATGGTTCTGCAGTTTTCTTCGCTTTTAATCCTCGTCCATTACATCATCTTCAGCAAGTGCTTGATCTTTGCAGGCTGCTGTGTCAGCAAAGTTAAGTACTTTCTGAAGCTGGGGACGTAGTACGCCTCCGATGGACTGTCCAGACGGGCGACCGTCCACCGGGCTGGCAGGCTAGGATCAATGGGGCCATCCAACGCTTCAGAGAGCTTATCACAGTGCAACAGCTGAGCGATGCGATCACTAAGGTGCCTCTCCTGGTGGACGACATCGCCGGGCGTCAGCTGACACTCTCTTCTCGTAAAGGTAAGTTTCGGTTGCTTCGTCTTTGCTTTGGTCCTTGTTACCTTTTTTAGAGATTGCAGCGAAGACACACTGACAGTCTTCTTGGGCGCCTGTCTGAGCCGCTGTGGACAGCTCCTCACCCGGGAGATGACCTCTCGCTGGTGGAGGCCCATCTTCTGGGCGCACTGCCTGATGTGCGCGATGGTGAAGCCCGTCTTGGTGCTCGACTGGTGACCGGGCGTCAGACACACCGGACAGTGGTAGTAGACGATGTAGTGGTCGTCGCTGATGATGGTGGTGGACAGCTGTTGCTTCGTCTGGACGCAGCATCGGCTTCTTTGGCCTGGTCGCAGCCGTTGCTGATCAGTTGATTGCACTCCTCCTGCACCTGCTCCTCTAGCTGTTTCAGGTACTGCTCCACGCCCTTTGAGGTGCTGGTTTTGCTCTTCGGTTTTGTTGATGCTGCACCTGTCCCAGGTTTTCGAGGCAGCACAAGGAGAAGGTCTTCCTCGTCATCGGAAAAGGTGTCCTTCAGAAGGCGGTCGATGAAGGCGGCAGTTGAGGAGGATGTTCTTGATGACTTTCGCGTTGAGCTAGTAGACATTTTTTTCAGGAATGAAGGTGATCGAATCAAATTGAATCACTGAATACCGAATGAGAAAACTTTCTTTGGCGTCTGTGGACAAGTCTTCAAGAACTGTCTTCAAGTGTTGTCTTCAACGGTCAAAACCGAGAAGTAAACAAACACAGCAGCTGAAGCAGCAGTCGCCGCTGTCAGCTGACAAAACAAACCGTCGCCACATGCGGCAGCAGCAGCAGCAGCGGCAGCGTATAAACGTAGCACACAATTTGAAAAATTGCTCAAGATTTGCCCAAAACAAGTCAGACCAAAGAACTCTTAGAAAAATCTCTTTAATAAAAGCAAAAAGGTAGCTGGGAAGAGGTGAGGCAAGGCACGAAGTGGGCGTTGATTTGTGTGTGGGCGTAACAAACAATAAATAGATTTCGTAGAATGGAAATAAATAGATAGGGTGTGTGATTAAAAAAGTTGACACATGATGACTAAAATCCATTTGGCTTTGTAGGTGATTAGGATCGGCAAAAATGATGATGGTGATGGTGATGATGATGATGATGATGATGATGAAGGCTTCACAAGCATCTTCCTACTTACTGCTATCATGGCCACCATTACCACCACCACCACCAGCACTACTGCTGTTGTGCGCCATGGCAATGGACAGACACTGCATCCACTCCTGATTGTGCTGATTGTTGGGCGCCTTCAGCACGTAGGTCTTGTTGTTCTCGCTGGTGAAGATCTCAAAGGCCTTCGGAATGGACCGGCCGCGGGTGTTGCCCAGCGCGCGGACGCTCTGCACCTTGCCGAGCAACTCCACCTGATGGGGCTGCTGTTGCTGACCGCCACCACCGCCTCCGTTCTGTTGCAGAAAAGAAGAGGTCGTCTTTGAGGAGGCCGAAGCCGAGGTGGAAGAAGAGGAGGAGATCATCCCGGCGGACACTGAGTGCGAGCGAAGATTGCTGAGGCGGTGCAGCGAGCCGCCGCCCGTGGTCAGACCGACGGCGGCCGCGAAGCGAGAAGCTTTCGAAGCAGAAGCAGAAGCAGAGAACGGAGTGGAAGAGGAGGCGGAGGAAGAGGAGGAAGCTACCTGAACTCCTCCCTTACCACTACCACCACCACCACTACTCACCTCATCTCGGTAGAGATGCACCCCAGAGAGGGTAAAGTAGCGCGTCCGCCAGCGTCGAAAGAGCTTCCACTTGCCGCCCTTCTTCTCCTTCAGCGTGCCCTCAATCACCGGCGGGTGCTCTTGATCGCCGAGCAGAAGGCGAGGGCCACCGTCGCCGTTGAGGTCGTTACCGCCTGTTTCATTTTCACCCGAATTTCCACCTCTACTTCCACTCAAAGCCCGTCCCAGAAAACCGGTCGCCTTGTCTGGGTGATTGCAGAGAAAGCAGCCCCACGCCTGCACCAGGGCGTTAAAGTGAAAGACGTCAAAGTAGCGGGCCGCCCGCAGCTCCTCAATCAGCACCTCCTGGTCCTTGGCGCTGGGGAAGCTGCTGGTGACCAGCGTGAGGAAGGTCCGGTTGTCCAACTTCAACGTCTCCCAGCAGTTCTTCAGCGAGTGCACCGAAGGCTCGCGGGTGCACAGCGCCGAACTGGCCCTCGCCTGCAACGCCAGGAACATCAGGTGAATCCACAGGCGGCTACTTTTGGTGCGCATCACAAAGTGACTCGCCCCGCGGTACAGGCAGTGCTCGCTCTTTGTCTGGCAGTTGAAGTAGATCTTCGCCACCTTCTTCGACTTGCTGCGCTCCTCAATGGTGATCTTCACCGGCTGGGGAATCTTCACGAAGACCTTTGTCATGTACGCCTTGATCTTGTCGATGTGCTTCTCGCAGAAGTGCTGCACCGCGTCCCGCATCGGGTAGGGCTCAAAGACGGACATGCGATTGGCGTCGGCGGCAGAGGCAGCGGCGGAGGAGGACTTGTTGATGCTGCTCGAGGACTTTGAGTGCTCAGAGTGGGCGGTGACGGTGGTAGCGGTGCTGCTGATTGAATTCGGGTTAACTGCTGCTGCTGGTGCAATGGCTGAAGGGCCAAAGGAGACGTTCGACTCGGCACTGGACAGCGTTCCCGAGGTGGTCTTTGCTCCTGCTCCTGCTCCTGCATTGGTAACTGAGGTCGTCGTTCCCAGGCCGTTGATGGAACTGGAGTTCATCCCTCCAAAGGCGGCCAGTATCTCCTTCTCCGAGTTGCGGAGGTTGTAGTGCGAGGAAGAGGAGGAGGAAGAGGTGAGCGGTTTGTTGGCAGTGGAGGAGGTGTTCGTCGCCGAGGCAGTCTGCTGCAGCTGCGAGTCGACGCTGCTGCCCGTCATCTGATGGTGATGGTGCTGCTGGTGGTAGTGGTGAGGCTGATACGAGGACAGCTTGCAGGACTTTGAGCCTGCTCCAACCGTCCTCAACTCCTTCTCCTGCAGGGCGAGAAGGTAGGAGGAGGAGGCGCTCTTCTGTGAACTCCTCTGACTTGAAGCAGCAGCAGCAGAAGGGTGAGAAATCGACTCGACGGACATTCGATTAGCCGCGTAGCGGTTGTGGTGGTGGTGATGGGAGTTGATGGGCTGATGAACGCTCTGATGATTCTGAAACAGATGGTGCTGCTGCTGGTGATTACTGCTGTGAAGAGGATTAGAGTTTGAAGGGACATTTGAGGAGGAGGAGTTTGAGGAGGCGACCAGGGCGTTCAGCGACCGGTGCATGTGAATGGAGTTGCCGCCGTGGGAGTTGCTCCCATTTCCACCACTTCCATTATTAGAACCATTACCTCCTCCTCCGCCCATTACTCCGCCGTGATGGCCACTGACGACGTGCAGTCGAGGGATGCTTCGGTGGAGAATGTGAAAACCATTCGAAGTGAGCCTGCTGCCCGCTGGCCGACCATTGAAATTGGCCGCAGTGGTGGTGGTGTTGATAAAGCTGCCGCCCTCTAAGCTAATGTTGTTCTGACCATGGCCATTCATCAGCCTGCTCGAGTGATGCTGCTGCGAGTTCATCCCTGCAGAAGTCCCTCCTCCAAGAAACTGACTTGACCTGTAACTACCACTTCCGGCCAGTTCACTTGCCGACGTCCTTGAAGAGGAGGTGGCCGTCGAGGTAGAGTTGCTGGCCGCTGCTGCGGTGGCATTGATGGCGCCTAGTTGTTGCAGATAAGACTGCACGGTAGTGGAGGAGGAGGCGTGCCGCTCTACGGCCGCCCTGATGGCGCCCATCACCGGCGGCAAAACTGAGGGCCACACCTCGGCGACGGTCTTTGTCTGGCGGAGGAGGGCGATGGTGGTGCCCAGGTCGAGGCTGCTGGACTGGCCATTAGCTGACACCGAAACTTTGCTGCTTCCACCTGCCGTCGTCAGCTGCCCCACCAGAAAGCGGACCACCTCGGCGGCGGTGCTCTCGCTGCCCAGCTTCGCGCCGACCACGCCCAGAAACTCCGCCGCCAGACTGAGCATCGAGCCGGTGGCTGGCTGGGGGGCCACCTCCCGGGCGGCGGCCATCACCCGGGCGGTGTAGTCGCCGAGGGGGGCGACATTGGCCTGCGCCATGTCGAGGAAGATCTGCAGCGTCAGGTAGGCGGTGGGCGGGCTGGTGAGGCAGTCCGCCAGCTGGGGCAGGCTGTACTCCAGCGTGGCGGGGGCTCGCTTCGAAATGAGCGCAAAGAGGTTGAGCAGAGCGACGCGTTCGCTGGTGTCCGTCTTTGAGGGGGAAGAGGAGGAGGAGGAGGAAGAGGGGGCGTTTCCAATGTTTGAAGAGGAGGAAGCAGAGGCCCCGGCAGCAGTTTTCGTCGAGGAGGAAGAAACTGAAGGAGCGGACAGCAGACAGACGAGGCCCATGATGTGCTCGTGAATGGCCTCCCGGTTGTAGGCGTAGATCTTGGGAAGGACGCGCACCAGGGCGTAGTTGCCGCCGATGATCGAGTCGATGATGGGCTGAATGTGCGCCGCTAGGATGTCGCCATTGTTGATGGCAGCCAGTGAGAGGTAGCTGGAGAGGTTGCGACTCAGTTCGCGGTTGCCCCGGTGCAGCAGCTTCACCGCCACCGGCACCGCCAGGCACATCACCGACTTTTTGCTGTGGTTCTAAAAACGATTGTCAGCGGTTAGATCCTGGATATCAACTGGTAAAGGATTCAATAGAAAAGGCTTTCTTACCAGAAAGATACAGGAAACCACCTCGCTGGCGATCTTTGCGTGCGGCGGGTCCTGGTCCTTGCTGGTCGGCTTCAGGTCGTGCAGAAGGCAGGATTCAAGGAGGGAGACCAGAGCGCCGGCGTTCTCCTCGATGGTGTTGGTGTCTCTGTGTGTGTTTGTGAAACATTGGATTACGAATCACATTTTGAAAGCTTTCTCCTCCCCCCAAAGAAGAACTTACCTAATGGCGCTGATGATGCGCGTCAGGCAGATCTCGACGACGCTCTGCTCATTGTGGCGCTGGACAAAGTGGGCAGAGGAGCTGATGCGCTGAATGGTGGCCAGCAGCTCGGAAAGGTCGCCGACGATGGCGCGGTCGTGGATGGCGAACAGCTCGCCCGCTCGGCTCAGGTCCTTCCGGCTGAGCACCTCCACGAAGAGGGGGTGCATGATGGGTGGAGAGTGGGAGTGTTTTGAAACAGGTGACGATGGGGAAGGGGGTGAAGATTGCGAGTTGATAACACAGACATCAATAAACTAAAAGGAGTATAAGCGCTTGTTTGGATAGCTGTTGCCGCTGAATTTGGTTGCTGATTTGGTTGCTGATTTGGTGCTGGTGTCAACAAGTGCGTGGCAAGATTTGAGACTGCTGCTGCTGTTGCTGCTGTTGATCACCGCCGCCGGCCCCGCCGGTTCGACAAACAGAGACGGACATGATCACCTTTTTCCTCTTCAAGAAGGCCCAAGAAGCTGCTGCTGGTGCTGCTACAGTTGACTCGACTGTCCGACGATTCTAGAATAGTTCTAACCACGAAGGTGAATCATGGTGGCGTGGGAACTCACACACTGGAGAGAATCTCTGAGCAGGAGAGCAGTGCGGCGAGCAGAGCACAACACACACTCACAACACAGGAGAGTATCTTCTGGAGTCAGTGGTAATGTTGGCTGAATGGCTTCATTAGCCTGCTTCTTCTTCTTCTTCTCTTACTCTCTCTCTCTCTCTCTCTCTCTCACTCGGCAACAACTCTCTGAGCTGTCTGTCCGTCCGGCTGTCTGGCTGTTTGGCAACAGCAGAAGCAGCAACAGGCTCACAGTGTCTTGCCAGCAACAGACGTCGTCGTCGTCGATCTTTTGTCAGAACCGTATGGGCACAGGTGGGCCACCACCACCAGCACTATCTAAAGTGGCAAGGCAACCACCACTACTCACTCTCTGAGACACTACTCTCAGCTAAGCTCTTTTCAGTTTGCAGACGTCGTCACCATCACCGTCGTCTTCAGCATCGGCCATTGACAGCAGTGCTGCTGTGGTGGTGGTGGTAGTAGTGGACAGTGGTCGAACGGTGAACGCATTGAAGAACGGTGAGCCAGAACTGAGTGGTCGCCGAAACCTGCTTTGGCCAGCCAAACATAAAAGAGCGACCATTTCTGATGATCGAGGGTGAAGAAAAAGTATCATGTCCAAGGATTAGAATTGATCGCGAGAAGTTGTTGTGCAGTTTACTCTGTGTGACCAAACATGCGATACTGATGAAGTGGGGGTGGGGGAATCAAGGATTAGCGGGAATATGTGTGTGTGCCAGTGAGTGAGTGAGTGTCAGCGAATGAGTGAGTGGTGGTGGTTCCATTGGTACTCTCTGGAATTCAGAAAACAGAATTTGTGTACCTGGGTGAATGAATCAGGACAGCGGTCCAGCACCGGCGTAGCAGTGGACCACTGAGAATGAACAGCACCGGTGTGAGGTTCGAGGAAGAGAACAGAAGAAAACAGTGGTGAAAAAGGAAACATTTGACAAAAAGCTTGAAACGGTAGGAAGTGTGCTAATGCGTGTGGGGGTAAAAAAGAAAGAGAGAAAGTTCATTCATTCAGCATTGAAATTCGAATTCCCATTCTCAGCCGCCGCCGCCGCCTAGTTCCTCGCCTCAGCTTTGTGCTTCGGCGGTCGAATGTCTTTCCGGCCGCCCTTCTTCGCCGTCGTCTTCGCCTTCTTGTTGAAGGTCTGCCAGCTGGTCACCCGGCTCTGCCGACTCTCCTCAAAGTTCTTCTGCCACTGCTGGTTCGCCTCGCGGTCCCGCTCCGCATCAAGCTCCTCCTCGCGCTTCCGCTTCCGCTCCTCCTGAGCGCGGTCCTCGGCGAGCCGCCGCTTGCGCTCGTACTCGGCAAAGAGCTTCATCGTCATGACGCGAATCGCCTGCCGGTACTTCTCCGGGTCGTCCTCCTCCACGCGAACGTGACTGCTGCTGATGCTGCTGCTGGAGCTTCGTTCAGCTCTCAGCTTCCTCCGCTTCTCCTCGATGCTCTGGCGGACCTTATGACGGGCCTCCTCCACCACCTCCAGCGCCTTCTCCCGGCTCTTCTCATCCTCCAGCAGCTTGTAGGCCTTGGTCAGCGCGTCAAAGGCCGCCTGCGCCCGCTCCCGGTCATTCGGGTTCTTGTCCGGGTGGAGGAGGATGGAGAGCTTCTTGTACTGCCGCTTCGCCGCATCCACGGGATCGCTCGGGTCACCAGTAGCACCTCGAAGGGATTGAGGTTGGCGTAGGTGGAGCCCGGTCGCAGCAGCCGGGTGATCTGCTGCTCGGAGGTGTACTTCGAATCGGATTTTTCAATGGACTTCACCTCATTGTAGAAGGACTGAAACTCGTCGCTGTTGTTGCTGCTGCTCATAGCACCACCTTCGAAGGGGGCTCCTTTTTAGAAATAAAACAGAAAAACTACCAAGGTTCAGTGGCTGAAGGAACGACCGCAGTGCGGTGAGGTGCTCCTGTTGATGTTATTCACCTGAAGAACGAGTTGAGGGTAGACAAGAAAATGTTGTTTTTTGCAAAATAATAACGAAAGAAGACTTCAACTTCTTTTTGAAGAGTGGCTGCTGAAGCTGTTCCAATTTTCCAGAACACGCAACTGTTTTGTTGTTGACAACAAAAAATGGATCGACGATCGCAAAAAAATCGGCGCACTCACAGAAGAGGTTACACAGTGGCTGAAGCGAAGAGGATTCTCTTCTGTGTTCACCGCAGCTGCAGCTGCTACTCACTTTGGGTCTATTTTCATTCGGATTCCATTTTCTCTCTTTTGAATCGCTTCCTGGTTCTCACTCGCTGGTGGTGGAACACACGACGTCAAGACGCCCACACACACACACTAGCACAGCTTTCAGTGAGCAATGTCATCCAGTGAGGACGAAAAGTGGGCTTCCATTGCCCAGATAAAGGAAGAGGAGGAAGCCGACGCTGACGACAACACTGAAGAGGGGACCAGGGGCGCTTCGACAACAGCCGCAGTTGCTTCCACCAACGGTGAAGACAGCAACAACAGCAACCTCGACCTGGACCAGGACCAGAACAATCCAATTACCAACGGTCGCATTCACCTTAAGGCCATTCCCCGATCGGAGATGGAGTCACTGAATCAGATACGCCAGCAGCAACGAAGACGATCTCGAAAGGCGGCTTTCTTTGTCACCGACGCCCAGAGCACACTCTCCGCCGATCAGATGAAGAGTCAGATGAATGACATCGGGGACACGCTCATCAAGGACCACATATCGGAGATGCTCAAGGTGGGCAAAGTTAGGTAAGTGCTGAAGTGCTTCAGGCACTGACCAAACCATTTCAGTTTCTAACCTTCTCTACCTCTTCGCTCTTTTTCCAGTGACAAATTCGACAAGCTGGTCAAGACACCCGAACGGCAGCTCACCGCCCGACTAGAGTCACATTTCCCAAAGAGCGTGAGCACCAAAAAGATGCCGACGCCAACGTTCAACGACTTTGACATCAACATTGAGGAGATCGAGGCGCAGGTGGACCAGTTGGCGGCGCTGCGCAAGCGTCGCCGAAGTAACTCCAACGCCAAGTGCCCTCGAAGTGGCGCCATGAAAAATGGCGATGATCATTCAGAAGACGTCGACTACTCTCGCTTCAGCTTTAGCGACTTTAAGCGGAAGGCCGTAAAGTCCGCCACCACCACAGCCACAACAACAAACCAATCAAACACGGGCACCATTAAGCTGGGCAAGATTGACGCCAACTTCAGGCCAACCGTCAGTCTGGGCACTAAAACGTACACCCGCACCAGAACGAAGGACCCGCCGCCACCGCCCGTTCTTCCACAGAAGGACGCCGTGGAGATGGAGCTGAAGGAGGAGATGGACGAAAATTCGTTAACTCTACCGGCAACAACAACCACCACCACCACCACCACCACTGAAAGCACAAATCATAACTGAACGCGCCATCATCAACATCATCATCATCAACTCTCCTGGTCACAACACACAAACACACCCACCCATCTCTCTTCTAACTCCTGTTACCCACCACCTCTCTTTTGTACACACAAGTTCCCACTGCATGAATACACCAAATTGTAATATAACACCGACTACAAACCATTCAATCTTAACACCTTCAGTTCCACTAAAACACCAACATGAATTACGAGCATGCAAGCAAGCAAAGTGCCATGTAAAAAAAGTTTAAAAAGTCTCCAAATACTGCGAAATAAAATACAAACCAAAAAACAGAACCAGAAAACTCCAAAAAGCCTGCTGCTTTCGGTCACCAGGTAGCGCTACAGAGGCAGCTGCCACTCTAAACTCTGTCTCTTGTTTGCTTGGCTGCGGCTGCACAGCAGTGCAGGCAGTGACAGCCCAACAGTGAGAAGAGAAGGATCATCACCGCTCTCTCTCTCTCTTCATCACCACCACCACCTGAAACATCTCTCTTCCCATCTCGCTGAAACCGTTCGATGGCGCCCAAGGACGACGACACCGACTCGGAGCCGGAAGCGGAAGCGATGGACACCAGTTCACCAGCGGCAACGGCGACCAGACATCGAAACGGTAAGTCCACGTCTTTCGCAGTTCTATTTCCCATAGTGTTGTGTGTGTGCACAACAAATTTTCAAATATCCAAACACTGGCGCCCTTTTCCCTTGGCCCGACACACGTGAGCCGGCCGGGCCACTGTTTACTACTGCCTTCGAACCGAATAGGGCAGACCTGGGCGTCGCTGGGGCCGACTAATTAGACGGCGGCACCGCCGCCTAATTAGGCAGACTCGCCATTTCGAGTCGCTCGAGGATAACTATTCGGATAACTATGCCCCCTCACTCGCCAGTGCTATTGGCTTTATTGGCGGCGGTGGTGGTAGCTCCGCCCGCTGCTGCAGCTGCATACTGGATACAGCAGGGAATACAGCAGCAGCAGCAGCGGCGGCGGCGACGACGCTCAGCAGAGCTAGACAATAGTGTAAGACGGTCGCTGCAAACAGTGCAAAAAGCGGTATCGATTGTTATCGATGTGTCCCGGGCGTCTCTGCGGGAATTAGAACGGTGTATTTGCATTTTACATTTGGATCAATTTTGTGATTTTTTAGCATTTTTTCTATCACAATCAGCTAATATCCGTTAACTTTTTTTCTCACTTTTTAGATTCCGAAGACTTTGAGGGTCAACAAAACAACAACAGGAACAGTGGCCACAACCAGGAAGAGGAGGAGGAGGACACCGACACCGAGGCGCCAGCAGCAGCAGCAGCCGCCGCAGACGACGGCAACGCCACTGAGACGGAGATGAACGCCGAGGAGGAACAGGAGCAACTACTGCTCCAAGAGAAGCAGTCCTCCTCTTCGAAAAAGCTGAAAAAGCGAAAGCTTCGCGACTCATCGGAATCCTCTTCGCGGTGGCAGCCTCCGCCGCAGGCAAACAGCGCAAATCAAAGAAAAAGAAGCGCAAGAAGGCTGCCGCCGAGTACGATTACGATGACGATGATGACGACTTTGACGACCTCGGGGACGACTTTGAGGAGGAGGTCCCGGGCGCCTACGGCTCCGCCCTCTACAACCCATCGGCGCCGATCATCGACCCGAACACGGACGGGCGGGCAGCACGCCCAAGTCGCGTCGTCTGAAGGTGAAGTCGCAGAAGACGGTGGCGGAGATCTGCGCCGAGCACGGCCTGGTCGACGTCGACTACGAGTTCACCGACGTCGACTACCAGAACCTGACCAGCTACAAACTCTTCTCGCAGCACATTCGCCCGCTGATTGCCAAGTGCAATCCAAAGATTCAGATGCCCAAGATGACGACCTTCATGAGCGCCAAGTGGCGGGAGTTTACCGCCGCCATGCCCTCGACGATGGCCGCGGCAGCGGCGGCCGCTGAAGCAGCAGCAGCAGCAACCGCGGCAGCAGCAAACTCTGCTGAAGCATCTGAATCTGTCGCTGCTGCCGATCTTCAGTCGCCCTCTGTTTTAGAAGAGGAGCCAATGGACACCAGCCTCACCGAGCCAACGGGCAAAAAGTCGAAAAAGGGCAGCAGCAACTCTTCTTTTGCTGCAACAGCTACCGACGTTTCCGCCACCGTCGCCTCAACTTCCTCTACCAACAACAGCAACTCCAAGGGCAAATCAGTGCCCACGCTGAAGATCAAGCTGGGCGCGCTGAGCAAGCGAAAGCGAGCCGCAGCAGCGGCCGCCGCCGCCAGCTCCGAAGAGGAAGAGGACAGTCCCTCCGAGCTGAACAAGAGCGACGTCGAGTTTGAGGCGGCTCTGGAAGAGGCGCAGCTGCTCGCCTCGCCGCCGCCCTCCTCAAAGTCGGGCGGAAAGAGCAAGCACGGCAAAGGGGGCGGCTTCAAAAAGGGCAGCAGCCTGAGCAGCAAAAACAAAACTGGCGCTCGGAAGAAGACAAAGACGACGGACAGCTTCCCCGGGAGCAGCGCCAGCCGCGACGACTCCGACTACGAGAACGGCGGCTACGAGACCGACCACCAGGACTACTGCGAGGTGTGTCAGCAGGGCGGCGAGATCATCCTCTGCGACACCTGCCCGCGCGCCTACCACCTCGTCTGCCTGGAGCCGGAGCTGGAGGAGGCGCCCGAGGGCAAGTGGAGCTGCCCGCACTGCGAGGGCGAGGGCATTCCCGACCAGCTCGAGGCGGAGGAGGCCAACAAGGAGGGCGGCACCGCGAAGGAGGCCAAGGACGACCACCACATGGAGTTCTGCCGGGTGTGCAAGGACGGCGGCGAGCTCCTGTGCTGCGACCTCTGTCCCCTCGCCTACCACACGCACTGTCTGAACCCGCCGCTGCGGGCGTGCCCGACGGCGAGTGGCGCTGTCCGCGGTGCTCGGTGGAGCCGCTGAAGGGCAAGGTGGCGAAGATCATGCACTGGCGCTTTGTGGAGATTCCCGCGGAGGAGAGCGCTGAAGAGGAGGCAAGTCCTGCAACTGTCCCCGTGGCCCCTCCGAAGCGCAAGCCAGTGGTGCACAAGCTGCGCGAGTTCTTCGTCAAGTGGCACGACATGAGCTACTGGCACTGCAGCTGGATCACCGAGCTGCAGCTGGAGGTGCACCACCCCTCGCTGTACCGCAACTACTGCCGCAAGAACGACATGGACGAGCCGCCACCGCTGGACGACGGCTCCAGCTACGGCGAGGTGATCCCCGCATCGGTGGACACCACCACATCCACAACGTCCTCTTCCACTCCAGCTGAGGGAGGAGCCGAAAGCGGTGGTGGTACCTCCTCTCCATCTGAAGGCATCAAAGAGGAGGAGCCCAAGGGCGAGGTGACCGCGGCGACGGGCATGAAGCGCAAAGCTCGCCGCCGCTACGACCGCTCCGACGTCAATCTCGAGGAGAAGTACTACCGCTACGGCATCCGCCCCGAGTGGCTCTGCATCCACCGCATCATCAACCACAAGCCGCTTCGCTCCGGCGGCGGCAACCTCTACCTGGTCAAGTGGCGAGACCTCCCCTACGACCAGTGCAGCTGGGAGGCGGAGGACGGCGGCCCGGACTTTCAGATCAGCGACATGAAGAAGGCCATCGACGACTACTGGGACCTGAGGGCGGCGGCGGAGTACGTCGCCAGCAGTGGAAAGAGCGGCTCAAAGGGAGGCAACAACCTTCGAAGCAAGGGCCGCGGCAAAGGTGGCAGTTCAAAGAGGAGCGAGAGCGAGCTGGAGGAGCAAACATCTACTTCAACTACCACCACCCCCTCAACTCGTCGGTACAGTCCCCCGCCGGACAAGCCCACCGTCGACCTGAAGCGAAAGCTCGACCGCCAGCCGCCGTACATTGACGCCACCGGCATGGAGATGCACCCCTACCAGCTGGAGGGCATCAACTGGCTGCGCTACAGCTGGGCCCACCGCACCGACACCATCCTCGCCGACGAGATGGGCCTCGGCAAAACGATCCAAACCATCGCCTTCCTCTACTCGCTCTTCAAGGAGGGCCACTGCCGGGGCCCGTTCCTCGTCTCCGCCCCGCTCTCCACCATCATCAACTGGGAGCGCGAGTTTGAGGTATGGGCGCCGGACTTCTACGTGGTCACCTACATCGGCGACAAGGAGAGTCGGGCGGTGATTCGCGAGCACGAGCTCAGCTTTGAGGAGGGGGCGGTGCGCGGGGGGCCAAAGGCGAGTCGCATGCGCAAGGACTACCCCATCAAGTTTCACGTCCTGCTGACCAGCTACGAGCTGAACTGCATCGACGCCGCCACTCTGAGCAGCGTCGAGTGGCAGATTCTGGTGGTGGACGAGGCGCACCGGCTGAAGAACAACCAGTCCAAGTACTTTCGCGTCCTCAACACCTACCGCATCAACTACAAGCTGCTGCTGACGGGCACGCCGCTGCAGAACAACCTCGAGGAGCTCTTTCACCTGCTCAACTTTCTCAGCTCGGCCAACTTTCAGTAAGTAGTTTTTGATTTATGACACTTTGTTCCCTAACCTTTCTTCCTCACAAACCAAAAAACACAGTGACATGCAGGGCTTCCTCAACGAGTTTGCCGACATCAGCAAGGAGGACCAGGTGAAGAAGCTTCATGACCTCCTCGGGCCCCACCTCCTGCGCCGCCTGAAAGCGGACGTGCTGAAGGGCATTCCCGCAAAGAGCGAGTTCATCGTCCGCGTCGACCTGGCCCCCATGCAGAAGAAGTACTACAAGTACATTCTGACGCGCAACTTTGAGGCGCTCAACTCGAAGGGCGCCGGCGGCCACCAGGTCTCCCTCGTCAACATCATGATGGACCTGAAGAAGTGCTGCAACCACCCGTACCTCTTTCCGGGCGCGGCGGCGGAGGCGCCCAAGCTGCAGAACGGCGCCTACGAGGTGAAGGCGCTGACGAAGGCCTGCGGCAAGCTGATTCTCATGCAGCGAATGCTGCGCCAGCTCGCCGACCAGGGCCACCGCGTGCTGGTCTTCTCGCAGATGACCAAGATGCTCGACATTCTGGAGGACTTTCTCGAGGGGGAGAACTACAAGTACGAGCGCATCGACGGCGGCATCACCGGCTCCCTCCGCCAGGAGGCCATCGACCGCTTCAACGCGCCCGGCGCGCAGCAGTTCTGCTTTCTCCTCTCGACGCGAGCCGGCGGCCTGGGCATCAACCTCGCCACCGCCGACACCGTCATCATCTACGACAGCGACTGGAATCCGCACAATGACATTCAGGCATTCAGTCGGGCGCACCGCATCGGCCAGGCGAACAAGGTCATGATCTACCGCTTTGTGACGAGGGCCTCCGTGGAGGAGCGCATCACCCAGGTGGCGAAGAAGAAGATGATGCTCACCCACCTGGTGGTCCGCCCGGGCATGGGCAGCCGGGCGAGTGCGGCCATGTCCAAGCAGGAGCTGGACGACATTCTCCGCTTCGGCACGGAGGAGCTCTTCAAGGACGAGGAGGGCGTGACGGAGGGCGAGGGCAGACAGACGGAGATTCACTACGACGACAAGGCCGTCGGCGAGCTGCTGGACCGCTCCAAGGAGGGCATCGAGCAGAAGGAGATGTGGGCCAATGAGTACCTGAGCAGCTTCAAGGTGGCCAGCTACCAGACGAAGGACGCAGAGGAGGAGGAGGAGGACGGCCCGGAGACGGAGATTCTCAAGCAGGAGGCGGAGAGCGCAGACCCCGCCTACTGGGAGAAGCTGCTCCGCCATCACTACGAGCAGCAGCAGGAGGACCTGGCGAGGACGCTCGGAAAGGGAAACGCGCTGAGAAAGCAGGTCAACTACAATGACGGAGGAGGCGGTGGTGGAAGTAACCTGGGAGGCTCACAGGACGACCAGAACTGGCAAGAGAATGTCTCCGACTACAATTCGGACTTTTCGGCGAACTCAGGTAAGAACTGAGTGGTTATAGACTTTGAGATTGAATTTGAATTTAACCCGCTTTCTTCATTTCCCAACTCACCAGACGATAACGAAGACGACGAGTACGACGACAATCGCGAGGAGAAGGGCTTCTCCGGCGCAAGGGCCGCAATGAAAAGGACCGCCCGCTGCCGCCACTGCTCGCCCGCGTGGGCGGCAGTATTGAGGTGAGTGTTGTAGATAGTTATCGCTATCTTTTCTGACATTTCCACTGCGGGATAAAAGAAGATCTCATTTCGGAGATAACCAGTTCTTTTGTCCTGCTCCAGTGAACTGCAACAGCAGTGTCGAAAAGCAATCACTCGGTGGATTTTTAGAAAACAGAATGCACTTAAGAGCTAGAACTCCGTTTTAAAGGGATCCACTAACAAATTTTTTCTTCAATCTTTTAGGTCCTGGGCTTCAACGCTCGCCAGCGCAAGGCCTTCTTCAATGCGATCATGCGCTACGGAATGCCGCCGCAAGACGCCTTCAACAGCCAGTGGCTGGTGCGCGATCTGCGCGGCAAGTCGGAGCGCAACTTCTGGGCCTACGTGTCGCTCTTTATGCGCCACCTCTGCGAGCCGGGGGCGGACCACGCGGAGACCTTCGCCGACGGCGTCCCCCGGGAGGGCATCAGTCGGCAGCACGTGCTGACGCGCATCGGCGTCATGTCGCTGATCAGGAAGAAGGTGACTGAGTTTGAGCACACCAACGGCCATGTCAGCATTCTCAACGCCATCCTCGGACTGGATGGAGGTGGTGGTGAGGGACTCAACGGCGGAGAAGGACTTTCCACAAACGGCTCTGGCTCGGCGGCGGAAGAGGGCGCTGACCAGAGCTCCTCGGGGCCCAGCTCATCGGCAACTCCAACGCCTCAAATCAAAAAGGAGGAGGAGGAAAATGATGATGACGACGGTGAGACAAATGCCGATGACTTGAGCTCAAAAGCCAAGGAGTCGCCGGTAGTGGCCAAGGAGGACGAGGCCTCCTCAAAGAGCGGCGGCAAGGACAGCAAGGAGAAAGAGGAAAAGGACAACAAGGAGAACCTGACCAACAGCGAGGCGAACAACCTGGAAAACGGAGGAGGGGTGAGCAGCAAACAGCAGCAGCTGCTGGCGGCCATCAGCAGCGAGCAGAAGAAGGTAGGCAAGTTTCTCTTCAACATTGCCGATGGTAAGTGAAAGCGCTAGCTAAGAGTTTAAATACAAACTAACAACTCTTTTTAGGCGGCTTCACCGAGCTGCACTCGCTGTGGGCAAACGAGGAGAAGGCGGCAGTGCCGAACCGGGAGATGGAGATCTGGCACCGCCGGCACGACTACTGGCTCCTGGCGGGCATCATCAAGCACGGCTACGGCCGATGGCAGGACATTCAGAATGATCCCATCTTTAGCATTATCAATGAGGTAAGAAAGACATTCTTTAAAGTGTTCTATTACAAAACTAAACTTCTCTCACACATCATCTCAGCCCTTCAAGATGGACGCCGGCAAGGGCAACTTTCTGGAGATCAAGAACAAGTTCCTCGCGCGGCGCTTCAAGCTGCTGGAGCAGGCGCTGGTGATTGAGGAGCAGCTGCGGCGGGCCGCCTACCTCAACCTGACGCAGGATCTCAACCACCCGGTGATGGCGTTGAACAGCCGCTTCAGCGAGCTGGAGTGCCTCGCAGAGTCCCACCGCGAGCTGGCCAAGCAGGGCGAGTCGCTGCTGGCCAGCAAGCCGGTCAACGCCGTCCTCCACAAGGTGCTCAACCAGCTGGAGGAGCTGCTGTCAGACATGAAGTCGGACGCGAGTCGCCTGCCCGCCGCACTGGTGCGCATTCCCTCCGTCAGCCAGCGGCTGCAGATGTCGGAACGAGGTAAGTGGTGGAGTTTTAGGTGAAGTTTAAGTTAGCGTCTACAAAAACTAACACTTTCTTCTTCTTCCTTTTCAGTGATTCTCTCTCGACTGACCACACAACCTCAGCCGCAGCCCTTCAGTGTTGCCGCCGGTGGCGGAAACATTCATGGTGGTGGTGTTGGTGGAAGCCAGGCCGCCGGACTGACGGCTTTTAGCAACCTGGCAGCGGCGGCAGCGGCTGCGGCCGCAGCAGCTGCTGCTGGCAAGTTGTAACCGAAGGGGATCTAGGATTAACAAATACACACAATACCCACACTGGTCTGCTCTACGGGTCAGCTGCTGCTGCGCTATCTCATCGCGATATACGACACTTACTTAAGGACTTTCTCTCTCTTTCTCTCGGTGCATGTGTGATATACATATTCTCTTCTCTTTCTATTGTTCTCCCCTTTCCTTTCCTACTCCTCCTAGTTCTTGACTATTCCCACGTTCCTTCCTTCCTTCCTTCTCTCACCTATTCTCAATTTTCTCTCTTGTACACACTCACTAATCAGTTATCGATCCGGGCTCGGAACGGAAAAAGGAGGGAGGGAAACTCGCAATTCGGAACACCAAACCCTCTCTTTCTCATTGACCCACTCACTATCACTATCACTACTACTCATTTCACACTACTCACTATTGACTTACAATAACATTTTGACACTTGGAGCATTCAGAACAGCCCAGCCAGCAAACCACTCTTTAGCCCAAACAAAAGAAACGAGAGAGCACACACACACACTATATTCAACAGAATATTCACCCAACGCAAACTTGTCACATACAAAGACACAGAAACGGACACTCATACACTTCTCAAATATACCACCATTAGGCGTAAATATTATATTAAACTGGAACACACTATTACCCTACTACTGCTGCTGCTATTAGCGATATCACATTTCTTCTTTTGAAACACTGGAAAGTGACATTGAGTGAGGGAGCGATTCATTCTAGCACCAAGACTGACGCAGCGGCGTCAATGATTGCAGCAGTCACAATGAGACAGCAGCAGGTCGTTACACTAGCACAGCAATTGCTGCTGCTGGTGCTGTTGTTTATGGTGAAAAATGACGCCAATTACGTTTGCTGGTGAAACACAGCACAGGACAATTGCAATTGCCACTGACCACTACACTGCAGGTGCAGATTCGATTAGTCAGTGGGTCGGCTTAGGTAGAAGAAAATATGCATTATTGATCAGCAAGGCCCCAGGGTGGCCAGAACTGAAGAGTAGAGGAGGAAGAAGAGAAGACACATTCTCCGTTCATTCATTAGCCTAATTATCATTTGCGAGCGAGTGAATCGGAGCTGAGCTGAGCCCTCAAATGAACACACACACTTTTGCCAGCAGAGTGACACGGGCAACCCACTCGAGCTACTGCTCCGGCTGCAGCTTCTGGTCCAGTCAGTGGCGACCATTAATTCTGCACGCACTACTGCCGTTGCTGCTGCTACTGGTCAATTCAGGTGCAATTACCGGCGCTAATGAATGTGCGAGGCGGTCAGTCCGAAGAGCAGTAGCAAAGGAATCTGACGCTGGTGCAGAAGAGTTATTTGATTAGAGGAAAGAGAGAGAAAAGGGTAGCTGTACAATCAGTTTCAGCTACCGTACGGTACAACATTGCTTTGTGCTTTTGTACGAATGTTGGTGCACTGCGGGCCGATTATCAGCAGCACATAATTTCAGTGCTCTCAGTCTCCTTCTCCTCATCTAGATCACCACTGCCACTTCATCATCGAAACCATTCAGAGCAATCCTGATGCCACCCCCACTGCACCGAAATCTAATAATAAGTCTGCTGCTGGGAAAAAAGACCGGAAAAATCGGACTTTGAGCCTATAGAACAGAAGCAGAAGCACTTGTGAGATGAGCACAACTGACTCTGTCTGACTGACTGAAAGAGATCTGGTGACGGTAGAGAACCAAATAAACGAGAGTAAGAGAAAGTAGAGCACCGAGCGGTCCGTCGGCGATTACGAATGCAAAACATGTTGAATGGCCGACGACTGGAAAGAGAAAAAGAAGCGCACCTAAAGCACTAAAACCACCGAACCGCTGGCGTTGTCAGGCAAGTGCGCGTTGGCAGGCACCAGCAGCAACACAGGTGAGCGAGCCAAACTGACTGACGGAAGTGAATGGGAGAGAGAGAGCAGAAACAGCAAAAGTAAAATAGGGAAAAAAGAAAAAGAAGCGGTCAAGAAGCGACGACCATCTCTCCAAACATGGAGGGACAGCATTTCCCAGCCTGAACACTGCTGGTACAGCAGCAGCAGCCGTACAAAGAGTGCACCGTGGTCATCGTCATCACCAGCACAGCAGCCCCCGTTTTGAGGGCGTCTATATCGTCTGCCAGCAGTCTAATTGCCTACCTGTCCAGCAACGACAGCAGCAGCACCGCAGACAATTTGAATAATCTCATTATGCCTGTCGTTGTGAAAATGAAATGAAGTCAGCAGCAGCAACAGAAATGACCACTAGCCGCCGTCGGTGGTGGCGGCAGAGGCAACCAACGACGACGACCACGACCACCACAATGGAAAGCAATTTACCGCCTGGTCACCTCTCCTCGACCACCACAAACAGCAGCAGCAGCAGTAGTTCGACCAGACGACTCTTGAAAAAAGAGAGAAAAAGTTTGCCTTTTACAACTAGCACACAGCAGCGGCACTAGAGACCAGTCGAGGAGAAAACAACGGCGCGAGTCTTCATAACAACTTCTCTCCTCCTTACCGCTGCCATGTGCGCCTCCCAAGTGGCCATCACCAGCAACGGTAACAGTAGCAGCAAACACACCAACACCAACACCGCCTCCACCTCCTCAACTTCGACTTCCTCCTCTTCCGGTCAACAGCATCACCCATCTTCAAACAGCCACAAAGATGGCCATTCACGAGCTCTCAAAGACGCCGCCGGCCGGCGCGCCAAAAAGGTGCACTTCTACCAGAATGGCGCCCCCTACGCCCCGCGGCTTACCGTCTCCATCGGCCCCGGGACTTCTCCACGCTGGAGCAGCTGGCCGCCTACCTCACCACAGAGAAGGCGCCCGAGGCGCTGCTCGGCGGCGTCCAGTACGTCTTCACCACCACGGGGAGGAGGGTGACCACCCTCGACGAGCTGGAGCACGACCAGGAGTACGTCCTCTCCGGAGGGCGCACCTTCCACGCCCACCCCTATGGGCTGCTCAAGTCAAACGCCCCTCGCATCAGTCACATCAGCGGGAGGTACAAGCTGCTGCGAGAGGATGACCTCCGTCTGCTGCGACCACTCTCCTCAAAGTACAACAACGTCTACGCGACGGTCAACGGAAACAGCGCCTACCCTAGTACTCGAATTCCTCACTATCAAAACTCCTCCAATCACCCCCATCCGCATCCGACTTCGAACAGCAAAGACGCCGACAGTCGCCTGGTGACCATCGTCAACAATCAGAATCACCACATCAGCTCGCGGGTGATACTGAACCTCCGCTCGCCAAAGTCCTTCGACACGATGCTCCGCGACCTGGGGCAGGCGGTCCGGATGACCGTTCCCCGGAGAATGTTCACCTCGTCAGGACTGGAGGTAAGTGATAATAATAGAATTGAGGGAAATCGAAATGCAATCTTTTTTCTCTCTGTTTCTAGGTTCGCAGCGTCTCCCACCTGAAGCACGACCTCGCCCACGTGGACCTTTTCTACGTGGACAGCGAGCGGGGCCAGGAACGTCTGCAGCTTCTCACCAAGTTTCACTCGCTCGAGTCGATTGAGAAGTTCCTCGAGAGCAGCGTCCAGCGACTGAATGACCTCTCTCGGGCAGACTACCATCACCCTCTAGGAACGAGCAGCAGCAACGTCGACCTTCGAGAGCATCACCATCAAAATCATCACCACAACTTTGGCCTAGGTGGCCCACCCTCTTCGCACCTTCCAAATCCATGGGAAACGGAAAGGAAACAGCAGCAGCAGCAAACGTGGCAAAAGTCAAACGACGTGGCCACCTATCAGATCAACAGTACACCGCAGCCAAAGCCCCTCAAAAGAACTGGCTCCAAAAAGTCTTCCACGCACATTCCAACGCACAGCAGCAGCAACAGTAAATCTAGCAAACAACAGAAAAGCCACAACACCTTAGAAACCGGTGAGCCTGTGCCATCAAAAATACCAACAATCGTTCCTCCTCCTCTACCTCCTCCTGCTCAACTGGTACCCGAAAAAAAGGTCGATCTCCAACGTCACCGATCAATCAGCCAAAGTCGTGAAAGCCTTCGAAAATCTACAGTAGCAGCAGCCGAAAAGGAAGAGGAACGCCTGTTGGAGGCAAACAAAGTGTCCTTTTCCCTAGAGCAGCTCAGTGACGCCAAGTACGAGCAGATTCAGGCGTACGCCGAGCGAATGCTCCAGGAGACTTCAAATCAAATCAAAAGTGAAGGATTGCTAGAAAGAGGAGTAGGCGGAACAGTAGCTAACAAAAAACCATCACAACCAACACTAAAACCGGCGCTACGACAACAGCCAACGACGAATGTCCTTCTGCAAAAGTCCTCACCACCTGAATCAAAGATGAAGGTTCGCTCAACGGCGACCATTGTCGAGCCGACGCTATCTGAAAGAAGGGCCAAGGTAGAGCGAACTCCACCAAAAGTAGTAGAAATAGAAAGTGTGGTAAACGTCAGCAAAACGATGACAACGCCTCCCAAAGTGCTCCCACTTCAAAATGACCAGCACTCACTGGTGCCCATCGTCGAACCGACCATCACCGCCAAAGTGGCCAACAATGGACTGCTTCAAAGTAGTAAGCAGGCGGTCATGCCATCACCAGTCATTTCAACCGTTATTTCAGAAAAGAGTCAAACCAAGTCTACTCCTAAAACCGTCGGAAGAAACAAAACCAGCACAGCTAGTTCTCAAAGCTCAAACCGAAGTTCAACAAACTCAACCGCGGCCTGCTCACGCGTCAGTCCACGTGTGGAGCGTTCCACAAGGGCAACGGGAATAAACTCCCGAGCTACAGCAGCAGCTCAACCAGCAAAAAAGACCGTTTTAAATGAAGAAAGCAACGACAACAAAACAATCCTCAAAAACAGCAGCAGCAACAAGGCGCCCGCCCTACAGCATCCAAGAGCCAAGCCAGAGAAGCACCTCCACAAGGGCGTCAACGTGCCCAACCGCCACTTAGAGCTGTCGAGAGTGTAAGTGCAACATAAAAGTTTGAAAAAACTTTCATTTTTCTAAAAATCTCCTTCTCTAAAGCTTCGGCTACAACGGCCAAACACGCAAAAACCTCTTCCACTTGAACGCCACTGGCGAGCTGCTCTTCACCTCGGGCGTCTTTGCGGTGCTCTGGCACCTGCAGAGCAACAGCCAGCGCTTCTACGCCGAACACGACGGCGATATTTACATGTATTTACACGGGAATATGAAAAGAAAGGAAAGGGGTGTACACCTACCTTTGCTGATGAGTGCATTGTTTTTCCTTTGACAGAATGAGAGTGGACAGCAAGTCGCAGTACGTCGCCACCGGTCAGTTGGTCAACGCCGCCTCTTCAAAGATGTCGGTAAGTTGTAAAATGATGATGCTGCTGTTTGTTGATTGAAGTGGTTGAACTGACTGACAATGTCTTCTTCAGCTAATCCGAATCTGGTCCGTCAAAAGTCTGGCCACCGTGGCCGTGCTCAAAGGCGACCGCTCGCTGGCGCCTAAAATCACCGACATGGAGTTCACGGTGGCGGTAAGTGTGCTGACCGAAAAAGTTCCAAGAAGTTCTAATCAACCTGTTCAACCACACAACCAGAACTACCTCTTCGTGGTGAGCAACGATCCGAAGTTGAACATCTCAGTATGGAACTGGAATGCCGGCAAGGTGATTGCCAGTGCTTCGGTGAGTCGGTGCTGAGGGTGATGAGATATTTTAAAGGTGATAACTTCTTTGGCAGAAAACGCTGGACGTCGACGAGTCGGTCTTTGGGGGGACGGTGCACCCTGTGGAGGGCGACATCATGGTCACCTACGGGAAGATGCATCTGGTTAGTAAGGGTAACAAGTAATGCCTCAAACAGTTACAATTAAAACTCTTCCAACCCAACCAGGTCGTCTGGCACCTGCACCAGGACAAGACGATGGACTACCGCACAGCTCTACAGACGGTATAAAAAACAAAAAAAAGTTATCCTAAACCTAATCCACATCTCACACCTTTCGACCAGCACTCCAAACTGTCGAAGACGATCCACTGCGCCGACTTCCTGGGCGACAACAGCCTGCTCACCGGCGACGCCACCGGCCACCTCACCATCTGGGCGCCCTTTGAGGTGAACGCCGTCCTGGAGTTCGCCGTCAAGGAGGTCAAAGGCCACGAAGCGCCGCTGACGGCGCTGGTGCTCACGCCGGAGCACCTGCTGGTCAGCGCCGACGCGGCGGGCGCCATCAAGACCTGGGACGTGGGCGGCGAGGGCGAGTTTCGCCTGCTGAACGCCATCAAACTGTCGGCGCTCTGCGGGGCGGTCGCCTCGGTGGCCTTGCCGCCTGCGGTGGCCCCGGTAAAAAAGGGTTTTAAGAAAAATGGAAACGGTGGTGACAAGGATGAAGGCGCTGGCCTGATGGAGGTTTTTGTCGGCACGACGGAGAACTTTCTCCTGCGCGGTTCGGCGCTGCAGTCCACCAGCTACGACATTGTCTTTGAGGTAACTTGAGACACTCTTGAGATGAGCCTTTTGGGTTTTGAGCGTAAATAAACAAATTTCCCCCTTCTCTTTCAGGGTCACATCATGGCCATCCGCAGCATCGCCTTCGACCCGCAGGAGGACCTCTTCTACACTGCCTCCCTCGACCAGAAGGTGTGCAAGTGGAGCACCGGGGCGCTCGTCTGGCGGACGACCATTGACGTGAGTGATCGAAGGGATTTGCAGTGTTTTCCATTTCTAAATTGCGTCATCATCACTGCATCCTCAGGTGCAGGCCATCTCCTCTGCGGTGCACCCGGGCGGGCAGATACTGGCCATCGGCTCGGTGAACGGCATCATCAGCATCCTCGCCTGCGTCTCCGGCGAGCTGGTGCACCACCTCGAGATCAGCGCCGGCGTCTGCATCGGCTGTCTGGCCTACTCCGCCGACGGCAGCTTCCTGGTGGCCGGCTGCCAGGATGGCTGTCTTCACGTACTGCCGGTCACCGACGATGGCTTCACCTACAGCAAGGTCTCGGTCCTCAAGGTAAGACAGGCGTTGATTAGTTGGTTTTAAAGCCCGGTTTTTTGCTCCCAGGGTCCGCTGCCCATCCTCACGTTGCAGTGGTCGGTGGACACGCAGTTCATTCTCACGTCGGTGGATGACAGTAAGATGAGATGTTGCTTTGTTTGTGTAGAACAGCTTTCAGTTCTAACACCTCTTGAACTTCTTTGCTTTCCGACAGACAACTACCAGGAGTTGATTCTCTGGGACCTGCACAACACGCGCTACATTCGGAATGTGACCAACTTCTCGGATAACCTCCGCTGGCACAATGCCACCTGCAGTGGGCTTGAAGACGCGCGCGGCACGTGGGACAATGAGCGGCTGAAGAACGTCATCAACATCTGCAATCACTACAGTCCGTCGCTGCGGTACATCGTCACGGGCGATGAGAGCGGCTTCGTGCGCCTCTTCTCCTATCCGTGTCTGCAGACCAATGTAACTTTTAGATGATAATGGATTTTGGGAAGTTTTTTTCTTGATCTTTTTTTTCCTTTGCAGGCGGCCTTCTTCGAGTACCGACAAGGCGGCGGCAGCGTGACGGACATCAAGATCAGCCCCAAAGAGACGCTGGTGGTCGACTGCAACTTTGAGGGCTCCATCCTGCTCTGGACGCTCAAGGAGTACGACGGCAACAGCTCAAACACGACGACAAAACAGCAGTAAACAAAGCACCACTTTTCATATCATCACCCTCAAATCGCATCAAAAGCATCAAAGTTGTCTATTTTTGTTATCGCTTTTTACCGCGTGAATCGAGCGCAAAGATGTTTTTTCTGTTATATTTAGCCGCCAAAGTGTTGTGAAATAAAAGCAAGTGGATTGTTCCTACTTACCGGTAGATAGCGTTTCAATGTGTCCGGGAATCAGGAGTTCATGAGTTGATGCTTAGGTCCAGGTCTTCAGGTGGTGGGCGTCACCAAGTTGTCTTTGACAAGTTTTCCAAAGTCAAAGTCGAGAAAGCAAGAAAAGAGCGCCTAATTTTCGCCGCACCATTTCAGCGTCTATTGCCACCCAACCCGCGACGTGCTTTATCGGTGTGTGTCGGCTTAGCCGCCAAAAAAACAGAAACCGATTTTTTTAGTGTTTGTTGTCTCTTCATGCCGGCATCAAGAGTCATTATCACATAAATTACATCATCATCACCGCCTTCACCAGCAGTGCTCGACCATGGCCGCCGGACCGATCGCCGAACGGAACCAGGACGCGACCATCTACGTGGGCGGCCTCGACGAGAAGGTGAACGAGGGCACGTTGTGGGAGCTCTTTGTGCAGGCGGGCCCGGTGGTGAACGTTCACATGCCGAAAGATCGCGTCACCAACCAGCACCAGGGCTACGGCTTCGTGGAGTTCATCAGCGAGGAGGACGCCGACTACGGCATCAAAATAATGAACATGATCAAGCTGTACGGAAAGCCGATCCGCGTCAACAAGGCGAGCGCCCACCAGAAGAACCTCGACGTCGGCGCGAACGTTTTCATCGGCAACCTCGACCCGGAGGTGGACGAAAAGCTGCTGTACGACACCTTCTCCGCCTTTGGCGTCATCCTCCAGACGCCCAAAATCATGCGCGACCCGGAGACGGGCAACTCAAAGGGCTACGCCTTCATCAACTTTGCCTCCTTTGACGCCTCGGACGCGGCGATCGAGGCGATGAACGGCCAGTACCTCTGCAACCGACCCATCACCATCAGCTACGCCTTCAAGAAGGACGCCAAGGGCGAGCGGCACGGCTCGGCCGCGGAGCGCCTTCTCGCCGCACAGAACCCGCTGGCGCAGGCCGATCGACCGCATCAGCTATTTGCGGACGCACCACCGACGGCGCCCAATGGCGTCGGCGTGGTCCCAGTGGCTGCAGCCGCCGCTGCAGTCGTTCCGACGATGGTCATCCCACCGATGGCCGTGCCAGCTGTCGTTCCAGGACTGATGGGAGCTCCGCCTCCGCCACCACCGCCGTCGCTGATGCCGCCCAATGCCCTCGGCCACGCGCCTCCGCCGCCGCCAATGTTCGCCTATGGTGGCATGCCTCCGCCGCCCCCACCGCAGTCTGCTGTTCCCGGCGTAGGCGACGACCCAATGGCCAACATGGCGGCCATGGCGCACGCTCACGCCCACGCCCAAGCGATGAACCACCTGAGCCACCTGAATCACATGGCCGCCTTCAATCCAATGGTCATGGGACCGATGGGCATGATGGCCGGCGGTGCCGGTGGTGGATGGCCACCATTTCCACCACCGCCTCCGTCTCTTCAGCAGCTTCATCATCAGCAGCAGCAACAACATCTCTTCCCACCACCACCTCCTCCACCACCGCCGATGATGCAACCGCCGCCGCCTCCTCCGCCGATGATGGGAAATTCAATGATTCCTCCACCACCACCACCGCCGCCACCTCCTCCACCACCACCAGCGGTCAGCAGTTAGTGAGTGAGGAAGAAAGGATCAAGTACGGATTTTTCTGCGAGTTATTTTGGACCAAAAGAGAGTGCACTGTCTTTACTTTTTGTGCAGCAACAAGGGGAAAGGATGAAGAAAAGGAGAAGGTAGAAGACAACAGAGGAAACAGAGGAAGGTGCACAACGACAACGACAACAACAACATTAAAACGTCACTTCATCTGTACATAATTGAGTGAACTAAATAAAAGAACAAGTTAACTTAGGGATGAGATGATGATAAGTTGGGGATGGTGGTTTGGAGGTAAACAACTGATATATGCGTTGATGATATTGGTGCCCTCAAAGAGGAGGAGGGGCTGTCTTCGAGGTTTTCTGAAGAGGTCATCAATCTCTTCAATCACCTACCTCCTCAGCCTCATCACCATCACCACTACCTACCGTCGGCTCTGGCACATCGACGGTGATGGAAGGCGTCTTGGCCATCTGCCGCTTCAGCACGGGATTGTTCTGCAAAATGCGCTCAATCTCCTCGTTGATGGAGGTGTTGAGGAGGGAGTAGAGCTGATGGGAAACAGGGGATTAACATTTAGAAGACCACCTTTTAAAGCTCGTAACAGAAGATCACCCACCTTGATGGCATTCAACTTCTGAAAAAGCTCCGGAACGGAGCTGGCGGTGATGAGCACCGTGTTGACGTTCTCATTCTGCAGCGACCAGGCGAGCGAAAGCTGCGTCAGGTCGCAGCCCAACTTCGCGCACAACTTCACCAGCTCGGTGCACTTGGCGGTGGTGGCGCCGAAATAGCCTCCCCCGCCCCCTCCAAGTCCACTGCCCCAGAAGGTCTGCCGACGAGTCAGTAGAACGATGCCGGGGTCGTTGGAGAGCGAGATCGGCGACCAGGTGATGCAGCCGATGCCGGACTTGTGGAAGAGCTCCAGCATCTGCAGCTCCATCTTCTCGCGGACGTTCATGTCGTAGAGCATCTGCTCGGCAATCGGCGGCGGACAGTTGAACTGGCGGGCGATGCAGAAGGCCTCGGAGAGGTGCATCGGCGCGAAACGGGAGCAGCCCCAGTAGAAGATGATACCGTTCTTGATCAGGTACGACATGGTTCGCACCTGGTCGTGATTGGGGGTGGGGTGGGAATAGAAATAGAACATTGGTGAGTGCGGTTTAGAGCAGCAACAAGGTCTTTCTTCATTCTTACAATCTCTTCCATGGGACACATTGCGTCCAGCTTGTGGATGATCAGAATGTCGATGTACTTGAGTTGCAGCCGCCGCAGCGAGGCCTCCACCGCCTCGATGATGAACTTACGGGAGAGGCCGCCGCCCAGGTGGGTCGAGGGCCCGCCCTTCCAGAAGAGCTTACTGCTGACGATGTAGCTGCTGCGGCGCCAGGCTTTGCGCTTCAGTATCGAGCCGAGCATCACCTCGGCGGCGCCGCCCGCAAAGGCGTCCCCCGTGTCGAAGTAGTTGATGCCGTTCTGAAGAGGAAGAGGAGATCATTATTATCAGGTTTCACCACCATCACCACCACCAACTGACCTCATAGGCCGTCGTCAAAACGGAGTCAGCCACCGCCTCGTCCAGCTGACCAAAACACTGCCAGGCGGCAAAGGCGAGCAGCGGCACGCGAAGGCCATTCTTGCCGATGTTCCTGCAAAGAAGATCAAAGAAAAGAGGTGGTTAAACCTTGGAAAACTTCATCATCACCACCTCCACTCACCGATATTTCATGGTGACGGGTGCCAGGCTGTAGCTGCCATCGGCGTGCATCTTGCTGGTGCCGAAGCTCGCAAAGGGATGCTTCAACGAGAGGATGGGCGGAATGGAGGTGGGGCTGCTGCCGCTGGTGGCTCGGTTCAGGCCTTGGTGCTGGTAATCCACAGTGGTCATACCACTGATCAGCTCGGGCAGGACAGAGGCGGGTCCACAGCCGACGCCTCCGACGCCCACGCCCGAGTTCAGGTAGCTCTGCAGGTAGCTGGGGGCGGCTGCCTCGGCGGCAACAGCCGCAGCAGCAGCCGCCGCCGCCCCTTCTTCAGTGGCGCCTGCTCCTCCGACGCCCTTTGCCGCCGCCGCTCGCAGCTGGTCCTCGTTGATCATGTGAAACTCGTGATTGTTCATTGTTTTGGTCTTTTTTATTCGGCGTGTGGCATTCTTTTTGGATTCTTTTTCTGTAGATTCTTTCCGCTGCTGCTGCTGCAGCTGTGTTTGCTGCGTGGATGCTTTCTTTTTGGCTTCAGTCTTCAGTCTGTCTCTTTCACTTTCTGTTGTTGGCTGTCGTCCGACAGATTGACAATTGAGCTCGTGAAGAGAGTGAGAGTGTGAGATACTCTATAGTCTGTCGGTGTGTGCCTCGTTAAGAAAGAAAGAGAATCCCGTCCGCGCGCGCCAATGCGCCTGTCCGAGATTCTCTTCCCGCATTCGGTACTGTGCTCCCGTTCTGCTCCGCAGAGAACGGGGGAATTCCCCAGCACTGGCGAACCGTACACTGTGAGTGCTTGTACGGCAGCAGTGTTGGGCGAGTTTGTACAGTCACCACCACCATCATCCCATTACAATGTTCATGGCTAGTTGGGCATCGTTCCGATCTTTAGCTCAAATGAGTGTTCCATTCAATTTGGCTCCGATTTATTCAAATATGGTCAGTTGTTGCCTAGCTGATGATCTGATGCTGTTGCGGGAGGCTGTTGTACAGCTGCTGTTGTTTGTGAGTGGGTGTGAAAGCTGCTACTGGAAATTTTTCCTTGGAGATTTCCAAAAGGGCGAATAAAAGTTGTGTGTGTTTAAGAGGGGAGTGGACAGCACATCCTAATTGCGACCACCACCATCATCATCATCATTTACAGTTGTGGAGTTCCTCTCCTTCTCATCTTCCTTTTCCTTTCATTCACTTCAGTCAGATACTTTCAGCTGATGTTTCAGAGATATTGCAGAGAGAATAGCTATCACAGGAGGGGCGGAGAGGGGCGGGACAGAGACCAGTCAAACCAGTGGAGTGAGGAAGAGGAGATCGGAAAGGAGAGAGAATCGTTTTGGCAAGATAAGATGTGATGATGATGATGATGTTCAAAGTTGTGCAGCACAGATCACGGATGGGCTAGAAAGGGCTAGGAAGGAGCGGAATAGAGCGAGACGGATGGAGGGAGGGAGAGAAGAGCCGAAGTTGTGCACAGAAAAGATACATCTAGCCAAAGAGGTTATCAGTTAGAAAGGGGAAAAACAACATAAAAGGAAAGTTGTCAGTAGCAGCAAAATTATGGTGTGCGGAAAGCAGAGAAAGAGATAGAGATAGAGATGAGAGAGAATACAGAATAGCAGAATGAAAAATGAAAGAGAGAGTGGCTCACTAATCAGTAACAGTAGTGTGGTTTGTACACAAAAGAAAAGAGAGATAGAGAAGTTGGGGAATTTCATGCGAGTAAAAACGTCTGCTTCAATTACATTGAAAAGTCAGACCCTTCAGTCCTAGCTTCAGTTCGATCTCATTTTTTCAGTATCCGCCTGCAGCCTCAATCGCCTGCTGTTGCTGCTGCTGCTGCTGCTGCTCATCGACGGGCGGACTCATCGAGTGGGCAGTGGTGCTGCAGCTGTCCTCCAGGGAGCTGCCTCGGTTTAGCTGCTGCTGCTGCATCTGCTGGTGCAGCATGTTGGCGGAGATGTTGGCGGCGATTCCGCCCACTTTGCCATTGCTGCCGCCATTGTGCTTGCTGTCTTCAACACAGCAGCTGCGGCGGCTGCGGCTTCCAAATCATGACCACCGCCACCAACACCGTTGTTGCTGGCAGCGGTGGTCGTAGAGTTGAGCAGCGAAAAGACGTGCTTCGGGTCGTTTCGCTGCTCTTCGAGGTGCGAGAGAAGGGCTGTAGAAGAGTGGAGGTGTTAGGAAAACAAAGGAAATACTTGAAATTAAAACTGAGCTCACCGAATTCACTGGCAAAGATGGAGTGGCAAAAGTTGCACGGCCAAATGTGCAGCGTGGTGCTATTGGCGCCGGATCCATGGGGAGAGTGCTGATCCTGCTGGTGCTGACGGTGATGATCGTGGTCGTGGTGCCCGGCACCCGAGGATGATCCATTGTTGTTGTTTGTTGTTGCTGTGATGGTGGTGATGGTTATGGGCAGCGGCAGCAGCATTGTGATGACCCTCCACATGCTTTCGGTAGGAGACTTCAGTGGCGTAGGCCTTGCCGCACACCTGACAGCTGAACTTGAGCTGCTTTCGCTGCGGCTGATGTTGATGCTGATGATGATCATTCTTGTGGCCGCCAGTGCCGTTTCCGTTGTTGTTGTTGAGAAACATGTCTGCAAGAAGAGAGACAAAAGTTAATCAATGTAGAAACAATGCAAAACCCTCTCTCTATGCTTACCCAAAGCAAAAGATTCCGAGTGTTTCTAAAACCAAAATAAAGCAAAGGTTAGATAAACCGAGAGAAAAGCAGAGTGCAAAAACACAAAAACAAGTCAGCCGCCCAAAGCTCGATACCTTGCTCTGGTGAGAAATGAGCGAGTTCTGAGCTTTGAAGCTTTTACCGCAGTGGCTGCAGTGGTAGTTCTTCTCGCTGGACTTGGTCAGCTTTGAGCCGTCCAGCGATGAGTGCGTCTTCTGGTGCTGCTGCAGATTTGACAGCTGAATGAAGGCCCGCGAGCAGACGGTGCACTTGTAGGGGCGTTCACCTGCAAGGAAAAAAGGAGATTATAAATTCCGATTCTACAGCCGATTCTCAGAGTAATCAATTTCGAACCGGTGTGCAGACGGGTGTGCTGATTGAGATGTGACAGCTGCTTGAAGCCACGCTCACAGTAGTGACAGATATACGGCTTCTCCCCGGTGTGTATGCGTCGATGCTGCACCAGTTGGTGGCTGTCAACGAAAGAAAACGACGGTATTTAGAACCCTTGACACAACTGGACACAGCTGTCATGACATTCAGGCAGATGCTTTTACCTCGAGGAGAAGGACTTGCTGCAGTCTTCACAGGGATGCGCCTTTCGGTTGGCCACTAGGTCTGCCATGATCACTGGCTTCTTTCTGTTGTTGTGCCTGCAAGGGAATCAGAGTTACAATTTAGAGAACAAGTTGACGAGCAAGTTAACAAAATAGAAGCACAAAAGTTCAACTTACGTTGGAGCGGCAAAGCGGAGATCAGTGGAAAGCGAGTTCCAAGTGTGAGATTTAGAAGACTTTCAAGAATCCGGCAAAAAGTAGAAACTCCTGAAAAGTCTTCGGAAGTTCAATGAGCACCAGAGAAGAAACACACAACACGAACACTGCCCGTGTATATGTTGGTGTGTATGTCGTTGTCCCCGGCGCCCAATGAGAGAAAAAGGAGAGAAAGAAAACTCGCAGACTGACAGACGCGCGTTCAGGCTGTGCAAAGTCGGTGCGATCTCTCTTTCTTTGTGGTCTCCGACGGACGGCGACGGCTGAGGCGGAAAGAGGCAAACGATTCGGCCGGCTCCACTCAATAGCTGCAGCAGCAGAATTTTGGGCTGGAACGACGGGCAAAGAGAGAGAAGTGGAAGAAGAGGAAGGCCTGGTCTCTGGTGACCACTGTCGCCGCTACCAGACCGCTTGAACTGAACTGAACTGATCTGACGCGCAGACTGTCGCTGCCTGCCTGTCTCGCTCTTTCACTGTTTTCTCTTTTGGAGCCAAAAACACAGAGAGCGATCGCATCTTTCTTCGGCAGAACCCGACGCGACACCTGGTGTCGAAACGTAGAAACGATCGGCAACGGCGAACTTGTTCTCTTTTTCTCCTCCTCGTTCTCTTTCTACGAAATTCGAACTTTAGCTCGATCCTAACAGCAGAACCCTCAGTAGAAGTAGAAACGCAGCGGCAGCAGCGGTGGTTTAATTAAAACCAAGTGAAGCGCCTAAAACTCAGATCTTCCTCTTCTTCTTCTTCTTCTTCAAATCAGCCGATTTCGAGTGTGTGTGAATGTGAATGGGACTGGATGGAATGTAAATTAACATTTGACAGGCGCCGCCGGAGCCGGTAAGGTAAGGTAATGTGTTGTTTGCTGAAGAGAAAGAGCAAAGGAGAGCAGGCACCTCCGATGATTGCCTGACGCAAAACAAATAAAATTAACTTTCACAAGTGTGTCTGTGTGTTCGACTTCTTCCTCTTCTTCTTCTTGATCTCAATCTGCTCAGCTCAAGCAATCTCTGTAATTAAAGTGAACAGCGGTGCCCACTGAACTGCGACCAACTCTGCAGCAGTGTCTTTGTTTTCTGCCGTGCTTTACTCTTCTTACCAACTGAAGTCAGATCATTTTCATTCTCTCACTTCCAGATCACATTCTCTCTCTCTCTCTCCCTTTCTCAGAAACGTTCTTTCTTTCTTTTTTTATGCAATCCTCTTTTTCTCATTTTTATTTGTCTTTGTGCTGTTTTGTGTGTGTATTGCAATGCAGATGTGGTGAAGGTAGGGGGAATAGAGGATATCTTTCCGGGAAAATGATGATCGAATATCGGAATAATAATAATACAGGATGATTGGGTATCGGAAAATGGAGTGAGAGAGATTCTGAAGTTGCTGCTGCTGCATGTGTACATTGAGGGTAAAAAAGGATAGGGAAAGAGATGGAGATAGAGGGAAATATTGTTATGATAGAGGGTGAAAAAAGAGCTAAAAACTGGTCGATCAGCATGTGATGAGATAAATGTCGATAATGGTGGTGAAATCAGAGAGGAATAGAGAAATAGGTGTAGGAAAATAACGATGAAAATAAAATTAAAGATGATGAAGAGGAGGAGGGGGAAGGAAGGAAGAAGTGGACGTAGGGTGATAAAGCGACAGTTGGACAGTCAAACCAATAGTATCTGTTTTTGTGTTTCATTCTTCTGAGGAGAAACAGGCAGACGACCAGGCAGAAAATCATTTGAATGAAATCAAGTCAAGTCGGCAAGAATCACTGCTGTTGCGGCTACCGCTGTCAATCAAAACATCGAAACATTTTTGCTCCCGTTCCGCCAGACCACTTAAGAGCTTCTGTGTGTTTACACTCAACACTTTAGATAATTGCCGGCCGCCTCTGATTGAACTGACTGACTGTGTTTGCCTAAGATGCAGATGGGGGTGATGAAGATGCATAAGGGGGTGAAAGATGACGGTAAGGTAGGAAGAGGGGGCAATTCTGCCTTCTTCAGTCCTTCAACTCAACCGTCACTGGTGCTGAGCTGTTGGACGGCACACCACCACCACCACCACCACCGCCACCACTACTCGTCGAAGATGAAGAGGTTGAAGAGGAGGAAGTTGAGGAGGAGGAAGAGGTGATGGAGATGGCTGCAGCAGCGGCCGCTGCCGCCGCTGCTGCCGCCGCAGCTGCAGCCGCCGTCGCCGAGGGCATCGTCGCGTAGTTGCGTATCTGGTTGAGGGCAATCAGCTGATTGGGAAAAGAAGAGGAGGAGGAAGAATTGGAAGTGGCCGTCCCCGAGACCAGGTTCCCACCACCAACACCACCACCACTGCTTTTGCTTCCTATGACCATGGAGTCCATGGACAGCGAGAGCATCTTCTTGTTCACCTCCATGTCCCTCGAGTGCTGTTGTTGTTGCTGCTGCAGTAGCTGCATCTTTGAGCTGCTGTTGCTCGTGGAATTGCTGCCTCCGCCGTTGGAGGTGCCATTGTTTGCTGGAGGAAAGTTGAACGACTCATAGGCAAAGTAGGACATGCGAACACCTCCGTTGCCATGAGAGTTTCCCGCCGGTGGGCTGAACTTGGTGGAGTTCAGACTGGCCGACTCAAGAGAAGCGTTGCCGCCGTAGATGCTCGACGACAGGAGTTGCTGTTGTTCCTCTGCTGAAAGGCCACCACCACCACCGCCGCTGTTCATGCTGTTGGAGTTCAACGCTCTACTAAGTTGCTGCTGCTGTTGCTGGTGCTGGTGCTGAAGGTGAAGCTGCTGCTGCTGACTGAGGTGATTACTGTGGTTTGCCTCGAATCTCAGGTGCTGCTGAGGAAGTGATTGTTGTTGCTGCTGAATTTGAAGTTGGGTAAGCTCCAACTGCTGCTGCTGCTGAAGACACTGCTGCTCCTGAAGAAGTTGCTGCTGCTGCTGTTGATGATGCTGCTGCTGAAGCGGACTTCCTCCATCGCCGTTGGAAAGCTGAAGATCACCACCGCTTCCTGTCGTCTTTGCCCAATAAGCAGCATCCGCCAGCTGCATCGGTCCTGCATTACCTCCTCCTCCACCTCCTCCCCTCAAGACGCCTCCAATGGAGTTGGCGGCGGCGGCGCAGCCGCTGCAGCCGCCGCCGCCGCCCTCTTCTCCATTCGATCTGCATGCTTCTGCATGTGCTTCGCCAGGTAGGTCTCCTGCGTGTAGGACTTGCCGCAAACTGGCAGATGTGCGTCTTCAGGTGCTTCGACTCCTTGTGCTTGGGAATGTGGTCGAGGAGGCCGGCCTCGTCGGTGAAGCACTTGTAGCAGCTGTTGCACTTGAAGGGCTTGTCCGTCTGGTGGGAGCGGCTGTGCGACTGGAGGTTGGACAGCTGCGAGAAGGCCTTGGTGCAGGCGGGCCAGCGGCACCGGTACGGCTTGTCACCGGTGTGCGTCCGAATGTGCTGCTGCAGGTGGCTGAGCTGGGTGAACTTCCGCTGGCAGAGCTCGCAGCGGTAGGGCTTGATGCCCAGGTGGATGCGCGTGTGCTGCGAGAGGTAGCTGCTGTTGGCAAAGCTCTTCGAGCACTGGCCGCACTTGTACGGCTTCGCCTCGCGCATGTGGACCTGAGTGTGCAGCTGCATGTCCGCCTTTGAGTAGAAGATCTGGTTGGGAGATAGTGATAAAGAAGGGGTGAAAAAAAGAGTTAAAGAAGGGTGTGAAGATTTTAACAAAGTGGTTTTATTTTATTGGCGTGACACAGTGAAGAAAGAAAAAAGAAAAAAGCTGCTGCTGTTGCTGTCAAAACTAAAGTGTACCGTGTACTGATCACCGCTGTACTGATGTTTGTTTGTTGCCTGTTGTTATTTATCAGAAGAAGAAGAAGTAATAACGACGAATCACAGACGCTGACTGAGAAAGCTGAGCTGAACTAGTATTTCAACGTTTGCTGTTTGTGTCTATGTCTCTGTCTGCTGATAAGTGGGCACCCTCCTCTCTCTGTCTGGCAAAATCTGATATCTCCTCTCTTGGCACGTGTTTACCCTCCGCTTTCCCACTGACCAGCCATCAGCTTTGGTGTCATCCTCGCAAAGACACAAACACAAATAAAACTTCAATGTGCCAACGAGCACTGAATGGGCTGCAGAAGACAGTCCACAGACACAAGCCGTGAAAAGTGTGTGTGCGGATCCACACACACTTTTCACACTTTTAACACAGCACAAGACTGCTGTTATTGCTGCCACTGTCAATAATCTTATCACTATCCCTCCCCGACGCCCTTTGTTCGCGCGCAGACAGTGCCAGAGACAGACGACAGTACATACTCTCTCTCTCTCTTTCTTCACGCCACCATCGTCTGCTTCAGTGATAAACACTCTCAGTTCCCCTCTTTCTCAACATTTTCGCTTCTGTGTAGGCGTCTATTATTGGAGGCTGGTGACAAACACTTCTCTCACCTCTCCTCATGGTCTAATTTGAGGATTCAAAAGTACTCAGCAGTACGAATGGTATGCTGCTGACGACAAGTACTCTTTCTTATCTGGTCTATTAATAAACACTTTTCGCTCTTCTGTCAGTCGAGAGTGTGTCGGTCTGCCTGCTACACTTCGGTACAGTCGAATCCTTGACAACTGCTGCTGTTGCTGCTATGCTGGCGGGCTTCTGTGGACTCAAATGAAGCAGCAGCAAAAAACAAAAATTAAACAGAGGCACTGGACAATTAATAATATGCACTTGCAAATTAAGATAACTTGACAGAAAATTCTAATGAGCACCCGACTGGGAATTGAAAGTGCTTTGTGTCTCAGCACTCAAAACTGCGGGCTAAATGTCAATATAATTGCCACCGCCAGCGTTTAATGTCTCTTTATGCGCCAATTTTCCACTTCTCCTGATTGGGCAAATATCAGCCACCACCAACTCTGAACGAAAAACTCAAATCAAAATCAGGTGCGAGTAAACACACAGTGATGGTTGCCAGCAGTAGCAGCAGCTTGCGCTAATGTCTACAGTCATTAGCAATCATCTTCCACTCATTTTTTGCATTGAATTCCCATTCTGCAATTGTTAGGTGTTTTTCAGCTGCCACCTTGGAAAGAGGGGATCTATAAAGGGTTGCCAGCAGCAGAAGCAGCAGTTTGAGAAACTTGAGTAGAAAATGAAAGAAAAGCAGTGCGCTTGAAAAATGTTTGGAGTGTAGACTCTCAGCTGCTATATAACACACCAATACAACATGGCTGCTGTGAGAAAGGGAAGCAGTAAAGAGCAGCAGCAGCAGCGATTGCCTTTGGGAAAAGACGAGTGGCAAGCAAAAAACGAGAACAAAGAAAGATAGAGGGACTAATACTGAAAAGGGGATGACTAGGAAAGAAACTAATAAGAAAGAAAGAAAGAAATGCGTTCAGTCACTCACACTTACCTGCGGACACATCTTGCACTGGTATTTGCGACCTCCACCGCCACCACCGCCACCTCCTCCTCCTCCGAGACTGCCAATGTTTCCCAGTCCAATGCCACCACCACCACCACCATTGCCTCCTCCTCCACCAAGGCCCAATGAACCACCACCATTCTGCAGCGAGTGATGGTGGTGATGAAGGTGGTGATGGTGCTGCTGACTGTGATGGTTGTGGTTGTGGCTGCCTGCTGCACTGGCAAACTTGCTAAACGGATTCTGAACACCGCCGGCCACTGAAAGGCCGGAAAGAACCAGCTGGTTCATGTTGTGGTGATTGTTGTTGATGATGCTGTTGTTGCTGTTGCTGTTGGCTCCATGGCCATTGGGCAGCTGAATCGGCGTCGAGTTGGAGGTCGAGCGAAGCAGTCCTGATGAAGAGCCAGAGTAGTTAGACAGTTGGTTGTGCTGATTGAGGGTATTGTTGTGGCCAGAGGATGAGTCGTTGGAGTCTAAAAGACCGCCATTGTTTAGGCCATTTGGTGTTTCTGTAAATGGTGCAAAATGGAGAAAATTTAAAGTATTAGATAAGAGAGAATTAATTAAACAAAAGATTTGATAAACGAGTTTCAAAACAACAAAAAGTGCCCGCAGTAATGATCATCATTTTAAAAATCCGTCACAAACTCCCTATACACTCCTTCTTTCTCTCCTCACCTTCCACCATCTGCGAGTGCTGAGTATGGTGAGCATGATGCCCGTGATGTGCCCCTCCTCCTCCACCTCCTCCATGAAGAAGATTCTTGAACTTTGGCTGGTAGAGAAAGTTCTTCAGCTTAAAGAGCGATATGACGGGCGTCGCTGTGGCATTGGTATTTGCCGTTGCCGAAGTCTGACCGAGAGGGGATTGCTGTTGCTGAATCGTCGGTGCTTCAAGTGACGAAGTTGGCGAGTGCGGAGGCTGCTGCTGATGCTGCTGAACCAAATGAGAGAGGCTGATCTGGTGATGATCATATTCACCACGACCACCACTACCACTCATCAGTGGAATGCACTCGACGGCAGCGGCCGCCGCCGCCGCTGCTGCAGTGGCTGAAGAGATGGCCGTCGCCGCCGAGGAGCTCAACATCAGCGGATCATCCTTTAGGTCCATGGCTGCCTGATGAGAGCAGTATGGTTGTGTTTGTTGTTGTCAACACTTTTTGTAGGGAACAGAAAAAAACCTCCCCGGCACACTGCTAATGAGGATGAAATAAAAGTTTTTCGACCGCACGGCAAGGTGGCACGCCGGTGACTGCCAAAACGGTGCTCTCCTCTTTTCTCTTCTCTTTCCTCCTCTCTTCTGCCCTTTCCTTCTTCTTCTTTCTTTCTTTCCTCTTCGGCTAATGGCCCTCTTAAAAGTGGTAGTGGTGATGCTCTTGACGAATTCTCTGGGCGTCAATGAAGAGAGAGTTGCACAGTTGCTTGATTGCTCACCGTTGAAACGAGTTAGAGGGAGCGAGTGATGACTTTAGCAGACAAAACTCAGTCAGTCACAGTTAGAGCTGAGCTGATGCGGGGTGGGTGCTACTGAAGAGTGTCCAGCACTTCAGATGATGATGGTGGTGGTGATTGTGGTGATTGTGGTTCAGCTATGATGTTTGCAGTAGAAGTAATGAGGAAAATCACTTCCGCCCCCAGCTCAAAATACCCGAAAAAAGAATATCACAAAAATGGGTGCACTTCAGCTGCGACGACGAGGGCAAAAAACTGCAACAACAAACGAGCAAGGAAAATAGAATATAGCTCAACACGAATGTACAGATGCAAAAAAGCTTGTCGTGTTGAGCCAGTCGACACAAAAAATGGATCACTAGCAACTATCCCTCACTCACTCACTCACACCGTTGCAAACAGAGAAACAGAATCAGTGTCCGGTGGTGTGTGTATGTTGCACCGGTGAGCCGTGTGTGCAGGTGGTGGTCACATGCTCAGACAGATCAGACAGAGTCAGTGGACAACAGAGTCAGTGTGCTGTGGTGGTAGTGGTGGTCAGTCAGAGCATCATTGACACACACAAACACAAAGAGAAGGAAACAAAGGTAGCGAGGTATTCTCTCTCACTCCCGAAAACTGATGCGTCGGTGGCAAAAAATGGTGGTGGTGGTGGAAAACGAGTGAATGAATGAGAATACGAATGGCGGCGACGGCTGTGGCAGTAGTAGTGTAGTGTAGTGGTGGTGGCCAGCAACACTGAAAAAGGGCGAGAAAAAAGAGGGATGCGCCTGAAGAAAGGGAGAAGGAAAGAGAGAGAATAGGGAAAGGAAGTAACGGGTAAGAGAGAGAGAGAGCACACTGCCACTCGCTTCCACCGACTCTTTTTGCTGGGCTGGTGGAATGGGCTGGCCGCCGCCAACATCTCCAGCAGCAGCGGCAGAAGCAGCGGCAGCTCTCTGGTCCCGTCTCAAACACTTTCTGGCGCCTCTTGCTCTCTTTCTCTCCTACGCGCAGGAGCGCCCAGCCAGACGCGTCCACGACGAGCTGGTGCTCAAAGGGATGTGATGGCGCAGGGCTGAAATGGAAATAATGGCAGAAGCAGCAGCAGTCGTCAACAGTAAAAAGCAGAGACTGATGCTGCTGCTGCTACTGCTGTCGATTCACGGAGACACCGTCTGTGACGCCGCCAGCCAGTCAGCCAAACAGTCTGTCACAGCAGCAGCATCAGAATTAATCGAATCAACTTTCGTTGCATTTGTGATTCAGGGAAATGAAAGGGTGCGAGAGTGAGTGAGTGAGTGTCAGTCAGCATCAGAGAGAGAGGAACACGTCGTCCATTAGAGTGAGGATAATTTGCAGAGGCAATCCTCGCTTTGGGGCCATTATAGAGAGGGTGAAAAGAGGGACCCGCTGGAAAAAGAACGACGACGACGACAATGATGACGACGCTGCTGCGCGCGCGGTCCCGTCCCCGGGCGGCGGCCACCACCGCTGCTCTCACTGTGTCCCTCTGCTCTCCTCTCTAGGACACTGCGTCCTCAAGCACTGCCAAAGAAGTCGGCAGCAGCAGCAGCATCAACGTTAGCAGCCGTCGTTCTCACCCTCTAAGTCACCTTCAAAGGTCAAACCCCTTTGCCGTCCTGCCTAGCTTTCAGACATTCTGTAAGGAGAGAGACAGTTTCAGCAGCAGCAGCAGTTGTCAACTGAAACTGTCTCCTCTCTCTCACTGGCCATTGCACTGTGAACGCTGATGATGCTCACTCCTTTTTCAAGCGCGCGCGCTTTCACATCACATCATGCGGTGAACGGGTCGCTGACACTGCTGGCTGGCACTGGAATCGAGAGAAACTGCTGCTGATGATGACCAGTTTAGACGTTTTGAAAATTACAAACAAAAAGGCTCCTTAGAAGGAAAAACCCTCTAAAAATTTTAACCTTAGTCAAGTCAACGCATAAAGTCTAAATTCTTCCCTTTAGCAAAACGCTACTGAATGCCCTCGATTCCAAAACCGTTTAATCGACGCAAAACGGTAAACGGTGCGCAAAGTGCACCACTTTTTCATCCTTCATCTGAAGTGCACCCCTAAACTCTCATTCATTCATTCGCTCATTCCCGTGTGCCAGTCAGCCAGCAAAAAAAACCTCACAGTCGCCGTTTGATGGTTGTGAAGAGAGAAAGAGCAAGAAGAGGAAAGAAGAGAGAGAGGCAGTGGTCAGAGGCGGAGCAGTCGCCGAGTGTCGATCAGCGCAAGGGCACAAGAGAGGGCAGGCCGACAGCGGTGGTTGAATACGAAGTTAGCTTCTGCTGCTGCTGCTGCTGATGCTGAACATTGGACGCAATGGAAAAAAAGCAAAGCAAGAGAAAAGAACCCTCATAGCTTGAAGTACACTACACTGACCAGTGGTCATTGCAAATGAAGAGGCTGGCTGATGCTCACTGAGTCTTAGAGCCAAGTCAATGAACGAACAACGTACAAAGTGCGCTTGTGGTACTAAATGGAAAAGTTTTGCAAATAGAAACAGCAAAAAGAAGAAGAAAGTGAGCTTCAACTGTGAAGAAGCGCCTTCTCTGACCACCATTCACAGCAAAGGCCCTCTCTTGCTGACGAGGAAGTGAACTGGTCAGAGATGAAGCTGTACCACAACGATGACGGCGGTGATGATGTCTTAATGGACACCGCCATTAAACTCTTCAGGCAGTGATGTCCTCACTAAAACTGAAAACTCCAAAGTGTCCACTTCAGTGAAGACAGAAGGCAGAAAAAGACGGAGAATTCTCCTCCTCAACTCTTTAACTGGCTCCTCACGACTGTCAACAACGTCGACGAGGAGGACGAGGACGACAGCAAGCGCAAGTCCAATAAAGGGGCAATAAAAAGCGCACTAAAAGTGAGTATAACGATGCGCAAACTATAGGAAAGACTGAACGAATATGATAGTGGTGGTAAAGAGTGGAGGACCACACCGCAAGAGCAGTTGTGGTGACAAAAAGAAGAAGATGAAATAAAATACCACCACCATCACAAGAGGAAAAGAAAGAAAAAGCACGTACCTTTGCTGTTGCTGCTGAGGCCGTTCTGAAGTGAAGCCGCCGACGTCGGTGAGACGGGCGAGTGGTCAACAGAGGAGGTGGAAATCGACGAGGTGGACAGTTTCTGTGAAGATGAAGAAGGAGAAGAAGAAAAGAAAACACCATTAGTTATTTTCTTTGCCTAAAGTTGATGATGACTTTGCTAAGTAGAGCTTTATTCATTTAGAACTCATCAAAAAAGTTCTAAATGGGAGCTTCCAAACACGGGGGATTTGGTTTGTTTGGCCCGCCTAAGACACACTGCAATGACTTGGACGACGACGACGACAGCGTCTCCATCTGAGCACCCCTGTCCGCATCAATCGGATTTGGTCGCTTACCTCGGCAGCAGCAGCACTGCTGTTGCTGTTCCAATTGAGCTGACTACTGCTGCACTGTTCCACGGAGCTGCCGTAGCCGGGCGAGCTGCCACTGATGCCGCTGCCTGTCACTGCAGCAGCCGCCGCGGCCACTGCTGCTGAGTGTAAGGCAGGATGGTGATGAAGAGGGTGATGGGGATGACTGTGATGATGGTGGTGGTCCGACATTACCGACATCCATCGCATCAGGCCGGAACTTTGCGACATTGAGCAGTTGGGCACTGGATTGAAAAGGAGGATTGAGAAGCGGATTTGTTACAATTTAGAACCAACAGATTTGTTGTTGTCTTCCTCTCTGCTTCCACTTACCGGCCAGTTCGTGCTCCGGCGTGCCCGGCCATACGAGGGCTTTCTGTGTGAAGTTTGTAGAAGTTGAAGAAAAAGAGGAAGAAGAGTTTTAGAGATGAGAAATATCAACAAGATCAAAGCGTAATTGAGACACAAACAAAAGATGAACGCCAAATCGAACTGCCAGGCAAAACAAACCATGAGAAACCGAGAGTTGAGGTAGAAATAGAAATAGAGCCGGTCACTGTGATTTGAAACACTCTTGGTCACGCAGAGATGGATCACATCATCATCATCATCGTTTTTGAATTCGAATTCGAATTTATCCCTGAATTCACTTCACCTTGATCATCTCCACCAGCACTACCTTCACCCGGCCACAAACCACGGCAATTTGTCAACACACAAGATCGAAACCTGATGAGGAAAGCCAGAAACCACAACGTCAGCTGTCACCTCAGATTGTGATCATCGTCTTCTTCTTCGTTTTCTTTTCCTCGCTTGACTGACTTTTGTCACCACAACCACAACCGCGGCCACTCTTTTTGATTGAAGGTGTTCGCTGGCATGCGGCGAGGAAGAGAGAGCTCATGCTAAGCTAATTTACCTGTCGGCTTCGATCACCACGGCAGCACACTAATTTGATTCGATACGGGAATTCATTTCAATATAAACAAAAGTAAAGTAAAAGATTGTGTGTTTATTCTGTTTGATCAACGTGAACGGTTGTGGGAGAAGAGACAATGAGAAAAATGAAGAAATGTTTCAACTTTGATTTTCTATTCTTTTGTCATCATGGTAAATCACATTGAGTGTGTCGATACATAAAAATGTGACCCAAAAGACCCAAAAGAGACTTCGGTAATTCTGCTTTTTTTCCAACTACCACCCACACTTAATCGATCACAATTAAGTGGCAATTGCAGTTTATCCAGCCCCGTCATCTTTTTTTGCCATCACAATCTAACTGCACTCAACAGCAAAGAAGAAGTACCGAAAAAAGTAGCTCATGGTCTCCAGCAGCAAAAAACACCGAACTGACCTTTGGCAGTGAAATAAAATAAAACGAAACAAAATGAAATGGAATAAAGTACCTGAGCAAAACCTCTCCAGTGATTGACATTTACGGTGCCATCAGCAGCAGCAGAAGCAGTTCAATTTGATCAGCAATAACTAGTGCTAGTTAAAGTTTTTCTCCTCAAATCGATGCGCTCAAGTGATTTGCTGCTGCTGCAGTTGTCACCATCGAAACAGTTTTCAAGAAAAAGAGGAAAAAGAATTGAGAGAAGGATCAGTCAAATGTCATCGCCTGAGAACGAGAATAACATTTGGCGTAACAAACGGCTCTCCACTTCAGTGACAGAACGAGAGAAGTGAGCGAGAAGAGAAGCGAAGAGCCACACTTTGCAAATTCAATTTGCCGGGCAATTAAAGGGGCTGACTTGGCGACAACGGCAGCAGCAGGACCATCATTACATTCTTCAAACGTGAGCGGCTGCTGCTGTAAAAAGCATTGCAATACAGAGCTTTGTGAATTTGTCTGGCAAAAAAGTCTCGATGGCGTCAATTAGGGGGAGAAAGAGAGAACGGGAGATTCAGCGGCAGACGCCATTTAGAAGTGAGAAGAAGAAAAAGAAGGAGCAGATCTTCTCTCTTCGGTCCAATCAATATTGATGTGCAGCAGCAGCAAAGAGTGCACTGTGCCATTACACATCAATGAGGAAAAATGGCTACCAGTTTGCTTCTAAATTGTCCACTACCCGAACACTACTGCACAGTAGCGGCGGTGGTCACATGATCGATTAGGTCTGACAGGCCAGGACAAATAACCGAACAGAGCACAGTGAGGGGATACAGAAGTGAAAAAATGCAGCCTGTGCACGAATGTGTGTTGGCGTGGATTCGAAAACGGCTGCTTCGAAAAAAAGGGATCCGATCCTAAACAGTAGTGCAGCAAACTGAAAGAGAGAGAGAGTCAATCACCAGCAAGTGACAACAATCAAAGAGAGAAGAGAGCGCGGTACGCGTGACAAAGCAGAACTGCCGCGACACAATAGGGCAAGCCTGTGTTTGTGAGTGAATGAGCAAGTGAAGTGTTGGTGTTGTGAGCTAGGCATCATCGAACCACTCTCCTCTTCAGTGTGCCATCAATCAGTGTCACATCGGTACAAATTAAATGTCGATGTCGCGAGCAAGGCTGCTGAGATTGCTGTTCGGAGAGGGAGGAAAGCCTCTCGTCGGTGACATTGCTACAGAAAAAAGAACTTTGGCGTAGAAAATTAGTGATCATCTAACGAGAGAGATGGCCATTTAGAGGATGAAGATGACCAAGATTAAGTGGAGGTTCTTTTCAGTAAAAGCCCTAAACTGAGAGCAAATCGAACCGCCTGTGTTTTGAAGAGCTGCTAATGTGCACTCCATGTCTGAATGGCACTCCATCTTGACTGCTAATCAGCTGATGCAATCAACGGACAACAAAGGAATGGGCAAAAAGTAGAAGCAAATCAGACAGAAATCAAGAATCTGACCAGTCGAAGTGTGGGCATCACCAAGTGTGGACATGTCCATTAGAGAGGACAGAGATCAAACATTGTGTCAGATTTCCAAAAGTGTTTAAAAGGCTCTTTAGCTCTTGAAAACGAGCGACAGAAAAAAAGAACATCGCGAAGCAGAAGAAAAAAGTGGACGATCAATGAACAAGTGCAAATGAGTGAATGACTGATTGAACTTAAGCATCCGCAACAGCACTTACCTGAATGCCACAATCAAGCATTGGTGATGGAGTTGATGGTGGTGATGACGAGTGAAGTGGCGTGGTAAAAGATGATGATGATGCAATTCGAGTTGAGTAGAGAGCTTTGGATGAACGGTAGCAGTTCTTGCTGAGAGCGCCGATGAGAAGAAGGAGGCGATGCAAAAAAGTTCATTCACGACTACCAGAAAAAAGTGGCCACCACCGCTGTTGATACAAAGTGCTTTTTTGCCGCTGAGGCAATCTCTTTTTTCTTCAGTGGTCAGCGCTGCCGTTGCTGTTGCTGGTGCTCTTTGGTGAATGCGTGCGAGAGGGACGAGCACGTGAAGGCGAATAACAGCAGAGAGCGTCGAGGTCTTCGTCTTCGTCTTCAACGACGACCACCACCACCACCTAACGGGACTGGCACTTTTTTGCCGCTGTCTTGAGACCACCACACCACCACCAGCGGCAGTAGTGGCAAAAAACAGTGAGGACAAAAAAGAACGCACAGACTTGCCGCCGGTAGGTAAGGCTTCGCCAGTCTTTCCCTCTCTCTCTCTTCGCTCTTTCTTTTCCCAATCAACTGAGACTCCTGTGACTCCTCCTTTGGTGGTCGCTGGAGACACGGGCATTTTTCTTTTACCAGTTACCGATTTACCACCACCACAGCAAACCACAAACTTTCCAGAAGAAAGGTCAAAGTTTTAAACTTTTAAAAAGTAATTAGCGGTTGTAGAATGTGTGTAATAAACGTTATGCTGAAAAATGTTTACTCATAATTTAAAAATATTTTACAGAAAGAGAAAAAGCAGGTAAGCGTTGCTTCGTATGGACAGTGTGGTAGTAGTGGACAGTAGTAGAAAAGGAGCAAGTGAATGAGTGTGAAACAAGGTGGTAAAATGTTGATAATTGATGAACAGTGCATGAATGAGCAGAGACCAAGATGTGAATATGTAAATGTGTGTGTGTGTGCTGTCAGATCAAACAATTGGGACAATCAAGGAAAAGAATGAAGAAGAGAGAAGAAGTATTTGGAAGTGGTTGAAAAGGTTTTGAAGCTGAAACTGAAAAAGAATTGGTGTTTGTTTGGTACTGGTATAAGAAAAATATAAAAGTAAGGAATAGTAGTTTAGAAGGTAGGGGGATTTTTGTTTAATGAAAGAAGAAGGGAAAAGATGCAGTAGAAAAAGCGGGCTGATAAGTGATTTCTAGTCTTTGCACTTGCCAATGGTAATTGGTAGTATTTAAACACCAAATAGCAAACAAAAATTTCGCTTGTAGCCTTAGTGCTAGCGTTAGTGCTTCGTTTGGTGCTTTTGAATATCAATTAGAAGAAGGAGTTGATGAGAATGTTTGTTATTTTCACATTTGAAGAATTGGAAATTTAAAAAAAAGATAATGAAAACTGCAGCACAGCTGAAATAGAAAAAGTAGTAGTTGTGAAGATGATGGCGATGAAGAAGATGCCGATGAGACTCTGCGAGCACGTTAGAGTAGTGAAGTGCCTAGTGAAAAAAAGGGGAGAGAAGAAGAATGCCCCCAATATTAATTAGAATTCAGATAGAAGAGAATCTCAGCACAAAGTCAATAACAAACATGTGCGAATGAAAGGGGTGGCTGTGCAAACACCACCCACCACCACCATCGAAGAAGGGGACAAAACTTTCTCACTACACCTTCAAAAAAAGAAAGGTGAACACAGAAAGAGATGAGACCAAGAGAGAGGAGGAGAACTAACTAACATGTCACGGTGTGATGAGCAATAAAGAAGAGAGGAGAGAGAAGACTGCGACAAATTGGCCACATTGCCCTGCTCGCTAGGCATGCTCGCTGGCGAGCGCATCTGTCATCTGATGATACCTAGCTGCTCATGAGAACAACTCTGAAAGAGTGAGTGTCATCAAGAAGACGACCTGGGCACACAATGAAAGGGAAAAGACAGGGAAGAAAGGATTAACCGCAAATGGTTTCCAAGCACTTAAGAGCCAGGTAAGAAAGGGGATGAGGAGAACAGAAAATCAATTTGCCACTGCTGCTGCTGTCATCTGAGCTGGGGTCTCATCATCTTCGTCTCATCCTTATCAAGCATGAAACAGTTTTCGGCTTGAAACATCTCACACAGGTAAAGGTCGACACATCTCCTTCTCCGCAGTAGTGGTCACAGTGCCAGCAGCAGCAGCAGTGTGCTCAAGGAGAGGGCAAAGGTCATTTGTCGAAGCATGTAAAGTGAGTGAGAGAGAGAGGTGAGGCGCCGCTTCGGTGGCTAAGCCGGCCGGCAAACAAGTGATACATCATCTTCAGGGTGACGGCTCAGTGACTGACTGACTGACGGATGGATGGATGCTTCGTCTTCCTCCTCCGGAGTTGACCGTGTCACCCTGATCAAGAGATGCTAACACTCTCTCAGCTACCTAAGCTGCATTCCCAGCACCGCACTAATAAAAAGAAGGTTGACAAGCGAACGTCTTTTAGCCAATTAGCGTGAAAATAAGACGACGATGATGATGGTGGTGCACAAAGAGTTGAGTGACGATCACGAGATGAGTGTGTGTGTGTGCACAGTGTCAAACACATACACACCATGATTTCCGATAATAATGAAAATAAAGAGTGTAATAAAAAAGGAGAGCACTTACCCTTGAAGCCACCTCCATTAGAGATGCCGGCTGCCGCTGTTGATGGGTAAGGTGAGCGCAAAGAGGTGAGCAAAAAGACGGTTATAATTAAAACGGAAATGCAAAAAGTGGAGATAGCACGAGTGAACAAAAAGTGGACAGAAAAAAACTTACATTCTACGTATTCAATGTCATCCTCGTCTTCATTCTCAAGCGGGCGATCGTCAACCTGAAAGGGAGCGAAAAGAAGAAGAGGTGAGATTACTGCCACCACCAACAAAAACAATTCAAATGCTTAGGTATGTCTACTGCTCACTGGTTAGTAAAAAAATGCACCAAAAAAAATCCGTCATCAACCGTTGCAGCATTCACAGCAGAGCGAGCGATCGACCCCACAAACAAAAAACAAAAAGGGGCAAATTAAAAAATGCTTCCCTCGCTCCCACCACCACCACAGTGTGCACGCCAATGCGGAAAAGGGTTGCAAAAAAGGCAAAAAGCAGCAGCAGCAGCAGCAGCAGCAACAGCAGCCCTCAAGTAATAGCATCCACCATCCGCATCATCGTTCTCATCCTCTGCCTAACCTTGACATTGGGGCCCTGGCAGCAGCAGCCTACAGTTGCTGTTTTTCTGTCCACAGTCTATCGAAGAAGGGGTTAGAGAGAGAGAGAGAGAGAGAGAGAGAGGAGGAGAGAGGAGGAGAGAAAGTACGCATCACTTTTTGTGGACGCTGCGTGGGGACCGACGAAAGTGTCGCAGCAGTCAGTGCAAAAAGTGCTCGGTGCTCAGTGCTCAGCAAAGCTAAACGCAATCGATTAGGCCGTCTAACGAGAGGAGCGCAAGAGAGAGAGGAGAAAGGCTCAGAGCTCGCGGGAGAGAGTTGCGCGGGGCCCGGGAGCTCGAGCCCTTTCTCACGACCCCGCACCACGCAGTACAAGTGCCACCACCGTTGAGCTGCACAAAAGGGGTGAAAGAGAGAACAGTCAGGGCTTTACCTGTGTGCACCCGCACACTCACACAATCCTTAAGACTACACTTTCTCCCACCAGCACGGAATTTGACTGCTGCCGCTGCCGAAAAGTACCCGTGAGTGGGGGGACAAATGTGAATAAAAGGCTGAAGTGAAAAACTGAAGTGAAAGTGCGCACTGTGCCCTCACTATAGACATGAAACAGCCAACAAGTGATGAGAAGGTTGCTCAGGTGTCACCTTCTTCTCATCCTTGAGTGTAATGAAAAAAAGAAACAAAATCAAATCCAATCAATCTGCAGCACTCACCGTCAGTATAAAGACCGAGTTCGGCTCAATCTCCAGGTCGCCCAGCGTGTGGCTGTTGTAGAGGGTCTCCAGCTTGCGGCCCTGCACGTGCAGCACCTGATCGTAGGTGGGCACCTTGAAGTGGTTCATGATCTAGGGAGGGGGAGGATGAAGAAGTGTTAATGTCCACAAATGAAATCGAGTGAAAGTGCCCGCTTCTTCTTACCCGCGTCTTCACGTCCCTCAGCTTGTCCGACGAGGAGACCTTCAGCTCCAGCTCGTTGCGCCCTCGCCGACGGCGGCTGCTTCGTCGCAGGTTAAAGGAGGAGAGCACGACGTCCGCGGAAAGGGCGGCGGCCGCCGAAGCGTCGCTGTCATGGCCATTCCTCGCATGATGATGATCTCCGGTGCTGCTGTTGCTGGCCGTTCTTCGCCGTCCACCGCCACGTCCCCCGATGTACTCGCCGCCGCCCTCCTCATCCTCGAGGCGGGCCTTCTTGTTGAAACCCTTGTAGGTGTCGCCGTTAGAGGTGGTGGAGGCCGTCCCCGCCGCCTCACTATCGGGATTGTTGGCCGCCCACTCCTCCTCTTCGGAGAGCGGCCGCTGCACGTAGATGGAGACGTTGTGGTAGACGAACTGCTTCGCCCGTTCCGCCCGCAGGTACGCCATGTGGCACTCCCTGCAGAATTCTGAAAGCAAAGGCAAGGGTGAGAGGACAAAATATAAAGAGTTAGATTAGTAAAAAGAGAAAAAGAGAAAAAGGCAAAATGCCCTCACCTGGCACAAGCAGAAACCCCTTCTGACCAGACGTTTCCTCCACCCTCATCACCGCAATGGTCGCCCCATTGGAGACTTCGTAGAACTTGGTGAATCCCACCCAGTCAGTATCGTTGATGATGATGTACCTGAAGAGAAAGAGAGAAACAAATTAAAACAATAAAAACCTCCCCCACTGCAACTTACTTCTTATTCAGCCCCATGTATGGGTCGTCGTTCTCCTTACTGCTGGCGGTGGCATCAGTCACCTTCTTCCCCTTCTTCCCATCTCCGTTGACCACTATCGTCCCGGTGGTGCTCTTCTCCCCACCATCGTCGCCGCCCTCCTCCTCTTCGATCTTCCCCGGCGGAAAGAGAAACATCTGATGGCGCGCGCAGAGCAGCTCATCATTGGGAATCGGCCCGGGCTTCGGCACCTTCACCGGGTCATCTACGAAGCGCTTCCAGTGTGCGAAGAAGGCCGCCGAGAGGACGTAGTAGATGGGGCCCTCCTCCAGGTCCGACCAGCCCAAGTGCCGATTGGGGGGGCGAGCAGAGGTGGAGGCGGCGGATGAAGACTGGTTAGCGGCTGCAGAAGGAGAGAGGAGGAAATGAGAGGAAGAAGAGGAAGAAGAGGTTGAATTGGCAAAGTTCGCTGAAAGAAGGCAATCACCACCATTTTCAATCAAAGCATTACCATCAGAGGTACTGTCACCACCACCGCCACCGGTGCCCAGCTCCAACAGGTGCCCCAGTCTATTTTCCTGCTTCTCCGCTAGGGCGCAGATAAAGTCGCGATTATTCTGTTGCTCTTCGGCTTCATCCTGGGCAGGAAAGAAAGAAAGAAGAAAGAAAGAATGAAAGTTATTTAACAACAAAATCTCAGCTCTTCTGCCAAAAACCAAAAGAAAAAAACAACTCCAAACAAGACCTACATAGCAGTGATCACAGGTGGGGTCATCCGGATCGACGGCCTTTGAAAAGGGAAAGTGCTTCGCAAAGATCTGCCACACCTCCTCGTCCACTATTTATTGTCAAAGACGTTCTCCAGCGGAAGGCCGTGCGGACAGTGGGCGTCCTCGTTGAAGCGGAGGACTATTAACAGAGGAAACAAAAAGAATAAAAAAATTAGTCCTGCTGTATTGTAGAATATAACTCCCTCCACTCACCGTTTTCCGCCTGCTCCTCGCCGTCAGAGTCCGCCTTGCTGCTCGCCTCTTTACCGCCGGGCGACTGAGGAGCTGCCTCTCCTCCAACTCCTCCTCCTGTCGCTCCCTCCTGCTCTTCATCGGGGCCTCCTCCTCCTCCCGTCAGGGGCTCCTCTTCCTCTTCATCTTCCGCCACCACCGTCGGCCCCGACTCCACCGCCGCCGCCGTCCCTTGGCAATTGCCCCAGAAGTCGGCATTTACTCCACCTCCCCGGAGCTCCAGGTAGCGCGCCGTCGCCCGGGCGTGCTTCCGCTTGACGTCGGCCAGCCTCAGCGCCTTCCACCGCTTGAAGGACTCCTTGCCCACCAGGTACTTCCTCCTCCCTTGGCCATCTTCGGCAGAGCCTGCTGCTGCTTCCGCCGCCGCCAATGCAGCCCTTGCCGCGGCGCTCCTCGGCCGCTGCATCAGCGCCTTGATCGTCTTCCCGTCGGCGTCCATCGTCCGCTTCAGCTCGTCCAGCTCCGCCGCCGCAGAGACACAGTACTCACAGAAGAAGGCCTGCAGCGGTTCCAGCCGCGGCCCCACCGTGCCGTAGTGGTCGTAGATATAATCGGCCGTCCAGGAGGTGATATTGCGAAAGGCGGCGGTGACCATCGCCAGCTTCCCGTGGACGCACAGCAGCGGCCGATTGTCCACCGGCGGCACCTCCTCCCTGATGGTCGCCTCAAAGAGGCGCTGCAGCCAGGCGCGGCTGATCACCTCGTACTCGCTGGTCGGCATCAGTCGCCTCCGCTCGGCGCTCACCGCGGTCAGGCCCTCGCCGTAGTCCTCGTAGAGCGGCACCGCCATCGCCTGCCAGATCTTTCGCACCGTCTCCCGGTGGTCGAGCTTGCACTGCTGCTGGATTGCCTGGGTGGTGAGAGGGGAAGGGAAGGAGAAAGATTTGAGATTAGATACATTTTCAACCAACCGAAAAGGTCGACCTCTCCTTCTCTACTTTAGAAAGATCCCCCCACTCACCCGCTGATCGGCCAGCTCTTGCTGCTCCCTCTCGTACTCGGCATTGCTCTCTTCAATCGCCCGGCGCAGGCACTCGGGCACGTCGCAGGCCTCGAAATCGTCGGGCAGCTCCACGTCGGAGGACACCTCTTCGCCGTCATCGTCTTCAGAAGGTGCCGACGCGGCCGTCGCCGTCTCGTTGCGTCGGTAGACGAGCATATAGGCGGTCTTGGAGCGGTGCACCTCTCGCTTGCCGTCCTCCACGGGAGTTTTGCGCTTTCGTCCTCGACCACCGCCGCCGCCTTTTTGGCCATTTTTGTTGTTGTTTGCATTGCTGCTGCCACCACCGTTTGAATCGACTTTTGATATGGTTGTTGTTGCTGTTGGCTGCTGCTGCGTTTTCAGCTGCATCAGCCGCTGCTGAAGTGGAAGCACCGCCGCCGCCAAAGTCCTTAAAGTCAACAAGCTCCTCGGCGTCGACCTTCAGGTTAAAGTCACGCAGCTGTTGCACCTGTTCGTCGTTGAACTTGTACCAGACACCCTCTCGCTTGATGAATGTAATGTAGTGGCCGCTGTGCGCCGACTGGCCCTCGTGCACCAGCACTGCAAAAAGGCTGTAGCCGGCGTACTCGGCTTTTCGATACCTCGCCGGCATGTGCTCGTTCATGTCAAGGCGAGAGGGAAAGGAGACAAAGGTGTTTATCTTCTTACTTCGGCCATCCTCCGAGAAGTGGAAGCGCAGCAGCTGCAGATTGAGCAGACGCGGCAGCTTACGCAGCTCAGTGTACCGCCGGGCGTCCTGCAGGCGTTCACATCGGCGACAGCGGTACTGGTTGCTGCCCTCCAGCACCTCCTCCTTGAAGAAGTCGCCCAGACATTCCTCCAGCGTCTTGAAGCCCTTCACATGGAGCAGCAGCTCCATGCACTCGGATGGCACTTCGCTGGCGGTGTTGCAGTGGCTGCACCTAAAGGAGAGAGAGATTTAGAAATGATCACCTCATAGTCTGCTCTCAATTAGTGCCCCCTTACTTGTTGACAGTGGCCGTTTCTAGCCGATACTGCTGGTGAATCGTCTTGAGGATGGAGTGCTGATGACTAGCTCCAGCTCGCCCCCTCAGCAGACTCTCGATCTTGCCGATGAAGAGAGTGCAGAACTCGTGCTGGTCCTGCTCTTGCGTTTGATTCAGCTTCAAGCACTTGACCAGCTGCTCGGGGTCAACGGTGGGACGCCGGCTGAATTGCATCATCGCAAAGATGGACTGCAGACAGCGAATGGGGCTGTTGCTGGTCTCCTCCGGATCGTCACTCTCCGCCGGCCGCCACCGGTAGAATGCCTGTCGAATGTGGACATTGTGGAACCATAGCTAGAAAAGGTGCAGAGCATTTAGAGAAATAGAACAGCAGCAGCAGCAACAGCAGAAACTCACCTGAATGAACGTGTTCAAGTAGCAGGTAGCACCAAGGTTGCGCAGCCCACAAAACTTGGCGCGTCTGAGAATGTTAACCTCTCCTTCGCTGAGGTCGTCTGTTTCGGCGGTCTTTCGCAACCAGGCCTTCTGTCCGAGGCCCTTTAGGCAGCGAGGATTGTTGGGGCAGGATCTGTGAAGAGTAGTGAAAAGTTGGTAATCATCATCATGATCATCATCATCAGCAGCAGCAGCACCACCAAAAGAAAGCGACAAAGAGAAACAGGCACTCACCGATTAGCCTTGGTTCGACAGTTATCCAAGTTCTGTTTATAGTACTCCCGACTTTTAGCGATCAGCTCCTCGCCGCTGAGGAGGACAAATTCATCAAAGAAATCGTAAATGTTCGGGTCGTCCTCCTCCTCCTCGTCGTCTTCGTCGCCATTGCCGACCTCCATTCTGCCTTCCTCCTCTTCTTCGTCCTCGGACTGTTCCTCTACCAGCATCATTACCGGCACCAACGGCGAGGACGACGACGACGCTGATGACATCGGTGGTGGTGCCCGGTGTCTGCTCACCGGCTGAATCACAGGCGAATGAAGTCTCCTCTTGAGGGGAAGTTCAGTGTCACAGATGGCGATTCTTTTTCTGCTTCTGTTTCTTCTGCTTCTTCTTCTTCTTCTCGATGTGTTGTCGTCCCAGTGCTGCAGTACGGCGGTGAAAGCACAGCAAAAGCGAGCGGCAGAATGACAACTGCTGCCACTGTGCTGCTGCAGCCTGCAACTTTCGGTAAGCAAAGTGAACAACTCTTTTTGAGTGCAGCGGCTGATGCTGACGGCGGCGGCGGCCCTTCACAGACAACGGAGCCATGTGATCGCTATGTGTTGACAATCTTCATCAAAACAACAAAAAGTGGTTGATTTTTAATCTTCATCTTCATCTCCATCCTCCGGGACTGCTCACTCATGGACCTAAATGTGATCGTCTACCAGGAGAAGGAGTTTGCCAGCGAGAAGGCCATCACCAGCAAGGTGATGCGGGCGGTCAATGGTAAGTGCTGCTGGGTGCGAGTGCTAATGTGCATAATTTATCACTTCTAAACTTCTTCAGACGGCTTCAAGCGGATCGCCCTCTCGGTGGTCATTCACGGCAAAAACATTGCCAATGTAAGTTCTTTTCTTCTCTTTATTTTGAATTTGGTTTTACTATTTAGAACTTTACACATCACTAGATCCCCATGCCAGTCTCCTGTGCAGTGCTTCGCTCCACAGTGCCCGACGTACAAATTCTCCACCGCTTGACGGTGAAGATCGAAGAAACCGATCAGATCTTCAAAATCGTAAGAGTCTTGTTTTGGATCGATTGATTGATAGTAACCTTTTCACCCTCTCAGTCCAAAAGCGACCGCTTGAAGCACTACGACCTGCTGGCAGTGGAGCCGGCCAACGAGCACATCCTCAGCTACCTCAACAATGGCCACTTTGACTGCGACCTGATTACCTTCACCTTCACGCCCTCATCGTTTAGTTCGAGCAGTTCTAGCAGCAGCAGCAGCAGCAGCTCCTCCGCTTCAGACAGCAGCAAACTGGTGACCGCCCTGAAGCGGGCCAACTTTTCGCTGCCCCTCTCCAAGGGCATCGGCGTGGAGGTGAACTACGCCGACCTGCTCTCCAGCGGCAGCGCCCGCCGCCAGGCCATCGCCTGCGGCCAGCTCCTGGTCGACAAGACCGGCGCCAAGGTAGACCAGGTTTTTGTGTTTTGAGGAACTTCAACAGACTCTAACTTTTGTTTCTTTGGCTCAAACACCCACCCAGAACATCATCCTCTCCAGCGGCTCCTCCTCGCTGCTGGCCAACGGAAAGTCACCCCGAGATGTCATCTACATGTGAGTGTGCTGTTTAGATTAGAGCTTACAGTTTTGTAACGTTCTGCTTCCCCTCTTTCACTCCAAACCCAAGTGGCCTCCTCTTTGGACTGACCGAGTTCCAGAGTAAGATGGCCACCTTTCGCAATGGCGTCAAGGTGATCAAGCACGCTGGTAAGTAGTAGTAGTAGTAGTATTTTGTTTTTTGTTGATCATTTGTTTGGTGCTGTGATTGTTGTTGTTTGTTATCGGTACTGGGAGAGGAGGGTGCCGAAAAGATAAAAATAATTTGTAAATGGTACTTTGAACAGTGAAGTGGATGTGATGTGAATGAGGTTGAAGAGGCGAGGTGATAGTGAACAAAAAACATAAACAACTTTCTTCTTTCTTTCTTTCTTTCTCTAGAGCTTCGCAAAAACATTGTCGCCAGTTCGATTGAGGTTCTGGATGGTGGTGGCGATAAAGACGATGCACAGGTCGCTCCAGTCGGCGGTGCCCTCAAGAGGGTTGCTGAAGAGGAGACTGGAGGAACAAGTGAAGAAGGGAAAAAGCCAAAGATCACCAGTTGAAGTACTCCTCCTCTACTTGTCATCATCCTGTTTGTATCGCCTCGACGTACTGCGCTTGTTGTCACTCTGTAATTAAAGCATTTGCCACTATTAATTGTCATTCAATTCAATCCGATTGTACCTTTCTTGCGTCGCTGCTGCTGCGGTCATCGCCTCTCTTGGGCTTACTGCTGCCGCTGCTGCTGCTCTCCTCGTGATGCTCCTTTTTTCGTTTGCTGCTGCTGCTGCTACTGCTCATCGTCGGCGGCTCGGGCGCCTCCTGCACCGAGGAGGAAGTTTCCTTGGCCTGCGTGTCAAGTGAAGAGGAGGAGTTGGCAATGGAATGATCATTACCCGATCGTTTGATTAGTACAGTGTCAGTGTCAGTGAGTGGGCGTGCATTGGGCGGCGAACTGTGCCAGCTGATGCTGCTGCTGCCACTGTTCAGTGTTATCATGCTTGGGTCGCCGCCATGTCTGCTGTTGGTGCGCACAATTACCGTTCGTTTGCGAAGCGACGTCTTCTTGTCGCCGTAGCCAGAGGAAGAGGAGGAAGTGGCGATGGTCGAAGATCTGCCGCCACCACTTGAAGACGACGGCGGTGGTAGGTGCGACTCGGCCTGCGAGCTGTGGTGCTGCCGCTGCTGTCTCTCATTGCTGCCGCTGCTGCTCTCGTCGACGGCCTTGGACTCGATCTTTCGTTTTTTGTATTCCTTTTCTGCAAAAAGATCAGTTAGCTTAATATTGACAGTCCATCATTAGGGAGAACACTCACCTCCACTGTCAATGTCTACCACCGATGCAGACTCCTTTGATCGATAATCAGCGACGACGCTGCTTCGCTTTGGCGACGATGAGGCAGAGGAGGAGGCTCGAGACTCGGCTCTCATCGCCGAGCTCAGCTCTTTGCTGCTGTTGCTGCTACTGCTTATGGTGCTTGAAATCTGCGATTTGCCGCTGCTGCCACTGCTGCTGATGTTGTTGCTGCTGCTGCCGCCTCCATCCTCTAAAGACTTGCTCGACTTGCTGGACTTGTAGTTGTCAGAGCTCTTACCACCTCCACCACCTTCAGTGCTGCTCTTGTACTCCGCCGAGCTTCGCACCTCCTTCACCGTCTTCTGCTTCAGCAGCTCATTCGGATCGGAAATTTCCGAGCTGCGAACGTGCGTCGATTTAGAAGAGGAGGAAGAGGAGTTCTTCGCCTTGCTACTGCGAGACTGCTCAGAGCTGTGGTTGTTGTTGTTGTTGTTGTTGTTCTCCGAGCTCTTGTGATGGCCGCCATCACTTGAATGATGACCGCCACTTCGCCTTTCTGCAGCTTCAGTAGGCTCTGGAGCCGATGAGGAATAGGAGGAAGAGGACTTCTGCTGCTGCTGTTGATGATGTTCTGAAGAAACGCTCTGTGCAGCTAAAGTGCCCGAAGATGCTGCGTTGGTGGCAGACGAAGCAGAAGGAGCCGCCGAAGCAGCAGCAACAGCAGCCGTCGTCGCCGCCGCCACTGTCACCTTCTTCGTCTCCTTCTCGTGAAACTCACTCTCCGGAATGAAGCTGCCCTTCTTCAGCTTCAGCTGGCCCGAGTAGCCCGTCGCTAGGACAAACAGATCCGGCCGCTTCTCGCGCTCACTGTTGCGAATGTTATCCAGCCGCCGCTCAATTGCCTGCGCAAAGCTGATCATCACGGGAAAGAAGACGAGCAGTTTGCTGAGAATGATCAGCGAGTTGCGAATCTGAATGTAGTCGCCCGAGTCGAGGCAGAGGATGAAGGCCTTCGTCAGGCGGTAGTGCCACTTGTGACACACATGGCGGTAGCTCTCGTAGTCAATGTGCACCGGGTCCTTCTCGCAGAACTTGGTGACGAAGCCCGGGAACTTGGCGCACTCGGCGGCGAAGACCGCCGTGTCGCGGTGCCAGCGCATGGCAATGTCCAGGATGGAGCAGAGGAAGCGGCCGTAGTGATTCGCCTCGTTCTCCGTACAGGAGCTCATCGTGTAGGAGATGTCGCCGAAGATCTGCAAGAACAATAAAAGGGGCGAGTTAAAAGGCTAAAAACACAATAGAAATCACCTACCCGGTCAAAGCAGATGAGCGTGCTGAAGTTGGGCGTCTTCAGGCAGTGCAGCAGGTGGACGAACTTGGCGCAGAAGAGCGCATCCGAGGCGGACCACTTGCAGCGGGGGAAGAGGCAGTACTGGAGGAAGTGCGTCGTGACGTCCATCTTGTTGACCGTCGTCTCGAACCAGCCGCCCTTCTCGCCGTCCAGCCGGTGCAGCACCCGCTCCGTGTGCTCCCCCTGCGCCGCCTCCTCGGCCATCAGGCGGGCGGTGAGGCCGAGCAGGCGCTCCTTCTCCTTGCGGCGCTTGCTGGCCGCCAGCTCCTTGCTCTCCTCCAGCGCCACCATCTGCGCGGTGATCTTGCCTCGCTCGCGGGCGTAGCTCTTCGCCGGCACCTTCAGGTCGTACATGGTCAGCGTCCAGAAGGTGACGAAGAAGCGAGGGCTATGGGAATAGAAAAGAGAGTTAACAAAAAAAGAAAACACAGCCAATAAAAGACACCAACTTGAGGTCGACGCTCAGACTGCCCATGATGGGAATGATCGCCTCTACGAGCGGATTGAGCACTGCGTCGCTCGCCCGCGCGTAGCACTCCGTCGCAAAGGACTTGGTCTTGTCGGCCTTGCCGCTGAGAAACTCCTCGTAGATGGACTGGAAGAAAGGCTGATTAGAAATCGAAATTATTTTTAAAAACCCTTTCAACTTACATTGATATCATGGTTGACCATAGGGCGCACCAGAAAGAAGGTCACATCAGGGCTGAGGTGAAAGTCGACAAAGAGGTCGCGCACCGGGGGCAGTCGCCGGCGGTAGTCCTCAATGCTGAGCGAGTACGAGAGAAAGTGGCCGTACTGGACCAGCGTCTCCTGGCACTGGTCGTACAGCTTGCCGACCAGCTTCAGGTGGGTGTTTCGACCACCTCCTCCTCCTCCTACCTCCCCGGTGCTCTGCTGGAAGACGATGCAGTTGCGCTGCTGCGCCATCAGTATGCACAGCGCCATCGCCAGTCCGTTCTCCAGCAGGGCGTCCTTCAGTCGGACCGTCGACTTCTTGATGTTGCGCACCTGATTGAAGGTGCCGCCCTCCGACTTGAGCAGCTCGCCGCCGCTTAGCGCCTCCAGCTGCTCGTCGGTCATCTCCTCGGTGGTGTCGATGCCCGTCATCTTCTGCACAATCTCCTTGAGAATCAGCAGGTCGAGGCACTTGTTCACCTTCAGCTGGTTGGTGATGAACTGCAGCAGGCCGGGCAGCTCCACCGGGTACTTCTTCACGACGGCGCCGCAGAAGTTCGCCAGGCTGATCAGCCAGGGGGAGATGCTGGTGCCCTCGTGCTTCGAGCCTCCTTCGCAGGGTTGGAAAGCACCTCAATGACGCAGAAGAGGAGGACGTCGTAGGAGACGGAGGAGAGGTACTTGAGCGAGTCGACCACCGGGCCGATCAGGTTGTCGTACGACTGAATCTGCCCGAGAATCTAAAGAGGTGGAAAAGGGGAAAAGGTTTTGGGTAAAAAAGCAAATTTCAAAACACACATTTTGTCTACTCACATATTCAAAGAGGTAGGTCGGGTTGGAGTGACTGAGCTTGCCGATGACCCGTCCCGACTGCTTAATGCTCTCCTTGTCCTTGCTGATGCGCTTCATGATGTAGCGCAGGCGGCGCATGCCATAGCACTTCATGCGAATCAGCAGCGGCGCCGCCGGCTCGCCCTTCCACGCGTGGTACAACGCAAAGCGCTCGTTGTAGGGAAAGAGGCGCAGCAGCGACCACAGCTCCTCCGCCATGGCCGGATTGGCCTCCACCAGGCCGAAGGCGGGCAGGACGACGGCGTTCAGCAGGTTGAGGGCGTCGTAGCGGTACGTCTCCGCGTCGGCGCCGCGCACCAGGCTCCGGTAGAGGCGCAGCAACTTGGTCATCAGCAGCGTGCTGCGGAAGAGGTAGGGGCCGAGGGCGAGCACCGCGGGCAGCACTTCCGCCTTGAAGGCCTCGTAGGCGTCCACCTGGCGGGCCATGCTGGGCAGCAGTGGCCAGTCCAGCGCGAGGGGCTTCAGGCGGGAGGCGAGGCTGGCCGGCAGCTCCGAGCAGCGCCGGTAGAGCGGGTCAATCTGGTAGCTGATCAGCTCGCAGAGGGCCGCCCCGATGGCCGGGTAGGCGACGGTGCAGTACTCGGGCAGGCGGCCCATGATGTTCGAGGCGTTGCGCCAGTCGCCGTTGCGCAGCAGCGCCAGCACCAACCCAGCTTCTGGTTGGACCGATCGCCTTCGTCCGCTCCTCCTCGAAGATGTCAACGTCCTCGTGCTTCGCCCCCTCGACGGCCATGATCTCCGAGAGCTTGCGGTGAAACTTCTTCGCCTCTTCAATCTCCGCCTTGTAGGCCTCGACGATCTTTGCGTCGGTTGGCAGGAGCTGGTGTTGTTGTTATTGTTGTTGGAGTTGGAAATAAAACAGAAGGTCAGTTCAGTGGTAATAACAAAAATAGTATTTCTCAGTCAGCACTTACGTATGGGTAAATGTCGTCGACGCGAATGAGGTTGTTCGAGATGACAGACGCGGTGACGTCGTATAGCGCCGATGGAATTTCAAGTTCATTGTCGGGCTGAAATAAAAGGATCAAGTTAGACGATAAAACGATCGAGCAGTGCTTCCTTGACACTTACTGCATTATAAAAGTTGAACTTAAACGCCAGAATCTGATTCAACGTCGATGGGTTGTCCAGAAAGTTCTTGATCAGTGGAATGAAGGAGTCTTTCAGGTAGAGTCTAGCTTCAAAGCATTCCAAGATGATGTCAAGCACTCGATTTGGATCCAGGTTGAAGCAGCCAATAAGCGACTTGATCGAGTTCAACATGTAACTGGGATCAAATTTGCCATCCTGGCACAGTTCCGTCAGCAGCTTGCTGTAGCCTTCACTTTCCTCCCGAAAAAGGTTGAACTTTTGTTGTTTGTAGCTGTGGGGGAATTGAAATGAGAAATGAGTAAGAAAAACACAGATTTTTTAAACAAAAAACTCACTATAACTTGGTCTTTAGCTTGATGTACTTGGTCTGTGCTTGCTTCGAGTTGCTGATGATGCGAGCGTCGCCGATGGTTTCGTAGTCAAGGCGCTCCTTAAGTAGCCAGTCAGCGACGATTCGCTAAAGGAAAATGCAAAATGAAGATATTATTTGATGAACCGGACAAAACTCGTGCCTTTTCTTACATTGTTTGCGTGGGTGATCAGCGTGAGAAAGTTGTCACGGTACTCCCTTTCCAGGATCTTGCTTTCAATGTCTGTGAAAACAAAGTTTATGTGGCAATGTTTGAAAAATGGTGTGACAAAATACCTAACACCGAGAGGACATCACAGAGAATGTTGACGACATGTTGATTTTGTTTCTAGAGTCGATGATAGTAGAAAAGCCAAAAATAGTAAGAGTTCATTGAAAGCTAAATAAATAGAACTCACGATGATTTCGTGAAGGGCCGAGACGATCAAATCCGATGGTGCATCGCCGACGACGACCTGCATGGCAATGCGGTAGAGTGCATCTCGAAGCAACGCCTGATCCTCAACGGCCGAGCACTCTTTGACTCTGAAGAAGTAAAGAATTAGAATCTAAAACTAAATCAAAAATAGATCACTTTCATCACTTACATTTCCGATTTGTTGTTTCGATCGATGATGGGCAAGTCCGCTAACAAGGCGGTGGTCGCCATGGTCGCCAGAGTACCTTTTCTCAAATTTGACGGTATTGTCGGCGGATTCTGAGATGAATTCTTGATTTCAAAATGCTGAACAGATTGGATGTAATGAGATGATGATCAAGAGAGAGAGAGAGAGAGAGAATATCAGTAAACAACAAAACACAAACACACTGTGAGAGAAAGTGTGAGAGAATTTTTTTCAGCCGGTGCAGCGGCGGCTACTTCCACCGCAGAGCAGCAGCGCCAGCGTAGGTTAAAGTAGTGTAGTTTGAATTTTTCGTTTAGAAAACCAGTGAATCCTCAGGAGGGATCCCTCGGTAGGATCCTGTGGGTATATAAGGATGAAATACCGCTCTCAAAATGGCAGAAAACACAAGTGCTCACAATCAGTTTTCTGGAGGCACTTGTCCTCACTACTTTCTACTTCTCACCTCGTCAACCGCTACCACCACCATCACCCCACTCCGGAAATGTCACCTCGCCGCCCCCACTCAGATTTGTGCCTCATTTCGGTGTTCAAGCAACTGACCCCGAATGAGCAGATGAAGGCGTCTCGAATGAGTCCTCGCTGTATGCTGCTGGTACGAGCCGCCAATCGTCGTCTGAAGTCGCTGGTCATCAGAACGCTGGACGACCCGGTGGTTTTCGATGGAAGTCCAAATAACTTTGAGTTTTTCAACTATTCCCGGCACTGTATGCAACTGCTTAAAGGCAGTGTGCCTTTCTTTCGCTACCAACTGAGCAGCCGTTTTACCAAGTGGAACTGTCTGCTGCTGTGGGACGCCATGAAAGAGGACGCACATGACTTGTCACCGTCGGCCATCGTCGAGCAGATCGTCTACATCTTCTCCGCCGTCACTAACCTCAAGTTCGCCGCACATGGCCGCAGTGAGGAGGTCGAGATGATCACCAAACTGCTGCAGCATCCGCACTGGGCCGCTCAACTCACCGAACTGATGCTGGCATGTGAAGGTGACCCCGTGATCATCGATTATTTGATAAAAGACCCTGTAACCACCGCCCTCAACGGACTCTCTTCACTGCAACTCCTCAGCGTTTTACGTTTCTATAACATATCTTTTCGCGAACTGACCATTCTCTCCCAGTTGAAGGTCATTGTTGTTGACTGCCATTATCCTTATCATGATGATTCCTTTCTGCGCGCTTTCAAACGTCAGCTGACTGCAGTCGCAACCAACAGCAGCAATGTCACAGCTATGTCACAGCTGAAACAGCAACATTTGCATCTGCATTTGTGGAACATTTTTAGCATTTTTGAAATTTTTAACAACATGCCCTGTTACATTCTCTCTGATCTACTCAGTCTGAGCGAACTTGAGCGCAGTTGCATCGTTGATCTTCCTTGGATTTTCTACACTCCTAAACGGCATGACAAAGTGCTTCGTTTGTTGCCTCTCTTCACTTCCCTCGTTTCACTGACACTCGATTTCAGTGTGACGACAGAGACACCGCTGGAAAGCACTGTCGTGCCACTTTTTACCGCTCTCTCCAAACTCAAACAACTGCTCTACTTGAATTTAGGTGTTTACTTTGAAGCGACTGGTCATTCGTCGGCACCACCAACTGCACCTTCAGCCCCACCACCTCGACCTTTGTCAGTGCAACTGTCTTCAGTGCGGGCACTTGATCTGGAGCTGTTCACCACCTCTCACTCTCAGGTGAGGTGGCTGAATCTGGCGCACACACTGCCAAACTGCGAGGGAATATTCTTAAAGGGCAGGTCTCACTGTACTGCCTGCAATGTTTGTCTCTTGCACTTCACTGAGGATTTGGCTGACTACGTCGATAACCACCGTTTCGAAGGAGGAGGAGGAGGTGGTGGTGGAGTGCAGCGAGCAGTTGCAATAAACTGCCTCCGAACCACTCTTTCTGAGCTGCATCCAGGAGTCCATCCTAGCAAACTTCTCTTCGGTTATGGACAAACTGGTTCCGTAATGAAATGTCCCTTGAGCAGCTGCAGTCCTCTTTCAGTCAGCAGTGACCACTGGCACTTTATTGTTTCCAGTGTTCTGTATTAACCTGATTTTCTACTAATTTAACAAAAATTTTGTAATTCTGTATTTAAATAATTAAAACGAGTTTGACTCAAGTATTTGATAAGTTTTTAACAAAATTCTTATTTGGTAAAACAAAGGAAAGTCCTGTCAGTGCTTGCTGCTGCTGCCTTCACTCTTCTGTGACATCTGCATCATCGTCAGCTTCCGCCCTGCCAGCAACAGCAACACAGTAGTTTGGTAAAACAAAAGACATTCTTTAGCACTGTCAAGAAAGCTGGCTGACTACTGGCTTGCTCTATGCTCTGTGCTCGCTCGAGTTTGACAAATGTGCTCAATGTCAATGCCGAAAGCAGCAGCAGCAACGGCACTCTATTTCTATCCGTCTCCGTACAGCACACACAACACAGCACTTGAAGGACACTGACTGTGAAGCAGGAGAGAAAGAGAGATTCATAGTCGCACAGTTGCGTTTCAAGTGAACTTGCAGCACCGTCCGCATCAGAAGTTTTTTTGCTTTTTTCGCTTTCAGTGTATCCAGTGCACGGTACTGCTACGACCATTGCATCGGTATTACAGCAGTGTTCCTCTCTTTTCTCTTTTGCTGTTTTATTTCTCGCCAGCACCAGAAAAAGAGCCGTACACCAGGATTAAGCTGCTGCTGCTGCTACAGGCTGAGGATGCAAGTTCGACTGCGGCAGAGGCTGCACCCATCCAACCAGGCAAACAGTGTGACTGATCATCGAAAAAGAGAAAAAGAGAAAGAGAGCGTCAATGTACTTCAGCGAACATTAGCAGCAGCAGCAGCATCAACTTCAGCATCAGCAGCAAGTGGTCGTCTGGCGAGCAATCAAGCAGAGAGAGAGTAGGCAACAAGTGTCTTCCCTGGCTGACTGGCTGGCAGTGACTGTGACAGCGTCGTCTGCTCAGCAAGCTCAAACTCTGACTTTGATGATCATTACCAGGCAGCCAGCTCTCTCTCTCTCTCTCTCTCTCTCTCTCTCTCTCTCTCTCTCCTCTTCTCCTCTGCTGCTGCCACTAGCGCATCGAATTCGAATCTATTGGCAGCGGCAGCGGCACCCCATCACCAGAGCGGCATTTGCACTTGCCAGGTGAAGGCTGCTGCTTGAACACACATCTGCTTTATCCTCTCGTTCGTCTTCCTCTATTCTTTCACTCTGTTTCAGTTCACCACTTGTGCTGCTTTGAGATCATCATCAACATCATCATCAGCAGTATTGCACACAACGTTTGTTGTACAGTGTGTGTCACCCCCGAAGCAGTGCACTGGCTCCGGCTGCTAAACGGCTCATCTGGTGCCTCTGTTCTCTTCCCCTCCAACTGTGTGCTCAAACTGTGTCATCCACGGTGGCTGCCTCCTCTTTGTTGCCACCAGTGGCCATCTGGTCGTCATTAGTGCCTCAGCCACAGCAGCAGCAGCTTCGCAACGCACAATCAAGCTCTGGTACGATTCTTCAGCACTTCAGAATTTTTCGGTTGATAAAGTGTGATCTCTGTGTGTACTGCGCGCTTTGATGAAACTTGGCACTTCATCGATCGCCACTTTGTTGCACCTTTTTGCGAGTAATTTAAAGGCACAACCACCACCACCACCACCACCACCAACGATCAGCCTTAATTAGGTAATGTATTTTTTTCTTTGAAGTGAGCTGAGCAGATCTGGTCGATTTTACCATCAACAGCAACAACACCAGCAGAACACAGTGAAAAATGTGCATGCCAGCAGAGTTTTTCTGTGTGTGAGCTCGTCTCTTTCCCTTTCAGCCGACTCTATTGTTCGGCGTAACTGTCACACAAAACACAGGCGACTTGTTTTAATTAGCCGACAACAGAACAACGACGACACCAGTGTTCCTCGCTGTTCTGTCACTGCCACTGTTTCGGTGCTGCTGTTGACGCTCCATAGACAGCCTTGTCAGCAGTGTTAGTGTGTGCTCCCTCAAACAATGAACACGCTTCAATGCTGGCCAGTCAACAACCCACACAAAAAAAGGAAATACAAGAGAAAGTCCTTTTCTTTTCAAAAAGAATATGTTTTCAACAGATATGTTTATCCCTAAACTTGAAGTCTGGATTAATTGCCTGTTTGATAGCTGAAAGTGATGATGACGTGATCAAATGCTGGCAAAATGATCAGCTAAACTGGCTTTTTGATGATCATCACTAGGAGGCTTTCACCTCCTGTCGTCACCACTTTGTTGATGGACTGAAAATCAACAATAGAAACAGCAGCAGCCGCCACTTTTCAGCTCAGGTAGCTGTAATAATAATTACGACGAGCAGGGGTGCGCTTTGTATCGATTAGGTGAGAGAGAGAGAGGGAAGAGGGAAAAATGCACTGTGGGGGCACGCCAAAGTACACAGCATAGAGAGAGACAGAAAAACTTCCTCGCCTACACTCGAAAGAAAATGTGTACCACTTTACCGGTAAAAAGTGCTGCCAGTTTTTTCTTGCTTTTCTTAAATTAAATTGTCGCTGTCAAAAGAAGTACATGCCAAAGGAAGAACTAGGAGTAGGAGCAGGAGAAAGAAATAGAAGCTGCCTGAGCGATTCTTTTATTTCTTTAGTGATTCAACAACAACAACAGCAGCAGGGAGAGAAGAGCTCAGGAGCTGCCATAGTTCATTGGTCTCTTCAAGCTCTTTGATCTCTCAGGTATTACACTTCTTTTTATTGCCTCTTGTTCACCCTCCAACACTCAGCTTACTAAAACGAACTTTTTGTTTTTTGGGATACTTTACCCACTTCATCCACTTACCATAAGTGCACAGTTTCATTTTCGATTTGTTCGAGCTGGGAAGATTTGCTTAGTCTTTTTCTACTCTAATAGTTTTTCCCTGCAAAAGAGGGAAAAGTCATTGTCTCAATCAATGACAATTCCTCTCGACCGTCTCTACCTAGTGCCCGCCACTATTGCTGCTGCTGCCTTTTTATACTACCGAAAAGTATCTCTCAGTAATGATGAGATCCTCCTCCTCTCTTCCAAATACGGAAGTGTGCTAGTGTCGGTCGGCAGTGCTAAGCAAATATAAACATTGCGGAAAAAGAAATAGTTTCCGAGAGACCTACCCTACACTAGAGTGACGGCGGGAAGCAATTAAATAATTAAAGGTAACCGATCGAGAGCTACTGCAGTCCAGTCCAGTTCGTCGATTCACAGCTTTCCTGCTCACCAGTCTTTGTGTTGTGCTTAAGTTTATTTTATTTACACTCAGTTTCTTTCGTCTTTTGACTAAACAGCGTAGTTTGTTAGTTTGCTCGTACAACTCGCCCACGACTCTCGTCAAACTGCTTAGAGTGATGATGAGGGGTTTACCTTTTGACATTTCCAGTTTGAAATAACTTTTGATGTTTCGCTATTGCTATGAGAAGGGTGCACCTAAAAATGACATTTTTAACTGATGAGTTGATCAGCAGCACTGATGCTGCTGCTGCCGCTCACCGCTTGAGCACTTCCGCCACTCCGTTCACTGCCGTGTTTGATTTCTTGATAGAGTTTTTGTGTGCTACACAGTGGAAAGGGATTACATTTGTGAGTGAGCTGTCATTGCTTTCATTACTTCTGTTGCCGTTTTCACTTCATTCCAGTTGCTAATTTTTTACATTTTTCACATTTTCACATCAGTTTTTTGAAAAGTTGATCTGAGTTGCTACTACATCTGCTGTTTCTGCAGTTGGTAAGTTGCACAAGAAACCAATACTCTCAAGCTTGTACACACACAGACAAAGCGGCCTCTTTCATCCACCTCCTTTATCAGCAATCGAGATTAAGCAGTCTTTGCCTATCACATTGTCTTCAGCGCCAGGAAAAATAAGAGTGGTGATAACCCTGGTGAAGAAGCAGCAGCAGCCACTGCAAACGCCTCACACTTTGTACGATTTGAAAAGATCTTTTCTGCTCTCTGCCCTGCCCTTTGCCTCTGAATCATCAGAAAGAGATCGAGAGTTCAGTACAATCTAATCTTGATTTTTCTTTTTTTCAGTGACAACTTAACAGCAGCAGCAGCACTAGTGCTCACTTTATCTCTCCGGTTCCGCAGTGCCAAAGTTCTGAAGTTTAGAAAAAAGTTGCTTCAAGCACCAAGCCAAGCTGCTGCTTTTCTCTCTTTCTCTCTCTCTCTCTCAAAACTTCTCTTCCTTCTGTGATCACATTCCCCACTCGTTACAAAGCACCGACACTTCAGACACGTTTGATCTCCAGTCTCTATTTGTCCTTCAAAGATGGGCAAAAAGAAGAATGGCTCTGCCGCAACGAATGGCACCGGCCGAGGTAAGTGTTGCTTAATTTTTCCCTTTTCCAACTTGCTGGTCAATACTATTTTTCACTTTTTGAAGTTTTCTCACATTGATCTTCTGCTGTCGTTTGAGTCGTTTGACAGTTGTGTGTGTTGCAATGTGTCTAGGCTGGAGGTGCTCTGTCATTTGGCTGATTGATTGATTAGGCTGTAGGAAGGAGGCGTAGGAGGATGACATAGAGAACGGGCGATTTTCTTTTTCTTTTCCTTTCTTTGTCTCAAAATGTTTAGCCGTTTCGCAACTGCACTCTGCTTCTGTTTTAGTTGCGCGCCTATTTAGTTTGATGATCCCCAGAACACTAATGGCAATGGTTGTAGGGATTATCTCCTCTCTTCTCTCTCTCTCTCTCTCTCTCTCTCTCACCAATTGCAAATAGTAACCGTTTTCCTGACTACGAGCAGGTTACTTCTATTTTACCACCTTTTGCTCTTCTGTTGACGACTTAGCAGGTCAGAGAGATAAGCTAACAGGCAGCTAACAGTGAGCTCTGCGTTGCAACTATGTGTTGATGATCAACCCACCGGTGCATTGTACGGCAGCAGCAGCAGCAGCAGCAATACTAACAAGTGCAGCATTTGAGTAGTCGCCTAAGAATGCAAAGCCTCCCAAAGCAGTTACTCTGCACCAATGTTGCGTGTTTGCAACGTGTGATCAGCTGGGCAGTGGTGGTGGTGGTGAAAGTTGATCACTCAATCGCTCCGGCACACACGTTTCTCGCTTTTCCTTCTTTTTGTTTTCTTGTGTGAAAGCTCTTATCAGAAAGAGAGAGAGAGAGAGATGAGAAGCAGCCAGCGAAGTCGAAGCGGCAGCAGCAGCAACCACTACGGCAGCAAGCGCCTCAACGCGGACATTGTCCGCTTGGAGAGCTCGCCGCTGTACAGTCAGGCTTTAGAGAGCAAAGGTCATCATGGGGATCCCCACCTTCTTATTCGTATGTAGTAGAATGCTAATTTTTGGTTTTTGTTCTTGTTGCTTAAATCTGCACTAACACCCTCCCAAACTTCTAACATTCCAAAACTTTTCCTTTCCCACCGCTAACAGCTCAGTTTACCGTAGAGACGAAGCGGGCGATGGGCCCGGTGCACAACCGCTCCTGCACCGACCTCCTCTGCCTCCTCCTCTTCATCGTCTTCCTCCTCGTCTGGGGGTACATGATACTCTTCTTCTACCGGAACGTGGACATTCAGCGAACGCTCAACCCATCCGACATCTACGGCAACGTCTGCGGCCAGGGCAAGTTCAGGTAAGAGGGGTTCAGTTTTGTACCGGAGATAGTTTAAGAACTCATGTTTTGATACTCTTTTTTCTTGGCAGAGATCGCAAGTACCTCGCCTTCTTCAACATCTTCGCCTGTGCCACCTCCTTCGAAGCCTCGATCATCGACGGGTGCAAGACGCCGCAGGTGTGCGTCGAGCACTGTCCCAACATTACCTTCAGCATCAATGCTTTCAGCAACCTCGACGTGAAGGCGCAGGAGGCCCAGAATGCCATCTGCCTCTACGACGTTCGCCCCACGGCGGACACGGTAAAAACTTCAAAAAATTTTTACTTGTAGGTTCTTTTTAATTATATTTCTATTTTTTCTAACTATCAGATTGAACGGCTGGTGAATGAGGGCAAATGTGCTCGCTACTACTTCAACAGCGAACCGGTGGGTGGCCGCTGTCTGCCCTCGGTGCTGAAGATCATGGGCGAAACGGGCGTCCTCATCAATGAGATCACCCACGGCAACATGACCGACGCCTCCGGCAACTTCATCTCCGCCGGTGAGGTGCTCCAGAACAATGAGTAAGAAGACTTGAATGCAATTGCTTTGGTTCTAAATTCTAACTTTCTAACTAACTTTGCACACAGAATCGTGGCCACGCTGATGAAGGCAATGGCGATGGGCTCGAAGATTGCCAGCGACATTGCCAAGACCTGGAAGTGGATGTTGGTGTAAGTTTTGTTAAATTTTCTGTTGCCAAACTTCAGCTAACAAACTTTTTTTTTCGAAGTGGCCTTTTCGCCGTGATGGTGCTAGCCTTTCTCTGGATCTACCTAATGCAGTTTCTTGCCTCGTACATGGTCTGGCTCTCCATCCTCGCCATCTTCGCCCTGAACGGCCTCGGCCTCTGGTACTCCCTCACCGAGTACGTCCGCCTCACCACGCCCCTCAACCACACTCTCGCCCTCTCCACAAACCAGACTGCCAATGTGATGCTGCAAAGCGCTGTCTTTTCGCGCAGTTTGGGAGAGGAGGTGGAAATATCCACTGACCGCACTCTGAAGTACATTCGCGCCAACTCCCTCAGCAGCATCAGTTCTGCTGGTGGTGGCCCAGGCCAACCTTCAGGTCGTCTGAGAATGGGTAACACGCTCCAGTTTGACCTGAACCTCGGGGAGAAGCTGGCCGACGAGCTGAACGTCTACCGGAGCAATCCGACCACCTGGCTGGTTGCCTCGGGCGTGCTGGGCGTGACGCTGGTCATCAGTTCGCTGGTCATGCTCTGCCTCTGTCGGCGCATCAAGCTGGCCATTGCCGTCATTGAGGAAGCCAGTCTGTGAGTATTAATTCTGATGATCAAGTTTTGGTTTTTAATTAACTTTGAAATCTGAATTTTGTTTTTTTCAGAGCCGTTAACGCCATGAAGTCGACGCTCTTTTTCCCCGTAGTCCCCTATCTCCTCAAGGTGGGCGTGCTCGCCCTGTGGTTGGGCGCCGTGGTGATCATCGCCGCCGGTTCGCATCCGCAGTACCGTTTTCCCAACAACACCCTCTGCGTCCCGGAAACGCTTAGTGTAAGTAGAATAAGAGCTTTTTCTAAAAAAATTTTAACTTTGATTTTTTTCATTTTCCAGCCCGAACACCAGGCTCACCTGGGCCAGCAGCCCAATCAGCGAGACGAAGTTCACGCCGTTGATGACGACAATTGCACCTTTGTGCGGCCTTTCACGCGCAACTACGTCTACGCTGCGCACGCTTTCAACCTCTTCGGCATCATCTGGATGCTCTTCTTCCTCATGGGCATCTGTAAGTCAGAAAATTTAAAGCTTTCTTTTAGAAGATTAATTTACTGAATTTCATTTTTTCGGCAGGCTACATGACCCTCTCCGGCGCCTTCGCCTCTTACTACTGGTCCTTCAACAAGGAGGAGGTGCCCTTCTTCGCCATCGCCGGCGCCTTCTACCGCTGCGTCCGCTTCCACCTCGGCTCGGTCGCCTTTGGCTCGCTGCTGGTCGCAGTTGTCCGCTTCATTCGCGTCATCCTCGAGTACGTCGACAAAAAGTGCAAGAAGTACGCGGACAATGCGGTGGTGAAGGTGATCAGCTGCCTGCTTCGTTGTTGCTTCTGGTGCCTGGAGAACTTCATCAAGTTCATCAACAAGAACGCCTTCATCATGATTGCCATCTACGGGAAGGCCTTCTGCGCCTCGGCGAAGGACGCCTTCTTTCTCTTGCTCGACAACGGAATTCGAGCGGTGGTCCTCAACGCCCTCTCTGACTTTTTGCTCTTTCTCTCGAAACTGGCAGTGACTGGCATCGTTAGCGCCGGGGCTTTCTTCGTTCTGACCAACCAGGTGCCGGAGCTGGTCACTTTTGAGGGGTTGAACTTTTACTGGGCGCCCTTGGCGGTAAGTTTGTTGTTAGTAAATTGAGTTTTAGATTTTTTACTTATGTTTTTGTTTTTCCTTTCCACAGCTGTTTGTCATTCTCAGCTACATCGTCACTTCGACCTTCTTCAATGTCTACGATGTGGCCATTGAGACGATCTTTCTCTGCTACTGTGAGAACTTTTTGTCCAAACTTTTGTTGTCAAGTTTTGAAGAATTCTAACTTTGTTTTTATTTTTATTAACCAGTGGAGGACAGCAAAATCAACGACGGCTCTCCTGAGCGACCCTACTACATGACCAAGAGTCTGGCCAAAGTATTTAACAAGCGAAATCGCGAACAATAATTTAACTTAATTTGCTGCTGACAAGAATCTCGCTACCACCACCATTTCCGCACACCAAACACACACTTTGCTGCTGCTTTGTCGCTGCACGCACTACACACTTACAACACCGCCACCACTTTATTATTCACCAACTTACAAATCTTTTCCAACTATTTTCTCTCCAAAGTTAATACCTCCTCTTTTTCCTTCTCTTACTAAGTCCATTACACAACTTGTGATCTACTCTTTTTCAACTGTTCTTTCTTCTTTTTTGTTGCTTTTGATATGTTCACCAATGCCATTTCAATTTTACCGACAAGCACCACCACTTTCAGCACTTGAGCTTAGCTGCTGCACTGCCATTGCTGCTGCACAAAACTTCAGACCTGCACGCACAGCGATCTCGAGCTTTCCTTCTCCTTCTTCTGTTCTTTTTTACTAATCTTTCCAAACCTATTTTCTATTATCTTTTCCTGTTCTCTTTTTTCTTTTTTTCCAATTCTCTCTCTTCGCAGACTCTCGACCAGGCCTCCTCTCTGACCAGCTCTCTTTTCCTCCTTGCCTTCAGTACTCCGTTCTCTTCCACGAAGTCACTCTCCAAGTCCATTACCATGTCTTCCATCTACCCACTTCCGGTGGAGGTCAAGTGATCGCCACGCTCAATCCAGTCATTCAGTCATCAACAGCAGCAGCAGCAGTGAAACTTTGTGGTCTACGCTTACGTGAAAAAGTGCGCTCATTCCCTTGTGATCACACATCCCTTTGCTCGCTCAATCCTCCTCCTCTTCCTACACTTCATCTTGTCTCTCTTTTCCAGTCATAATTCCAGCAAATCAGCCAATTCGCTTTTGCATTAAAAAATAAAAATAATTCCACACACAGTGTGTTTTTAAACGGAGGTTTTCTTTTTTTCTCTAAATGTAATCTGGCTAAATGGAATTCCATAGCAAGCGTTCAGCAGCAGAAGCCGCCACCGTTATCTACTATCTGAAAGGACAGTGTGTGTTATGATTCGGATGCTGATGCTGTCGTTTGGCTGTGTTTTGCTGTGTTTGCCTCAAACTAGAAACAGGTGTGTCCTTCAACAGTAGGGAAGTTTGCGATGTGATTAGATCTTTTCTTCTTCTTCTTCAAGCTGATCACCACTATCACCAAATTGTGTGAAGATGGACGACGGGCAAAAAACCACTGGAGCCGTGGATGGGCGATCTTCAGCAGACGACGGCAGCGGCGGTTTTGGCGGCGGCATCGGCTACAAGCGAAGCGGCTGCTTCGAGGTTTTTGCCAAGGCGAGCTGGTACAGGGTGCACGCCGAACTGTACGGCGACCGCCTCGAGCTGACGCTCAATGAGCCGCTGGAGCGCTTCGCTGGTCCTGGCAGCATCGGCGGCAACGGTGAAGATCACCTCGAGGTGCCGCCGCCCGAAGTCGTCCTGATGCAGCAGGATCTGTCGCTTGGCAACAACAACAACAACAACGGCACCAGCAGCCGCCGTCGCCTGGTGGCCATTCGCCGAAAGCGACCCGGCGATGGCCTGGGCATCAGCATCAAGGGCGGCCGAGAGAATCGCATGCCCATTCTCATCTCGAAGATCTTCCGCGGCCTGGCGGCGGACGCCACCGGGCAGCTCTTCGTCGGCGACGCCATCATCGCCGTCAATGAGGTCAGCCTGCGCGAGGCGACGCACGAGCAGGCGGTGGAAGCGCTGAAGAACGCCGGAGAGAGTGTCGTCCTTGAAGGTAAGATACCACAACTTTTTATTAAAAGTAGAAAGGTTGAGAAAATAGAACCGTTCTTTTGTTATTATTTAGGCATTACCCATGTTTTCCTAGCTTCATTTCTTTTCTTACTTTCAACTGGTATAACTCTAACCTTACTTACACTTAACCACTCTTTTGCATGATCCTCAAACAATTACCCCTCACACCTCTTCTTTTTGGGCACCTTCTTCTAACTTTGCATCCCTGGTAATCTTCTCCTCCTCCTCCTCTCTGAACTTAATTTCTCTAATCTTTCACCTCGCATGATTCTCCTCTCTGTTTTGTTTGTTTGTTTCACTTTTATAATTTCTATCACCACCACAACCATCACCACCCTTGAAACACCTAACTTGATCTGACCACTAAGTGTGCACCTCTTATTCGCTTCTAGTGAGGTACCTGCCCGAGGTGGTGCCGTACTTTCGGAAGGCGGCCGTCCTCGCCGAGATTGGCTGGCAGGTGGCAGACGACGGCTGCGAGGAGGGCGTCACGCCGAGGGCCACAACAATCACCACAGTCATCAGCTCGAAGACTCTAGAAAAGTGCAAACTACTTTGGTCGACTCTCACCAGGAGCAACGACCACAGAGCAGCTCCTCTCATGGAAGCTCCTCAGGCGGCGGCGGGCCTAGTGACACCAAGTCCATTCCACTGACCGGCGCCTTTGTGCGGCGGCTCTTTCTCAGCAAAAGCAGAAGCAGTTCGTCTTTGCAGCATCAGCAGCACCCTCATGCTCATCGACGAAACCACTCGATTGCCAGCTCCAGAGACCACGAAGGCTCGCCGGAAAACCATCTTCTTCAAGATGAGGAAGAGGAGGTGGTCATTGTCATTCAGTCGCCCTCACTTCGCCGGGCGGCAATTCTGCGCTTTGAGGGCGAGGCAAAGGCGAGCTCCTGGTTCGCCGCCCTCCACCGAACGGTCAGCCAGCTGAACGGGCTGATCATGAAAGCGATCAACAGCGGCGAACCGGGTCAGCAACAGAGAACACGGTCGCGAACCCTGAACGACGTCTTTGACGGCTGCGAGGTGGTCAGCATGGGCTGGTTCCTCGAGAATACAAAGGCAGGTGGAGGAGGCAGAGGTAATGGCCACCACCACCGACCATCGGCGGCCAGCGCCCTATCGTCGCTTTTTACAGCGGTAAGAGCACTTTTTCAAAACTTAATTTTAGTAAATCTAATCATTAATTTTTCCTTTATTTTGTAGCCTAATGAGTCGACGTCCTCTTCAGCATCTTCGTCTTCTATCTCGCCTTCGGCCTCAACGCCCTCCTCCTCCTCCTCCTCCTCCTCCTCGCCCTTCACCTCCTTCCAGCGACACTCTCCCTGGCGCCCACTCTTTATTGTGCAGACGACACGTGACCTCTTCTTCTACCAGACATTCCCCTTTCATTACCTGATCAGCCTTGATCAGCAGCAGCACTCCTCAGCAGCAAAACGATCATCCCTACTGCGGCAGTACACCGCCTCCTGGCCACTGCTGCAGACACGCCTGCTCTACCAGAGTGTAGGCCAGGCGCAGTCGCCCGCAACAAACACATCGGCGACAAAGAACTCCACTGCTCGAACTGCTGTTGCTGCTGCTGCTTCACTGAATCCATCACCTAGAACTGCTGCCGGCAAGTCATCATCGCACTCTCCAGCACTGTCGCTCTCGTCACTTCAAGAAGAGGAGGAGGAACAGATCTCCGAGCAGATTTCAAAGATGTCCATCACCTCCTCGGCCTCCTCCTCAGCGGCGACTACCTCAGCTTCGGCGGCGACCACAACTGCGGTCACGCCGGCCATCTTCTCGCTGCGCACTGGCGGCTCGTCGGGCGTCGAGACGCGCCTCCTCTGCGCCCAGTCAGTCTCCGAGCTGGGCGCCTTCTCCCGAGCGCTGATTGGCGCCACACAGACGGCCATTCGCCAGCTGGGCGTCATTACCTTTCGTAAGTAGACCACCTTTGTTGTGTGAATGATATGATGTGTGATGTGATGCTACTCTTTAAACCATCTTTAGCCTGCTTAAGCGAGGTGGTCGGCGCGCCGACACCGCCTCGAGAGTCGGTCCTTCTGCTGAATTACGGCGGTTCCGGTTCTGCTGCTTCTGCCGCCGCTGCCACCGGTGAGAGCGGCGGTATCCGGGTGATGGACACGCAGACGGGCGCCCTCATTGCCGCCATTCCCTACGGGCAGCTGACTGCCACCAGCGACGACGGCCAGCGGGTCGTCTACCTCACCTATGACCACGACCAGAAGGTGGGTGTTGAAGTGTAAAGTTAGAAGGTGACATTGAACACACTGACTTTGACTGCTCTTGTTGTGTATTTGTTTGCAGTTGGCCGTCAACCTGTTGCAGAATCCAAAGCCCTTTGTCTTTATCCTGCACGCCTTTCTCGCGGCGCGGGCCACTGAGCTGCTGGCGGCGTCCAATGCTTCTTCAGCTGCTGCTGCTCATAGCGCTCGAAGTGCCTAAAAGAAGTTGGTTGAGTGGTGATGTGTTCCTGTGGTAGTGATTGATTTGATTTTGGTCTTCTTCCTTTTCATCATCCCAAACCGGTGGATGCTTTCTGCAATATTTTCCCTTTGTTTAGCCCTTCCCTCCTTTCCATCCTTTGATGCCTTTCCCGATGTGTAACCCTCTTTCGTAACGTTGTTGATATGACCGTTTTTATAAAAAAAGTTTAATTTTAAAAATAACTGTACTTTAATATCTTCAGATCATAGAGTTTTCTACTTGAGACTACACATGAAATAAGCTCTGGTAAAATGCTGGGAAGGCAACATTTCAAGTATTTCAAAGAGCCTTCAGCTGAAACAGGTTTGTGGAAAACTTTATTTTAGTTTTAGAATAGGTGTATCAACACAATCATTGAGGTTGGCGGCAACTGAGAAGTTGGGTTTGAAAAATAATCAATAATAATAAAGATTTGAGATGGAAAAAAAAGAGATGGAAAGTAGAATCAATTAAATGGGAGAAGAAAAAATAGAGATGATCAAACTGAACAAAATAAAGTGATTCACACGAGTTTTGTCTTTGCATAGGTCGATGTGTATGTTTGTGGCGGTGGGGTTGTTGAAAAATTAGGCCGTTTCAGTTATAGATAGAGAGCTTTGCGAAAAGAAGATCAATAATAAAGTTGTCTTGACAAAAGGGAAGGGAACGTAATAATAAATAAACTGAACCACTGAAGGGAATGTGTGTAAGGGAAGGTAAAGGTTTGCTAGAAAAAAAGAGAGGGAAAAAATGAAATCCATCAAAGGGAAAAAAGGGCTGTGGTGGTGGTGATGTATAGCAGCTCGAGAAAGAAAAAGATGTTGAGATAGCATTTTGAACCGGGTTTTAGCTGTCTTGCTTGCCATTAAGTAGAGCGCAGGTTTGAGAGTGATGGCGAGTGATGGTTGAGGATGGTAGAAGTAGAAAAGGCCAGTGGGCGAAACAAAGGAAGAAGAAAGGGAGAGAACAAAAAAGTCACTAAAAAAGGCTACCGAAAAAGTGTGATCCGCGGTTATGGCCAATCATCAATGTGTGTGTGTGTTTGTACTTCGGGTGAGAGTGAACCAGCGCGCCAGTGTCTTGTTTGGCCACCACTCTTCTTTACGCGCTTCAGCTCACCATTCACTATTTCACCCCTTCGTCTTCAGCGTCTAAACTGGCGACCATTGCCTCCGCCGCCGCCGCCACCGACTCCGCCATTAATCTGCACGCTCCACCACTGAAGCAGACCCTCCTTGAAGGGCTGGTAGTAGTCGCGGCTGAAGATGACCATTTCAGGGAGGCGGCGGACGGTCTCAAGGGCGGCCACGTCCGTCTCCAGCACGAGCACGAGAAGGCACGTCAGCGTGAGGAGGATGATAAGGGCACTTAACACTGAAGTGGCCAGCACCGCCAGCATACGCTTTCCGCAGGACATCTTGGCGGCGGCGGTAGCCGACGACGACGCCGCCGAGGATGACTTTTTCGACTCTGCATTTGCACTCTTGTTGCTGCTGTTGGCGGCAGCGTTGTTTCGGTTGCTGCCGGTGAAAGAGCTTGCCGCCGCCATTGCCGCTGCCGCCAATCGACTGCTGATATGTGCTGGGCGTTTGATCGACAATTTCGCTCACCTGCTCCAGCGTCTCGTCAGAGTCGCTGGTCGCCTCGTCGTCCTCCTCAGAGTGGCGGTGGTGGTGGTGGTGCTGGCCGCCGTGATGACCGCCGCCGCCGCGAGAGAGCTGCGAGGGCGACGAGCGGACGACGGGCGTCTCAAAGGAGATGGTGCCCGCATTTGGCGGCTCCTCGCCGGTGGGCGTCAGGTCGGGCCTGAGGTCAAACTCGGTGGGCAGGTTGGAGCCGGTGCCGCCGCCCGCCGCGGAGGCCTCCCACTCCTCCTCGTCAAACTTGTCGAGCACTATGGTCTGTGTGTTGCCGCCGTAGTGATTGTAGCCGCCACCGCCACGACTGTTTGACTGCTCCGAAGAGGAGTAATTGTGCTGGAGGGCGGGCAGCGACTCTGAGCCGACTTCCATCATCATCATCTGGTGGTGGTGGTTTTGGCTGTTGTTGTTATTGGCGCCCGACATGGCGTGATGAGGCTCCGAGACGGTGGAGTAGTTCAGGTAAGGGTCTGATGATGTAAAGAAGAAGATGGTGGTTGGTGATTAGACTTAAATGGCGCTTACACACCAAACAACAAATGCTTACTCTTGTCCTGGTAGATGCTCGAGTTAAAGTCGGGCGACTCATTGTTGGGCAGTGGGGCGGTGTTCGAGCGGCCAATGGAGCGCATCGACAGTGGCACGTTAGAGTTGATCGAGTGGCGGCGGTTGATCGTCGAGACGCTGCCGGCGGCGGATGAACCACCGGAAGCGTTCACCTTCTTCATGTCCTCTATAATCTCCCGTTCCACACGTCCACTTCAGATTAAAAAAGGTTTAGAGTTAAAGTTAGACAAAATGGCAACAGTTTGCAAGATGATCAGCTCCTCATTACCTGTATCGAAGTTTGCACTGCTTGGCAAAGAGGAAGCCCGTGCCGCCGGTGGTGACGCTGGGAATCTCCAGCGAGGAGTTCATCGTGAAGAAGTAGCGCTGCTCGACGGCACATCGCCACAGGTTGGTGCAGGCGGCGGCGTTGTTGCAGCGAAAGCCGATGAGGTTTTTCTTCTGAAAATGCAAATGAAAGTATAAATTGAGCAAACGGGTTTTAAAAGCTCGACAAGTCATACCCCATTGGCCAGGTAGTGGACGATGAACATCTTTCCCTCGTAGGTAATCTTCTGCAGCTCATTCCTTGCGGAAAAAAGTGTGTTAAGAATAGACGAAAACTAAAACAAAATGATACCATTTAAAGTGGTAAACCTTGCGGTTGCTCTGAAAGGCCAGAATGCCTGAGTAGTTAATGCCAATGAAGAGGGCATTCTTCTGCTGGTCCTTCACCTGGTGCGGGTCAATGCCGTAGGTCTCCAGCTTGGAGGCGCGCTCCAGAAAGTGCAACTCCGCCTCGGCCGGCGTCTGGTTGCGCAGCTCATTCTGGTGAATCTCTATGGCCTCCATCTCGATCTTCTCATTCTGGCTGGGAATCAGCTTCAGGTCGGCGATGTAGTTGCCCTTGTGCTCCTCCGGGTCGTAGTCGCCCAGTTCAGCTGTGTGGAGGGAGAGGGAGAACGGTTGATTAGATGATGTAAAAAGAACAAAAACTATCACCACCACTTACACTGAATGACGCAGGCAATCAGGTAGGTGGCATCGGCGGGCAGGCAGTAGAGCCGTCGGTTGAGAAGGTCTCGACGAAGCTGCAGATAGAGATAGTAACGGGAGATCTCCTCCTTCAGCTGATGCGGATCGGCAGGATAGAACTTGACGCGAAAGCAGAAGATGATCGGATTCAGGCTCTTCACCTGCTTCACAATCGAACGCGTCGGATCGAGCCAGTACTGAACCAGTGGTTGTTGTCAACAGCAGCAGCAGAAATGTAAATAGGGACAACAACAACAATAACAAAAACAATAACCGTAACAACAACAAATTAGAACCAGCAGGTATATTATATAGCACCGAGATAATCGCTACTTAATGGTCGGCACACACCGCACTTACCCGAGTTTGGACGTTGCCCTCGTCCACGTAGCGCAGGCCAAAGTAGTCCTTCTCCAGCAGGTTCAACGACTTGAAGACGTAATCAAGTAGATACTGGCCCTTGTGTTCGCGCTAAAAAGATGGAAGTTAAAGTACGAAGTTAGATATCATTAGATGTCGAACACAGGTAATTTCGAAATAAGAGAAAGCGAACTTTTACCTGAAAGGTAGTATGCAGCACATCGTCATCGTCCAGCAGGCGGATGGCGCACTTGAGCTCCTGACTGGTCAGATCCTTCTTGGAGCCGCCGAATCGGGAAAGTAGCTTGGACATGGCGGTGGTGGTGATAATTGATGGTGATTGTAGAAAAGATGATAGCAGTGGTGGTGGCGGCTGACAAACTCGGTGTTTGGCGGCACTACCGGCGACAGTCAAAGCCAAGTGCTACTACAAGGCGATGGTAAACAAACAACAACTCGACGCTGTCATCATCAGCGCGGTGATAAGCCACAGACAGAGCGTTGTTGTCGGTGACAGCGCTGACAAGTGTGTGTTTACTTTTGCTTGTCAGCGGCGACGGCGGCGGTGACGAGGACGACGGGCAGGGTTTCTGCTAGGCTCCCAACAACCACTACTGCACTGAAAAAGAAGACCACAGCCCTAGCAGGGCCCTCTCCAGGCAGGCATAGTCTTCAGACGATGGGCCAGGGAAGAAGAGGAGCGAGCAAAAGGGAACAGTCTTCTACTTTTCTTTAGAGAGTGCTGGAAAACAACAAACAAAAATGGAGGCGGCCGCCGCCAGAGAGAGACTGGGGGAAGGATTGCTGAAGGCTGCCTTTGCCAGTGCTGCTGCTGCTTCGCCCACCACCTGCGATGCTTCTGTCTGTCAGTTTCTATTTCTCTGCGTTCTCTCTTTCCCTCTCTCACTTACTCACTCGCCCATTCTCCTCTTTCCAGTTCTATTTCTCGCGCACATTCCTCACTCGCTCGCTCGCCCCGAGTTCTTCTACCTGATTGGTGGTTGACACCTCCTTCCCCTAGGCGACACCAGATGGCAGATGCTGCAACGCTGCTGGCCAATTTGTCTTCACGACGACGACGACGACGAATATTTTCGCGCAAGAATCTGTCTCCTCTCGCTAGGCCCGCGCTGGAAAGGTAAGTGCTGGAGACCGGTTCTCTCTTCTCTTGTCTGTTGTTCTCTCCTTTGCTGCCATTCTTTGAGTAGCCTTTCTCCTCGCTGTCACCGTCTCTCTGTTTCTTTTGCTTTGTTGTGACAAGTTTGTGATGTGATAAGATAGCTGCGGCTGCTATCAACTTGCCCAAAATCAATCATGGTCAAATCTTCGTCCTCCTCATCAGGACCACGCATCATCAGCGGCGAGGTGCAGACATTTCGGCACTCTACCTCGCTTCGCTGTTCAGTGCACCTCAACTGGAAGCTTTTGCTTCTGCTGTTGCTGGTCTTCCTCGCTCTATCTATCTTTTTCAAATGCTTCTACAACGACAATTCTCTTGAAGAGGAGGGAAAAGATGCTTTTCTTAGGGAAGATGTGGATCACAAGCTTGGAGGCCTCTTTAGCGCCAACTTTGTTTCCGACAAAAAATCCACCACCAACTCCAGCCACTTTGACCCACTGAAGATTCCCTTTCCCTTACCGAAGATTGCCGAGCGACCTGACGCTGCCTGTCACTGGCACCTCGCCTACCTGCAAAATCTGACCTCGCTCGTTTGGAACTCAAATCTGAAGAGCAAACTCAAACAAACCGAGCTGATCACCTTGCTCACCAGTCTGAGCACCCTGAGGACTATGAACTTGAACGCTGAATTCAACACCACATTGATGCTACTCTCCACAACACTCTCCAGCAGCCTCTCCAAACTGGAGTCGATGACCCTATCTGCGGCCGTCACCCGGGTCCTCGCCCCTTTGCTCTCCAATTACGCCTTAGCTGAACGATCAAGCAATCAGAACAACAGCAGCGCCGATCAAGCCAGATGGTTCAAGGACCAAGCAAAGACTGTGGGCACCGCCATTCACAGCCTCTCCAAGCAGCTGTTCAGCCTGCCGAAGCGAACCCTTTCCCGGCGGCCCCAGCCAGCCAGCGTCAACTACCGCCTCGGAGAAGTGATCCACCTGCTGGAGTTCCTTTACTACGATGCGGTGATGGGAAGTGAGGGCAAAGAAAATAGCGGATACAGCGAAGAAATGAAGGACACGCTGATGCGTCTGACGAGAATCCATCGCGGCAACCACAGCCACAACAACAATTTGACTGATCATCAGAACTTTAAAAGCCGCCTGTACATGAGCACCCTCAACCAGAGCGGCTGGACGAGCAGCCGCTCCTCGCTCTTTGGCCCCTCTGCCCCCTTCTACTGGACGCTGATCAATGTTCACTGTCTGCTGTACAGTCAGTTTCAAAGCCAATGGGGAAACCCGCCCGTTTCTACCTTTCAGGACCACCTCATCTACCTGCAGCTCTTCACCAGCGCCATCGATGACGCCCTAGCCGCCCGCCTCATTACCACCAACATCGATGGGTGGACGTATGCGCAGTCAATTGACTTTGCTGCACACAACAACGGAACCCTGGATGGGCAGATGGACAGCAGCGCCTGCGGCCTGGGCGGTCTCCTTGCGCTGGGCGCCTGGGCACTAAATCGAACTATTCCCACCACCACTGAAAACCAAAACAAATCGGCGCAGTATCTAAGCCTGGCGGTGAACCTCACTGAGACCTGTCATGAGCTGACGCAGCGATCGATGGTCGGTAGCTCACCAACAAGCGGACTGCTTCCTGACCGGGCGCTCTTCCTTCCCGATGGCTCCATTCAGCTGGCACAGACGGCCACCCATCTGCAGTAAGTCGCAGTCAAAATTTGCTAAAGTTCATCTGTGGTACACATTAGTTAACTGTCTTTCTCTCTCCCGCCCAGCGCCGACCTGGCCAAGAGCTACCTCCTCCTGCACCGAGTGACCGGCGACGTTCGCTACCGGCGCTACGCCTGGCAGCTGACTCGGGCCCTCGTCGGAAGTCTTCAAAGGGTCCTCAATGCTCTAAAAGGAGAGCACATTGCCACGACTCTGCGCTACCTCCACCTGACACTGAGCAGCAGTGAGACGCTGGCCCTGGGCTTTTACGTGCTCAACGAGGTCGGACAGCCGCTGCCGGTGCTTATCAGGTAGAGAGTAGCAGCAGTGGACCGCTGTATCAGCGATGGGAGAAACTGTTTCATCGGTGAGGAGAGGTGGCAGCAGTCACTTCAGCGACTAGAGCAAATGTTTTTCGAATTTGCTGACGACTTCAGCCACTCTCACAAAGAGCGCGTCAACGCGCCATTTGTCTCCTCTCTCTCTCCCTTTTCAAAATTAGTTTTGTCTACCGCAGCAGCAAAAAGGTTTCCACCACCATTTTGTGTCTTCTCATTTTGTTTCCACCAGTCTGTTTTGACCAAACAATTCTCCACTATATACCACCGCCATGTTCACTTGGTGGCCTTCACTTGACACACACACACTGGTGCAGGCAGTTTGCTTTCAGCCTGGAGTGCACCTTGTTCGCTCTTTTATTTCGCCTCCCCATTTCCCCCTCCTTTTTGGTGATATCTTCTTTACTTGGTGAAGAACGACGTTGTCGTCCTTCTCGACGAGGAGAAGAGGAAAAGGGGGCGGACGACAGAGTACGAACCAAGAGAAGACGAAGAAGAAGAAAAGAAGAAGACGGCACAGAGGACAGAACGAAAACTGTTTAATTGGATTAAGTTACTCGGCAGTGGAAGATTAGAGAATTAGAGCGCTGGCACACACGGAGAAAAAGTAGTACACTTCAGAGGAGAGGAGAAAGTTAAATTGATTGTTTTGTCGGCTACCACCACCACTACAGCAACACTAATGATGGGCTGCTTCTTTCCGTCCTGTCCTCTCTTCAACAAGACACAAACTCACTTCTCAAATGAGTCAGTGAATGGATGGATCTTGCTGACTTTCTCCTTGAGCTTTTCAGTGTTCAGTACAGAGTCCTTCTCCTCCTTCTCCTCTTGACTTCATTTTTCTTCTTATTAAAAGGTAGTGGTGATGGTGGTGGTGATGGTCCAGACAGTCCTTTTCGAAAGACGATGGCAGTACTGTTCGAGCTACTGCTACCGTTGCTGCTGTTGGAACTGCCATGAAGATTAATCCACAGCGCCGCCAATTAATTAGCCGGCCAACGACTTGGTTGCTGCTTTTGTACAGCTGCTCCACTGACGCTGCTCTACATTGTTAATAATTCGGGTAATTATTACCCGACGACTGACTGAGAGATCCTGCGAGGGCTCTAGAGTGGAAGAGACAGATAGAAGCCAACTTTTTTGGAGCTTCTCTTTATATCTCGTTTTTTACTTTTCCTCTTGGATTTGAAACTCAGTGCCTCTCTCCTCTCCTAACCTCGGTAGCAACTCTTCAGCTTTTCTTTTCTTCTTTCTTTCATCATAATGGTCAGACTTTGTAGTGGTAGAGCGCTCTCTTACTTCTTCTTTTAAATGAATTCAGGCTGCTGCTTTCGAAATAACAGAAGAGATCCTTTTTTATTGTATTACTTTGGACTCTAAAGACGAGTGCTGTTGCTGTTGTCCCTGTACAGCAGCACTTAACAATTGCCCAGTTTTCAGTCGTTTCAGTTTTGTCGACACAGGCAGGCCAAGTTGAGTAGAGGCTCCGTAGAATCCGTCTCTGTCACGACACACAGTACGGACCAGGGCACCTCACTACTACTACTTCTGCTGTGTGTTTTCGGGGTAGAATAAAAGGAGGAAAACTGTCTCACACATTCTCTCTCGCCATGTTTCAATTATCATCTCTCTTTCGCTCTCTCGTTCACTATTCATTGGCCCCTTTCACTCTCTTCTTCACTCGTTTATTCTCCTTTTCTTTTCTTCTTCTCCGCCATTGATTGTCTTATTCCGTGTGTTCTGGAACTCTCTCACTGTCGTTTTCATTTTGAGCCATTCTTTTCCGTCTTTGCCTTCTGCTGCAACGGAAACTAGATGCTTAGAATGCGTCACACGCAGCCTAGTTTTTAGTCTCTTTCTCTCTCTCTCTCTCTCTCTCTCTCTCTCTCTCTCTCTCTCTCTCTCTCTCTCTCTCGTTTTCTAGGCTACACTTTTCACCCCCTCCTCCCCCCTTTCACTCTGTTTTATCAGTCTGTAAACTATTTGCTGTCGCTGTCGTTGTCGATGAGCAGCAACAACAACAGCAGCTACTGAAGCTGAAGCTGGCACTAACGGCGGTCACACTAATTCGTCTCTTGTCGGTTAATTCGTCGTTCTCGTCCTCCTCGTCGACGACGACGACGACGTTGTCGACAGACAGACAAAAATGTGCTGCTGCGTCCAAGACAGCAGCAAGAAAAGCAGAAGGGTACATGACTGGCAAGCGAAATGAAAAAGGCAGCTCCCCCAGCAGCACCTTCTCCCGCACTGAAACCTCTTTTTCCTCTTTTTTTGCTAACGCACTAACACCCGCCGCCGCGCCGCCTAATGGCCGAGCAAGAGTTGAGACCACTGAGCTGACTGGTTGGCTCACTTTTGACCACCACCACCACCACCACTGAATCTACGGGAATCCTATCTGGAAATTCTGTTCTCACACCACACACACACTCGTTCACACACTCGCACCGACCAGACATTTTAACCAAAATTGCCTTCTACCGAATCAGACAATCAATTGCCTGGCAGTGCGTGTTTTTGTTTCCAGCCAGTTTGTGTGTGTGTGGAGGGAAAAACAAATCATTCGCTGTACAATTGGTGGTTGAAATGAGCCCACTGCCAAACTACTGCTTGGCACTCACTTCTACTTCTACTACTACTCATTACTGCGCACATAACCAGTTTGGCAGTAATTAAAGATAAAAATCAAATTACTCTCTTCTTCACTCCCTCTCTTTCTTGCTAAAGAAAAATAATTTCACTAGCAAATCGCTAATTGTGCAATTTGCAGCAGAATCAGCGGCAAAGCACTAGAATGTACAAATGTGCGCGCACTGCAGTGCAGTTTAAATTGAAAATGCCCCATTTAAATGAGTGGTGGAAGATCTGAGTGTTGAGTGCAAGGAGCACTTCTGCGAGAATTGCCAATTGCTCTCTGCCACTTTCCACTGGTCCCAGAGAAGAATTCTCTGCCAAACAGCCGCGACGGCTCTAGCGCCATTAGCCGAACTAGCTAACTTGCGCTGCTGCACATTAGCACATTGGCGCGTGCCATGGCCACTTAGGCAGGATTGCTGTTCTTCTTCACTTCAGGCCATAAACTCCCTCCCCATGTCTCCGCTCTACGTGTCCGCTTCACTTCTAGTGGCTGAGGAGGAAGAAGATGAAATAAGCCTGAAACCTGTCTCGTCTCGTCACAAAGAGTCTGTGTGTCTCAATTTCACCGGAAGCGACATTCTGCGTACACCTGCCACCTTCTTCTCTACCTTTCTTCCCTTCTCTGAAGTGCCCGCAAACGCTTGACGGCGGTAATTTGTCGGGTTGCGGAGAGAAAGAGAGAGAGAAAAAGGGTGCGGGTGAACAAAAATGAATTTGTCCACCCTTTTTCCGCTCTTTTGGCGCGCTTATTTTCCTTCATTTTTCTTGCTCGCTCACTCTCCCACTGATTGAAGCAGTGTAAAGTGGCAAGCGAGTGAGATCGATTTGCTGAGAAGAAGAAGAAAAAGAAGAAGGGCCATTTTCTCGGACACCCTTGATTGTGTTTCTTGATTGTGCTTCCATTACAGTGCCGCTTTCTTTTCCCTCTCTTTCTCTAATTCTGAGTGCCTGCCTCTGAGTGGCTACTAAATTAATGCCATACTTTCTTTCGTTTTCCTCTCAGCTTACACTGCCCGCTAAAAATATAAAACGGCAGCAAAAAATATCGCTGTTTGCAGCGGAGGAGAAACAAAAATCCGTTAGTGACATTTTTTGTTGCAGTGTTTGACTGCTCCGAGGCTGAAGGCTGAAAGCTGAAAACGCTCAACACTGCTGTCGACAAGCTTGTTTGCGGGCACTCAACACACACACTAACTACCCAAAACTAAAAACACAACTACAAAGTGTGTACAAGTGCTACAGAAGACACAGCAGCAACTCGCTGGCAATCTCGCTCAATCTCACAATTGCAGGCAATTAACTTGGTTGGCTCGGTCGCTCGCTCGCGCAGCTCCTTCATTTCATTTCATTTCATTTCATAGCTCCATCGCCACCATTTCGGCGGTAGTGATGATGAAGAAGAAGTGCACTGGTGGTGGTGGTGATTTGCTGCTGCTCAAATGGCCTCACTCTCTTCGTTTTAGTCTTCGTCGTAGTATTTTAGCCGATGAGTTATGAGGCTCGTCGTCGTCGACGGCGTTGGTACGCGGATGGCGCCCAGTGGTGCTGGTGGTGGTGGTGCTTACTGAGCGACTACTACTACTGCTGCTGCCGCGGAGCAATTCCGCAGCCAGCAAACGAGCCAACTTGCGGTTGGCTGACTTGGCGCGGGAGAGCTCGCCAGCACTGATCGTCGATCGTTTTGCTGCTCTTTCTGTGGACACTAAAAACGAGAAAGAAGAGGAGAGGACCACTTTGCGCCATTGTCAATTTGCTCAGGCTCTCTCTCTTCTCGGGTTCGCCTAGTTAGCCACTGCTACTGCTGCTGATGTTGTCGTTGCAGGCGGCAGCAATCACCACACAGACTCGCTGTTATCGCTGCCGCTGAGACGATATAAATCGGTGCTTCTGCTGCTGTTGCTGCTGTTAGCCACCAACTGAAAGATGCCATGAAAATGAAAATGAAAAAAGTTTTTTATCTTTTTCTCCCCTTTTGCAGCAGCAGCAACAGCAGTTGATACAGTTGAGGCCACGGAAGCTCATCTTCATCTTCTCCTTGTTCACAAGGACAAAATTTGTTTGAAGAACGGCGAGGGAGGAAGCTTTTTACCCCCTCAGTGTGTGTTCGTTAATTTTTTGCTCCCGCTTTGCCAGTTTATTTAAATTGTACGCTGTACAGCAGCAGAACAGCAGCGTTTAGCTTTCTTTGCTCATCGTTTTTTATCTCCCATTTTCTCCCTTTTGCCATCTCTCTTCTGCTCTTTTGCACACTGGGCAGAATGAGGAGCCCAGTAGCAATCAGTAGCAGCAGCAGCAGAAGCCGCCGCTATTGCCGACAGTCCAATTGGAAAATTAAATGATGCGTCAAAAAATGCCGCTCGCTCGCTTTGTCATCAGCCTCGTTGCCGTTGTTGCCGCTGCCGCCATTTACTGCTGGCACCCTTCTTCCGCTGCTGTTTTTGCCGTTTTTGCTTTGCTGTTTTTGCTTTTTCCTCGTTTCAGTTTCAGCTTCTGATGGATGCCCCCTCTATTCCCTGCCTTTCTTTTCTAGTTTTTTTGCTGTTGCTGCTGCTGCCTCGATTAAGACCTAGCCTTGTTTGCCTACTTGATAGCAATGGTGGTGGTGGTGATCACTTTGGTGCCTTCTCCCTTTCTCCTTTGCACACAGTGACCGGGTGAGCTGCCACAGAAGAAACAGAGAAAAGAAGATGGGCTTTTTAGCAACAGCAGCAGAGTGGCAAGATGCATTTTGGAATCGGGTGGCCAGCAGTGATCAGCGGAACTGAATGCACTTGTCAGTGGCTTCAGCTACTGCTGCCTCTGCTTTTCTTTTTCTCTTTCGTCTTGTGCTTTAGTGTGCTTGCGTCAACCAATCGAAACTCTATTATATCTGCTTACACATGAGATCGATTCAGTGGCCTGTCTCTCCTTCATTCTCCCTGTCGTTGTGTTTGCGAGCAACATCAGCAACATAAGCATCAGCATCAGCATCAGCAGCAGCAGCACTTTGCCTGTTTGCGATTTGCAATCCATTAGTTGTGCTCACTTGCTCACATTGTCTTTCAGCCAGTTCAGAGAGTCGAGTTGAGTTGAGCGCTCACATTCTTATTCTTTAGAAAGAGAGCTGCTCAAAGAGAGAGAGAGAGAGAGAGAGAGAGAGAGAGAGAGAGAGAGAGAGAGAGAGAGAGAGAGAGAAAGAATGTCTCTTCTTTCCCTTCTGTTTTTTGGTTTGGAGTTCAGTTCTAGTTCTTTGGGTCGGTGCAACTCAATGCCACAACCACCAGCACCACCACCACGACCATCATCAGTCCGATGCAGATTACACACACTTTCTTTCTCTCTCACTCATTCTCAGACAGTACTAGGGCTCAGACAGAGACAGGGAGACAGAGAGAGAGACACTCACTTTATTTATATTTGTATGAATTTTAATAATAATATATCGGGCAATGTCAGTCGCCCTCTTTCTTTCTTTTTCTCTCCCCAAATGTGATCGACTTCAGCTGAATGCACCCTAGTATTTCAGCACTATTACTGTCAGCCTTGGCGCGCATCTTTTTTATTTTCTTCTTCTTCTTCTTCTTCTTTCTCATTCTGTTTTCACATTGTCATCGACATTCAGGAGGATCATTCCAGGCAGCAGTCAACAGCAGCAATGCTTTCCAATGCACACACAAACACACACTGAAAGCATTAGCAGTGCTTGGTGGTGGTGGTGGTGGTGGTTGTACAGTTGAGTAGTATTTGGCTGAAATGCGGCAGACAGACAGTCGTGAATTTGGTTGGATTCTCTCTCCCTATTCTACCGTCGTCCACTTCCCTCCTTTTGGCGTTGCAGACTCCCCGTGTGCTCTCGAGAATGAATGATCGCCCTTGCCTTCTTCTTTTTCTCTTTTTCTTTAGCTTTGTTGTACTGCTGCGACTACTGATGCACAGTTATTTATTCATTTCGAGAGAATAAGTTCTGTTGGCGGCAGCAGCACCAGCAACAGCATCTTCAGTCATTAGGTTGAATTTTAAATCAGGTTTCCTTCTGGTCTTCTTCTTCTTCCTCGTTTTAGGTCGAGCCAACGACGACAACGACGGTGGCAATAGAACTCCTCTTCATCGCACTTTTGAGTGAGAGGGTGGTGATGATGGTTGCGGAATTTGCATTTTCAAGCAAGCATGGTGAGGACACTTTAGAGCAGGGAGAAAAGTGAAATAGATAGATAGATAGATGATAGGATAGATCTGCCACCACTGCTACCACAGCTCTCTATTTATGCTAATGATAACGATTATGATGACCATTTAGATAATGATGGCCATAGAAAGAGATGTGCTGATGAAGGTGGTGGTGGTAGTGGTGGTGGTGAAGATGGTTAAGATGAAGGCTTCAACACAGACAAACAGACAGTTAGTCAGTCAAATAGACAACATATTCAATTGCTTTCGCCTTCTCTTTTTTTTCTTGCAAACAACAATAGGTCGTCGAGGAGGAGGAAGAAGAAAAGAAGACACTGCCGTTCCAAACTGCTGCTGCTGGTACGAGTGTGTGTGCAAATACAGTCGCTTCCAGTTACTTCCGCCGCAGTCGCAGAAGCAGCTTGAATCACTGCTGACTCTAATCAGGGTGACAATAATAGGGAGGGTGAGGAAGCAGAGAACTTTGTTCACCCCCGCCGTGCCGTTTCCACTCTGCTAAATGGAACGTTTTCACTTTTGCCCTTTATATTTTTTTGGTCCAAGGAAAAAACCAAGACGAAGATGGGGAGAAGGAGTAGAAGAGCGTCGATTTGCTGCTGCTGCATCTCTTTTTTATTAGTATTCTTAGTACTACTATTTGCAGTTTTGAGACTCTTTGAGCCATCACCATCACTCGAAGCACCACCACCAACCAACACCACCACTGGGGCCTCTTGGGTGAAATCAAAACTGTCTGTGATTTCACTTTTCACTTTTTTCTTTTTTTCCCTTCCACTCTCTTTTGCGCCCTTTCTTATTTTTTGTGCCCAATGGCGTTGCTGTTGCTGGTGCTAGTAATGCTGGTGGTGGCAGAAGTTAAGCAGTAGGAAAGAAGAAAAAATTAGCATTGAGAAAAATTTTTCTTTTTACTTCTCTTATTTAACATTGCGCTGACTCTGCAGCAGCATCAGCAGCAGCAGAAGCGGAATCTTACACACTGCAGCAAAATCACCAGCAGGACGTTCGGCTGAATGGGCAACAGCAAAAGCAGCAGCACCAGCCGTCTAGCTCTTGTTGTTTTTTCTTTCATTCGTTTTTTCTTTCTTTTTTCGCTTTTTCCTTCTTTTTCCCACTTTTCCCACTTCATCCACTCTTTCGACGACGACACATCACCTAAATTTCCATAAGTAATCGCTGCAATGCAGTGCTTCTACTTCAATTGAGATATAAACCAAGAATTGAGACGGAAAAGAAGGAGAAAGAGAAAGAGCGATGGGGATTCTCACTTGCAGTGTCCGGAACTGGTGATGCTGCTGCTGCTGCTGCTGTAGTGTGAGAGAGTGAGCAGCAGAAGAATTTTTCTTCTTTTCCCGCGTCCGTCCACATCATCTTGAGAATATAGACGACGTCGAGGAGGAGGGAGAGGATGCGGTGAGCAGAGATCGAAGGTGATGCATTATTGAGAAGTCAGAGAAGGAAAGGAAGGGAAAGAAAGTGGGAGCAACTGTCCGAGGCAATTACGATGCTAACGATGGATGCGCCTTCACTTCAGTGTTTCCCCTTGGCCCTGCGTTTGTTGGCGGGGACGAAACTGTCTATATTCTCTCTCTTTGAGTGTGTGGGTAATTTGCATATACTGAGTAATGAAAAGTGAATTATTATCCGCACTAACCGGGGGAAGGAAGTACTGCTGCTGATGCTGCTGATGCTCGACTCCGTGTGAAAGTGAGAGTAGGGCAATTTGGGCAAGTGTGTGTTTGTGTGTGTGTGTGCAAGTGAGGGTATAAATGGAGCCCTATTTTAGGCCCCTCGTATCGGAATAATCGGCGGTAGTGCGTAGGCCAAAGCAGATAGCGGAGAAGGAATAAATGAAAGAAAGAGAGATCAATTGCCGGCAAAGTAGTTCTGGTGCTGGTGCTAGTTCGAAAGCACTGGTAAACTCTCGCTCGCTCGCTCGCTCTCTCGGTTTAGCAGCTTTACGTCATCAATTTTTCATGTGACTTCATTCTCGAGCGTGTCAATTGGTCTATCTGTGTGTGTGTGTGTGGATATTGAGTGAATTGGAAGTGGGGACGCGGCTATTGAGCAGCAGTGCACAGATAGCAAAGGAAGTGGAAGATGAAGAGGAAGAAATGGTTAGGATTATCGAAGAGTGCTTCTTTTTAGGAGATGGTGGCTAGCAGCTCTTTATTTGCTGCTGATGCTGGTGCAGCCAAGATAATCTGCCAGCTCTATTGGAGGGACTTTAATTGAGAGTGGGAGAGTGGGAGAGAGAGTTGAAACATCATTAATTTATTTATCTCTCTCTCTCTCTTTCTTTCTTATTCTTTCCTCTGCTTCCTTCACTAACGATCCACTTCTCTCAAGGACTCTGCCGTTTTGGTCGTCGCCGTCGTTCATTTGTCAGTTGTCGTCGTCCTCTTCTTTTTCGGTGACTGTGACTGTCAGTCTAGACCTCACTCGCAAATTTCCCTAGAACCGTCGAGCGATGCTTCGGCTGCTGCTGCTGCTGTCCATGTTGTTTAAAGTGAGCCATCGCCAGCTAAATGGACAGCAGCAGCAGCAGCAGCAGCAGTAGTGCCTGCCATTCACAGGACGGTAGAACGGAGGAGACGATAAATCTCTCTTTCCCTTCCTCTTCAGATACTACTGAACGACAGAGGCAGAAGTGAATTTAAAAGATTATCAATCTCCAAACAGGAGATTGGCGAGGCAATTGGCACGAGTTGGCAAATTGGTTGACGGAGGAGGAGGAGGCACGGAAATCCTCCTCTTCCTCCTCTTCTACCCTCAATTTCGGGAATCGACAGCAGCAGCAGATGAATGAATTATTTAATTTATCTCCCACTCACTCACTCACTCAGTACCAGCATCAGTACTAGTACAACAAAACAGAAGTGCAGAAAAAATCTGCTTTTTGCTTTCCGAAAGAAGAGCTGTGCCTGTCCTGCCTGGCAGTAATTGGGGCCCGTCAGGGAAAGAGAGAGAGGGAGAGAGAAAGAGAGAGCTGGAAACGTCGTAACACGCCTCGCCTCATTCCTCGGTGTCGATCCTCTCTATCACTTTTTCATTCCATTTACTAGCCATGTTTCTCTGGTTTGGCAACAATCCACTACAGCAACACATTCACTTTCGCTCTCACTAACTCACACTTCCACCCGAATCCAATCTGGTGAAATTAAATTTACCCAGCAGCAGCAGCGTCTGGTCAGTGTTAGCCAGTTCAGCCAGTGTTTGCCTGCTTTTGAACACTGACCAGACGCTGTCGATCTAATCTGACGGTAGTGCTGCTGTTAGACAAGAATTGACCATTGATTCACTGCAATTTTTGCCTTTGCTGCTCTAGTTTTGCTAGCCAAATATTCGCCAATATTCTCTCTCATTTTTGCCTTTTCTTTTTCCTTTTTCTGCCGCCGCTGGTGTTTATCAATTTTCCGCCTTGATCTCTCGCTGCTGATGCTGCTTCCGAGAATGACGACGACAAAAAATTAAATAAGTTTACACCAGTGTGTTGCTCTGCAACTCCCTCCCTTCCTTTTTCTCCCGTTATTTTATTTGTGTCGGCTGCGCTCACAGCAGCAGATCAAAGCAAATCAAGCGCAGATCTTGATGGGAAGGGAAAAAAGTGAGAGTAAATCAAATGGAATTGTTGCTGTGCTCCGAATCAGCCGAAAAGACTGAGCGAGAGCGGAGGAGAAGTGGCGGCGAGATGGAGATGAAGATTGAGAGTTGTAGTGAAGTTGTAGTAGTCCTAGTAGTAGAACTAGTGCTCAGCATCCAGCTCTCAGCTCACTCCAATCGATGGCAATTTAATAAAATCAATTACACTCTAAACTCAGTTTTTATTATACTTTTTTGGTTGGCAGCAGCAGCAGCAGCAGTGAAAGTGAAAGTTGCCGCTGTTATATATCATTCTCCGGCGTCGACTTGGCTCGGCCAGTTTAAAAAAGTTGAGTTTTTTCTGCTAGCTCGCTGTTTCCCAATTTCGCCCCCTCAATCTAGTTGAACACGACGACGACGACGACTAAATTTCAAAACTAGCATCGACAACCAGCACACACACAGACAGAAGCACAAGCACACTAATATAATAAATTGGAGAGAATTACAAAGTGCTGTCTTGTTGTGATTTGTTTTTTGCTTTCTTCTTCTTTTTTCAAGTGCCGATTTTTTAGCGCTGAAGCTGATGCTGGAGATATCGAGAAAAAACTAGTTTGGCACTTTTTTCGAACTGCAAACTCTAGTACACTGTGTACTGTCCGGTCATGGGCTGAAGTGTGTCTCAGCGAGTCTCATCCTCACAATTTACCCGCTAAATTGGACAATGCTGAGCAATGGATCCAATCCAAAAACAAGAAGAAAGATTCCGAGAATCTCAGAGACAGAGATATCACACTGCGGATTCTCGCTTCTTCTCCTCCTTAAATTCTCGACTCAGCAGGAGGAAGAGGCAGAAACATTCGTTCTGGCTCTCACTCACTCACTCACTCACTTTTTTGTACCACTCACACTAACTAACTAAAATTGGCGTCTCTACACACTGCATCTGTGTTTTTGTTTGTTCACTTTAACTGCACAGCAGCAGTGTAGGAGAGAGACTCCACTTTGTACTTTTTGTTCGGCAACTTTTTGTTCTTTTTCTTTTTGTGCCTTGGAATTTGTGCTGGAAGTAGACTAGGATCCTGCTGTAGTGCTGCAGTTGTCCATTTTAGTTTCTCTACTCAAATCAGTCGACAACAGAAAGTAGAGTTAAAGCAGAAAAAGAAGAAAAAAGAAAAACAGTGGATGACAGTAGAAACAAATCAACTTGAACATGCATTTAGATGCATTGCCGAGAGCTGAAGCTAAAGCTGAAGCTGAACGACCCAAACATCGACTGCTCGTAATTATCTCGGAAAGCTGCTGTTGTTGTGTCAAAGCTGTTGTCTGCATTTCACACACACACACACACACACACACACACACATTTGCGCGATGTTTTCAAGGCAATCAAAGTGTATTCCATTTGCATTGCTGTGCAGTTGGAGCACTGCAACTTCCAAACAGTTGAACTAGTGAACTAGTGAACAGACTAGGCCAAATCGTGCTTTCTCTCTCTCTCTCTCTCTCTCTCTCTCTCTCTCCTCCTCTCTCTCTCTCTCTCTCTCTCAGCCTACTCAATATAAATTATTCATTTCCAATTTGTGAGAAAAGAAGAAAAAGAAGAACTGCAGTGTTGTCAACGAAGATCCCTCCGTTTGCTCATTCACTCATTCAGCAGTGTGTGTCAGTCAGTGCCGTTGTACTACAAAGTCGGCTGTGGCGGTGGTTGAGTGAGTGAGCGTATGCAATCGATTTGCCTGGTGCATAAGCAGCGGATCTCTCGTGCCGGTAATTGCATTAATCTAGTCGCTCGTGGAAATTGCGTCGTTTGCAGCCAGAACCCAACACCACCATCACACCAGCACACCAGCCGTCACACCGGTCTCATCGTGTCTGACCGTGACGTGTTTCGATTCTGTGTGCTTGCCTGCCCCTGTGATCATCCGCGCTCAAAATAATCGATAATTCTCCCACACAACGAGAGCACCTTTTTGAGGAGTGCACACTAGCGACAGTTTTTCTTCCTTCCATTCCTGTCGGTCTGTCCTAGATCCGCTTCTTCTCTCCATCGGTGTGCGGTCTTCTTCCCCTTCTTCTCCTTCTTCCACCCATTAACCGGTGACTGTGTTTTGTCGGTGTTTGTGTGTGTGTGTTCGCTTCATCAATTGACGCTCAACCGTTGCTCCGCTTTGTCCCAGTCCCGGCTGCCACAACAACATCACCAGAAAAAAGGAAGTGAGAGGGGAAAAAGAAAGAAAAAACTGTAGCAATTAAGCAGTATATGTAAATGAGGCGGCTTTGCCGCTGTTGCTGCTGCTGCTGCTGCCTTAATGACTTCAGCGCTAATGGGGATGCTGTTGATGGTGGTGCTGCTGCTGCATCATCATCGATTGGAAGCATATGGAGGACATGTGTTGTTTGCTGCTGCTGCTGATGATGAGCGATCTTTCCCCCTGCGTTTTTGCTCCTGTCCCAGGCTGCTGCCTTGACATGTCGCCATAATTGATTAGTGTCTCCTTATTATGAGCAGCCTTAGAAACTATGTTTCTTAAATAGATGACAGCAGCAGAGGGAACCCTTAGCAGAAGAAGAGGAGGAAGAGAAGGAAAGAAAAGTGTGTCCACTTCTTTGAATGAGCGAGCGGGAGAGAGAAACAAAAGCGGAGAAGAGTAGATATAAGCGGGCGCACTCGCCTTGAATCCGGGCTTTCTTCGGCTGAAATTCTGTCTGCCTGTTTTTGCTTTTGCCTGTTTTTGCTGGTGCTGGTGGTAATTGTCGATTAGTGTGCACAAGTTTGTGACGAGAAAGGCAAAAATGCAACAGCAAAAAATCCGTGAAGCGCCCAAGTGGCAAACAAAGTGCGTCCTTTTGCCGTGCTTTTTGCTGCAAAAAAACGCGGCTAAAACGCGCGTTCAATTCTGGTTCGTTAGAATCTGCTGCTGCTGTTTTTGCTGTTGCCAGTGTTCTGACACTTTGGCAACATCAACAAAAAGAGTAGTGGAAAATTGAGGCAGAGGGAAAACTGGTCGACTAGTCTAATACTAGTAGTAGACTGTCTGTCGACATTGTCAGTGTGTTTTGTTGCTGCTTTCATGTTCAGTCGTTCAGTCTGAGCCTGCCTGCCTGAATGGTAATGAATTAAAATCGATTGCTTTTCTTCTTCTTCGTTTTCAGTGTTCTTCAATGGCAGTGCTTCACTTTCTTTCCCCTTCGTTTGCTCGCTCGTTCATTCATTCAGGCACTCAGTTAGTCAGCCAGTCAGTCTGTTCAGTAGTAGTCAATCTAATCTGTATCAAAATAAATTTTCATCGCTCGAGCAGGGCAGGACAGAGAAGAGCTGAGAAGTAAAGAAAGAGAGAGTCAGCGTACCAACGGACCAGCCACCAATTTCTTCAGTCATTCATTCACTTTCCACCCAAAGCAGTCGGGTGGCAGCAGCGTTTGTGGAAGTACTTTTGGTAATAATAATAATACCCTCTCTTTCTTTTTCTCCACACACAAATGAGAAACCTCAAATATGCAATCACCAAAGATGATGCGGTCGTTCACGTCGGCAGTGCACGGCGGATATTGAATATTGCTGTGGCAGAAGCAGAAGCTGCAGATGAATGGTGATAAGCAAGGTCTTCCTTGGTTTAGTTTCTCTAGGTGTATCCGGGCATTCATCAGAGCAGCAGCGGCAGCAGCAGCAATCGTGCACCGGGACCAGTTACTACCAGCTCCAGCTCCAGCTCCAGCAGCACCGTTTCTGAATCAATCAAAGCAGATTAGAGAAGATGATGCTCTGCTCTGAATACTGGCATTGCGAGTAGTGCCAACCAACCAGACTGCTGCCACTAAGACGGAGGCCTCCGCGGTTCCGTGCCTAGCGGATGTTTGTCTTCACATCTTTCCTTCACATCTTCTTGGATCAAAAATCGATTTAGGAGGCAAGTGAATGAGTGAGTGAGTGTGTGTGTGTGTATGCAGAGCTGCTAAGATGTTTCTGCTCTAGCTGGCACTGGCATCAGCACCAGCTCCAGCAGCAGCACCAGAAACGTCTTCTAAGCGATCACGATCTGCTCTCTGCCTCTGTGCTTTTCTTTCATTTTCTTTCTCTTTTTTTCTTGACATAATAATGGCGATAAGCAGCAGCAGCAGCAGTACTGTATTGTAGTTCTGTACAGTACAGTTCAGTCGTACAACAGGAACGAACGATAGATTCCGATGCCAGATAATGCATCATCAGATGAAAGCCGCCGTCTCTGCAGCAGCCGATGAAAGTGGCCTGGTGGCGGTGGTGACCGACACCGGCACCAGAACTGCTGCTGCTGCTGCTGTATTTGTCTACTTTCTTTCTTCTTCTGTTCACACACTGCTTCATGTGCAAGAATGGAGGGAGAGAGAGGCAAAGTGGACACAGAGAGTGTTGCTGACTCTGATGATCAGGCTCTTCGATTACGGCGATGATTGTCAGTGGGAGCAGAGTGGCAGGCATCTAGCAGGCATCTAGCAGGCAGGCACAATGTACTGCCAGTGCCTGATAGCTGTAACTAAATCTCTTAATTTGCCGTTGCCAGTTAGTAGAAAGAGATAGGGGGTCTCTGTCCTCCTCTCTGTCCCCTCTATATGATTTCTCGCTCTATCTCTCTCGGTTCACTGTATGAATAGTGCCGGAGTGCCGCAATGTCACTGACTGTGTGGCAGCACCAGCAGGCTGACTTTGCAGGCCGATCGCTATCTTTTGCTTGCTTGCTTGGTCTCTCTCTTCTGCCGCTTCCGCCGCCGCCGCCGCGCTGCTTCTGCTGAAGCTCACATAAATCGTGCAATAAAAATTGATCTTGTCTCCGGTCTGCTCTTGCCTCAACTTCAACTTCTGCTGCTTCTGCTGCTGTTCGTGCCTGTTTCGGTTGCTCGCAGCATCAGCAGAAGCTGCAACTGCAGCAGCAGCAGTAGTAGCAGATTAACTCTCGCTGCGGCCATATCAAATGGCATTAGATGGAGTGTGGAGAGGAGTGGAGAGGAGAGGAAGAATACCAAGAGAAGAAGATGAAAAGAACGGAAAAAATTATGAAAGGCGATGCGGTGATGGAAGAGAGAGAGAGAGAGAGAGAGAGAGAGAGAGAGAGAGAGAGAGAGAGAGAGAGAGAAGAGGAGCAGGCAATCTCGTTTTGGCGGCAGTATCCATTGCACTGCATCGTCGCTGAATGTGTTTGCCTGTTCAGCCTAAGCATACAATGCCGCCACAATGTACTCGGTTTGAACGGGGAGCACGCAGCAGCTTCTCTTTTTGCTTCAGTTTTGTGGTCTCCCTTGCCATCTCGGTCCTCGGACACTGTCAGCATCCTAAGCAAAGAAGGCAACTTCTTTTCTGGTAAGAAGAGTATTGCTACTGCTTCATCTACCACCTTCCCAGCCATCATCTCTAGCTCATCACCATCACCATCATCATCATCATCTTTACTCTGCATATCGAATATTTATTCTCCCGCTTTCTCTCTTTATTATATGTCTGCCTAGTGTGTGTGTGGGCTAAAGAAATGTGTGCATGCTTGCTGAGAGGATGACCACTCGAGATAGAATGGAATGGAAAAAGAGAGGAAGGAAAATGAAGACGAGGCCTTGCGTTATTATTCGCATTCTTATTCGGTAGTGGTCTACGGGGGCAATTGTATATTAGGAAAGAGAGAGAGAGAATACGAGATTCTGTCGACAGACAAACAGACAGACAGTGCAGTAGATTGCAGCAGCAGCAGCAGCAGCAGTCGGCAATCTGGTAATGTCCGTAGATTATCTCTCTTTCTATAGAACTCGAGCTCTTCTCTTTTTTCGCCCCATCCTCCGCATCCACTTCTCATTTTTTTCTGAGAAAAAGAAGTAGAAGTGGCAAAGTTCGCCGTTGAAGGCAGAAAGATACAAAGAAAGAGAGAGTGAGAGCAAGAAAGAAGAGAACAAGATTCATGCTAGAAGGAAGGGGGATTCTATTCTGCTGTATTCTGCTCTGCTCAGCAGCTGCAGTAGAACTTAGCACTGCTGCTGCTGCTGGTGCACTGCCGTATCCTTATCTCTGTCTTGCTCTGCGTTCCTCTAGCGCGAAGCCATTCTTAGTCATTCTCCTTTTCGAGTATCTCAAGTTTTTCCCTCTTTCTCTTTTCTCATCTATGTCACTAAGCAAAAAAACGGCAGAATCCTTCTCCTTCCCCTCCTATTATTCTGTGCCCCTCTGTTTTTTCAATGATGACCGGTCTCTAGAAGAGAGAAAACTTTCCCCCCTCGCTCATTTTAGCAGTGGGCGGCAAGTTTAAAATTAAAACTTACTGCCTGCCTTCCTGCAAAGCGGCACTGAATTTTCCTCTCGTCTTCTTTGTGTGTGTGCGTCTGTTCACTTCCTCTCTTCTACTTTTTACTTTCTTTCTTTCCCTTCCTTTCCTTTCCTCCCTCTCTTAGTCTTCTTTTGTTTCCCTGAGCAGTAGTGGTGGTGGTGGTAGCTTCTTTTGTGTTGCCAAAAAAATTCGTCTTTTTTCTACCACTTTCAGAGAAGGCTGGCAAGAGTAGAGCCCCCGCCACTGTCGCCGCCGTCGACGTCGGCCTCCATTCCTTCCTTGCTTAGCTAACTTTTGTGTGCCTGTTCACTCGGGGTGAGAAGCTGAGAAGCAGAGAAAGAGTGAGAGAATCCCATTTCCCGATGCCTGTGCTGTCTTCTTTTTGTGTGTGTAGAGGAATACCCGGACACTGCAGCAGCAGCAGCTCGACCGTCGATCGAGCCGCTCTGGAGCACGCACTCTCGGATCGAGGATCCTGCAAAACACACACAGAGTCTCAGGCAGACAGCCACACAACAGAGTCACACAGTCACAAATTCGGCTGCATAGCAGAGTTTGCTCTCTTTCTCGCTTTCCTTCTCTCTTTCAGCTGAGACCAGCTGAGACAGCGGCAGCAGTTTCACCCAGTACTAGCACCAGCATTACCAGCTTCAGCAGCAGCCACAGTCCAAAACGGCGTCCACTCGGCCAAGCTCGGATCAGTCGGCCGCCTGCCCTAACCGCCGCCGTACGCGCAGAACTTTTTGCAGGAATCAGAATCCGATTCCTGACAGAACACTTCAAACCTCGCTGGCCAGCTAGCTCTGTTCACTTGTTCTCGATCATCACTTCTTCAGTACAGTGCAGCAGTTGCCGTTGCCAACAACAACAACAGCGGCTAAGCATCAGCATTCAAAGTCCCCTCATCAATCTTCAGCAGGCTTTCGCTTTCGCTCTTGCTAGCTCCTTGTGACAACACACTTTCCCGCTACTCTACCTCTTTCTCACTTTCTCTGCACTTTTTGGCCAGAGCATTTTCCTCGCTGATTCAATTCAACTCGATTCGATTCTGACAACATATTCACAACATTTCTTCCTCCTTTTTTCTATTTTTGTTTTTCAACTTTTCTTACTACTACTGACTACTGGCCTAGCCTCACTTGGCTTGGCTTGACTGCAAATTTAATTTCGATAACCGGCTCAGCCGCTGCCTGCCGTTTCCTCTTCCCTTCCCTTCACTTTTGCCTTCTGCAAATTGCCGATCGGTGTTGACGACGCCGACAACGAGCAGTAGGACGAATGTCGCTGAACCGCTCCGTTCTTGGCAATTTTATTCGGTGATTCCATTTCTGCTACTGGTGAGCTCCGTGTTCTCTGACAACGACAACCCCCGATTTCTACTGATGCAAACGTAATTATGAGTGACAACATTTGATTTGTGCAGCAGCAATCGCCTGTGAACAAGCACACACACATTCATCAGTAACGGCAGCAGAATTTCCGTGAAGCGTGAATTCCCGCTCCCTTTTCGTTGCTGCTACTGCTCTTTCTCTTTTGCTTGTCGTCTGTAAAAGTGTCAACGTGGTTAGCTGTGTGCTGCTGTACGATGAGTGCTGTACACCGAATCTCACACACAGTCGTACACACGTCTGTTTGTCTGTAAAGTGAAACTGAGCATCAGGCATGTGTTTTTAAAACCCACTGCGTGCCTAAACTCGAGAATCGCCCACTGTTTTGAAGAAGTGAAGGGGGAATCCCACTAGAGCATCATCACCCTCATTTCGAACTAAATCTTCTCTGTTCTACACTTTTCTGCTACCTGCTGACGCACGTTGTTCGAATTTGGTGTTTCGGTTGTTGTTCTTGCCATTGTTGTTTTCACTCCCCCACCTTGTCAACAATTGCAACCACAACTGAGCTCAACTACAGTACATAAAAGACAGCAGCACCTCGGACAAATTGAACTTGTGTACTGCTGTCAACTGTCAACTGAGGACGGCTGCACTCGTCATACAAACACGTATTCTATTGTCTTCTTGTCTTCATCGGTTTGTTTGTTTGTTTGCCTGCCTGTGTTTGCAAGCGCTCACTGCCCTCTGTCTATGTCTCTTCGTGTCCACTCGTTAATTGGCCTACCATTCTTCTCCTTCCGCTGAAAAGACAGATCAGAAATTCTGCTGCCTCTTCTACTGTTGTCAAAGTTCTCGCCTAATGGCTGGCCAGTGTAAACACCAGCCACTGCTGTCTGTTTACTTATCGAATCAAATCGTGCTCGATTAATTAAGCTCCTCTCCTTGCCTTTCTTCAGCGACGACAAAGACGACGACAACAGCAGTGTCGCACACCCTCAGACGTGCGCACGGCGACACATTTCCGGGCGTCAATAGCTAAAGAAGAAGAAGAAGAAGAAGAGGAGAGTGAAGATTACCAACGCCAACAACAACAGCAGCAGCAGCTCTACTTGGCACACAGCACACTAAGCAAATCGACGATCAGCATTCATTGATACAGGAGAAGCAGCAGCAGGCACTATACACAAACACCACCACCACTTACTCCCCTTCTTGCTGAAGGGCCATCAACGGCCTCCATTGTTCTAATCTCTCTCTTGCTTTCTTGCTCTTGCTTTTTCCTGGCGCGTCTAATCGCGCTGAATCGGCGTGCTGTCAACACCAGCACCACACTGTACAACCGTACAACTAACGTTCACCGCCAGCAGCAGCACCACCGCTAAAAAGAACAGCAGTCGTTTTGTCTGCTGTTGTGTTTTGACAAGTGCCATCAACCGACCGACCACCGAACAGATCAAGGAAGACAAAGAGGCGCTCTTGTTTCCTCCTCCTTCTCTTCACCAGTGTTTCTATTCTTCGTCTCTATTCTCTGCCTCTCACTTGGATCACTTTGCAGCTAAGCACAGACAGCACTCAGCCAGCCAACTCTCAATCATCATGAGGATGACGAGCAGTAGACGAGAGAGGCGATCATCAGTGCGGCAGCAATTACAAACAGACGCTGCTGCCCAAGCTGGACACAAGTGCGCCCGAACGCCGGCTACTCAGAGTCAGCAGCAGCCTCAGCACCAGCATGGTCACCACCACCTCTTTCTCCTTCCCAACCTTCACATCGACCACCACCACTTTCATCAAATAGAGGCAGACAGCAGCAAGGTCTCAAGGCGGCGATATCAAAGCTGTCCTCGTTGCTCCCACCACTCACCAAGCCCACTTCTTCAGTTCAGAATGCAGCAGCACGGCCATCAAAGTCAGCTCGATTCGGGCGGCCTCAGACACCTTGAGCTGCCTGGAGACTGCTGTCTGCAGAAGGAAAATGGGAGACTGGCGTTGTTTTGCCAAAGCAGCAGCGGCAACAACAACAACAGCAGTGGCCTTCACAAGCAGCAACACAAACATGCTGATTACCAAAACAATCAGCACCACCACCTCAGCAATCCTGTCCGGCACTGGTGTTGGACACTCCTTGTGATGATCGTCGCCGCTATCGTCGTCGTACCGCAGCCCATTTTGGGTAAGTCTCTTGTAGTATGCTAGTAGTCATCTGTACTACAGAATCCAATCAATTCAATCAGCCCGGAGTTGGCGAATCCCAGTGCCAATGGCAAGCCAGAACTTCTAGGTGTAGTTTAGTGTGTGTGTGTTGATTGTAGTCGTAGTCCTGGCACTTGCTTCCTCGAATTCGAACTCGAGCTCGAGCTCGTCGTTGAAGCACTTCTGGCGGCCACACTTCTTTTTTTTCTTGCTTCGCAGATCGATGTCACTTCTACTCACTCTGGCGCCCTTGCCGTGTTCTTGTACTTTGCCGTTTTCTCCTTTCCTCCTTTCTTTGCACTCCAGTACACACCACACACACACACACTGGCACACTTGCAAACAGACAGAGCGAGTGAAAACGAGTGAGCGACAACTAACAGATCGATTGCACGGGCGGCATATATTAGTAGTAGTAGTAGCTGGTGAAACAGCAGTAAAAGAAGGGCAGATTGAGGAAGAAGGAATCGAACCGACAGCAATTGCCAGTGCCAATAGTCGACAGGCAGCAGCAGCAGCAAACCGATCAGAATCAAGTTGAGTTGAGCATTTTTTTTCGATAGCCTCACTCTTGGAACTTTGCCCAAGAGTCCAATCTCACAGGCTGAAACTCTCCTTCTCTGTACTTTGTGTCTGTGTTTGATGTACCACAGTCGTCCCTCTCTCGTCAACTTCTGCCGCTTCTAGGTCAGAAAGAAGAAAGAGCTGAATGAAGAGAGGAGTGGAAGAGAGAGATCGAGTAATTAGCAATTAGCGAGTGCACGATCGTGAGCAGCAGAGAAGCAGAGAGGATATATCACCAATGAGGGGGACAGTCTGGGAAATGAAAATATGCCTGAGCACTGCTCAAGTCCAAGCCACCCATCGATTTGGCGACACTGAGGCTAATTAATGGCGCGTTATTGTCTCTTTTCTCCTTTTCCTCATTTCTCTCTTTACTCTCAATTTTTCTCTTTTGGTGGTGATGGTGGTGATTTGACTAGCATTCTCTCTCTCTTTGCCCTCGAACCATCACCACCACTAAACAACACGCGTCTGGCTTTGTCACATTATTATACTAGCTGTGTGCTTGTGTGTGTGTCTTCTGCCTCGTGCTCTTTCTCTACTTCCGATTAATCACGCTGCTGCTTGGCCTCACTTTGGCCTAATGTTTTTGCTGTTTCTGCTGCTGTTGTGCTCTCTTTTTCTTTCATTTCTTAAGTGAGCATTTTACAACTCTTGGATGAAGTAAAAAACAAAAACAGCCCGTTTTAGTAAGGAAAAAGTGCCACCACCACCACCACTCTACATTTGTGCTGAAATGAAAAAAGGGTCCCCGTTAAACGTCTCTTGCTCCTTCTTGCTGTTTCTGTGCACTCTCTCCTCCACTCTTTTTTGGTGGCATGCATTTTCATAAATTTATTAGCCCTATAGACCCTGCTACATACGGTCTACTACTCACCACTGCTTCTTCCTGCTTTGCCAATTTATTTAAATGACATTCAACCCCGCTGACGACGAGGAGGAGGACGAGGACCGCGCGCCATTAGCACACCACACCACTGCGCTCTAAACTCTGTGGGCTTTGGCGTTTGCTCTGGTTCGGGTGCCAAAGTGTCGCACTGTGGTGGCAGTGGTGGTGAAAGTCACCGAAAAAGTCTTGCTTGCTCGGCCAACTGCAGCAGCAGCAGCAGCAGCAGCTGTTGTCAGCCAAGCGAAAGACAATTGCAAACTAATAAAGCAATTAAAGACAGTCTGTGCCAGCAGTGGCAGTAGTTAGATTTTCTTTGTCTCCCTTTTAAAATGGCTTGCTGCTGCTTTCAGCTTGTTTGCCTGCCTGCTTTCCTCCCTTTCTTAGCCACCCCCTCCTCTGCTGAACAAATTGCCCCGAAATAATTGCTGCTCTCCCCGGCTCAATATGAACTTTTAATGGACTTGCTTTCTTCTTTAGTTTTCAGCAGCAGCAGTAGCCTTGCCCTGCGCTGCTTTCACTGCAGTGCATTCACACTCTGCCGCAGCAGCTTTTCTGCATTCACGCCGCTGACAGCATTTGGTGCAGTAGTAGCAGCAGCAGCAGCAGCCGCTTTTCTTGCTTGCTTTCTTTTCCTATCTCGACCAATCGATAGGAGTCGTCGTTTAATGTACGGCGACCAAGAAGACAAAGAAGAAGAAGAAAGTGGCAAGCAGGCAGGCAATAATTAAAAGCGCCGGATTAATTCGACGGCAATTGATATTAGCATTTTAATTATCGAGCAGTTGACTTTGGTGCAGTGGCAGTGCAGTAAGTAGAGGAGGCAGTAGCTGCTGCTGGTGCTGTTGCTGGAGATAGCGTTTAATGGCTGCACGATTTGCCATTCACGGCTGCTGCAGTGGCAACTGTTTGCTGGAATTGGGAGTCAGAAAGAGAGAGTGGCGGCACGAACTGACACGGACATTCTCCAGCAACAGCAGCAGAAGCAGCAGCAGAAGCAGAACTCCTAAACCTAAACTGTTTGCTTGAATAATTTATCTCCCTTTCTGGTTCGTCTTCTTCTTCTTTTGCCCATTAATAATTGAACATCCCTCACCCATCTCGTTGCCGAGAAACTAGGGGAAGGGACAGCGAGAGAATAAGGGAGAGAAGTTGATTATTATTGCCTAATTGAGTCGAGCCGGGATCTATCTGCTTCCTTTCTTTCTCTGGTTATATGACTTTTTATTCTAGTTCTGGGTTTTGCCAGTTTTATGTGGCACATTTGGTGGGTAGCATGTCTGAGTTTGGTTGCTGTTTTTCTTTTTTTCTTTTTTCTTTCTGAAATACACAGCCCAGAACCGATTTGACTTTTGCACGTCCGGCTCGTTTGTCGCACCATCGATTGAGAATAGCTCTTTTTTGAGAATAAAAAGCGGCGGCGGCAGTAGCTAGGAAAAAAGAAAAAAATCTCAGTCAGTGATCGTCCATTTAAGGCTCTCCCATCTGTCTAAAACTTTTTTCCGCCAAAAAGAGCTTCAGAGCTTCAGTAGAATATCGGCAGTAGAAAGAGAAATTAATCTCGATATTAAAACGGCTGAATTAAAACTAATTTAGTGGATGGCTTTTCTGCGAATTCAAAAGTACGAGTAGAGTGAGAAGAGCCCAGTGAGCTGGTGTAGAGGAGAGAGGAAAAGCGAAAATCTAGTGAAGAATCAATTGAAAACTAATCGAAGGAAGGAAAGGGAGTGTGAAGAAGAAGATAGGGGAGGGAGAAACATTGCGTGCTGCTGGCGGAAGGAGAAAGAGGAAAAGTCTTGTGTGCACTGCTTTTCTGCTTTGTGTGTGTATTTGCCAAGTGAGACGGATGGCGGCGATGTCGCCGCCAGTCGATAGAACACACAAGCACATAACCAGTTTGGCACTATTACCACCACCACCAGCTCTTTACAGCTCTAGAGCAGTCTTTAGATCCTCTACTACACTTGGGGACGATTCTTTCCCTCTTTTTTCTTCTCTTTACTCATACTCACTTATTCAGCCTCTGTCTTTCCGCCGCCGCTGTCGTTGCAGAAGCAGCAGCAGCAGCAGCCACGACGTTGCAGAAAAGTAGTGCATATATAAAAGATTAAAATAATAAAGTTTCCAACCATTGAGTGAAGTGGAGAGAGAGGTCCAAATAATAGGCAGGGCAACTTTGTCCTCTTTTCCCTCACTCTTTCTTAGTCATTTTGAATAATTACGATTCGGCAGGCAAATTTGCTTTCTTCTGTTTCCTTCTTTCCTCTCTGTCTGCCTGTTTGCATGCATTTTCTGTGACTGACTTGTTTGAAAGCAGAAGATGATGCACTCTGAAAGAAGAGAAAAATATCTTGAGAAGGAGGAAAGTTTGTGTCGAGGCAGACGGCCGACGCCAGCAAAAAGAAAAATTGCTGTGCTGCTGCTGCTCATCACTTTGCTTTCTTTTCTTTTTCATCTTTCACTTTTTCTCTGTCTCTTGTGTTCTATTGTGCTTCACTTCTCTTCTGCTGCTGCTGCTGTTGCTGACGCTATTCAAATAATTAAATTTTTATATTTTAATATAAATAATATATGTGTGCAAGTCTGTGTGTCTGTGTAATTCAATACAATTCAAGCTCAAAAAGTGAGACAGACGGAAGCGAGGAAGCTGCTGCTGCTGTTGATGTTGAAAGCGGAAGAGCTGAGTCAGTGTCGCAGCCGCCACCGTTGACTCGTTAGCTGCCGAAAGTGAGCGATGCACTTTTTCCCCACTTTACTTTGACTTTTTTTGCTGGTAATATTAGAAACTCATTATTATTTACGCCTTCTTTAATTTTGTTTTTGTTGTTGCCTGCCATCCTTTCCTTTCTTCTTCTTTGAAGAGCTTTGTTGAGCAAAATTTGCTCCATTGTATGCGCTTTAAAATTAAGAATGGCAAGCCTCGCTTGAGTATTGTACGGTACAAAACTAAATCAAAAGTGTGTCTATTTGTGTGGGAGGCAAGAGAATTAAAAGCCGGTGGGAGACGAATGACCTTTTGCTCTTCTACTGGGAAAGACAGACAATTCCTTTCTACTTTCTAAAGTCCTTTGTACGGCAATTGTGCCACTGTCTGTGCTGTCTGTGTTTGTGTGTGCCGCTGCACATTTGCAGCGGCGCTAATAAGGATCAAATGGTCCTAACGTGCCAGAACCGAATCACACACACACTGCAGGAAAAGCTCTGATTGTCTGCAGTGTGAACGAGAATCCTCTTCCTCGAATGACTAAACTGCGCGGACACTACTCATTCACTCACTGCTACTGCTGCTGCTGCTGTTATGGCACGCACACAAATCTGGAGCCTTCATTTGCCCGCGTTGCCTTTGCGCATTTACCCGCTTATCGCCGAGTGATGTACGATGAACAGAAAAGAAGAAGAGGAAGAACAGGGAAACAGAGGAAAACAAATGTCTGTCGGCGACGGCAGCGGCGGCGGCAAAGTAGTTGTTGTGTCCAAACAGCAGCAGTAGTAATGCATTAGGCTTCAATTGTATTAATTTAGCATTAAACGATAAGGAGCAAGTCGACGGAGGCTGCTGCTGGTGCTCATTTGTCCAGTGGCACTGTCCGCTGCGATAAGCTCTGCTCCATTCTCTTTCCTTTGAGCTGATGCTGCTGATGTTGCTGATGCTAGTGCTCTAGTTCTGGTTCTGGTTCTGGTCATCACTCTGCCGTCACGGTGGTCAGCCAAGAAGGAGGATGAGGAGGAGGGAAAAAAGAGGCGGAATGCCGCTTTCAGATTGATTCGTGTGTGTTCGAGCTGCTGCTGATGCTGGTGCCAGAAACAGCAGCGGCAGCAGTGGCAGCAGTCAACTTCAGCCAATTCTGGTGCCACACTAATCGCCATTATCGACGGACACACTTTGACTGCTGTTGTTGTTGTTGTTTTTGTCGTTTTTTGTTGTACTTCGGGTGTATTTGTTGTTTTTCGCTGCCTCCTCTGTTTTGCGATTCCGACTCTGCCATTTGGGTTGCTGATTCGATGCTTCTGCTGCTGCTTGGCGTCAGCGACCGTGTCTTCCTCTTTCTCTTTGCCTTTATTTGTTCTGTTTTTTTCCTTCTCGCTCTTCCTCCGAAATCGATTCGCTTGACACATAAATTATGCATGCATTGGTGTGTCCGCGACGACTACGACAAAGAGGAAGAAGAAGACGAGTTTGCAAGTCAGTCAGTCAGAGAGGGAGAATGGATGAATGAATGACTGAGGCGGCAGAGTGAGTGCAAGTGCAAGTGCTGCTGGGGATGTGCATCGCCGACCAGTAGTCTTTTGCTTGCTCTTCTCTCTTTCCTCTACTCATTCGAGTGAATCAAACAGCAGTACAACAGGACAAACAGCAGCAGCAGCAACGGCAACAAAAAACAGTTAGGAGTGCAAATAAACAAACAAATAAAAAAGCAAAAAAGGGAAAAAGAAAACAAATCGGAGGAATCAAAATCGTCTTTAGATTTGGACAATTAATAGTAGCAGCAGCAGTCGCCGATGACACAGCCGACTTGGCACACACACACACGAGGGCAAATTGAATTGTTCTCTCTCTTTCTCACTCTTTGACATTGCCTTCATTCTTCCAATTGGTGGTAGTGTAGAGTCGGCGGAAAAGAAGAGGAAAAAGAAAAAGGGGAAAATCGTAGTCGTTGTGGGCCTTTGATTGATCGTACACTGCCACGCTGACTGCTGTTTTTGCTGTAGCAGTTAGGGTAAATAAGACTAGATAAAAGAGAATACGAATGTTGGCTGCTGCTGCAGAAGGTGATGGCTGCTGTTGCAGTGTCGTGATTGCTGGCAATTGGTGCCGCAGAAGCCGCCGCCGCCGTCGCCTTCACGGCTGAAATCCCCTCAGCCTGTGTTGACCAGTGTTGGCGCCCTCGGCGCAGGAGTTTACTCAAGCTTGCCATTATTTCAGATAGCAGCAGCAGCAGAAGAGAAACGAGAGAATCTGCTGCTTCTCTGATTGAGCTGTTAAATTGGCCTTTTCCATGCGAGAATCGTGTAGTAAGTAGTAAGAATCAGCAGCAGCAGCTTCTTCCACACTGTGCTCTTTGTCTGTCTCTGTTTCTCTGTGTGTGTTTTTCTTCTTTTGCCTCTTTTTCTTTTTAGCAGAAGCTTCTTCTTTAGCTTTGCTTTTTTATTTGTGCAAATGTAAATAAGAGAGCTGCTTAGCTGAAAGAGGAGAAACGTTAAGCAGAATGCGTAAAGAAGAAGAAGTCAATACGGCAACTAAATTGGTTTCACTCTGTTACTCCCTCTCACTTTCTACGACTGTGTTTTTGTTTGTATTTGAAGAGAGAGGGAGAAAGACCAAAAAATAAGAGATAAAAGAGCAGTTCTACCTCTCACCTGCTTTTTCTAGTAGTCTATGAGTAGTTGTGTGCTGTTATGAGGAAGTCAAGTCCTGAACTGAAGCAATTCAAATTGCAGAAGAGCGCAATTGCTGCAGTACACTGCAGAGCCTAATGGTCAGTCAGGCAGGCAGGCCCTCAGCAGCAGCAAAAGCAAATTAACTGCCCAGTCCTAATTATCATCGCTGGGCTGTTAATGTGGGGGAAAGCACAGGCTGGCAGGCAAAATGTTCTTGCTGAAACAATGTTGGCAGCAAGTGAACTGGACAGAATGAAATGGAATGGAGTGGAAGAGAGAGGCGGAGATGTAGTGGGAAGTGTGTGTAGTAGTCATTGGTCTTCAGCACAGCGCGAGTATTGCTGCGAATATTAACTCATCCGCCGCCGCAGCCGCCGCAATCATAAACAAAACACACTGTGTGTTGTAGTGCACTGGACAGTATCGGGTCGGTAATGAGAATGGTACAGTGGTGAATTTGGTTGAGGGGAAGCCTCTGCAGAGCTTTTGCGGAATGCGTTCGTGGCAGGGAAAGCAGGCAGGCAGACATTGTGTAAAAAGGAAGATAGTCCAACGACTGGAGGAGAGGAGTCTTGTCCAAAGAACGAGAGGGAGAGAGGAGTCGGTGGAGATTAGCCGTCTGGTTCGGGCACTGCATTGCTCTGGTGCACTGCTGCCCTGCACTCTGCTCTGTCTATGTATTCTGACTTTTCCTCTCTTTTTCTCTCTGGGTTCTCGCTCTTTCCGCACGACTAAGCATTGTGCCGCACTTGCATTGTTGTTTTATCGGCGCACCAGAGAAGAGAGGGAGCAAAGAGCAGAGTTTCGTCTTCTTCTTCTTCCTTGGCCACCATCACCACCATCAGCAAGGAACCAGAGGGTGATGATGATGATGGCGGTCGTGATGGTGGTGGTGAGGAGGAGGAGGTTGAAGGGAAAAAGAATGAGGGGAGAAAGGCCGTCGAATCATGTCACCGAATGGAATCAGCAGCAACAGCCAACACTGAGTAGTTAGTACTCTAGATGACTAGGAAAAAATCGGCTGCCAAAAATGCAGCAGCCAGCGATGGCCGCCAACTCTCGGAGAGTAGTACACTCACTCACTCATTCACTGCCGTACATGAGCAGACAAGCACTGTACTGCACTTTTAAGCGACTTCAGCTGCAGCAGCCGCCATCAGCAGCCAGCGTGTGCACACCAGTCTGAAAATGAAAACGAAAACAATCATTATCATTAGCTTTAATTATGGCGCCATAATTCGGTTGTAATTATTCGGCGGCGGCAGCGGCAGCCAAAGCGACGATGGCGGTAACAAGGCGACTGTAGCAACAGCAGCACTGACTGTGCTGTTCAAGTCTCACTCTCTTTTTCTCTCGTACCAGTTCTTGTGCGAGTAATAATATTTTCAGTGATTGTACAAGAGCGAATAATGGTCGTGCTATAAAATGGGGTGCTAGTTACTGCCACTACCAGCACCACCAGCACCACCACCAAACTGACCACCATCAAATTTTGAACAACCGCCGACACTGCCACCCCTTTTTTATTTTTTCCCATTCTTACTGCCACTAGCCTAGTTTAACTCTTTTCAGCTGAAAGAACTAATCACTGACATAAAAACTGACTGGCGGCGGCAGCGGGGGAACGGAAAGGGAAAACTTTGTCGCAAAAATTTGTGTGAACTCTTTCTCTTTTTGCTAGTGTTGATGATTGGAGAGAAGGAAAAAGAGCTGGACATTTGGTAATTTATGGCTGAAAGCCTGTGTGGGCCTACACACACATTATCCTCACAAGCAGCAGCAACAGCAAACACACAGACACTGAATTCTTCTCCTCCTCCTCTTTCACGTTAGCACACCACCACCACTAATGATTGCCTATTAATTCGATTATAATTAGTGCATATATCGACGAGTACGGTGCTGGTGCTCAGCACACATTACTTTCATCAGAGAGAGTGGAAGAAAACGGATCACACAAGCGGCCTTTTGGCTGGTGTCGCTGCCAACACCAGTTCACTACTACTACTACAGCACCGATTACCACCACTGTGTTTCTAGACTGGGTTGACTGACTGACACTGACTGGGCACACACACTGACTAGGCATTAAATGGGCAAATGCACTCTGTGCTCGTTAATTTCGGGATGATAAGTGCACAGAGAGCGAGAGAGAAAGTGTGTGCTGCTGCGAATCATTTATCATTTGCTGTTGCATAGACTGCCGCTGCTGCTGCTACTTGCATCTCAGCTGCTGCTGATAACTTGGGCTGGTTGCCGCTTCATTTTCATTTCACTCTTTTTGCCTAAACTCCATCAGCAGTTTTTGCGGCAATGGCAGCGGCAACGACGACGACGACGGACTGATTTAATTGAATAACTGTCTGAGCTGTGTTCGCTTGCTCGCTCGCTTGGTCGCGCGTTTTTTGCCAGCAATTTTTAATTTGATCAGCAAAGGCAGATAGTGCTAGAGCTGGTAGTGGTGGTGGTGGCAAAAGTAGTTAGTTGGCAAAGAAGGAGAAGAGGAAAGTAAAAGTAGAAGAGCAACAGCAGCAACAGCAGCATTTCTAATTAGTCGTAATCACACACGACTGCCGTCGTTGCGTTGAGCAGTCGCTAAGCAAGCAGAAAGTGCAACAGCAGCAGCAGGAGCGTCATTTTGAATAATCAAATTAGTGCTGACTGAGGTGAAGAAGAGTAAGAACGATAATAAGAGTAAGAAAACAAAAGAAAGTGAAATAGGAAAAAGAAAACAGACCGAGGAACGGAGAGGTGTCAGCCGCAAGGTCGCACAACTCAGCTCGGAGTTGACGCTTTTTCCGACTTTCTTTGCTGACTTTTCCGTTTCAAAGTTGATCTCAACAGCAGTGGCACAAAAGCAAGAGACAGCAACAGCAGCAGCACACAACTCCTAACTCAAACAATGACCGATTGATGTGCTCCTTTGCTCTTTCTTCTTCTTCCTCCTCCTCTTTCTTCTGCAATTTCTTTTCTTTTTCTCGCTTCATCCATCCTCGCAGCTTCCAGCTGATGTCTCAATAGTCTCAGCAGCAGCAGTAATCAGTTAGTGAGATGGCGAGAGGCAACTAAATCAATTAGGGCAACTGTGCAATGCACACACACACTAGCACTCACGGGTAATGGCAGAAGAGAATGCACACTACTTCTTTCAATAAGCTCGAGCACACAGAATACAGAGAAGAATACAGTCAGTTGGACAGAGAGAATGCACATTAATCATTCCCAACGGTGGTGAACTACACAGAGAGAGCAAATGAAGTCAAGGGAAAATCAGGCTGGTGCTCGCATCTGCAAGTGGCGCGCTGGCGGTATTATTTGGACTCTGGCCACTGCTGCTGCTGCCGCCGCAACAGCAGCACACTATCGATTCCTGCTTCATTCATTCATTTTCTTGAAAGCTGAGTTTCATTCGAGTTGCAGAGGATCGACGCTATTCTTCTTCCTCATTTCTGCTTTCCCTTCCTTTCCTCTTCATTGCCTCTCCTTTCATTGCTCTCCGGTCTTCTCAAATTGACCAATTTGCGAGTGACGTAGTGCTGCTTGTGTGGGGCACAAGACAACAGCGGCAGCATTTATCAGACAGGCTCAGCTAATGCAGCTAATGCTACTACTATTGCTGCCTATTACTGCGTCCTGTGATTGGAAAGTGAAAAGCAATGCAGGAAAGCCGACACACACAGGGACTGGCATTCCAATTCTCGAGAACCTCTCTCTCTCTCTTCACCCCTCCGTCTAACGTGTCCAAATTAGATTATGACACAGACAATAAGCGCGCCAGCCATTATTATGAAAGTGAGCAGAGAAGGAGAGAAAGAGAGAGAGAGAGAATCACATTTTCGCGAGCGGCAACATTTGTCATGTGTTGGTGGCGTCAGCAAATGTGCTAAATGAATTAATTTGAGAGCAGTGAAGGGTGAGAAGAAGGAAACTAGGCTAAGAAAGTTAGAGGCAAAAACGGAAAGGATGAAGAAAACGAATGGTGCTGCTGCAAAACGCAAAAACAAGATGAAAACGAGGTGCTGGGAAATGGATACTTTGCGGGATGCTTCACTACTGCTGACGGTGTTTGCCGCACTCCAGACCCTGACTCTTTTTCTTTCTCTGTTACCCCTCACTGCCCGTCAATAGCAGCATCAGCAGCAGCAAGGCAAAAGTCAAGTCACACACTGTTTCACTCTTGAATTCATTCATTCATTACCGTTGTCTGCACACACATACTCACACACTTTGCCTGCTGCCGAGCTGTTTTTTGCCAAGAGTTCTGAGTGTGTTTCAACAGCAGGTTCCCTCTTTCCTTTTCTCCCTTTCATCTCTACTTTTTCCCCTCTTTGAAGGTGCGTGTTTGCGTGCCGCAAAGTGGTGGTGGTGTCGGTAGCTGTGTTGGTGGTGATCGTAGAGAGAGAGAGAGAGAGAGAGAGAGAGAGAGAGAGAGAGAGAGAGAGTGCAAACTGCAAAACGAAACTGCTCCTTCAAAAAGTGTAGCAGAAAGGGGAAGGATGCTGAAAGAGAAAAATAGGAAGAAGAAGAAAAAGTGGGACACATTCAAACACATTTGCACAGTTGGTGGCAACAGCAGCACAGCAGTAGAAGACAGCTCCAGACAGGACAGCACACGAGAATTTGCCATTCTCACCGATAGCTAATGAAATGCGTGTTTGCTTCATTTGCCTGGAAGGCTTCTTCTCTTTCAGTGCTCACTCTCGCTCCCTTTCATTCTTCCGGCTGACATACACACACATTCAGGCTAGTTGGCTGGTAGATACAGAGACGCAGACAGTTTGCTCTCTCTCTCTCTCTCTTCCTTTTATCTTTTCCTTTTTCTCACTACCCATCGACGACCACCATCATTGAATTAGCCGTCTCGTTACTTTTTCTTTTTTTCCTTCGTTCCTTTCACTAACGGTGCTGAATACTTTTAGGCTGCTTTTCTAGCTCTCTTTCTCTCTCTTTTCTGAATCGCTTTCAGTCCATCCATCCGTCTACCAGCAGGAATCCATCCATCCATCCATCGGTCTTTCACTAAAGGCTATTTTTCTTGTTCTTTCACTCTTTCATTTTCCCAGGACTTTTTTCTTTCACTGAGCTGTCCGCTGTCGCTGTTTTGAGTCAGTCTCTTCTTGTTTGCTGTAGAACACACTGCTAGTCATCGTTTTCTTCTCCTTCCTCCTTTCTCCACTGAGCCAATTATTCCTGCGCCAGTAAACTTTCAGTACACTTTCAGGACAAGCACAGCATAAACAGTGGATAGGATAGAAACAGGGATAGAAACCGGAGCTGTTTGTAGCACCCAGCTGCTGCAGCAACAGCAACATCAGAAGTCAGATGATTGAATTGAACGACTAGAAGGAGGAAGTCTGAGAAAACTAGAGTCTACAAAAGCCGATGAAAGGGTGGCAAGTGCAAAAGGGGGTTAACAATATTTTTATTTTTTTCTCCCCCCCCTTCTGCACCTTGGCTTTCTTTGCACCATCATCTAAATTGCCGCCAGTGGCCGACTTTTATTGTGCGCACTGATTGCACTGCTTCTGTGTCTGTGTGTTTGCTTGTGCTTGTGTGCATACAAGCGGAGCCTCACCGGTGATTGATGTTGCGCCCCCGCACACACACACACCAGCTCCAACCACCGCGATCACCGGTGCTATTACATTAGAACTGCAAACAACAGCAGCAGAACCAGAATTACACCAGAGAACCACTGCACGCACATTTGTAAAGTGTTGTATCAATTTTAATTTGTCCGCCGAAAGAGAAAAAGATGAGGTATTTGTACACACACAGACACACTCACGCATTCAGGGTACGGCAATTTTGTCCTCGTACTCCGACAGTTACTTTTGTTTGAAGCCGAGAGAAAAAAGAAACTTGGCAAACTCTTTCAGCGATGAGTTGATTCTGAGTTGCACTAGAAAGAGGAGGAGTAGGAGTAGGAGAGGATATAACTCGAAACTACAGACAATATAGCGTGAATTATTAATTGGCCTCAGTGTGTGTGTGTGCGAATGCGAGTGCAGCAAGCTAGGGCGCCTGCTCTTTGTCTGTCGTCTTCAGTGTGTGGTAAAGTCAGCTAGTCGGCTTGCTCTTCGTGTTTTCCACACACAAAGTCTTTTTATTTGGCAAACACCGACAGTAAAAGAGTTTGCATAGAGACTAATAGAGAATGCCGCTGGTGAAAGGGGAAGAGGTGGCGATGCAAAGTGCACCCGCTGAGGGAGCATCATCAGTGGCTGCTGCAGCTGCAGCTACTGAAACAGGCGCAGCAATAGGCGCCGGGCGTTGTGTGGTCGGCAAAGTACCACTGCTAACTGCAACTACTACTGCAAAGACAACAATGGGCGATGGTTATTAATAGATCGATAAATCGGTGGAAACAGCAGCGGTGATAGTGGTGGAACTCACTGGATAAAGCAGAAGCATCAGCCCTACTACTACTGCTACTACTCTTTCTCTTCCTCGGTGTGCTGGGAAATTGGAGGCCCAAAGTTTCCCACTTTCCACTCTCAGTTCACTTGGCAGGGCTTGTGCTGCTGTGGCTGCAGCAGTAATTGGCAGCTCGATTTGCAAGTTTGAGTTGGAAGCTGCTGTTGTTCAGTAAAAGAAAGAGAGAAACAAAGTGGCAGCAGTAGTGGTGCATACTTCATTTTTCAAATCACTGCTGGCCACCACCAAGTTCCAGTTTCCGCTGCTGCAGTTTTGCTTTCTCTCTCCTGCTTTCAGGAAAATCTGTCGTCCGATGGTCGTTCGATTGTGTGCGTGTGTGTGTGTGCGAGTTCAGAGTGTCCGGCAGAGCTGTCTGGCAGCTAGCAAGCCTCGCCTGGCCTATCCTAGCTCTCTCTGTGTGTGCTGTTCGGATTTAGGCAAAGGCGATTTTCTCTTTTTTGTCCCTCTCTTTTGTGTTCTCCATTCTTTTTCTCTCTCTCACTCCATTCATCCCTTCACGCTCTTAATAATGTATTACTTCTGCTCGCTTTTATTCTTCTGCTTGCCGTTTTTTCTGCTGCATCTGCACGTTAACAGCGCTGGCACTGGCACAGTACTCTCTTCTAGGTCCTACTGGTGGACGAGACTAGCTTTCGCCTAGCCCTTTAAATTGCTCAATTATTTACTCGTTTGTGACAGCTTTGGCGTTGCTGCTGCTGCTGCTGCTCTGAGCTGGACGTACTGTTCATTGTACAGAGCACAGAGTTTTCTCCGGTGCAGCAGAACAGTGTGCAAGTGCCGCTGCTGATTTTCTTCTTTTTTCTGAAGCAAAACAAGAGAGGGAAGGAGACAAAGTCCGCTGAGACAGCCGGCGAGAACCATCGAGCCGCTGCTGAGAACTCGGGGCGCCAATGAATGCAGAAGGGAAAAAGTAGGAGGCGGAGGAGGAGAAGGTTTCACTCACTTTCTCTGATTCAGCTTTTTGTCTGCGCTGTTTGCGTGACGGCACTTGAGGCGCTGAACTGAGCTGAACAGAGTGAAAGTAGCGCACATACACACACACTGAGAAAGGGCATCGAGCTGAGCGAAATCGAAACTGGCACTTTAGGCGGAAAATAAAAGAAGAAAAGAAAGCACTAGACATGACTTTTCGACTACTGAATAGAAATGAGTGAAAGATTTTACTACTACTACCACCTTTTCCTCCTCCTCCCACACCTTTGCAGCACTCATCAGCAGGGGTCAAGAGCTTTTTTCCTCGAATCTAACTGATGTTTTCCTTTTCTTTCTTTCCTTGTCAAAATCTTTCTTGCAGGCAATTCCCACATGACCGAGACTCCGACGTCGAGCAGCAGCAGCAGCAGCACAGCAGTAGTCCGTTAAACACAGCAGCATCAACATCAGCAGCCAAATCGCCACTGGAGGAGCTAATCAACAATCGCATCGTCCGCTCCTACTCCGAGGAGTTCATGTCCTCCTCGGAGGAACGTGAGCGTGGGCTGCAGTTCTTCGGCAGCACGGGAGGCTCCTCGGCGGCCGTCGGCGGCTATTCATCCCTGTCGGCAGGAGGAGGAGTTTCACCAGGCACCGCCACCGCATCGCCCCCTACTTTGACACCGAGGAAATGAACACCAATGTGACCATCAGCGAGGGCAGCGCCCTGGTCCACCTGCCCTGTCGGGTGAAGCAGCTCGGCGAGCGGACGCTCTCCTGGATTCGCAAAAAAGATTTGCAGATTCTCACTGGTAATGGCTGAAAAGAGTTTGGTAACTCTTTTATTTACTTTTTTATTTTTCTTCTTCATCTTTTCAGTTGGCAAATACTCGTACGCCTCTGACCTGCGCTTCAACTGCAAGCACATGGAGGGCAGCGATGACTGGTCGCTGGAGATCAGCTATCCGCAGAAGACGGATGCGGGCGTCTACGAGTGCCAGGTAATGAAACAGGAACAACTTTTTGGCTGTTTTTTAAAATGACAGCTAATTTTGTCAAGCGGTTATTCTAAATGCGTTTTTCTTTGTGCCCCTTCTCTTTTCCTCTCTGCAGGTGGCGACTATGCCCAAGATGAGTCAATTTGTGCAGCTCAACGTCGTCGGTACGTGAGCTGTTGACCACAAGCAGCTTTTTTTGCTTTCGCTTTAGATTATTTTTTGTGGTTGCCTGGTTGACTCTCTTATTGATGATGTTTTTTCCTCCTTTTCCCCTTCTCTTTTTCATCTTCTTCCCTGCTCCTCTTATCACTCGCCATCGCAAATTATTACTACTTTTTTTCCTGCAGTGAGCAAGGCGAAAATTTTAGAAGGCCCCACTCTTTATCTGAGCAGCGGTTCCACGCTCAATTTAACCTGCCTAGTGCGGGACACCCCTGAGCCTCCTGATTTCATTTTCTGGTACTTCAACGGAAGGGTAAGTGTGCCTGCTTGCTTGTGTAGTGGTGAACTGCCACAGCAGCTATTAGATTAGAATTTGCCTAGTTATAATAGATTAGCATCGCTTTATTTCTATTAGCGAGAAAAGTACCCAGTTTCTACTTTGAACAGAAAAAGAATAATCATAACAGTAAAGATAAAAACTGAAAACCTAATCATTGCAAAAGAGGAGCCCAGATTTTTATTATTATAGTATTTTCCCAGACGGACAGTGCTGATTGCACATATTCTTTCCCGTCATTTTTTTGCTCTTTATTCTTTTCTTGTGGTAACCATCTCTCCTTTCTAACATCTTCTCTAGGTGATCAACTACGGCTCACCACGGGGCATCAAGGTGCACACGGAGAAGTCGACGCAGACCATATCGCGGCTGACCATCGCCAAGGCCCAGCCAAACGACTCGGGCAACTACAGCTGCACGCCCTCCAACGCCGAGCCGGCGCACATTGCAGTGCACATCAACAACAACGCCAATCCGGCGGCGAGCATTCAGCACGGAAAGCGCAGTGCCAGGTAGGCAGAAATTGTTGTTGCTGTTTTCGATAGAAAAGGAAGAACACCGATTACCGATTACCGAGTTTCACTGTTGTTCACCTTTGCTGTTTTCTTTCCTTTCTCCTTTTCGCCTACCAGGGAATTCGGCACCAGTGGCAGTGGCGGCGGCGGCAGTGCTCACCTTGCACTCACCACTACCGTAGCCGCCTGTCTGGCGACGACAATCATCCAGAGCGCAATCAATAACTATTACCTGCAAAGTCAACTTTGGCGGCGGTGGCGGCAACCGTTTCCGTCGCTCTTGTCGCTGCCTGTGTACACTTGAATGCGCTTGCAGTTTCTGCTGCTGCAGCCTACTGCACTGCAATTTTGTTGTTGAGTGTATGTTCAGTGTTGAAGAACAAAACAAAACCCAAAGAAAAAGAAGCAAAGCAAAAAAGGAATTGGGGAAAAGCTCGGCAACAACTGCTAAACACAACACAAAATTCCTCGATGCCAAATGGCCAACTTTTTCCCCGTTTTCTTCGCCCTCTCTTTCCGCCTGTAAATGTGTTTTCATCTGTAAATGTCTTCTTCTTCCCCACCGATTTTCCCGTTGTTGTTGTTCACTATTTGTTGTACAGATATATGCTCTATTCTCTTTCCTTTCTTTTTCTTTGTCTCTCTGTGTCCTGCGGTTTTGTTCGCTCGTTTGGTGAGTGTGTGTCTGCTTCGCCATCTCACCAAATGAAGCGAACGATTCTCGCGGCTGTTCTTCTCAATCTCATTCTTCTTCTTATTCTTCTTGATTCATTGTACATTTTTTCTCCATCACTGACACACACACACACTCACACACATTGACAGACGTGTTCGACCACTGACACATACACAGACAGACTGACAGAATCGTAGATATGGTCACACATTCTGCGAGCTACATACACTCACACATCATTTTTCGGTCGATTGCAAGATATATTGGACTCCACTTCCTTATTCCCTGTTAACACATGCCACAAAATTACACTCATACACACAATTCACACAGATTGCTGGATTTCTTTTTTTTCGGTAACACATAGTTTTATCTCCTCTTCTTCCTCTCCTTCCCTTCCCTCATCCTCTTTCAGCTTTCAACAATTGTCAATTGCTCATTGGTGTACCATTCACATTATTGTTGTTATTATTATTTTACAATATTCTATATATATTTCTTTCAGACTATCACCATCATCATCATGATCATCATTGCTTTACGACACACACACACAGACACAAACACATTCTCATGCAAACACACAGACACAACGACATCCGCCAACAAAAAAATGAAAATAAAATTCAGAAAATATGTGCTTTAACGAATGACAGTGAATGTGCTGCTCATTTCAGTAAAGTGCATTCTTTAGCGACTTGCGCGACTCATGGAATGCACTAGAAATTATAAATTGTAAGAATATGTGTATTTGTGCTTATCATCTATCAGAATTTTTATTATCATTTAGTAAAAATCTATTATTAAAATAGACATTTCGATTGTGTGTGTTTTGTGAGTTGTGAGTGTTTGTATTTGTCGGTATCATGTTTGGTGTGTGATATTCACAGACAGCAGAAAAAACAGAGTTCTACTCTTAAAGTAGTTGTAGAGAGAATAAAAGAAAAGAAAAAGCGGAATAAAATTGACAAATAAATCTATGAAAAGAGAGCGAGAGACAGAGATGAGAAAAAATAATGCAATCAATCTAAAAGCAGCAAAAAATGACCCTCAACAACATGTTCATCATCAGATCTGAAAAGGTAAAAGTACAACTTAGGCGTCGAAAAAAGCAGCAGGTAAGTAAGAAGGTAGTTTTTCAATTGGCGAAAGACATTGTGTGTGTGTGTAACCAAATAAAAACAACAACAACAAAATCAATAGTGTTGTCTTTGAAAAAAACATTTCCGGTTGAAAGGCAACAGAAGAACTTCACTGCTCACTTTTCCCAATTTTCCACATACACAAATTTTCGTAAGTGCAACGGTGGAGAAAACTGAGCTGGTGGTAGTTGGTGCCACAAAACTTTTGGAGATTCGAAAAAGTGGTGATCCAGTGATTGTCACTGTGTACGTGTACGTGAAATAATAATATGGCCAGTAGAGATTATTTCCAAGTGTTGGCAACCAAGTTTCAAGCAGTGGCTTTGGAGCTTTCCTTTCCAAATCAAACAACTCCAGTCAAGCCCGTTCACGCACAGCCTTTTTAAAAGCAAAATTTTAAAAGCAGAAAAATATTTTGACTTTGACGTCATCAGGCAAATGGAGTAGGACACCAGGCATTTTGTGTGAAGGGTGTGGTGCGTTGCAAGAGACATCAATTGGATGTGGGTGAAGATGACAACAAAGATGAGAGCCAAAGAATCCTCTTTCTCCCTTAGAGGCCAGTCAGAGCCGTACAGTTGATGATCTTCTTCTCAAGAGGAGGGAGATGGCGATGAAGAAGAAGTAGAGGATGAACATGACCATGGCCATGCCGATGTTCAGGCGCCAGTTGAAGGCGGCAATGGTGAGGATGACGAAGAGCAGCATGAGAAAGAGGAGGATGATCGAGCAGATCATGCCTTCGGAGATGACGCTCACGTCGCCAAAGACGCAGGTGTACATGAACCAGGGCAGAGGAAGTCTGTGTGGGGTGATCAAGGTGAAAAGCGATAAAAGTTAAAAACTTAAAAAGCTCATTTGAATGATCATTTACCCAACGGCCACGTCAAAGATGTTGCTGCCAATAGAGCTAGAGACGGCCATGTCGCCGAGCCCCTTACGAGCCACCAGAACTGAGGTGATCAGATCAGGAATGGAGGTGCCGGCTAAAAAAGATAGATGGAAATAAAAAATTAGCCCAAAACTTTGAAACACTTTCTCTTCCTTTATCTTTCTTACCAGCCAGAAAGGTGAGACCCATGACCTCCGCGGGCATGCCAAAGGTGTCGCCCACCAGTGTCGCCCACCAGACCATCAGATAAGAGTAGATGGCAATCCAGAGAATGGAACCGAGAAAGGAAAAGGCGAACCATTTTTTCTTCTCCTGCAAACAGGGAAACAAGCGTTGTAGAAACATAAACAAAAATGATCATCACTCACCGGTCGGCGGACATCGGGCACCGTCAGCCAGAGGGGAAAGATGATGGGCGCTAGGAGGAGGTAGGTGAGCCGTTTTCGATTGGTGGTTGGCCAAGAGACGTCCAACGGCTCGGGGTGGGCTCCTCCTGCAAAAAATAAGGTGTTAACAGAGTTTCAAACCATAAACACCTCAAACTTACCATGCTCACCTCCCGTGAGACATTTCCGTTACCATGAGTGGCCATGACCGCCTCCTGTCCATCAACTCCCCCTCCTCCCCCAACTACGTTTCCATTGTTGCCATTGCCATTAGTGGTCATCAGCGTCTTGGCGGTGTGGAAGACCCCATTGGCATTCATCTGCAACTTCATGCTGTGCTTCTCCTCGCCGCAGATTGGACAGTAGGCCGCCCCGGGCGGGTGAATGTGCTCCTTACTGACCTCACCGGGCGCCTGGCCGTTCTTCATCGCCAGACTAAGGGGCTCCTCATAGAGCGGATCAATCGAATGGATCATCAGCTGGAGAACGCCTTGGCGGAACTTGGAGCCACCGTGGAGGATGGGCGTCGACATCTTTCGGGTAAACTGAAGCAGGTCAGCGTGTGTGGAGAGTGTGCGGGTGGGTGGTGGTTTGATTGGATACGATAGTAGAAGGATTGAAAAGAGTGAAAAAGAAGAGAGAGACAAAGGGAAGAAAACACATAGAAAGATGAGGATAAAGAAGTGCACAACAGGGGAGATTTTGATGAAAAGTGCCAAGTGCAGGTTTGTGAAAAGAAGAAAGGGTGGTGCAGCACACACATCAAGTTTTCACATAAACCTTCTTCGCCTACAACTTACCTGATAGTTGGGCGGCGGACCTTGGACACTGTCAGCCTTGGTGATGCCACCAGGACCAGCTGCTTCACCATCACCACCAGCACCAGTCTCCCCCTCGACCTTGTCCACTCTGGCGCCGCCAAAAAGCCGCTTGACAAACTTCTCCGCCACCTCGTTGAACTTCATGAACGTCACGTAGGCGCCGTACCAGATGAGCAGAATGAGCGCCTCGTACCTGTGTGAAAGAAAGAAAGGGCGGAGATGAAAGTGAGTGAGTGAGTGAAGGAATTAGGTTGATGGGTGATGATGGTGGTGGTGGTCTCCAGAGAGAACCAGGGAGTTCTTCAATCTCTCTCCATCATCCCTTTCAGCCTCAGCCTGAGCCCACGTACCAGGTGATCCAGGAGTCCATGAAGCAGAGCACCAGCGTGATGAGAATGAGCGAGTAGAAGGAGACGTCACGAAAGAGCGGCCACCAGGTGAGCTCGAGAACGCTCTTGGAGAAGATAGCGCACATCGAGAGGACGAAGAGAATGTTGAAGACGGCAGAGCCGACGATGGTGCCGATGCCCACATTGTCGTGGCTAATGAAGACGCCGATCACCGAGGTGAAGAGCTCTGGTGGTGGAAAAGAAGAGGAAAAATTGAAATGTAATTGTCGTTGTTGTTAATGATGCAAGCAAAGCAAAGTTGATTAAGGCTGAAGTTGAGTGGTAGTAGCAGTAGTCAACTCGTCAACAACGACTTCTTTTCTCTCTTTCCCTCCCTCCCCTTTTGATGTCAGTGTCACTGTCAGCTGTTGTTTTGTTCTCTACTTCGTTGTTCTACCTCAAGAGAACGCTGTCCTTAATTGCAGCTAATTTGAAGCGACCATTTGCACTTGTTCACTACTCCCCGTTTCTTCCCGTTTCTCCCCCTCTTTTTGCTCCAGTGATCATCACCACCACTGCTGTCAGCCACTGACCACGTACGGTCTTCTCCCATTCTCCATGTCTTTTTTCTGCAGTGAAGACAACGACGTCGGCCTTCAGTGAGCTTCATGTTCAACCCTGAGTGAATGTCGCACACACCGTCGCACCGGGCAACGCTAATGACAGCTTTCGCTGTTGTGTCCGCTGTCTGCTGCTGTCAATGAACAACAGGCCACTTCTAATCAGCAAAGAGAGAAAAAGCAGAAAGAGAATGGGTGAGCAGAGAATCTGCCAGCCGTAATTTGCCTTGCCATTCCTTTTCCTCCTACATTGCACTCGCTACTAGCTCTGCTTTCAATATCACTCTGAATTAGAGGTAGCAGACAGCAAACACAGCTACAGCAACAGCTACATTTTTGCAGAACCCTTTGACTGACTGGTACAGTGCGAGGAGGAATTTGCATTTAGCAACAGACGTGTGTGTGCAAGTGTGTGGGTATTCTGGTCTTTCTCCTGCTCTTCGTGAGCTACCTCAAGAGGACACGTCCTCAGGAGAAATAAAAAGGGAAAGGGGGAAAGAGGGAATGCAAACTCCAATGTCCATTTCTGAGCTGCTGTCACTGGCAAGCAATGTCTCCGCCGTCGCCACCGCTGCTGTTGCTGACAAGTCTGCCTCCCCTTCTTCATCACCAGCAAAACAAAAGTAAAGCATTGCCACAGTTCGGTGCAATGCCTGGAATGAATGAATGAGTGAACGAGCAAAATGAAATGCAATGGGGGAGAAAAGAGCGGGTGAAACAGACAAATCAAATCACTGAATTTGTCTACTCTCTGTCCACAGTCAGTCTGAGTTTGCCTGTGCTTTGACTGCTTCGGCCTACATACGACGGTGGTGGCCTACTACCATACATTTGTACCACAGCTGATACACTAAAACAAATGGGGCCTGACTGTACGAGAAACGCACCCGTTTTGGCCACCACCATCGCCACCCCGCTAAGCTCGTAAATAATGGGCAGCCATTTTTAATTGGATTAAAGGCTGCCGCCATCCTCGTTCTCGTCGTCATCCTCGCTGTTCTGACGTTGTTGCCAACAGAACAAAACAAGGCAGAGAACACGGGAAAAAAAGAAGAATAGAGAACAAGAGGGAAAACACGGGTGCTCGCAATAATAATCATCATCATCAGCGGCTGCAGCAGCAGCGGCGGAGGCAACAGCAGGAAAAGCAAATTGAGTTGAATGAATTGAATTGGGTAAAAGAGAAAGAAAGGAGCTGTGTACACAGCAGATATAACGTACCTGGAGCAGAACCACCGGCAGCCTGTTAAAGAAGAAAAAAATACGAAAAGGTTAGGAAAAAGAAAAAGAAGGAAGTAAGAAGAAGAAAAGAAAGAGGAAATATAAAATGGAAAAGCGGTGATAAAACAAAGTGACGTTAGTGTTCTTCTCTATTCTCTATTTTATTCTTTTACTCTACTTAAGGCAACCATCACTCGAACTTTTTAGTTTTACATGTCTCTAATAGTTTCCATATAAATTTTCATTTTACATTAAATTTATACAAATTTCGGCTATTGCACACAAAATTTTGATTTTTGTCTTAAAATGATCCTAAAGAGTTAATCTTGAGCTCTATTGAGGATTTTAGCAAAATTTTGCTCTGAAAATTTTTTATGATTTTTCAAAGTTAAAAATTGTGTTGTTTCCAACTTCAACACAATACAAAACGACAACAAAACAATATTTTGCCAAAATCCTCAATACAGCTTAAGATTAACTCTTTAAGATTATTTTAAGACTAAAACCAAAATTTTGGGTATAATAGCCGAAATTTGTATAAATTTAATGTAAAATGAAAATTTACATGGAAACTATTAGAGACATGTAAAACTAAAAAGTTCGAGTGACGGTTGCCTTAACGTTTTGCCTTTACAAGCTGGCGTCGATGCATCATCTTCTTCTAGCCCTTTCAAAAAAATTAACAAGAAAAAAGAAGCCCGAGATGTGGGTGCAATGAAGTGGAAATGCAATGCAGGGCAGCCACGGCGCATCTTTAGTTTTCCTCTTTTGCTGCCTCTGCCACGATCGAAAGCCCTGAAAGCCAAGTCTTGAGCCCTGGCAGAGCCTTGGCAGCAGCATCATCAGCTCACACACTAGACTGAACACACTTGGCCTATCTATCTTTGGCCTGATATGATATGATATCATCCTCCTCATCCTTCTCCTCATCCTCCTCTAGCCTCATTATTCTTCCAGCAAAACTGTGTGAGTGTGTGAGTGTGATCTTCTGAAGCAGAACTGATGGCCGCCACATTTCCTAGCGTACACATTCACTGACACTGACACAGCCGGATGATGGTGGTCTGGTCATCATAAAAGTGCCGTCTCCAAAGTTGCTGCTGCTGCTAATCAGCCTCGTTCTCGCTGGAATTTCTGAGCCTCTAGTTGATTTTTCCGCTGTCCAGGCAGCAGTACAGCTACATCATCAGAGTTTGTTTGCGCCCGTTGAAGGAGAAAAGGAGAAAGAAGATCAGGCTGTTGCCGTTGCTGCTGCTGATGATGATGATGAGATCATCATCTGCTGCTGCTGCAAATGAGTCGGTGTTTTTATGTTTTCTTTCTGTGTGTGTGCTTTGAGTGGCAATCTGCAAACAGAGAGTAGACAGTGGAGAGGAAACAGCTAGTCAGTCAGTCAGTCGTGCACCGGACATTGGACACTGAAACGACGAGACATTGAAAGTGCACAATTTCACCTACTTCAGCTAGGTTGAATGGCAGTGCTGGTGCAGTGCTGGTAGTATATAGCACGTGAACTAATTCAATTTCAATGCCATCAGCACCGACACTAATTGGAACATTCACAGCAACGGCAGCAGAATCAGCGGTAATGTGTCTGTGTGTAGGTCTGTGTGCGATAGTTCAACTCGGCGACGTGTGTGTAAGTGTGCTTCTAGGAAAATAAAGCCTTGCACTTAACAACAACGAAAACGAGAGCGGAATGAAGGAGAGGAGAATGAGGAAGAAGAGGAGGACACCCGACGTCTAGAAGGGGCAATTAGCGATTGCAGCCGCGGCGAGAAAAGTGCCGCTAATGAGTGCTGCGACCAGGCCTCTTTGCTGTCTGAAATGTGCCCTCTTGCCTGTGATACACATTCGGGCACACTTCAGAATTGGAAACAAATGGCGCGCATTTTCTCAGACAAAAACAACTACCACTTTCTTTCTTTCCCTCAATTGCCGCTAATCAATTAGAGCGATTACGTTTGTTTTTGTTTTTGTTTTTCTTGCTTTCTTTTTGTATCATAAATGATTGAATGTCTGGGCTGAATGGCGTAGCTACGATTACTGGGCAGCTACGGCGTAGCGGATTTGTCCTGAGCTTTTGAGGTAATTAAAGAAAAAGAATCAGAGGTGGCACTCACCATAAAGGTCGCCCCAGCGACGTCCTCGCTGATGGCCAGCTTCTCGGTGATCACGTCAAGGGCAGGAATGAAGAACTCATCACAGACGATGGCCAACGCGACAAACATGTAGATGAGGCCGATGATGTGGAAGATGATCGCCCCGTGGCGGCGTTGCTCCGGCGTGAAGAGGTCATCCGGAAAGTTGTTATTCGATGTCTCCTCCTTACTTTTGGCCTCTTTGTTGCTGCTGTTGTTGTTGTGGTTCGCAGCTGCGATTGCTGAAATATCGGCAACTGTGCCGTTAATCCCCGCTGCTTGCAGCAGTGTCCGCGAGAGGAAGGCGGCCGACTCTGATGATGAGCTGTGGACCAGCAGTAAACTGTCCATTTCAAACATGGGCGATGACTGCTCAGCTGACGGGTAGTAGAGCTGCTGCTTCTGTTTGTGGTGGTGGTCCCTAGTGACCGTGTAAATGGTGAGCATCGTGAGGAAAAGCGCCGCAAAGAGCCACGTGAAGGCGCGCCACTTCTTGCGAAATCGAGCACGATAGCGGCGTTTGGCTTTGGCGGAGAGAAGGGCTACTGAGGAAGAGGAGGAGGAGGAAGAAGGTGAGGTGAAAGAAGATGAGGTCGAGGATGAGAATGAGGACTCTCTAAAGTGGCCACTTTCGTCGTCGCCATTGTCGCCGCCTAAGCAGGCTTCTTGCGTGGCATCCATCAGTCCCATCTTAGGGTGTTGTTTTGATTTTGGGATTCGGTGATAAGAAAAGGAAAGAAATAAAAAAAGTGGTGGGAAGAAAATACTGATTTTGAACTGTGATCACGAGGCAAAAGACGACGGATGGTGTTGACGGCACGTGCTGGCGGAAGTGTCGGTAGCAAAGGTGGTGATGGTGGTGCTGGTGGTGCTGGTGCTCCTCACTGAACCGTCAGTCATACTGGCCGAGAGAACGGCGACGAAAACAAACGGCGCAGCCGAGAGGCAGAACATTGAAATGAGCGATTGAGATGTACTTCAGGCCAGGATAATCATTGCACTACGTGCAAAGCTTCGTGCAGCGGCGTTTGGCAAAAAAAGCAGAAGTTTTGCTGGAGTGTGCCGCAAAAAAGCTCACCGTTGGTCAGTGGTGGCGCTAGTGGCCTGTGCACGTAGTTGCGAGCTTACACGTAGTGTGGCCTTCGCCTGTAGCTCTTCAAGAAGATGTATATCAGCAGCAGCAGCACCTCTTCAGCACGCTCTTCTTTACGTCAACAAAGCTGAAGTTGATGTTGATTTATACAATTTATACAAAAGCGGTGCTGATGCGCACACTGAACTGCTGCTGCTGTTGCCGCCGCCGCTGCCTCTGACAAACTGCCTGCCTGACTGAAGTGAAAAGAGTGGCCAACAGCAAGCGAAGCAGGCAAAGCAGGCATGGTCCCCGATCGCTCTTTGCTGCCCCGTTCTTTGTTGTCGTCGGTTGGCTGGTTAGTCGGTCGGTCGGTCGGTCGTCAGTCGTCGGCAGCCTAGAGCAGCCGACTGACGTTGGTATATTGTGCTCTTTCCTATTATGGTCGTGGTGGAGCTGAACTGAAAGGGAAACCAAAAGAGAAGTGCTGCTGCTGCTGCCTCGGTGTGCACCGTTAGCGCGGAGCAAAGTGCACACGGAGTGTCGGCTTGTGTTCAACGTCTGCTTCTTCTCCTTCTTCTGCCTCTTCTTCTACTGGCCAACCGCCGCCGCCTGAGTGGGTAATGAATTCGGTAATGGTGAATGAAAGAGAATGAGAGAGAAAGCAGAAAAACAGAGGAGAGAAAGAGCAGACCCGAATCAGCGAGTGAGTGAGCGCCACCGCCGTCACTGCCACTGAGCTCTCAGTTGGCTCTCGGTAATGTGACGAATTGGTTACCATCGACACAACGACATTACAGACGGACGGACAGGCCGAATTCGGCAGAAACTACCAAGACACTACACCAGCGGACTAGCGACCAGGCGGCTGACTGCGGCACCAACTGCACACACACACACACACACACACTGCCCGTACACAACGGAAGCCAATTCATCCGTAATCCCCAAACGACGCCCAAAATATCGATTCTCTCTTTTCTCTCTGCCTTCGAATGCCCTTTCCTTGGCCTTCCTGCGTGCATGTTTCAGAGCTTGCTTTTTTGTTGCCTCTCCTCCTCCTCTTCTCTGTTTTTGGCTCACCATTACCGCAATGCTGCGGTAATGCCACTGAGAACATGAGCGAACATGAGAGCAGTAGGTAGGTAGGTAGGTACCGGTAAAGGGAGAATATTCTGTGCTAGGTGTTGGTCGTACAAACTTGGTCGTCCGCGCTCTAGTCTCAGTTCAGTCAGTCAGCGGTGCAAGCATGGCCTTCTTCTGTCACAGGCACCAGCACCAGCAGCAGCGACGACTACGACCATCAAATCTCTGTGGTTTATGCGTTTGTACGCGAAAGCTCAGCTCCCTCCTCCCTCTACACATGTATTTGCTTCTCTCGCCTGCACTTTCCTTCGCCACAGAATTCTCCTGCCCCCAATCAGAGCGAGAATATGAAGAAGGAAGAAGGGAGAGAGAACATGGCAGCAATAAAGAGCAGCAATCGCCGCCATTACTGCTAAATGATTGATTTCTACATTTATTGCCACATTCGACTCTCTTCTCCACCTCTCATCGACCACCGCCTCCACCTGGGAGACAGTTACTGAAGAGCAGGGGCAGGGAGGAGGCCATAAATCAGCCAGTTTGTTCAGCTTGTTCAGAGGATCATAACATTTGAGCCAATGTTCAGCTAACACCAAGCACAGTTTTAGATTTTTCTTTTCACCCACAAAAGCGGTGGATTAGCCGTCAAAACTTTAGACTGGGCAAAGAAAAAAACTGTGTTGGGCAAAAATGAATTGTAGCACACTCTTTTGGCATTTTATACTTTTATTAATGTTTTGTTTGTTTTAAGAAAAACATGCTTTGTACTTGGGTTTGATCAGTTTGTTTTGAGGAAGGAGGGAGGAAGAAAGGAAGGGAGGGATTAATCCTCCTCAATTCTTGTGACGAAAGAAGAAGAAGAAGCAGTCATTGTGAGGCAGCGTGGTGGAGTGTATGTGAGTAGAAGTAGTAGTTGTGAATGTGTGTGGTGTGTGTGCTTAAGAAAGTATGATCAATGAGAAATCACTAGAGAAGGGGGGCAGGGAAATTGAAACGGCTAATTAAGCCGGTGGTAATTGCCTGCAACGGAGAGGGGAAGGGATTTTGAGGGGAGGAGGGAAAGAGAACAGATAGAGGCGCAAAAATGGTGAATGATTAGAAGAAGGTGAAAGGTTGATGAGGGTGAGGGAGAGCGCAGAATTATCTTTTTTGTTGTACTAAACAGGGAAAAACATCACAGCTCATGGGGCTGCAGCTGATTGAGCCGCTTGAGGACCGTCTCGAAATCAGGTCGGTCTTTATTTTCAAACTGCCAGCACTCGTTCATGATGGCGTAGACGGAGGGCGAGCAGTTGGAGGGCTTTGCCAGGCGGTTTCCCTTCAGCAGGTAATTGCCCAGCTGCTGCCAGTGCACATTGTCAAACGGCTCCGCCTTGCTGAAGGTGAACATTTCTGGTAGATAGCAGGAGAGAAACAACAATCGAGATTGAGCTTATGTTGTCAGACAGAGAAAAATGCTAGTAGCTTTATATTACCCCACATCAGAACGCCGTAGCTCCACACCTGAAACGAAAGAGAGAGAGAGAGAGAGAAAATAAATTAGGATGACGCCCGAACATGTACACCGACGTAAATAGCATTTTTCTCCCAGGTTACTTACGTCTGATTTAGTATTAAATTTATTTTGAATTATCGATTCTGGGGCGTACCTGTGTCGCAAGTTTTTTTTGTTTTAGTACAAATAAAATTAGCAGTAGTAGTATCCAACAAGTGATAATAAATTATATTTGAGTTTCAGTCAAAAAAACTTACCATTTAATTGGAATCGGCCGATTTGACTTGAGGTTGTAGAAGCCGTCCTCTTTAATGATGTGTGACAGGCCAAAGTCGGCAATCTTCACCTCGTTGGCTGACTTGACGAGAATGTTTCTCGCCGCCAGGTCGCGGTGGATGATGTTCCTCGCGGCGAGAAACACCAGACCCTCGGCAATGTCAGTGGCAAACTTGATGAAGGGCAGAGCCAGATCGTTGGCCTCAAACCTGTCGTGAAGGTAGCTGTTCAGGGCACCCAGTTCGAGGTACTCCATCACCAAACCCTTGCACATGACACCTGAAACAAATGTAGTAATGTTTTAAAAAAATTGTAAATCAAAACAGTTTACACTTACCTGAAGAGCCCATTGTGTAGCCTTTGTCAATTTGAAGAGCATTTTTGTCTGCAAGAGAAAAGAAAACAAAAAAAATGTCAATAAAAGCAAGTGCAACGAGAAGAAAATCGATTTGCACGGCAATAACAACAATGAAAATAACATATGCCAAAACTACTGCACCTAGAAAACAGTAGCCGATGATGGCGACAATGTTCTTGTGATTCAGCTTGGTCATTATGCTCATTTCATGATCAAGCGTCGTTCGGTCGACCTCGTTATTCTCCGGAATGATCTTCACGGCAACGGTCGTCGCACCGCCGTACTGCTTTCTCAGGCTGGCCTTGAACACACTTCCGTAGTTGCCCTATTTAAAGCAGTTAAAATTAAAACATGATACAATTTAAAGCTTTCAAAGATTTTCACCTTTCCAATAGGCTTCAGCAGCGTCAGGTCGCTGCCGTGAATGTGAGCAATCTCGTACAGCTCCTTGCTGACGTGAACATCGTAGATTGAACAGGCGTCCTCATTCAAGTTCACCGTAGTGGTGTCCGTCTGACCGCTGGTCAGCGAAATATTCGAAAGCGACTGCCGACTTCCGCTGAAGGTTCGACTGATGAAGGTCGACGAGGAGGAGCCCTTTCGGAAGAGCTTCGTCTTGCTGCCGCTGCTGGCTCGCCCTTTAGAGCTGTTGTAGTAATCATTGCCTACTTTGAGCGTCAAAGAGGAGGGGTCGTTGAGATGGACAGAGTTTCCACCGGCATTGCCATTGACATGGGGAAGTTTGGAGGGGCCGCCACCAGCGGAAGAGGGGAAGAGCGCCGACCTCGAGTCCAGGCCATTGGGCACCGAGTCGGCGTGCGGCAGTGCTACACTGCTGTTGTTGATCTTCGAGTACTCGTTCATGACCGGTCGCTGGTACATGGCGTTCAGCAGACGGGACATCTGTCCGAAGATGCTGCACGGCTGAATGCGGGCGGTGTAGTCGTCCAGCCAGCACTGACGCATCAGCTTTGCCACGTCCGGCGGAATATTCGACGATGATGATCCTGAAGCGGCGGCGTTAGCATTCGAAAGAGGGAAACCTCCAAACCCAGCAAACATCGACAGTCGCCTCGGATCGTCCATCGGCCGTTCACCCCGGTTGAAAATCTGCCAGAGCGTCGTTCCGAAGGCCCACACGTCGGCGTAGCTGGTCGGCTTGTGGTAGAGAAATGACTGCTGCAGGTCGAAAAACTCGGGCGGCAGCCAGGGTCGGTCGCGTTGCAGGCCGCCGACGCCGCCCATCAGCTGGCGGAAGCCAATCGGGTCGCCCAGCTTAATGTGCAGCGTCCGCTCGGTGTAGTGCGACACGTAGAGGTTCTCAAAGCGAATGTACCCGTGCACAAAGTCCTGGCTGAAGAGGTAGTCGAGCGACCGGGCGAGGTAGTAGGCCGCCTGCACCAGCAACCCCACGGGCAGCTCCGCGTGGCGGCTGAAGAGGTCCGCCAGGGAGGTGCCGCACAGCTCGGAAAGGACCGAAAAGGGGCTCATGATAATGCCGCGACAGTTGACGATGCTGCTGTCCTGCAGGTGGATCCACCGCTCAATCTCCGGGAGGAAGTAGCCCACCGACGCCTCCGAGACGAACTCCTTGATGGTCACCTTCTCCTCGCCGCCCTTGATGTCGCCGTAGCGGACGCAGAAGAGGCCGTTTTGGGTGGTGGTCAGCTGCGACCGCTTGACGTCCTTTGCGGGAATCACCGACAGCTGCCGATCGCCTTTGCCAGCGCCAAAGCTGCCGTTGAGCCTTCGCAGCTCATCCTCCGCCTTCTTATCACGACACAGCAGCAGGCTGAGGGGAAGGTCATTTTCGCTGGGTATCAAGGCGATGGCCACCTTGCCGCTGTGGTTGCTGCTGCTGCTGCTGGGGGTAGAGGATAGTAGCGATGAGATGGACGTGGTGGTGGAGACATTTGAGGGAGGGAAGAAGTTGGAACTGCTGCTGCTGCCCACCACCACCGAGCGGATGTACTCAAAGAGCGCGTGGTGCGTGGGAAAAGACCGCCCCGAAGGGCCACCGCCGCCACCAGCGCCACCACCACCACCACCCCCTGAATCGACCATGAGCACATACTCGGGGGCGGCCCGCCGCAGGTCTACCCGGACGCTGTAGGACTTGTCGAGGAAACTGATGCGAAAGAGCGTAAAGTCCGTCCGACTGAGGCGAAAGATGAAAGGCACGTGCTTGCCCGCGTCATCGCTGAACTTGGTCAGCTTCTCACGGGTGAACTCCTTGTCGACGGGGCCGTGGGCGGAGACGCGCTTCAGGCGGTCGATCCAGGGAGAGGGAAAGTCTCTGCAGATGTCAAAGTTCTGGCGCTGGCTGAGGCGGTAGTAGCCAGCGAGGAGGGAGACAAAGGAGCGCATCTGCGGCCCACTCTGGAAGGTGATGGTGTCGGGGGCGCCGTTGACGTGCGACACCTCGATGCTGTGGCCGTGGTGGCCCTCCAGCAGGGTGATGTACATTAGCTCCTTCAGGCGGAAGAGGACGTCCGGCTGGAGGTCGTTCTTGTCGTTCCGGGTCACCACCTGCTGCGCCCAGATTTGGTAGGTGAGGAACTTGCGGCGGGCGGGCGAGTTGAAGCGCGGATTGTAGTAGAGCACCTCGAAGGTCTCGTCGTAGTAGTGGTGGGCGATGGTGTTCATGAACTGGCGGATGTAGCTGCTGCGGACGTGGTAGCTGGGGTGGCGTTTGTTGTACGAGTCCACGAAGCTGTCCTCCACCTTCTTCTTGATGGGGAAGATCAGCTCGATGAAAGGCCGCTGCATGCTCTTCGGCAGGCGGTTCGTGCAGATGTTCTCCACCGCCCGCTTGACGTTGGCCTGATCCATCGTCTCCTGCCGCTCGATGACCTCCTGCAGCTCGTCCTGCAGGGCGATGCCGTAGACGTCCGAGTCGAGGCTCGACTTGAGCCGCTTCTTCGGGAAGGCCTTGAAGTCATTTCGAACCTGGTTGAAGTAAAACTCAAATGCCTTCTGGTCTTGTTTCTGAAAACAAAAAGAATTTTAAGTAAAAAAAGAAAAGCAGAACAGCTGATCGCAACTTACAAACAAATCAAGCGCATTGACGGGCAGAAAGCGAATCTTCAGGTGGAAGAGCAGGTCTGGCAGTTTCAGGCGCTCTTTTAGCGTGTCCAGGCGGTCATTCGGTGCCAGCCAGAGGTTCGCCTTGGGATGGTACAGCGCGAAGAGGTGAAAACCGACCGGGTTGACGCCCAGCACCGCGGAGACGATCTTGAGGATGAGGTCTTCCACCACCTGGACGGTTTCATCCTTGCCGATGCGCTCCTCAAAGGTGCTGCCATCGAGAAGATTGAAGACACTGATTGAGGGGTGAGATGCTGATGCTGAAGAGGAGGCGGCTGAAGATGTCAAAGATGAGGTGGAAGCTGAAGCTATTGCTGAAGTGTTGGGGGTGGAGGTGGAGGCGGTGACCGTGGGAGTGGTGGAGGTGCTGGTAACGCTAGGAGTACTCGTAGAGGCCATGATCCTGCTGGCCACTGAACATCATTTGCTTCTTCTTCTTCTACTGCTAGTGTGGATGATGGTGTTGATGGTTGTGGTGGTGATGATGATGGCGGCAGCAGTCACTTGAGCCGCTCAGCTTCTCCTCCAGCGGCTACAGCAGTTCTGCGCGCGTACAGTACAGCAAAAGTCGCTGGTAATTTGTTTTGCTGCTGCCGCTGATGCTGATGCTTCAGCTGCTGCAGCTGCTGCGGCTGCTAAATGCCAACCTAATCCAAGCAAAACAACAGCAGACCGAGACAGCAGAAAGGCAGAGAGTGGTGAAGAAGCAGAAGCAGCAGAAGAAGACACCAAAACATATGAAAGCGCCGGCGGAGTCTAGGCTAAAGTGTCCACCAGGCACTCGAGTGCAGCCATCTGCGGAACGCTAATGAAGGCAGCAGCAGAAGCGGCTGATCCTCTACTCTCCAGTCCGACAACAAGAATTCCACTGCTTAGTAATATTCCAACAAGCGAGAATGTAAGCAGCTCATCGACACTAGCCAACGGCGACAACAAGCACACATAAAAACTGCACAACTCAGAACTGCAACTCACTTCCAAGATTGCACCTTCCTCGCTGCTCTCTTTTATTGCCATCTCGTGTGTTTACTGCAACGCCCGTTTCTTCTACCTCTTCTTCTTGGAACTGTGCTGTCTTATATTTACATTACCCAACGACACTGCTGTTCAATCGTTGATATCACCCACATTTCCCCGTAATCCTCCTCCTCTCTTGCTGCACCTTTCTCTCTCTCCCACCGGTATCTGCAAACTCGTGTGTCACCTCCAGTCCGTCGCCGTCGTCGCTGGTTATGGTCGTCGGCGTTCTGAATGCTGTCGGGAGGTGTCCAGCCGACGGTGTCGACTTGCGACGCTGCCAACCTGGTCAAGTTGCGCCACACAGTAAGAGAGAGCGTTCTAATTTCAGCCCACAATCCTAGATTCTCTTCTAATTCTCCTCCTCCACCACCCCACCAGTGCCCAACCGACATTGACGTCGTCAAGGAGCTGTGTAAACAATGGTTTCCTATAAAGTAAGTACACACAAACTTATTCTCGAAAATAACGCCTACGATGTGTCAGCTTCGATTGGCAATCATCGCCACCCCAGTTCTCCTCCTCCTCCTCCTCCGCAATTCTCGCTTATCTTTGCTCCCTTACTTTTTTGTAGATACCCCGACAGCTGGTACGAGGACATCACCGGGAGCAACAAGTTCTACACACTGGTGGCCACTGTCGGCGACGTGAAGGACACCATCATCGGCCTGCTCGTCGCCGAGATAAAGCCCTACGCCCGGTGCAACCATGAGGACATTGGTCTGCTCGTCGAGGGCTCCACCTCCTCCTCTTCTACCTCAAACACAGCCTCCTCAACGAGCAGCCCTCGCGTCGCCTACATCCTCACTCTGGGCGTGGTGGGCCAGTGGCGTCGGCACGGCGTGGCCACCCTCCTCCTCTCCAAGCTGACCGAAAGCCTGACCGCCAACCCGATGCTGGAGGACGTGAAGGCGGTCTACCTGCACGTGCTCACCACCAACACGGCGGCCATTCACTTCTACGAGAAGATGGCCTTCCGCCGGCACCGCTTCTCCCCCTCTACTACCTGATCAACAGCGCCGCCGCCGACGGCTACTGCTACGCGCTGTACATCAACGGCGGACGACCGCCGCCCACGCTGCTCGGCCGCCTCCTCCGTCTCCTCCGCTGGAGCTCGGGCCTCTGTCGGGGTCGGTGGTGGTGGTGCTGCTGCTGGCACTGGTGGCGGCGGTCCTGGTGGCCCGGTGGCTGGTCGCCGATGTTGGTCGGTTCGACAGCGGTTCGAAGTCTGCTCCACTGGAGGCGGCTGCCATCGCCCACCACTACAAGGGCCGCCTGTACACGTACTGATGATCAAGATGTGATGATGACAGTCTTTGTTCTCCCCCTTTCCGACTTGTGATGCACAACCAAAAATTGGACACATATTTTTTCGAGTGAATCTCTCTCGTGTGACGTTCTAACAATAACATTTTTTGCAACATCCATTCACTGCTCTTCACCTCCTGCTTCCTGGTTCTGGGATGCAGCAGCAGCAGCAGTGTCTCCAGATGGCAGGCCAAGGTCATCGACGGGCAGGTTCTCATCATTCTCCTCCACAAACTTGGTCCTCTTGATCCCCTTTTTGTCGGCATTCTTTCCCTGGTTGTTCTTCCGCTTCGTCTCCGCCTTCTCATTGTTCGGCCTGGCCTTTGGCCCCCAGCCCGCCTCGGGGTTCACCTGGTAACGCAGGAGGTGACGGGCCTTGGAGCCCGGCTCCGCGGCGGCCGCCTCCTCGGTCACCTCCAGGCTGACCGTGTCGCCGTAGCCAAAGTCCCGCTGGAGGATGGTGTGCACGGGCTCGCCCGGCTGCAGCTTCGAAGGGGTGCCTCCCTCCGCCTCGGCGCGCACCAGCGCCTGCAGCACCGCCCACACGTACTCATTGGGGGCGTTCGTCTTGAGGGAATTCTTAAGCGCGTGCGAGACAGAAGCCTGGTAGCCACCGGAGAGAATGGCGGCTCGGACCACCGCCGCCGGCGGCATTCGCGTTCGCGCCAGCGAGCAGAGGCGGTCGAGGTGGTAGTAGAGCGGACAGCCGACCAGCTCCTCGCTGACCACCTCGAGGAGGCCCTCCATCCGCCGGTAGGTGCCAAAGGTGGTGAAGGGGGCGGGGGTGGTGGTCGTGGAAGAGGAGGAGGAAGCGGATGTATCGCTGTTTTCACTGTTTGCTGCAGTCGCCCTCAGCTCCGCCTTCATCTGCTTGACAAAGGCGGGGCAGTGAATCTCCGCCGACCAGAAGGGGCCGCCAATCTGCAGTCCCCGGCCGCAGAGTTCGCAGGTCGAGTCGAAGAGGACCTTCGAAGGGAGGTAGTGCGGCTTGCTGGGGTCGGCAAACTTTTGGTGAGTCAGCGGCTGCAGCTGAAAGGACTCGCAGCCGGTGCAGATGTAGATGTAGCTCAGTTTGCTGTGTGGAAGAGGAGTTGAAAAAGTTGTTGATGGAAAGTTGGTTTTCAAAAAAGTTCCACTACTTACCTAGTGCTCTTGCGCGTCTCAAAGGGCGACGTGAAGACCTGCACAAAGATGCGCACGTAAAAGTCGATGCTGAGGGAGAGCAGCGGGACGATGTAGCGGCCGTAGCGGTTGGCATGCGATTCCAGCGACTGCAGGAGAATGCGAAGTGCCTGTGCGGAAAAAAGAACACCAAAAATATCACTGAATTTTGTTCAATAATCCACCCATTCCTCCTTACCATTTCATGGCAGAACTTGGCCTTGAGGGGAACGGCGCCGTACTTGGCGTAGCAGGCCTCGCCGTGGTTGCCGCAGAGGACGGCCATGTCGGTGCAGGTGACCATCAGCAGGCCGCCATCGGCCACCGTCTGAATGGCGGCGTCGAGGAAGGGCGCCGGGCTGCCGTACGGGTCTAGGTCAACGACGGTCAGCCGTTCCCCCAGTCCGCTGCCCTTTCGCTTGTACATCATCAGACTGGTAGTGGTATTGGGATAAGATTAAATTAGCGATTGTAAACACAGAAAAGGGGCAATAAAAAGAAGATGAGAAGATTAAGACGCACCTGGCGTCGTCCTCGTTGACGATAACGGCCTCTGCGACGCCGTTGGCGGCGACGTTCGCCTGGATGGTGGCAATGGCCGCCTTGGAGATGTCATTTGCCACTATCTCCACGGGCAGCGGGCTGCCGGAGCGGCACTCCAGTGCGTAGCGAATGGAGCGCAGCCCAGTGGCGGAGAGGGCGTCCAGGATGGTGACCTGTATTATTCGGAATTTTAGAAATAGAGGATCTTTTGGGGCACTTCTCAGATCTTCCTTACCTTGTCTTTGATGAACACCTTCTTGCTCTTCTTCCAGAGACTATTCTTCAGGTAGGTGTGAACCGCCAGAACGCTGTTGATCATCATCAGGTAGTATAGTCTCAAAGAAAATCTAGAGAAGCTCAAATCTTACCTCAGATCCCGGTTAAACTCTTGCACCTTGTTGTAGAAAACGCCGGGCCGCTTGAAAATCTTCGCCTTCCCCTCGACAATCACCTCCTCAGAAGCACTGTCACTGCCATTAATGGTGGCCTCCATGACACGATCAAAGGCAAGGATAGAAGAAACCAGAGAAGTTTGGAAGATTCTTTAGAAGAGACTTCGGCTTCGTTTGTTGTTGTCAGACGTTTGCAGCGGCGGCGGCGGCGCTTCCACGTGACTTTCCCAGGCGCTGAGCAGCAGCAGCAGCTGTACAGCGTGTGCATATAGCCGCGCTGCAGCAGCGAAAGTGCTGGTGGGCGGAGCCAGTGTCTTGCACTGCAGATAAGAGAGGAGATGTGTACGCAGAAGGGAGCTCGTCTTCTTGTTTTGATCCGACTCCCGACACTTTGAGTAAGCGCTGCCACTTCTATTTCTTCAGCAGCCTGCGTGGACAACAACATCGACGTTTAAAACTGCTCTAACTTTTGGGTACCTTTTTTCATCCTGGTGTTTTGTGGGTGATCAGTGCTGTGGTGTAATGTGATGACCGTCGCTGGGTTCCTAACAACTCTTTGCTGGTGCTCTTCTGGTTCTAGTTCTCAGCATTGACCCTCTCCATCCAGCCACTTATTAGTGCTGCCTGCTGCCGTGTCAGCGCAGACCATGTCCCTCCTGGAGATCGACAAATTCGTGCAGACTTTTGTTCAAAAGTGCGTCCAGGTGATCGTCCAGTCGCGACTGGGCACCAGCAAGCGAACGCAGACGAGGTGTAACCCCCACGGCCGAGACTGGTTCTACTTAGACATACCCGATTTTCAGGACATCGCCGAGCAGACTGCGAGATGTCTTAAGCTCATCAACACAGCCACAGCAGCAGCATCCTCACCAAATCAGTCTTCAAACCCAAACAACAGCAGCAGCACCAACAGCACCAACTCCAACTCATCATCAACAAGTCAACAACACAAATCTACCCATTCTTCACCAAACTCTCCTCAGTGCTTCGTTCGAAAGAGCTGGAAGATTTGCTGTGAGATATCACTGCGCAACTCTGACGGCATCAGTCTAGTCCTCGAGTACTGGATCTTCTCCAACGTGCCAGTGGGCGTTTACTCCACCAACTCCTCATCTGAGACCTCGAATCAGCATCAGCAACAGAAGCAGCAGCAACAGACGCTCTACCAGCTACTGAGTCGCATGAGTGGCATGCTTAAGTCGCTCATCACTCTCAGCCGATCGACACCCGCCTACAAGGTCAGCTCAAAGGGCCAAAGTGCCGACTCCTACGTCATCTGCTACCGCGTTTTCCCCTGCGACGAAGCTTTCATCATGGACACTGTCAGTGGCGGTGGTGGCGGAACATCAAGCCCATCAGTCTTCTCTACGGCAAAGCCGCTCGGCACCATCAAGAGTTTCTGCAATGAGCTCTCCATCTCGCTGATCTACCGCACCAGCATGAGCATGAACTCGGCGGAGGAGGAAACAGTCAACAACAACATTCTCGCCGCACTGGACGGCGGACGCAATTGTGATAGGAGCACGACGGAGCAGCAGAATCTGCTGTTGCTTCCACTGAAGGATGACCATTTCAAGTCGGTGGAGGGGGAGGCGGTTACCGCCGACGCCGACTATGAACCGCTGGAGGCCATTTGCGACAAGACCTTTGACGTGACTGAGCTCTTCAAGCCCCTCAATCCGGCCTTTGCTTCCTTTCGTAAGACTTGTTAAACGTTCTTATGGCGCTTCTCTAACCTTCATCTTTGTTCCCCAAAACAGAAAAGGACAGCCTGGACGACCTCACCAATGGAACGCCCTTCAGCGCACTGCTGCCGGGAAAGGACGATCAGGCTGATCAAGAGGCGGCGGCGGCAGAGGTACAGTCCATAACCTCAGGCCACCAACAACTGGGCCGAAGTGACAGCGACTCGAAGGAGAACGAACAGCCGAGGAGGGCCAACGGCGGCGGCAGCAACAACAGCAGAACATCGGCGCCCATCAGCATTCCTCCCTCCAACGGGAGGGGTCTCTTCTCCTCACCGCCAAAGTCATCTGCCGCCGCCGGCGCCACCCTCTTCTCAAAGTCGCCGCAGACTCAGGGCGTCTACTCCACCTCCAACGACTCCTTCGTCTTTGTGGAGCTGAACGCGCCCTTCGCCTCGGACGACCGCGAGTTTGGCTCCTTCTTCCACGGCCCCTCGCCGACCTTTGTCAGCAACCCCAGCCTGAACGAGGAGAGCGTCCACAGCGGCGGCGGTGTCAGCGGCGGCGCCGACGACGGCGGCAGCAGTGAGATGATCAACGAGCTCAGCCAGCAGCTGGCCGAGCTGGAGTCCAATGCGCCGCAGTTTGACAGCTTCGTCGAGTCGATCTGCATCACCGAGAGTCAGGAGCTCAAGTTTGAGGCGTAATATGGTGGGACACTGGCACACTGTTTCTTTCACTTTTTCTTTAATTATTTCTCCTACTGTTACCTTATTTTCTCTTCTTTTTTTCCCTCAGTACCGTGTTAGCTGAAAATACACCCCACACACCTACTTTTTTCTGTTCGCTTTATATCCTACACCCTCTAGATTCTCTGTTAGTAGTCACTACAGCCATCTTGCATTTTGCGGTTCATTTCACAGTTTTATCTGCTGTTTTACTAAATTACTTTATTACTTTATCGATACCGAAAGTAAAGATACTAAGGTTTATACTTGACCGTTGTTCTAGACACTGGACTTTCATTTCTGTCCACTGAGCACACTGAGTAGCGATTTCTTCTCGGGCTCTAAGTAAGCTAATCTTTCAGAAACTCATTGCAGTGCAGCACTGAAACACTGCTTATCCAAACTCAAAGACAGAACATGTGTTCAGAGGGTTAATCAGGCAAGCCTTTGCCAACTTTTTAATGAAAGCGTGTATATAGGAGAAGGGAGAATGGTAGAATTAAGCATCGCCAGCGAGTCGAAAAATCGAACGTTTATCCAGAAGAGAGGAGAGAAGGAGATTTTCGTATAAAGAAAAGTGGTGTTTGTGTGTTTGTTTGTTTGTTTGTGTGTGTATCTTGTAAATCGGCACAATGACACAATGATTCAAAGAAGAAGGGAACGACCAGTGGAACTGGACTAGAAGCGTAAGCCTAAATCGTTACAGAGAAAAAGATAGGGCGCAATTCAGTCTTGGAAGGAAAAAGGGGGCAGCACTTCGCTAAACACTGTTTGATTTCTCTTCAGATTTGAATGAATGCTCTGAAGAGAAGTACTGCAAAGAGAAGTGTTGTTTTGTTGGTAGTGAAGAAAAGAAAAAGAACAGCAAAGTACATGGGCGCTACTGCGAGTACAACAATTACTGGTATAGGATTTCAATTGCAGAATTGGTCAGTTGAAAGGATTTGGGCTGTGCAGGACGGCTGATTAGCAGCCAGTACAGTGCCAGAAATGGGGCAGTGTACTGTTTTTTGGTGTAGCTGTTGATGGGCTGAAGTCAGCGAAGAAGGATCGCCCGGGAACAAATGTGTAGTTGTGACTGTGCCACTGTGAAACGGTCAAAGGATCGTGAGGGTAGAGTAAAGTAGAGTAAAGGGAGGGAAGGAAAAGAGATCAGGGGATCAAGAGATCAAGAAGGAAAAGGAGAGAGAGAGAAAAGGAATGAGAGAGGGAGTAAAGAGGATCATAAAAAGTCGCAGTTGTAAATTGAGAAAGTGTGTTGTGTGTACTTGTGTGTGCATGTGTAGAGTGTGTCTGCCTGTCTGTCTGCTCTTGTCACCGAAATCCAGATGTTGCAGATGCAAGGCGGGCAAAGAAGGAGCAACAACAACAACAACAAAAAGCCGAGTAAAATCAGTTCACTTCACACTTCAGCATTGACAAAGACAGACAGCAAGAGAGTTTCAGGCGTTGAGGGAATTGTGTGCAATGTGTGTAAAGTGTGTGAAATGTGTGTTGGAAAGTTGTGTTGTGAGAAAGACGCCAAAAGGAAGCCTGGATGGAGTGTGCATGGAGAGATCAAGGGAAGAGGACGTGAAGAGAGATGGTGAAAGAAGGAAGGAAAGAAAGAAGGGGAAGGAATTCGTCGAGTTCTGGAGTTCTAGGCCCGAGACAATCAGCGAGCACCGATCGCAAGCAAACAAACGAACAAGAAAAGAAAACCCGAGATCACCAAAAAGAGATAAGTAGTAGCAGCAGCACCACCCTACGAAATGATGCAGTTGGAGCCGTTCTTGAAACCCTGTTTCAGGCGAAACTCCAGTTCGGAGTCGGTGATGGAGCTTTTGCGCGAGTCCACCGAGTTTGACTCCAGGCTGTGGTTGCTGCCGAAGCTGAAACTCCCGAAGTGGTGGTGGTGATGAGGAGGCTCTTCCAGCGAGCCGCCAAAAAAGAGCCTTCCGAGGAGCTAATGGAGGCGCGGCTGAGCGGCGACACCTCCGCCTCCACGGAGTTTCCGCCGTCGCTCTCGTTGTCAGGGAAATTGCCTCCAACTGCAACTCCACGCTCCAGCTCCAGGCGCTCCAGCTGGATCTTCTGGCGGACCAGTTGCGTAAGATGCGCGAGACGTTTTCGTTGGCCTTTGCCGAGCAGCAGACGTGGCCAAACTCCCAGTCGATGCTCACCACCGAGTCGACCAGGTTGGTGTCGATGACACGGCTTCCCACCAGATCTAACAAAAAATGGTAACAATTTTGGGTTAATGGACGTTTCATGTAAGACACGCAGAGATTTTTTTCTTGTGGATCTTTGCCTTTGTCCAACTCACCGGTTTTGTTGGCGACGACGACCACCGGCGGGACGCCAGTTTCGCCTCGCAGCGCGTAGATGTGCTCCTTCAGGCGAATCACCTCCTCGTAGGAGTCGGCGTCGTCGACGGCGTACACCAGCAGAAAGGCGTCCGCAGAGCGAATTGCCAGCTCGCGCATTGCTGTGAGAATGAGTAAAATGGGGAAAGAAAAGTACAAAATGCGTTTAGTATTTTCTGGTTAAAGAAATTTCTAGCTGTGTAAATTCTGTAAACTAAGTGCTCTGAACGCTGTTGCTGACAGCGGGATGTCAGCAACAGCTGAGACTAGCCTGTAGTGCCTGTGGTGGTGCAAGGGCTCGAAGAAAGAAGAAGAAAGAAGAAGAAGAAGAAGAAGAAGAGAACAGTCACTTCTAATTGATAAAAGACAGGAGAGGTCAGGGTGGGGTCATGGTTTTCCATTAGCATTAAATGCTGAATTGTTTAAAAACCCAAGGGAAACCCATGAGCACGCAAGGGTCAACAGCACACTTTATTGCCTTTTAAACAAAAAAGAAGTAAGTCGATTGTTCTGAAGTCCTGCTCGAAATGACTACGAGTTGAAACTATAACACAAGCTAAACAAAGCAGCTCAACAAACAATCAAAAGCGATAGAAAGTCAATCTACCTACGAATGGTAGCTGCCGAGGTGCGAGCAGTCAACACCGCGTCACGTCGAGCCGCGGGATGTGATGGTACGCTCCTCCACCGTTGAATGTGATTCTCCACAAAGTGCTCCTCAGAGAGCAGGCGGCGGACGATGGAGGTTTTGCCTGTGGAAACCGTTAAAGTGAAATGAATAAATATAAATGAACTGAAAGTGAGGGGGTGATTACGATATTATGGTTATAATACGGGAGAGGTTGTAGCGTAATTAGAATAAGAATTTTAATGCAATAGCGTTTTTACTGTGGACATTTTTGGGGAAAATCCGGAAAAGCCCAGGGGCTCCCGGGTATCCTCCCCGAACTTTTGAGGCGCCTTCCCGAAAGACCATTTCGGTGTTTGCCTGCTTTTTGGTTACACCGTTTCTTGCGTTTTGCCGGGTTCCTTGGCAATTTTTGGGCCAACAGTTTCGACCCACGATTCCCTTCCACTGTCAGTTTCCTTTCTTTCCGTTTGCTTTGCACTGCCAGGAAAGGGAAAACGTCGGGTTTTTTTTTGGTATTTTTCTTTATGTTTCAATTGGTTTTTTTACTTTGGCCCACCCCTTTGTTACCTTTTAAATGGGGCCCCAATTTGTACTGTTTCCGCTTCAATGGGGGGTTGAAAAGGGATGGGTTACCCCTCTCGGCTTCTGGGTGGGTTGTAAACTCCCAAGGGTTTTGTTGCCTTTTGGCCTTCCTTTGTTCCAGCGTTACCCTCTCCACCAAACCTTTTAGAGGACCAGGGATTATCCAATTTCCGGCTTCGGAATTCTTTTTCTCTATTCAAACTTCCCCCTGTTCAGCACCGGTTCTCCAAACCCGGTAAACCCCTAAACCAAGCGTTTTAGCTCTTGTGTATTAGAGGTTTGGGCCTCTATCCATCAGGGTTTGGACAGGTGTACGTGGGGTTTGAGAGGGGGGAACGGTAGGTGCCCCCTCAAAACCCATCGCTCCCTGGCTACCTCTTTTCGGTGGTCGTTTTCTTTGGTCTGGCCGTGAACCTTTTTGGTCTTTGTCATTTTTCCCATCCCAAAGAACTAGCCGCACTCCCACCTTGGTCGGGGGGGCCTCTCGTGCCTCCCCGTTTTATTTTTCTGTTTTACTTAGAAAGGGTTTGGTTTTGGCTGGTCCCTTGCCGCCTTTCAAAACTTTTGGTTGCGACTCGTTTTTAAACTGTAGAGGGCTTGGCCCTGATCAGTCCGATCTCGATGCGGCTCAGGGCGTCGCCATGACGTTGTCCTCTCCTCGTACGTACTCGATCCCGGCAATGTCGTACTGCTGCAGGTGCAGCGCCAACCTGCCGAGTTTGCCGGGCAAGTCGACCTTGGTCAGCAGCCACTGCAGTGGCTTATGGTCCGTTTCGATGATGAACTGGCGTCCCAGTAAGAAGTAGTGCCATTTGTCGAGGGCCCACAGGATGGCCGTCGCCCCCCGCTCGATTGTCGAGTAGCGTTTCTCTGTGTCCGCTGAAGGTGCGCGACATAAAGTCCACTACTCGACGTCGGCCCTCGACGTCCTGCATCAGCACTGCACCGGTTCCCTTGTCCGAAGCGTCTGACCCGACGATGAATGGATGGTTCAGGTCGGGGAGGTGCGTGGTCGGGTGGTTGACCAGCGCCACCTTCAGCTCCTCAAATGAGGCGGTGCACTCGTCCGTCCACTTCAGCTTTTTCTCCTTTGTAGCCTGGTACAGCGGTTGCGCCAGTACTGCGAAATTGGGCACTAGATCTCTAAAAAAGCCAGCCAACCCCAGAAACCCTTTCAAAGCTTTGGGAGTCTCTGGGGCAGGGTAGCTCTTCAGGATCCTGGCCTTGTCCTCCTTGATGGTTCTCTTCCCTTCCGTGATCCGGTAGCCAAGGTAGTCGACTTCCTTCACGCCAAAGTTGCACTTTTCCGCATTGAGCCGCAATCCTGCTTTTCGAACTCGCTCGAGTACCTCTCTGACGTGTTGTTTATGTTCGATTTGGTCTTTCGAAAAAATCAACACGTCATCGAGGTAAACGAAGACGAATTTCAAATCTCCAAGGATCCTTGTCATCATCCTCTGGAAAGTGGCTGGAGCGTTGCATGCTCCGAAGGGCATGCGTTTAAATTGCCACAGCCTCCGGTCAGCCGCAAAAGCAACTTTCGGGCGGTCTTCCTTCTTCAGGGGCACTTGGTAGTACCCCTTCCGGAGGTCCAGTTGGGAGAAGATGCGGGCCTGGACCACCAGCTCAAAGAACTCATCGACCCGAGGCATTGGGAACTGATCTTTGACTGTGATCGCGTTCAACTGCCTCAGGTCAATGGTCATCCTGAGCGAGCCATCCTTCTTCCGCAGTGCCACTACTGGAAACTGCCAGTCGCTGCTCGACTCCTCGATGACGTCCTCCTTTAGCAGCTCCTCAACGTGTTCCGACACGGCACTGGCGTAGTGTGCCGGAACGCGCCGACCACGGATTGCGATCGGTCGGTGATCACCGGTGTCAATCCGGTGTTCGACTACGTCAGTCAGTCCGACGCCTTGCATCAAGTCGGCAAACTCCTCTAAGATCTCCTTCTTCAGCTGATCCTCGATTTGCTCCTTTTCTTCCTGTGCCACTCCTAGCACTCTTTGCTCCGCTTTCTTTTCGTCCTTTGATCCTTCTTCAGGTGGTGACTTCAGCGTCAGCTCGCCATTTGTCACATTGACCACCCCACCATTTTCCTTAAGCAGGTCAGCCCCAACGATAGGCTCATCGACATCCGCCAGGTAGGTGGGGTGGGTCAACTGTTTGCCAGCCACTTCTATCTGTAGAGAGACCGGTCCACGCGCCTCCATCTTGCTCTCGCCATCGGCCAGCACAAACGTCTTCACCGGGGCTACCACTTCTGGAAAAACTTCCTCAGGTAGAATCGTGATGACAGCCCCGGTGTCGACGACTGCTTCCATCTGCACGTTCTTTACTTTGACGGTTGTCTTTGGTCGAGGGTCGACCCGCGCACCCACAGTGCCCACTCGGCGTCGACATCCAGCACCACGTCGCCAGTAGTTGCCGCCTACTTTATTGGGATTCAAAGAACAAAATTTGGCCGAATGACCGGCTTTCTTACATAAGCGGCAAATGTGTACTTTCAACTTTGGGCACTCATTGGTGACGTGTCCTGTTCCCTTGCAAAAGTTGCAATCCCAGTTGCTCAGATTGGTCAGTGGGCGATTTATTGGTTCCGGTGCTTTGATGCTTTCGATTTGTTGTCCTTTGGCCTGGTCCGTCTTCTGCAAGCCGTACAGATGGTCTTTGATGAAAGGGGCCACTTTTTTCCAATCTTCGCGAGTTGCCACTGCCAACTGAATGGACACCTGCTGTGGGAGGCATCGGCACACAGCGCTGATGAAGTCACTGCGCACCACTGCGTCTCCCTGTTCAGCAACCAACATTGCCTCCGTGACGCACTCGTACAGATCCTGCCAATCAGCGACCGTAGAGCGCAGCGTCATCAGCTTCTTGCCTAGCTTCTTCTGAAAGTACCCGAGCAGGCTGAAGGAGCTCTGGTACTTCTCTTTCAGGTAACTCAGTGCATCACTTAGAGATCCCATGAGCATCACAGCGTTGCTGTCCGAGGTGTGGACTGCATCTGAGAGCACCTTCAGCTGGCTCTCTTCACTTGCACCGGCCACGCGTTGCTCAAACTTGCGTAGAAATCCCACGAAGGACTCTACTTTTCCATCGTGTTCCAGTGCTTTTTCCTTTGGCAGTTGTGCTTTGGGTTCAGCCGGACTTTTGCTGTTCTCCTTGCTTTCCGCCTTTTTCAGAGTGAAGTACTGAAGCCAAAAGCCATGTGACTCATTTACAGCTTTCTCTTGCTCCAACTTGTCCGCGACCATCATCAGAAGAGAGTCGTACTCTTCCATCAAGCTTTTCACCGACTCATTGGCAATGTTGCCGTTGAGCAGCGTGGCGATGCGCCCGCTCATGATCTTCAGTCGGGTCTTCTGGTGACCTGTGACTGTTCTCCTTGACTGCTTGTTGAGTCATTTTCTTCAATCGGCGGGGTAGTTGGCCCACCATTCAAAGGAGCGGCGGGCCGCCCCTTGGCCAGCGTGAACATCGACGTGGCCACAGCGCAAAGTGCTGTAATGATCCATCGCATCAGTCGAAACATCTTCACTTGCTTGGTTAGCGTTGAGTTCTTGCAGACCGTTGCCACCAATAGAGTGGTATGAGGTTACGTAGCGCTCAAGCTTCCAGAACTAAGATGATTTAATGACTTAAAGTAGCGTCTTTTATACACAAGTGGGACATAGTTTGAGCCGGCAACAATGCCGGCTAAAGTTCCCTAGCGGCTACCGGCCGCTACTTATTGATTATGACAATCGGAACGGAGGATCGTAGGCGTAAGTAAGTAAGTAAGTCACTCATTTTTCATTGCTCCGATCAATTTCGATCTGTGTTTCTATTACTGGTGTTGACATTTTCCCCTGACAGTCTGTCTGACAGACAGACCGATACGGGAGAGATTGAGTACAGCAGCAGCAGTACTCGGGTGGCTAGACAAAAGCTAGACTTGTGCTGCATGTGAGTTTGCTAGTGTGTTTGGTGGTAGTAAACAACACGCAAGCAAAGTACCCGTTTAGCACTTGCTAATTCCGGTGTGAGGCATTCCTGTAAAGGCGAACCGTAACCGCACCGAACATCAGTGCACCCGAACTTTTTTGCTTTTTCTTTCACTGTTGTTGTTGTTGATGTCGTTAATATTCGTTTACTCGGTTTTTTGCGTTGATCGATGCCAGAGAAAAAGAGAAAGAAAGAGTACTGCCACCACTAATCAGGAAGTGGTAGTAGTGAGGGGACTCAAAGGGCTTCAATGTTGGGTAATAGAAACGGCAGCAGCAGCAGCAGCCGCGACCCTTCTAACTTATTGAACCCCGATTGCCGTTATTTTTAGGGATTTAGCCGCTACTTTAGCTGCTGCTGCTGTGATAGTGTTAAGTCTGGTGCCTCTGTGTGCTACAAACTGAGTAAGTTTTTACTCGAGAGGAGAAAAAGAGAAAGAGTGAGTGACACTTCCTTGTTTGCCTGCCGTTTTTCCGTTTTAACTCTCTTCTCTCACACACCTTCATTTGCATAAAAGCAGCACTACCCGAGAGCACTATCACTTTCACCCGCTCAGTATCACTACTACTAGTTTTTCCCTTTATTCAAGACTCTCTCTCTAGCCCATTCCCCTGAAGTACCCTCGCACCCTGTACACACACACACACACACACTTTCAGCTAGCAGAAGGGGCTCAGAGTGCAGACACGCTCGGGTAGTGTAATCAAATATTTGAGCTGTCTAGCATCCAATGAATGAAAGTATGAAGGGGAGAGAGGGGTGAGAGGGTGCTGATAGAGAACAGATAATAGCTGCTGCCTGTGTATTATAGACCAGCCATTCGGTTCCCTGTTCCCTACCCGATCTTTCTGTGTAGTGGCGGTGTACTTAACTCGGCAGCAACTCTCAGAGCTGCTGCTACGGCTTCTGTTGCCCTATCCATTTGATCCATCTATCATCATCATCATCGTGATCATCATCGAGCAAGCAAACACGCAAGACAATTTGGTTCTGCCACCACCGCCACCGCTGCTGCTGCTGCGTTTTAATTGTACAACTACTACGCATCAACCGTTTGGAAGAAAGAGAAGGGGGAAAAGCTTTGCTGTCGCTGTTGTTGTTCCTGTTAGTGGTAGTACTAGGAGTGTGGTTGTTTAGTTACTTTCAGTCCTGTCATCATCAGTGAGAAGGCTATGCGCACACAAACACACACACACACACATACGTTTCGAGATGTTTCCGCAAAGTAAAGAAAAGGCAAAAGAGAAAGCACTGGGAAATTGCACGCCAAGGAAGAATCTTGAATCCATTCATTCTCCCTATTCACCAGCACTTTTCCGCCTTCTAAAAACCAGAAAGTAGTAATTTTTAGCTGTAAAAAGACAATAGCATCACTGGCACTTCCTGTCTGTCTGTCTTGCTTGATTTAGACTTTATTACTGGCGTTTTAAAAGTGCCTGTTGTCACACTACTGTACTGGTGTTGTCCCTCATGATACCCGCACTGAAAAAAATGAAATAAAATAAAGAAGTGAACAACAACAATAGCTGATGCTCAGAAAGTGCTGATGGGGAAAGTGATCACTCAGTGAATGGGCTGCACCACACAGCACACACAGCAAAGATTTCAGATTGTGACAGCTTTCTTAGGCTGCTGCTGCTCTCCATTGAACTCATCATCCTCCACTGCCGGGGTCAATGCGTTTTCAGTGGAGAGGGGGTGATAGTCTTTCCTATCAGCCGTCCCTTCCTCAAACCCTCTTTTTATTCTCCGTCTTTATATGTTGACATTTATGATTTACCATTCTGTAAAAAAGATGGAGTGCGAAAAAACTGAGAAGGAAAAACTGCCGCTGCAGCTGCCGCTCATTTATCGCCGACCGCTGCACACCACCACCACCACTACCACCAGCTGACAAGATTTCATGAACAAAACTCTCTCTCATCTCACAGAGCTCATCGAACTTTGCGGAATAGGAAAATAAGAAGAAGATACTACAGCTCAATGTTAAAGAATAGAATGGAATTTTTTCTTCCTGTACCGGGTCCTCTTAAAACGATCTGGCAGCAGTTCACATCATTTTTCAGCGGCAATCCTGCTGATCAAGGCTGCTGCCGATCCGTAGTTTTCCCATTGTTTTTTCCCATTGTTCTCAACTGTAATCTGCCGCCGCTGCCGTTGCCGCTTTATATTCTCTTTTCATTTTCTCTTCCTCTTTCAATTGTATAATTCAATTAGCAGCCATTGTCTTCGACGGCGGCAGCAGCAGCACAACCACGGCAGAATCTGTCAACTCTAAACGAGGAAACTGAGACCGGCAGTTTGCCGACTGCCACTTCTGCTGCCGCTTTCCAATCTCATGTTTCCCCTTCTCATTCCCACAGGGCTTGTTCAGGCAAGTTTGAGCACACACACACACAAACACTGGAAAACGAATACAAAACGATACGGCAATTATTATTTAAGGCCTGCCATTCTTTCCCACTCTGGTTCGCGCAACTGCTTTTTTACTACCCGAGCAAAAAAAGAAAAACACAACAGCGATCAAATTGAGCATCTGGAGATGCGACAGAAGCAGCAGATTGTGGCAGTGTCAGGCAAAAGACAGAGGAAAAAAGAAGTAACTGCCTGCAAATCTCCGTTCCTCTTTTTTAAAGGCGAGATGTGATTGTCGTGGCAGAAAGAAAAAGTTACTGCCAGAACAAGACGGCAGTTCCGCCGCGCTGCAGGGCGCAAACTGAGCTAAACCGAACCAAATCGAACATTGCACTGGATTGACCAGACTGTGCACTGAAGCGCGGACTCAATCTCGCCGTTCCGTTTCAGAGTGCAAGTCCCCTTCCTGTGTTCTTTCTATGAATATGAACTTTTATCTTTTTTTCTTTCTTCTCTTTTACAGGCCAGTGACACCTTGGTTCATGGGCGGATGCACACTCACACACACAGGCACATTCTGCAATCCACAAATGCAAACTTTTTGCCCCTTATCTCCTTGCTGCTGCTGCTGCTAATTAGGCAAACCTCTAAGTCTAATTTAATTAACACCGCCACTGTCATTGCCATTGGCGACGATTTTTTGCACCCTTGTCGATGTGTACAAGTGCTGCTTTGGCCTGCCTCTGATGAGCTCATCTCGTGATGTTCTCATCAGTTTGCTGCTGTTGCCCGTCTGTCTGTTTGCTTTCAGTTCAGTTTGCTTGCAGTTTTCTGGCCTGGCAGGCAATTGATGAGGCACCGAGGACAAATCGACAATCCCACAGTGGCCACTTAGGGTGCTCAGACACAGACACAGTCACAAACATGCACTTCATCTATCGATCTCTCCTGTTTGCCCCCTCTTTCTGGTGCACCTAGCTTGCCTGCCTTTCTCTTTTCCAATCGTAATCCTCGTATACCCACTTATGCACACATAGAGTAACACATACTTCTTTATCTTTCTTCTTCCACTTTTCTGTGCCATAATGATGATGCGATTATAGCAGAGAAAAAGAAGACAGGAGGTAAAGCGATAAGAGAAAGAAAGAAAGGGGAACTTCCTATAACAAACTAGTGTAGTGTTCTGTGGCTCCATGCTCAATTGAAACAGAAGAAGAAGAAGGAAAAAAAGAGGGGTTGTGTGAGAGGGCAAGAGAGTTGGGAACCCAGAGAGAGCGAGGTGAATGACTCTGCACATAAACACACTTTCAGTCAGGCAGTCTAGTGGGACAATGCACGCTGCCAGAGCATCAGCACCATCAGCACTGGCACTGAATCCTGCACCGGCGCAAGCCACTTCGATCCAACCCGATCACAGCAGCAGCAGCAGCACTGAGTGCACCAGAGCAGGAGCTCCCCACTGCTGCCACTGATCGATGACATCGGCAGGCAATTACTTTCCATATCAATGGCGCCAATCAAGTCGCCCGGGTGCCCGCTGCATGTCTGTACTGTACAGTACAGTGCTGTTTGTTGCCAAACAAGGTAGAGCACATAGGTGGACATCGGAAAGAGAGAAACTGAAAAAGAAAAAGGAAGAGAATGCCTGTGTGTGTCCACCGCTGCCGCCATTCAAAGTTCAAACAGTGCTGCATTACAAAAAGAAAAGCTCTCTTTCTCTTTTCATTCTGAAACAGGATACATCGTTCGGAAGTAAAATTGAGCGCGCGCTTGCTGTGTTTAATGTTCAAGGGGATTCTCAGACACTGATTCTCTTTAGTTGTTGCAGCGACGGGCAAGGACGTGATTCAAGGCTGCTGCACTGTGTTCACTGAATTGAGACCTTCAAAGCCTTCCCTTCTTTTTGCAATACCTGGACAACAACTGTAAGAGAAAAAAAACAGCTTCACCTTCATTCGCATCCTTCCTTTCGCTCTCTCTTTCTCTTCGAGGCCATTGGCTCGTCTCTGGTTGCTGCTACTGCCGTCTTTTCAGAACAGTAATAATAATGAGACTAATAACAAAAGTAGCAGTTATGACGTCGTCAAGAGTTGCGGCCCGCGCTCATTAATTAGATGGCTTGGGTGAGAGTCACTTTCACTTTCTTCTTCTTTTTCTCCCATTCTCCGATTATGGACAATAAGTTTCAAATTACCGGTGACATCTACTTCAAAGTTCTACTGCCTTGACAAAAAAGTGGGTTCTCAATCGTCAAATAGGTTTTTATTTTCTCTCTCATAGACGTCATTTTACCGTTTGTCGTTTGCTTTTTCTATTTTTTCTCTTTTTACTGTCAACTGTCTGTTGAAATAATCCGAATCAGCTTGCACAAAATGCTCTTCTACCCTCCGCCCTTATAATGTCAAAATGCATGCATCAAAATAACGAGGATGCATGCATAATCAAACAGAAATAGAAGGCAGTGTCCCTCTTTGCCTTTTTGATTTGGTTAGTGCTCCTCACGCTAAACCTGCTTTCCCTTCTTTGTCTCTTTTTTCACCCAAACTCGGGTCTGTCTTCAGGACAATGCACCTTTTGATTTGTTGTTGTTGTTTTTGCTGCCTCTACTGTTGCTGCCCTTGCTTCTGAAGCTGCTGCAGCCACTGTCACTGATTGTGATTGCTCCTCTACTACTACTACTCTTCCACTCTACACCCAACTACTAATTACTGAATTACTCAACTGCCGTACTTTGCAGGGTACACTGCTGTGTAATAAGGGTAAATTGAATTCGCGGAGCTGAGCGTACTTTTTAACACAACAAAATTCAGTGGAATACTAGGATTACTGGGACCTCGGCAGCCACCGCCGCCGCCGTTTTTGGCTCTCTCGTTTTTCAGACTAAAAAGCAGCCAGTGAAGGAAAAAGCTGAAGGCTGCCAAAAAACCAAGCAAGCAGTCTGCAATTAGCTGTTAGTTTAAAATAAAGTGAAATTGTTGCTTGCACACATACAGGCGGTACTTTCGATGCAACAGCAGCAGAAAAAATGCACTGCAAGGAAGCATCCCCGGGCTGAAAAGTTCAACGCCGCTTTACTTTTTCATTTCAAACTACCCACTCGTGGACGGCATTTTAGAGTAGTGGCCACTGACCACCCTAAAACAACCAAAAAGGCAATCAAATAATATTAGCGATTGCAGCCTCTTTGACTGTTAGTGTGAACTTGTTTGTTGGTTTTCGTCCTGGACTGCAAACGAATTGACCAGTTCGATCAAGTCTAGTTCGAGAAATGCAGCTGCAACTGTTGTTCTTTTTCACCATTTCTACCCTTACTTTTTCCTCCCGTTTTGCCTGGCTGCGTTCTAAACTTAATTAAAGGGCGCGGTTGATTAACGACAGCGAGTGATGGTGGTGTGATTGCGCAATAACAGTTTCGGTTGGTTGAAAATACAAAACACATTGCTGCTGCTGTTGCTCTTGACTTGCACTTTAATTTCTACTATAGATAAATAAATTAGTCGTGCTTAATTAATTGCACTTTTCTTTAAAAAATACAGCAAAAAATTGCTTTTGCAGTTGGGTGCATCAAGTGCATAAAAACGCTCATTTTGTCAAAAAAATTTAAAGCAAAATTTAAATGCCAAAGCACTAAAAAAATACAGTTCAGTTGATCATTCAATTAGAAAGAGGAAAAACAAAACTAAAAAATTCAAAACTAATCTAATTTTAAGTTTAGTGCAAGAAGGGGAAAGAAACTGCATTGAAAAAATGAGAGAAAGAAAGAAAACACAAAAAAACGTACTTCTCGATTCTCAATTCCTCTTTTCTACTCTTCCAATTGTTAATTAGAAGAAAACGGCACCGCAGCCATTGTTGCCGCCAATGCTGCAGCTGCTGTTGGTGACAGCCAGGGACAAACAAACAGACAAACAGACCGACAAACAAGTACACAAACACAGACCCACACACAAACACACACAGAAGAAAAAAAGACAAATCAGCCTGCCAATCGAGGGCAATTGGACGGAGTGCTCCACTCTGTCTCTTGTTGCTGCTCAGTTTAGGAGGAAGTTTGGTGTGGTCAGCCCTGGCACGATCACCACCGCAATCACCGGTGGTCGCAATGTACTGTCCCGTACTGTACTGACCATCAAGTACACTCGCTGTCACTAATTCAATTAGCATCTCTTTCTCCCTTTCCTTGTTATTCCTGTGCAAGGAGTGCTAATTGCGCGTGATGCAGCCACTGTGCAGCCTACGCTGGCTGGTCAGTTGGCTGGCCAATTGGCCCACTACACCAGTGGGCACCAGTGGCAGTGGCAACCGCAGCAGCAGTAATGGAGCCATTTAATTAAAAGTTAATTTAATCATCAATTAGAGATTTTGGGTGGAGACCACCACCCCACCCAAAGCGCACAGCAACACAAAGTGAGTCCCCAGTGATAGTGAAAATCACAAAAATGATGAGGAAGGACGGAAGAGATTTGCCCATCCCTTTTTGCAAAACAGTACAACTAAATGCTCAGTAAATGGCTTTTCCGTGTACTTTTTCTTTGGAAGCTCTAGAGAAGGTGGGAGTTTTTGTGTGGGAGGTGAGTGTGTACTAGTAAATTAGCTTATTTGTCAACTACTACCGCCACCATCAACAGATTGTCAACATGTCAACAACAACAACTCAAAATTCAAATAACTTATTTTGCTAATTAAAAGTGAATTAAGCATTCTAATTAAAAACAAAGTTGGTAAAAAAGTTGTTAGCACTTACCGACACGCCCACTTCCCAGAACGACCACTCGATAGTGGAGGAGCACCTTTTCCTTATTTCCGCCGCTCTTCCAAGTGAAGCTGCCGGGGAAGGCCAGCTTGGAGAGGCCCAACATGCGAGATGGAGCCATCTTCTGTCTTTAAGAGGCTTTCTATTGAAAGTTAGAAAAAGGTTGAAAACCCAAAGATTACTTATACTGTTAAAGATGATGTTTAGATAGGTGATAGTCATTACTTTAAAGAATCACGGGAAAGTAAAGGCAGAGGTGTGACAAAGAATGTCAGTGGTGAGTTGGTGCAAATAACAATATCAAAAGACAATCAGATGTTTGATTGTGTTATGGTGGTGCAGAAGTTTAGGTGTGCAAAAATTTAGAAGTTTGAAGAAATCCAATCAATGACTTGAAGTGCAAGAAAAGGTGAAATCTGGGATACTCAAAGTAGTTGAAGATGTTTGAATACTGTGGTTACTGTTGTAGTAGTGGTTGAAGTGTTGACCGATGCGACGACCAAGTTCACTGAGGCGCTGGTGGTAATGTACTCGGCCGTCGATGGACAGCATCGTACTTTTATACTGGTGAGGGTGGTGCAGGCCGATCAAGCAAGTGGTTGCAGTGTGGTTAGCACCGTCAAACGATTGTCGCCTGTCTGCCAGTTCGCTGTCAGCTTTGCTTTGCATCAAACAAGCGACTGCTGCATCTGCTGCTGATGTTGGCGCGCGTTTTGGTCACATTTAAACCGAAGACAGCTGCTGCAGACGATGTTCACTTTTTGGGTGGAGAACGATGAGATGAGATGAGTGAAAGAGAGAAGAGAAGAGAAGAAAGATCTGTGGTCGCAGTGCAATATAGCGCAAGAAATGAGCGTCGAAAAGTGCTGGCGGTTGCTTGGCCGGTGCTAGTGGCACTGCTGTGGTTGTTTCGAGTTCCCGGACTGGTTCCAGCTGCTGCTGTTTCTTTTGGTGCTCTTTTACCACTGAATATTCATCGACGAGGGTAGAGCGGAATAAAGAAGAAATAGGGTAGAAAGAGGAAGAAACTGGTTAGAAAGTGCCAAGTAGAAAAGAGTGGCATTTTGCTTCTCCTTGGTACGCCGTTTTGTTTATCAACAAGAACGCATGTACGGAAGAAACAGGACAACAGCAGCAGCAGCGATGATTTGTATGTGTGATCAATGATCAACGCGTAATCAGTCATTCGGCAGCTTTGCTTTTCTCTTTTTCTCTGATGACACTTTTTGCGACAGTGCGAGAGATTGAGATTTCTGCTGTCGCTTTGGTCCCATGAGCTTTTCCTTCTGCGAGACCTTTCCATTACCTTGTTTCTTCCGCATCTAATCTTAGAAGATGAAAATAATAGTAATAGTGTTGAATTTCTTATAAACACAGAGACGTAGACAGTTAGTAATAAAAATAACAACAACAAAAACAACAACAATAAATAGCAGATTTCCCAATCAGGTTGACAGGATGTGTGATGAGATAATGGATTACCATTTCAAAATGAGAGAGGGATAGAGAGAGAGAGAGAGAGGCGAGCCCTGTTCACCGATCTGATGACGGAAGAAGCATCATTTGGTTTAGTCTATCTAGTATTTCAAATGTATTTTTTTTAGCTCCTCTCCTTTCTTTTGAGCGCTCAAATTTATTCAGTGGCCAGGCCAAACTGGCACTGTCATCACAACGATTGGATTACAGCGGCAGCAGCAACATTAGCAGCAGATTGAGGTCGATCGACTTCCAATCAAACTAACTGCCTGTCTGCACAGCTAAACCAAACACTGCTGCTGCTCTGTAATAATAAATAAAGAGAGAATCGCGGCAATAAATCCGTGCAAACAGTGTGAGAAAAATCCAGAGAGAGAGTGCAAAGAGGAGAAATCAGCAAAAAACTGTAACAAGGTCAGGGCAAGGCTACTACTACAGCAAACGGCAAACACTGCTAAGCAGGCACAAACAGCCAATCTCCTTCACCCCCTCCGTTGATGCCTTTGATGCCTTCAATGCACTTGGAATGTGTTGTCTTTCTCCCTTCTTCTGTGTGTAACAAAATATGGAAATGAAGGGGAGGAGTCCCTGATCGAAGATGAACAAACGCTCTAAAGAGCAAAAATTCAGGGCCACCGAACGAGAAAGAGAGAGAATTGATGATGAGATTTGCATTCGACAGGCGCTGCCGCCGCTGTCCTCGCCGCCAATTTAATCGCTCGATTAGATCGAAGCGATGTGTTCTGTTCTGTTCGGCTGCCCTCTTTGGTAGCTTTTCATTCAGTAGTTCAGCGCAGCCCAACTTAAGCTAAGCCAGTGTTTGCCTAGTCGTGTGTGTGTGTATGTGTGAGCCAGTGTCGTGTCATGTGTTCAGTGTTCAATTCAATTTGGCCAACTCTACAATTTGCCGTCTGTTTATGCATCAGCAGAAGTTGTGTAGTAAGGTGGTGGAGGAGGAGGAGGAGGAGGCGTTGAAATAATAATAAAATAAAAGAAAACAGATCTATCTGCTGATGAAAAGAAGAAGAAGGAGAAAGAGAAGGAGACCGTTGAACGAGGTGCCTGACGTACGTCACGACCACCACCACCGCAAACCAAACTGTTGTGCACTGTGCAGTTGTACAATTAATCGCCAGAGAGTAAAGCCAAGGCCGCTTTCAGTGCTGCTGAGACAGCCAACAGTGACGCAAGCAAGTGCCACCAATTCTCTCAATGAAAAAGAGTCCGACTCCCTCCTTTTCTCCCTCTTGAATGCAGGATCTTTCTCTCCCCTCCTTTGTAGATCTCTCTCGAATGTGAGATTTTGAGGTCAGCCACTTTGCACAGCGACAGACACTGACACAACACAAGACGCCAAACGCACTCAAACAGTGAGACCCACTCACTCACTCACTCACTGTACTCGATGCTAATGGACAGAAGGCAATGGCAGCAACAGCAGCAGCTGAAAGTGGCCACTTGCTTTCTCTCACGCTCACTCGCTCTCTCTCTCTCTCTCTATTCTCTCTCCCCTTTGCACCAGAAAGTGACCAGCAGCAGCCAACTGAATAAGTGCACCAGCACCATTAACGCTGATGAGTCAATTTCAATTCTGGTTCCAGTTCTGCCGTTCAGCCAGCAGTAGCAGCAGCACTCTTAATTGTTGCAACGTTTTCCGCCACCCACTACTACTTCTTCTTTTGTTTTGCTGTTTGTTTGTTGATTGGGTTGTTGATGCTGTTGCTGCTGCTGCTTATCGCCCAGCCAGATAGAGAAAGAAAAAGTTTTCAGAACCCAAAAAATGCACCCGAATGACCGAGTGCAAGCGAGCAAATAAACAGGCACAGTCAGTCAGGCAAACAAACAAACAAAAAAGCGAGATAATAAAGACAGTGGTAGTGGCGGAAGTGAAATCATAAAAGGCAGTCAGGCAAGCGGCCATTGACAGCCCGTCCAAGTGCTGTTTTACGATGCTGATGATTGTTGTGATAATAACTAGTGAAAAGTGTGTCACCAATTTACTCCCAGCGTTTCTGCACTATGCGAATGCGAATCATATTCAGCTGCAATTAAATTCGAATAAAATAAGTATCGTTTTGAGTGAAAGATTGGTGTCAGTGAGCAATGACACTGTCTAAGGAAAGTGAAAGAAGGTTTTTTGACGACCACTGATTGGTCGGTCAGTCGTTTGCGCTTCATTAGCTGCACTTTTGGCGACAGAAGTAACAGCCGATGATGATGACAATTCGATGGGCTTAAGTGGTGATGCTGACCGTCACCATCAATTATTAATTACTGCAAATTGTTTACATGTCTCGTTGGGGGTGGAGACTGGACTGGACTTTTGGGCAACCCACTTGTCACTTTCCTCTTCATGCCCACTCTCTAAAGCTCTTCAATTGATTAATTGAGAGGCTGAATTTGGGCCAGATTTTCTCTTTTTGAACTGAGCAAGTTCTTTCGTACGAAAGCAGCCTTCTTCTCCTCCTCTTCCTTCTCTCATCTCGATTGACATGTCGACATGACACTGCTCTGGTCTGCACTGCACTGCACTGCAGCAGCAGCAGAACAGAAGCAAGAAAACGGCTAAGCGGACAGTAAATCATTGCCACCAAAAAACGAGGGGAAAAAGCGGCAAAAGTAGTTCAATGCCACGCACTGCTGCTGCTGTTGCTGGTGATGCAAAGAAAAAGGAGAAAAGATATCGGTCGATTGAGTGGCTGCAAAATAACAACAACGGCGGCGGGGATAAAAGTAAAGAAGGAGAATCCTTTCTTGCAGCAGCAGCAGCAGCAGCCGTCGCATCGATCGTCTTCCAAGCGACTAAGCAGCTCTCAGGCACAGACAAACCAACCAACCGACTGACAAAAAAAAGTTGAATTGAAGTAGCGAGACATTCCACGTTATTAGCGTTTGTTGGCGGTTGGTGGTGTTGATGGTAGCAGCAGCAGCAGCAGTCAATTGGGCACACACATTTTCCTTCTGCTTTATTGCCTTTGATACACTTCTCTTTCTTCTTTCTCCTCTTTATTGTTATTACTACTGCTGACCACCAAACAGAATGAACAGCAACCAAGCAAAATGATTGCCTTCACCTCAACCTAAAAAGAATTCAAAACTACACTTGGAATAAACACTTTAAAACACACTTTACAGTTAAAAAAGAATTTAGGTTAGGGTGAGCTCGGTCATAGATCACCAGCACCGGCGGACAAACCGTTTACGGTTGACAAGGACAACTGCTGCTGCTGCTGTTTTCAGTGCTTTCCAGGTCGGCTACGAAACTGGCCAAAGTTGTCGATAACAAATGACTGTTGTCGCCAGGCAGCTAACCGTTCAGTCAGTCAGTCAGTGAGCTTTTCAGCTCCCTAGTTCTGCCTGCCAGCCGACCATTGATGCGAAAAAGGTCAAGTTTAAAGCTGGTCCGCTATATCTAAGTGGTGACAGCAGCAGCAGCAGCAGCGGCAGCGATGACAAGCAATCGATCTCTTCTGCTTCAGTGGCCACCAGAGCACACGACAGTGACCAGAAAGAGTGACCAGTTCTGTAGTTCTTCTTCTTAGAAGTAGACAAATTCTTAAACATCAGATGCCCCCTTTTTCCCTTTGTTGCCGCTTTCTTCTGCATTCTGCACTCACCCGTCAGTGCTGGCAACAGTATGCTAGTGCTGGTGCTGGTGACCTAGTGCTGGTTTTTTGTGGGGGTGCTGCTGCTTTCTGGAGCAACCTAAAAAGAGATGAAATGATAGGAGTGATAGGAAGAAGACGAAGGGACAGTCACTTCATTAGGTTAATGGGTTAATAGAACAGCGGACTTGCTGGTTTGGTGGTAGTGGTGGACACTGCTCCTCTTCTTTTCGGGTGACACTCTCTCTCACATTCTCGTTGACAATTGTACTCCCACACACAAACACACTCAAAAAGTAGCTTACTCTGTCTCCCCCGCATCATCTCTGCATCACTGCCCACTTCTCCTTGGTCTTTTCTATTTAATTTTATCCAAATCAATTGCCTGTGTTTGCCGTGTGCAAACTACCAAATGCCAATCAACAGAAGACCTGAAGAGCTTGATCACAGTTGATGCAGTCTTGAACACAAACCACGAGTCCGATGTTTGTCTCTTCTTTCAATCCTGCTAGAAGCTAAATAACAAACGCGCTGAAACGGGCACAATAACAATTTTTTCAACCCCTATTCTGATGACATTTTAAGAAAATATCTCATTTTTTTGTTGGAAAAAAAGAATCGAGTGGGAGTGTGCTTTGCCTGACCTAGGTCAACTCTGTTTTCCGCTCATTATTCTTCTTCTTTCAAGTGTGAAGGTGTTTTTACATAGAATTTTGTCAATTAGGGAAAAAATGTAATCAATTTAGGTTAAACAACATCTGAACCTGAGTATTATAAATAGAAGAAAAGGTAGTAGAAAAGCAGTAGGCAGCGACGGTAAATGTTTTCAGGTTAATGTTGCAGCTGCTGCTCTTTCATTCTTTTTACTACTCTCACTACTATTGTCAGCAGCTACGGTTTCAACTGAATTGATAAAGTGTGTGCGAGAGTGTGTGGGCGTTGGAATAGCAGGGCAATCTCTCTCGCTCTCTTACTTTTATTTCCTCTTCTCTTGCTCTTCTTAACTACTATTCCAGCAAGTGTTGTTGAACTTTCTCTTAAAACTTCTCTTCTTCTTCGTCTTCAAACTCGTTTCACTTCGCTAATACCACCAGCCAGCGTTTGCATCTCTGACGGTACGAAAGCGGTGCATCAAACTAGAACAGCAGCAACAACAGCACCAGCACCAGCGGCAAAAAAGCAGTTTCAGAGTTCATTTCAGTAGCTAGCTGAGCTGTTCAGTTTCAGGAACCGTTTGGTTCAGAGTGGCAAAGTGGGTCAACGCGTGGGTGAAATAAAATTGTATCATGGTAGTCCTCCTCTTCGTCGTCGGTGCTGGGTTTTATTATTGTCTAGGACGGTGTCTCGTTGCTCTGTCTCGGTCACAGCCTCGTCTTTTCCTACGTCAGAGTGGCTGATGGGAGAGAGAGAGAGAGAAAGAGAGTGAGATAGATGCGTTCATAATTGTTTGTCAGTCTTTCCCACAGTCTCTAAAATACGTCAGAATATTCTCTCTCTCTCTCTCTCTTTGACTCTCACGCTCCACTTCTTGGCCTCCTTCTTTGCCACCGCAGCTGCTTCTGTTGCTGCTGCTCCTAAATCGATAAATCTTCTTCGATGTACGTGACGAAGAAAATCACCCCTCACCTGCTGTCTTTTGGGATTCTGGAACTCTAGTTCCAGTGATGACTGGTCCAGCACCGGCTGACTGGTTGTTGACTCAGTGAGAGAGCGGTGAGGTAGAAAAGCGGTGTTGAAAACTGCCGCCACTGGCCGAGTTCTGTACTCTGCCCACACAGAAACAAAGGCGATTCTTTGAAACCCTTCAATTTCACATTGCCCACTTTTCAATTCAAGCTCCTGTACTGGACTCTACCTCTTTCTCATTTGCATGTGTGTGTGTGGATCCTCTGTCAGGCAGCTGAATCAGCATTCGCTTGAAAATTAGAGGAATGAGAGGAAAATGATTTTAGCGCTAATTTGGTTAGCTCGCCTTTGCGCTATTGCTTTATCAAAATCGGTCATCAGAAGAGAAAAGGGTAAATAGACGCTGTGTTGCTGTGCTTACCTGTGTGGCTGCTGCTTTCGAACTGTTGACTCTTCTTTTTCTGTCTGCTTGAATGAGATGGATGGAAAGAGAGGATTCATTCGAATCATTCTTGCAAAACCACTGGCAAAACCAAAAAAATAACCGGAAAGCAGTTCATTTGCTGAAGGATGATGGAAAACAGGCAATCGGAAATAAAGACATCACATGATGACTGATTTTCATTTGGATTTTTTCTCACCGTTGCACAAGACTGTACAAAAATAGTTGAGTTTGTCGCACTGTCAAAAGGTGTCGCTATGGGTACTTTAGAAAAAAGAAAAAATGCTGCTCAGTACGTCTTCTACGATCGATCCGGATAGGCACGTGCAGTGTTTTGCTGCTTTTCCGCTCAGAGCCTGCTGCTTCGCTGACTTGCTCTTTCTTTCTCTCTGCATCTCTGATCAGGTAAAGTAAAACGTTGCTCTGTCGTTGCCTTCTTACGTCGCATCCTCTTTCTTTTGCATCATCTAATTGTCGCCCTCCACCTTTTTTGCTTTCATTTAACCAGTCCACGAAGTCAAGATGGGACGACGACCGGCCCGTTGGTAAGTTGCGCTTGTTTTGATGACGACTTGGCGATTTGAAGACTCGAGTCCTAACTTTCCGTCCTCCCCTCTTTCTAGTTATCGGTACTGTAAGAACAAGCCGTACCCGAAGTCGCGCTTCTGCCGAGGTGTGCCCGATCCGAAGATCCGCATCTACGATCTGGGTCGCAAGCGAGCGCGCGTCGATGAGTTTCCACTATGCGTCCATCTAATCTCCAACGTAAGAACGGCATTTGTTTTGTTAGTGTGCTCCCTTTACTCAAACTCCTCTTCTTCCTTTTCAACAGGAGTTTGAGCAAATCTCCTCGGAGGCTCTGGAGGCTGGTCGTATTTGCTGCAACAAGTACTTGGTAAGTGATCTTATCCGCCCCTCAATTAATCCACGCTTTTGAGTACCAGAGTAGAAGTGCTTTGCACACCAATTCTACTTTGGTAATTAAAGTGTGGAAAAGCAATTCGGGCGGTCTCTCTCTGAGCGACCGACCGACTGATGCCTACTCTCATTACCGGACAAACCACTCAGGCGATTGCCCGGTCGATGTAACTGGTCACTAACACTACCTTCTTCTGTTCTATTTCAGGTGAAAACGTGCGGCAAGGACTCCTTCCACGTGCGCATCCGCGTCCACCCCTTCCACGTGCTGCGCATCAACAAGATGTTGTCGTGTGCCGGTGCCGATCGACTGCAGACCGGTATGCGCGGCGCCTTCGGCAAGCCGCTGGGCACCGTCGCCCGCGTGCACATCGGCCAGATCATCCTCTCGGTGCGCGTCAAGGAGCAGCACAAGGAGCACGTGATTGAGGCGCTCCGTCGTGCGAAGTTCAAGTTCCCCGGTCGCCAGAAGATTGCCATCTCGCGCAAGTGGGGCTTCACCAAGTGGGACACCGCCGACTACGAGACGATGCGCGAGGACGGCCGCCTGCTGCCCAACGGCGTCACCTGCTACTACAAGCCCAACAAGGGCCCCTTCTCCGAGTGGGTGAAGACCCAGGAGACCATGCACGGTGTCAACTGAAGCAAGCGAGCCGCAGCAGCAGAAAGACTAAATCTAACACCAGTTTTTGTTGGCGCGTAAAGCTTTGAAATAAAAAACATCATTTTTATAATGAATGAGATGAAGAAGTGTAGTGAGGCATATCTCGTTGTGTGTTTGTACTTGACGTGAGTGTTTAGGTGTTTACATTTTACTTGCTGCCGACAGTGTCAATGACAAAGAGCGGCGGCTGCTGCTCATCTCTTCAAGTTTGGCCTTCTTTGTCACCTGTTCCTCATCCCCTTCCTCTTTGCAGCAATCATCGTCGTCGTCGCTTAGGCTGATGGCATCAGGATTCGCTACGGCTGCTGCTGCCGCTGGGGCTAGCGATGTTGGAGCTCTGTTGCCGGCGTCTTCCACCGCTCTCGACGCCTCTCCATCATTCTCCAAGCGAAAGAGCCGATTCGGGTCGAGAATGGACAGTCGCTCGCAGAGGGCAGTCGTCTGCGGATTGACAAAGTTCTTCACCCGCTGCGGGTCAGTGTCCACGTTGACGGCCGTCACCGGCTCGCAGGGGGCAAAGGCGGCCGGTGAGATGGTGAGGTCGCCGTTGAAGAGTGCCACCACCTCCTTCACGTCCTCCTCGGTGATGGTGACGCTGTTGTGGGCGTTGAAGATGTCAATCTCGTGAATCTGCTCGCGGTGAATCTTCAGCAGGTAGTCGGTCTTGCGGAGGATGGCCAGCCATTCGGGGTCGTGCTCGAGCAGCGGCATTGATGGTGATGAGGAGGATGTTGATGATGATGTTGATGGGCCCTGTCTGCCCGTCAGCTCGTCCTCCGTGGGAATTTCAAAGACCTGGAGAAACTGCCGCCGAGGGAGGACCTTGTCGAGGGCCTGAAACTGCGTCCGGTGAAGTTGCTGCTGGACACCAGCACCACCTTGTGCAGCAGCTCCGTTATCGCCGTTGTTGTGATTGTCATGATTGACCACCGCATTGAAGCTGACGTGCAGGTGGGCGGCGAACCAGTGCCGCGGCTGAAGGTGGTGCACCAGCGGCTGCAGCAGCGGATTGCCCAGCCGCTGGTCGTTGACTTCGTCGCGAAAGAAGGGCTTTTTCCGCAGAAGATAGCCGACATTGCCGCACTGGTGAATGTTAATGGGCCAGTCGTGCGAGAGGAAGACGTCCAGCTTGCCCAGCGATCGCCGGGTCTTTTTTGCTGAAGTAGAAGTTGGATCTGCTGCTGGGTCTTTCTGGTCGGCCTCTGAGCTCTCTTTTCTCTCGGTCTCTCGGACCTTCTCCGTCAGCTGCAGCAGCTTGTAGATTTCCGTCTCGCGCATGTGGTAGACGCTGCGCATCGTGTCCGCATTGTACGGCAGACACTCAAAGTGACTCAGCTTCGCGTGGTGATACTTGAAGATGCCGCTGATGCCGCCCAGACGCAGTCCGCCCACCCGCACCACCGAACAGAGGCCCAGGTAGTACATGTTGGGGGCGACCCAGCCGCCGTAGGGGAGCGTCTGCAAGTAGTTGGACGCCTCGTGGTTGCCGCCGATCAGTAGCGTCAACTTGCTGGCCACCTTCCGCCCGAAGTAGTAGTCGGGAAAGTGGCCCACCCGCTTGTACTTGTCGGGGACGGCGATGCAGCGCAGGTCGTTGGCATTGCGGATCGTCTGGAAGTCGCCGCACACGAGGAGGAGGTCGATGGTGTACCGGTGCTCCTGTTCCATGCGGCTGATGGCCTCGTAGATGATGTCCAGCTCGCCGTGCAGGCAGCCCACCACGGCGACGCGCATTATGGAGGTGGTGATCTGAAAGAGAAAGTAAAAGGTGTTAGCTTCTAAAGTTGGTGACATTACAGTTTGGGATACATACCGAAATTGGAGATTACTTCTTCAAATCAACCAAAAAGGGCGCTTGAACTCAAACAAACAGAAAGCAGCAGCAGCAAACAAAACTGCACTTAAAATGTCGAGGTCTGTATTGACAGCACCATGACCACCGTGTTGACTATTTTGCTTCAGTTTTGGCGCAAGAATTTGAACAACACTTTTGGATTCTGCTTGGATTCTGGTTCTGACTTTGAGTCAAGCAAAACTATTTTTTATCTTTATCTCGGCCTGCAGCTTCTTCAAATTAATGGTTTCACCATCGGCATCGATGCCTTGGCATCACTGCTGCTGCTGCTGTTGCTGCTGCCGCAATTATGCAATCTCCACAATCAGCTGTGTGTATCAATGAAGCTGATCGTCTGCCATCAAGGCTGTGCCTCTCTGCTTTTGAAGGCAAAGAAGACCTGTTTTTAGCAGAGAGGGAAAAGGACGAGATGCCTGATACCTTTCAGAGCAAGAGAAGACATTGGATCCGTAGCTGATGATCCGCTTTCAATCGTCAGTCAGTCACCACCGCAACAACAGCAGCAAATCGCCAATCGCCAATAATCATCGCATTTTATTGGCAATCACTAGTAACGGAGCTACTTTTGAGCAATGCATCCACTTTTGCTTTCATTATCTAGCTCTTTGTGTTTGCTGCTGCTGCTGTTAAACACAGCTTTTGCCCAACAGACAGACCAGAAAACAATGACCACCACTGCCACCGCCAATCCAAGCACCGACTTTAGCGTTGAGCCACTGGCCGGCAGCCCTGTCAGCGACCTCGGCGAGGGCCCTCACTGGGACGAGGCCCGCCAGGAGCTGCTGTACATCGATGCCTTCGTCGGTGACGTGCACCGGTATGAGGCAGCGACCAAGCGCCACCACAAAATCAACCTCGGCGACCTGGTCACTATTGTCATTCCAGTGGAGGGCAAGAGGGACCAGTACCTGGTCAGTTTGCGAAACAAGGTAATTTTTTTGGGCTTTCTTAATCAGTTCGATTTACTGATTTCTCACTTTCAGGTAATTCACCTCACCTGGAACCTCACCGATGGCACGCACAGCCACAAGGTGCTCGCCGAGGTGGCGTCAGAAAGGCGCGGAAAAGAGCGCTTCAACGACGGCAAAGTGGACGCCCTGGGCCGCCTGTGGATCGGCACACTGCTCAACGCCGAAGACGGTTCGGTGGTGCCCGGCGCCGGGTCGCTCTACAAGTTGGACACCGCCAATGGAAGCTTCACGAAGATGAGCTCCAACTTCACCCTCTCCAACGGCATGGCCTGGAACGCCAACAACACGCTGATGTACTTCAACGACTCGGAGGACCGGAAGACGTACGTCTTTGACTTTGACCTGCCCAATGGGACGATCAGTAAGTCAGACATTTCTCTTTGCTTTTACCTTTTTAAAACCTTTCTTTTTCCCAACCAGGCAACAAGCGCATCCTCGTGGACTACGCGAAGGAGCCGGCGAACGTCTATGGCGCCGGCGAGTACCCCGACGGCATGGCCATGGACGCCGAGGGCCGCCTGTGGATTGCCCTCTACGGCGGCGGACGGGTGATCCGGTTAGAGCCGAGCACTGGGCGGCTGCTGACCTCAGTTCCGGTGCCCGCCCCTCAGACCACTTCGCTCGCCTTTGGGGGAGGGCCCACTTTGAGACGATCTTCGTGACGACGGCGAGCAGCGATGTAAAGGGCAAGCCCCAGTTGGAGGCAAAGTACCCGCAGGCTGGGCGCATCTTTACCATCACTCGAAAGGGGAATGGCACAGGCACCGCCCTACAGGGCGTCAAGGCGTTTAATTTTAAGGCCAAAAACTAAAAACAGTAGTGGCTGTTGACTAGAAGAATTGCCCTCATCAACGGTAAACTAACTCTAGGCGCTAAAACACACAAACAGCACCTGCTGCTGCCAATAAAAAGAACACAAGCAAGTCAACTGAGCACACACACCTAAACAAAGAGCTTTCCCACAAAGCCGCTGTAGTCGTAGGCGTCCTTGATCTCCCGGCCCGTCTTCGCCTCCACGTAGGGCGTCATCCTCGCCACGCAGTAGGCCACCTTGTCGCGAGGTAGGTTCTGCAGGGAAAAAGATTTAGAACACAATTTAGAACCCCATCTTCAGAACCAAAACAAACAGCAGCACACTCACCGCATTGAGCTCCTCCAGCGTCACGTACGGCCGATCGGAGGCGATGGCCCTGAAGGCCGACAGGACCTCATCGCTGGTGCTGATATTTTCCGTCTCCTTGCTGATCATGTAGGCGATGTAGTCGTGCAGGTAGACGCGGCCGCTGCGGGCCGGATCGACCGCGTCGAGGATCGCCTCCCACTCCGGATCCCGTTCGCCCTCCTCCACCATCGGCAGGTCGTAGCCGAGGCCGCGCATGCAGCTCTTCAGGGGCGCGTGGGCCAGCCAGCCCTGCCGCTCCCGGTCAAAGTGCTTGAACATCATCGTGAACTCCTTCAGCGCCTCCTCGCTGACGCCCGACCGGTTCTTCGCCTGGATCTGCTGCTGCAGGTTGTGCTGCATGCGCATCGCCAGCTGATTCAGCTGGTCCCAGGCCTGACCTAGGCTGAGGGCGCTGTGGTTGGTGTAGCGGTTCTCCAGAATTAGCTGCTCCTCGAGGGAGCTGGAGAGCGCCTCGATCCGCTTCAGTTCCTCTCGCTTGGCGGCAATCTCCGCCGACTTGCTGACGGCACTCGCCAGCTGCTCCTCCAGGGTGCCCTGCGTCTCCATGAGGGAGTATCTGGTGGGAAAAAAGGCTTTTGAGTTTCGATTTCTATTTCCGCCCACCCCTCCTCCCCTCCCCTCTTTGTTTACCTCATATCGGAAATCCACGCATGGCACCGGTCGGCCAGCTGAGCGTACTCCAGCCGCAGCTTGTCATTGTCCAGCTGGCGCTGGTGCTCCGCCGCAAGGTCCGCCTCGCGCTCGCGAACTATCTTCGCCAGATTGCGCCACGTCTCCTCCAGCGCCTCCATGGTGAACCAGGTGTAGGGGTTGGCGCCCAGGCTGTACGCTTGATCTTCTTGTCCAGCTCCGCCAGCGTCTCATAGTCGCGCTGGGCGCCGCCCAGAGAGGCGACAAACGCCCGGTGGGCCTCCTGCAGCGCCACGATCTCCTCTACCGAATGGCATCGCACTGGATCGTCAGATCCTCCTCAGCATTTTCGAACCAGCTGTTGAAGGCGCTCGCTTTCTTCGCAAACGCCAGAAAGAGCTCCTCAATGTCGCCGTACTGGCGCTGGAGGGCGGCCAGGCGGTGGCGCCTCGCTTCCGTCAGCCCCTCAATTGTGCCAGCGGCTCATCAGCTGGTCGTGGCGACGCTGGATCGCCTCGCGCTGCTCATGCCGCCGCTCCTCTCCGGCGAGCGTCTCCTTCAGCGAGGTGATGCTGGCGACGCCCTCCGCCTCAAAGGCGGCCAGCGTGCTCTCGAAGGCTTCCTGCTTCTAAATGGGAGAAGAAAAGATGATGATGAAATCATTAAGAAAACACCTATTGTTCTTACTGTGATCAGCGTGGAAACGGCCGAGTAGTCGCGCCCGGTCAGATCGTCGCCTGCTCCCGCCGCCGCCCTCCTTCTCCGCGATCCACCCCTCCACCACGTCCGCCTTCCACAGGTACTGCAGGTAGTCAAAGTGGTCCTTCAGCCGACGACGACGCTCCTCCGCCAGCCGCTCCAGCGCCTCCAACTTCTCCCGGAGCGCCTTCAGCCTCTGCTCAATCTCTTCGCGGTAGTGGCAGCCCTCTTCGGCCATCAGCCCGCGCCCGGTAGCGGTCAGGTCTTCGAGGCGCTGGCCGCTGTGCAGCGCATAGTCACCCTCGCTGAAGAGGACCGCCTTTTTCAGCTGGCCCTGCACGGCGGCCATCGAGTCGCCGAGGGCAAAGGGCGACGGATCCGATTCGATGGCGGTCACCTCCAGCAGCGACCGCTGCTCGGCGATCCACGCCTCCTCTTCCTCCAGCTGACCGACAAACTGCCGGTACACTAGTGCCTCCTCGAGGCGGTCGCTCCGGGCGGCACAGGCCGCCTTCAGCGCCGTCCAGTTCGCCTCCAGCGTCTGCAGGCGCGTCTCCAGCTCGGGGCTGACGACGGACAGCTCCGGGAGACCGCTACCGCCGCCTCCGGCGCTGCCGGGCGACCGCTGCTCTGCCAGCAACAGCTGCCCCGCCTCGGCCACCGCTCGCAGCGCCGGCTCGTGGGCGGCCACCTCCGCTTCGAAGCGCTTCTGCTTCTTCCGCAAACTGTTCACCGCCGGCAGGTCCTTGCCGTAGTCGCCGGTGTCGAGCAGGCGCGCCGCTCGGCGATCCACGCCTCCTGGTCGGCAATGTCGCGCAGCAGCGAATGGAGGCGGACGGCTTCGGCGAGGCGGTCCCGGCGAAAGTCGGCCAGCGTCTTCAGCCGCTCGTAGCGCTCGTTGACGGCCGCTCGGCGTTCGGCGAGCACCGGCGAGTCGAGTGGCTGGGCCGCGGTTTGCTGTTGTGTCTGTCCGTCCTCTGCGGACGGCGCCGTTGCTGACGCCTCAATCAGCGCATCAGCCAGCGCGTTCATGTCCTTGATGCGTCGCCGCGAGCGGCAATGTCCGCCTCGAGGGCGGCGTGTTTCTTCGCCGCCGCCTGCACCGCCGCCAGATTATCTTTGAAGCAGGAGTGGTCTTCGAAACGTCCTTCTCCTTCTCCACCTCACTCTCCGTTTCCTTCAGCAGTCCCTCCGTCTCGGTGAGCCAAAAGTCGAGGTCCTTCACGGCGGCATTGTAGTCCCGCCGTCTGTTGGCCTCCTTCAGCCGAATCGTCTTCTCCGCCGTCTTCTCAATCAGCACGTTCCACTGCTCGGTGATGTACTGCAGGCGATCCCGTACGGCTGACTCATTGCCTGCGCCGCACTTGTGGCCATCGAGGAGGCCCTCACCCGCATCCAAAGCGGCCTTCACCCGATCCTCATTGGCGTTGATCTCCGCCTCAAAGGCGGCGTGCTGCTGGACCTTGGAGGCGACGTTCGTCACATCACCAATGCCACCGCCGGCAGCGCTTCCACCACCACTGCTTCGATGCGACGCCGGCGACTGATCCAGCGCCGCCTGCAGTCGTTCGCCGATCCACGCCTCAATCTCATCGGCATCGCGACTGAACTGCTGCAGCGTCTTCGACTCGCCCAGCTTCGACTTCTTCTCGAGGAGGGCGTCTTTGAGGGAGCGCCAGCGATTGAGGACGGCCGCCAGGCGGTCGCCAATGGCCGGCGCGGCGTAGTTGCCGTGCAGCACCAGCTGGTCGGCGTAGTTGGACAGTGTGGCGATCTTCTCCTCTTGACTGGCAATTGCCTTGCCCAGGTCTTCGTGCCGCTTGATCATCGTCTCCACAGGGACCACCTCGGTGCACTGGTTTCAGCGGACTTTGAATCATCCTCAGGTGACGTCTTCTTCTTCGGCGACTGCGGTTCATCACCCTCGGCCAGAAAGGCCTCCCGATGGGCCATCCACTCCTCCGCCAGGTCGCACTCCCGCGCAAAGTTCTGGTAGTCGAGCGACTGAAGGAGGTGGGCGTGTCGAGCCTGCCAGGCCGCCCCCAACGCTTCTCTGAGCCGGGCCTCCTCCGTCAGCCGCTCTGCCACCTCGGGGCTGGCGTAGTGGCCCGCCTCGAGCAGCCGCCGACCAAAGGCCTCCAGCGAGGCGGTGGGCGCCGCCGTATTCGACTCAATCTCCTTCAGGCGCTCCTGGTGCTGCTCCAGCAGCGCCTCCGCCTCGATGGCGTCCGCCGGCTCGGTGGGCGGCACCTGCAGCACCGCCAGCATCGCCTCCAGCCAGTCGGCCAGGTGCTGGTAGTCCGCCCTGAAGGCCTGCAGGTCGTAGAGGTCGGTGATGCGGTCCTTCTGGCGGCGGGCGTCAGCTAGCAGGCGCTCCCAGTCGCCATCGACGGCGGCCTGCTTCGCCGCCGTCGTCTCCGCCGTCTCGGGGTGGTGGGCGGCCAGCCGACCGGAGGTGTCCTTCATTCGGCGGATCTTGTCGTCGAGGGCGGCCAGGTCGCGCTCCAGGCCGTCGTACTTGCGCTTCAGCGCTCGGACCGCTTTTAGGTCCGGTTCAGGGGAAGAAGGAGGAGTTTGCTTAGAAAGGACCGTCACAGCCGCTCCATCAACGCCCTCAACTCCCGGCACCTCACCAGCTACCAAAACCGCTTCCGACGTTTGAGGTTCAGCTGAAACTCCAGTCACTGTAATCTCCGGAATCTTCAACTCCGCCAGGGCGTCCGCCTTCTCCTTCATCCAGTCGAGCGTCTCATCGACGTCCCGATTGAAGCGCTGCACCTCGTGGGCTGACTCCAGCTGGGCCGCCTTGGCCGCCGACACCGCCTGCAGGTCGGTCCACTTGCCGTTGAGGACGGCCACCTGTTCGGTGATCTTCCGCGCCGTCTCCGGCTGACCCTGCTCCTGAAGCCGCCCGGCAATGTCGTTCATCTCCTGCAGGCGCACCTCATTGGCCTTCAGCTCCTCGAGAAAGTCGTCAAACTTCTTCTGCAGCACCTCCACCTGCTCGAGGTCGTCTCCGTCGCCGACCACCTGAATGGTGGCAATCTGCTCCTTGTCCTTGATCCACTGGCCCAGCTCGGCCGCCCGACGCACCGCCTGGTAGGCCTTGCAGGCGTCCTCCAGCTTTCGCTTCCGCTCCTGACCGGCGGCCAACAGCGACTGGTAGTGGTCTTCGATTTGCTGCTGACGACCGGCGATGGTCAGCGGCGGAGGTTGAGTGGCTGAAGTGGCAGTTTGATCTTCAGTCGAAACGACCGCCGCCGGCGGAGCCTTCTTCAGGTAGGCCGCCGGGACGAAGCCCTGCCGGTCATTCACCTCCACCTTCCACCAGTCCTTGTTGTGGGCGTTTAGAAGCGTCAGCGTCTCGCCTCGCTTCATCGACACCTCTCGCGGCGACTTTTCCACGTAGTCTGCGGTGGCCACCACCAGCTCCTTGTTTCGCTCCGACAGGCCGGGCGAGAGGCTATCCAGCTCTTTGCAGGCCTTTGAGCGGTCGTGCAGCTCGTTGATGGTCGCCTCAAAGGCGGCCAGGTCGGCCATCAGCGCCTCGTGCTTCTTCAGCAGCGCCTCGGTGCTGTCCTCGTCCTTGCCGTAGTCGTCTGCCTTGGCCTTGGGCGACACCAGCGGCTCTTTCTCGCTGATCCACGACTCCGCCTCGGCCGCGTCCACAAAGTACTGGTGCACCTCCAGAGAGTCCTCCAGGTCCAGTCGGCGGCGATTGGCCTGCTCCACCAGCGACGCCCAGGCCGCCTGAAGGGCGGAGAGGCGGGCGCGAATCTGCTCGACGCCAAAGTGCTCTCGGCCACCACCACTGCTTCCATCGCCGCCCGCAGCCAGCAACGCCTCCGCCTCTTTGACCACCGCCTGGTGGCGGGAGTTGCCGTGGGAGGTGATCTCCGCCAGCAGTCCCTGCTGCTTCTTGATCAGCGACTGGACGCCCATCAGGTCGCGGCCGCGATTCGAGCTGGCCGCTATTGGCTCCTTCTCCGCGATCCACGCCATCTCGTCCTCAATGTCGCAGAAGAGCTGCTGCATCTGCAGCGACTCGTTCAGCCGCTTGCGGCGGTTCTTCAGGGGCAGCTGAAAACAAGAGAAAAAAGTTAAAATAGAACTCAAAACGAATCCCTAAAACCGACGACTCACCTTGATCGCATTGAGCCGCTTCACCAGAGCGCTCTTCTTCGCCGCAATCGCCTCTGCGTGAAAGTGCTTCCGCTCGGTGAACTCGGCGCTCCGGAGATGATCTCATTTACGGCCGCCCCCCTGGCGGCCACCTCCGCCTCCACCGCCGCCTGCTTCTGCAGCAGATGGCGGACGGCGTTCAGGTCTCGGCCATAGTCCTCCACCGCCAGCGCCTTCTCAATCTCGCCCAGCCACAGCTCGACGTCCTCCACTTCGCGGTTGTACGCCTGCTCGGCGAGCGCATCCTCCAGCTTCGAGGCCTTGTTCGCCAGCGCCGCCGTCAGCTGCGTCCACAGGCCGGCGATCTCCGCCGCCTTCGCGGCAATGTCCTGCGCCGCGTAGTGGTAACGCTCTCTTTGGACGTTCTCCACTGTCGCCTTTCTCTTCCACCATCACCGGCGCCAGCAGGCGCTCCGCCTTTACCGCCAGCTCCTGAACGCGCTCCTGGTTGGCGGCGATCTCGCGCTCAAAGTTCCGGTGCTGCTGCTGCTTCCCGCTCAGATTGGTCAGCTCGTGGTAGTTTTCATCCAGGCTGATCTTCAGCCGCTCCACGATCCAGAACTTGGTGTCGTCGTAGTCGACGGTGAACTGCTGGTAGCTGCTGGCATCGGCCAACATGGCCGCCCGCGACCGGGCGCGCTCCATCAGCCGCCGCGGCGGTCCAGAAGCCACCCGCCGCTGTTCGATCTCCTCCGCCGCGTAGTGCCCACTCTCGACCAGCTTCCGCGCAAACTCGTCCAGCGCGTTGATCTTCTCCTCGTGGGCGGTCAGAGACTTAAGAAAGTCGTCGTGCTTCTTAATTAGAGCCTCCACCGAATCGAGCGAGTCACCGAGGTCGGCCGCCTCGAGGAAAGTATTTTGCTTGACCATCCAGTTGTCCGCCTGTTCAGTGTCGCGCAGAAAGAGCTGCAGGTCCATGCACTGCTCGTAGAGGATGCGTCGCTCCTCCCAGAGCAGCACCAGGGACATTTTCTCGTCGTTCAGCTGGTTCAGCTTTTCGCTTATCTTGAGGTAGAAAGAAAGATGGTAACAGTGTTGTAATCAGGGTTTAAATCAATGATAATCGAACCAATCACCACCTACCTCCTTAACACTAATCTCCGCCTCCATCAGCGCCCGCCCCTCGGCCTCGGCGGCCTGGAAGGCGTCCTCGCGGGCGTCAATCTCGCCCTTGTGCTCCTGGTGCCGCTCCAAGAGGATCTCCGCACTGGCCACGTCCTTCGCCAGCTCCTCGCCGCCGATGGCCGTCTTCATCAGCTCAATCCACCCCACAATGTCGCGGTAGTCGGCGAGGAACTTCTGCAGCTGGTAGGCCTCGTCCAGGCGCTGCCGCCGCTCGGCCGCCTTCTCCTTCAGCGCCGACCAGTTACTCTCCAGCTGGAGGCGTTTGGAGAGTACGTACTCGAGAGCCGTGGCGCTCGTGCAGCGAGAGGGCTTGCTCAGCTGAAATCGAAGAGGGGAAAAGTAAATAAAGAAAAAGTCCTAAAAAACAGTGTACAAAAACAAAAAGAAGGTAAAGACTTACAGAGCGCATCCACCTTGTCCTCCAGGGCGGCCAGGTCCCGCTCCAGGACTTCGTGCTTTCGCTGGGCGGCCTGGACGGCGATCAGCGTCTCTCGCCCGGCGTCCGCTCCAGCTGCAGCCTTCTCCGGAGGCGCAAACAGCATCGAACTGCCCAGCAGCTCGTCCTTCTCGGCGATCCAGCACAGCGTCTCCACCGCCTCCTGGTTAAAGCTGAACATCTCGTGGGCGCCCTTCAGCTTCTCACCACGAGCGGCGACCAGCCCACGTAGACGCTCCCAGGCGGCGTTCACCGCATCTCGTCGCTCGAGGATGACCTTCGCCTGCTGGTGTCCCTCTTCAATCAGCCGCGTCGCCCCTTCGTTCACCTCCACCAGACGGGCCTCCTCGCTGGCCATGTCCTTCAGCAGCTCGTCAAACTTGCGCTGCAGCACGTCCACGTGCTCGATGGCGCTCTCCTCATTGGCGCCGCTGTGGGCAAAGTCGTCCGAGGTGAGCGCCGACTCGCGGTCGCCGATCCAGAAAAGGACCTCCTCGCACTGGCGGGTGAACTGCAGGAGGATGAGCGCTTCGCTGAGAAGGACCGACTTGTGGGAGATCTTCAGCAGAAGTAGCTCCCAGAGGCGGTGAAGTTCGTCCAGTTTTTGCTGCACAGAAAGTGAAACGAATGATTGGATTAAAATAGGTAAAAATCGAACAAACACCAAACAATGCGTCTCAATGAAAAACTTTTTTTTGTTACCTTGATGGCCTCGCTCGCAAAGTGCTGCGCATTGATCATCTCCAGGCCGTTTCGGTCCAGCGTCTCAATGGCCTCCACATGGGCGGTCACCTCCGCCTCGAAGGCCTGGTGCTTCTGAATCTTTGCTGGAAGATTGGTTGGCTCGCGGTAGCTCTCCTCGGCGACAATGGCCAGCTTCTCCCGGATCCAGCTTTCCAGCTCGTCGGCGTCTCGCTTGAAGTACTGGTAGCGCTTCGAGTCCTCCAACTTGTTCCGCTTGTCCTTGGCGTCCGCCTTGAAGAGCACGTACTTGCCGAGGACGGTGTCTCGCCGCTCCTGGATGTCGTCCACCGTCTCCAGCACCTTGGGCGTCGCCTCCTCGCCGCCCGAGTCCTCGCCGCCGGAGAGCTCTCCGAGGAGGATCGATGATTTGGGTGGTGATGAAGAAAGAAGCGGTGGTGGTGATTGCGTTGATGGCGGTGATTTTGCCTCATCCTCTCCACCGACTGTCGCCGTTGCCGTGCTGCTGGTGGCGGACTTTGGTCAGCCATTTCAACAGCTGGTCAAAAGTGGCTCAGAAGTGATATTTTGTTTGTGGTATATCTTCTAGGTCGTCAATAGGAAAAAAGAAGGCAGCAAAGGTTAGCCAGTTGAAAAAAATAGAATATTCTTGGGTGTGTTTGGCAGTGTGTGTGTGGTTGTGAGTTTGCAGCGTTGTCGAGAGTAGTACCACACTGGAGGACGCCCAAAATAGAAGTGGAAACCGTTTTTGCTGCTGCTGCTGTTGCTGCCGTCTCTGCTTTGCATTTGTCTTCGCTTTCACTTTTGACTTCTTCTTCTTCTTCTTCTTGTGCTAACGGCAGAGATGCCGCACACACACTCCGCGCGCGCTGATTCATAAACATTCTGCTGCTGCTTCTGTTGATTCTGCTGTTTGTCTTTCTCTTCTTCTTTTTCTTCTGCCGCAACACTGGTGGCACAGCGGTGGTGGCGGTGGTCTATTTTTAACCGTTCCGTTCAATTCAATCGCCCTTCTCGCCAACACTCTGTTTGTGCCAACGGCAGCGATTGCAAAGCTGCCGTGCTCGCAGAGGAAATTGCAGTAGACACAAAGCTTTAGTTGGGTGAGAAGGAAACCAGAAGAAGAGGAGAAGAGAAAATCAAAAGTGTAGGCAAGTTTTTCGTTTCTTCTTTTCTGCTGCTGCTGATTCTGTTGCTGCTCCCTCGGTTACGGACTGGTAATTGGCCAGAAGCTTGTCGTCGTATGCTGTTTCAGCCTGTGGCGAAAAGTCACAGGCGCGCGAATCGGGTAATCTCCTTTCTGATGGGAAGAGGAAAAATTTAAATTCAGCAAAAAAAAGTTTGATCGTCTCCCCCTCTTTTTCCTCTTTGTTTAGAGTGTGACGTGACCGCTTGACGCGACGCTCACCGGCCACTTCTGGCACTAGTCACTTCTGGCTCTTTTCCTATCAGTTCTTGATCACGTGACACAAACACTAACATTGACACTATCATTCCTTATCAGTGATAAGTTATAATTCACACAATGACACACAGACACACGGCCTTCCTAAAACACCACATGAACCGGAGATCCTGTTTGTGCTAGAGTGTTATTTAATTTTTATTCGTTTTTAGATGTGATGAAAGTGTGGGTGTGGTTGTGGGGGTTTTACTAACAAACAAAAAAGTGGCTGAGAGTGGCTGATGAGAAGCAAAGAAAAGGGGCGAAAAAAAATTTGGCAATGTTTGCACAGTGTGTAGTGTTATGGAGGTGGTGGTAGTGAGACGAAAAAGATGATGATGATAATGAAGATAACTCCATAGATGTAGAGGAAAAAGAATAAGCTATGACAGAGGTGAAAAGACAAAAGTGAAATGTACAAGAAGAAGAAGAGGGATGTCTTTTCATCCGGTCAAAGTTTAGAGAGAATTAAAGAGACAAAATGAGGAGATGAGGAGGAAAAGAAAGTGAGGAAGACAGTTCAGAGAAAGAGAGAGAAATAAAAAGACATATCACCAGAATCAGAACCTGGCTGACTGGAGGAGAAGGAAGGAGAAAATAAGTTAAGGAAAAAACAATCGAGACAGAAGATGAGAGAGAATGAGAGAGGAAGAAGTTCAGGGGAAAAATGGTATCTTACAAAAGAAAAGTGAGAGAGCGACAGAAGTCTGTCACTTGGTACGGTAGAGAATGAGAGATAGTTGGCTAATAATAATACATGCACACCCAGATACGCAGATCGAGACAGCTGTTACACACATGTGACTACAACACTTGGCATAAATCAGATGGTAGCAATTTGATTGAGCTTCTGCAGCTTTCAATTTTCACTGTTTTTTTTCAAGCTCAATCACCCAAACACAGCTTTCTTTTCTTTCTTTCTCTGTGTTCTTTCTCTCAGTAGGCGTACGGGCCGATGCCGTACTGCGATCCGGCGTGGGCGTAGGCGGCGGTGCTGTACGGTCCCGGGTAGGCGTAGGCGTAGTTGAGCCCATAAGGACTGCGCTTGTCCGGGTAGACGGGCATGAGGTACTGCATGTTCTTCGCCTGTTCGAAGCGCTTCTCCGTGCGAATGCACCGCGCCGCAGAGAGGAAGATGATGGCGGCAATGAGCAGCTGGCTGATGCCGATCCAGGCGACGATGTACGACCAGCCGTAGTAGAACTCGGTCACGCCGGGATGTTTCAGCACCTGCAAAGAAAAACAACCAAAATTTTATTTTTTAACTTAAAAAACTTTTTTTTCTTCTTACATCAGGCCACGCCGAGTAGGAGTACTCGTCCTTGAGCTTGTGGTGGTCGTAGAACTGGACCGCATGCCAAAGGCCCATGGCGCCGGCGCACATCACAGCTGAAGGGAAAAGAAGAAGGGAAAAGATGATTAATTATTGGATCTCCTCCTATTGGTCATCGTCGTTTTTAGTTATCAATCTTTTGTTCTTTTTTTGAGAAACTTACAGGCAAAGAGCTGAAGAAGTCCAGTGGAGACGAGATTAGCATGAGATCGCTTCCAGCAGCCTGCGCAAAACAGATAGAAGAAAAGAAGAGGTATTTAGTCGACTGTATGTTAGATTAGCTTCATTAGAATAGAGGAGGAAAAGAAAAGACAATCATTAAGAAGGGCTAATGAAGTAGTTTTGAGCCTGCCTGCCTGCCTGCCTTTTCGACCTCTTCCCCTCAGGAGGTTATCCCCTTCTCTGTTCAATATTTCTCTGTTATTATTATGATGATGATCGTTCATTTAGCCATCATCAACGCCATCACCGTCATTACTCATAGCTTGTGAGCCCCCACCAACTTACCGGCAATTCCCGTGAAGAAGGAGAGAAAGATGAAGAAGAAGGCCATGATGTACAGCGCCACCACGGAGCGAGCCATATCTAAAGAGGAGGAAGAGGAGGAAAGAAATCAAGGAAATGAAAATTAATACCAGAGACGAGTCAAACCAGGACAGAGGGAATGTAGAGCAGCATAAAAAAATAAACAAAGAAAAAGAGAGACCAAAGCTGTCAATTACTAAAATCTAAATATGACTAGTCATTTCCTGCTGCTGCTGCCGTTGATCAACAGGTGTTGTTCCCTTGATCAGCAGCAAAAACGGCCACCTGTGTTCCAAGCTAGCCAGCTAGCTTGTTGTAAGTTGAATGTCGCCATAAATGGTGACTGTGACAAATGCCCCTTATTAAATGAGAGCAAAAAGGTGGTGAGGGCACACACACTGCTGCATAGCCAGAAATATGTGTGCCACCTCCACCACTAAAAAGAGATTGAGAAATCAATCAGCAAACGAAGACTGCCGCGACTTGACAAAAATAGACAGCACAGCAGCAGTGCCTAAACGACGGCGACAACTTCAGCCACGGCGACGAAGACGCTGGGCGCCACAAAGCGGTAATTTGCCTTGCAAACAGCCTCGACTCTCCATTTCTTTCCCCCTTGCTGCTGCCAAAAAGTCGTCAACGTTCTCCTCAATCTTTAAAAGACAGAAAGAATGAAAGACAAGAGGGGAGGAGAAAAGGGGGCGGCAAATCGATTGGTCATCGTGGTGTCTTTCTTTTCTTTCTTCTCTTTTTTCGTTTCCCCTTCCTTCTCGTCTTCCTTTTCTTTCGTCACCTTTCAGTCTATTATACCAGAGAGGAACAGAGAAAGATAGAAAAAACTAAAAGGGCGCAAAGGATCGGCAGCAGAGTTTAATCAGAAAAGATCAGTTACAAAAGATCGAAACTACGCTGAACAGAGAACACAAAACACCGAAACGCCGGCGAAAAGCTCACCAGCTCGCCCCAACAATGCAGCCAAAACAGGGACTTTAGTGAGAAGAGATTCAAATCAAAGAGATGAAGGAGAAGGAGAAGGGAAGGCAAAGATCTTTCTTTCTAAAGATCGCCGTGCGCATTTGTCGCGCGAGATCGCAAGTTGAAGAAAAGAAGAGAAGAAAAGAAGAAAAGAACTTCTCTTTCGTTCAGAACAGAACAGATTTGTTTTTAGCGTCTGCAGACTGTACAAGTGCCGCTGCTGCTGCTGCTGAACACAAAGCAGCAGTATCAGGACTAAAGTTTGACTGGTTCTCCACCCTCACAAACACAGTCAAACGGCGTCGTTTCTTCCTCCACTACTACAAACGCACAGCTGTCGCAATTACCGCGGCTATTATCAGCAAAAGGACAACAGACAGAGAGAGAACAAGACAGGACACATTCGGACATGTTTTGCATGTGTTACCGGCGGTCTGTCTGTGTGTGTGTCGGAAGCATAAGCAGACAACAGTGGCGGCAACATTAGCTGAATGATGGAGATGACAGTCGATAAGAGAAAGAGCCGAGTCCGCTAACTGCTCAGGTGTGTCACACGCAGTTTGTTGTGAGTCGGTGTCACGTTGCCGTCGCGCCATGCTCGATCTACTTGAGCTATATTTAGCAGATGATGAGATAAGAGGTGGAGAAAAGGAAGGTAGAAAAGTGTAAAAGTGTGTGTGTGTCCAGTATTTCCAACTTTTCATCATCATTTTCTCCTGCAGCAACCACTATTCCTCAATCACTGCGTCCGCATCGAAAGCCCAAGACAGCAATCACCGTCGCCGTCAAAATCATCAACACGCATTTTCTGCTGCTTTAAAACAAGAGCGAAAGCTTAAAAACAAAATTTTCTTCTTCCTTTTGGTCATCTCTTTTTGTTGTTGACGAGGACGGCTGCGGCGGCGGCAGTTGATGACACACTGAAGAGTTTATATTTACATAATGCTGATGCAGTTTGTCAGCGATCGAAATGACGGACAACATTATCAGCAACATCAACAACAATAACGGCAAATAAACTCCGTCTTTCGAGCTGAGCTTTCGCATCGGCAGTGGCAGCAGCAGCAGTCAATTACCAAGAGAAACGTTGCATCTACTGCTCAACTGACCGAATGACTGAATGGGAACCGATTACCGAAGAGAGAGCGAGAGAGAGAGAATCACGATGTCCAGTGATGACTTCTTTTTTAACTTAACCAACCAACGTTTTCTAAAAAACCGATGTCTTCGTGGCGGAAAATAATAACAACATTCAAAAAACTAATTTGACTACCAGACCTCCGAGCCCGGTAAAGCACACACACGACTGACTCCCCTACATGACCATGCTTTCCAAGTGGGAAACACTTACGCAATCGTTCCCAGCGCATGTCGCTGAAGCCGTCAGACTCCTTGTTCTCCGGAATGTAGTAGTCAATGTTGAAACACTCGGTCTGCGTCGGCGAGAGGTACGTTGGCACTAGAGGAGAGGAGAGGGAAAAGAAAAGAACAAGAAAAAATGGTCAGTTTACGGTGTTTGTTTTGAGGGAAAAGTATGGGGAGGAGGACATCACCTCCATCAACGACAACAACAACAACAATTTGACATGGCGATGATGATGCTGTGCAGGCGCAGGCCAGTCAGTCAGACCTGTGCATCCTCGGTAATTTAGCCTCCTTCACTGCTGCCGTAGCGGTAATCACAGTGGAGGCAAGCGTTTCCTTTAAAGTAGTAGAAGAAAAAGAAGAAGTAAACTCCTTTGCTCGGTCAGTGGCTTCTCAGTGACTCTTTCAGTCAGTGCTGCTGTTGATCATCTCACCACTAGCAGTCAAACTGGCAGTTAATTGTCATCCTCGTCGTCGACGACGGCGATTGTCTTTGTCTTCCCGCATGTGTGTGTGTCTTTCCTAATGAACCTGCTGCCTCTGTCTTTGCCATTGCTGCTGCTGCTGCACTTGACATTACCAGGCAGGCAAAGAGTGAGAGAGATTAACTGGAAATGGCAAATTAGAGCTGTGCCTGGAAAATTGCTGCTCTTGCAGTAGGTCACCGAAGACTGGGACGACACTGCTGGGTGGCAATGGAGTGCCAGCAGCCAGCAATTAGTCCGTCTTTGAGCACTGGTAGTGGTGGTGACACACTGCCGCCACTGAGGAGAAGAGCTGCTGTCTCAATCGTCAATATTTTGCAACAACGACAGACAACGTCTCTCTTCCGTCATTTTGCAGAAGAAAGAGAAGAAGAAGACAAATACACAGCCTTCACCAGGAAAGTCAGTGTTGTTGTTGCGGTGTGTTTGTTGAGAACTACAAAGCCTACAGAAACGTGATCCGTGATTACCAGCAGCAGCAGCATTCACTGCAGTTTGACAGTAAGAGAGCTTGGCAGTTTACTTTCCATTCAACACGTGTCTGTGTTGCCTGAAACAGAAACATCAAAGAAAACCTGCGCACGTGTACTAAAAAAAAGAATAAGATGAAAAGAAGGTTGAGGAGGAGGGAAGGGCATTGCGCCCGGGAATGGGGGCCCAAAGCTACAAAAAACCTACACACAGCAAACAGGGCAGACAAAAGCTGCAGACGAGCACACTAAGCAAATAACAGTGAAAGCAGCTTTGCTTGCTTGCTTGTCTGCCAAGTTATGTGCCTGCCAAACAGTGTACAATGAATGAATGAATGAGCGAGTGAATGATGGTCACCACCGCCATCATCATCATCATCAGCCACTATTGAACGATGGTCGCTGTCCTCTCGTGGAAGTAGCAGCAGTGCTCTTTATGTTCTTTCTGTCAGTGGCCTAGAAATAGCTGCTGCTGCTGCTGCTGCGGTTGTGGTGCACTGCTGACACCTTCAAACAGCACTGGCACTCTTATTAATAAGTGTCGGCTGCTGTGCATGTTTGCTCGAAGTATGTGATAGGCAAAGCTAATCGACAATTGCCACCTCGGTGGAGTATACACAGAGGCTGCGGCGGTGGTAGAGACAATGGTGGTCAGCCTTAGCTTCAACTGAAGAAAGGGAGAAGAAAGGTAAGGTAGCAGGAGGAGGAGGATTGATGGACTCTGCAACCTCGACTGAAAACTACTCAATAGCTGCAACTGTGTTTAGCAGCAGCAGCGGCAGTGTTGACTGATTGAGAGGGAGACTTGGACTTCACCTCGGGTGCTCAGAGGTAAGACATAGAGACTGTGTAGCTGCCTGCCTGCCTGTTGTGTGCATCGAGATGTAATTGCCTGCTTTCTCTCTCTTTTTAACTTCTTCAACTTTGCCTTCTCTCTTCTGCACCAATTAATGAGCATTTAGTGGGGAGAGCAGGGGCAACAGCAGCAGCAGAAGAAGCCGGTACTAGCTGGGCTAAAAATAGCAGGTGCCAAGTAGAAGTGAAGTAGGCAAAGTAAACATTGAGAGAGCGAGGAGATGAAAAAGATGAAAGAAGGTGAAGAGACTTAGTGTCGATGGTGGAGGTGGAGGCTAATTTGGCTTTCAAAGTCAACAACAGCCTCCTCCTCCTCCTCACTTCTTTTCACTCCTAAACTAGGCCTTCAGTATTTGCATAATCGACTAATTGTCAAACGATCAGGGGAGCTCAGCACTGGGCTTAGCTGGCCAAAGCTGCTGGTGACTTACCTTCCCATCACCTCTAATAATTTTCCCCATTAGCTGAGCATTTGATGACCAGAAAGTCTTGAGCCCCCTCATCATCACCACCACACCACCACCACCTTCATCATCATCATCAGGTTTTACTGTCTTTCTTAGAACTGACTGACCGCACGAAGCAATGAACACACACTACATTTCACCGCTTTCCCCTCTGGCCGTCGGCGAGCCGGAGCAAATAGAGAAAAAAGAAGAAAAAAGAAAGAAAGAAGAAAAGGTGCACCCTTTTAGCTATGAACACCGCACAAACTCAGACACACACAGGTAAAGGTCCTTTCAGTCAACACCGAGAGGACAGGACAGCGAGTATTTTTGGCGACAGCCGAAGGAGAGATGCAGTACAAACGGCAGCAGCAGCCATAAATCAAGTATTACCTGAAAGAGAGCAGAAGTAGCGGAGGTATGCGGTCTGCTATGTCTGAGCCTGTGCACTGCACGCTGATGTCTCCCCTATCAATATCATCGGTGACCATCAGCAACGACAGCAGCAGCAGCAGCAGTCGTACTTGATTTTCTAGAGCGCAAAGGTGCACAATCGATTGAGAGGAATGAAAGGTGCTGCTGCTGCATCAGAGCAAGGTTGTACACTTCTTTTGGCACACAATGTGAGCACAGTGAGACTGAAAACAAAGTCTGACTCAGAGGATTCAATTGCTGCTGCTGCTGCCTGACAGGAACAGCAACAGGTGACATCATTGCACACTGTTCACTGAGGCGCCAGAAAAAGCTAGAGCAGAGGAAAAAGTGGCGCCTGTTTCTTCTCTCTCAGTCACAACGCTGACTTTGGCGAACATGGCTGCAAATTGAATTACCATATTTGTGCATGTGACGGTAATAGAGTCATGGCGGTGGTGGTGGCGATTGTGGTAATAGTCAATGGTAAGTGCTCTCTGCTGCTGCCGCTAAAAAACAACACACAACTCACGAAAAAGGAGACGAAGAAAAAATAGTACGACAGCAGTCAGTTCAAAACAGAGGAGGAGAAGAAAGGCGACAGGTAAAGGCTATTAGAAAACCAATTCTTCATCGCACACAATCTTTAGGCTCTGAAAGCTCAAAACTCAAAGCTCTAACGAGACTGGTGAAGCGTGCTGCTGCTGCTGTTGCTGTTCCTGGCGCAAAACAAATCGTTTGCAATTGGACTGTTGCTGTAGTGCTCTCTTCAACACTCCTTTCCCAGCTCGGCTGAATTAGCTGCGGTGAAAGCAGCAGCAGCCACGACAGAAGCTTCGAAAACACCTCGAAGAAATCAGCTGTCGAAAATCAGCTGAACAGAGAGATTTTCACCACCTGGGTGCACACCACACCACCGACGCTGATTTTAACAACAACAGCAACAACGCTCGGTACCTGTTCGCTTTCGATTCGATTAGCAGCAGCAGTTTTTAGATCGAACCAAGATTAGCTAACGAAGAAGATCACCTCTTTCAGGTGGTGGTGGTGGAGAAAGTGATCTACAGTAGCAGCAGCAGCAGCAAAACAATGGCCTGCTTTTCAACCACTGCTCAAGATCTCCGAACAGCGAGAACAAAGAGAGAAAGGTGAAAAACAATGCAGGCAGGCTGAAATGATTTGGGTGCCTTCGGGCTCGCTTACACTACACTAAGTCTGGTAAGTCCAACAACTAAGCCGACAGTTTCCACCACCACCACCAGCATGAGTAAGCAAACTTAGCCCTTTTCTTTTTTGTCCGAAGTTTCGGTCAGCAGCAGTTTATGTGTAGGTCAGCACACAGACACAGCTTAGCTGAGATAGACTAGGACAAGACAGTAGTGGCATTAGTAATTACCAGCAGCAAAGAAAGAGAAGGAGAAGAAGCCGCAGGAAACGAAGGGGCTAGAAAGAAAAGGTAGGTAGGTAGCACAGCCAGTCAGTCAGGCTTAATTATGTCGACAGTCAGTCAGCAAACTAGAAAGAGAGCTAGAAGGTTGACCAGTCTTCGAGAAAAAGAGGATAGAAAGAGAGAAGAGGCGGCCAATTAATAATTTGCTAGTGTCTGTCTGGTCAGCTACGACAGAACTAGTACTAGCACTAGTAAGACAACCAGTACTACAACCACTACAACTACTACAACTCAGCTACTCGGAGCACTCGATAACGGGACAACTCTCAGCCATCATCAGTCGGCCGCCAAATGACATGAAAACGGCAGTCGGTTTTCGAGGGAAGAGAGGAGAGGAGGAAAGAACCGGCTTCAAACTCAACCTCAACTCCTTATCGTCTGTAGCACTACCCGTCTGCTGCTGATGACGCTGAAGTAGAAGAAGATGCGGCCATTCATTAAAACAGGATTTTTAGCAGCAGTGGCTCGAACGAAGACATCGACAGCTAGCTAGCTGGCGGCTAATTTCACTGCCTGAGAGACTGCCCAGAAGAACGGCTATCAGGAAGTCGAGTTACCAGCTAGCTTTCAAAGGATTCGATCATCTGCTTTGCCTGCTGTTGACCTAATCAACGAGCGCGATTACTCTCCAGCTACAGCTACAGCTACGGTACCTGGCAGCCGGTAGTGCCGGATGAACTTGTAATCTAAATAGCAGCCAGGTCAGCTCATCGAGGTGCATCGAAAAGTAGCGAGGGAGAGAGAGATTATAATCAGCACTGCCTGTGTGTTGATTGCAGTGGTAACTTGTAAGTGGTGAGCAGATTTGTCCTACTACCACCACCACCACTGATACTCGGATGATGGTGATGATGACCGGTACAAAAACTCTTTCAACAAGGACTCACCTTCTTTGGGCTTCTTCTCGGCGAAGCAGACGCGAAAGAGGCCCTCATCGCGCGAGTAGTAGAGGTAGTTGGACTCGTAGTCGGCTGGTAAGGTTTGATGAGCTGATAAGTCTCCACTGGAGCGCTGCTGGTCCTGCAGATAAAGCCGCGTCTTGTTGGAGTCGACCCGAATTTCGTACCAGTTGTCGGTGCTGAAGCCGATTGCCAGACAGGCGACCGCCACCACGGAGAGCACCGTGGCTATGGAGAGCGTCACCGCAGAGCAGGACATGGTCGGTATGAAGTTGTGAAAAGGAGTTTGGAAAAGAAGAAGGTGATGAGGATGAGATGAGCAAGAAGGTTGTGAAGTTGTGGTGGTGCTGTGGCTACACACTAAGTTGACATTGATGAAGGTGGTGGTGGTGGTGTGATGCGGCTGCTGTCAAGATCATCGGAGAAAGCGGAGCCGGAGCATTCAAAGCTCAGGGAAAAGCACCGAAGGAGATGATAATGACAAAGAAGAGGAGGAGGAGAGGAATATCACAACACACCAAAGCTGAAACTGGTGATTAAAGGGCTGAAGTAGTTGTAGAAAGAACACGGCTACAGCACACGAAGAACGACAAAAAATGGCCGGTCTTCGATGGTGGTGATGGTGATGGTCTTCGATGGCCTCGGTGGTGACTAAAAACGGCTGCTGTTGCTGCTGCCAGCTGAAAACAACGTGTCTCTCGGGCACTCTGAGTGAGCAGAGCTGGAGCCTGTTAAGGAGCCTGTCGTCAGTCTCTTCTTCTCGTTTCTAAAAGCTCACCTCCGAAGATGCTACCGAGCTGGGAAGAAGAAATGAAATTGAGAAAACGGCAAAACTATCTGTTGCTGGCCGAGTGTGGTTGTCTCTGTGTCTGTCTGTCTGTCGCTGTGTCTTCTCGAAGCAGACCAAGCTCAGACTCGAGGAGCAGCAGCGGCGGCGGCTCTACGACGATGGCAAAGTAGAAGAAAAGTGGCGGCAATGGAAGAGTCGAGCTGAACTGAACTGAGAGAAGAGCGAAGGAGCTCTCTTTGGAGCTGGAGGAGAGGCCAAGCGACGGCCAGTCAGAAAGAGAGAGAAAGAAAGAATTAGCCACAAGGTATCCTCAGCACTTCTGACGCTGCTTCGGCTTCGACTGCTGCTGTTGTTGTTGTTGCTGTTGGCGACCATCACGAGAGAACCTGTTTTCCAGTCAGCCAGGCTACCTTTTTGTTTGTGCTGCACATTCTTCGTCTTCTTCTTCCTCTTCTCTGCACTTGTTGCTGATGCAGGTAATGTGGTCTTGCTGCTCTTGTGTGGTAGTAGTGTTGCCGACTGAACAGTGTTTCCCCCTCTTCCCCCTGTTCAATAGGCGGAATCGATTGACCGGTAATAATATGGCATTGTCAGTGTCAGTGAAGAAGAGAAGGAAGAGAGAATGAGGATGCGCAAATCGAACTCTCTTTTAAAACTCGAGCTCGATTCTCCCAGTTCATCCGGGACTTTGTTTGACTGAGGGGAGTTGAGGACGAGAACTTTTCCTCTCGTCAGTGCTCGGAATTTCTGCATGACTGCAACGCTGCCTCCGCTGTCGTCGCATCAGTAACGCACAGAGCACATTTCTCCTTTTCCCTTTCTCCATTTCTGTCTCATTTTTTCAGTGAGAAAGTTTTGGCAGTGAACAGAAGAAGAGGACAGGTGGCTGACTGTCTGCTCGAAAACCGTTGGCGACATGCCCTGTCTGCACACAAACACACAAACACACAGACACAAAGTCTCTGCCGTTTAAAAAGCATAACAGTCCACTTAATCTTCAATACTAAGAAAGAGAGAAAAGCGCTTATAAAATCCTAATCTTCTGCTGTATATGGATTGTTGCCACCACCACCGCCACCGTTGCTGTAAACGAAGAAATGAAAAGAGTGTTTAGAGAAAAGACAACGACTGTACAGCAGCACAGCAGGTGGAGTGTTGCAGCCAGTATGTCTGCATTGCAATTAAAGGGGGCAGTGTAGGTGGTGGTGATAGTGAAGGGATGGACTCTGCCTGAACTAGCAGAAACTGCTAATTACCGATGCACAGAGGCAGTATTGTTCAGAGAGAAAGAAAGAGAGAGAGAGGAAGGCTTCCACTTCTATCATTACAAAATAGTGGAGGAGAAAGTACACAATTTGTAAATGACCGAATTCATGGTCAACCGTGGCGGGCTGACTGAGGCTTGATCTCCACTTTGTCTGCAACTTTGATGGATGGAAACGAACTGGCTATGGCCGTAGTAGTAGTACAGTAAAATAATGTCATGTTCATGTTAATAATTCATAATTCAAATCACATCGTAAATACAAGTCTACCAAGTCTCTAGCACTACTACTACTACTGACTACTGCTCGAGTAGGAAGAGAAAGAGCAAGGGACAGCTAAACTCTAAGTGACTGAGAAAGCTGTGCGCCACTTGCGTGTCTGTCTGTCTGTGTGTATGTGAGTGTCCATTACAAAAAGGAAAGGAAGGGGAAGAGAGTGAGAGAGTGACTTAGCAAAGTAGAATGAAAGAAACGAAGGGGGCGGGGGAGGACGGCTGAACTTTGCGTGGCTGCTGACACCACCAACGACAACAATCACAACAACTGTGAGCTCTTCAGCTGAAAAAATCAAAGTCGAAATAAAAAATCGAAATCGAAATCGACACGACCATCTCCACTTCTCATCTCCTCATCATCATTATCTATTTTCAGTGAATCTTCTTCTTCAGCACATTGAGAATCTTGCTCCGCTGGCGGTACATGTGCGAGGTCATAAAGTAGAACACTGGTGGGGGTGGGAGGAAGAGTGATTAGAAAACAAGAGGAAAATAAAATCGAAACACACAAAAAACTCACGAAAGAAGATGCCGCAGTTGAAGTAGAGCGAGAGAAAGGCGGGCATGTAGAAGGCAAAGTTGGCGGCGTTGGGCAGCGATATGGACAGCTTGCCACTGGCCTCCAGCAGCGGAATGCTCCGGTAGATGATGATCGCCTCAAAGAGAAAGCCCAGCGGGTAGAGGAGCATCCAGGCGGTGTAGCGCACCCAGGTCACCAGGCGAATGTTGACCTTGTAGATGTGCAGCATGTAGTAGGGGTAGCGGAGCAGCTCGGAGAGGGTGTACACCAGCAGCAGGTAGAAGGTGGCGTAATGGGCCTGCATCTCCTCCTGCCGGTCAATGAGGAGGAAGATGAAGAAGGTCCGCCCGGACAGTTGGATGGCCGGAAGGAGGGCGCTGCCGGTGGTGTAGCCCACCAGCGGGTTGATGATCTCCAGGATCTGCATCAGGTTGAGGAACTTGATGGTGTTTCGCAGCGAGGGGTAGATGGTTTTGATTGTCTCTGGTGAGGGGAGAAATCGAAGTGTTGGTCATTTCGATAAGAAAATATCGAAAACTTACCCGGACCCTCCTTGAAGAAGTGTATGATGAAGATGACGAAGAGGTAGATGAAGCCGACAAACTGGAAGAGGTTGTAGAGGAAGAGGTAGGCGGTTTGAACTCCTGCACGCGGTTCTTTCGCCCTCGGCCAAAGTTGCGGTCCTTGTAAATGCGCGGATTGGGCAGGCCCCGGTTGGCCGCCAGCTCCTCCACCTCGCTGTCGTCGGAACTGGAGTCGAGGTCCTCCGCCTTGATGCGGTCAAAGTCGACCTTGAGCCAGGCGGGCTTTGCCACCGCCTCCAGCAGCCGTGGCCAGAGGATGAGCAGCTTCTTCTTGAGGACAAACTCCACATTGCGATCGGTGATCTTGTAAAAGCTTTTCTGCAGTGATGGTTTCAGAAGATACAATGGTTTTAAGCAAAAAACTAGTCAACCAAACAAGAAAGCCCACCAACCTCGGGCACCACCTCCGAGTAGAGGCTGAGCCGAAAGGCGTACTCATTGAGGCCCTTGGCGCCGATGCCCACCGCGTAGAACTGCAGCTCCTTCTCCTTCAGGTCGATGCTCGGTTCCTGGTGAAACGAGCAAAACTTACTCATCTGAAGAAGGTAAACAAACCACCACTTACCGAGACATTCTTCAGGTCGACGAGCAGCGTGATCGAGTCCGAAGTCTGGCCCCAGTAGCAGAAGGGACTGGGAAAGGCGGAGTGGTCCATGGATTAGTTGCCGGTGGTGGTGGGACCAGTGTCGATTGTGCTCCAAAATAGAAACCGATGATGATGATGATGATGACACGCAAAAGTAGTTGACAGCGGCGCTGGAGAGTGAGTGCGAAACAGAAATGTGCGCTTACGCTGCTTACCATTTGAGAACTGACGACAACATTCGCAGAGTGAGACAGACAGACTGACAGCAACAGCGGCAGCAGCAGCTGACATGCTCATTGCTCCAGTAAGCGCGAAACAGGAGAACATCCTCGAATCCTCGAGGGCTCAAATCGAATCGACAATCCACATCTCAAAGACGTAGTAGGTAGTAAGAAAAGGCCACAAGTTTACTCTTTGGTGATAAAACTTCTTCTTTTATACGGTACACAATCGCTTCCTCGAAGGAAGAGGATGGTTTTCCCCAGCTTACAGCTTTTTTTCGTGTTGAACACTTTGTAGTACAACACGCGCACACCGGCTCTTTAAAGTTATTGGGTTTCACTGTGTCAAGGGGCGGTCTTCGTAAAGGCTCATCCACTTGTTCAGCTTCTCCTGAAGGGCGGCAATGTTGACTTTTGGTGGTGTTGGTGATGAGGACGGTGATTCGGTGGGCTTGCCATCATTCAACTTCAGCTTCATCGCCCATTGTCATCGCCATGGCGAGCACTTGCTCAAAGGTGGTGGCAATCTGGCTCATCGTCGCCTCAATCTGCCCGGTGATCTCCTTCAGCGAGCTCCTCTTTTCCTTCTGCTTGTCTTCCTTAAGCAGCGGCAGGACGTGCTTGTGGTAGTGGTAGTTGAAGTCGAGGTCCGTCTTGAGCAGCGACTCAAAGTTTCCGGCGTCCACGTCGGAGCAGTACCGCGTCAGCGTGTCCATCAGCTTGGCCAGCTTGGCCGCCAGCTCTGCCGGTGCCGAAGTCGATCCTGAGCTGCTGCTGCTGCCGTTGTTGCAGTCCTCCAACTTTCGGTAAATCTGCGAGCCGGTGACGAGGAGGAAAAGCTTCTGCTGGCGACTGAGCTGCTTCCGCAGCACTGCTTCAGTTGGGCTGTTTTGGAACTGCTTCTGCTGACCGCCGTCACCGACGTCGGAGACGCCCTCCTTGATGGCCCTCAACTCCGCCTCGTTGGCCTCCGCTTCGGCGGCGAGCTTCGCCCACTCGGCGTGGCTGACATACGGCTGGACGGCCTTCCTCAGCCGCAGACGAGGCATCAGGTGGTGGAAGACCTTCTGCAGCACCGGGTGGTCCTTCAGGTCGTCGCTGGTCACCCCCTCGACCCCTAGCTCCTTTACCCAGGCGTTGAAGCGGTCGTTCTCCTTGTAGTTGCTGCTGAAGCTTCGACCGGATGGATTCATCATGATTTCTTTGTGCGGGGGTTTTTAAAAGGAAGAAACTGATTAGAAAACCACCAGCCTAAGACTTTGTTGGACTTAGCTGGTGCTGGTACCTTGTGCCTGAAACCCAGTTTACTGGTTTCAAGGGAATCTGGTAGATGGTAGCGAAAAGATGAAGATTAGAACCGATAAATAAAAAGGCAACCGCCGATGAGGCGGCGAAAGAGCGCCTTTTGAATTTTTCAACAACAAACACTGCTTTGCGCGCCCGTTCGCAGATGCTGTACTCAGCATGCGCGGAATTTGAGACAATCCGCCGCGGATGATTCAGCGCCGCCGCTCGCACATTTCTGTTCTGTCAGTTTGTGTCTGTTTCCCTCTGTCTCACTCTCTTCAAGTACTAGTTCTTTTCTCTGTAGTTCACTCGTTCTGGATCGAGTATATAGACTGCGGTACTTTTCGCCACAACTCTCGCCCCGATTCGGCGCCCCGCCGACTGTTGTCCCGAACACTGCTGCTGTCTGCGCGTTCCACGTCTGTTCCACTGTGCAGTGCCACTAAAGCCCTCGTAAGCTTAAGCCGTCGCCCATCCGCCGCCGCCGACGCGCTTCATTTCGGATTTGTCGACGTTCTCCCTCTCCTCTCTCTCTCTCTCTCTTTTGGTTAGTAGTTTTTCTGACTGATTCTATTAGTTAACAATTTCTAATTCTCCTTTTTGTTTTTCAGGCTGAGGGCTGAATCAGCTAGAAAGAATCATGGAGGAGCAAACCGATGCACCGAAGCAGGCTCCTTCAGGTGAGAAGATCTTTGACGAGCTGCCGACGTTTGTTGCGCCGGTAACGACGGCTCTTGGCGGTGCAGTTGGAGAACAGGCCACCCGATACGACTTGAACGACAACTTCTCCATCTTCAAAGTGGGCGATCAGCAGAAGCCGCCGGAAGAAGCCGCCAAAAGAATCTCGACTTTAGCAATCCCGATGCGTTCGTCATCGGCCAGCCTCCCACTCAGAACTACGTCCACCTGGACTTTGATCTCGACCCGCTAGCCTCCTCCGCTACGGTGAGCACACCTCCACAGGCCTCTACCGCAATAACCAAAGCCAACTTGCTGGATGACGATCTGGATGACTGGAGCACCGAAGCACACAAGCAGCCAATATCTCCGCCACAGAACAATCCTCATTCACTGAACCACCGAAGCCACTGGAGCAAGTTGGTGTCAATGTGACCAACATCATGGAGACCTCCTGCATCGACAACCTGCTGGCGGACCTGCCCGAGGAGACCGACGAGGAGGAGGACGAGGCCAGCAACCGAAGCAGCAACAACAACAACAACCAGAACGACTCGGACTGGTACTTGAAGGAGACGCATGTAAGGAAAAGGAAAGTCTTCCTTCCTTCACGAGGAGAGCATTGTCACCACCTCCAATGTGGTCTTCGAGCCTTCAGAGCCGGAGGCGGTCAGTTTGCCGCCCAGCAGTGACAGTCCCGATCGCCCGCAGCAGCAGCAGCAGCAGCAGCAGCAGCAATTCACTTACGGTGACACATCACTGGAAAGCAGCCTTCGGACCAGCACCGAGGTAAGGAGATGTCCTTTGAGGAGTCCTCTCACTTTGGTCCACCTCTTCGGTTACTCAAACTACAACTACGGCATCACCGGTGAACCTCAAGAGCCGCAGCAGCAGCAACCGAACAGCCCAGTGACCAGCGAAAGTGGCGCTCCGAAGAGTACTCGAAGTCGGCCTTCACAGCCGCCGCCACCACCTCCCCCTGCAACAATGTCCTCCTCCTCATCATCAGATCTGGACGACGGTCATCGGGGTGGTGGTGCTCAGAAGTCCCCTGAACAATCGGAACAGAACAAACCAGCCGAACTTTGGACCTTTGATTCGCCTGCTGCTGGTAGTGGTGGTGGTGGTCAGGCAGCTGAAACCACGATCGCCAGTGCCAGCAGCAGCAGCTTCTTCAGCAGTGCTGCTCCGGTGGTAACAGAGACAGTGGCCGCAGCAGTTTTGCCGCCGCTACCATCGTCGCCACCGTCGTGGTCGACGTCGGCTGCTCCTGTTGCTCCTGTTGCCACCACTGCCGTTGCTGACAACACGACGACGACGACAGCCCGGCAGGCAAGTGTCGACGACGACGTGAGCAACAGCAGCAGCAGCAGCTATCCTCAAGAAGAGCAGCAGCCCACGTCAGCCGAGGCCATCTTCTCCTCTCTTGGCTCGAGTTTTGTACCGCCGTCACCACCATCAGTGCAACTTCAATCTTCAACAAGTGCTGTGCCTCCTCCTCCTGTTCCTTCGGTTAAAGAAGAAGAGGAAGTAGTGGTCGAGACCAAGAAGAAGACTGAGAGTGAGACACTGAGCTGGTCACCGCCGTCGCCTGTGAAAGAAGTGCCCCCTAAGGAAGAAGAAGTGGTCGTGAAGCAGTCGCCGGCTTTTGAAGCACCTAAGCAGCAGCAGCTAAAGTCCTCCTCCTCCTCTACCACAATGGGACGCAAAAACCGCCGAGACAACTCTTCGGATGATGGCGCCGACCACGCCGCTGGTTCCGGTAAGATTTTTGTTTTTACAACTTTGACCCCTTTCTAAAGCTAATCACTTCTTGATAAACAGACCAAATCAGGGAGTACATTGAAAACGTCCTCGGACCAAATGGTAAGTGGGGGTTATTGGTGATGCTTAATGTTTTGGCTAATCTGATCTTACCCATTCCATTAGTCGCCGAGCTCGTCTACTGGCGCGACCTGAAGCACTCGGGGGCGGCCTTTGGCCTCGGCCTGGTCCTCCTCTTCTCGCTCACCTTCTTCTCGGTGATCAGCGTCGTCGCCTACACGCTCTTCTTCACCCTCCTGGCCAGTCTCTCCTTTCGCGTCTACAAGAACGTGATGCAGGCGGTGCAGAAGACCGGCGAGGGACATCCCTTCAAGTGAGTGTTCTTCAAGAGTGAGGACTGAATTGTCTTTGTGTGATGCTAACGCTTTTCTATTCCATTTTTTCTGCACACATCCCAGAGAGTACCTGGAGATTCAGATCACCCCCTCTCAGGAGCGAATCCACGAGATTGTCGAGTCGGCCATCGTTCACGGCACCACCTTCATCAATCGCCTTCGCAGCGTACTCCTGGTGGAGGACATTGTCGACTCGCTGAAGGTACAGTTTTTGTTTGTTTACTTTGCTGAGATGTTAATTGTTGAATGTTTTTCTCCCTTTCCTCTGCCCCGCAGTACCTCGTCATCTTCTGGGCCTTCACCTACATCGGCGCCTGGTTCAACGGCCTCACCGTCATCATTCTCCTCTACCTGGGCGCCTTCTCCTGCCGCTGCTCTACGAGCAGAACCGGCCGCTGATTGACCAGTACCTGGAGCTGGCCAACAGTAAGATTACCGAGATCAGTGACAAGTACGTCGCTTCAGTACATCATATTACCACATTTTTGCTAATCACACACCTTCTTATTTACTCGCAGAGTTCCCTTTCTAAAAAAGGCCGTCGCTGCTGCGCCCGCTGAGAAGAAGGACGAGTGAACACACCATCGTTTACCGTTTTACCCCATTTCAAATACCGTTTACCCGTTTTAAATACCATACAAGTTTTAAGCATTATTCCCGGATACTCTCTCTCCACGATATATCTCCCGGTACCAATCTACACCACCAACACCGTTTACTACTACTACTACTTCTTCTCTCATCTTCTTCACCCTCACTCAATTGCGCTACTCCTTTAAGTGTGTGAATCCCTCCGTACCTTCTTCTAACCTATTTTCTAGGTCTCCTTTAGTTCTTCTTTCTTTTATTCCTTCTTCTCCTCCTCCTTCTCTTTTTCATCACGCCTGTATGGCCTGTCGTCATTCCAAAAGATAAACGAGTATAATAATAATAAAAGAGTAGATTGTTTTTATTTAGAAGGTTTTTACCACTTGCTCAGATCGAGCTTGGGCAGGCTGGCGCAGTTGACCAGTGGATTCCCCTTCTCATCATTTGGCAGCAAAAATGCGTCCACGGGAAACTGCGAATCGGCAGCCCTTCCGCCGTCGCTGTTGGCGCAGACAATTTCCGCCAGGCTGGTGCCCCGCTCCAGTTCGGCCCTTTGGGTTTGGGTGAAAATGCCCTCCGCCTCGAACCAGTGCCGGTCGCCGTCTCGCAGGCGGCGAAACTGCTCCGAAAGCAGACAGCGAAAGGTGGCACCCACTTTGGGTAAACTTCCGTCTTCTTCAGGGATGATCTCCTCGAGGATGCCGCCCACCCAAAGATCCAAGTTCTCCGTACTTCCGTAGAGACGGGCCAGCTTCCGGCGAACAGTGGTCGAACTGTTTCCAATGGGCAGCTCCTCAAAGGTGGCCGCCTCTTTCAGGCCGCAAAATCGACGCCAGCTGTTGTAGGTGGGGAGGGCGTGATCGCGGCCGCGTTGAATGTTAAGCGAAGCTAGATCAAGCGGAGCCTCTCGAGAGCGCTCAAAGAGATGCTCGGTCAGTTCGGCGCTGATGGCCTGCTCCGCGAGGCCGGGTCGCTTTAGGGGCGTGGCGGCGAGGCCGATCAGCAGCGAGTCGACCAACGCCGGTTCGTAGAGCAGGTGAGAGGCGAAGAAGAGGGCACGCAGGTTCATGTTTGGGTGGTCATCTTTTGAGTGGTGAGCTTTGGTTTGGTTTCCGCTTGAAGAAACAGCAGCAGAAACCGTCGTTTTCTCCTTCTTTCTCATCAGCAGCTTTCGAACCAGCTCCGATCGCACCAGAGTGTGGCCGAAGCGCATCGCCGCCGTGGCGAAAACGTTGGAGATAGAAGCATCGATGGAGGCGTTGTAGCCGCGATAGGGACCCAGCAGACGGGTCATGGCCTGTGTGGTGTAACAGTCGAGTTGTTAAAAACGGAAGTTTTCTTTATCAACAATTCTCCTCTTTGCATTTACCCTCTTCCCAATGATCTTCGGCAACCAGTCTCGGTAGGTGATCAGCTGCAGCTGAGCGCCAACAATTAGCCTTGTCTCTTGGTAAAGGCGCTCGCCGTTCCAGTCGGGATGAAGGCGTCTGTTGAAAAATGAAAAAGGTTAATCTTGAACTTTTTTTAAAAACTCTCTCTCCTTTTTACCTCAACTCCCGTGCCAGGCGATTGTGCTGCCTCAGCCACAAGTTGTGCATCACCAGCAGGCCAATGTGCTCATTGGCGCGATGGTCACCGGCTAGGAAGCAGTCCATGAGACCACCAGCACCAGAACTACCTCCTTTACCTCCACCTGACCTCGGCTGCAGCTGACAGTCCATCGGATGCTCCTCACTAAGGGGCAGGTACTCCCTTCCATCCACTATATTAGTCTTCAACAGTCCTCGATCAGGACTACTTTTCGCTCTCAGGTGTCTCGCCAGCTCCACACTGCTTCCGTAGATCTGCGAACCGTCGATGTAGGCGGTGAGGGCGTTCACCTGCTCACGAGCCACCAAACGGCCGCCGGCCAGAGAGGTGAGGCCAGTGCCGCAGAGCTCGGCAGAGCGAACCATCTCAATGCAGTCAGGTTTGTGGGCAAAAGTTGAAGAAGGCTTTTTCCTTCTACTCAATTTTCGCCTTATTTTCCTCCTCTTTTGATCTGAGGATTCTGATGTCGAATTTTGAGCAAGAAAAGGTTCTTGAGAAGCGGAAGAAGAGGAAGTTCTTCGCACCGAAAAGCAGGGCTCAACGTGGCGCGGCTGACAGGTCCGCCGACAGTCGAGAACATTGTCCTCGAGGATGTTCCAGGAGCGAGGCGGCGCCGCGGCGAAGGTCAGATCGTGGGCGAGAAACTGGCCCCACTGCATCAACAGGTGGTTGGCAGTGGCGTCCGCTGTCACCTGACGAGTGCTTAGCAGTGACTCGCTCACCAGTCGTGGGCTAGGAAGTGGGTGTTGTGACCTTTTTGACAGAGGTTTTCCCTCCTCCTCCACTTCAAACCACCCGGGCGGCTTCATCAGTCCGTCTTCGTAGCGCGCCGGCAGCAGTCGCCTAAAGGCGGTCATCGCCGAGCCCCAAGATTTGGCTCCCGTTTTTAGTCCTCCTAGATTGTTGCAAATGCCCGTCACTGAGCGGAAGCGAACATAGGGGCGACAGTCGAGCACCTGAAACTGCGCCCCGCCCACGCAGCCGGTGTAGTTCAGCAGACTGAGCGCCTGAACGGGCGTCAGCCAGTCGCTTGTGGCTTCAGTTGAAGTAATGGTAGGAAAAACTGTCTTTCCACCATCGGATCGCCGCAAAAGAGCGCCCACCAGGCGAACAAAAGCGTCCATGTCGACGAGGGCAGTCTCCGCATGTTTTACCTCAGCACTTCGCCGTTTGTGTTTCACTTCCGGTTTGTTACGGTTGTGGTGCTGATTTTCGCTATAAATTGAAGCAGTTGTAGCACGGATGATTTCGTCAATTCTAAAGAAAAAACTAAATTTTTAGGTTTTAAAGATTTTAAAGCAAACTTACTTTAACGAATAGTCGTCCTCCTTATCAGCACTTCCGCCAACGACGTAGAGTGTCACCTCGCGAGCGGCCACGCCTGCCTCATTACTTGCCCAGCACTGGTAGCGACCTTCGTCGGCGGGGAAAAGTGAGTGAAGGGTGAGCGTCCCGTTCCCGTTGTCGTTTGGCAGTGAAACTCCTCCATTTTCATTTTCACTTCCTCCCGTTTCCCTGGTCCACCGGAGCACCGGTCGGGGCCTGCCCACTGCCTGGCAGGTCCAGCTCACTGAGCTGCCGGCAGGGGCGCGGACAATCGACTCGGGAATGAGGGTAAGTCGAGGTGGTGAAAGTGAAGGAAGTGGTGGTGACACTTGGCCGATAGCTGGGCCTACAAAAAGGAGGAGCAGGATGACATTTGCAATCCACCAGCAGAGCTGACGATGCCGCCAAATCATCTTGGCCAAATCCTCTCTCAAAAGTCGTCTGCAGCCTTACAAGCAAAAAATCCTGGCAATGTTGTGTAAGTCACGCTAAAAACAGCAGTTCAACTGCAAACATCACTATCACCACCAAAAGGAAGAAAAAGAAAAGTAGCTCGGAGCGATAAAAGTGATGCTCATCAAAGAAGGGCTTTATGGCGAGAAAAGGGGGGGAAGGAAGAAGAAAGAAGGAGGAAACAGAGGCCGCGCCTTCAGAGCGACTGAAAAGTACGAAAAGAGCAAAGTAGAGGAGAAGAAAAAGAAGTAGGAAAAGGGCAGCAGCTCAGGCGATAATCTTGGTGACGATGCCGGCGCCCAGCGACTGGTTGCCGGCGCGAAAGATCAGCCGGCCGTACTCCTTGAAGGCCGCGTAGGGCTCCACCACGCAGGGCCGCGTGGTGGTGAACTCGACGAGGGCGCTGGCGCCCTTGCTCAGCAGGCGCGGACTGCGCTTGAGGACGGCGTTGCTCTTACCGTCTAGCAGGGCGACCAGCTTGCTGATGCGTGCCACCTCGCTGTTCAGGCAGACCGAGTAGAGGAGGACGGAGGTGCCCTTGGTGATCGGGGGCGTCACCACGGTGGCATTTGACGTTTCCAAGTGGCTAAAGAGGACATGCGCGCCTCGAAGCGGGTGGCCAGGGCGGCGGGCGGCGAGGTCAGATCACAGAGGACGCTGCCGATGGCGAGCTGGTCGGCGGCGCTGCCCTCCGCCGGCAGCGTCAGATTGAGCGTGAGGACGTCGCCGGCGAAGGCCTCCGAGGCGGTGATCAGGCTGCTGCCGTTGCCGCTGCTGTCTTCGTTGAGGAAAATGTCTGCAAAGGGTGAAAAAAGGTAAAATTATAAGAAAAAGTCCGAAAAGCAAAGGATCAGCTCTTACTCTTCACCGTGACCAGCTCATTGGCGGGGCGAATCAGCAGCCGCTGGCCGACCTCCACAAAGCCCGAGTCGACCTTGCCGGCGACGCAGACGCCCGAAGTCTGCCCTTTAAAGATATCATTCACCGCCAGGCGAAAGGGCTTCGTCACCGGGCGCTCGTGTGGTGTGAAGCCATCTGAAATAATCAAAAATAAAATCAAAATTACTCCAAAAATCCTATCTTCAACCACCAACCACACTCACCGATAATCTGCACAAGAGTCGGCCCGCCACTGTACCACCCAAAAGCGGCCTCCTTCGAGGCCGTCACCAGATTGTCGCCCGTCAGCCCACTGACCGGAACAAAGTGCACCGCTGCACTGTCACCATCAGTCTTGAAGCCGACCGCCTTGAGAAACTTCTTCAGGCGGTCGACAATCTCCCGGTAGCGCTCCTCGCTGAAGCCGACATTGTCCAGCTTGTTCACTACCACCGCCAGCTGGCTGACGCCAAGCGAGCGGAGGAGGACGGTGTGCTCCGCCGTCTGTCCGCCCGCCTCGAAGCCGGTCTCGAACTCGCCCTTGGTGGCGTCAATCACCAGCAGGGCGACGTCGGCCTTCGTCGCGCCGGCGATCATGTTGGGGATAAAGTCGCGGTGGCCGGGCGCGTCGAGGATGGTCACCGCGCGGCGCTCCGTGGTGAAGCGCTGCTGACCGACGTCGATGGTGATGCCACGGCTGCGCTCCTCCTCGGTCTCATCGAGGAGCCAGGCGAAGCTGAAGCTCGCCTTGCCCGCCTTGCGCGCGTCCACCTCGTTCCGGTGCAGCGTCTTCTTGGGCACCTCGCCGAGCAGGGCGAGCAGGTGGCCCATGATGGTGCTCTTGCCGGCGTCCACGTGGCCGACGATGACCAGGTTGAGGTTCAGCCGTTGGCCGGGGGCGACCCGTTTCCGCCCGTACAGCTCGAGAATGTCCGCCGGCGGCTTCGGCGTCGTCATCTGCTTCAGGTGCTGGCCACTCTGTCGGGAGATTAGCTTAGGCGTGGAGTAGGGCGAAGAGGTGCCCGAAGAGGTGGGGGTGATGGTTGTGGGGTTGGTTTCCGCTGTTAGATTTGATGGCTTGGAGGAAGGAGGTGGCTCAAGGAGGCTGTTGCCACTGCTGCTGGTCGACTTTTTACTGCCGCTTGACTTTGATTCACCGGTGTTGTTTAGCTTTGTCAGATCGCCTTTAGAGTTGCTGAAAAGACAGAAGTGCGTAAGTGTTAGAAAAAACAAAAACTTTAGAAAAAGCAAATAACTTACTTTCGCACCGGAGCACCAGCACCCGATTTAGCGACAGCTGTTTTGGATTTATCTAGATAAAAGAAAGAAAATGAAAACATTAGATAAAAGGAAAGAATGCAAAATCGTTTGAAAAGGGGAAACAAGGGGAAAGCAGTGCGCACCTCCTCTTTGCGATCGTTCGTAGAGCACCAAAGATCGGGTGAGAAAGTCTCTGATGAACTTCCTAAAGTTATACACCTCAAAGTCGACACCTTTCTCTACACTACTATTGCTAGATTGCTGCAACGGGGGCGGCCTTGGCTGCTGCGTGTTCGCTAAAGCTAGAAACAGTTTAGAAGGTTGAGAGGATTGACGCTCAGAACTGGTGCTGCTGCTCATCAGCCTCTCTTCGGAATCTTTGCTTTGGGGGCTTTGCTGCTGCTGCTGCTGCAGTTGCGGCGGCAGCTGTTGCTGCTGTTCCCTGGGCCTTGCTAGACCTAAAGAGAGAGACCGAAGAAGAGGGCACCATTTAAATATTTTGCACTGGTTCGAGGTAGTAGGAAGAAAGGGGAAATCCTCAGAGAAAGGATAGAAACGATAGCTTACCTTGAGGAGGAGGTATTTGCTGGGCCTTCTGAGATGGTTGCGGTTGTGAGCTTTTCTTGGTGGTGGTAGTGTTGTGGCTGGTGGATCGGTTGAGCAGCACGTCGAGCGCCTTCTCCGAGTCGTACTTGCACTTCTTGATCGTCGCGATGATGACCTCCTCGGGAATCGTCTCGCCGACGACGTCCTGAATCGCCTCCAGACATGAGTATGTTTTGGCGTCTAGTGAGTGTGTTTTGAGTAGGAGTTTTAGTTTACTTTGTAATCTTCAGGATTCTAAAAGGTTGTAATCTTACCAATGAGCGAAGGATCGGTGGAGTCCTCTTCGCCTTCGTCACCTTCGTCGTCGTTCCTGTTGTCGCCGTAACCTTCCTCCTCCTCAACCTTCTCCAGGCTCTTCACGACGTCATCGTCGCCGTACAGATACTGACGTGCTGATTCCGCAAAAAAAGAAGTCTTTTAGAGATCGTCATCATCTTTATAACCAGGTAGAGCTTACCCGTTCGCGGCGAGATGCAAGATTCCTCTTCCACCGAGCGACTGTACTCATCGTAGACATCGTTGTACTCTGAGGGAGAAAAAAGGACAAAATAGAATCCAGATTCAGAATTTTCCCTTCAAAAACACCTTCACCCTCTTCACTTACCTTCCTCGTAGTTGAGGCCGCGGATATTACGGTGACGAGCCATCCGAGTGGATGGTGATGATAATCACCCTCAAAAGCAGCAACAGTGATGATCACCCTCTGCTCCAAAAGCGCAAAAGAATGTACACTCGTGGCTTGGCTTGCGTCAGCGTGAGAGAACGAGAGAAATGCTTGGAAAGAGAGAGGAGCTCACTGGCTAAGCTGACTCTGACTGTACAATCTGCACACGCGCCTGCAGCGCCAGTCAGCTGTTTTGGCCGTGGCAGTCAAAACAAGCTGCAAAGCTAGTGAAAAGTGTCTTTGGCGTTTCCTCGAGGCTCGAGGCTCGAGTATCCTCTCATCTCCGCTTCTTCAGCTCTCACACATCCTCGCGACGATGTAGCCGCTTCAGAATAGCCGTTCAATCTCTGGTGACTTTCTCCCACTCATCCGCAATCACCAGCTTCCCCGCCAATGACGTTGGTGTTCAGCCGAGGCGGCGGTGGCAGTAGAAGTTCAACCTCCTCCTCCTCGACGCTCCTCGACGTCCCGCTGGAGCACCTCGAGGAGCTCTTCTGCTCGCCCGCAAGGCAGGCGCTCTTTGACCTCGAAGGGCGCCTGCTGGTTCAGCGGCAAAGTGGTGGTCGAGGACAGCAGCAGCAGCAGCCGTCGTCCGCGGTGGTGGTTGAAAGCCTCGGACAGAAGTCGAACAACAAGAGCAGCAGCCACTACCGAGAGTGTCTCTGTCGACTGCGCGGAAACCTGCTGCTGATAGCTGAAGTGAAACCAGGCAACAACAGCTGTGGCAGTGGAAGCAGCAGCTGTGACAATAATAACAGTCATCATCCTAACCAGCAACAGCCGCCTCAGGTGATCACCGTCTTCGGCGGCGCCAGTGGTCTCGCTCTGGTGCTCCTTCACCGCTTCGAGATTAAGCTGGTCGAGGAGAGGACCACTACCAACAATAACAGCGCTCACCTTACTACGACTAACGGTCCAACGAGTCTTCAGCAGCAGCAGCAGCAGTACGAGTTTGTCCTCTCCGTCAACAACAACAACGGCAAAGTATCTTCATCTTCAGCTTCGGAAAGGTACCACTTCATAGCCGGCAGCCGCGCCGAGCGCGACCACTGGATTCAGTCCATCTACCTCGCCTCCTTTGACTTTCTCCGGTCGATTCAGCGGGCACTTCGGGAGACGCTGGTTGAGGAGAAGGCGAAAAGATCGCTGCTCGTTGCCAAATCGAACTTTCAAACGGTTCAACCCTTTACCCGCTACCGAACTAACCGTTTTGTAAACAGTCACCACTTTTATCGTCATCACCACAATCACCACCAACACCTCAACTTTTTGACCATCCATTGCACTTCCTCAGTGTCCAGACAACTTCTTCAGCAGCACTCTACCGTCGAGCCCTTCCTCTTTGTGAAGGTCTTTGCGCGACTTCGGCACGTTGATCGCGCCTGGAGCTACCTCGCCCGGACTGAGCCAGTCGCCTCGAGGGCGCCACTTTTCGCCAGTCGAATCACGCTGCCTTCATTCTTCAGCAGCAGCTGTTCACTCAACTCAAAAGAAGTCCTTCCGTTTGAGCTGAAGTTTGAGCTGATCAAGTCGACGGACGGCGAGCTCGACAACGCCTTTCTAGTCGCCTACGCCTACGCACGAAAGTGGCCCATAAGACAGCCTTCCAGTTCTGAATTGAGCTCTAAAGGAGGAGGACACCGAAAAAGAAAGCCTTCTCAGTGGCGCTCATCTCCGTCGACGGAAGTTTGAGGGTAGTCGGTCGTCTGGTGTTTACGCTGCACCAGCTGAGGCACTCATCGCTGGTCTCAGGTCGACCTAGCCGTCTTCGAGCTTCTCGATCGCTTGAATCGCTCTACTTATCAGCGTCCTCCTGTGGAGGTCATCATCATCATCTGCGGAGATCATCCTCTTCAACGCACCTCATTGAGAAGGCGATGGACGGCGGTGTTAATGGTCACAACGATGACGGGGCTGTATTCGGAAGCAGCAACATCTTCAGCAATACCCTCTACAAGAGGTTCACCTTCAAAGTGCCTACAAGTTCTGGTGCCAATGTCGACCTTCTGTTGGAGGAGTTCATGTCGGAGAGCAAGTTCGCCTTTAGCATTCCGCAGATTTTAATGTAAGCTGTGTTTTTTTGTGAAGAAAAAAATGCTCTAAACTAATTTCCTCCTTTTTCCACAGAAAACTGTACGCCCACGACGAGGAGATGATCATCGCCGCCCTGGAGGCGCTTCTCGCCGCTTCTGAAACTCCCCCTGCCGCACTGAACGCCAGCGGCAATGCCTCCTTCTTCTTCGCGCCTCTGCTCGCCTTTCACCGCCGCTGGCTGGCCACCCTCCAGGACTACCTCGGGGAGATCATCCACTTCATGGCGGAGAGCTCCTTTCGCTCGTCGCGGCACAAAACGGAGCCCTGTCTGCAGTTTGTGCCCACCAACTTTCACCGGCAGTCCTGTCGGGCGGTGGTCATTGCCAGTTCTGGAAGTTCTTCAGGAGTTGCCCCTTCCTCCGCCTCGCCCTTCTTCACCGTCTTTACGCACGGCTCGTACAGCGCCCACCACCTCGGCTACGAGCGCCACGGGGGCATGCAGTCGGTGGTGAGCGGCAAGAATGAGTCCCTCAAGGTGCTCGACTGCTGGCGGACGCTGAAGGGCCGGCTGCTGGTGGTGCTGCACAGTGAAGGGCGGATCACCGCCAGCTTGAACTCGGTCCTCCTTTTGGAGGGAGGAGGTGATGACCTGCCGCTGAGCGCCGTGGAGCCCATCTACCGCTCGGTGCGGGCGCTCTGCGACACACTGGGCACCCTCCTCTCGGCGGCAGAGGTGGAGGAGCAGCTGGGGATGTTGGCTGGCCTTGAAGCGGGAAATCCTTCTTCTGAGGCTTCCTCTTCAGTTATCGACGCCGTCTTTCACCTGGAGCCGCTGGAGTTGGTGTACGTGAACATTCAGGCCAGTCTGCTGGGCATTGAGCACAAGCTCGAGGAGGCGGCTAAGGGACGAGGAGAAGGAGGAGGAGGTGAGGCGGTGGTGAAGCTCTCCGAGCTGGAGTCCTTTAACCGAAAGCTGAAGGGTAAGAAAATCTTTTATGATTTGAGCTTTGTTTCATCTTTTGTTTTTCTTTAGGCGCCATCGAGTCCCTCCGGCGGATCGTCCTCGCCGTCTACCTGAGCGCCTTTAGTCAGCTCTCTGCTTCAGGAGCGGAGCATCACCACCGAGGTAAACGGGACGATGAAGCGGGGCAGCGGCAGGCGCTGGAGCGGCTGCGCTTTCGCCACCAGGCGCTCGTCTCGCAGGCGGTCACCGCCATGGTCATCTTCATCATGGACCGCCTCGCAGGGATTGACAGTCGGGACTTTCTCACCCGGGCCGCCCGCACCGGCTTCATTCTGGTGCAGCACGAGGTCTGGCTGAGCTGTTTTCAGGAGGAGCAGGGCATGCTGGAGGACATGGTGTACTCGCTGGCAGAGACGGCCGATCACCTCTTGGAGGTGGTCTTTGTCCGGGCGAGAAGTGATTCGACCAACTGTGTAGGAGGTTGTGGTGGTGGTGGTCAGTCTTCGATGCCGACGATTGAGGCCGTGGGGGAGAAGCTGCGGCTGACGTTCTATGTGCCTGAGGAGGCGATGCCAGTGACGACGAGCAACAGCTCATTTGAGTGCCGCATCAAGTCGATCATCTTCAACATTGGCGTCAACGAGGCGGCGACTGTGGCGGAAAGGTATTATTGTAGCTTGTGGTTTAGTAAAAACTGCTCAGGTGATTAACCATCGGTTCTTCTGTAGACTGGGCTACAACAGCTTCCAGCGGCAGCTGAATCGCGACAACTTTGCCAAGCTAAAAGCTTTCGCCAGGCGCTTCTATCCCCAGGATAAAGAGGATGGGGCGGAACTTTTTGGCCTTCTGGCGGAGCTCGAGGAGGAGGTGGGCCCTCGATCAGGCTCTGGCGCGAAGAACTTGCGCGTGATGCAGCTGGTGGAGGCGGTGGTGCGGCGGCTGGGCGGCATTCGGGCCACTTGCTGCAAGAGCGCCAAAGATCGGACCGGCATGTCGGTCACCCTGCAGGAGGTTCGCTACGCCACCGCCTTTTGTGATCAGGTCCTCGGAGGAGGAGGAGGAGGAAGGTCTTCAGCATCTGTGAGCAAGAATGAGAAGCTGGAGCGGGAGATGCTCGACGCTATTCGCCGGTAAGCTTTTAGAACTCGTTTTGTGTTTGTTTGTTTTTCGATTTCTAAATCATTCTCTCTATTTACACAGCGACGGCACCCGCCTCGACTGCTGCTTCAAGAACATCGGCGTCCGCAAGTACGCCTTCAATCGCATTCAGCTGGCCACGTACCCGCGCAAGTTCCGGCCGCCCAAGGGCACCTACTACAACACCGTTCTCGAGTCGGCGGCGCAGACTTAAGCAGACTAACCTCTAGGACTGTTCTGAAACCGGTGATGATGATACTACTGATACTGATGATCAAAGTTCAAAACCCTGTGTTCTAATATCTTAACTTAACTTTTTGTTTTCTAGTATTTTACCCAATTGTTGTACCCTCTTGTTTTATCCTCTTTCATCCTTCCTTTGTTATTCACCACTTTTCTAACCTCTCTTTGTTCATCTCCTACTTTTTTCTACTCTATAGTCATTTTCATCACAATACAAAAGCCTTCAAAGAATCTTTAGATTGCGGCGACGGCACCTACTCCGCTAATTGCCACCTACTACCTTCGCCTGGTGCATTTCAATCAATAGTGTGCTGGTGTTGAGTGGCTGCTGCTGCTTCCACTCCAGCTCAATCAAGTGGAACTGATGAGAGCGGCGTTAGGCAACGGAGGAAAATAGAAATAGAAAATAGAAAAGGAAAGACTGTGTTGGCTGCTGGCAACACCTTGACAATTGCTCTCTGTCCACACACCACACCAGATTAACCAGCATTATTACTCAGAGAGTACACACTTCAGTGGCTAAGCTGCCAAGCTCTGTCTGTGTGTGTGTTGATGACGCGTCGGTGGAGAGCTGCAGCAGCAGAGGTAACAAGTAACAATAAGCATCCACAGAGGGAGAGGATTCAATGCTGCGAATGTGAACTGTCCGTGTGTGCAGGTGGCGACGGCTGCAGCGGCGTCTCCTCTAGAAGCAGCCCGCCGTCTTCCACTCTCTCGCGCAGCTCACAGCTCGGAGCCTGTAGGAGCAGCGTCGCACCCTCCCTTCTCTCTCTTACACGATTGATGTGTGTGTTATTGACGATTAGCAGCAGCCAGCAGCCCACTCGATGCCGACTGCTCGTTTCTATTTCTCGTGCTGAAGAAGAAGAAGCAGAGGAGGAGGATCACCGCTGCCACCATCCGAGTACCTGGTACCCGCTGACTTCGATGACGACACCTTCAGCTTCAGCAGCGGGAGCCATCGAAACGAGTACTACCTTCACCATCACCACCACCACCACCATCAGCTCATTTATCATCAATATCAACAGCGAGTAGATCACCACCGTTTGCTCTTTGCTCTTTTCCAGAAATTATCTCATCTAATTATCAGCCACAGCAGCAGCATCAGCAGCAGATTCACGAAGGCACCCAAAGAGCAGCAGCAGTAGCATCGGCATCATATGACACCGGACACCACTGGCGCCTGTTCGTGTTTCGCTTATTCGCCGCCGACTCACCACCACCAACAACCAGAAGACTCTTGTTTGACAACACAAGCCGCTTCGTCAGGCTGCTTGAGCTCACTTTCACTCTTCAATCTCCACTCCACTCCACTCGAAGACTGCTTGAAGACTGACAACACAAAGAGCAACAACACAGGAGCAACAGCAGCAGCAGCAGCTGGTACGGGTGATACTGTCATTGTGCCAGCTTCGCCGTCTCCGCCGCCGCCGTCATGAAGTTCTTCCTCAGCAAGAGCTCTCAGAGCTCGGTCCTCGATCGAAGTCGCGTGAACAAGGACTTCTACGAGTTTAACAAGGTATGTTTGCTGTTGGTGGTGGTAATGATCAACTTTCAGCATCGGCGTTTAAACCGTTTCACTCTCGTCGCCATCGTCTCTGCCTCGCTAATTGGCGGCAGTGGTAATTGCCTGTGCTAATTTACTCACCTACTTCCCCTTCTTCTCTCTCCCTTTCCCTCGCAGACGGTCTTGCATGGATTCCCAGCCAGTCCGACGTGCTTGGCGTACGATACCTACCACAAGCTGCTTGCCATTGGCACCAAAAACGGCACCATTCAAATGTAAATCGGCTAGCTTTGTTTTTGTCTTTTCCAGCTGTCTTATCAGCAGCTATCTCCGATACCATCTGTTCCGCGTTTTTTGCTTACCTCCACCACTACCACCACCACTAAAACTTTCTTTTTTCTCTTTTTCTCCCAAACCCAAACAAACAAACACACACACACGCTCTGACAGATATGGCAAGCCGGGCGTCGAGTTTCACTACGAGTTCGAGGCGGACATCGAAGTGAGCCAGCTGCTCTTTCTGCCCAAGGGCAAGGGCCGCCTGGTGGCCCTCTGCTCCGACCACTCCCTGCACCTGCTGCAGATCTCCCACCAGCTGGAGGCGCTGGGCGTGAAGCTGCTACTGAGCAGTGGCCACTTTGCAGTCCACGGCGAAGAGGATGCTTCCGCAGAAGGCAGCTCTTCAGCGGCGGCAGCAGCAGCCGCCGCTGCAAACAGCCACAACGCCACCGTCACCACGATGACTATCAACGGCGCCGGGAACGTTCTCTTTGTCGGCACCAAGGCCGGTGACGTGCACCTGCTCGACGTGGCCACCCTCAAGCCTCGAAGCAGCGGCGGCGGTGGGCTGATCAGCCAGACTGCCTGCTCAAGTGCTCGGGCGTGCCGGCGGAGCTGAAGAAGCCCGGTTCGGTGGAGGCGGTCGAGGAGTGTCCTACGGGAAAGCTGCTCCTCATCGGCTATAATCGCAGTCTGATTGCCCTCTGGGACTACGAGCGGCAGACGCTGGTGAAGCACTTTATCATTGAGCAGGTAAATATGTGGGTTTCTATAGTCTTTAAATCTTATCGGCATTTCTTTCTTTTTTTACAGCAACTGAGTCGCTCAGCTGGCACGCGGACGGTCAGCGCTTCATCAGCTCGCACAACGACGGCTCCTACATTACCTGGGACGTCGACAGTGGCAGCGACCAGCAGCATTCGTCCTCTTCAAAGCTGCCCTACGGACCGTTTCCTGCAAGGCGATCACCAAGATTCTCTGGAGCAGTACTGCTAATGGGTAAGTTCAGTTAAAGCGAGCTTTTATGGTTTTAATAATGCTTTTTCCTTGCCCTATTTCAGAGAATTCTTCATCTTTGGCGGCGGCATGCCGCGCGCCTCGTACAGCGACAAAGAGGTGGTCTCTATACTCTTCTCGCAGACGTCGGAAAACCTCACCAGAGAGAAGAACCAGGTGCTCGACTTTACCTCCAAGGTCATCGACTTTCTACTCGTGCCTTCAGCTGGTGCGTGTTTAAAAATTTCTCTTTAACTAGCCTGTTGTTGTTCTGACGTCATCATTTCATTTCAACTTCTTAGCCGACTCACCGACCAGTGCTGGTCCTGAAGCGCTGGTCGTCCTCGTCGAGGAAGAAATCGTCGTTATTGACCTGCTCGCCGAGGACTGGCCGCAGCACAAGCTGCCCTACCTCAGCTGTCTGCACTCGTCGCCGATCACCACCTCGGCGCACTACTCCGCCGTGGCCGGCAGCATCTGCAGTCGCCTGCTGGAGGCGGGAAATAGCAGCAGCGGTGGCGGCAGCATCACCTCACCATCCGTTTCCTCCTCCTCCGGCGCTGGCTCCTCAAAGTACAGCACCAACAGCTGGCCCATCACCGGCGGCATCAGCAAGTGCCCTCACCATCACAATCAACAGCAAGCCGCTTCGGCAGCCTCGAGCGAAGGCTCGCCCAAAGACCTGCTCATTACCGGGCACGAGGACGGCACGGTTCGCTTCTGGGACGCCTCGAGCACCTCGCTGAAGCACCTCTACACGCTGGCCACCGCGCGGCTCTTCCTCTCCGCCGACGACGACTTTGCGATGATTGACGGCGACGAGGGCGGCGATGAGCAGCTGGCGAGAACGCACGAAGACGACGAGACGGACGAGTGGCCGCCCTTCCGAAAGGTGGGCAACTTTGACCCCTACACCGACGACCACCGCCTGGCCGTTCGCAAGATTGCCCTCTGCCCGGTGAAGGGCGTCCTGGCGGTGGGCGGCACCGCCGGCCAGGTCATTGTTTTTGACCTGGCTGGAGCCGCCTCAGAGCGAGCCGTGGGCGGCGAGCCGGCGCTCACCACGCTCAAGCTGAACCTGGTGGACGACAAGGACGGCTTTGTGTGGAAAGGCCACGGGGCGTTGCCGGTAAGAGCTGTTGGTAAACCAAAGGCCAGCTCTTCGGGTTCTGGCTACCAGCCGCGAACGCTGCTGCAGATCACCCCGCCGGCGGCGGTGACCGCCCTCGCCGTGGGCAGCCAGTGGTCGGTGGTGGCCGCCGGCACCGCCCACGGCTTTGGCCTGGTCGAGTACGTCCGCCAGTGCGTGCTGATCTGCAAGACGACGCTGAAGGCGGCCGGCCATGCCTCGGTGGCCGGCGGCGAGGCGCTGATCAGTCGGCGAAAGTCCTTCAAGAAGAGCCTCAGGGAGTCATTTCGCCGCCTGCGAAAGGGCCGCTCGCAGAAGGGGAAACGGCCCGGAGCGGCTGGAGCAGCTACTACTACCACCGGAGTGACAACCAAGTCCACTGGAAGACTGATGGGCGGCGCTGAAGAGGTAGAGACTAGGCCGGTGGAGCGGCAGATTGAGGCGCGCACCGAGGCGGACATGATGAGCTCCATGGTGCGCTACCTCTACTTCTGCACGGCGGTCATTGTAAATAGTGAGTGTCTTTTTTATTATTGTTGTTATCCCTTTTTAACCTTTTGCTTTTCTCCCCCAGACACCCTCTACCCGTCCTTCTGGGTGGGTACCAACGCCGGCACCGTCTTCATCTACATTCTCGCCTCGGACAAGGCGGCGCCGGCCACCGTCTGGCAGCTGGCGAAGGAGGTGCAGCTGCAGCACAAAGCGCCCATTGTCTTCATTCGCCTGGTCGATCCACGGGGACGCCGGTGCCCGAGGCGACTGGAGTGCCTAAGCAGCAGCATCTGCATCATCATCATCAGCCCCACCAATCCCATCACCAGTCATCCTCGGCGGTGGTCAGCACTCGAGTGCTGATCTGCTCGGAGGAGCAGTTTAAGCTCTTCAGCCTGCCGCACTTCAAGACGCTGAACAAATTCAAGCTGACGGCCCACGAGGGAGCGCGCGTCCGCCGCCTTGAGGTGGCCACCTTCGCCTCGAAGGCAAACGAAGGCAGCGTGGAGCACTCGCTGGAGTGCCTTACCAACCTGGGGGACGTCAGCCTCTTCTCGCTGGTGGACTTTCGCCGCAAGTACCAGTGTCACTTTCTGAAGAAGGAGGACATCAACGGCATCACCAGTCTGCTGCTGACCAAGTTTGGCGAGGGCTTCTACCTGAAGTCCAGCAGTGAGTACCAGCGCTTCACCCTCAGCTCCAAGCGGACCAACTACCCCGAGTGCTTTATTCAGCTACCAGAGCCGGAAGCTGAGCCGGTGAAGGAGCAGGAAGAAACAGAGGTTGCAGAAGTGATGGCTGAAGAGGCGGCCACACTTGTTGAGTCTGCTGAAAATAAGGCCGAAGAGGTGAAGGTAGTCAACGGAATCGCTTCTGAAGAAGATCAGGAGGACACGCAGAACAAGCAGAACAACACGACCACAGTCCTCGACACGACCATCACCTCGACCACCTCTTCAGCTACAACACACAACAGCAGCGGCAACACCACCTTCATCTCGCATAATCACAGCAGCTCCTTCAACAACACCGTCGAGAGTGTCATTAACCACCTGTGGTAAGAGGACTTTTTACCTATGAAGACCTTTTTATCTAACTAATTCTTGCCTTGCTTTTACAGTGAAGCCGTTGAGGCCGATAAGCTGTCGCCATCTCCGGCTAAGAATGGCGTTGCCTCCGCTGCCTCCTCTCCCACAACCACCACCACCACCACAACAACAATGTCGTCACCTCCAATGGATCAGTCGCCGGGGGTGACAAGAAGGAAAAGGCCGTTTAGAGTGGTGGTGACCACTTCAGAGAACGCTATTACCATTGCACAGCACAACCAACAAACGTTTTTCACTTCTTTCCCCTTTCCTAACTTATTTTCACAATTTTGTCTAAATCTTGTAATTCTTTTGAATCTGCTTATTGCACATTTATTTGGCGATCCCACTTTCCCTTCACTTCCTCCTCTTCAAAATGCCTTACTTTCTATCCTTCTCTTATATTATATTTTCTCTTCTCTTCTATTTTGTTTTGACTACTTCTGTCGCCACCAGATTAAAGATCAGCGCGCATCATACTATTCAAAAAGCCTTTTCAAAGTCGATTTTATTATGAATAAAGAGGCTCGGTGAAGGATGGAGATAAATGTCCACTCGGGGGGAAGACACCTCCCCCAACATAATCAACAAAACAATAATAAAATTTTATTGAGTGATACGAAAGCAGAAGAGAATATAGAAAAGAGTGTCAAACAACACGAAGAGGGCACCACACAAAGGGATACAAAAATGGAGTTAAGAAAAGAGGAGAAGAGTCGAGACAGATCAACAGCAGCAGCGACAGCAACATTCGTTTGGCATTCGGGAAGAAGAAAGTGAGAAAGAAAAAAGAGATTCAAGCGCAGCAAAAGAGAGTGTTGTCCACGAGAAAATTCAGAAAAGAGGTGGAGATGAGAAAGAGAGGGAAGCAGAGAGAGAGAGAGAGAGAGAGAGAGAGAGAGAGAGAGAGGCAGCAGTACTTTTCTTAAACTTTTTTATATTTTATTTTTTCTTTAACATCCTTCCCTTCAGAGCAATTCTGCCTGCAGCTGCTGGGTGTCAGAGTACTTGGGCTGAGGGAAAAAAGAGGAAAAAGAAATTAGCAAGTTTAGTAAATTAAACTTCAACAACTATTAAAACTCACCCCCGGACTGGCCGCCCGGTTCATGGAGATGGAGCAGCGCGTCTTGGCCCTCAGCTTGGAGAGGTTCGCCTGCGTGCTGTCCGCCCGCTCCTCCGCATCTTCCAGCTCCGTCTGCAACTTGCGGTACTTCGCCAGATTGAGCGCCGCAATCTCCTCCGCCTCCTCGATCTGCCGCTTGTACGTCTTCACCTTTGCACTGAGTTCTCCGCCAGGTCCTGCAGGTGCTCCGCGTTCTTCTTCGCCTCGTCCAGCTCAAAGACCGCCTCCTTGATCTTCCGGTCCGCTTTGCGGAGGTTCTTACTTGACTCGCTGTACTTCCGCTGTTCGCTCTCCAGCTCCTGCGTCAGCTCGCGGACGCGGCTCTCCAGCTTGGCGATGGTCTTCCGGCCGGCCACCATGGCCGCCTGCTCCGCCTCGTCCAGGCGTACCTGCAGCTCCTTGTTCGTCTCCTCCAGCGACCGGCGGAGCTTCTCCTCCGCCTGCGCGTGGTCCTGCTCCTCCTTCAGCTCGTCGGCGAGGCGGGCCGCGTCGAGGATCGCCTTCTTGCACTTGTCATCCAGCAGCTTCACTTCATTGAGCGCCTCATCAAAGTCGGCCTTCAGTATCTGCATCTCGCCCTCCAACTTTCGCTTCGAGTTGGAGAGGGCGGCGTTGGCGGCGCTGAGCTCGCTGTTCAGCTCGTTCACCTCGCCCAGTTCGTTCTCCAGGTTGCGGCACTTCCGGTCGGCCAGCTCCAGCAGCGTCCTCGTCTGGTCCAGTTCATTGTGCAGCGACTGGCACTTGCGCTCCGAGGCGGCCCACAGCTCCTGTGCCTCCTCCTTCGCGCGGATCTCGTGCTCCAGCGTCACCTGCAGCTCCTTGATCTGGCCCTGCTGCTTGTGGATGAAGGCCTGCGCCTCGGCGTGCGCCTTATTGGCCGCGTCCAGCGCCAGCTCCAGCTCCACCACGTCGCCCTCCAGCTTCTTCTTCGCCTTCAGCGCCTCCTGTCGGCCCCGGGCCTCCGCCTCCAGGCTGACCTGCATCTGGTCGAGGACCTTCTGCATGTTCCGGCGGACGCCCTCGAACTCCTCCTCCTTCTCCCGCAGGCGGCGGTCGTGCTCCAGGCGCGCCTGCTCCAGCGCCTGCTGCGCCGCGTAGACCTTGTTCTCCTCCACCTCGAGGGCGGTCTCCGCCTCTGCCAGCGCCGACTGCAGCTCCTCCTTCTCCATGGTGAGCCGCTTTCGGGTGAGCTCCAGCTCGTTGATCAGCCGACTACTTTCCGCCAGCTGGTCCAGCAGGTCCTTCACCTCGTCCTGGAGGTTCTTGTTCTCCCGCTTGGTGCTTTCGTGCTGCTCCTGCAGCTCGTCGTGGGCGGCCTTCAGCTTGAAGAGCTCCGTGGAGAGGTTGCGGCACTCCTTCTGCGATGCATCGAGTTCGTTCTCCATGTCGTCGCAGCGCTGCTTCCAGTCCAGAAGCTCCTTCTCTTGCGCCTTCACCTTCTTCTCCAGCGTGACGACCATGACGTGCGAGCGCTCCAGCTCATTCGCCAGCTCCTCCACCTCGTTCGTCAGCTGCAGTTTGGCCTTCTCCAGACTGCTGTTCTTGATGTTCAGCTGCTCGATGTGGTCGTCCGCCTCCTGCAGGCGCAGCGTCAGCTTCTTGCGCATCTCCTCCATCTCCTCTCGGGGCACGTAGCCGGCCGACTCCCACTTGGCCTTCCACTGCTGAATCTCGGTGTGCGCCTTGCTCAGCTGGTTGTGCAGGTTGTTTTTGATGTTCTCATCGTCCTCGATCAGCTTGCGCGCCGACTCGAGGTCGATCTCGAGGTTGCGGTACTTGCTCAGCAGAGCTAGTCGCTCCTGTTTAGAGATGGGGTGATAAGATTGAATAGAGAATAAATTCGATTCTGTTTCCGTTACCTGTGTTTCATGAGTGACCAGGCCCTTCGTATCCTCGAGCTCCTTCTTCAGCTGGTCCTTGATCTTCTCAATGCTGGCCAGCTGTGCCTCCGCCTCCTGGAACTGCTTCTCCACCTCGGCCTTCTGGTTGGCCAGCTTCTTGTTGGTCGCCTCGAGGTCGCCGACGCGGCCATTCGCCTCGTCCACCTTCTTGTTCGCTTCAGCCAGCTGACCTTCCACGTGCTTGCTGTGCTTCTCTGCATTTGCCTAAAGTTAGTTGTAGTAATGTCAGTGAGTGTTCAGAAACAGGCAAACCAAAACAGATCAATCAACCCGAGAGTTTCTAACGCTTACTAGTCAGGAGAGCTTTGCCCATTTTAGGCAATTCAAGTACTGCAGTAGTGCAACTCGACTGCAAGCACTTTCATTCACTCTCTCACTGGGTGCACTTCCTAATGAGCAACGGCAGTGTGGATATTCTTAGCTCTAGTTACACTCGAGCCACTTAGTAGAAGCAAAAATAAGGAGAAAAAGTTTAATAGCAAAAAATTAAAATTTCTTTCAAAAGTCTGCTGCACCTCCTCATCAGTAGTGCTCATTCAGTAGCAATGCAATGACACAGCGGCACACCGATCAGGACACGGTGGCACGGACCGACCGACCGACCAACTAAACAGCATCAACAGCAGCACTAAATATAGTCAGCGTCGGGGTCGATTTACGAGCGGGACGCTTGAAGAGGATTTGCCTGCTTTTTGCTGCAAAAATCGTCTACCACCGCCGCCGCCGCCGCCGTACAAATCGTCAACTGGTGCTTGCACTCCACTGCCGCCATCACCACCAGCACTTTCTCTTTCGCCCTGCTTACTTACACACGTAGATTAGCGCAAATATCTGCAATCACTCGTCGTCGTGCTCGGAAGAGCTTGCTCGCTCTAGCTCTAGCGCTCTTTCCTGTGCTAAACTATGTATTTTCCCCCGTTGTCATCTCTCTCTTTAAAAGCAAAAAAAGAGAAAGACGGTGCAGAAGTGAGTGTGTGTGCCCAAAACGTCAGTGTCACCAGCTGCACTAATAAATTATATTGCACAAATAACTCGCATAGCAGCAGCAGCCGCCACCGCAGAAACTCTGCAGAAAATCTGAATTCTGTTCTGAATTCTGAATTGCGACTGCAGAAATTCAGAAATCCCAATCTTGTTTTAAAAAAACACAGCAGCACATACCTGCAATTTGGTGGCATTCTCGGCGGTCGCCTGAAGATCAGCTACCTCGGCCGTCAGCACGGCGTTGTCTTTGTCGGTCCTGCGAGGGTGGTGATGATGCAGTGGTGGTGATTAGCACCAAAAGATAATCTCGGTTACAGTGTCGTAATTACCAGGCAAAAGCGGAAGGATTAGTGAGCGAGCGAGCGAAAAAGAAGCGTAAATTATCTTCCCCCTTACTTGGCCTTGGCCTTCGTCAGCAGCTCAATCTGCTCCTGCAGCTCTGCGAGAATGTCATTGCTTCGCTTGCGCAGATTGAACACCTCCTGGTCGTGGTTGGTGTTGGCCACCTCCAGCTCGCGCTTCAGCTTGCCAATCTCCGCCTCGCGTCGGCGATTCACCTCCGACTGCTGGCTGTTTGTGCCGCCCGCCTCCTCCAGCCGCAGGCCCATGTCCTCCACCTCGCGGCTCAGGTCGGTGCGGGCCTTCTCCGCGCGGATCCGATTCTTTCGCTCCTTCTCCAGCTCCTCCTCGAGCTCCTCGATGCGAGCCTGTGTGGGGAGATTGCCATTGTTGAAGTAAACAAGGTAAATAAACAAGCAACAGCAAACAAATAAACAAAGGCAAATGGAATTTGCTGAGAGCAGGAGTAATTTCCCTCGAGTGATGATGATGTGATCAGCAAAATATTTCAGACCATTGCTTTGATTGAAAAAGAAAGGGATAAAGTATTTCACCTACCTCATAGAGGAAGTGCACCACCCGTGGACTGGCCTGGAGGATGGGCACCTGCGCCTGGCGGATGATGCGTTGCTTCCGAGCTGAGCGTGCACACCGGCGACATGTACGAGGTCTTCTGCTGCAGCGGGTAGAAGCTCTCCTTGTCCTCCAGCGGATCGGCGTCCCGCGTCGCCTTCAGGATCTCCTTCACCTGTCCAGGTCGGAGGTGGCGGAGACCTCGGAGCGAACCGGCGCCGGAGCATCTTCGGCGGTGGTGGTGGTCGAGGCTTTGGGGGGAGGTGGCAGTGAGACGGACACGTTCACGTCGTTAGACTCGTTGTCACTCATCGTGGACAGTGCTGTGGTCAAAGTTTACAGTTGAACAAGAGAGAGGTGAAAAAGAATACGGAAAAATAAAAAGAACGGGTGCACACACACTGGATCACCAAACCGATCAAAACTGTGAAGTGTGAAGAAATAATCGAAGAAATACAATATCGTGGTCGAAGAGAGTAGAGAAAAAGTAAAGAAATATTTTCGTTTTGGTTAGTCGAATTGGTTTGTCACACGCGAGAGAGGAGCAGTATTTTGTGACTACTGACTGACTGACTGTGAGCAAGCTATTCTAGCCACTGCCAGCACCAGCAAACCGACCGGCTGGACGAGAGAAGTAGCAGCTTCGAATTCGGATTCTTTCTGCCTATTTGAGCTGAACGAAGAAGACGAGGAGGAAGGAGAGGGAGAGCCTTGAGAGCTTCAGTGAAATGGTGGTGGTGGCAGTAGATAATTTTTTGTGTTGAAATCACACTCACAAAAAATGCTCTTTACTGCGGCAGAAGCATCAGAAGTAATGTCTTCGGCGCCAATACTTTAAAACTCTGATGATGCTCTCCGATGCTTTCGAATTCGGGTGCTGGGTGCTAACATACAGACAGTTCGCCCCCGCTTTGGCAGAAATAGGAGAGAGAGAGAGAAAGAGGAAGAAACAGCCGACGTGAAAGTGTTACTTTAGATGGAAGAATTTTTGCTCCCAGTCAAAAAAGTAAAGAATATATAAATTCACTGGCGGCACACTGTCGTTTCAGTACTTCTTTCCCCTACTACTTTTCGTCTTCTCTCACTTCTTTTGCTTGAAGTCGTCTTCGTTGTCGTCGTCGTCTTCGTAGAGCACCAGCAGCAACAAATTGATGAAATAGCTTACCGATTTCACTTATTGCAATAAGCCCATTTGAAGCAGAAAATCAGCAACACACAGGCAGACAGACGGGAACACCAACAAGTGCACGTACTATTGCCTCACTCACTCCCGCCGTAGTCGTCGTATTGCCCGTACGGTATCCCAATGCGCTCCCTCTCCTCTTCTCTTCTTGGGTGGGGCTATTAATAGGCATCTTTAGTTCGGTTCAGTTCTTCAGTTCAGTAGTACGTCTGCAAATTAATTTCACTCCTCACTGACGACGACGATGACGGGAGGAGGAAGGGAAGGAAGAAATGGGAGGAAAAAGGGAGAAAGAGAGAGAAGAAATTGGGCCTCAATGGGTCGATGCCTCGTCTGCAACCGAACTGAAGTAAAAAATAGGGAAGGGGCGGGTGACAAATGTTGAGTCGGGGCGGAATGAGATGCTGTTCTATTTCATGAAAACGAATCAGTGAATCGAACAGAAGAAATCGATGACGATCTAAGATGATGAGAACAAGAAGATCACTTTGTGCTGCCAAGAAGGCAGTTTCTATTGTCTTACTAAGTCTGCTTAGCACCAGAGGCTGAACGAGTTTGACAGACCAGAACCAGTGAAGTGATGTTTCCGCATTTTAAATACTGATGACGATGATGAAGAGAATGACAGTTGCAGTATGAAAAATCAAAGTCCTGAAGGCTAGTGCTTAAAATGAGAACAATAGTTGGAAGAAAACAATTGAATAAATCAAGTTTCTGAAAATGAGTTTTACTGATTTACTAAAACATGTTTCTTACTTGGTAAAAAGTTGCCTCACTTGACACCTTGTGTTGATCGTAGTAAAATCGGATAAAACCTGGAAAGGTTGGAAAAATGACATGATTTGAGCTGAGGCGTTACAAAACAATAAGATGTTCATGGTCAAAATGAAAGGACCTCAGGATGTTGGATTGTCCTTGCATTAAATAGCATCAGATGCTTTGTTAGATTCAAGCGGCTTCAGGAAAAACTGGCGCGGAAAAAACCACTGCAAATGACTTACGTGTTCAGAAAACGGACAAACACCTGCCACTGCGTGTTTTCATCACGTGGACTCTCATGCAGTGATTTTGCAACCGCAAAAACCGACACAAGATCCAGATTTTCAGAGCAGCTGACCACTTTGCCATGACTTCTTTGGAGCTTCAAGCAGAAAAAGACTTCAAGCTAAGGTATCAGTATGAGTAATGCCGATTTATGTTTAAGGTTAACTAACAAGCCTTTCTGTTTTGCTTTATCAGCGTCAGTTCAGTGATCAATCGAGACACCAAACAGTTTGGTAAGAAGAACCTGACGGACGAAGACGACGAGACTTGCTGGAACTCTGACGAGGTGTGCTATTTGAATTGGATCCTATTCTGATAATACAGCTTCTAACATTTGCGTATTCAACTTCACAGGGCTCGCTTCAGTGGATCAATTGCGTCTTTGCCAAGCCCACAACACTGTCAGCGCTGAGCATTCAATTCCAAGGTGGATTTGCCGCAAAGAAGCTCACCATTCAGCTAATCAACGGATCTCAAAGTGATCCCTGCTCGGAGACAACCGTCTACCCTGAGGATAGCAACCTAGTTCAGCACTTTGCCCTGGACAATAGCCCGCAAACCGGCGGAGTAAAGTCGGCGAAATTGCTCCTGGAAGACTGCAGTGACATGTTTGGTCGAGTCATTGTGTACAAGTTTAAACTCTTCGGCTCCGCTTTATAAACTATGGAAATGTCCAGTCCACGTCTCCAAACACTGGAAATGCTCTCCAAAGTACTCGAAAAGTACCAGTGGCTTCTAAATGCCTTCAACTTGGTGAGTTATTCAAAAACAACAATGAAACACAAACTTGCGGGAACTAAACTCCTCTTTTCCAGGACTACTTTGAAGAGAACCACTGGGAGAAGATGCCCGAATCATGGCGCCTCAGTCTGGACAGCTTCCGACAGAGTGACATTCCTCAGCTGCTTCCCTTCGGCGACACCACCAAAACGCCACCTCTAAAGACGGTCTTTCCACTGGCGATTCTCTCCCTTCGCTCACTGTCGCTGTCGATGCGGCAGATGCGGGCGATGGCCAAAGACTGGCGCCTGCCTGCGCTCTTCGGCGGCGCTGAAGAAGAAGGTGAGGCCGAAGACTCGGCCACTGCTCACCCGCTGGAGCTCTCCTTCTCCGCCGAGCACCAGTTCCCCGTGAAGCCGCTCAAAGTCTCCGACCAGATCCTCTGCCGGCGGGTGAAGCTAAAGAAGCGCCACGAAATCGAACGCCTCTGTCGGGTGATTCCGCCGCTGATGAGGCGAGCCGGCGACCTGCGCCAGGTGATCGACTGCGGCTCCGGCCAGGGCCACCTCGACCGCATCCTCAGCATCGTCTACGGCTACCGGGTGGTCAGCGTCGAGTCGGACTGCGACAACGTCAACGGCGCCCTCGACACCGACGAGATGGTGCGCCGGGCGCTGAAGAAGAGCCGCCTGGCGGATCTGCCCGCAGAACGCCTGCCCACCAAGGTGAACGCCTTTCTCAGCGAGAAGGAGGACATTGGCGAGCAGGTGAAGAGGAAGAAGGGGAAGGAGGATGGGGAGGAGGGAACTGTCACCGAGGAGAAGCACCTGCTGCTGGGGCTGCACGCCTGTGGGGCGCTGTCGAATCTGGTGCTGGAGCAGTTTGTCAACGACCCGGCCGCCTCGGCCCTCGTTCTCGCCACCTGCTGTTACATGAAGGCGGGCGGGGGCTGCTTTCCTATGAGCCGCTTTCTGCAGGACAAAGTTCACTTTACGCTGACCAGGGTGGGCAAGGAGCTCGCCTGTCACGCCATTGAGAAGTTTATTGGCAAGTTTGAGCGCAATGGTAAGCAGTGGGTGGGTGGGTGGACTTTTTGCAACTTTTGTCTTCTGTTTAATCAAACTCTAACATTCCTCCTCCCCCCATCTTAGAAATGAACTCCCTCAAAGTGCACGGCTACCGCTCCATCCTGGAGCTGCTCGTCTCCCGTTTCGACCCTGAAAAACGGCACCAGGGCATGCGAAGCGTGAAGATCGACTTTGACATGAGCTTTGAGGAGTACGCCCGCCGGGCGACCCGGGACCTCCAAGTGAACATTCCCCCAGAGGCGCTCGCCGACCCCGTCCTAGTAGGGCCCTGTCTGCGGCAGCTCGAGCGCCCGGTCATCTTCTACGCCGTCCGCCAGCTGGTTGCCCCGCTCGTCGAACTGCTGCTCCTGCTCGACTTTGAGCAGTACCTGGCGGAGCACGACCAGGTGGCCGCCACCTATCTGGTGCCGCTCTTTGAGCCGACGCTCTCGCCGAGGAACCTCATTCTCCTGGCGCACAAGTAGCGCAGAGCCAGTGTTAAGTGCTCGCCTCACTGATGGTTGTGTGAAATTGAGCTGTGATTAGACGTCGCATCAAATCACATCAGCTAGTGTTGCTGGTGGTGCTGGTGTGTTAATCTTTTGTGCCTTCTTCTTTTGTACTGCCTATGGAGTAAAGAGTACACTGACTGCGCGCAAAGTGGTTCACGGGAAAAAGATCCGTCGAGAGCACCTGTGCTGCTGCTGATGATGGCGGCGGTGGTGGTGACGGTGACGGCGGTGTCAGAAAGTCACTGACGACAAAAAGAATGTGTGTGTGGTCGAACAGAGCACTGGAAAAAGAAGAGTGCATCAGCGGGAAAAAAGTGAGAAGAGGATCCATTATCGGTAATCTTACTGCTGCTTCTTCTTCTTCTACCGTTCTGGGCTTGTCAAACGGTGTTTGTGTGTGTCTTTTTACCAGTGCCCGACTTTTGGCTTAAGCTCCGAGGAGAAGAGTGAGAGAGAGAACATGACATTTCAATTTGATTGCCGTCGAGCAAGTGGACGCTTTCTCAGATTTGCCGTGAAGTCATCGTTCAATACTCTGTCTCTCTCACTCTCTGTCTCTGACTCTCTCGGTCCCGTCACTGCACACAACTGAACTGTATTACCTAAGTGCACTTAGTGCAGGGCAGCAGATGCTGCTGCTGCCCTGCTCATCGGCTGATGCGGCGGCAACGGTGGCAGCAGCAGCTGCAACGTCAAGAGAGCAGAGTGCACACTGCTGGAGCGACCCTATAATGAGAAAGAGAAAAGAGACCAGACGATCCAGGATGCACCTCCTTCTCCTTCTTCTTCTTCCTCTAGTTTGGCTTGACACCCGAATCGATCAACAAGTCAACAAGCAATTCAAAGACCAATTCTCACTTCGGGTTCTGAGCCATTCACTTTGTCGTCAGACACCAGACAGTCAAGCGGAGGAGAGCAAAACTATTGGTTGGCTTTTCAGTGACTGATCTTTTTATCTTTTTTTGGTCGAAGATGATGCTCGCACCTCATCACCACCATTTTAAGGCTGCCATCAATCGGTGTTTGGTTTGCGGAGACAGGGCCTCCGGTGCGTAGTGTTTTAATTAGCTTTTAATCGTTTATTTCTACCGAGATAAAACTTTTTCTTTTCTTTCCTTCTCTCAGGTCGCCACTACGGGGTGCTCAGTTGTGATGGCTGTCGGTGAGTGGTTAATGTTTGTTTGTTAAATCTGTGTACTCTTAACGGTCACTTCCTCTTTTTCATTCTTTTTCTTTTTTTCGTTCAGTGGCTTCTTCAAGCGCAGCGTCCGCCGACAGCTCAACTACCGCTGCAAACTGCACGGCGGCTGTCATGTGGACGTGAACACTCGCAACCAGTGCCAGGCGTGTCGCTTTCAGAAGTGTCTCGCGGGTAAGCTGAGCAAATTATGTTTTGTTATGCTCACTGTTTTTGTTGCTAACCACTGCTTCAACTAACCATTCCCCCTGCTTCTCTCAATTAGTGAAAATGAAACCAGAGGGTAAATATTTGCAGCCCTTTTCAGTGCGTTTTTATTAATTTAATCTGACCGTCGCTTCCGCTTCTGCCACTGACACAACACGATAACACCGTCACAGCTGTCCAACACGAGCGGGTCAACAGCAGCAGCAACGGCAGCGGCGGCAGCTCAGCCCGTGCGGCTCACTCTTTGAGCAGCACTTCCGCTCGAGGGAGCAGCACTTCAGCAGCGTGGTCAGCAGCGGTGGCCAAGTGGCCCACTTCCTCCTCCTCTTCAAAAGCTGCAAACTTAAAAAACGGCGGCACTTTAAAGACTACTACCACTGCTGAAGATCCAGGCGACAAAAAGGAAAGCACTTTTTTGTCATCTTTTGACAGCAGCAGCAGCGGCATCAGTTTGAAGCCAGCACAGTTGATCAACAACTGTCTGATCACCAGCGTCGGCTCATTAGCATCATCAGCCCCACAGCTTCCTTTGATAGTTGATCCAGAGGTGTTCTTTCCCGGCAGTAGCAGCTGTATCAGCCTCAGCAGCTCTTTAGCACCCTCCATATCGCCCATCACCTTCATTCACATCTACCACCTCATCTCGAACGTCGGTAAGCAATTCAACATTTAAACAGCACACCTTTACTTTGAATAAAAGTTTTTTCTTTTTCTTCCTCCAGTGGACTGGTCACTGGGCAACGCCCTCTTCCTGTCACTCGACCCCGCCGACCAGCAGTTTCTGCTGGAGAGCGCCCTCACCCGCCTGCTGCTGATTGACCTGGCCACCGTGCCCGAGCTGGCCGCCTCGCCCTACGTGCGCTACATCTTTGAGACGTACTTTATCAACTCCTCCTCTTCTAATGGAATTACTGAAGAGACATGCCAGGTGACCGAGGCGGTGCGCTTCATCGAGGCGCTAGCGCTCGATCGGACGCAGGCCGCTCAGCTGAAGATGCTCGTCCTCCTCCAGTCAGGTAAGAGAGAGTGTTAATTGAGAAAGCTGGGAAGTCACGTAACCTGAGCTGCTCTTCTTCTCTTCTCCTTCCAAATTAACCTCCTCTTGTTCGGTCAGAGCGCTCCTTTCTCCTGCGACCCAATCTAGTCGCGTCGCTGTTCAGCCAAGTGCAGGCATCGCTCTACGCTGACCTGAAGCACAAGGCGACAGCGCCGGGCGGAAGTGCTGGTGGCGGTAATTCAGCCTCTGGCCTGCTGGCCCTCCAAATTGGCCGCATCCTCCTGCTATTGTCGAACCTGCGCCGCCTGCGACCGTCTCATTTGGCGCCCATTCACGGGGCGCTCTTGCGCTGGATCAGAGCCAGCAGCAGCAGCAGCAATGGAGGCAGTCAAATGACGGCCGCTTGATCACCGAGATCACGTCTCTGCAATGTCAATCAATCACAGCGTCTCATCAGGTTAGTTAGTTAGCCTTGTTAGATTTTTGTCAGTATTTTGATTGATTTAGGATTCGAAAATGGAGAAGTAGTGCAATCCCCACGTAAAATAATATAATGATAAAAGTTGGTTTGATTTTATTCAAATAAAATCGGATGCTGAAGCGGATTATTTGGCAAAATAAACTTATAGACTTTTGCCATTTCTAAATTGTTGAGTTGATATTGAGCTGATGAAGGTGGGGGCAGTTATGATGATGAAAAGAAGGTCATAAAGTTGTTACATTTTAAAAGTGCTCGGAACAAGCGCTGGAGTTTTGTCAACCACTGGAGCGTCCATCGGCGAGCCAGATGAAATTCGTTTATTTCGCGAATCTTTTTCTCCTCCTTCCTTTAGAGGCTTGAATGATGTACTTTTTTTCGTGTTTTCGACTTGCGAATCTTCAACGTATTGTACTGTGGAGCCGTTCCGTTTGAACCACTCATTGAGCTTGCCCATAATAAATTTGCCCAACTCCGGTTTAATATGATCGGGCATCTGGTCTAATTCGCAAAGAAGGTCCCAGTATTCGTCAACGTTGGATTGATTCAGAACTAGAAAAAATTATTAATGGTTAAGATATCAAGATGATAAGAGCATAAAATGTTTTAAAATTGTCTTACAGAAGGTTTTCTTGAGATTTTCAATATCTATTGTTATTATGTTCAGCGGACAGCCACATTCTTTTGAGCTGGAAACCATTGTTGCACACTTTTCTAAACGTTAGAGATGAGAGAGTCTGAAACAGAATTGGTGGTGAGTGGATTTTTACTGCAAATGCAAAACTGGATCACCGTTTTCTGCTACCGAAAATGAATCCCGAGTTCAAAGGCAATTTCGAAATTATCAGTCAGACTAGTTGGGCGCAAAGAAGAGCAAGTGTGTGTTTGCAAGGGCAGCGCGCGAGCTCGCACTTTTGACGCCCTATTGGGTCGATCACAGCGCCACCTTGATAAGGACACAAACGACATCAGCAGTGAGTCATTTTCGCTGTTGTTGTTTTTGCTGTAGGAGCACCCCCGCAAACTGATTACCACTACCACCAGCTGCCGTAATTGAAAAGAAGAATATTCTTTTTCATTCATTCATTTATTCAATCAGTAATAATATAAAACAAAATCGAAATAATAAAGCACAGGAAAAACGAAAGAAAACAACCGTTGACCATAGTTTGTCTTTGAGAGAGAGAGAGAGAGTGAGAGTGAGAAAAGATATTGAGAGAAGAGGAGGGAAATAAATAGAAAGTACTAGAGCATTTTCAGTCCTCTGCAGAATGGGGATGGAAGTTTGTTGTTAAAAGAAGTAGAGTTGAGTTGAGGAGCAAGGGGAGGGGGACTGATGGGAATCGATCGATCAAGGGTCAAACAACAACAGTTCGGTGAGATGGTGCAGATGAAATGTGTGTGTGTGTTTTTGTCTGTGAAGTGAGTCCTTTTCTCCTCTTGTCACTCCCCTTCAGTCCTTTGCTCAGTGATGATTGCCGTAGCTGTTTCGCTGCTTCCACGATCCGCGATTACCATTATTGCCATTGTTGTTGCTGTTCCCACCACCTCCGCCTCCCTTCCAGCCGCGGTGATTATTCGGCCCTTGATTGCTGTTGGACTGTTGATGATGATGATGGTTTCGGTTATTGTTGTTGCTGTGGTTGGAATATAAAGGGGCGGATGATGGGGCATTGTTGGGCGGGGGAGGCGGTGGTGGCGGAGGATGAAGGCCGTACGGAGCAGCGCTGTTTTGATGGTGGCTCCTTAGTTGAGAGCGAATGGGCCCGCCACCGACACCGAGCTGCTGCTGCTGAACGCCGGCCATCAGATGATCGATCATCAGCGCAGGCGGAAGTGGTATGTGACTGGTCGGGTGTGGCGGCGGGGGCTGCAGCTGGGAGAGGACGGCACCGGGAAAGGGCGGCGGAGCACCGTTTGGAAAGAAGTCCTTCAGCGAGGGCGGAAGGAGCGGAGGAGGAGGAGGCGGAGGCAGCAGGTTCTGGTAGGACGGCGGTAGGCCCATCAGATTGAAGCTGTTGTTGTTGTTGTTGTGGTTGGCACCAGCAGCCATTGGACCGGTTTCAATGGCTGATGAGCCGCCGTTGCCTTTGTTGTTTGACTGCTGTCTGTCGTGTTTGCCTCCTCCGTCCTCATCATCGGAGTTGACGAGATCCATGTCCGCCGGTTCGGTGTTCTCCGTGGATGAGTTGTTGCTGTTCTTGCCTGACTGGTGTGCTGCTGAAGTGCCATACAGATTACTAAAGTCCATCGAAGGGTTGTAGTATGGCTGGAACTTGGGATCGTACACCGTGTGAAAAGAGGTCGAGCGGTTTTTCTCCGATTCCGCAGAGCTGGAACTGCCACCGCCACCGCCGAGACCGCTAAAGGTGCCCGAGTTGGAGAGCATACTGAGCCGCTGGTCAAGAGAGCTGGTGGTGGCTGCGGCGGGGTTGCGCGACGAAGACACACTCTGTGCCTGTTGAATGCTGTTCATCACCGAGCGCAGCGTCGAGGTGGGAATGCTGTCGGCGATGGTGGTCTTCTTACCCGAGGAGCCCCCCAGGTGGGGAAAGGTGGCCTCCAGCTTCGCCTTCACCTGGCCGATGCCCAGCTCGCAGTTGCCAAAGGTGGCCGCCACCGCCTTCGCCTCCGTGTACTGCACGCCGTGGTAGATCTTCGTCTTCTCGAGGACGCCCAGCAGCTGGCGGCGGGCGAGCAGCTCCGCGTCGAAGGCCTCAATGGCCTGCCGACAGCGCTTCGCCGCCTCCTCGTACTCCTGACTGTACTGCTCGCCGTTGGACTTGTCCTTCAGCTTCTCCTTGAACTGCTGGTCGATGGCGGTAGTGCTGTTTAGCAGCGAGTGCACCGTCGGGTGGTTGCGGGCGTTCTCTGCGCTCGCCTGCGTCCCCTTCTCCAGGCGGGCCAGCGCCTCCACGCCCTCCACCACCTCCTTCAGCGAGTAGTCGGAGACGATCTTGGAAATGAGCGCCAACTTGCGGCTCTCGGCGCGCCCCAGCGGGCCGCGCAGCTCGTCGATGAACTCCTGCGGGTAGATCGCCCGCTCCGACCAGATGTTCAGTACCCGGCTGATGGCGGCCACCGTCTTCGCGTCATTCGTCAGCCGGGCCGCCTGGCGGAGGGCGGGCTTGAACTCCTCGAGGAAGCTGAGCGACTGCTTTCGCCGCGAGTGCTGCACGATGTCATTCGCCAGGTAGAAGAGGGCCAGCTGGTGGCTGCTCTTGGCTGGGGAGGAGAGAGAAGGAAAGAAGAAAAGAAGAAGAAAACAGAGTTAAAATGACACATCATCATCTTCAGAGTTATCATCGGTTATCATCAACCACAAACGCCACGCCAGCAGCACACTTACACTTTCGATAGCAGGCGAGCCACTGCTCGACAATCTGCTTGCAGTGGCTCTTGTGGTGCAGCACCCAGAGGGACAGCGTCTGAATGCTGTCCTGGGTGGTGGTCACCTGTTCCAGCTTCTTCACCAGGTTGCCCTCGTGGAACGACGTCATTCGGAAGGCGGTGAGGGTGGGGAGGGTGAGGGTGATGGCGAGGATGAGGATGATATGGTGATGGAGGTGGTGGAGGTGGTGACAGCAAAGAAGAAGATGATGATGATGATGGCGTGAGAAAAATGGCGCGCGCGAGTTGTTGTTTACGGCCTATGGCAGCCGTGCTCGGCGGTCATGAGAGAGAGAAGAGAGAAGGAATGAACAGGGGGAGCTAAAACACACACCAGTCAATAATTGAACTCGGGTTGATAAGTGGTGATGATAGGTGGTGGTGGTGATGGGATGATTGGAAAGAGAGGACAGAATCGGGTTAATCGGAGGTGAGCCTGTGTGTGTTTACCAGGCCCGGTCACTGTCGTTTCTGTGTACGGGCTGGCAGGCACTCGCTCTTTCACGCACACACTGAGCGCAGGCTGCGAAAGAGAGGCAAAACAACGAAAAATGCCTCGCCAAAATGTGAGCATGTGCGCTGGCTGTGAACGACGGCGGCAGATGGCAGCGTTGAGCTGACGTCTCTAGAGAAAACCGATTTTCGATTTTTTTTTCACTTTGAGCAGAACTCCAGAGAATTTATCAAGCAAAAAAACGGGGACAGTTTTATTCAACACCTCTACACTTTTACAAAGTAATAATCATCGTTAAACAGTTGCAGGGTTTACTGAAAAAGGTGGTCGATTTAGTAAGAATCAGAATAAGAAATCACACACCACTTTTTTACCTTTATTCAACGCCTTCATCATCAGCTTCATGGTTGCAAACTTGCCCTCGCCGCACTCGTTCTTGGGCGAGTCGAGGTCCACCGACCAGACCATGCTGCCGCCCAGTTTCTTCTCCAGCAGAAAGTCCAACTTCTTCTGGATGCTCTTCAGGTTGTCGTAGCTCACCCACACCGCCGACTGGTTGTTCGCCGCGTAGGGCACCTGGGCGATGTCGTCCCAGTAGAAGTTCCAGCCGTGCTCCTTCTTGAACTCCTCGCAGAGCTAAGAAACAAAAAAAAGAAGTTCAGGATTTTTGTTCCATTTTTTCATTTCCTAGATTGTTTTGTCTTACCCGGGTGTTCGCTCGCTGCTCTCGCCCAGTTCCATTAACGGGCGCCCAGACGCCGTGCTTCGTCACATCGGCCAGGTGGTAAATGTGTCCGTAGAGGGGCATGCCCAGAATCAGCTTCTTCGGGTCGACGCCCGCGCGGAGAAAGGCATCGACGGTGTACTGCATCGTCAGCTCCTGGTCGCGGGCGCTTCGCTTCGGGTCCGGGTACACGGGCGAGTTGTGGGCGGTGGTGTGGTCCCAGGCGCCGTGGTAGTCGTAGGACATGACGTTGAGAAAGTCCAGCACTGAGGAGACGGCGGAGAGGTTGTAGGCGCGGCTGAACTCGGCCTTGCCGGCGGCAATGCCGCCGTCACCAGGTACTGGTGCGGCTTGAAGGCGGCGCGCATTTCAGTGAGTAGGGTGATCTGCAAAAACGGGGAAAAATGTGTTAAAAAGAAAAGTTTTATCAATTTCCTTCTTTCCCTTAGCTCCTTACGTAGTCCTCCTTGTCCTGAGCACGGCCAATGGTGCGGTCATCGCCGCCGTCGCCGGAGAATCCGGGGTACTCCCTGGAAGGAAAAACCTTTTAAAAACTTGATAATTTATTTGTAAGCAGTAATAATACCAATCCAAGTCAAGGCCGTCAAAGTCGTGCTGCTTGATGAAAGTCCACCGCCGACTGAATAAAAGCCTTTCGGTTGGTCTCAGTGCGCACCATCTCCGAGTACTTCGTGGAGCCCTCGCCCCAGCCGCCAACGGAGATCATGATCGTCAGATGGGGGTTCTTCTTGCGCAGGGCAATTGTTCGGGCGATCATACCTTTTTAATAAAGAAGTTGGTTAAGTTGTATTGAAAGATGATAAGAAAGTTGAATTTAGTGGGGTTACCATGAGGTCCGACGTCATGAGAAGGATTTCCAAGGTGAACAGTGCCATTCTGCAGAATGGCAAAGGCGTAGTTGATGTGCGTACAGGTGTGCACGTCCAGTTCTTCGGCGGGAAACTAGAAACAAAAACCGAGATTACTTTTTGTCGCAATTTTTAAGCACACAAAAGCTTACTCCAGGTTGATAGTAGCAAACCACCTTGTACGGCAAAGTGTTTCTCTCTACATTGACAAAAAAAAATTTTGAAGTTTAAAAACAATTTCTGTTCTAGTTGAAGTTTCCATTGCCAAACCTTTTGCCAAGACTAGTTCACTGCCAAAGGCAGCAAATGTTGCCACAATAAACAGGGCTAAAAGTTGAAATTGCAACTTCATTTTAAAACTGTCTTTTTTTATTAGCGTTGTCACGTTTCAACTTTTTTTGTTGGTAGTGTTGATATTTAATTACAACAGCAACAGCAACCGATTTATATGCAGCTGCTTTACCCAGCAATGCCAAACATTATGTCTGCACTAGTAGACTTTGTAACGGCTTTTTTGTCTCTCACTAATTAACAAAGGCACAAACATCATCATCCGTCGTTGGCAAACACTCACACTCACTCACAAACACTTTGGTGAGGTTCGTTCACATGGGAAAGGATACTCAGGATAACGGAGATCGATGGGATGCGATTAGATTGTTGATTCACGTTGTATACAAAACTGTACAAAGTTGGTACGTCGGCGGTGCTGGTACAAGTGAAAATGTTTTGCTTAAGGTGGGCACCAGGAGGAAACGGACCGCTAAAGTTTCAGTTTTTGACAGTTGATAGGAGTGACACTGACACGCGATGATAATGCTGAAAAATGACTAAAGTTTTGTACCAGGACTTTGATGTTTTTAACGATTTGAATTTTTGAATTTTTTGCTTGAGAGCTTCGGTCGCCATCTCGTGGCGCCCACCAGTATATCTCATCAGCTTGTTTACAAAAAAATATTCTCTCTTGAACATTCTTCTTTCAGCGCTCGAGCTTCGAGCATCACCAGAGCTTACCAGCGGAATCGGATCACCACCAGCAGCTCTGCTGCCGATGCTACTCAGCCAGAAACTTCCACCACCACAGCAACCAAGATGATCCTCTCCAAATTGGCCATGGCCTGCCGTTCACCAGTGGGCCTTACCGCTAGCGTGGGCCGACCTATTCTGCTCCACTACCGGATCAGCGTCGTTCCTCTTGGGGGGAAAATGCTTCCACATCAACTGCAGCAACAACAGCAATTCAGTCAGCTTATCCGTCTTCGAACCCAGATGCCAAACAGCAACGCCGTCGTCAACAACTTTGTTCGGATCACCAAGAAGCGCAACGGCTCGTTCTCCATTACCAGTTTGCGCTTCTTCCACAACAACAACTCCTTCGTGAAGCACAAGGAGAAGTACGCGGGCACCTTCATCGAGCAGCTCCTGCTGGTGATCATGATCATCAGCTTCTCCTCGCTCATCGTCGACTACGTGTACGTCTGGGACCGGTGGGGCCCGGAGTGGATCAAGAAGTCCATCAACGTCTCCAGTCGATACATTCTCGACCACATGAAGGCCTTCTGGGGAGTGCGCAAGGCGGACTCGCTGGCAAAGGATGATGGTGGCAATGGCAATGGCGGCGATGGTGGTGGTGGGATTATCACCGAAGAAATGGTGGCCAACGATGACCAAGAAAGCTCCCCTTCTTCTGCCGCCGAAGAGGAGAGCCAGGCAAGGACGGTCGTCGAGCAGAGCGTCCTCTCCAATGTCCTCTACTACTTCAACGTGGCCAACAGCGCTCGAGAGGCGGACTCGGGAAAGGGCGGCGGCTTTCGCGACAAGAAGATCATTGAGTACGAGAACCGCATTCGCCTGTACTCCAATCCGGAGAAGATTTTCCGCTACTTTGCGTCAATTAAAATCGTCTACAACAATGGCGACTCGGAGATCTACATGACGCCGGATGACTTTCTTAGGTAAGCTGAAGTGGGATTCTATTTTTAGAAACTGACATACAACTGACATTTATCTTTTTTCATCCAGAGCCCTGACGCCAGGCGTCAAGCAGCCCGATGGCCTCGGCCTTGACCAGTTTAAAAAGATTGACCTTTCCAAGGTTCGTTTCAAGTAGCTAGCTTCTAGCAACAATGTGTTTAGCTTTGCTAATCGCTAATTTAAATGTTTTTTTCCATTGTAATTATTATAAATCACTCGACTAATCCCGACCTCATCCTCTCTTTCTTTCTTTTTCTGTGCTTTCTCCCGCCATCTCTCTCACTCTCACTTTCTATGCCGCGTCTATAATATCCTCTAAATCTCGCTCTAAATGTCGCTCACCATTTCTTTGTTTGTGCTAAATGTTCTAAATGTTCGCACATTGATACCTACCTACTTCAAACGCTCACAGAACGCTACCGAAGAATTTGATATCGATCTTTCTTCAATGCTTAATCAAATGTTTCTAGCTGTGAGACAAAACAAAACCATTTGCTGCTATAATCAATTTAAACATTTCAGCATTTTATCTTCTTCTCCAGCTTTTTGTCCACCAGCTTTTTAACTGTGTGTTTTCCCATCCTTCTTTAGGGAAAGAACGATTTCAAGCACGACCTCAAACCGGACAGCATTTTCTACAAGCTCAGCAAGTTTGGGCTGATCAACTTTTCCGACTTTCTCTTTCTCCTCACCGTCATCTCAGGCAAGGAGAGAATTCCTATTTTGTCAACTATTCCGTCTTCTATGTCTTCTAATTTAATTGTCTCATTTTTTTTGCAGTCTCGAGGAGGCACTTTGAGATTGCCTTTCGCTTCTTCGACGAGAACGGCGACGGCGACCTGGAATTTGAGGAATTTGAAAAAGTGCAAAACGCCATTCTCTCGCAGACGAGCATCGGCCAGAAGATGGGCAAGTCGGTGCACTACAAAGGTCGGGGGCGGGCGCGCCAGCATTGTCAACATTGACACATTTTACTCACACACCGCCTAAACACTAACCACAAACTCTTTTTATCCTGCAGGCGTCAGCTCCGCCGTCAGTCGGTACTTCTTTGGCGCCGACCTCAAGCAGCGCCTCACCATCGACAACTTTATCGACTTTCAGCGCAGCCTGCAAAGTGAGCTGCTCAATCTGGAGGTATTTTTACTATTAACAGCTGAAGAAGAAGTGATGGGCCATTGTTCTCTTTTATTGTTCTCACCCTTTTATCCCTCACCTCCTTTACAGTTTGAGCGAAAGCACCCCGACGAGAGCGGTCGCATCAGCGAGACGGACTTTGCCGAGCTGCTGGTGGCCTACGCCAATCTGTCGGAGAAGAAGCGGGAGCGGATGATCCGCCGGGTGATGAAGAAGTTTGGCGGCGACAACACGCTGGGAATTACCATGCCCGAGTATCAGAACTTCTTTCGGTAACATTGCTGCTGCTGCTCACATTGGAGGTTTAAGCTTTTTATTTGAAATAACTCTCTTTTCCTTTTCTTCACTAGATTCCTCCAGAACATCAACGACGTCGACATTGCTCTGACGGTGTACAACATTGCCGGCGCCTCCATCGACCAAGGTAGGTGGCGGTGGTTACTACTGTTGTTGTTGGTGCTAAGACAACTCTTTCAGTTGAATTGAGTTTGAGTTTTTAAACATTGCCAAGCAGTGTGCAAGCAGTGTCAGTCACAAAGTTTTCTAGTAGTAAACTGCTTTATTAACCCGTTAGGTGATACAGCAGCAGCAGGACTAATTAGCTAAACTGTCCCCTTTTACAACCTCTGTTTCAAGTTTGTCTCTGCCTGGCTGACTGCAATTTTTAAGGTTTGCTATGTTGCTGGGAGCTTGATTATCGCCCGAGATCATCTTCAGCTCTTTGGTTGAGTTGATTAGTGAGCAGCAGCAGCAGCAGTATTGGGGGAAGACAGGTAAAGAAGCTCTCCCGAGCTCCTCTCTATGCTCATTAGGGAACAGTGTCAGTCTCTGTCAGTTTCGGTGGAGCGTGTAGAAAGACTACCACCAGCACCACCACCACCGCCGCGACCACTTTGTTTCACTTTACCGTAGCTCACTCACACAGTGGCTCGCACTGACTTGTGCAGTCATTAGTGCCGAATGACAAACAAATGGCGCTCATTAGCGCTCTGCTGTCTACTGAACAGCAGCAGCAGACAATGAAAAACTGTCCTAACTGTCATAACTCTTTTCTTCTCTTTCATCTTTTCCTCCCCCTCTCCCTTTTCCCCTTTTCCTCAATTCATCACACACACACGCACAGCCACTTTGAAGCACGTCGGGAAGACGGTGGCCAATGTGGAACTGTCCGATCACCTGGTGGAGGTGGTCTTTACGCTCTTTGACGATAACGGTAAAGGCGGCAGCATTTCTAATCATTTTATTTTGCTGTTTTTTGTTATTTTTCAATTGGAATTGTTTTGTTTTTCTTCCTCCTTCTTTTCCCTAATTCCGCTGGCCTATCTGGCTTTTCTAGAGGATAACCAGCTGAGCAACAAGGAGTTTATCTCGGTGATGAAGGAGCGCCTGCGCCGGGGCCTGAGCAAGCCAAAGGACACTGGCTTTCTCAAGATAATGGCCACCATCTGGAAGTCCCTTACTTCGCTCGATTTTTAGCCTGCCACACTTTGCTCACTACCATCATCGCCACCAGTCTGCTTTGCTTGTTTGTTTGATGTGAATTTGTAAGACACACCAAACTCGGTAATGTTATCAAAGTGCACTCACCCACCGCCATATTCGCACACTAACTGATCTGCTCGCTCTGCTCTGGTGTGAGTGAGTGTCTGTGTGTGTGTTATTTATACCTGACCGATTGATCATCGATTTTGATCACCTCCACTTTTCGCAGTTCAGCTCTCGCCAGTTTGGGTAGTGCAATGTCGTTTTTCCACACTTTTATTGTTTATATTTCATCTGCCCTACCTAGCTCACCTGCCTGTTGATTCCTGTTTTATTTTGGTGTTCACTGTTTAATTGTTGCCGCAATATCTTTGCCAAGCTCACAGTGTGGCCGGACAATCTTATCAATCTCTTGGACGGGCTCTGTTCTGACTGTACCGTACCACACATCCTTTTTAGCTTTCGCTTGCTGCTCTCAACTGTTTGCAGGGCAATCTTTTCTGTTCTTTCCCTTTTCTTTTTGTTTTGTTTCTTCGCTTTTTCTTTTTTCGATCAATTCCCATTGTTACAACCCGTGTTACTTGCAACAACGTACGGCGTACCTGTTGTCTGCTACTTGTTCTGTTGGCCACTTTCCCGCAAAAAAAGAAGAACACAGATTAAACTACCTCTCTTTCTGCTGGCTTTTACTTCAGACTGGTCCTGTCGTCTGTCGACAATCAGTCCCTTTGTTTGTCTCTTGTTATTGATTCGCTGTCGTTTATTACAACACCGCCAACAGCACCACTACCAGCAGATTGTCAATTGAATTGTTCCCTTCCCCTATTTCTCGTCTCTTCTCGACACTTCTTCAAGAAGTTGACTGACTGAGCGAGTGAATTCCCTCTTCAATCATCGATGGTATCTCAATCAGCGGCAGCAGTAACAGTTGTGGTGTGCACTCAAAGATAGATCACAGTGGCCTGAACTGCCAAAGACGACAGGGACGAGGGGGCATGGAGTGATGGACAGGACTTCAAAGAAGAAGAAGAAGTCAGCACTGAAACAGAAAATTCGACACAGAAACAAGAACAGCAGGTCAGTGTTTGGGGTGGTGGTGGTAGAAACCACCGCAACCAAAACAACAGCAACAGCAATTCCGACGAGTGTTGCCACCATTGTCCTGGTCAGGTAAAGCTGACAAGGTGTTTTGCTGAGGGGAAGACGAGAGAGAGAGATTAGGTCGCTCGAGGCATGTTACCACCACCACTACCACCGCTGCCGGTTACTACTACTACTTCAGCTGCTGTTGCTGCTGTGGTTCGTTTGTTGTCCGCACTGTCTCTGATTAGGGTAATGCAATTACCGAGAGAGCAGTGTCTGCAAGTCAGTCGGTCGGTCGGTCGGTGAGCAATGGTGGCGTGGTGGTGTGTTCCATTGATCGGCGCCATTAGTGCTGCTCGGTTGGGGGAAGGGGAAACAGACGAACTGTTGCTGTTCTCTTTCTTTGCGGGAACAACCACCACCTGCGACCGATCACCTTCTTCAGTGGAGTAAATATGTCGACTGTTGCTCCAGCGCCTTCTCCTCGATTCACCTGTGTCTCTTCTTACCGTCTCCTCTTTTTCGTCTTCATTCACTCTCCTCCTCCTCTCTTCGGCTAATTTGTCTGTCACACTCACTCACTCACTCTCAGAAACTCTCTCAAAGATCGCGCTAATATTAGCGTCCGAGTTGCAGTTGTTCGTTTGTTGGAGTGTAGAAGACAGTCCAAAGTCAGTCAGTCGGCCAGTGGCACTAGTAGACTGAAGGAGGAAGAAGTGCACACTGTGTTTTGCCTATTTTTGATGATTTTTCTTTATTACTAACCGTCAAACAATGACTCGAGTTCCTACAGCTGTTGATTCTGTGATCTAAAACTTACACATTCTCAAAGTCATATTGAAATGGCGTCGCCAAATGCTTGTAAACCATCTTTTTGGTGGTGGCGGTCGATGAACCTCCTTCTTCTTTCACCTCTACTTCTTTTTGGGGGCTCTTTGACCTCGGTAAATAGCTCGAATGCCAATTCCACAGTCGCCACCAGCACCAGCCTCAGTTCTTCAGATCATCCTCAACTTTCCTCAATTGCCAGCTCACCGGTTCAAAACGTTAGCAACGTTTCTGAAAATGCCGAGCAGCTTCCTCAGGCTGAAGCGTTGCGCTACGTTTCCAGTCAACGCAGCTTATCATCTTCCTCACTTGATGAAAGCTTATCATCGAACAACAACAATTTAACTGATGTGGAGATCAGTCAACGCCACCAGCAGCTGTCCAATCGAATGCTGGTGGCGTTGAAGCTGCTGCAGCTCGTCCAGCAGTACTCGGCGGTGAATGGAAGCTCTTTAGCGGATGAACTCGCAAGCACTCAAAACAACGGAACCGCCGCCAGCTCTGAGTCTCGGTCTGTCACCTCGTGGCTTCGATTTCGGCGACCTCAGAAACCCCATCATCAGGAAAGTACACAAACTGCTCCAAACTCTGCTGGTGCCCTTTCCCTGCTGGCCAACTTTGCCTCCAGCGGCAGCCACCACCTTCCGCAAACTTCACCTCAGCAGCGACTTTCCTCCTCCTCTTCTTATCATCAGCAGCATCACTCAAACAATCCCTTCATTGCCCATTCAAACTCCTTCTCCTCTAAGATGCCGCACTCTAAAAACCAAAACCACAACCACAACTCACTCTTCTACTCGCTGGACGACGCCAACGGCATCGACTACTGGCTCAAGTTTCTTGAAGATGCAAACTTTGAGGAGCGACTGCCGCCGCTGAGTGGTGGTCAACTTGCTGAGGGCGGAGGAGGCGGTGGTGCCTTTCAAATTGGCCTGCCGAAGCTAAAGGAGAAGACGCTGCTGAAGATGAAGCCAATGTCCGGTGGTGGTGGTAGCCTCAGCAGCAGCCCTTTCAAAAGGGTCAAGGCAAATCGGTACCGGAGCAAGACGACGGCTGGAGGACATCAACACAGCGGTCGCAATCATAACAGTCATCATCAGCAGCATCGCCCCCACTTCCACAATAACCAAAGGCACTCAGGTGGTGATGGTCATAGAAAGACCAGTAAAGGTCATCATCCTCAACGCCACCACCACCCCCACCACCACCGACCGCACTACACTCTCGGGTCGATTGAGCCGCTGAGAAATCTACACGTCGGCGAGTCGGCGGACTTTGAGTCTGACAATGGCGGAAGCGGCAATGGACATAACGAACTTTCCCTGCTGACCGACTCTAAACCTACAGATAGCACCAAACAGGTGGCGAAGCAGTCGGCGGCGGAGACGTACACCGCCGACACCTCGCCGCGCTGTGACAAGTTCACCGACGAGATCTGCATCGACGACTTTGAGTACCCGGAGAATGCTATCCTCGAGGAGATCTTCCAGCGAAAGGACATCTTCCAGCTGATGTACTCGGAGGTGAAGGGCGATGCGCCGCTGGTGGACGGCATTGCCCGGGACGAGGAGGAGAGCTTCTCTCAGGACTACTACTACAACAACAATGACCCCGAGGGGGAGGACTACGATGGAGGAGGAGGAGGTGGAGGATCTTCAAATCGAACTGAATATAATGGTGGAAATTCCGGAAACAGCGGCGGCGACTTTCTCGACGACTCGCCGCCTGATGAACAGCAACAGCAGCACCTTCCGCTGAGCAAGCAGCAACTTCAGCAGCAGCAGCATTCATCCTCTGAGGGAGAAAAGAAGAACAGAGCTTCTAATTCCGGAGGATCTGGTTCTGCCTCCTCTGCAAGCGGTTTTGTCTGTCGCTCGGAGGTACTGTACGCGAAGCCGAAACTGGCCCGCAACATCAAGGGCAAGTGGAAGGTGATTGTCAATGCGGGCGAGTTTACGCAGACCATTCGCCTGGAGAAGTGCACCCGACCTAATGCCGAGTGTCGTTTCATCTCCGACCACAAGTACGACTCGAGGTGTGCGCAGATCAGTGCCATTCACCGGCTGCTCGTCTTTGAAAAGGGCAAAGGTTTGCGATGAGAGGGAGGTTGTTATTTGAAGTTTTTTCTAATTTGTGTTTAAACCTTCAGGCTTTTACATCGACACCTTCCGCGTGCCCACCGCCTGCACCTGTCATGTGATGTCGAGCAAGTCGTCATACCAGGCGGGCGACACGGGCGCCACCACCTCCTCCTCCTCGTCCATCTCTAAACGGGAGAAGATCAAGTCGAACTTGGGCGAAACGCTCTGGTCACTGCTGGGCACTGAACCGGACAGGGGAAAAGGAGGTGGTGGTGATGGTGGTGATCGAAGAGGAGGAGGAGGTAGTCACTACATCGTCGGTTCGGGAGATCACCGCCATCATTCGAAGAGCGGAAACAGCGGCAGTGTCGATCTGCTTAAGCTGCTGCCGCAGCTGACCTCCATTGCGCCGGAAAACGTTCTGCAGCAGCTGCTAGATGAGTATGCTGACTCTCACGGAAACCAAAGAAATCCTTCATCGTCCAGCTCTGCAAACAAAGGCTATGACAATCGAGTGAGCGGTGGTACTCGAACGAGGTACCTGCCGAAAATACCTAAATCCGAGCTTCAGCAGCTGCTGCAGTTTGCACAGGCGCAAAACTCGGGCACGGTGCTCACCGGTGATGACAGCAGTTCTGGAGAGCACAGCAGTGGCAGTGGCAGTGGAAGTCAGCACAAGAGGAATCGCATCTCTGAGGGCTCCTCCTCTTCTTCCTATCTTCAACACTCTTCAAAAGCAGGTACCACCGGCACCACCACAACGACCATCGTCAACTCAAGCGACCGAGGAGCACCGGTGGTGCAGGTGATTCACGTGCCGGTCACCACCTCGGAGATGGTCGGAACATCTGCTGCCGCAGATGATAGTAGCGGCTCTAGTGTGGAAGACGCTAGTCGACAGTCATCGATCAGGAATCGCTTTCGGCCGATACTGCACCCAATGCATGCGATCATAACCGGAGGTGGTGGTGGAGGTGGAAGGAGCACCCAGCCGAAGCACTCGCCCAAGTACCTCATCACCACCAGCAGCAATTACCTGCAGTCGCAGTCGCAGAGGATCACCAACTCCAGCGTCTCGCCGCCGCCGCCTCCACTACCACTGCTGGGTCAGTCCAGTGACGGTGATGGGATGGTGAGAGCATAAATCAAAGACCGATTCGGAACAGCCAAACAGCGCCAGCAGCAGCAACGAAGCAAAGCGGAAGGCCGCCGAGAAGCGGGTCAACTTTTCCTACCACCCCATACTGGACTACATTGCTACCTAGCAATTGCTTTTCCCTGTCCCGCTGTTTGCCTAATTTGTCAGATTCATTTCTTCATTTGTTTTTGTCTTTTTCTTGGGGAACACTATTTGTCAATTTTTGTTTGCACTACCACAAACAGACACCCATACACACTCACTACCACTACCACTCTACCAATGCTGCTTGCCTGATCTCACTTTCGCTTTACCTTCTTCTTCTTCTTCTTCCAAGCACACACACAGCTTCACTGCCTTTTCAATCACGACATTCCTTATTTAATTAATTAAACGTACATAGCGTACATTCGCTCATTGTTTCATCTGCCAGTCAGCACACTGACACTGGAGGTGATAAGGTGAAGTGAGAGAAAATGGCAATCTCAAGTAAAAGAAAAAAGTAGGGACTCTTTTCTGACTCTTCTGCCCAATTAGCAGTGCCGTTACTAATTGCCGAGGTACTTGATATGACTGCTGTCGTTGTTACTGCTGGTGATAACTGTATTTTTGTCACCAGTACTCACGCAAACACTCCATTTCCATTTCCATTTTCATTATGCAATTAAGAAAGGAGAGAGAGAGAGAGAGAGAGAGAGAGAAAGTGAACTGATCTTCTTTGAGAGAAGGTGTGTGCGTGAATGGGTGCATTTTTACATGAGCGTACTAAAAACACTAACAAGACACTTTTGGGCAGTTATGAATTTGCGACACTTGCCTAACACAACTGACTCTCTCCACTCACTTACACTTAGTGCAATCTTTATTATTATTTTATCATCATTACTATTACTACTATTAGGAGGCAAAACAATGAAGGCGACTGGAGTAAACTCGACTAGAATGGTGCGGAATGAACTGCTGAGTGCACCTCTGCTGAACATACTTTTTTGCTGCAGTTTCTTTTCCGAGCAAAGGGAGAGCAAAACTCGCAGTGTATTGATGCAGTCGGTATATTTTAAGGGGCACAAGAGTTACTACTACTCCCGAAAATAGAAGCCGTGCACTGGGCGAAAGCTAATGAAATGAAGGAGTGAAGAAGTGATGAGCACCTTCGAAAAGAACAGAGTGGGTGCAGCGAATATCGCCAACACCGTTTATTTTGCAAAGCTCACTCACAGGTACTAATTGCAGTGCTAATTTGCTGTCCTGCAAAGCTTCCAGCGCTTCTTTACTGTGATGCTGATTACCACCGATCATACAGCTCCAGCAGCAGTGAGGAGGCTACAAAGAGTGTAGAGCGGAAAATCTTGCGAACTCTTTCCTTTTCGCCCTCTCCCTCTGCCTTCTTTTCCGATTGGCAAATGAAGACAGCGATTATAGCTGTGTTTGTTGGGAGATGACAAGCTGAAGCTGCGGCGGCGGCAACTTTGGGGAGGGAACTGAGTTGCAGTTGCTGCTGTTGCTGATTGGCGCCTTACAACACGCGGGCAACAGGAAAAACATAAGGGCGAAATCGGTGTGAGTTTGTAAGTTTGTGCACGTTGGCCAGGTCAGCCGGTCAGATTTTCTACTGCTGTTGCTGCTGCCTCTGTCAAAAAGTTTCGATTTTTTGCGGGAAGACTTTGTAACTCTTTTTCTGACTTGATGAGAAAGCCAACTGCAAATCGTTTGTCAATTTTGCCAAATATTTGCGTAGAAGCGTAGCCGGCAGCAAAGAAAGAGAGAGAGAGAAGTGTGTTTTGAAGTAGTTAAAACAACAGTGATTGAGGGAGAAAGAAAACAGTCGACAAATGACTAAATCGTCTTTGGAGCAGCTAGTGTCTTTGAGGGCGATCCACTACTACTGCACTACAACTGCTAACTTCTGCTAAATGAGTGAGAGAGAAAGACAATGACAGAGTCGATTCGGGATATGCTCTATTTCAAACGGCGATTGATCATCTCAGTTGTGCTCTCGCTCTCCCAGTGCGAGGGAAGATCGGCAAAAGCAGCTTACGTCTTCTTTCATGTTTCTTCGGTGTTGTTGTTGATGTAACACACAGTGCTGCACCGTTACAAACGAGTTTACAACGGAGGAGTTTACTGCCACTTTGTTCTTTGGTTTTCTTTTTTCTTCTCCTCATTTCACGTGTTCTGTTAGTGCAATGAGACAATGGCTGAGCAGGAGCACCTTTCAAGCACTCACACACACACACTTGTAGTTTAGTTAGAAGTCGAGTAGTCGAGTAGAGTAGATCAATTGACATTCGAGATAGTTCGTCGACGGCGGCGGCAGCAGATGAAACAGGCACCACTACTAGCACCATTACTTTCACAGTTCACCTGACGATCATCAACGACGACGACTGACGATCACCGACGATCAGGAATAGACAACAGCAACAAGGGGAGCGGTGATTCAATTTCACTTTCACTCGATTGATGTTGATCACAGCGCTATGCTTTTTCGATTTTTCCTGCTGGTGCTCACCGGATTTGCTTCTGCTGTCGCTGCTTTGGCTGGTGCCAGCAACGGCCAGGCACTGGCAGCTCAATTCAATTTTAGCAACAGTTCCTCTGCAACTTCTACAACCACCACCACCACAAATACTTCAAAAAATCTCCTCAATTTAAGCTGAAGCTAGTGCATCGAGATGATATCATCAGCAGTGCCGGTGGCAAGAAGAGTGCCAAGACGACCAATGGTCGTCCGGTTCGATTTTACTTGCCCATTTACGAAGTGGCACCAGCCGCCACTGAAGAGGAGATGGTGACTTCAACTGTTTCTGCTTCTATTCCAGCTTTATTTTTGAGACAAAATAGAACAAATTTCGACCGTTTTCCAGCGGCAGTTCCTAAAGGCAGCGGCAGCAGCGGAAAAAAGGCCACTTGTGGCTTTTCAGCGACCTGCTCACCTCTGAATCGGCGCAAACAAACTCCTTTCACCGGGCACAGCATCACCAACAGCAAGGGCACCTGTTTAAGCAGATTAATGGGGACAATAAGAACAACAATCCTAAGAATCACAACAATATTAACAATAACAATAACCAACACCACAATCATCATCATCAGCAACAGCACCGTCACCCGAATCAGATCAACAGTAGACCAGCTCGTGACAATTTCAACAACAACAACAACAACAATCATCGGAATAAGGGCATCCGAATCAACTTGATCAACGGGCGCCTGTCAAAAATGGCCACCAAGGTCCGCCGGTGATGATGACGCAAAACGGTCATTCAAATGGACACATGACCGGCCACCAGAACAGGCAGAATCTACCAAATGAAAATGCCCATCGGCCTCAAAATCGACCAAACCAGCCTCAGCAGAAGCCCTTTCAAGGGCCACCGAGACAAAATCTAGCAAATCAGGAGTTTAATCATCCTCCAAATGGCAACAACAATGGCAGGAATCAGCAGCAAAATCATCTGCCACCAAACATGAACGACCACAATCACCACCACAACAACGGCAACCACAACAAAAACTTCAACGGCCAATCGAATTTAAATAATCAAAACCAGAACCAGCACTTTCGACCGCCAATGAATCACTCACCGCCGAATAACAGTCGACAGCACAACTTAAACAATCACAATAACTTCCCAAATCACCGTCCACACAGCAATCCCAATCATAATCAGATCTCAAAGCATCCAATCAACAAAAACAATGAAGCAAACAATGCCCCACCAATGCAAAACGGCAATGGAAAACAAAATGATAACAACAACAATCACCACAACAACATCATCAACCACATCAACGATCACCTGAACAACCCTAAGCCGCCTGCTAATCAACCTGGAAACCCACCGAATAACAACGATCGACCAGACCATCACAACAATAACCGACCAAACAATCACAACAACAACAACAACAACAAACATCGAGACAAGTACACCGAAGAGGTGCAGTCGCACAACCTCGACAGCGACCACTTTCCCCACCAGTACGCCATTCAGATTCGCTGGGGCAAGCCGGGCGAGCTGAGTGAGCTAGCTAAAAGTCCTGATGATAATAAAAGTCCTCCTCTGTCCGCTTCTCCAGCGGAAAACGGTAGGAAGGCACTTCCAATGGAGGACCGGACGATGAACGACGAGAAGTCTCGCTACCGACAGTTCGCTCACCAGGAGGAGGAGCACTGGCACGACAAAAAGTGGATCAACCTAGGGGCCGCGCCCAAGGAGGTGGACGACGTCGGCAGTCTGCCGGAGAATGATCAGCTGTACGCCGTCAGTCAGGAGAAGTTCAAGACGCTGCCCGTCTACGTGCGGCCGCTGCGCAATGACGCCAGCATGGAGACGGTTCACGAGCACTTTGCCGTTCCCTCGCGGAGTTCCCCGTCAACCGCCGCTTTGTGGAGTGGGCCAATGCACCGGTGCAGATGAGAAGTCATCGGATGAGTGTGGACCGGAGGGGCGCAGAGTCGAGGAGAAGCTTTGAAACAGCAGAGGAAATGGGCAGAAATAACCGAAGAAAACGTCAAGGACACTGGAGAAGGATGAGGAGGTTCTGAAGGCCTCAAGTTTTGTTTTTTTTTTTTTATAAAAATCTCACCTTGTCACGAGGGGAAAATCTAATGAGTTTGTTGAGACTTGGATTTTTTCTGCAAGTTTAAATGGTAATGCAACCTCCTCCTCATCCTCACCCTTCTTATCTTCAAAGTCAGCGAGCGTAGTTTTGTTTTAGAGAGGAGGTGAGGATCATCACCAGCGATTGAATTAAAATAAAAGGCAACTGCCGCCAGTGTCTTTGCACAGTTAGTCTGTCTGTCTGTCTATCAATTATTGAGAGCTGGAGAGTGAGGAGGCAATTGGGTCTCTGCTGTGCTGCTGCTGCTGTTGATGATGATGATGATGATGGTGCTACCACCGCTACCGTCAGTCAATTACTTCGATTGCCTTCATTATGATCGATTGTTATCGAATGAATCTTGGGCCTCATCAAACATTTATTAGTGCCTGCCTCCTCTCTCTTTCTCTTCTCTTTAGTAGCAGCAGCAGAAACGCGGGCTAATCAAGTTTCGGTGCCCATTGACAGCACACTGCACACTGCATTTCGGTAATTGGCCGGTGATGCTGCTGCTGGTGTTCTACTGAATTTGCTCTCTGATTTGTGCTCCTCGCTTTTTCGGTGTTGCCTGACAAACATCTAGAAACACACCGACAGCAGATTGAGTTGGGGCTACCCACTGTTCACGCAGTGGACCAAAAACTGCTGCTGCTGCTGTTCAATTGCATTTGCTGGTGCTGGTGCCGATGCCGCCCGAAACCGTGCTAATTGCACGACCTAATTCAATTTGCACCCTTAACCCCTTCCTTTTCCCTTTCTCTTTCTTTGTGCACCTTTGTTCCTTCTTTTTGGTGGAGCAACTTGGAATTGACCTGCAGAACACTGTTGGTTGGTTGTTTTGTGGTTTGACCACTGAAGGGCAGTGGAGCAAATGCAGTAGCCGCCTCATTCCTTCATTGCCCTGTTGTTCATGCAGGCCGCCTGGGATCAAATGGGACTAAAGTGTGTTCTGAAGAAGAAGTGAAATAAAAATGAGAAGAGATCTGTTTTTGTTCGATGGTGTTAGTGGTCAGCAAATTAGCCAAGCGGTGCGAGAAACAAAAATTTACAATTGAGATGCCGAATCGGCTGCTGCTGATTTTGCTTCAGTTTTGGTGTGTTGAGATTTTTCTGAAGCAGCAAAAACAGGGCCAGCAAGCAGACAAATGTAAATAAATGATAAGCAAAGACACATGCAGGAGGCTGCAAAGCGCGAAATGAAGCAGTGAAGAAATGAATTAAAATCATTGGCAACTCTCCTTCCATTTTCAGTTCACTGTGGTAGAAGTAAGAAAATGATGAAAAAAATTGAAGCTACTGGTGACATGACCCGAAAAGAAGAGCCAGAAACGAAGAAGCAGCGAAGTGTGTGCGATTGAAATTTAAATTATTTGCCCATTAATATTTGATAGCGCTGAACTAGGGCTTCTTTTTCAGTGCAACAGCAGAAACTTCAGCTTCTGATGTTGTTTGTCATTTGCATTACAATCATCGCCTGCAAAATGGGCAGTGAATGAAAGTTGTGGTTGTGGTGTTGGCTGTGTGTGGTTACAGTAATAAATTGTTTATAGATAAGGGCGCCCGAAACAGGGGTAAAAACAGTGAGAGCATCAAAATGAAAGAAAAAGAAGCAAAATAATCGAGGTCAAGTCAACAAAGCGATAGATGAACTTCTTTTCCCGTTCCAGAGAACAGTGTCATCCTTTCTCGTGATCGACAAACTCAGTCGTTTGAGAGTGTGCTTGACAATTTAATGAACTCAAAAAGAAGAGCACCAGTAATACAAACGGCAGCAGTGGCAACAAAAAAACAGTCCCAAATCGATCATCGGTCAGCAGGAGTGTGAGTGTGTGTGACTGCTGTGCGGCCTTTTTCAGCAACTAATTAGAGGTTAGTTGTGCCCGCTTTGCATAAGCACAGCACTGCACGGTATAATTACCCCAACTGGTCAACGAGGCAGTGTTAAAGAGGAGGTGGAAGAGGAGGTGGTGTCCTTCAAATGGTGTCTTTAGCCTTCTAGATCAGGAAAAACAGCCAGAACAGCTGTGAAATGGGACAAAGTTGTGACCAAAAAGTACAGTTCTAAAACTGACTAATTCGCTCTCCAGTTGACACTGTGGCGACTCTTTAGCTCTGTGGAACATCACTTCAATTTAGCACATTTTTACAGAGAAAATTCTTTTTTCTTTCTCTGATCATTCAGACAGTCTGTTTTTGTCCATTCACACTAATGAGGAGCCAATTAATCCTGGTGGCGCCTGCCAGAGAGTGTGCTAACACTTCTGTGTGCTCAGTAGAGACACTGAACAAAGGCTGAACTGAACTAAGACGCCCCATGCCGGGCGACAGCTTTGCTGAAGTGTGTGTGCTGGTGCTGATGCTTTGTTCCAGCACCAACACCAGCATCGGCCATTAGTCAAACAAAAAAGAAGCTGTTGAAAGCGTCTGTCTGTCTGTGTTTGTGTTTGTTGACGACGGCATTGTCTGTGCACTAAACTTCTGGTCACTGTGCTGTTGTTGTTTGTTGTGTTGACATTGAGGAGCTCGATTAATTATCACCAAGTCGGTGGAACAGCAGCAGTAGTAGCAGTAGCAGTTCCCTGTGCGGTGGTTTTTATCTCCTCGCTACTGGACATCATCGCCACTTTGTTTTCTTTTAGACATTGCAGCTTTAGCTTTAGCTTTTCTTGTCGTTGCTGCCCTTTGACGTGCTGTTTAGAAAGCAAAGAAAAGAAAAAAGGGAAGAAAAAGATGTGAACTAAGCAGGCAGCCTTTTTTCCTTGCTCTGTGTAGTACACTCATCGTCAAACACTAATCGCCTAATGAGTGGTCCTCAAAAGAAAAGTACACTTGAACTTGTTAGCCGCCGTTGATGGCTGCAATGAAAGATGTTGAGTAAAGGGGAAGGAGGGAAGGGAAGGGAGGGAGAAAGATGGCAAATCACAGAGTCGGTGATCAGAGAACATCCACTCGGACACTGCTACTATGCTGACTGTCAGTCTGTCTGTCTGTCTGTCATTGTCGATGATTGCCGGAGAAAACTTTGTGTGAAAGCTTTCCCTTCCTTTCCAACTCTGCCATCGGTGAGACTAGAAGCGATCAATCTTAATAATAATTGCTGTTGCTGTTACAGTTTTTACCCGCAGTAATAAAGAAACGATTGTCACTCTTTGACTGACTGTGTTTGTGTGTGTTTGGCAGACACATCCCTGCACTGGCAGCAACCACTGCCGCTGCCGCCGCATCATCACATCATCATCAGCAGTGCAATTAACAACATTGAAAACAAATGGTTAGTCAAATTGATCTCAACAAGGTCTGGCCAAACAATTCACAGACAGCCTAGACTTTTGCTAAACCTTGTAGCAACGGCGGTAGCAGCAGCAGTCTCTTAAGTTTGGTTTCCTTCATCAAAAACAAAAGAATAGTAGGTCATATGGAATCTCAGCTGTTTCTGTCGAGGTGAAGAAAGTTTGACAGCAGCAGGGCAAACAAAAGAAGGTGGTGGACAAGCCGTCTTTTGTGTGGCTCAGTCAGTGAGTGAAAACCCAAGAGAAAACTGAGGTGATGGTGGCTCTGGTTTGCACTGCAAGAAAAGCAGAACTTTTCCAGTTCTTTTCCAAAAATGACACATCACCACACTGCCGCATCGCCCATTGCCACTGTGCAAAGGCACTGAATATGAATATATTTAAATAAATTACCGCTAATTGAGTTGCTGTCTCAAAGAAGGAGCAGGAGAAGGAGGAAGAAAATTCTGCAACCGGCATTTCCTCCTCACTGTTCTAAACAGACAGCAAAAAGAGGGGGCCAAAGAAGGAGGTAGGTAAAAAATATAGAGAGAAACAAAAAAGTGGCACGCGCCGATTCAACGTTGCTGATTATTACGACACTAGCACAAAAAGGGTAAAAAATTTAAATTAACTACAGCACAGCACTTCCTCAAACTATGTAGACAAGATAGTAATGGGCAAAAATTAAAATGAACTGCGACACCCAAATAACTGAAAAAAGTGCACATTTCTGTTCTGGCTAACGCAAAGCCATTTAGCCTTGTGTCGAGTGCTGCTGCTTTTGAGTTGAAGCCATAAAGGGGTAAAATAATTGTCATTTACTAGCGACAATTCTCTTTTTTCTATTTTTCTTGATTGCTTTCCGTTTGCGCCCAGTGATCGAATCCTACTACTACTTTTTCTTCTTTTTGTCTATCAATCTGCCATCATCATCATCATCATTGTCATCATAGCTCAGTCTCGAGTTCACATTACTTAATAGTAAGAAAGCTTTAAATTGAAGCATTGAATTGCACTGCTAATTGCGTTCATTTCCGAGTGCTGTTATTACGCCTGTCATTCAGCACTCTAAACCAATCGGGTCGATTAATTGGCCACAAATGTTTCTTTCGCCATCATAATTTTAAGTGCGACAATGTTCTTCTTCAACATTGGGTGTGTGTGTGTGTATTGACACAATAGTAGGAAGAGGTCTCAATATCAATTGTGGTGACTTGTTATGATTTGGAGTGCAGCTAATGGAGTTGAAGTCATTTCCGCACTGCAAAATGTTTTTTTCAATTAGCATATACAAAATGCTAAAAATGCATGAAGTTTGATGGCAATTGAATTGGCAATTTAGCTAAAACTTGAAACAATTTTTGTGACCGTAAAAACAGATTTGTAAGTTTTTAAACTTGAGTAGCGGCCGGTAGCCGCTAGAGAACTTTAGCCGTCATTGTTGTAAGCTCGAACTAGCGTCGAGCTTGTCTCTACTCTTGAGAAAAAAACCGATAACTTAGTGCTTTCTGGTCGTAGGACAGCACTTGACTTTTTTTTCACTTTTTTCCAGATAACCAAACAATCCGCTTAGTGGTAGTTGTTGTAGAAGAAGATGTAGTTCTGTTGTTATTCTTCTTTTTTCCTTTTGCTGGGCCACTGTTGGTGCTTTTGTTCATTTGTCACTTTTTTTCCTTTTCGATTTCTAAATGCTCTTCCCCTAGTTTTTAGTGGCTTATGAAACGGCAACGGAAATTTAGCCGCCCGACAGAAGAGCAAAAAAGGAAGAAGAGAAAAAAGAAGAAGAGCAACGATCTTATTCATTTAATATATCAACTGATCAGTGGGCCAAATTAATTGCGCCCGTTCAGCAGCGTAGCAGTGAGCAAGAAAGGATGAACAACTGAAAGGGCGCGGGCAAGAAAACAGTAAAACTCAGTAGTTGTGAAGAAGAGACACAAGTGCAAGTCGGTGCAAGTTAAAGAGACAATTAATTTATCACTCTTTACTCTGTGTGATCGAGCATCGGTGGCGGCGGATAATTTATCTGCTGCGGCTCTCGATCACACAGCGCGAGCACATCTTTGTTTCTCGGTGCTCAAGTCTCGGTGCTTAATTGTTTGATCGAATGGGGTTGAGAAGAGGAGGCAGGGGAAGGGACTGCAATTCACTGCAGTTACTTTCCTGCCAAGGTTGAGCATGGTTTGAGCCGGTGAGGGGAAAGGAGAAATGAAAAAAAGACGAAACGTGTAGCCTAGAGAGACTGACAGTTGAGACAGACACTGAACTGGAGCTGGCTTCTTCCTCATTAGCGGCGATTGTCTGGCGGATTACTGATGGGGAAGAAAGTGGTGGGAAGAGTAGACGGAAAATCAGTCAAGTCAGTGACTATGATTTTCTTCTTTTTTTAGTAATCAGACGACTAATCGGCGGCGTCAACGACAACTGTTGTTGAAGTTATCACAGTCATCATCTTCTTACTCCTCATCATACTCAACTTATGATGCCATTTTTGGTCATCACACATTGTCTCGGTGGAAAAAGGGGATGAAGCACTGAAAGAAAGGCATGTAGCAGCCCAAGTTCTTAGAACTTTGTCGACACTTGATAAGCGGCTGCTCTGCTCTATGGTAACTCATTCTAGCTAGTAGTCTGCTTGGCAACTCATTGTGTGATTAAACTCTTCATTGCACATCGCGTCTTTTACCTGGCGCTCCGCCCAGACTCTACAGTGGTGAGCCGGACTATGGATCCAACCCTTGCGACAATCATTGAGCTCGACAACCTGGAAGTCTACGACGACGACGGGGAGCTAACCGATGACTCCGTCAAGAATCTGTCTGACCATCGGGATCGTGTGCGCCTCCAGTTAATTCTAATGGAGGGTGGCACCTGGTACGGTCAGGCTCCACCGATTCCTGAGTACTACGTGGTGCGCGCCACTTTGGTCAGGCTGGACAGCCTGCTTCACTCCATCGTCGAAGAGGATGATGAGTTGTTCTCGTGGTGGCGCGACAAGATCAAGGTCATCGACACCTTCATCCAGGCCCAGTCGGCAGTGCCCACCTGCACACTGCCGGTGGTTCCTCAATCCAACACAGCCACGCTGCCCAGCTGGCCTTATGAGGAAACGGCCTCGGAATCCGATGACTCCTCCTACGCTGTGCCTCACCAGTCATCAATGACTTCAAGCCGAGAACAGTCGGAGGATTTGGAAAGGTCGTCAACTGATGGCAAAAGCGTCAACGAGGTCGCCGGCAAAAGAAGTCGTGGCAAAAGGAAGACCAATAACAACCAGCCGTGGATGCCTCTAGGCTTCTACTCGCACGGCCTGGATGCTACTCAGCGGAAGTACAGCGCCTTCGACCGAGAGCTGCTGGCAATCAAACTGGCGATCGAACACTTCCGATTCATGCTGGAGGGTCGTCAGTTCACAGTGTACACCGACCATAAGCCCCTGACTACCGCCATCTTGTCCTCGACTGAGCGTACTCCTCGTCAGTTTCGACACATGGACTTCATTGCTCAGTTCACCACCGACATCCAGCACATTAAGGGAGCCGAGAATGTGGTGGCTGACGCGCTCTCGCGCTTTAACAACGTGGCGGCGGTGGAAGCGTCGACTCCCATTTGGTCAATGCAGGAGCTGGCTAACGAGCAGAAGAAGGACGACGAGCTGAAAAGCCTCACCAACTCGGCTGGTCTCGGCCCGGTAGAGCTGGCGCCAGGTGTCCGCATTATCTGCGACACCACTCACTCGCGCACTCGGCCGTTCGTTCCACTGACTCTTCGACGGCGGCTTTTTGAGGCTTATCACGGGACTTCGCACCCTGCCTACAAGCCGACGAAGAAACTGGTCACGCCCAAGTACTTCTGGCCTTCGATGGTCAGTGACTTGCAGATGTGGTGCAAAACCTGCCCACAGTGCCAACCAGCAAGGTACGCAGCACACCAAACCCGCCGCAGCGCTCGAATCCGAAAAGGCGTTTTCTCGCACATTCACTTGTTTTCGGGCCGCTGCCATTTTCCAACGGGTGCTCTTACATTTTCACTGTGGGGCGTTTCACTCGCTGGCCGGAGCCCCTTGCCAAACATCGAAGCACGACGGTGGCCAATGCTCTGGTGGAAACTGGGTGTCGAGGTTCGGTGTTCCTGACACCACCACACGCCCAAGGCACCCATTCAGCAAGTTTTCGACTTGGCCAGACTTTATCGGATCGGACCGGATCCGTACTTCACATAAACCCCGGGCCAATGGAAGGTGGAGCGTTTCCACCGTCGCTCAAGGCACTTTGCGACGGGAACGGGCGAAAAGGGAACGATCTCTCCCAATGGTGCTGCTCCTTTCCCAACACCTACAAGAAACCTCAAGGCGTCGCCGCGACCTCGTGTAGGGCCAAAGTCTGACTCCCCGCCACTCTTTGGACCGCTACCCGCTGGATGACCTGGCCTCGAACTTTGCTCGGCAGTTGAAGCAGAAATGGAGAACGTCCAACCGCCGAATCTCGACCTGCAAATCCCCAAGCGCATTCCCAAGGACCGGTGACCTGCGACTACGTCTACTTGCGGTACGACGGGGAAAACGCCACTGCAGCGACCGTACACTTCCCTCAAGGTCTTCGCAGGACTCGGCAGCTGTTTCATCGAAACAAACAATGGCCCAAACGTTGGGATTCATGGTGAACCCGCTTCGGGATGTGCACCATAAGGCGACATCCTAAGAGACGTGGTCACCCCAAAAACCCCATCGACCCTGGGGGGAGTGATTACCCCGTTCTTAGAATTTGTCACACTTGATAACGCTGCTCTGCTCTATGGTAAACTCATTCAGCTAGTATCTGCTTGGCAACCTTGTGTGTTAAACTCTTCATTGCACATCGCGTCTTTTACCTGGCGCTCCGCCCAGACTCTACAGGCACAAAAATACCCGAAAAAAATGGTGGAGGATAGACAGCGGCACTAAACTTGCCTGACAGTTGTTGGCAGTGCAGCAGCATTATCTGTTGTTTTACTGCAATGGCGGTGGGGGCATCAGCAGCAGCAGTAGATCTCAAATTACCATGCAAGTGGCAAACATTCACATCTACTATATTCGGGCAATTGCACAACACTGCTGCTGCGGTTCACCCATTAGCGGTGAAACAACAGCACACAGACATGGAAAGACTGACAGCCGTCTGATGAGAGAGCGGCATTAGTTGACCGAGTGCTAGAGCTAGAACTGCTATTGACTCAATAGATCACTCAGTCAATGGGAAAGTGACCACAAGGAGGGGGGCAAGGGCCGACATTAGGGCCATCAGTGTGATGCTCTCTGGTGCTGTCTGGAGCAGCAGCAGCAGTCTGTTGCACTCGATTACTTTCTTTCTCTCTGTTAGCTTTTTCGCCCGATGCGATTGCGCCGTTTGGTGCCACCACCACTGCCACCAGCATCGGTAACTGTTCAGAGCCAAGGCACTACTCTAATGTTGGACCGTCACCACCAGTCTCTTTTCTCTCTCTCTCTCTCTCTCTCTCTCTTCTCAGTTTGGCTTTCTCCGTTTGCCGCTTTCACTTGCCGTTCAGCTATCGACCGCGACGGTACCGCTCTGCTCCGCTTTGCACTTTTTCACTTTTCTCGCCGGGTTTTCCGCGTTCACCACCGTCACAGTCAGTCGACAACTTCAATTCACTGAAAAGAAACTTTCCTTTACCCTGCATGTGTGAACTTGTGGCTCGCGTGCTGTGATCTGAAACAGGAATATAAAGAATTTGTTTTTTGAAAAAATTTTTTTCATTCAAAGCAACACTGACTTTTTCTTTTTTGCTGAAGTTTTGCTGTTATTTTTTTTTGAAAACGTTAATTAATTTTCTGAAATTTTTCTTCTCAGACGCCTATTTTTTTCTTTATTGAGAGGCGCCCAAATACCGTTCGATTTTTGTTTCTGTCTCCTCTTGTGAAGTTCTACTTTCTGGTAATTTGGAGATAATATACTTGCCTTCTAACTCCTTTCAATGCAATCTTGTCCATCATAGACAGATTCTCTCTTTAGTCTTATATCAGTTGTGGAATGCTGCGAATGTGCCACTTCTTTTTCTTCTGTTGACAAGGGGCTGCAGCAGCACAAGCAGCACACATTCCACTCAGCAGCAGCATCTAATCGAATTAATTGTCACTTAACTGCCATCTTTGTGACTCACTTCTTCAACCCTCGACCCTGTTTTTTTGCTGTCATTCTTTCATTCCGACTCATACTCTACAGCAGCTCAACACTGACTCGACAACACTGGTGTTGTTGTTGCTGAAGTCTGCTAATCAGCAGCAGCAGGAGCACACTTTGACACGCTGACTTTACCAATTTTTCTCCATTGCCCTCAGATCTGACGCGTCCATCTGCCCTGGAATGCACTGCACCGAGAACACGGCATTTCTTCTTTTCTGGTTGCGTTCTCTTCTTTTCTTCTTCTGTTGTCCCCCTTTGGTCCAATGATTGGCCTTTGACAATTCTAATTGGCTCCAGGAGTGCACAGTTACCGTTGTCACAACTTCAAAATTCTAGATTGCTGTAGCAGAAGCAGCAGCAAAAACTTGCCAAATCAATTGAAATCATCACACTGTTGCGATCCTACTTTAGTGGGCAAACTAGTTGTCTAGCGTTCTTCATTTTCATCAACCCCGACACCTCCAACACCTTCACCAGTCACCATGTTCCCTCAACTAGTCAAGAGAAGAATCACCGCCACTACCACCACCACCAGAACCTCCATCACCCCACACCGAACTGTCACCACATCCACATCATTCCTACTGCTCCTCTTCCAGCACCTTCTTCTTCTTCACCTGCTCACATCATGTAAGTGCTTTCTTCCAGTTTTTTGTTGCCTATTCTATTTTGCGATTCTCTCTTTTTCTCACTCACTCAAACTTCCTACACTGGCAGTCATTTGCTGCTTACATGCAAAAACACTTGCTCGGATTATGATTCTCTCTCCCGCTCTTTCGTTCATTGTGAATCACAGTCATTTATTATGCAGTGATCGTTGTCGCAATTGCAGCACCAGCAGCAGCAGTATTGATCCACACATTTGAGTTGTCTCCTCAAACAACAGAAGAAGCAGCACCTTATTACTTATTAATATGGAAGCGTGATCAGAAGCATTTGAGACACAAAAAAGAGCAAGTGAGGGCAAGATCACAGAGCGGCCCACAGAGAGTGAAAGACAGTCAGTCAGTCAGACAAGTACATTAGTTGTAATTTGCAAATGTGTGTGTGTGGTGCATGTGCCCTCACTTCTTAGGCACGACAACTGCTGCTGCTGCTGTTTTTGGTTATGTGTTTATTATTATTATTGCCAGTTGTGAATATGTGTGTGTGTGTGTTTGTCAACCACTGCTGCACCGGTCTTGTCGCCTCTCTTTGCTTCGATAAGACAACTTCACCAGTGGCACCAGCACTGATGTGCCACCGCCGCCGAGAAGGCACGTGGCAAATTAGTGCTCAAAGCAAGAAAAAGAATCAGAGGCTTGAACTCAATGGAAAAAAAGATGGCAGAAAGAATGAAAAAAAGATGGTGATGATGAAGCCTCCTCGCTCGCGTCAATCACGATTGACTGCTGTCGACTGCAGCAGTGTGCACTGATTTTGTTGGTAGGCATGAACATGTGCTGCGGCTTCTGCAACTAGGAGGGAGCAGTGCACTTGAAAGCTGCTGCTGATGCTGCGTCCATCAGAACAGCTTTGCTGGTGATGAGCTGCACATCGTCTGACGACTTCTCTTTTCTTCGTTTGTCATAAATCATCACTCTCTTGTGAACATCATTGAACTGTTGTCGCAGGGTAAAAGTCCTCCTGCTGTTGTTGTTGCTGCTGCTTGTGGTGATGATTTGTTGATGGCTTGTTAGTTGTGTAGTGGTGGTCACTGTGAGGAGGTCTGTTCATAGTGTTTCAATTTAGACTGTAGATATTTTTACTTTTCAAGTTTGCAGTCAACTTTATTGTGCTGATTCTTTCTATTGCCTTCTCCCCTCCCTCCTCAAACGCTAAAATGTCATGCATTTTGATCATTGTGTGTGTGTCATAAAAGGACGAGAATATTGCCGCTACTTCATTCTCTTGCAAAGTCAAGTTCGTGCTATTAATTTAAATGGCAATTGACACCGTTGCACAGCAGCAGCAGCGTCGGCAGAACACACAAAACGGAAACTCACTTAATAGTAAGAGAAGAGTTGTGGTGCCACTTTGTAAATGCCACCACCACCACCACTACCATCATTGCACTAATTAAGTGTGCAGCCGACTGAGGATTCGATCACTGCATTTATCGTCAGTCAGTTTGGATACACCACAATTGGATCACACTCATTCTGAGAGCACTGTCTCTCTGTGTTGTGTGTCGTCATTCGTATTCGTTGTCGAAAAAACGAAAAACGATAATGGCCCATTGGTAGTAGTAGTGGGGGTGGTGGTGATCATCATATAATGACGCATTTAATCGGCGGCCGATTTTATTCTAGCCTTTAGCCGACCTATTCTATTCAGTTGAATGGGCACTGAATATTCTGTCCGGGAGAAAAGAGAGAGAGAGAGAGAGAAAAGGCTACTACTGCAAAACGATTGGCAGTGTGCTCTTCTTTTCTTTTTTTGGGCCGATTGAATGTTCTGTGTGTCCTTCGGCTGTCAATGATGGTACCATAGCCACTACTACTATTACCACTTATGAATGGGTTGCCCTAGCTCTCTCCCCTTCTTTTTGCAACCGCTTTAATGGCAGCACCGATTAGTATTATTGCTGCCTATTAATTGCTTGCCAAGTAGAAGTGGCTTACCGAGCTCTCTTTCCTTTTTTGCGATTCACTGCTCATTCTCATGCTTTCTTTCTCTCCCTTTTTCACTTGTGAGCAGATTGATTTGTTGCACTGGCGCCCACTTTCCGTTTTGCCTAGCACAAAAACTGCACACAGACTGTCTCTGTCACCCTGTCGCTCATTAATCGTCATTGAGTGGAATAGTTTGGGCCGCTTTACTTTGGTTACAAATCGACCCTATTTTTTTTAAACCGTTTTTTTCAAACAAAATTTTGTCAATATAATGTCTGTATTTGATTTGCATCTGCGGAAAATGCTTTTGATTAAAGTTCGATACGAAAGATTTTTAATGTTTTTAGATAAAAAAATTTGCAATTTGTTTCTCATTTACCGGACACTACTACTATAGCAACTATTTCCGCAACTGATTCGTACACTGCTGCTGTACACACCGTTGCTGTTGCCAACCCTGTCTGTCAATCTGTTTTTTCTCTTTTTACTTTTTTTCAGCAGGCGACATCATTTAAGTTTGCCGCTCCTAAGTTCTCGCTACTTTTCAGCAACAGCAGCAGCAGCAACGATGCCTTTTCCTCTTCCCACTCTTTCCAATCAGATGGCGGCAAGTTTTGTCGCTAACAGTCTTTAGCCTCTGGTTTTTCAGCTCCTCTGCGTTTCTGCGCTGGTTGTTGTTGTTGCTACTGCTGTTGGTTGTCACCCGGACAATCTTCAGGCATTAGACGGCCGAGTGGAAGAGAGAGAGAGAGAGGAGAGAGTAGCGATACACAAAAGTCGACGGCCCCTGCTAATGTGTGAGCACACAATAAATTGTCATTAGCACCGAGGGCTTACCGAGGGTTTGCTGCCCGGCTGAAAACTGAACTGAACTGAGCTGCTGCTGCTGTTGAACGTAAAACAGCGGCCAATGCGAGTTTGATTTACTAGAAACTGCTGCTACTACTGCTGATGTAGCTGTCTCTGGATGCGCCGATGCTGAGCCCTAGTCAAGTTCTGAAGCCCTGTTGTCTACTGTCGTCGACGTGTACACACGGACTGAGTTTGAAAGAGTAGTCTGACGACGACGGCGGCGGCGACGACGGCGACGACAACACGTCGACGACCCTAACTGCCTGTTTTTGAGTTGTTGTAAAGAGAGAAATGTAGAGATACGTCGGGGGCTGTCGTCTGCTTGCATTTGTATTCTCCCTGTTTATGGCATTAATGGAGAGAGAATGTGTGTGTGTGTGTGAGGAAGAAAAGCTACATTTTAATCAGTTTGGTCCTTGTCTCTCTCTTTTTCTCTGTTTGAGCTGTGCACATTTGCACCAATTTTGATACAACGGCAGCATCAGCAGTACAACTTATTGCGCCTGCCTCCACTGCCGCCGTAAAAGTAAAACTAAAATAATAATTTGCACAAAGACGGGAGCAGACGGCTGCGGCAGCCGATGATGATGATGCTAGTGCTGATGTCCGCCTGGTTGCCTCTTATTTCACTTTCTCCCTCTCTTTTTCCCTGGACCATCAGGGCAGTGTTTACTTTAGCTATCGCAAACCGAGCACACCGGCGACTGGTGCTGCTGCTGCTGCTTCTGCTGCACTTTGGCCCCTGTTTTGTTGTTACTGTCTGACCATGGTGTGCTAATGTGAGCACACTTATTATAATTCATAGATGTGCTCGTTGGTGCTGGCACTGCTGCTGTTGCTGCTGCTGATGATGATTCCGATTGGTCTACGGTTACACCGATGAGAATCCGTAAGTAGTGCGATGCTGCGCGGTGCGCTACTTCCTGCACTCGATTGCTGCTGCTGTATCGGCTTTGCTCGGCTCTTCTCCCCATTCTCTTTCAACTAATAGTCGTGATGATTAAATTAATGGAGATTTTTGAATTTAATTTCAACAGTAGTGGCACTAAAACTGTTACAACTTGCTCTATTGTTTCAATTTCTCGAATGAACACTAACTCTTTTAGTGCCAATGCTTCAGTTGATGCTAGTGCTGCACAAATTATCGCTTTCTTTTTATTTAGTTGCTTCTGTTAAACATGTGAAATACACTAAACAGTGAGACCTTTGAGAAATGATTTTTACTCTGGTGTCTTTTGGCACTGCTAGTTAGTTTACCTCAGGTCAGCAACGTAACATTGGTCATTTGCATTCTGAGAAAAGCAAAAAACAGTAGTAGTAAGCTGCTATATCTATTTATGAATGCACACATGGAGCACCTCACTGCAGTGCAATGACACCAATTAATATTGACTTCCCAATTAGTGAAGCTTGACGACATCAAACAGATAAGCAAATAAATACATTTAGTGGGTATGTGCTTGAACCACCACAGCAAAAGACCACCAGTGCCAACAAATAAGGTGTTTACTAAGTGCAATATGTGGATGAGCAGTGTCCACTGCAATGGCCACTGCTCAGTAGTTTCAAATGAAAATGAAAGCAAAAGCAAAAAACACTGATAACTCTGTCCCTTTTTGAATCTGTTGCAAAACTCAACGACTGATGTAAAAACTGCTGCTGCTGCTTGACTGAATTTGTTCGCTTTAGCTCTTGGTTTCTTTTTCTTTTTACTCGTTGTCGGGTGATTGATTTGTGCCATTAGTCGCTGGTTGTTGGTCCGGTTGCTCCATTGGCCACAAGCAGGCAGGCAGGCAGGCAAACAGACTTTAACTGTCGGTTCAAAGACTGGCTTGCTTGGTCAGAGCTGATGAACATGCTTGTTGGTTCGCTTCGATTGACGGAGGTCCGAGAAAAAGAAGAAGAAGAAGGACGAGGACGTTGAGGACGAGTCGGAGAGCTTTAGTTTGGCTGCTGTCGGTTTACTGCTTTGATTGATATCGCACTGCTGCATTAGCGTGTGCATTTTGTGCTCAATGCTTAGTGAATGCATCTGCTCAACGAGGGGCATCAATGTGTCTCTGTTGCTGCTGCTGCTGATTCTGTTTAGTCGCCTCTTCACTTTTATTTTTGTTACTTTTCCCTCTTTCCTCTTTCCCTGTTTTGTTTGCAGTTTTAGTGGGCGCTTTTTTTTAAGTCAGTCTGGTTTTAAAGTAAAAACCAAATCAGAAAGAAGGGGGATAAATCAAAAAGGCCGGAGATGAATGTTTCTGCTGGCTGGCTGGTGGGTTGAATGGGGAAACTTTGTCAACTAATTGTGATTTGCAGGCTGATCAGACTGATCAGTCACTGATAATGGAAGAGGAAAGGAAAAAAGCCTTCTTTTTCCTGTGTTTGGTGCTTGTACCACTGTCCCTCGTCACTTCCTTCATTTGTAGTAATCCGATGACTGAGTGAGCATAAACATCAGCAGCAATAGCAGCAGCTAAAGGTAGAGACACTTAACTTTGATGCACTCTTTCTTGTGCTCTGGGTATGCAAATGATGTCAAAGAAATTGGAGATTGATCGATCACCGGTGCTGGTGCTCTGGCGCTCTCTGGTGCTTTTCACTTTTCCCTCGTTTTTGTCAACTTTAACTCTTGTTCTGCTGCTGCTGTTGATGATGATGATGCTGCTGGGCGCACAACCACAATGCACCCGCTGCTCTAAACGGTCACTGATAATGTACTTCATGATATAATAGTGTTGTGTCGCTTGATGGCTGACTTTACTTGTGTGCCACCGCCTCCGCCGCCACCAATTAAGACGACGTGCCTTTTTTTGGTGCACAGACACCGGACGCCAGTGCACTTGGGGCTGGCAAAAGATGGAGGGGAAATGAGGACGAAAATGTTAGGTATGGCAATTGGTTTATTCTAGTCTGTGTCTGGTTTCTCTGGCTGACGAAAACAATGCCTGAACAAAATACAGACACGCAAAAGCAGCAAAAGAGCAGCCGAAGGGAAGGAGGAGGACACGTGCCAGCGCCGGGCGCTGTGTTTGTGTGTCTACTGGCCAAGAGCAAGCAGGCAAGTGCGATAGTCGGTGATTAATGGCCATCTAATTGTCTTTATTACCGATGTTGTTTCCGTTCAGTCGCCCGTCCGCTCCGTTCTCTCCGCTGTCTCTCCCATCGACAGCAGTCAGTCATCTTTTTCCTTCTAATGCAAAGAATACGACGACGAAGTCCGTCAATCGGGGAAAACGGGCAGATTTGCTGACTTTTCTCCCTCCCTCCCTTTTTGTAAAGAACTTTTTTGGGTGCAGCAGAACCGCTGCCACCACCACCATCACAAGTGCAATATTGACATTCCACTTGGCTTTCACTCTGCTTTCTGGTTTAGTTTGGTTTAGCTTGTCTGTCTGTGTGTGTGTGCTCTCGTCTATGGTCAGTGCTTTTTTCTTCTGCCGCTCGGATCTCCGATGTTTGCTTTCCAGCACGACGAGCACAAGCGACAAATTCATTGCAGCATTAGCGAGCGAGGAGCACTCCGATCCGATCCGAGCCGGGCTGAAGAGAAAATTTCCGCGGAACGACACTTTCATTAGTGCTAATTTACTTGCATTTATTCGGCTGCGGCACTGGCAGTACCACTCACACAGACACAAACTGATTCTGCAAGTGGCGCCAAATTGTTTTACGGTTACGGTGGTGGTACTTTCGGTCGTACAATGCTGAAGGTACTTGGTGTGGATTGCAGCAACAGCAGCAGCTTCTGGAAACCACCACCAAAAGCCAGGAGGATAAATTCGCTTTTGCTCTGCTCGTTTTGACTTGTTCGATTTGCACTTGCTAATTTGTCAACGGCCACTTTCTCTCTATCGTCTGCTGTTGGTTTGTTTTCCAACTACACTGCAATTGCCGCTGTGCAATAAATAATTTAACGCTCCGAGGGCAGCAAGTAACGAGCATACGCCGAACCACTACTCAATTGGCAAATCACTGCTGCTGCAGTCTGAATTAGAGCTCGGACAGTTCAGTAGCCGTAAGTTTCAGTTTCAGTTGTAGTAGCAATTGCCACCGAATCAATCGCTTCTTTTGCGTCGCGCAGCTAGAGCTAAAGTCCCACCACAAACCTTTACTATTTTCTCTTTCTCTGTCGTCGCTTCCATCTTCTCGGTTTTGCGGCGGTGGCGGCAAGTCGGACAACGGCAGTTCTACAAAAGCCACTTTCACTTTTTCTCTGCCTCTGTCGCTGAGTGACTTTTTCTCCTCCTTCTGCGACACATGCCCCGGTGCTGCATTATTTATGTGCGCCATATCTTCCGTGCCATTTCATCTATCTTGTCAAATTAGTGCCGTTCAGTGTCTGTGAGCCGAGTCAGTCAGAGTGTGCAGAGTCTATTTGTCTGCCAATGTCAATTGACTCGTGCATTCACTATTGCTGCTAGTGCTACCACACACACACACACACTGAAAGGGCTGTTACAGTGCGCCCATTACCAGACCATGCCAGGCCAGAGCAGCAGCCAGCTTTACAGCACTTTTGACAATTCTACTTTTCTCCCTCTCGTTATCCATTCACTTTGCAAATTCTCAAATTGGCCTGATACTGGTGCAGATCACTCTCACTCTGGTATTACAAAACACGTCGCCAGAAAATTGTTGTCATGTTCTGTATTCTTTCTCTCTCTCTCTCTCTCCTTCTTTTGATCTGATCACTGCTCGTGCTTTATGGACTTCACTTTCCGATTGGACACTGAGATAGGACGACGCTAGATGACGATCTTCTCTGCTGAAATGTGAAAGATCACAGAGAGACAGACATAAATGCACGAGACTTCATCCGGTGATTGTGGTGTCTGGCTGGTTGGCTGCTGGGGATCGTGTGCCACCAACTGCACCAGCAGCACTATCATTACTACCTAAACTACCCATGACCAAGTGCACATCGCCACTGCTTTTTTTACTGTCAGTTATGACCAGTAGTGGTCCGAGCTTTGATCCAACTTTTTCAATTTTTTTTATTGGTGATGGAGCACCACCAAGTCAAGACTTTATGTGCGCCAGACGTGAATCACGTGGCTGGGTTTTTTGTTCCGTTGCAGCAGTAGCAGTGTAACTTGATGCTGTCACCAGCACTTCAGCAGCAGAGACGAAAACTTTAAAATATTAAATTTTGTTGGCGGGGAATATTAAATTAAAACCGTTGTATGCTTGATCTAGTTTGACTCTACATTAACTTGTTTTTAGTTAGGACTAGTAGATTTGTCTTTGCTTTGGGAAACATGAGTTTTTCCTGTTTGTCTAATTTAACTTTTGCTTTTGCTGCTGCTATCCATTTCATTGTACTTTGTTTTGCGTTTGCTTTGTTTTGTTTTGTTTTTTATTTCTTCTTCATTCTTTTTTTTTGGCTTGACAGATCGATGAGTTATTTGTTCGCACGCATTGCAGCACGTCTGCTGGTGGTGCTGATTTAATTAACACACTACCAGCAGAAATAGTCGGCTGGTTGGCACTGCTGCTGCTGCTTAGTAGAGAGAGATTTATTTTCTTGGATTAGAGGCCATTTGTCAAGTTCTTTTTTGTTTTTTGTTTTTTCATTTTCTCCTTCTGTTTCTCCAGTTTTTCCTGCATGGTAGCAGCCATTCATAAGTGAGCAGTCATTCCTCTCTGAGTAGCAGCTGATCGAGGTGTACTTTGAGTGCCCTGCATTTCACGGTTAATATTTTTAGTATTTTGTTTTTTTCAATCAAAAGCAAAAATGCAAACCCTGCATTGCAGTGATTTGAATCTGCCCGTTTTTTTGTTTTTTTTCATCTTGAGAAAAACGAACAGTTTGGGTTTCGAAATTAACAGTCAAGCAGCGTGTACGATTTAATTAAAATCTCTGTGCCCCTGACTCTTGATCTTCCTCCCTGAATAAAATGTCAGCCAGTTTGTGTATTTATTTGTCCGCTAATTACAGACAAAAAGAGTGCTGGACCACATTAGTGCCAGCACCGGTGGTGCACTAGACTTGTACCTCTCTTCGTACTGCCGACTACTCTAATTAGCCCAAAGAAAAGGAGAGCAAGAGGAATTGACTGCTTGAAGTCCAATGACTGTTCGGGAGCATAAGGACACGTCTGATTTGCAAGCAATTAATTATTTGTAATTGTACGAGATTTACCGCTGTTTCAAACAGTCATTTGTTTGCTTGCACCCAATGATGCATCTAAACAGCTTGACCTGCTTTGTTTTAATGCAAACAATAAACTAACAAACAAGAAGATAAAGTTTATTCACCGACACATTAATTCATCTTTTTTTTCTATTTAAAGTTCAGCCTTCCAGGAAGATCAGTTTGGGAGTAAGGCAATTCCTTTTCATATTCATCTTCCGCATCTTCTCTCTTTTTTCTCTCTCTTTGCATCTGCAGTATCTAGTCTTGTCTTTTTCTCTTTTTCCTTAAATATTAATATTAAAAACTCTAGACTTGCAAAGTGAATTTAAAGTTTTGCAAATGTTATTACTGCCGAATGAGCACAATAATCCGTCATAGCGCGCGGCTTGCCTGTTCGTTGCTGCTGCTGGCGCCCCATGTTCTCATTCTCCATCTCATCTTCAGAGTCGGTCTTTTTCTTTTCCTTTTTCTTCTTCTTCTTTAGAGTTTTGCTTAGAGCGTTCTTTCCAATTTGGTTATACTTTGGGTTGTGTTTCTGCTGCTGCTGCTTTCCAAAACCACTGATACCAGTGAGTTTTTCGTTTGCATTGCCTGGTTTTTGTTCTCACTATTTGCATCATTTTCCATTTTTTCCCTTCAGTGGTAGTCAAGAAGTGAGTGGTGCCACCAATGCCTCCGCCGTCGCTGCCACTTTGACCACTTCACTTTTTTAGTGGTCGCAATTGGCAAAGGGTTGAAAAAGCGGCAGCAACCCTTTTGCCACTTCTGCAGCCCAATTCACCTGTTCTCTTTCTCTCTGAAAAGTGCTTTGTTGGTGCCTAATGAACTGCTTCTGCTGTCATTGCAAACATTACTACTACTCATTGTCGTCAACAGACTTGGCAAATTGCAATCACTAGGCTCTTCACTCTCTTTTCCATTTCTGGTTTCAGTGGTTTGTCATTTGCTAATGACTCAGCAGCAGTAGCAGCAGTACTACAGTTCAACCAATTCTCTATTTCTCATTCAGCAACGTTTGAATTTGTACGTTCTACACACATACACACTGAAATGCGGCACTAAATTCATGAGTCGATGACATTTGCTCACTTCAACTTTCCAGCCACGTGCACGACCAGCCAGTTCTGTGCTGAGTGTTGATCAGAGAAAGGGCAAAGAAAGAAAGGGAAAGAATAGAACAATTGTCTGATTGAGGGTACCAACAGCAGCAGTAGCATTCCCTCTGTTTGTTTGTCTACTATTTACGATTGCCTCTGTGCTGGCAGTGTTGGCAAACATAAACACACATAAACAGACACAGGCACCGGGCACACATCTCCTACTCATCAGCCGCCAATGTATCACTTTGTCTTTCGAGCCCTGAACTGCAGCCGGAGTGCATTCAGCGGTGGTGGTAGTGTGCCTTGCACAGTGTCTTTCCCTCTCTCTGTCACCAACTGTCTCCTCAACAGTGTTCTGGTGCTCTTCTGCTTTCTGTCAGCCTCTGCTCGGAACATCTTTTCCTATTCTCCTCACTAGTTCTCCCGATGAATCATTGAGCTCATTAGGCAAAGTCGTGGTGGTAGGTGTGTCCACCATCAAGCAGAGGCACTGAACACGAGGGCGCACAGCCGCTGCTGCACTTCAGAACACAATTGTGCAACGGGGATTAGAAAAGGCGAGGGAGGGAGAAGGAGAGAGAGAAAAAGCAACGGGACACGTTTGTCGGACATTTCAAGAGAGAAAGTGGGAAAGAGAACACAAGCTTCTCCTAATCTACAAGAGCCACAGAAGAAGAAAAAGAAGAAGTGCAGGACTAAGGCAGGGCAAAGTGCGGAGAATCAGCAGCAACAGCAGCAGACAAAAGTCGGCTGCTGCAGCGGATAATAAATTGAATTAAATGGACAGTGGAAATTAAGCGGAAAAGCTAAAGAGAAAGGGAAAGGGAGAGGAGAGAGGACACTAGTCATTCAGTCAGTCAGTTAGTGAACAGTTCGGTGGATGTGCGGATAGATCTAGCTCTTTAGCTCTTCACTGCTACATTTTTGCGGGTGAGTGGTGGGCACGAGTGCGCTCGAGGACAGTGGTAGTGATGGTGGTGGTGCACACTCCATTGGACCAGCATGTTCTTCGTGTCTGTGTCCGTCTCAGTATGCTCGCTGGCCACTGGTCGCATTTGTTCTCTTAGAGTTATCCAGCAGTCATCGGCAGCAGTGTAAAGCAAAGCATCTTTTTCCTTTCTTTTTTTCCTCTTTTTTTTCTAACCACAGCATCACTAAAGTCATCAGTGTTTTACAAACTGTCAGTGTGTGGTGTGTGTGTTCACTCAGTCGATGAATGGCTGGTTGAACTCTTCCTGCTCTTCTCCTGCTTTTCCGAGAATTTGCTTGCAATACGATGATTAGGATGACTAATTGTTGCGATCACTGGCCTCCATTTGCCTCCATCGCTGAACAGAGTAGCAGCACTACTGGAAAGCCTAATGGAGAGCAAGACGACACCAAAAGAAAGAGAAAGAGCATCAAAGATGTCGGACATCACAAATAATTTCCGATCTGATTCGCAGGACCCGCTGTCCACATGCTGCTGCTGCTGCCCATTGCACCAGACTGCGTTCGGCCTCTCAATTGGTCCTTTTATTAGATTATCATTCTGGCCTGACGGTCAGACAGAGAGAAGCAGTCAGTCTAAGAGGGAAAAAGAAAAGGAGAGTTACAAGCTACTCCGCAATGGCAGTTTTATTGTCCGTTGCTGTTGTGCTGTGTGTTTGTAGCTGATCTTTTTGCTTGTTGACATGGCCCCACTCTTCCCTCCCTCCCTTCCTCCTCGACAATCATGTGGCAGCTATCGATAACAGATACAAATGAAATTTGTGCCCCAAATGGTCAGCGAATCAATTAGATATTGAGAAAGAAAGAGGCAGAAAGAAAGAGATGAGTGTGTGTGCCTGTCCGTCGGTCGTGTCTGTGACATCTCCCTAACAGCACCAGCATGCATCCAATGCTCTTTCTTTGACTCTTTCGAACTCTGTATTCACTGGTGGTGGTGGTGTAATGCACTGTCCAACCAACCAGGACTGCTGTATTTTTAGAATTTCTTCCCGCATTCTCTTCTATTCTTCAGCCATTTTTTTACAATTACCATACGTTCTTTTCTCTTTCTCATCCCTTCACCCACTGACTGAGTAACTGACTGCTGAGTTGGAGTTGTAAAATTGGTGGTCTCTTTTTCTGTTTCTGAGACGTTGACAATTCTTTAACTGGTCGTTTCTAGTTGTCTATCTACTTTTTCTCCTTCAGTGTGTCAATCTAATAAATTCACTTGTGTCACAATCCCTTTTCTTCTTTGCTCCTCAACTCGCTAAATGACAGCAGCAGCAACAGAAGAAAAACGCTACGCAAATCGTGCGATACTTGCTTGACGATTAAAAAACCGAATTGCACTACAGTTCTCACTCACTGTCGCTCACTGGTCGCCGGCAATGAGCACTAAGGAAAAGAAGAAAAAGAAAATGAGTTGGCAATAATTACCAGACAGTGCACTGGGCGATTAGGGCAGTGCTGGTGATTCAAGTGATTTTTGTCTGAAGAAAGAAAGGGCACGACAATGAGAGAGAGTAAGCAAAAGCTGTTGACGACAATAGCCGCGGCCGCATCAACAACGACAGAGGATGCAGCAGCAGCAGCAGAACATGACCGATTGACAAGATCATTAGCTAATGTCGTCTGCGGGTGATGCATGCCAGAATCTAAAGAGCAGCAGCAGCAACATTGACAACATCGCCGTCGCATCTGCCGCTCAGCTCAGCCACTGACAAAAAGACAGTGGTCGACAATCTGGTCTCTATTTTGTTGTTGTTGTTGTTCAGCCATCTTCCAAGATCTGGTGAGCACTTTCTCTTTCACTGCCATTGCCAGTGCACGGGTGGCAGCATGTGGCTGTGTAATTGGTTGCTGCTGGTGCTGGTGCTCCAGCTCGAGGGGCCACCCGAAGAGAGAGACAGAAAGATAGGGAAAAATCGGCGTGGATCCATTCAGTCGATAGCATGCGAGTGGAGTTCCACTCACATGCTGGAAAAGAATGGGGGTCGTCAGCAGCAGAGAAAAGGATGTCTCAATTTCTTTTCGCTTTGAAGTTTAAGTGACTGTTGTCGTACCAGAAGATCTAGTAGTAGTAGTGGTAGTAGTTTACTGCTGTGTCCTTGTCGTCGTCGTTTTTGTTGATGTTTCTAAATTAACCTCAAACTTTAGTTTGCTTGCTTGTGATGCGTATTTAATAGCCCGCCTCCCCGATCTCTCTTTTTTTCTACTCCTACTGCTGTTTCTGCTTTTTTGCTCTAGTTTTCTTCCGTTTTTTTTCTTTTTTTGTGCCGTTGCGGCGTAAATTTAATTTACATGGCCCGTTAGTTAGCATGTGTGTGGAGTAGGGTGCAATTTTTAAAATTAGTTTAATTAAGAAGAGGAAGAGGAAGAAGAGAGGAGAGGAATGAAAAAGGAAGAAAAGTCGTCGAAAGTTAATTATTGAGCTATTAAGAACGACGCGTCGATCAATCGATAGGCTCGCCTTGAAAAAAGAAGCTGAAAGTGTCAGCTGAAAACTTTGCTTTACTTTGTGTCTTCTTCTATTCACTAATTTGCTACTACCCTTACTACTTCCACTACAATCACAGTCATGGGAATTGTGTGGGAAAAAGAAAAGAATGGAATAGAAGTAGAAAAGAGATGCGGCCAACAGCAAAGCCAGAAAGTCTAAACACACAGAAGACGAAAGTCGAAAAGAAAGATCTGCGGGCGATTTCTGCGTAAACTTTTGTGGATCGATTGAATGGCCACCACTACCACTTGACCTTTTGTTGAGCTTGGTTAGCTGTCTGCGCTGTGCTCCTTCTCAGCACACAGGTTAGGTCAGACCATTTTTGGGGTGGCTGATCAGTGTTCAATTTAGAGGCAGTTTCAGCAGCAGCAGCAGCAGTCGCTTTCAGTAGCGCACGAGAGCGCGACTAAAAGGCAACGGCCTCGCCGCTGTTGCTGTTACTGTCTTCAGCCCCAGCCCTTCTCAAATTACCCAAAGATAAACACACACACACACACACATTTTGACTACTGTCGGTTAGTGGTGGTGGGTCGGTGGGTCTGTCGGTTTGGTCGATTGCATGTTCCCCTTGCTCTTCACTTGTTTGCATGTGCTATGTGCGCAGTGTCTGTGCTTCACACACACACACACACCAACATCAACCCGTATCTTTCTAGTCGTTGTCACTTGCTTAGTGCACGAAGCTCTCGGGATGACTTAAACAGAAGCCAGACTTGGTGGCGCCCTTTGCTTCATTTCCCTCACTCTCTCTCACTGCCTGTCTATCACCGGCCGGTTTTAATCAATTTGCCTACATCATTTGCTTACATTGCTTGTCTTTAGATTGTGCCTCCAAATGGTGTATTAAAACATTGCTGCTGCATTGCTGTTCTTGAACTGGAGATTGTGCCAATGTGGTGGCCTCAACAACGTCACAAAAAGACCTTTTACAGCCTTTTTCTGCAGTGCCATTGGCCTTCGAGTTGAATTTGAGATTGTGTCCATTCAAACGGGCAGACTAGGTTCAGCGACAAATTCATTGGTTGTTTCTTCCTCGTCTTCCTCTTTTTTTGTTTTTCACTGTGCAGAGTTTAATTAAATTAATTTGGTCTGACCATGTTTTGGCCACTGTTTGTCTGACTAGTTTTGCTTTACGTTGCACTCCAAATTACCAATTCATTTGTATGCACACACGTTTTCTGGCTGGCACACATACACACAACTGAGGCAATGCAGTGTTGCAAAAATTGTTGTAAAAGGCTTAAACAAAAGCTTGAGATGTTTTGAGTTACTCTTGGTAAAACAAAGACAGACATGAACATGACATAAATGGGTTAGTTTGCAGTGGTGCACTGTGTGGCACCCATTGTCGCACAGCCATTTCCATGAACATTTGCTGGACACAGTAGTAGCATCAGCATCAGCATCAGCATTGACATGCACCCGCACCAGATAGGCGACAATTAGAGAGTCGTGCCAATTACCACCCGTTCAGAAGCATAAGAGGATGAGGAGAGAGGAAGAAGAAGAAAGGCAATTGATCTCGCAAATGGCTTTTTGTACTGCCGTTTTCCAAGGCTCAACAGTGCTTGAACACAGTGTCAGCGACGATTCTCGGCAGCAATCTGCCAGAGTACAAACAGTAGTACAGTAGTGTCAGTCGGTCCTATTATTGTTTTGGTATTAATTGTTCTCTTCCTCTTCTCCTGTCTGCATCACTAAGTGGACAAATAAGCTTAATGGCTGTTTGATTCTTAAGGAAATGGTCCATTTGCGAAAAGAGAGCGCTGCTGATGCTGATGCTGCTTCTGTCGCCGTTTAATGCTCGTCGCCGATCGCACTTGAGTGCCAGACGAGCTGCTGCTGCTGTCTCCTTGTCGTCAATTCCTCTTCTACTTCTTCCTCCTGTTCTTGTCGTATGTTGTCTCCTTTTCGCTTTTCTCTTCATTGCAGCAGCAACAGCAGCAGCAGCAGTAATTGGCCAACGATGCACTCACCAGAGCCCAGAACACACACTTTCACTGCACATCGGGCTGCAAATGTCACTTCAATGGCTGTTGTTGCTGCTGCTGCACAGGAGAGGAAAAGAAGGGAGCAGGATGCCCAGTGTTTTAGTTTTGCCCCCTCTCCTCCTCTGCTTACGCAATATGCAGCCAAACATGCTAATGACATTTATTAATTAGCACCACTTTAATCAACTCGCTTCTTTGCTGGGGTAGTGGTGGTAGTGATGAGCACCATCATCGCCCACTCTTGATGACGTAAAGTTTTTGGTGTCGTCAAAAACTGATCAGAAGCAGGCACTGATTTGTGCATTTTAAGTTGGTTTTGGTCAAACATTGGCTCATGTTATGTTTCGTTTAAAACTAAAATTATTTTTCATTGGTCTGGTGGTTATTTAAGTTTTGACCTTTGTCAGGGCCGTTGCGAGGGCTGACAGTCATAACCTGTGCTGCGTTGTATGGCGGCAGCAGTATAATAACTGCCCACTTTGCATTTTGCATTTCCTTCCTCTCTTGGTGGTGGTGGTCAGATTTTTTTCAGTGGTCGTTCAGCCTCACACACGCCTCACCAACTCTTCGTGATTAGCCGTCAATTTGCCGGTTTGCAACAGCAACTACAAAAATGATCATTTGTGACTATTTGTGAGTGTGCGTGCCATATCGTGACTTGCTGATTCACTAACGAAAATTTGCGTGTGACTCTTTCATCCTGATTTTTCTTTTGGTGAATCATTTGTGACTTGAACAAAATGTGAAAGAGTAAGGCAAACCCTACTGCAAACAGTCTTTGGGGGACAACATCGACAACTGACGCAGAACCAACAAAAGCAGCAGCAAAAGCAGCACCATTTGCCACTTGGATCGTGATGACCATCAGTGCAAGCAAACACTGATACGCAGAGAACGCAGATTCTATCGTTTTCTTCTTCTTTTTTGTCGCCTTTGTTTTTTCGCTTCTTTTTTCTGCTGACCTATAAGAACAATTAGGCAGCCAGACAGACAAACTAGCAGCAGCAGTCTAGTCTCGGACTGTGACGCAAATGGCGCCTGTTCACGAACACATCAGCAGTGTCTTTTTAGCAGCAGTAACGGCGAGAGAGAGAGAGAGAGAGAGAGAGAGAGAGAGAGAGAGAAAGAATCCAAATGAAGCACACACTAGCCGGTGATTACTGCTGCTGCAATTCACAACTGGTAATTCGGTGATCGACATTACTAGTTTGCTGCTGCTGCTGAAGAAAGGGAAAGAGGTTGAATAAGTGTGTGTGTTTGATTTGCACTGCGATTGCTGAAAGAGTAACAGAGAGGAAGAGAAGAGAAATGGTGTTTCTTTGTGTTGGATCCTTTGCCCTGATGACGGATGCTGCTACCGTGTACACACACACACACACACACACAGCCAAACAGCCGCCATTCAGCAGCGTACCCAAATGGGCAAATCAAAACTTTGTAATATGGTCTATTAGCGAGCTATTAACTACAGCGGCAGACAATTGGTACTTTGGAGATGAGGCGTAGAAGAATGAGTAGGAGGATGAAGAGAGAGAAGAATAGAACTTTGTCTTCTTCTTCTTTGTAGCAAAACGAGATCACCATTTTCTCTTTGCTCCTCAAGTTGAGTTCTTGAGATCACCGCACAGCACACTGCTGCTGCTGCACAAAGGGCTATAATTGTTTTAGCCTTTGTAAAGTAGTAGTGGTGTTCATGCTCACACTTTTCTCAACTGTGAAAGCGGCCAAAGTGTGATCAATCAAAGATGAGCAGCAGCACACAGCTCAGAACCGGCGAAATGAGCTGCTTTGCTTTGCGATACGATCTTGGGTGCGTCCGAGGAAGAGAGGAAGAGAGAGTGAAAAAGCAGGCAAACACTTCTTATCTCGTTCTCTAGCTCGTTAGTGCTGATCGGTCTCATTCTCTCCTTCTCTCTAATTGTCCTGGGCTCTTCAAGGGAAAAAAAGGCGCCAGTTTTAGTAGAGCACTGGCACTTATTCCTCGCCCCCCTTTTCAGTAGTTTTGCCAGCTACCGATACAAATTGTTCTCTGCTAATTACATTCTCATGTTTTTCAGTCGCTGCTCAATTTTTTCTCTTCTTCCTTTTTTTCTTTTTTGTCTAAAAGTGGCACACTTCACAGTGACCAAGTGTGTGTGTGTGCTTGTGCTAGTGTGCCCGTATTTTTGTTTTGTTTTATTTGTTTATTTGTCTGTTTGTCAAACAATAGTGGAGGGTACAGCAAATAGAGGGCAGACAATGGCCAACAGTCTAGGACAGTAGAACAGAACAGAACCAAAATCTGCCTCTTTTGTTTGCTTTTTTGTGAAACTTTGACTTTTAGAAAAGTTGAAACAGTGCCAATGTTTCCTTTTGAATGATGGAGGTGATACATTCAAATCTCGCAAAAGAGGTGAGAGGTGTACTGAACATGAAGTCGACTTTAGTGCAGTTCCGTCTTTGTATTTTTCTTCATCTTCTTCTTTGTCGTTGCCTTGGTGGCCCGAGCTACAGGCCAAAAAACGGCACCTTTGCACACACACTCAGACAAACACAGTGCACACAACCGTTGTCGTCGCCGTCGCCGCCGCCAAAATTTGAATATTTGCCTAAATTAGTTTTGAATTTGCCGAATAAAAATGTAAATTTAGTTTCAATTATTTATTTATCTATTTATCTATGCATTGCCTTCTTCTCCTACTTCTACTTTTCTTTTGGCAGCATCCTCACTAGCTTTGCGCGAGTCACAGTGCCGCGCTTTGCGGTTGCCAGAATTGAAAGGAAAAGTAAAGTAAAGTAACCAAAAGGAGAGAACTGGTGTGAAAAGAGAAAGGCAGGCAGGCAAGGGAGGCAGAAACTTGCCTGTAGTTCAGTTGACAAGCAGGAGACAATGTGACGATGACAAGCATCGCTGACAAAGAGTGAATGAGTGAGAAAAGTGGCCTGGAAAGACACCGGGAGACAGACCGTTTGGATGATGAAAGGAAAGAAGAGGGAAAAAAGAGGAAAAGTAGTTGTCTCTTCACTTTGCAGGATAGATTACCAGCAGAGAAAAGAGAGTGAAACAGATAAACCGAGAGACAGCCACCAAAACATCCTCGGCCAACTTTCAGGCAACTTCAGCAATCTCAGCAGCAGCAGCAGCCGTCCTCAGTCTTTTTAGTATTTGAGTGACTATGTGTTTAGTGACTCTGTTTATCCTCTGCGGTCTCCCCTCGACTCTGATCCAATTTACTCTTGCACACAAGCACACAGATACGTCAAGTTTTGTTTTTCACTTTTTATTTCCGCAGAAAACTTCAACAGCTCAATCGGTGGGGCCTCCTTCATGGCAAGAGAAAGAGAGGGAGCATAGCTTTTTCCATTTTGGTTTTACATTTTTATGAGAGAATCTCATTGGATCTGAAGTAGAGGCTGCGCTCACTGAAGAGGAAGATGAGGATGAGATCTGAGACTTGGGTGCAGACAAGCACAGTTAGCTAGATCCAATTGCATCTTTCTGCTGCTGTTGCTGCTGTCGTCGCTGAATTAAATTTTCCATTTCCCACTTTGTTGGCACTGTCAACTGCGGAAAGGCAAAGAGGTTGCCGATGACAGCATTGAAAGTTGTGTGTTTGTGTGTGTGTAGTGCATCACTTGCATCAGCACATTATCGTCGGCATTATGATGCGCACTGCCGTCAGCTAAAATGCAGCGGGCATCAATTAGCAATTGGGCCAATTAGTGCATAATTCAATTTAATGCAGTGATGGTCGTCTCAAGAGCAGCAAAAAATCATCAGATAGAAGAGAAAGCATTGAAAGTCATCTTTTTCTAAAATACATGACAGCAGCACTGAAACATGACAACAAAATTTCTATTTCTCTCTACTGCTGGACATCTCAAACAACTTTGTACAGCGTTTTGCATTTCAGTGCCGCAGTCAGTCAGTGGTAGATTTCATTCGTGCAACTGCGACAATCTGAATTTAGCTTTTAGTATAATACTTCATCGAGTGAGATAGTCTTGACTTGGAACTGAGTATGCTGCTGCTGTTGGGGGAGGTGGTGTACAGCACTACTGGTCCCTAAGTGTAGAAGCGCTTCTGCAGTCTGCCTGTCTGTCTGCCTGCTTCAGTTGTTGCCCATCAATCAGCCGCCCAGCTCGAGACATATTTCTCTGCTCTCTCTCTCTCTCTCTTATGTCATCGATCACTAAGCGGGTATTAATGTTAATTCGATTTGAATCGATCAGTCTCTCTCTCTCCTTCTCTTGGCTATCTTGATGGCTTTGCTGAAACCTTCTGAAGCTGTCTTCTTCCTCTTCATTACCAAATTCAGTGCTTCAGAGTATTTGGAGCAACGAAAGACGTTGACTTTGAGGCACTTTGCAATAACACAGCTCAGCCCAGCTCAACTAATTAATAGATTGAGAAGAGGAGAAAAAAGGGAGCTGCTTACACACTCATTGATTGGCCGATGATGATGATGATGATGCTAAGGAGATAAGGAATAAATTCAGGAGATAATTCAATCAACGCTCGGCAATGTATTCGGCGCTGTAGAACAGCATTGCTGCTGCTGCGCCACTTACCGATGCCAGTCGAGTCGTTTGCCGCTGAAATAAAGATGATGAAGAAGGAGAAGAAGAAGGTGTAATTCAATTGTGTGGTCACTGATAGACTGACTGACTGACCGACACGTTTTCCTCACTCTTCCCACTCTGAGCACTACGTGCTCTGTGGCACAAAAATTGTTGCACTTCTTTTTCACTGATCTTTACCGTCAAAAAGTGTTGGTGGACAGCAGTAGAAGCAGCAGCAGCAGGAAGCTCTGGGCGAGTCTGCAGTTGGAGTTGTCAGCTTTGTAGCTTTGTCTGTCTGTCTGTCAGTGGCACTCTAATTGATGGCGATCCAATTAATATCGATTACCCGCAACTGGCGGCAATGCGCTCTTGTTTGTGCCCGGCAAGCAACTGTCCTAATTGGGAACAGAAAGCATTTGCATTTCCAGACGGCGTTTGGCAGAAGTCATGATCTAGGAATGAAGCATTCTAGATCGTTTTTGGAAACTTTCTCAAAAGTGAGTGAGCGTGAGTGCCTCTTGTCAAGAAGCGGCAATAAATTACGCTTGCTACTGTTTCACTTCTCATTGTGAGTCAGTCAGTTTGCAGGCACACAATCTACTCGATGTCAACCAATTTGTCCAACTGCTGCTGCTGCTTGCAAACATTGTTTTGCTCGCTCCTTCATTTAAATGCAATTATCGTTTGGATTGGACTAACTTTGACTTTTTTTGTATTTAGTTAGGCAAAATGCTCAAAAATAGCCAATTGTAAATAGAGGCAAATGTTATGAGAAAAATGAATTGTATTGATTTATTGATTTGATGATTGTTGTGTTGATTTATTAATAAAACAAAAACTGCATTTCTTATTTTTCATTCAGTTTACCTTAAAATAAATCAATCCCAAATTAATACTGCTGAAATTATTTTGTTTTTACAAATACGTGCCGGCACCTTACAGGTTAATTGCTGGCAGCCGACAATGCAAATACCCCAACCTTTTTGCTTTAAAAGCAAAATAGCGTTTTTGTTTTGTCTCAAGCACAAAAAGAAAAATACTAATGCTGCACTTTGCGAGAGTGGCACCACACACTTGATAGGCACTTAGTGTGCTTTGTGCTTTGTGTACTCTAGCACCAAAAAGCCGTACAAACATTTGAATTTGCTGCTCACCTTTGGTTACACTTGGGTAAAATTATGTTCCCACTTCTTCACACTTTGCACCGGTTGGTCAACCCAACAAACCGTTATCAATTATCATTTGCCCGGTTGTTATGCACACTTTGAATAAAAATGGGCATTTTACCGGCGTTTTCAAGCGGCAGCGGCAGTTTAAGAGTAGGTGAAAAGAAAAATTAGCTGCAGGAAAGCAAACATGCAACAAAATGGATGGAAAGGTTTCTTGACTATGTTTTTGCCTGCTGTGACAAAGTGGACGCCGGGGCCATTTGGTTAGAGTAAAATGACTCAAACCCAAGTGGCAGCCAGGCACAACTTTTGTCCTTTTCTCCAAACGGTGACTGATGCCAAACGCTTTGCAATCTCGTCGATCGTCCTGTCAATATCGGCGCCTATTTGTAGCAAAGAGAAAGGACGGACTCTACTCACTCTTCAATTGGAAAAAAGAAGAAATTTTTGCTTTGACTCCACTTTCAGACCTTATACTGATAGGTCTGGTCTCTTCTCCCTCTCCAGGGGGAATTATCCTAAATGACTTTCATTCGGCAGCGCTAGCTGATGCCAATGATCGCTCGGCTGGCTGGCTGCTGGTGCTGTTGCTGGTGCTAGTTGGCAGTGGAAAGCTGATGATGAAAAGCTGTGATTGCACAAGGAAGGAAGGAAGGCAGGCAGCAGACAGTCAGAATCGCTCAAATAAATGTCAACACTTAAGCTACAGCAGCAGCTCGCCTGTGGTCTTCGTGGTAGGCTGCAAATTGACGTTTGTTTTCCCTCTCCTCCCCATCGCCATCAGTTTGTCTCTAGCAAACGAAAAAAGAAAAGAAGAATCAAAAGAGCAGGAGGCATTGATTTAAAAATAATAAGCAAATAATAAATATAAATTAAAACATTAAAGACTAAACTTCGGTGTGTTTTGTGTGTGTGTGTGTGTGTCGGCTGGTGCCAATCTACTGCAGAGGGTGCAGGCCAGCACACAGGATGGACTTTAGTGCAATAGCACTCCACACACTCATTTTGGCGATCGCCTGAGCACTCAGCAGTCCTTAGCTTTTTTGCCGTGTGTTTGAGAGTGACTTTTGCCCAGTGAGTGAGATCAGGAGAGAGAAATTCAGGAGAGCGATTTTGATCGCCGCTGTTTCTGTTGCTGTTGCTTCCGACTTTCCGCTCCTTTCTCCGATTCTTGCCATTAATCTTTGTCTGCGATCACTTTGATTTCATTTTTTTCTTCTTTTTTTTTTTCTCCTCCTCCTTCACTGCTAATTCTCTCTGCCATTTACAAATTAATAAAGCATTAATAAAATTTGCTTCTCAAGCTGAGAGGAGAAAAGCTGCAAGCTGTGCCTCACACACTGAGTGTGAGTGCCAGGGTACCTAATTAATGGAGTGTGAAAAGAGAGTAGTGCCACCCTCTTCTTAACTGGATGAAGGGTGGCTTTATGATTATTATTATTAAGGCAGCTGTGTGTGTCTAATTAGCAGAAAACAGTGTGAAACAGAGGCAACAAAGCAAACGATTGTCTTAACGAGGCCCCGTCACTAATTGGACAATTAGACGCGCACTTAAGGTTTCTGACATTTGACACCGTTCTGTCTACACAACACACACACACACACACATACTCCAACACTTTGAAGCAACACAATTAATCTTCTGACACTGTTTTCAATCATTTTCTAATCGGTTTTTACCCTCTTTTTCCTCTTCTCTTCCTTTCGTTAGGCCACTGCCTGAAGCTGACCTCGGTGGAAGTGCCGACGATGGTGCCCATGGGCGAGCCCTTCTGGCTGAACTGCTCCTACGAGCTCGGCAATCAGGGCCTCTACTCAATCAAGTGGTACCACTGGAACCCGGAGTCCTCCGTCAATGGCGAGTTCTACCGCTGGGTACCGAATGACAATCCACCCGGGCAGATGTTTCAGCTGAAGGGAATTCACATTGATGTAAGTTTCTTTTTTATTTTCTTTTATTTTTGCAATGTTTTTGTTTTGCTGCTGACCTACTGATCTTTATTGCTGACGTCAACTTGACAATCAATCTAGTAAGCGTCGTTTACTTTTTGCCTTTGCCGTTGCTGATGACCTCCATTTGTCAGCTGATGGCGATGATCGTAATGACGGTGATGATGATGATGGTGATGTTAATGGCCATGACCATTGTTAGCATTGAAGCTGAACCTGAAACCTAAAAAGAGGGATAAAAAAACAAATTTTTTTGTTTAGTAGTCTTGTTCAGTAGTTCCGTCCTGCCCACCACTACCACTCGCTGATGTCTCCCGACTGCTATGTAATTATAAAATTATCTCAAACAAAATGGCACCGCTAATCGATATTAATGACTGGCGAGTAGTGGTGATCTTTGTTAAAAGTTTTTGGTTGAAAAAATCTCGTAATACTACTACTACCCAAAAACGAAAAGTAAGACAAAAAAGTTTAGCTTAGCTAAACGCATTTAGCAAACAAAAAGCGTGGCCGATTGAGCGATGGAAGTGGAAACAAATGTAAATGTTTAATTGCAAAACGTTTACGGAGAGAAGAGAAGAGAAAATACTCGGAACCAGAGAGTGCAACCTAACCAGAATTGAGATATAAAAAGAAAGTAGCACTCAAATCTTCTGCCGCCGCCGTTGCTGCTGTAGATTTTCGGCCGGCCGAAAATTGAGAAAAGGAAAGAGAAAGTCAAATTAATGGCTTTTGCTTTTGCTGATCTGGCCACTGACTGACTGACAAAGTTGTTTTAGTTTTAGGGGTTTTCTGGGCTAAAAAGCTTCAGAAAGAAACTTCTTGGTTCTTTTTCTTCTTCTATCAAGGCCCAATCAATTTGCAGAGAAGCCTGAAAAGCCTGGCCATAGCGCCAAAGTGGTATTTATCCCTGTCGCTTCTGCTGTTGCTGTTACTGTTGCAAGTGAGTGCCCTCGCAACTACTGCTTTTTGCAATTTAAAACCAGCCCTCTTGCACCAAATAATAATTCGTCTTTGCTCTTTTGACTTTTAGTGTAAAGAGGAAGAAAATAAAGAAAAAAAGGACCGCCAAAAAAGCAGCAACAGAAACAGCAGAAGAGCAATCAATTTGTTTTCAATTAAAAACCTTTAATCTTGTCTTGTTGCATTTGCTTTGGTTGCTGCTGCTGTTCAAAGAGTCATTTGTTATATCGAGCAGCTTTCTCCCTCCTATTGACGGCTAACTTCTGCTTTTGCAAAGCCTGCCCTTTTTCTGCTTTTTTCATCTTCGAGTGTCTTCTTCTTCTACTTCCAATATAAATTGTCTTTGATTTGTCCGCTTCATTGTGCACTTCTTTTGTCTATCTTGCTCCTCTGATTCTTTTAGCCTTGCAGTTCAACTGTTCGTTTGATAATCGATTGAGAGAGAGAGAGAGAGAGAGAGAAGAGAGAGAGAGGATAGGACAAAACCGGCCATTGACAAAAGAACATTGAGAACAAGAGAGGCAGATGGAGAAAAAGGACACCAAATATTTGCTTAATTAGACGCTCTTTCTTGGACAGTGAAGGAGGCAAAAGTAGCCACTGAACTGCACTTTCTCCCGCTTTCTTTTTCTGCCAAACTGCTAATCGCAATCAATTTGCCCCTTTTGTCATCGAGGATGAACGGGCCTTGACTTTAGTGCTGAACAACAACAACCACCACCACCCGAATTGACAACAACCGATGGGCAATCGATGGCCCTCCTCAGAGTCTCTTTCAGCCTGCTGCTTCTGCTCTGCACTCGATTGCCTATTAATTAAAAGCCACTTTCACATACGTCCGATCGATCTTTGGTAGCTGTCCAGGATGGCTGGCTTTTTCTGCTGCTGTTTTTTTCTACTGCTTTTTGTTTTTTGGCCAGTGCATCTCTCTCTAGTGCATTAGCACTGGTAAAAAGATTGTTGGCATTTTTAATTTAATTACAAATTTTTTATTTTAAAACAGATAAAACTTGTCTTGCAATTCTTATTTACAACTTTTTGTAAATTGATTTTAAATAGCTTATCAAAGGAAACCACAAACTAATCAACTACTTTTTTCAATTTTTTCTAGCTTCAGCGATCTCACTACGGCAATGTCCGCCTGATCAGCAGTGATCTTTACACTGATGGGTCTTTTAGATGCGAGGTAAGTGACACAAAATTTTTAAAACTTTTTATTCTAACTTTTTCACTTGGATCTTTTTTAGGTCAGCGCCGAAGCGCCCAGTTTCCAGACGGTTCGCAAGGAAAAGGAGCTGCACGTTTACAGTAAGTAGATGTTCATGTTTACTTAGTTATTCTTTTGCACTTAAACCGTTTTGGTTTTAAGTATTTATAATTACTGCTCTTAATTAAGTGGCTGATTGGAGATTTTTCACGACATGTGTTGAACATTTTGTCGCATTATTTGCTGCTGCTGCAGCAGTTGCCGATGGCATTTCCAACAAATTCTCTCTGCAATCGATTTCTAATTGAGTGTCTCCTTTTTTTTCTTTTTTATTTCTCAGTTAGCCGTTGCTAGTTTAATTGCTATTATCGTGATTGTAAATTAGCATTGTACTGATGGCAGCAAGTGCACTTTACTGTTCAAAGTCGTCTGCGGCTGCTGCTGCTGGTGCCTTTGCGTTTATCTTTGCGTTTGTCTGTGTGTTTCTTGCGGTAGAGCGTTTTGTACACCGAGTACACACCTCACGCTTTCAGGAACCAAGTTTTGTTAGTCGCCGTCGTCGTCGTCAAATTTAATTACTGTCCCACCTAGTGAGAGAAAGAAAAAAGACTATTTAGGGATTGCATTAATTCAATAAACGTCAGTGTCTAGCGTAGAAGGGAAAGAACGGTGCTGTTGTTGCAAAAGTTTTTTTCTTCTTCTAAGGTGTGCAGGAAAAAGAAAAATCATTGAAAGAAAGTGAAATTGGAGTGCAGAATGAAAAGAATGCAAACGGAAGAAGAAGAAAAAGTGCTTGCTCACGGTGGCCACCAACACAGCACAGAGCACTTTAGTTTGCACACACACAATGCATATTATTATTAGTAGCGTTAATAAATTATGAAACGGCCGATTGTCTAATGCCGAGCGTCAATACTCGCTCTCCCCTAGCTTTTAATTTGCTTTTGCTGCTGCGGTTCAAGCAACGCAAAGTGTCATTTTCTGACCAGTTTATGCCAGACGTCGTTGTCCCTTCTCTCTTTTTCCCTCTCTTTTGGGTTTCATTCACCTCAACTCAACTCAACACACACCGCTTTTCAGCAGTAGCCGGCTAGTGTCTGAGTTGACTGTCGCCTGTCGACGTAGTAGATCTGTGAACCCTTGCACGCAAACGGGCGTAGGTTGCAGCAGACAGTAGTGTAGCACACTAGTTTGCTCAAATGATTTGTCTCAATCATTCGCCGCTGCTGCTGCTCTGCCCTTCTTGTACGGGCCACACTGTGTTGACTGATAGTGGCCATTAGAGCTATTATTGCTGCTGCTGCTGCAGGGACCTGCACTAGCTCTCTTTTGTCGATATTATTTAATATTACAGCAAAAACGAGCAGCAGCTTAAACTGGGCGCCAGAGTTCGATCTCATTTGGCTACTGCTCCTAGTCGCTCCAAAGTAGCCGTCAATTGGAAAAAGGCCACTTTACGATTTTTCAGTAGCAGGAAGCAGAGAAGCAGCTGTAGAGTGCCAGACCCTAAAAAGCCATTCAAATGAGCCTCTCTAGCAAGCAGCCAGCAAAACAGTAACAGGGGGAACAAAATCAGCAGATTGAAAAAAACGGTAAAGGCGGCAAAATTAAACTCCGCGACTCCGCTGTGTCGTTTTAAACGCGGCGCCAAATGGCACTCGATGGTGGTTCAACTGCGTGTGCTTCTGCTGCTGCTGCTCACTCGTCCGTCGCCTCGTTACCGGGGCAGTTTTCAGTTTTTTTGAAGTTAGAGCACCAGAACCAGCAAAGTAGTTATGTGTCCTCTAATTAATAGCCTTCGTATTAATAATATTACTTTATAATGAAAATTGTTTTTAATGTCTGCTGACGCCTCTTTCTCTCTTTCTCTTTACTTTGCTTTTTGCTTCCTTTGTGTAATGATAGGGCTTGGTTTTGAACAGGAAGATTGAACAAGGGTGAAAAAAACGGACTGAATGTGTCCCCGTGTAAAGTGACAGGGAGCACAAGTTCTCGGTAGTATCAATGGCCAGTGAAAGAGAAAAAATGCAATATCAAAGTTTTCTTTTGAGTCATTGTTTAATGACAGGAGTTACCATTTGATTACACGCCTAAAAGTAAGGAGTTTTCTAGTAGCACCTAAACGGTGCACACCGGTGTCCACCCTGAAAGTGCCACTTCACTGCAATCACTTTGTAGTCACCTTTCACTGTTTATCATTCTCATTCAGCAGCAGCTTTAAAGCTGCTTAGTCCGCACAGCAAATTGTAAACTGTGTGCTTTTCCAGTGTTTAACGGCGATGAAAAGTGTGTGTCAAAGTGCGCGTAAAGTTAGGCCATCGCTGGTGTCCAGCACTGTTTTTCTTCTTTACGGCTAATCGCATTAACGGCTCAATGGAAACATTATTACCATCTCCAGTGTTTGCTGTCACAGACACTGAACACTGTTGTCTGTTACTTCTTTTCCTTTTTTACTGCCTGTCTATTTATTTACCCAGCGATGATGTGCACGGTAGTAGTAGTCCCATTTACATGTGATGAACATGGCTAGCACTTCTTCTTCTTTCCCCATCAATAAGCAAGTGCCAATTTACAGCAGCAGCAACAACAGTGGCGATTATGTCTGCCTGTTTTTTCTGCTCTTGTTGTCTGTCTCTTGTTGCCTGTTTATCTGTGTGTTCATATTTGGCACTGTGTCGACATGACGTTTGGCTTGCTGATTTAATTGCCATATTGGCAAAACATGTGTGTGTGACTGTGTAGCTGAGTCTGCTGGGAATCTCTAAAGGGAAAAGAGCATCGTTCCCTTTTTCAGATGAAAAGAGGCAGTAGCCAATAATTGCCAGCAAATCGATCTTGCAATGTTGAGTGCGCTATTTCTAACTTGTTTGCCGCCAATTTTGGCCCAGTCTAATTGTGCCAACCAGCCAGTGCCCATCAGTTTGGGTATTCACTTCATGTGTGTGCCCGTGTGTGCGGGCCTGCTGCTCTAATTATTATTAAAAATGTGTTTTCTATGTTTTACCATCCTTTTTCTTTGATGATGAGAATGGGTCAAATGTGGTACGAGCGCACAGAATCACACACACACGCACACGTTTGCTGGAGAATCAACGTCAATTAATTGGACGTGTTGTACGCCACGGAATTGATACCGCGTAATGGCCGCAGTTGCTCGACTACTTTTTGAGCACTTATTTTCTTCTGATGAAACAGTTGCCTGCAGTAGAAAACTGTCTGCCTGAAAATGTTGTTTTTAGTGTCGGCACCAGCTCCAGTGCTAGTGCACTACTGTAACGAGTATGACAGCAGCCAATTTGAGCCAATATCCTTATCAATAACCTCCTTTCCCACCTCTTTCAAGAAGTGTGTTTGTGCAAGAGCTGCTTGGTTTGTTTTCTTCTTCCTCATCTTTTCAGCCACTTCTCTGCAGATTTGCAACCTCAAGTTGGCTTTGCAGTCTACAAACTTGTGGCTCAGAAAAGGCTTCACTGCTGCAGCTGCTGGTGCTTCTTTTCTCTATTTCCTCTTCCATGCCAGTCTCTAGTGGCAATCTATTTGTTGCCTTTTTCTCTCTATCTTTTTCTTTTTCACTCTCAATATCTGTATGCATTTGAATAGCAATCAGGATAGTTCAGTTCAATAGTGTTTGCGAGTTAACTCACTGATTCGAGTTTGTTGGCTCAGTCTGGTTGGCTGAAAACCCCTACTGCCGAGTGTTTGCGGCTAATAATGTTGATGTATGAAATTGCCTGCAATGTGTGCTGCTACTTTTGCTGCTGCTGTAATTGCTTTGTTTGATTAATCTGGCAGCAATCGAAATTGGTTGCTGCTGCGTCGACAACAGCAGCAACAGAAACTGAAGAGTAGGCAGGAGGTTGTGCAGATTTTCCTTTCATTTTTTCTTTTTTATTGCGCTATAGAGAAAAAACTCAGCCAGCCAGCCACTTGGCACACATTGGCTCACTTGGGTGCCTGCTTATTAATTATTCCAATTGGTGAATGGTGGTGAAGAGGAAGAAAAAAGTGGCAATCGTTTTGTGGTGGTGGCCTACTGGTCTCCTTTCATCTTTCATAGTTTTTCATTTCACAAACCATCTATCCATCTATCCATCTCTCGTTCACTCACCTCGTTTTAGTTTTTGTCATCGTCCTCATCATTGGTACCCCCTCTTTTTATATCAAATCTAATTGTAAAAATTTAAAAGGCGTTTAATTTATGTTTATGCGAGAGAATGGCTGACTATAATGGAAAAACTGTCAGACGGCGTGCAAAAAAAGACACACTGCTACACACTTTTACCACCACCACCACTACTACTACAACCATTCTGCTGGAATTGTTATTCAAATTAATATGGCTGCTGCCATTATTGCTGTTACTGCTGCTGCTGTTGCGGCGCCATTATTATTCAATATTGGCCATTTTCTTTCCTTTTCCCATTTTCTCTCTCTCTCTCTCTCTCTTTCACAGCCATTGTGAGAAAGAGAAAAGGGAGACACAAGAAGTGCTCGAAAAAATTGTGCACTAGCAATTCTCATTACATTGACTCGATGTGTGTGGCGCAGCAATGGGAATGGCAATGGGGAAACAGTGCCAGTGCCCCAGTGCCAACGCACTGCAGCAACACTCTGCAGCACACTGGTACACCAGCGTACATTGCGTACATTTTGTCTGCCAAAACAAAAAGGCAGAAAAACTGGAACTAGTCCTTGTGATCTTACCAATTGGATGGCGAATGCGGCAAGTGGCATTGCAGAGTTTCAGCGTTGCAAGTGTGCTCGAGGAGAGAGAGAAGAGGAATGATTGCAATTGCACCGAGCACCACACTACTTGGCACATCTTTGCCTCGCCAATTGATTGTCAATAATAATCAGCGCTGCCATAATGAATAAGTAAAGAGAGAAGCTGCTACCGTTGTTGAATGAATGTTTTTGAAAGTGAAGAGAGAGAGAACGGTCGCGGCTATTATTCGGCATTGCTATATTTACATCTAAGAGAATATAAAAGAATCTTTTCATTTATTTTCTCTTCCTCATTTAAACTGTTTAACTTACGCTGTTGTTTTCTTTTTGTGACTACTTTTGTGTCTAGCAGCAGCAACAGCAACACCACCGTTTGCACCTTCAAAGTGGAAAGTGCCTGGGCACCGTTTCATTTTTTCATTCCAAAATGTGTGTGAGAGCTCGTTTACTTTTCTTTTTCCTCCTTTCTCTTTTGCTACTTCAAATAATAATATTTTAATATCGGCATATTAATAGAAACGCTGTTTATTTGTGGTCCAGTATCGGTTTTGTGGTCCAAAGCAAGGGCCTCCACCACCACCACCGACCGACTTTTCCGTCCTACCAAGGAAGTGGCTCCTGTGGGCTTTGGTCTATATTAAAAAATCATTTGCACATTGCAAACTGCGGCAGTGCCTGCATTTGAGGTGCTAGTGGTGGTGGGCTGTAAGTATTAATAAACGACAGTGTCACCAGAAAACGGGAGAGTGGGTCTTTGCCTGAGTCTTTGCAGTGGCTCGATCCACAAAACTCCGTCAAATGAGAAGGTGTCAAGACAGCAGCAGCAACAGCACCTCGCTGGTATGTTTGATTTGATTTGCAGCTCTGGCGCATTGTGCATTGCCACCACCACCACCATTACCAGCACCAACACCAGCACCGTTACTTAATGTGTCCCCATGTGGAATTATTATTAAAATTACATACAGGGTGGGCCAAAAGTTCTGTCACCACTTTTTCCAAATGCGATATCTTTGTAAAAATAAAAGTGTTTATTGAAACAAAAAATACTCTTAGTAAGAGTAACTCTTCGACTTATTTGACAATTTTAAATCATTTGATTTCGACCAGTAGTTCCAAAGATATCGTCAAAAATTCGGAACGTTCCAAAACTCGGTCTATGGAAAAACCATACATTTCAATGGAGCCAGCAAAATCAATGAGAGTCGATACAAACAAAAACCGGAGTCTGCGCAAAAAAAAATAAAAATAAAAATTCTGTTGCATGGACGGTAATGCATTTTGCTGCTCCCATTGAAATGCATGGTTTTCCCATAGACCGAGTTTTGGAACGCTCCAAACTTTTGACGATATTTTTGGAACTACTGGTCGAAATCAAATGATTTAAAATTGTCAAATAAGTCGAAGAGTTACTCTTACTGAGAGTATTTTTTGTTTTAATAAACACTTTTATTTTTACAAAGATATCGCATTTGGAAAAAGTGGTGACAGAACTTTTGGCCCACCCTGTATATTAAATTATATATACCTGTGAATGAGGAGAGAAAAAGGAAAAAGTCAACGACTTGCTTGTTTTGTAAGTGAATGCCCGTCCGTCCGTCAGTCATTCAGTCTACTACTGTCTTCCCTTCATTTTCAGTGCGTGTTCGGATATTTTTAAATTAAAAATGCAAATTCTCACAAACACAACCAGAAAAAAGGGACTGTCGCGCAGTTGAAAGTAAGAATGAGAATGAGATGCAGAAACAGGACGGAAAGGGTACAAATTAGTAAAAAGATAGGAAAAAACGTTCTGGGCGCAAAGATGCTGGTGCACCTTCTTCCTCTTCTTCTCAGGTGCCCTGCTGAAGAAGAAGAGGTTCAAAAACCTGAGCAGCTAGATGAACTTTTGCAACTGTTTTTAAACGGTCTTAGTCTTTTGAATATTTGTTGTTATTGTTGTTTTTTCAACAGAAGCAGCAACAACAGTTCCTGGTTGGTGCAAATTACTTTACAGTTTACACCATTTGCATCTGCAGCCTGGCTGAATCCAAATGGTGATGCAGCCCAGCAGCCGAATATTCCCTTTTTCTTTTTCTTCTTTTTTCTTATTGTGCTTCACTTTGCTCACATCAACACATCAGCACACATTTAATAAAGCCCAATGATTAATGTGACTTCATTTGTTACTACTGTAGCTCGTTGGCTCAGTGGTGCACTGGCAGCTCTGCCATCATATCACTTCATCCGCATTTCTCTCACTGCTCGCACATTAGCGCATTACAGTTCGCTCTGTGCGTTTATGTACCCTCTCTTCTCTTTCGACCCCTCTTAGAGAAGGAAAGACAGTTGATGTCTTCACTACTACCACCATCACTACCAAACTCAGCAAAGAAGCAGCTGAATATTTCCATCAAAATGGCATTGAGTAAAGGGAGAAAAAAGTAAATGCGTTCTGTCTGCACACTTTGCAAAGTCAGTTTTTATGTGTGTGTGTTTTGTTTTAGTGAGCACTGATGGTCGCTGGTGTTTAAAGCAACTTATTGATGACGAGATATCTTACTTTGAAGAGGAGCGGCTGAGGTGGTTTTCCTGGTGCTGAAAAGGTTTAAAAGGCGGCAGCAGCAGCAGCCGCAGCAGAATAAGTTGCAGCAAAAGGGAGAATCGACTAAATGGACTCGAGAGAATTGGGCATATTAAGCGACTTGCTAGTGTTTCTCTCTCTCTCTCTCTCTCTTCTCTCTCTCTCTCTCTCTCTCTGGTTCTCTGTCCTTTTTCCTCCTCGAGTACCTAATATGCTAGTCTCGAGCACTGCACACCCTGCACACACTGGCTGATGATGGCACACACTGGCGCTGCAACACTTTGGGATTACACGAAGCAAGGCGAGCATTTATCTTAATCTTCAGTTTGGTGGTGGTGGAGGCAGAGTTTTGCACTGCCAAAAGTCCTTCTGAACACTCAGCTTGGCCGTTTTTTACTGTTTCAACTGTTCAGTGTGGAAGCAGAAAAAATGAGCATTCGGAAAAGCAGACGCTGAGCAATCTACCCGATCATGCTTTTTTATATTATCATTGTAAATTATGCAAAAAGGTTGTTGTCACTCAGCAGCAGCAGCACCGTTTCACCACTTTCAGCCCTGGTAATGGGCAGTTAGTGGGGATGACCGGTGCCAAAGAACCTAAGAACTTTAACCAATCCTTAATGGCAATGAACGAAAGCACCGGCACCGGCACTAACATCACTTGGCCAGTCATCCTCTTTTTCCCTTTCCCTTTTTCTCGCCTTCTTTGTCGCCACTTGACTAACTCACTTGACTGTACAGTGGTGGTCCTGACACTCTTCTTCTTCCCCTCACACACACACACACACACTGATTAGCTACTTCCATTCTGATTACGTTTTGGAACACCACCAGTGTACACACAGGCACAGGCACCGAGTCAGCTTGTCACTTGTTAGCGAGAGAACATTATGGAGCAAATTATCTCATGTCGCGGCATGATTTATTGTTGCACCCGCCAAGTGAAGAAGGCAAGTGAGGGCTACTGCACTGCTTGCACTTTTCTCACTTCTCAGCTAGCTTGCTTCCTAATATCGATATTATGCACGTCTGAGATGTGAAAAGAAGAAGAAGAAGAAGAAAAAGAGGCATCTCTTACACAAAGAAGCGCCTAGCATCTCCAGACTTTTAAATAACGTTTTAAATATAACGCTTTATTAATTTCCTTCCAAATGGTCTTGTGGCGGTTTTCCCTTGCACTTTTTCCTCCTTTCTTCTTTTTCTTTTCTTTCTTTTTTCCTCTTGTTAGCAGCCTCTTCTTCCAATCTAATATATCGACTGCGGCCTGGCCTAGTAGTGCACGCGCCTCTCAATTGTCGAGCAAATTGCCTGTGTTCAGCAGCAGCAACACTGTTTTCAGTTTAGTTTACAACACACACACACACATTCACTGTGTGCCATCAAGTGAAAATCACAATTTAATTTGATTAAGTGAGTGAGTCAATTTCAGGGAGCGAACAAGAGAAAGAAGACGTGGTGGGTAAGTGTGTGTGTGTGTGTTGTATTGCTGCTACTGTTTCCGAGAGATGCTGTCAGTGGTGATGATGATGATGCTGCCACAGAGGCGGTGGCAACTGCAAAAACAGCAATAGCAAAATCAGAATCAGCGGTCCACAATCTGGAAACCCAATCTTTTTCATCTGGTGGGCACTGTACAATCTTTGATTACTGGCATCAGCACTACCACCTTGAGTACCAACTTGCTGCGCCAGTGCACGGGCACTAGTGAATCACAGCAGTTTTCTCACAGTTTTCCCCAGTCCCTCCTGTAGTCTTCATTACCTTCAGTAACTAAATGTTGGTGGCAGTAAGCACTTATTATTACACACAGGGGTCAGTGTTGTTGCTGGCTTGCCCTTTTTTAGGAATCCTTGTGAATTTTAGCCTCCCTCTATACTTCCATGCTTGAATTTCAGCGTGGGCGCCATTAGAACCCAAAACAACAACAACTGCACCAGCGTCGAATCAGCAGCAGCGCAGCAGCAGCAGCAGCAGTGCTCCACGATAATGAGATAATTCTTTAGTTTGCAGAGTTGTCTGCTGTTGCTGCTGCTGTAGTTGGAAAGTGAATTGAGAACGTGAATTGAATTAGCGATTGTCGATTGCTGGTGCTGGTGGCGGTGCGGTGGTTAGGCTTGGGCACCACTGAACCTCCGAGTGCTGGTGCTGGTGTATTGGCTTCAAATAGGCACGAATTGCCTCACCAGTGTAGTGTCGTGTCTTGTCGTTCGTTTTACGTGTGTGTGTGTGTTTAGTACACAGACAGAGTACAAAAGTCTCAATAGCCTCGCTTTCTTTGGCGTCACTTGCTGGTCGATTGATACAATTGGCGCAATACATGAGGAACGAACATTGGAGAAAGAAAGAAGAGGACAAAAGTGAGTGCTGCTGCTGCTGCTGCACTAATTGGCTACACTTCTGCTCAGGTTTGGGTGGCAGTGGTGGTGGTAGTAGTGGTGACTAGGTGGACAACCAGCCCAAAAAGCCAAAAAGCTAGAGCACCAGTGGCAGTTGGAAAAGAAGAAGGCAAAAGACGGAAAATCAAGTACCAAACTGTATCGATTTCAACAACTGCCTCAGTTCAGTTTCAGAGTCTGCTGCTCTAATTGCTTCTCTTTCTCTCTTCTTTTTTCCCCTTTGCCTTGCTCTTTCTCTCTCTCTCTTTTTCTATTTACCGAGTGCACCCCAAATTACATAACTTAGCCAATAAATCTTTTCCTCCTGTCTCGCCTCTCAGAATCACTAGCTGAGTTTCTGGTGTTGCCAATCTTCTCTTTCTTTTTCTTACTTTTCTTTCAGGCTCATTAGTCTGTGCCAAAGAGAGCACTGAAAGCAGATTCTCTCTTTCTCTTTCTCTCATTCTTTTTGCTACTTCAGTCAGTCGGCTACTACCGCGTTTAACTCTGTCTGCTGGAACAAAAAAATTACGTTAGTGAGTAGTGATCACCGCTATTTTAAAATGAACCCCCAGTTCAGTTTGTATCAGTTTGTGTGTGTCCGCTTGGTAATGGCAACCAATCGATGATGAATGGCCGCCAAATGATGCTCTGAAGCAGTGGCCGACTACTGGCTCTAAGTGCTACTAAGGACCGATAGAAAAGGACGATGATGATGGTGGTGGTGGTAGTGATAGAAGACAGCACGTACTTAGATTGTCGCAATTGGGTGGTGGTAGCTCGTGTCCGAGAATGAAAAGGAGAGAGAGAGAGAAGTAGAGAAAGATGCTGTTTCGAATTGCATCCTTCAGGCACCCGGCATCTCTGCTCACACACACAGTCTCACATGCAGACCGCTGGGGACTCATTTAGCTTTTTTGGTGAGCAAAACACTAGACAGTCACCTCATGCTGCTGCTGGTGGTAGTGTCGGTGGCTAATGAATGTCGCCCACTTTGGCGGCCATGTTTTTCAAAGATTCCTCTCTCTTTCTATCTCCTGCTCACTTGATCATGGTTCACTTCAGTGCAGTGCAGTGCAGTGGTGTCGTGAATGCCAAAACTTTTGCCATCTCTGCTGTTGCTGCTGCTGCTGTTTCTGCTCAACGATAATTGCCCTCACCAGCCTTGCCCGCTTTTTTGCATCGCAGCCCCGAGATCGTCGTCGTCGTCTTGCCTGCCCGATGATCGGCAGCAGTAGCAGTGCTGTTGGTGCAGTTGGTAGCAATTTGGCGGCGCACAAGGCGATTGTGATCGATTCCGGCGACGGCGGAAAAAATGAACTAAAGATGGGGAAAGGAAAAGACAGTGCCGACTGTATGTTTCCCCTTTTCTCCAAAAGAAAGAGGGTAATTTCCCTAAAACTGTAAAATAATATAAATAAAATTCGTTTGTCTTCGGGCGATCTTCGGGCAGAGTTTACAGAGTTGTGACGGCGACGGCGGCGGACAAGTTGAACAGACTGCGAACGATGTGAGCCTTTTGCAGTTGCTGCTGCTTTCACAGAGTTTCAGCAGCACAACTAAGGAAGCAGTCGTAAAGAGAAGTAGGAAAATATTTATATTTACCAAAGCTAATATTTAATGTTTCTGCTACTGCTGTTGATGTTGGTGTTGATGCCGCCGTCGATGTTGCACTGTCAAACCTAGCGTGTGCCGTCTTCTGCTCAGCAATCTCTTTGGTTCACTTTTTTTTCGCCTTCAAATGACCAAAGCTAGCTTCACTGCTGCAATTACCGCGCCAACACCACCACCACCACCGGTCTAATTTGCGGTTGCTGGTCCAAATTGCACTGCAGCATTGCCCCTCACAGGGTCTCGTGAGATTTGCTTTTATTAAAATGGTAATTATGATGATTGCATTCAATAGGTCGAAGCTGCTGCTGCTGTTGCCTTTTCATCTGTCTTCCTCACACTCATGGTGTGTTTTAATTAATTAAAGCTTGTCCGTGTTCAATCGGCAGTTCTTCTGCTCTTCTTCTTCTCACATTGCACAGTGCGACTGCATATGAATTCAACTACTTACATGTGAGCACACACACTCTTTAGTTGTGCTGGTTGTTCCATTAATTACCAGCATTTGCTGCTACTGCTTTTATTTACCGGGGCTCTATCATTATCCTGTGTAACGGCAACTTCACTGGTATCATTTATGGCATCTAGTGTTAAGGTGATGGCAAAAGCAGCAGCAGCAGTACAGCTTCCTTCAATCAATACCTAATTTTGTTTGGGTGTATGTGTGCTAAGGCAACGCTATTTGTGTGTGCTCGTTCTGCTTCTTTTCATTAGCCATCTCAACATGGCTGCAAACAACAAAGGCACTGCTGTGCTGCTGAGCTGAAGTTCAACTCTCTAACATTTGTTACCCGCTAATAATGCTAATTAGAAAGTGTGTGCGCTTGCCTGTCAGCTTTCTGCTGCTGGTCCTCTGGGTATTGGGGATTGAACAAGCCACGAAATTGTTCTCCTCCTCCAAATGCCAAACACCGTAGATTACCTGTTGTTGCTGTAGAAAGCTGCATCGCTAATCATACACTTTTTTCTTTTTTTCTTCTTCTCCTATTCACCAGGTCTACCACCAGAGAAGCCATCCATCAGAGGCATTGGCCCTGACCCAAGCCGCTACGGCCCAGGTGATCTCAGTAAGTTTGCTTGAAACAGTTCACTGACCTGCTCACATCAACTTTCAAAAACGACAACAACATTAACAGTCAACAAAAGCCAAAGACTAGACTAGAGCCAAGCAGATACAGTGCATGGAAAAACCAGTAGACACTTAGTACGATGCTAATGCAGGCGGTAACAAAAACTGGTCCTCAGTATAGCTAATTGATTAATAGGGAGCAGCAACACGAGAGCTACATTCAGCCACTGAGAGCCACTTCATTTGTCTTGATGTAATTTCACCCACCATTTCCACGTCCATTTGAATATGCATGTTTTGGAAACTGCAACAACGAATATCGACCTGCAAAAGGGGTACATTAATAATAGATGTACTTGTGCGTAGTGCCACTTTTGCTGTACAGTGGTCGTACAGTAAACGCCCGCTCAGTATTAGTCATCTGTCGTTTGGTAAAGTGGTGGGAATGGTGCCTTTGCCACCACTTTAGGATTATTAATTAACGAGGCACTCACACCACTGACAATTGAGCGGAACATGATTCATTGCCCTACTAAACTGACTTCACTAAACACGGCTGCTGCTGCTGCTCGCAATTAATCACCAATTGACCGAATATTATATGCTAATACTTCTCTTTCTTTTTTTCTCTCCTCTTCCAGTAAACGTCTCCTGCCACGCAAAACCCTCGAGGGTAAGTAGTAGTAGTAGTGTGCGAATAGGAAATTGAGGTGAAATACAGGCAAAAAATGCTGGGAACAATGCAAACGATTGCCGTACAATTGTACACAGTTTTGCCGTAAAGCTGAAAAACTTGGCTAACTTTTTAATTTCCACTAGGTGCACTCTAGTGAACCTCTAACAATGGAAGCCACTAAACCTAAAAAACATTCTGCGGTCAGTTGTTGAGCAGTTGATTTTTCTCCTTTGTTGTTGTTGTTCATCATCATCATCATCAGCTTCCAATTTGCACTACTTTTCTTCATTGTTGCCAATTAGGAGAGACTTCAGGAGTGGACTCTTATTTAATAAAGTGCGCCCTGATGATGATGACTGAGTAGTGGTGGTAGTGGTGATGCTCACCAAGTAGTCCAAGTTAAGAGGGAAGATTCACTTTCTCTCACAGCCTCCATATTGGTAATGACACAGCCAGACAGAAGCTAGCACCACATCCACTAATATTGATGAACATCAATTGAGATTACCTCGCCTCGCTGACCGACCGAGTTTTTCTTTCATCATCTTCATGTTTTTGATCATCAGAAAACGACCCGAGAGATGATGACCCCCTCCCCCTAATGACCGCTGCCATAGCTAGCTGGCTGATGAGCTGATGCACACAAATTAGACGGCGCAGACAACACAGTAGGCGATGCTGAGAGCGGACAAGTTTAAATTAGACTGAGAGAACACGCTGGTGGTGGTAGTAGTCTAGGGGCGCCCCTTGGCTTTGGCTTCTGTTGCTGCTGCCGATGTTGCTCATTATTTGCACTTAGATTAGCACTGCCACCACCACATTCGGAGAGACTGCAATGTCTGCAGAATTTTAAAATACACACGCTTTCGCTTAAATTAAGTCGGCACGGCGACGGCAGCAAAAGCAAAGGCAGAAAAGTCTTAATCTGCTTTGGCTGGTTGGAAAGAAGTGTCGAAAAGATGAGATGTCTTTGTGTGCGTGTGTGTGTGCTTCAATAACAGAAGCTACCACTGACCAGCAGTGGAAATGGCACCAGCAGCAGCTAAATGATTCACTCAATAATTGATATTAATGATGGTGCTGGTGCTGGTGGCAAAAACTGTATGTATCAGCAGCAGCAAAATTATTAAGTTGTGCTGGGAAAAGATGAACCGGTAGAGAACTTTAATCAGCCAAAATCCAACAACAAAAAAGCAGTGGTGACCTAGCTTAGTACCGAAGAATGCTGAAAGCCTAGTCACACTGCATGAGAACTTTTTAAAACACCCCAAACTAACTCGCATCCCATTTTTTCTTTCTCTTTTTTCCTTTAGCCACCAACAAAGCTGAGCTGGCTGATCAACGACGAGCCGGCACTGACATCAAACAGTGGAAGAGGAGGAGGAGGTGGCCCGGTGAAGCTGATCGCCGGCCCTCGCCGGTCGGACGGGCTGGAGAGCAGCCGAGCCGACCTGCAGTTCTACTCGGAGCGGGCGCACTACCGAAACGGCCTGCTGAAGCTGCACTGCCTCAGCAGCATCGTCCAGCCGTACAATGTCAACAGCGAGGAGGTGGTCATCGGCGAGAATGCCAAGTACACCAACAGTCCGCAGCTAGGTAGGATGCTTGGGGGAGTTTTGATCTTCAATTTCGAATTACAATTTTTCTCTTTTCTTTTTAGTCACCGAATCGATGAGCAAGGACGTGCCTATCATCACCGGCATCAAGAGCACCGGCTACCGCGTCGGCGACATTCTCAATCTGACGTGCATCTCACGGGCCAAGACGGCGCCCAAGCTGAGTTTCATCGTCAATGATTTGCCGGTAAGCAAAAGGCACTTCTTTTTAGTTTAGGCAAAAACAGTTTCAAACCCGAGAAGAAATAATTTTGCAAATGATTGCGCTGTAGAGTTGTTGCTGCGGTGGTGAAGCTGCAGCAGCAGAAAATGACAATGATGATAGTGGGGAGAATTCTTGGAAAGCTATTAAGTTAAAATTAATGTCAGATGCAGATGCAGATGCAACTGCAGCAGCAGCAACAGTAACGGATATACTATTTGGCAATCTATCCATCTTGGAGCGATTACTCTTTTACTTTTCTTGGAAAACAGATAAACTAAACTGGTTACTTGAACTGACACTGTTCGTGTCGCTGGGTTACTGTGCACACTGCAGTGCACCATCAGCTACTGTAATCACTGAGAGGCAAATTGACAGCAGTATTTGAGAATTGGCGACAATTCGACAATTATATTTGTTTGTTGTTCAGTGTGCAACCTTTTTTCCCTTTTTCCCTTTCTCTTTCTCCTCCTTTCATTGAGCTCCTAAAGCTTCCCCAGCGACCGAGTACAGCACTGCAACTTACACAATCACAAGCAGACACTGCATTTCAATAGAAAGAGAGAGGGAAAGACAGTGAGCAGTCACTAAGTCGCCCAAAACTCATTCTTCATTCTCTGGGTCTGATATTATGAAGCCCTGCAAACTGGTACCAGCAGCAGCAGCAGCAGTTCAAATTCATCATCAAATCAGCGGCGCATTTGTTTGATGCCCCCTCGTGTGTGTGTTGGTTGCCCGTGCCACCACCAACACTGCAATGTGCAATTCGTTCGCTGCTGGAAAATTAGATCAAAATTTTAAATTTTTACTCGCTTTTGCACTGTGTATCTGTGTGTGTGTCAATTCAGTCAATGCTCACAGAAAGAAGGACACAAACACTGCTGCAGACTAAGCCCTTTGGTCTGTGCGCCAGTTGTAATGTAATTTATATTGCATTTTTGTGCCCTGCCTAGCACACACTCTCACTCTCAGTGTCTGCTGATTACCATTCTTACCAGTTTGAACTTACTAGCGCCAGCTAGCACAACCAGTAACGAGACTCAACGTCTTTGTTGTTGTTTTTCTTGTTGTTGTTATCCCCTTTAGCACGAGAATGGAAAAAGAGAAGCTGACTCACACTATTAGCCACTGGTGCCACCGACACAATCACAATCACACACATGAACACACGACAGAGTAAGAAAAAGATGCACCACTACATCTTTCTTCTTTCGATTATTAAAGCCAGACAAGAATGTCTCGCTCTCTCAGTCATTAGATAAGCATTAGAATGAAATTGGGCAGCAGCAGCAGTGTCACAGGCAATTGAATTATTGTCCGTCGAATGATGCTGCTGTTACTAAAGTTGTAACAGTGTTGGTCCTGGAAACAAGAAGACAACAACAACAACAACAAAAACTCGGCTTTTAGATTAGATTTACATGAGCCAGGCGAAGGTTTTGCTGTTTGTGATGGTAGTAAATCCCCACTTTTTTGCCTCGGTATTTTTCACCCTAACTCGCTAAGCACTGGATTTGCTTTGTCGCCTGTGCTCGCTAAAAGCTTTATGGCTGCTACCAGTCTTTGCAAGCAAGTGGGATTCACTGAACACACGCACACACTAACCAACTGACCGTGTTCGCCTATCGATTGCCGATTTTAAACTCCGTGGTTCGCCTAAAAGCCCCCAATACGAGATGGTGATGATGATGATGATACAGTCGAGTTGGCCCCCGATCGAGAAGATCCGGTCAATACGGTCAAGCAGAACTGTTTTAAAAAATGTAAAAAACGCAGCCAAAACTTTTCGATTAGCCACTTTCTGGGATCTGGATTTTGGAGTCACCACTTTGCGGCATTTACTACCACTTCCCACTTTTCACTAAACACAACCAGTTTTAGCCACTAATTATCCTCTTTTTCATTTTGTCCTTTGCAGGCAAACGCCAGCCAGATTCGCTCCTATCCAGTGCACCGCCTGATCGGCGGCCTGCTCGCCTCCAAGTTGGGGCTGGAGTTTCGTGTTGAGGCCGTCGATTTGCCCGCCCCAGGCACTGGAAATGGAGTGGGAGGAGGAGGTGGTGGAATAGGTGGCTCCAAACTGCGCCAGAACGTCCACTACTCGAGCAGCTTTGCGGCGGCCAAGGCGGCGGCGGCGGCGGCCGCCAACAGCAACGCCGTCCGCCAGTACCGCATCAAGTGCACCGCCTCCATGGAGAAGACCATCTACTCGGAGGTGACCGAGGTGCACCTGGGCACGTCCAAGCAAAGCTCCGGACTGCACCTGGCGGGAAGTAGTGCAGCAGCTGCTGGTGGTGGAAGAAGTAGTCATCACCAGTTAACGATGATGGGTAAGTGTGAGGGGAGAAAGTAGAAAGAAAGAGTCATTTTTCTTGGATCAACCGTGTTGTTTTGGTAGCTGAGAAAAGTGCAGTAGAGAAGTCCAGCAGCAGCACAGTAAGCACCAATGTCAGTGGCAGTTAGGACGAGAACGAGAAAATAAGACAGTGTCCAGCTTAGCTGAAAGCTAAAACTTGGAACTGAAACTGGAGCGTCTGCCGAACAACAAAAACAAAAACAGGGTCTGCCGCCGCCTGTCAGCGTTTATCAAATCGGCGGCGGCTTTTCAATTTCAATTTAGAATGCTGGCAAAGAAGGAAAGACAAGACGTAGTGTTAATGATTACTTTTTTGGTGGGCCTTTTCATTATTTTAAAATCCGCCGCCGCTGACCCTTACACTTTAATTAACTCGCTTCTGTCGAAACGAGGACTTCTTTAGCTAGCTTTTGTGTTCAAACCTCTTTCTTTCTTCATCTTGTGACTGACTGTCTCCTTCTCCCCTTTCAGCAGCCATTCTCCTTCTTCATCTCGCCTACTTCGGCAGTTTTGCTAACTGGATTGGTGCGCCACTTCGATGCTGTCGAGCAGAATCTCGTTCTAGGCTCGGCTCTGGGGGTGACGGCGACTTAAATCTGCGACTGTGTATGCTACTGTGTGTTAGCTGCTGCTGGTCAACAAATCTGCTGTCGTCGCTTGGTTGGCCTGCTGACAATGCTGCTAATGCTGCTTCAGTAAAAGAAGAAGAAAAATTCGATTTGAGCCCGTTAACGAAGTCGTTAGCAAATATGTTTTTAATTGAAGAGATGAAAAGCGAGAGGGAAGGCGGGAAAAGATGACTTTGCAACTGATGTACATTTGACACTTTTCTCCTCTTTTCTTTCTGTCTTTTTCTGCCGCCTGTATATACGATTCGTACGATCTGCAGATGGAACAGGAACACACACACACACACTTTTTTTCATCATCTGTCCATGCCTGTCCATCTTGTTCTTGTTTGAAACACACACACACACACCGACACTCCAGCAACTGTTCACATCAGATCTGCCACCTACACATGGCCTTGAATTGTTTTGATTTCACTGTTTGTACTATACTATTCTCCCTCTCCCTCTCACTTCTCTGACTCCTGCTCTTTTGTACCATACCCGAAAGACACACAATCACGCTGACACACCCACTAAATGCTGTAATTATTTTTCTCTCTCATTCCATTTGATCATTTTCTTTCTTCGATTTTGCTTTTGTTGCCGACGTAAATCCTTATGTTAGTTTACTATACTAAATGTATAAAATACAAATAATATAAATGGTGATGATTACTAAAGTGGTGCATTTGGGTCTTTTGTATCTCTGCTTACTTGGAAAAGAAAGTTATTAATTTTCTGGTCAATTATAAAAAAAAGTAGATACTAAAAGTTCTCTTCAACGTTCCAGGCCCAAAAAACGTTCGTTTAAAAAGGAACAGGATAAATCATCAAAATTTGCACGAAATGCGGTACACTGTTACTGACACCACTCCCTATGCACTGTGCACATACCTGTACTTTCTTTTATTGAGCAGCTACGTTGTGAATGGTGGTGTTTTCAGGCCAAGGGAAGACTTAGACCTGTCCATCCATCTGAGAAAAAGTGCATAAGGTTGATAAAAATTAAAAGTGTTAGCTTTAGTTTCTTACACAGTCGGTTTGCTCGGCTCAGAATTGATGCTGTTCTTGGCATCTAAAAGTAAATTGGTTGAAAATATGGAAAACAAACTCCGAACAAGACCTACTCTTTAGATCCTCAATGAGCTTCCGACTGAGCTCGTACTTGAGCGGCTGCTTCGTTTTTGCGGTCTTCTTCGTCGTCTCCAGTTTGGTCTACGTGAGCGCGTCCATCGTCGAAAAGCCGAACCACTCGGCCTCATCGGGCGACATCGTCACACAGTCGGTGTACTTTTTGCGCATCTCACTTCTGTGCGCCTCATTTCTACATGTCCTCTTCTTTACCAGCAGCGTCAGCAGCATTTCTCGGCAAAGTTGCAGCGCCAGCTGCGACTTTAGATCTTGGACCGGTGTTTCTAGTGGATAGTGAAAACAATATAAGCGATCAGGTGATGTTTCAATTCGCCCAACATCCACTCACTTAGAATGTAGCCATCCAGGCAGTGGTGCTCGTCAAACAGCGCCAATGTTTGCCGAAGCTGATGAAGGTGAAGTGCTTGTCGAGAATCTCGTCTAACAGTACCGCCTTCTTCAGCTCAGGAAAGAAGTACTTTGGTCGACTAAAGGTGGTGATTATGAATTAAAATCACTAAATATGATGATGAACTGTTGTTTGACTTACGGCCAATCGGCTTGGAAGTACTTTCGCGAATTAACGTAGCCCTTGACGATGCCCCAGAGACCGAGGTCGGCCTCTTTTGAGTACATCACCTCAATGGGACGCGTTCACTGCAAAGGGGAAGGAAAAAGAATCCGAATTAGATTTCATCACTAGTTCATCCTGACTTCCAAACTTACACTCGTTTCACTCGATTGTTGTATTACACAATAAGACACGGAGATAGTACCCAAAACAAAAACAGTTTTTCTTTACTAATTCAGGTACGCTGAACACGAATCTAAAATCAGAAAAAAATTTCATCGTAGAATTCTGGAGATAATCGGGTTTCAATTTTTTAAAAACGGCATAGAATGTGTGTTTTTAAATAATTTTTTAACATGTTTTGAACTGAGTATTTTTAAAATTCTTTTTGGTTATCAACAATTTAACTTTTAATTAATCTAAAACTAAAGTTTGAAAATTTTAGATCAGTTGGTTCTATTTTAGATTGCCAGTCAAAAGTATTTTAGAGTTGAGATCAGTGAACGCTACTTCCACAGTGCTTTGAACTTGGTTCTAGAGGGCAGCACTGAAATGCACTGTGGAAGCTACAAAATGAAATCTCAATTTCAAGATACTTTTGACTGGCAATCTAAAATAGAACCAACTGGTCTAAAATTTTCAAATTTTAGTTTTAGGTTAATTGAAAGTTGAATTGTTGATAACCAAAAAGAATTTTAAAAATACTCATTTTAAAATATGTTAAAAAATTATTTGAAAACACACATTTTATGCCTTTTTTAAAAAATTGAAACCCGATTATCTCCAGAATTCTACGATGAAATTTTTTTCTGATTTCAGATTCGTGTTCAGCTTGCCTGAATTAGTAAAGAACAACTGTTTTTGTTTTGGGTACCATCCAAGCTTATTTAAATGTCCCATTGTGTTAGTATACGTCTCAGATTACCCGACTCGTAAACGCAGCGTGTTTAGAGAAGAACTGCATTTGCAAAGTTTTCCGAGAAGTTTTTTTTACAGGGTGCAAAATACTGACAGAAATTATTCTCGTTTGTGTTTTGTTTTATTGGTCAAAGTCTGCTTTTGTAGTCAGACAGTTGAAGATCGTGACCAAACAGTCTGATACTTGGCTCCCTCTAAAGCTAACCAAAAGACCACAAAGGAAAAACAACTGCTAATCATCGCCACAGAATCACTGCTTGAAAATTTTTTTAGAGCACACTTTGAAAAGTGTTTTCTACAACAATACACAAAACTAGGTATTTCATAAAGCGTAAAGCGCACTGCTTTTACGAGTCGGTAATCTGTGTACGAATAGTATTAGTAAAAAAATTGCTTAGCGGCCAAATATGTTACCCAGGTTAACGAACTAGGTGCGCCACGACAACCGCCGCTGTCAGCCGCAATGACGAAAACAGTCAACTTTCTGCAGTGCTTTGTGCATGTTTGAGCTGTGAGCTTTCTAAGCTACAAACTGTTCAAACTCTTCAGAAATTACCAGTAACGGCAGCGCTTAGGGGCTGTTGAAGTTTAGCCACTGAAGTCGGTTTTTCGTCGATCACACAGAAATGGTGTTTCATGAGCAAAGCACGCTTCGCCGGGACGTGATACAAACTGCACCGTCCACAGACCGGTTTACGACCACTGAGGCCGATCACAGCCTTCACCGCCGGCAGTCAATCATGCGTTTGTGCGCCACTAACAAGTCTCGAACCCCAACATCTCCTCATAGAAGACGTAAAGCGCCACGCTCTTACGAGAGAGTTAATCTGTGAACTTCCATTTGACATTCAGTTTCTTTGATTTTCCCATGCCCTGCTCTTGAACGTGCCACGCCACTAAGTCTCCTTCTTTGAGTTGCGCCGTTTTCCTTCTCTTCTTTTGTCGTACTGCTTCTTCATTCTGCACTGTTCAGTTTTTCTGTTCACCGCCGCAGCCACTCGATTGATCACTGGATCGAGTGGTTGTCTCGACAACTGATAGTTGTTGTCCAGTTGCGTCCTCGCCTCCCGGTTGTACATCAGCGAGTACGGCGTCACTCCTGTGGTCATGTGCCTTCGTGTGTTGTACGCTGTCACACAGGTCGCAAGGTTCCGCTTCCATTCCTTCTGGTCACTGCATGATGTCCTGAGCATTGTTTCCAGTGAGCGTATTGCTCTTTCCGCGAGTCCGTTTCCTTGATGATGATACGGCGAAGCAATGTGGTGCTCCACCGCGGCGGTCCTGCAGAAAGCCTTAAACTCGCGGCTGTCAAACTGTGTGCCGCCATCAGTCGTCAGCATTTTTGGTGCTCCGTAGCGAGCAAACACTGCAGCGAGCCATTCTGCAATCGTCTTTGCTCGCGTATCCGGCAAAGCAGCTGCCTCAATCCACTTGCTGAACGAGTCTTGCAGCACAGCAATGTGTGTGCAACCGTCCGACTCCGTCAACGGCCCACACAAGTCTAGGTGCACTCCGCTCAAACACATCTTCACTTTCTAGGGCGATCATTTCCTCTCTAAAAGGCTCATCGTCATCTTTCTTCATCTGGCAACTGTCGCAGTTTTTCAGATGGCCCTTCAGCTGTTCTTTCCAGTGTGGCCAGTAGAATCGTTCACGGATCACCTCGGCACATTTGAAAAATCCGAGGTGTCCTTCGTCGTCGTGCACTTTTTTGAAGATCGTTTCTTTTTCGTCGTCATCGTCGATGCATAGCCTCTCGCGTCCGTCTTCGACCAAAAACACCTTGTCTCCTTTTCTCTCGAATCTCTTTGGATCACGTTCCATCAGTGAGGCCAACGTGTCTGATGGCTTGGCGCGAATGAGGCCCACCTGGATCCGACTGAGGGCATCTGCCAAGAAGTTGTCGTTCCCCTTGACGTAGTCGATGCCCTCGATGTCGAATTCCATCAACCGGAGCGCCCAACGTCCAAGTTTGCCTGGTACATCGATCTTGCTGATCAGCCACTGCAGCGGTCGGTGATCCGTTTCAATCCTGAATTGTCTGCCGTACCAGCAAATGTTCCCACTTTTCACGCCCGAGATTGCTGTCCCTTACAGTTTTTGGTCCGCCTCGAACCGCCCCGCGGATCGCCGGGCGGGAGAGTGTCAAGGAAAATCTTGAGGAGTGACCTCTGACTCGAAGTTCTCAAGGGTTCGACCGCTGACGCAGCCGGCCCCAGCACACAACGCCTTTTGACCCTGAGGGAGAAACCTTTCTAGGCGCGGACCTTTCAGTACGCGACAGAGTTCACCCCCAGGGAAACTTCTAGAAGCGTGCCCGCTGCAGGCATATAAGCCACCCCGGAGACATCCACACACAACGCTTTTCACCTTCACACCGGGGCACATTCCCCGCCCCCAACATCGCCTGATGAGCCGCGGCCCCCGGGCCTTTAAGCTCCCGTTGGGGGACTCGCCCCCCCCCCTTTTTGGCCCCAAGTAAAACGGTGCCACCTCCCTACACATACCATTTACCCCATTCCCAATTTTTTATATATATCCCGACAATAAAAATTTTAGGGTTCGACATTCAAAAAACCCCCCCCCCCCTCTTTTCCCCCGCCTAATCCACCCCTCGCGCCGTCCCCCAAATCGCGGGGGAAAAAATTTCGCGCAATGGTGATGATGATGATGATACAGTCGAGTTGGCCCCCGATCAGAGAAGATCCGGTCAATACGGTCAAGTAGAACTGTTTTAAAAGTTAAAAAACGCAGCCAAAACTTTTCGATTAGCCACTTTCTGGGATCTGGATTTTGGAATCACCACTTTGCGGCATTTACTACACTTCCCACTTTCACTAAACACAACCAGTTTTATCCACTAATTATCCTCTTTTTCATTTTTTCTTTTGCAGGCAAACGCAGCCAATTCGCTCCTATCCAGTGCACCGCCTGACGGCGGCCTGCTCGCCTCCAAGTGGGCTGGAGTTTCGCGTTTGGAAGCCGTCGATTTGCCCGTTCCAGGCACTGGAAATGGAGTGGGAGGAGGAGGGTGGTGGAATAGGTGGCTCCAACTGCGCCAGAACGTCCACTACTCGAGCAGCTTTGCGGCGGCCAAGGCGGCGCGGGGCGGCGCCAACAGCAACGCCGTCCGCCAGTACCGCATCAAGTGCACCGCCTCCATGGAGAAGACCATCTACTCGGAGGTGACCGAGGTGCACCTGGGCACGTCCAAGCAAAGCTCCGGACTGCACCTGGCGGGAAGTAGTGCAGCAGCTGCTGGTGGTGGAAGAAGTAGTCATCACCAGTTAACGATGATGGGTAGTGTGAGGGAAGAAAGTAGAAAGAAAGAGTCATTTTTCTTGGATCAACCGTGTTGATTTGGTAGCTGAGAAAAGTGTAGTAGAGAAGTCCAGCAGCAGCACAGTAAGCACTAATGTCAGTGGCAGTTAGGACAAAAACGAGAAAATAAGACAGTGTCCAGCTTAGCTGAAAGCTAAAACTTGGAGCTGAAACTGGAGCGTCTGCCGAACAACAAAAACAAAAACAGGGTCTGCCGCCGCCTGTCAGCGTTTATCAAATCGGCGGCGGCTTTTCAATTTCAATTTAGAAAGCTGGCAAAGAAGGAAAGACAAGACGTAGTGTTAATGATTACTTTTTTGGTGGGCCTTTTCATTATTTTAAAATCCGCCGCCGCTGACCCTTACACTTTAATTAACTCGCCTCTGTCGAAACGAGGACTTCTTTAGCTAGCTTTTGTGTTCAAACCTCTTTCTTCATCTTGTGACTGACTGTCTCCTTCTCCTCTTTCAGCATCCATTCTCCTTCTTCATCTCGCCTACTTCGGCAGTTTCGCTAACTGGATTGGTGCGGCCACTTCGATGCTGTCGAGCAGAATCTCGTTCTAGGCTCGGCTCTGGGGGTGACGGCGACTTAAATCTGCGACTGTGTATGCTACTGTGTGTTAGCTGCTGCTGGTCAACAAATCTGCTGTCGTCGCTTGGTTGGCCTGCTGACAATGCTGCTAATGCTGCTTCAGTAAAAGAAGAAGAAAAATTCGATTTGAGCCCGTTAACGAAGTCGTTAGCAAATATGTTTTTAATTGAAGAGATGAAAAGCGAGAGGGAAGGCGGGAAAAGAGACTTTGCAAACTGATGTCATTTGACACTTTTCTCCTCTTTTCTTTCTGTCTTTTTCTGCCGCCTGTATATACGATTCGTACGATCTGAAGATGGAACAGGAAACACACACACACACACACTTTTTTTCATCATCTGTCCATTCCTGTCCATCTTGTTCTTGTTTGAAACACACACACACACACCGACACTCCAGCAACTGTTCACATCAGATCTGCCACCTACACATGGCCTTGAATTGTTTTGATTTCACTGTTTGTACTATACTATTCTCCCTCTCCCTCTCACTTCTCTGACTCCTGCTCTTTTGTACCATACCCGAAAAACACACAATCACGCTGACACACCCACTAAATGCTGTAATTATTTTTCTCTCTCATTCCATTTGATCATTTTCTTTCTTCGATTTTGCTTTTGTTGCCGACGTAAATCCTTATGTTAGTTTACTATACTAAATGTATAAAATACAAATAATATAAATATAAATGGTGATGATTACTAAAGTGGTGCATTTGGGTCTTTTGTATCTCTGCTTACTTGGAAAAGAAAGTTATTAATTTTCTGGTCAATTAATAAAAAGAGTAGATACTAAAAGTTCTCTTCAACGTTCCAGGCCCAAAAAACGTTCGTTTAAAAAGGAACAGGATAAATCATCAAAATTTGCACGAAATGCGGTACACTGTTACTGACACCACTCCCTATGCACTGTGCACATACCTGTACTTTCTTTTATTGAGCAGCTACGTTGTGAATGGTGGTGTTTTCAGGCCAAGGGAAGACTTAGACCTGTCCATCCATCTGAGAAAAAGTGCAAAAGGTTGATAAAAATTAAAAGTGTTAGCTTTAGTTTCTTACACATCCGGTTTGCTCGGCTCAGAATTGATGCTGTTCTTGGCATCTAAAAGTAAATTGGTTGAAAATATGGAAAACAAACTCCGAACAAGACCTACTCTTTAGATCCTCAATGAGCTTCCGACTGAGCTCGTATTGAGCGCTGCTTCGTTTTTGCGGTCCTCTTCGTCGTCTCCTTTGGTACGTGAGCGCGTCCATCGTCGAGAAGCCGAACCACTCGGCCTCATCGGGCGACAATCGTCACACAGTCGGTGTCTTTTTTGCGCATCTCACTTCTGTCCGCCTCATTTCTACAGGTCCTCTTCTTTACCAGCAGCGTCAGCAGCATCTCTCGGCAAAGTTGCAGCGCCAGCTGCGATTTAGATCTTGGCCGGTGGTTTCTAGTGGATAGTGAAAAAAATACAAGCGTCAGGTGATGTTTCAATTGGCCCAACATTCACATACATTAGAATGTAGCCACCAGGCAGTGGCGCTCTCAAACAGCGCCAATGTTTGCCAAGCTGATGAAGGTTTGAAGTGTTGCGAGAATCTCGTTTAACAGTACCGCCTTTTTAAGCTCAGGAAAGAAAGTATTTGGTCGACTAAAGGTTGGTTGAATAAATTAAAATCACTAAATATGATGATGAACTGTTGGTTGACTTGGGCCAATCGGTTGGGAAGTACTTTCGCGAATTAACGTAGGCCCTTGGACGATGCCCAGAGCCAGGCGGCCTTTTTTAGTAAAACCTCAATGGGACGCGTTCACGCAAAAGGGGAAGGAAAAAGAATCCAAATTTTCATCACTATTAGTAAAAAGAAATTGCCTTACCGGCCAAACTAGTTACCCGGAAGAATGGAGGGCGCCACGAGCAACCGCCGCTGTCAGCCGCAATGGGAAAAACAGTCAACTTTTCTGCGGGTTTTGTTGCTGGGAGCTGTGAGCTTTCTAAGCACAAACCGTTCAAACTCTTCAGAAAATATACAACATTTCTTTTTCATCTTATTGGCCAGCAATTTGCTTAGTACCAAATTTGAATTCATTGCCGCTCATGACTAGATTTGGCATAGAACTGGAAAGTATTGTGCAAGGTTTTAAAAGTAAAAATGAGATCATAAACAAAAGAAACGTTTAAAAACTGATCAATTGTGATAGGAATCGTATCGGCAATCAGTGCTGCATTTGAGGTGATTAGCAAAAAAAGTGTAACAATGAAAGAATCAGAGTAGCAATAAGAAAGTTAGTTAGCCGCGCTTTTCTTGTCTTAGTTTGCATTTTTGCAAATGGTGAACTGTTCAAGTTTTTCACCATGTCTTCCAATGATTCCAACTCTACCAACTTCGCTAAGTATGTTTACAAGCGATTGAAAAACGATGAAAAGGTAAGTCTCAAAGTCGTGTCAAAGACTTTTCAGTGCATTACGGAACAGTGTGTTCTACGACACTCAAAACTGTTTCCAAGCTTATTGTCAGTTTCAGGAACGGTGACAAATCATCATTGAAAAAAGAACTTTTTTTCCATTGATCAAAATGGAAAATTTTCAGTTGCAAAAAGGGTGCATTAATGTAAGCCAGCACAACCAGTGCTGTTGCCAATCGACCTACTTAAAAAAAGCATTGCTCCTATTACTACCACCATAAAGCTAGTTGTTGAAGATGACGATAACTACAAAGGTAATCTTGTTGACACCTACTTCGGTGAAGAGAGCAATGGCAATTGCAGGTGGATTGGCAAAAGCACTAGTTGAACTGGCTTTCATTAATGCATTTTTTCCGGCAACTGAAAGTCTTTCATTTTGATCAATGGAAAGAATGGTTCATTTTCCAGTGATGATTTGTTCACCATTTGCAAAAATGCAAACTAAGACAAGAAAAGCGCAGCTAACTAACTTTCTTATTGCTACTCTGATTCTTTCATTGTTACACTTTTTTTGCTAATCACCTAAAATGCAACACTGATTGCCGATACTATCATTGGCAAGTCAAATAATTCCTATCACAGTTGATCAGTTTTTAAACGTTTCTTTTGTTTATGATCTCATTTTTACTTTTAAAACCTTGCACAATATTTTCCAGTTCTTTGCCAAATCTAGTCGTGAACGGCAATGAATTGGTACTAAGCAAATTGCTGGCCAATAAGATGAAAAAGAAATATTGTAATATTTTCTGAAGAGTTTGAACAGGTTGTGCTTAGAAAGCTCACAGCTCATGCAGCACAAACACTGCAGAAAAGTTGACCGTTTTCCTCATTGCTGCTGACAGCGGCGGTTGCTCGTGGCGCCCTCCAGTTCGTTACCGGGTAACTAGTTTCGCCGGCTAAGGCAATTTCTTTTTACTAATACTTCAGATCGAAAAAGTCCGGCGGATGGTCGTGGACGCGCGTCGACAATTTCTGCAGCTCCGTCCGGTGGCGATAGTAGTGCTCCGGAAAGCGGCATATTGGAAAAGGCTCACGCCTGAGCTCGATTAAAACGGCCCATGATATTTCTGCGTTGTTCTTAAGATTCTATCGGGAGGTTGTTGTCAACACTCAGTGTTGAACACTGTTGTCCGTTTCCAAAGAGAAAACATGTGCTTTTTGTTTTTTATTTCTACCTTTCTTCAGTGACACGAGATGGCAGCACCGGCTGTGATCGTAATGATATCTGCTCGAAACTGAATCTGAACTGATTGCTGATTTCTAATGCTTAGAAGCAATCGACGTTTTTACTCGGACTATTCACTGAACCGAGTGGGAAACAGAAATAGGTGATAAACAATGTCAGCTAATATCAAACAAATGACTTTATTTACCAGTTTCCTACTGCAAATTTTTTTAACCATTCGACAATTTATAAGAAAAAATTTCCCAACGTAACCAATATGGAACGACGCTTTTGATCAGACGACATTAAGCTACTGCCAATTAGGTAGCTTCGTTCACTGGTCATTCTTTTAGAAAAGAACTCAGAAATTGGCCTGTGGATCACCGCTGGTCAGACAGTTTAAAAACTGTTCAGTGTTGATTTTTAGTTTTTAGCCCTTAAAACAATCAATAAAGATGGTACTGTAGCAACTAGGACTTGGACAGTCGCTCCAATCCTCTGAAGCAGTCTCTCTCTGGTTTGCACTCATCTTGCACTTTTATCGCACTTTAACTCTTTCGCTAGCCAAAACAGAAGCTGACTCAGAGAACGCTCTGACTCAGAGGAAGTACAGTCACTAGTACTTCGCTAATGAGCAGCGATTGCAGTACGCACCCAAAGAGAGTTAACAACGACACTTCAAGGACACTACATCGACACTGCAACGACACCGCAATTAGCATTGTTTTAGTCAGGCTCAAACGTTCGCTTAACGAACGTTTGCTCAACGTACAGTCATGCTCGAGCGATCACCCGACAAACGTTTACCCAACGTGGATATCCGTCCAAGCTTCGAGCACTCCGACAAGGACACGCAGTGCAAAAACAGCAGTGCTAACACTCGCACCTACTTACTCGCGTCCCGGTAAACACCACCGGTCATCACAGGAAGATGGTGATTCCTTTCACTTTACGTTCGTAACCAATAAAGGCCTCACAGCCACAAAAGCCATTTTGTCCCTTTGCTTGTTTAATGGAGTCACGTTAGCAGATCAACTTAACTTGGTCGGCTTCACGGCCGACCAACGATCTACAGTACAACACTAACTGGGTTTTTTAATTTTTTATTAATTTTTTTGGTATTTTGTCAATGAAGAAAAGTTACAAAAGTTAATTAGCAACAAGCGAAAAATTGTTGTAAAATCGGCTCATTTTGGGGGCCCTGTTTGTCTATTAGTAAGCTTCATTGAGATTTTTTTGTTTGTGTACTTAATGGTAAACAACTAGTGCCGAATCATTTAGTGTAGTGAAAAAAGACAAGTAGTAAAGATAGTTAAACTGGTAATCGACTGGTAAAGTTAAAACTACATGAGATTGCTTATGTAGTAGTGAGAGAGATAAAAAGTGAGAGTGTGACAATTAATGACAATTATAAGTCAGGGAGAGTAAAAGAGTGAAGTTTATGCTGTGTTCATGTGACAATGATGTGTCAATGCAGCTGGAACTACAAGGGAATAATAAAGATAGAGTATATTGAAAACCAAAAAGTACCTTATATTAAATTGGCCTAAGTAGTGGAAAATAGGGACACACAGAGCAAAGAAGTTCAAATAAAAAGTTGGCTAAAGGATTCATATAAAAAGAACATCGATAAGTTAATAGGTGTGACAATGGTAGTCGGATTTGTAGTTACGCAGGGGACATTTTTCGGCGTCAAAAGTGTAATCAGCAACCGAAGCAGCTCATTACGTTGTATTAATTTGAGCGCAGGTTTCGAACCGGTTCTAGAAAGTTATTTTTTACTCCACTACTTGTGCAGTTTTTGTGATTTTTAAAACAACTGATGTAATTAAAAACCATGCTGCACTTATTACATTGAAAGTCCCCTTTACGGTGGACATTTTCAAAATGACGCGAAATTCCATTTGAAGTTGTGAAAACTTTTTTGCAATTTGCACCTTTGCATTGCAACCTTTTGTTGTGATAGTTGTTCACATGCAGCTGGAGTTCAGAACTAAAAATAAAAGTTACAAATTAAGACTTAATTTTATGTCATAAAAACCAAATATCTTACTGTTTTTTAAACGATCTTTTTTGGCAATTTGGATCTTTGCTGAGACATTGAAACGCTCTGATCCCATGAGCTGTTTCAAGATGCTCTCTCAATTTTGTCTCGTTGGGAACTACTACATCACAGTATTTGCCCAAGGCACTGATGTATTCATTGCAGAAGAGTTGAAGTACGACCACGCGAGAATTGTGCTGACTGATGTCAGCATTCTTTCCGTTCTGTATAATTGGGCGATAGACAGGTACCTGACTAGGTCCTTCAGTTGCAGTCGAAACAGAAAAAGCTGGCTGAATGTTGTTGAGAGTATTGGAGTCATGACGACGTGCACTACTGAAAAAACTCACAAGAGCACTTATTGTTCGAAGTCGATGCTCGCGTTCAATTTTCAATAGTTCTTGGCGATACACGAAATCATTGTTAGTTAGTTCGTCATTATATGCTCTCATTATGTCTCCTGAATATACATAAGTTTCCACATGATATCTTGAGAAATGAGATTGAATTGACACACGGAGCATTGTGGGTTACCTCCCGCTGTATAAGGAATAACAGACATGCTGTTTGTTGCAGTGCAAACAGAAAAGTGCGATGTTATGAGTTTGTAGTCTGGGTTTGAAAACTGTTTTTCAAGTCGTGCTGCGAAATTTTAGTTTCATAAAAATAGTAGTAGTCGATTATTCTCCAAGATAACACGAGATGTAAAACAGTTAAGCCCTGATACTATTAATTGTAATTAATTTAATTGAAAAGTTTTAGCCCATAGAAGAAATAAAAATGTTATTTTGGATGAAAAAAGCAAGTCACGTTGACTGGTAAAATGTTTTTCAGGTTGGGTTGTAGTTAGTGTGAAGTTATCAGCTGATAACGACAAAAGTCAAATGCTCAAAGCATAAGATTATTATTAGAAAAGTTGAAATGAGTTTAAAAAGTTTGTGGTGGTAGTGTCGCATTTTTTTTATGCTTAGCTTTGTTGAAGAGAGGACGAGTATTTTGACATATATAAAGCAAATGTGTTTAGGTGTTTCGTCTTTGTGTGGTAGGTCATTTTTTTCTATAGTCTAAACCTAGCAAAGATATTGCTTGCAGCTTATAAAAGGGTTGGGTTTATTTCGAGGGTACTTTACAAAAGTGAACAATCTAGAATTGCCTCTCCTTTTTTAAACAGAGGAGGGTGGATTATTGTAGTCTTATGCTCCAAACAGGGAGGTGGTTTTGTTATGACTTATTTTGCCTCTTCTTTTGTAAACAGAGGAGGGAGGATTTTGCAACCAATGAACAATTGTGCCAGCGTTCATTTCTTTTGCTAGTGCTTCTTCTTTTGTAAACAGAGGAGGGAGGATTTTGTAGTCAATGAAAAAATGTGATAGCGTTCTTTGTCTGCTAGTGCCTCTTCTTTTGTAGACAGAGGAGGGAGGATTTTGCAACCAATGAACAATTCTGCCAACGTTCATTTCTTTTGCTAGTGTTTTTTCCTTTTTAAACAGAGGAAGGTAGATTTTGTAGTCAATGAACAATTGTGCCAACGTTCATTTCTTTTGCTAATGTTTTTTCCTTTTTAAACAGAGGAGGGTGGATTTTGTAGTCAATGAAAAAATGTGATAGCATTCTTTGTTTGTTAGTGCCTCTTTCTTTGTAGACAGAGAGGGAGGATTTTGTAACCAATAAAAAATTGTGCCAGCGCTCATTTCTTTTGCTAGTGCTTCTTCTTTTGTAGACAAAGGAGGGAGGATTTTGTAGTCAATGAAGAAATGTGCCAGCTTTCATTAAGCAAGATTTTTTTAAAAAAACTTTATTAAAATGTCGGTTTGTGTCCGTCTGTCTGTCTATTTGTCTTTGACGTGTTGAAAAACCATTTCCCATTATCTAATTTTGCCCAAACATGACACAAAAATCACATTAATTTTAACAAATATTTAAACAACCGAGTTTGAGTTTTACAACCAATAGATCCCTAGACACAGGAACCCAAAAAATGCATGGTCAACAGTGGGAAAAACACGGAGAACAGTAGCTGCGTGTTGTGAAGTGTGTGTAACACAGTGAAGAAAGAGAAACATGCAAGAAAGAATGCGCGCTTGTCGCTACAAAAAAAATGTAAACTAGTTACGGTCCCTTTTGCGGAGAGCGCTACCATTCACTTCACTATAAAAACAGAGTTTTTCTTTTTATTTGCAGCTAATGTATTTGCTCAGCACAGTGATTGCATATGCATTCCGGAACAGTGCACGGAAAAAGGCGGCGAGGTTTGCACAACTTAGTTTGTTTTGTTTGCAAGGCCTGTAACAACGGAAGTTGACAATGGTCAAATCATTTCAAAAATTGGCGGTTTAGATTTTTATGTTTGTTAGCGGTGCACAGATAAAATCCGCAAAGGAGGTAACAAAAATTAAGAATTTTTTAAACTTAAAACTAAAATCTGAAATTTTTTCTGTAGATTCAGCTCGCTAAGATGACCAAAAAGTTAAAAAACGCTAAGTGCGGCCATTTTTTTAAAGGTTTCGAAATGGCGTTCGAAGTTGGCTAAAAATGCATTGAAATGTGTTACGCTGCCCAGAACAGCGCCCCTACCGGCATTTTGCACATTTCTGTTGCTGGCAATGAACGGCACTGTGCTTGCCTGCGTAACACATTTCAATGCATTTTTGGTCACCTTTGGACGCCATTTTGGAACCTTTAAAAAATAACCGCACTTGGCTTTTTTAACTCTTTGGTCATCTTAGCGAGAAACTACAGAAAAAATTTCAAATTTTAGTTTTAAGTTTGAAAAATTTCTTGTTTTTTGTTACCTTCTTTTACGCGACTTGACCACTTGACAGAAGTTGACAGTGGTCGAATCGCGTCAGACATCTGCGGTAAAAAATTGCAAGGTCCTGGCTATGAATTGCTGAAATTCACAAAGTTTTAGCGGTGCATTCAAAAAAGTTTTGTTGAAGTACTAGCTTTCTAGACTCCCATTTGTTTTTGCTAGTGCCTCTTCCTTTGAAGTCAAAGTATCCTCCGAGTCAGTTTCTAGATCTGCTCTGCCTGGAGGTTACATTCAAACTTTTGCTGCGAGCGGCACCGTGCTCTGTTTAATGACTGCCCGTTTGGGGGCGCTCGCCACAAATAGAAAGATCGAGAAATAACTACAAATATTGCCGCTAATCGGCTAGAATGTAAATAAGAACTAGATAGAATAAATTCCATAAATAGGGGCCAGATAGGGAAATAAATAAGATTAAATGAACGAATAAATGATACGGTCGTTTGTGTAACAATAAAATTCTGTTTAATTTTCAAATTAAAAAGTTTTAAAACAACTGCGTCATCAAAACTTACCAAACTGAAAACGGGATACCGTAGCGCTGCGACGGTGAGTGTGTGTACTAAAATTCATCGGGGGACGATTTTTTCTTCTCAACGTAAATCAGTGTAAAATGGTTCATTTTCAAATAAAGATTAATAAATGTTACCAATGTCTTTTTGTTTTGAACAAGGTGTAATGGCTAGGGCCCTAGCCCCTACAAATGCTCTCTCTGCCCTGTTCCGTCACTGGCTGACCTTCCGGACAGTCGCTTACTCGTCGTCATTACCAAGAAGCGCATCGAGCTGCCTCATGTGTCCAATGCACATCGCACACATTCCTCAGCTCTCTACAGCAGCAATTCAGACATAACATCCGCAGCACTCTCCTGCACAAGCAAGCCAGCAGTCAGCACTGTGAACATCCAGCTGCCTCACCCTTTGTGCACTGCCAGCTGCATCTCTGCAGCACTGAAGCGCAGTGCTCACCAATGTGACATCGCCTGGTAACTAGCGTCACTTCCGTCGCTACTGTCATCATGCTCCCTGCTCGCATTGGCTTCGCAGCCCATCGCTGATTCACCATCACACACCGCTGATTTGTCTACCCACTATTTAACCGACTGGCTGATCGCCACTCGATAGGCAGTCACCTCAGGCACTTCACCATCTTTCTCCCGCGCTGTGCCTGCCGGCACAACGCCGGATCGGCACCTCACTCTCTGCTCGCTCTCATTGCTCTGTACGCCCTTCTTGTCTCAGTTCCAATAAAGGCATCCGCCATAAAAGCTCAGACACACCCGTTAGTGTACAGGTCCTTGACCGCCTGCACTTCATCCACTTCACTGGGGACTCGTGCACTACAAAGGTCTCATTTTACGCAGAAAGACTTCTAGTTTGACATATATTTAAAATAGATTTTTGGCCGTTTAAAACTAGATTAAACAACATATTAAAAAGTTGTGCTTTTTGCTGTTTTTGAAAAGAGTGATCACAACATTAGCTCCATTTTTTTCGCAGTTGAAAATAATATCAAATGATACATTTTTGGAAAGGTAATTTTGAGTTAATTGCACATAAAAAATATCAGAGTGAGGCACCTTCTAGTTTTTGAGATAAAATAAGTGAGAGAGAGAGAAAAAAAATTGCTATTGGGCGCGTTAAAAAATGACAGCGATAGTTTGGGCAGCAATTTTAAGGAGCTATGCGTGAGTTTGCAGAAAAGCCAGTGAAATGAAAAGGCTGTAGCGGCCATGGCCAAACCTCCACACAACTCCTTGCCTAGCGCGGTTTGCACTCATCTTGTTTTTGCCTTTTCATCACATTTCAATTTCTTTGCTAGCCGACACACATAAGTTGATTCAAAAGAGCACTCTGACTCAAAAGCAGTACATTGTTATTGTCACTACCAGAGTCCACGGAAAGAGAACACAAAGGGCACGCTCTCCGTTGAGCGAGCCAGTAGGAAGGGCACAGAAAGGGCACGAGTTGGCTCATGTGCGTTTTTAGTGGGTCACACGCAATAAACAGCAAGCCCTGCTGAAGTTTATCGGGCATGCTGTATTCCAATATCTAAGGGGAATTGTCTTGAGTTTTTAAAAAGTCTGGTGTAGAGGATCGTTGGTCGGCCGTGTGGCCGACCAAGTCAAGTTGATCTGCTAACGTGACTCTTTTGGACAGGCAAAATGGCTTTTGGTGGCTGTGAAGCCTTTATTGGTAACTGTCAAAGAATTTTCCTTGAGGTGATGACCTCTGACGAGGCCTTTCGAAAAGGCTCCAGAGCATGGAGCGGCGGCTGGTTGAGTCATCGCCTGGCTGCTGCTCAGCACCTTGCTTGTGAGCCATCGGATGAATGATCGCATCAATGATCGCATCAATGGCACACTCTTTAATCTCGATAAGACAAAAGATAAAAACACAAAAATAAACAATTTTTTTCTAAATAAAGCAGTAGATCATAAAGGTTATTTAATATTTTGATGAAGTGTTAGATTGGAGTTTTGCCTTCGATGATGCTGGTTAAATCTACAAGAGGTCAGCACTGCGATGTTTTGGTTGCACCAAAAATCTTTTTGTTTGCCTCAATTTTGACGTCTTTGTCGGTGCATCGGTTTCACGTCGTAAGATTCAAATTATGGTCTTTTACCTTGGTTAATTTTTGTTCATTGACAGCCTCAGCAAGTATCTCGAGCACATTTACAACAATGGCCTGGCGATCACACGGAAAAACTCACCAAGAGCTGATTGCCAATCTCAAAAGTAAGCCAGTGCCACTGTTTGACTGTCACTTTGCAACTTTTGCCTTCTTTTGTTTGTAAAACACATTAGAAAATGGCATCATTTCGGATGCTCGCGTGGAGAGGGCAATGCTGGGCGTAGATCGAGGCAACTTTGTTTCGAACAACAAAAAGTACGACGACACACCCATGGCAATCGGCTTTGGTGCCACCATCAGTGCACCGCACATGGTAATCACTGACACCAGCGCCAGCACTGACTAACTTTGATTCTGTTTTGGAACACATAAACTAGCACGCCTACGCTTTGGAGCTACTGAAAGACCACCTGAAAGAAGGTAGTTGCTGTAGAAGGGAGTTTTTTGCGCCATCAAAAAATGCCAACTCAACAACCTTTCTTCTCCTTCTTTTACTTTACTTAATCATCATTCCAGGAGAGCGAGCACTGGACGTCGGATCAGGATCTGGCTACCTGACCGCCTGCATGGCTCTAATGGTAAGTCACTCAATTGTTACAGCCTCGGTAGTTACTGTTTATACTTATTCGTCAAGGTGGGAACGACTGGCCTCGCCGTGGGCATTGAGCACTTTCCGCAGCTACTGAACGAGTCCATTGAGAACATCACCTCGGGCAATGCTGACCTGCTCAAGTCGAAGCGCATCATCCTGCAGGTGGGCGACGGTCGCAAGGGCTGTCCCGAGCACGCCCCCTACAATGCCATTCACGTCGGCGCGGCGGCACCGACGCTTCCTAATGCGGTAATCTCATCTTAGAGATCTTGATCAGAGTAGAATAGGATAGGATAGGAGAATAAAATCATCATCATCATCACATTTCTAACTCCTTAAACCTCTGTTAGCTTGTAGAGCAGCTAAAGCCTGGCGGCCGACTGATTATTCCCATTGGCGAACGAAATGGCGAGCAGAACCTGGAGCAGATTGACAAGACGGTCGACGGGACGATTGTCCGGCAGAAGTGATGGGCGTCATGTACGTGCCGCTGACTGACAAGGAAAGCAGTACCGTGCATCTTAGGAAAGAGTAGTGACTGTCTTCTACCATCGTCCCTTATCGTCTCCTTCCAGCGCGCACACCTACTCAACACAACACTTTTCTTGCACGTGCATGATTTTTTCTCTCTTTTTTGCTTTGATTTCTCTTATTTGAGTGTTTTATGTACAGTTTCTTTTAGTTCCCACTAGTTCTAGCCGTACCATTTTCTGTTAGAGGCACTTGAATATCTTGATGAAGACCTCATTCGGAAGATGGTGTGCCATGATCAGCCGGAGCCGCTCCAGGTACTGCTTAATGATCAGTGAATTACCGCCATACTGAGTGCTGTCTCGAATGTACTTGGCAATGTCGTGCAGCACATAGGACATTTCCCAGTTTTTCATCAGTCGAGCCACCTCCGACGTGTAGGCAAAGGGCTTCTGTGGCAAGATCTCATTGTTGGAGATTAATGTGATGATCCTGGATGGCGATGAATTAATACTTTTAATAAAAACAAATAGAGTAGTACACAAGGCACATACCTTTGAACGTGTTGAATGTTTTGCTCTCTAAACTCGGCCGTCGCCAGCGAAGATGCGAGATTGGCCCGCTGCACATTGATCAGGGACCTGATGATCACCAGACAGTGCTTCAGGTACTGGCCCTTGCTGATGATTTCGCAAATGTTCCAGAGAACGGGCTTCTCATCAAACAGCCGTGATATGAGAAGATCCTTTTCAAATGTCATCTGAAAAGCAGCAATTTACACCTGTTAGTCATAGTAAAGAGATAGAGGAAAGAGCTTCCACACACGCTTACCCTCAGGTGCTGAATCTGCCCGTCCTTTGGGTCCTCGTCGAGCATCCACGGGGCGTCATTGAGCAGCAGCTCGCTGGACATTGAGCTGACGAAGTTCCTGGAGAACATGTCCCGGTTCCTGACGCAGCTCTGCAGCAGGTCAATCAGCAGCTGCTTGTTCAGGCCGGCGCACCGGTTCACCACCGTCTCCCGTCTCCGGTTGGCCTTGCAGAAGGGCAGCAGCCTGATCTTCTTCACCTTGTGCACGTGGCCGTACTTGAGAAAGTTCTCATCGAGCAGCACCTTCTCGTAGCCACTGGAGAGGCCATTGCTGACGGCGTACTCGTCCTGGAAGAGCTCACTCTTTGCCTGAATAAAGTCCAGCAGGTACCGCGAGATGATGTACTCATTGTCGGGCAGGGCGACGCTCAGGTAGGAGAGCAGCCGCTGGCAGACGACGATGGAGCGCACCACCACCGTCAGGTACCGCGTGTCACTCGCCTCGGCCATCAACTCGAAGAAGGTGTCCACCAGGCTGATGCACAGCGAGTACTGGTGCCGGTTGAATAGCTTCTGATTGCTCTCAAAGAGCTTGCTGAGAATCTTCAGAATGAAGTACTTCCGAAAGGTGCTCTCGTAGCGGTCAAAGGACTTTTGGCGAAGGAAGGCAATCAGATCGGCGGTGTCCAGCGTGATGGCGTGCGTCTCGATGAACTCGCTCATGAACGCCCAGTAGATGAGCCTCTTGGGAAAGTACAGCTTCAGCGTGTCCTTGATGCAGTTTTGCACCGTGTTGAAGCCAAAGTGAAGGCGCAGTGAGTTGAAGAGGGGCGCCAGAAGAGGGTTCAGCTTTACGTCTTCAAAGTTAAGCAAACTGATCTCGTACGTGGAGAAGTTCATTAAATTGTGGAACACCTCGGTGATGAACTCGCTGCCGTAGCAGATGCAGATCAAGTTCAGCAGACGAAGCTGAAGTTTCTTCAGCGAGGTGTTTCGTGCTATTGAAGGGTGGGCAATCAGTTGCTGTACGTTGTTTCGAAGCAGTGAAATGATGGGAAATGTATCGTCAAAGGCGGCATTTTTAGCCTCGTAGACGTAGGCGTGAATTTGCCTGGTCACCCGGTTCATAATGTTAAGAATTCGATTGCATAGTGTATCGCTTCGCTGTGGATGGACCACCAGATCAAATGATAGTTTGAGAAAGTCGAAAGCATTTGGAGCATTGAGAACGCAGTAGATGATGTAGTCGTCAATTTCATTGGAAGTATGAGATTCGGCCAGTTTGTTGAGACTTTCTATGTCCACTGTAACAAATAAAAAGAACAAATTAGATCTACAGCTCAAGTTTTTGGCAAGGTGGACAACCACTACTTTACCTTTCTTAACGACATCATACGCCAGCATATCTAAAAGCGGCTTTGAGTTGGTGCACAGCTTTAAGAGCAAGGGCAAGTTTGACTTGGAACAGTTGACAATAGCCTGGGGATTGTGCTCCGAGACATACGAGAGGATGAATGTGGTCGAAAATGAGGAAGAATCAATGATCAGCTCTTCGATGTACTTTGTCAAATCAAAACTGTGTGACATGTTGGTGCACAGATGAGCGAGAACCCAGTCAGAAAAGGGCGAGTACTTGATGAGACGATCGACCAGTGTTTTGGCGTCGATTTTGTTGGTACAGGCACTGGTTAGGATGACTCGAAGAAGCATTTGCATGGCCTGACACTGCAGCCAGAATCCCAGGGCAGTCATTAGAATGAGGTGATCTGATTTGGTTGAGTTGATTGGGCGATCATTTTGATTGGCAAAGTAGATGTTATACGTTCGGCTCATTTCGGAGACTAACTCTAGAGCCCAGTCTGATATGCTTGCAGTTAGTTCAGGATTCTCATTGGCTTCTTGTAGCTCCACAAAGATGTCCGTCAGAGTGCTTATGTGCATGTCAAGTGCGCCGATGATAATCGAAATGTCGCTTTCCTTTTGATTGCCTGGAAGTTCGCCTGCCTCAAGGTCCATCTCTTCGGCCTCTCTACTAGGACTTGACGGGCCATCTTCATCAATCTTTTTATCTTCTTCAGTTGTGTCTTTTTCCTCCTTTACCTTAATTTTGACGGCGTCATTTGCTTCAATCAACGCCTGGACGAACCTCGGCAGGTATTCAGGAATAATGTCCACCAAAGCCAAGGAATTTTTCCCGTGATTTTGACTGTACAGGAGGCAGTACTCAAAGAGAAGTTTTCTGTAGAACTTCAGCACTGCCAAGCGCGAAGATGGACACTCTTTGAGCAGTGTCATCGAGGCGACCATCACATCGTCGACTGGAATCGCCTTTCCCTCGCAGACAAATTCCATAAACGTCTTCAGATGAGAGAACAGGCTGACGCTTTCACTTTGCAGTTCCATGTTGAAGATAGAAGGTAGATGGTTTGAAGGTGAAATCAATCAATCAGATGATGCTTTCAAAATTAGGGAACTGCAAAAGCAGCCACATTCACAACAAAAACAATAAAGCGACGGCAGCGGCACTGCAGCAGCAGCGGCAGCTGCACCGGCTCGAGCCTATTCATCGACTCAGTGATGCAGATTACTTTCATTTGGCGGCCAAATTTTGGCAAATTTTGGCCCAATTCTTGCATTTCAACCCTGTTGTTCCAAAAAACAAACAACTTATTCTGTAAGCTCTTTATTCAGTCTGGCAATGATCATGTGAAGGTAAAACTGCCGGTACTTTGGCGGCAGCTTGGACAGGTGCTTCAGCGCCTTGTCGACGTTGCTGTAGGCGTCCGCTGCCGGGATCAGGTCCTTGTTGCCGTACACGTCTGTCCGATTGTAGAACGCCGCCAGCTGGCGGTCCTTCCAGAAGAAGTTGACGCCAATGGAGAACTGCAAGGCCTTGGTGGTGTGGAACCACAGTGCCGGTATGAAGATGGCATCACCCTCGCCGAGGTGGCAGTCCAGCCGGGTGGCCTGTGAAAAGAGCGGATACTCCGCCTCGATGTTCTCCTGATCGAGATCGGCAATCTCCGATTGTCGCCGCGAATGTACAGAAAGGGCGCATCGGAGGGGGGAAACAGCGTGACACGCTTCTCGCCCTTCACCTGAAGCAGAATGTTGTCGACCATGTCGTAGTGCGTCCACACCACCAGCTCCTTCGAAGAGATGCGAAAGACGCTGGAGAAGAGGTGCCGTTTAGTGCACTTGGTGGTGCCTTCCTCCTCACAGTCAATGTCCGTGCAGAAGTTGGCGAACGGGGGCATCACCAGATCGTCGGCAATCTGCGGAAAGTGCTTCTGAATGTCGGCCACGTCTCGCCCTCGCTTATCGACACCAATCGATCGCAGGTACAGGTACTGCTGATCACCATCGGGGTGGGCGCACTTCTGCAGAAACTCTCCAAAGTTTTGCGTCTCATAGCGAAAGTTTTTTGTCAGAAAGTTCAGCACTGGCTCCTCAGAGACGTGCACCTTCACTGATGAACCATTTAGCTTACTGGACAGGTACTCCAGCGTTCCACTTTTGAAGGCAGCTACCAAAGTGGCAGTCGGAGATGATGAAGGGAAAATCCTGATTAAGGGGAGTAGAATTATTTGATGATTGTGTTGTGACTATTCAATTGACAGTGCTTACCTGTGAAACTAGGTCATCAAATTGCCCTTGATCGAGATTGCTGTACGACTGAACTTGAGCCATGCTGGAAGCAACAAATCAGTTCCCCTTTTTGTTGATAAATAAAAACAAATTCACGTGCAAAACTTTTGATGGCAGTGCTCCGGTCCTGACATCTACCAACACAGAAACGTAAATTGCAAAAAGCGACTTCTTAAAAATATTTTAAATTCCAAATTATTTATTGATGGGCATGAAATTGGATGGCAAATAAGTTACAGGTTGATAAGTTAAGTCGTAGTGAAAGCGGGTAAAAAAGGATTGAAGTTAAATGCACAGCAGAGTGATCTGAAATGAATGTTAAATGATTGGTGGGGAATGGATGTCAATGGTTTGACCAAAAAATTGGCTCCAGGATGTACATCTGTTTCATCTCTCCTTGAGAAGCAGCCTCTCAAAGTACCCCTCAGGCGGATCGACGATGTACTCCGACTTGAAGCACTGCGAAACAATGCCAAACATTTTGTCGCAGTAACTCTTCGTCAGGCTGTACATGCGGGCACGACACATTGCACCATTGTGTCCTAAAAATGAAGAGCAAGAAGGGAAGAAGTAAACACACTGAAAATATCAGCAGAAGCATCACTTACGGGGAATTCCAACAAAGACAAAATCAACCTCTGTCCGGTCCTTGAGATTGAAGAAGACGTTGAACAGTCTGCGGGCGTCCTCCACTGGCACAATGGCCACTGGATCAGGCCGCTGGAGGGAGAAGCCAATGGCGGCCGCCCGGTCGGTCATCCGCTTCACAAACCGTCGGAGGTCCTCCAGAGAGACGGTGTCGTCATAGCAGAAGACGCCCCACTTCAGCGACACCTCCTGTTGCCCATGGCTACTTTGGGAGCGTGAGCTGTACCGCCGTAGAGAGAAGAGGACGCGTCCGAGAAAAGATAACGGATTGTAGTTGAGGTGATTAGCTGATGTGTCGGCATGATGAATATCGGGTTCGCTGACCACCTCCTCCTCTCCGACCTTTTCACTCTGGTTGCTGGTGGCAGTGTCCGACGCTTTCAGCATCAGCTTTCGCTCGGCTCTGTACCAGATTTTGAGGCGGCTAAGGTGCAGACTAGAAGAGGGGAGGAAAGAAAGCTCTCGTTGCTGTTGAGCGTTTCCGACAAGGCCAAACTTGGTCAGGTGGACAGCTGAGACGTGGTCACTGATGAAGACGGTGAATCGAGCCTCAGGTGGTGATCTAGAGTTGATGCAGTTGGAAGGAGCCAGAAGCTTTCTCTGCTTGCCAGTAGTCATGGTGTTCCTGGTGCCCAGGATAAAGCGAAGGATGCTCTCAAGGATGGCAAGGGTCAGATCACGCTGATTGCTGAGGTCAGCTTTGTTGGGGCTGGCAAGTTTATGATGATCACCCTCACGACAACCAGTTCTACTAGATGGACCCGGGCGATAAAGTTCACCACCTGGCCAGTGGGCGCAATTGTGAGCTTCACCAGAAGGTCAATGACGATGTGACCACGGAATGGGGTGAACTGGGTAAGCTTTGAGGCGCAGAAGCTCCTCAGTCCGTCCTGGACGGCATGGCGCACGCCGACGAGGGTGTCATTGGGCGGGAACATCTGGTTGATCACTGAGGTGCTGTTGCTGCTATTGGCTTCTGGCAATGGTCGCTCTCTGATGACAATGTCGTACTGGTGGACCGAGTGGTTCTCTTCAAAGCTGGTGGTCTTGGTCAGTCTGTAGTAGTTGGCCAGCAGTTTGATGAGACGGCCTTCTTCGTCGGTTTTGCCCGCCGGCCATTTAGTTCTGGCCGCATTCTGATGACAATCCATTGAGAAACCTGTAAAACGATGGCAAATCAGAAAGAGTTTACTAGTCAGCTCAGGGAGTCAACAACAGCTGGTACTCACAATGGTAGAAGACCATTTTAGAAGAAAGGGTTTTGGAAGAGGGAGATGTTTTCGAGTTTAGCAAATGAGCTAAGAACACGAGTGATGCTTGCCACTAGTTCTGGTGGAGCGAAAAGGTTGCCCTGACCCTGACATGACAGTGCCTGCTGATCAATTTGCTTCAGCGCTACAATTTATCTTTAGGCCAACGAATCAGTGGTCAAACTAAATGGCGACATTTTCTAATGAAAACCTAAACTTTAGTAAAAGCAGCGCTTGTACAAACTGTTGAAGTTGGAAAAGAGCGCCGATTTTTTTTGCTACCCGTGCTAACCAAACCGTCAGGGGGCGCTAGGTTTACCCGTTCTGAGTTGTTGTTTTTTGTAGAACATCCACCACCATCACCAGGATTCATCCACTTTGTATCCCGATCTAGCGGTGATCTTTAGAGTTCCCGAGGAACACACACACACCAGTCTCGGTCACCTCTTTTGTGTCTACCAGTATCTTCTACTAAAGGTCTTTTTCAGTTCAGCAGCTCGACTTACCGGAGAGATCGTACACTACCGAAGCACTCACCAGAGAGTTGTCAGTTTTGACAAATCCTCCAGTGTGTAAACAAGTCCCCCGACCATCATCATGCCAGGTCTACTGAAGACGAACGCCAAGGAAGAGGATGACTTGGACGATCAACAGTTACTTCGACAGCAACGGGACCGCTACAATGAAATTCGCCAGATTCTGCAGGAGATCCAAGCTTATCGGGCCAACAACGGCAACAACGGCCTAGCCGAGCCTCGATTCCTGCGAATGATGCGCGACGATCCCACGCTGATGCGGTCCCTGTTCAGGGCTCGCCAGCATATACTGCGAGAGCAGATGCAGCAGATGCAACAGCAAAATCAGCAACATCAACAGCAGCAGCAGAACCAGCAGGCGAACGAAGCGAATAACGCTGCTGCAGCCGCTGCCAATGACGGCAGCAACAACTCGGGCAACAATTCAGGCAATATGTAAAATTAAGTGACATGATCCGAACAGCACCAAATCACTGACATTGAGAGAATTAACGCAGACCAATTGTGATCATCACCCACTATAGCAAAACACGGTCTCTTGACAGACTCTAAAGAAACAATAACAGCAAACACAACTCCTCACCACAAAGATGACAAGCTCTGTAAAACAACTTGATCACCATCTCCACCATCACCAGCTGATAATGTACTTTACTCGGCTTATTATTTATTCTGACATTAAAAGCACAGTAGCTTCAGTCCACATCAGGTAAACTTTGGTAAAAATCATAATAATAATTAGAGGCAAGAGTGTGTGTGTGTGTGATTGTGAGTGTGATTGTGAGTGTTGAACGCCGCTGTAAAACATGTGCTGACTAGAAAGGCGTATCAAAACGTAAAAAATAAATAAAAATAAAATAAGAACAGTTTGGCTTGAGGCGGTAAAAGGAAGGTAAAAGGTAAAGGAAGGGCAAGAGGAAGGTAAGTAAAGGAAAAAGAGGGTTACAAAACAAAGCACAGCACTTTAACCAAGGGTACAAAGAGAAAGTGAGAGAGAGGAATACACAGAATGGATGAGGGTAAAGGTCAACAAGCCACACTGCTGCTGCTAAATGCTGATTGTCGTACGTGGTTAGTTTTTGCTGTAGTGCAGCGACGAGTGACTCTTGGTCATCGATTCCTTCGAGGGAGGACGCTGCATGGTGTCCTTTAGATTGTTCACTGAAGAAGGGGAAGAAGGTAAGGTCACAATGAATTTTAGAAGGGCACTTCAGCACTTACAGTCAATTAAATTGGCGGAAAATGGTCCCACACCGGGCCCAGGTGAGAAATGTGAGAGAAGTCAGTGGGCGCGCTGATTTGAATCTTTGTATTCTGTATTTGTTAAGAAAAAAATTGTCAATATTTCTAAAAGCACTTATTCCCTTTCCCCAATCAAGGCATACCTTTTTCAACTCGTTGACCTGCGAGCTAACATTCTTCTGATTCAAATTCTTAATTGTAAATGCCTTAATGTTGTCGCCTGAAAGTGCAAATGTGAACAGTCGGTTAGTCAGCGCAGTTTGCTGAGGAGCAACACCAGCACAAGCTTACCGCGAACTTTAATCTTGCTATCACTATCCACCACAATCTGCAAAATGTTAGGCATGTCTAGGGCATCGGTGACGCAGAATAAAATGCTGCACAAGGTGAATCAGATGGTCAGTGAAAAATGATTAATACTGCAGAGAGCACTCACTTGTCTCCAAAGGTCTGCAGCGGCTTGGTCGCCTTCAGGTTGATGGTCTGCACCCACTTGGTTTGCTCCACATTGAAGACGTCGATATGTGTCAGCGAGAAGATCAACAGGTAGGTGGTGTGGTAGTGGCACTATTGTGGCTGGAGGAACGCAGCACCGAGGCGTAGCACGGCTGCGAAGGGTACTGCAGCTCCACGCTGCGTGTTCGCTTGCCGTGATTGTCCACGTAGACACCGTAATCTGAAAAGAAGATAAACAAAAAACTAGATTAAACTTCTGCAAACAAATAAACAGCCAACCAAACTTACGCGCAAAGATGAGCAGCCACTCATTGTCGTCGATTGGCACACAGAGCAGCGGGTCGATGGTGTTCTGAATGAGGTAAATCAGATCAGGCGACTCCTGATTGACCAAGTCTGCAGGGTGGGGGAGGAGATTTATAAATGATGAGATATAAAGTCACTTTTACACAAAAGTAAGCAGAAAACTTACAGAGCGGCGTCTCGCTCCGGTTCACGTGGTAGACGATAAAGTTGGAGCTGGTGCCGACGGCAATTAGATTACCCCTGCAGCTGTTCAGCGTCTGAATGTTCACCGGCATCTGAATCTCGCGGTGCGGCGCGTAGCGTGCCTTCTTCCGCGTAATCTCAAAGATGTGCAGCGTCTTGCGGACGGCCACGGCGACGTAGGCGACGCCGGAGTCGTAGGCGACGGTGAAGGTGGTGGCATTCTTCGACTCGGCAATCTTGATCCACTCGATGTTCTCATTGTCGAGGGCGCGAATGGGAATCAGCTTGATGGCGCGCTGCTTCCCACTGAGCGCCACAATGAGCTGCTCCGACTGGACGTAGACGATGGCGTAGAAGCGCTTCGAGCTGCTCAGGCGGTGGTAGGCGTGAATGTCCAGGTCGCAGCAGATCATGCTGTCATCGCAGCCAATCAACAGGCGCGTCTCGTCGATCAGCGTGCAGCAGTAGACGTTGTTGATGTGCCGCAGGGCGTTCATCTGCACCATGTTCAACAGGTGGTAGTTGCGAAGAATCTGGTGAAGAGGAAAAGCGGTAAGTGACACAAGGTTCAAAATGAGTTTTAAGGTTTAAGTTAACTTACATTTCGGTGAGGTATCTTGTTGCGGCGAATGATGCGGTGCAGCTCCTGCAGTGCGTCAATCCACTTCCGCTTCTCGCTCTCCTTGTCGACCAGCATCAGCTGCGTGAAGATCTGCCGCCCGTCGCCCTCCGGGCCGCCAATCATTGAGGTAGTGATGCGAAAGATGCAGGGTATGTCCTTCGGCGAGGCGTGAATCACGTCGCTCTCCGTCACGTCGCTCACGCTGAAGTGCTCGTCTCTGAAGTTGGGGGAGGGGAAAAATTGGTTACAACAATTCTTAAACCCTAAAAGCACCCACCTCATATCGATGATGGTGTTCGCAGAAATGGAGGGCGGATTGATGAGCGGGTCAATGTTGGGCAGCGCCGAGTAGTTCAGGCCGGCGCTCTGCGCCTCGCCCGCGTTCATAATGTCGTAGAGGAAGAGCTTAAAGTCACACACCACCACGTACATGCGCACCCATCCCTTGCGCACGCCTCCCTTCGGCTTGGGAATCTTCACGTAGCCCTCGTAGGCGGTGCCGACGCCCTTCTGCGGGTCGATGCCCACCGGGCGCTGCTTCGACTCGTCAAAGGGACAGGGCGAGCCGAGGTCGACGCAACCGACGTGGCAGGCGTAGCCGCACACCTCGCACACGTAGCCCTGGCGCACCAGACCGATCATCAGCGAGGTGCAGATGTAGCACTTGAGGGGCGTGATAAAGGTCCGAATGATGAAGGAGTGGCCGAACTTGTTGTGGTAGTCAAAGTTGTCCTGGCTGGTGCTGCCGGTGGTGGCGGTGCTCAGCTCGTAGTGCTGCTGCTGGTGGGCACCACCACCTCCACCAATGAGACTTTGTCGCTTGCTGTTGCTGCCGTAATTGCTGTGATTGCTGAGCGCCGATGAGTGCTGCTGGAGGAGGGCACTGCTGCTTCGGCTGCCGCCACCTCCGCCCCCGCTCTTCTCAAGCATCAGGTACTCATTGAGCAGCGAGTTGCCGCGGTACTGGTCAGAGTCGCTTTCATTGTGGTCACTACTCCTTACACCGCCCACTGAGGTGTCGCCGCCGGTGGAGAGCGCCAGGTTGCTGCCCGACGTCTTGGCCTGCTGCTGCTGCTTCTTCAGCCGCGCCACCTCTCCCTTGGACTCATTCAGCTGAAAGAGAAGGCTGTCAAAGTCCTGCTGCAGCTTCGTCAGCTCCGACTGAATCTTCTGCTTCTCCGCCACCTCGATGTTCACCTGCACCTGCAGCATGTGCAGCTTCTGCTTGTCCTCCCGCACCGACCGTCGCTCCTGCCAGCTGGCGGGGTTGTTGTGGTTGGGGTTGATGGTGCCAGTGCCACCTCCTGCAGCACCTGAATCATTCTTCGACAGTGTTCCCGTTGCCGACGACAGTTCCTGAGCACTGTTGGGAATGACATTTTCGCCGCTGTTGTTGTTAGTACTTCCGCCACTGCCGCCGTTGCTGCTATTGGTAGCAATATCAGTATTAGTATTAGTCTGTACTCCTTGCTCGTTGTACCTCCTGTACCTCTTAACACTGAACTCCAGCGCCTCCACCATCTGCTCCATCTGCGTGCGGTGCTGCTGCTCCTCGGTGATGATCGCCGCCAGGTCCTTCAGCTCGCCCTCGCACTGGACGCTCTGCTCGCCAATGGCCTGCACCTGGCCGGTCAGCCGCTGGGCCCACTGCCTCGCCTGGGCGCACTCGCCCTTCAGCCCCTCGTTCTCCTCCTCCAGCGTCAGCACCTGCGCCTCCAGGTCGGCCACCCGCTTGAGGAAGAGCGTCTTCTCATTGCTCAGCATCTTACTCGACTCGGTGTCCACCTGCAGCTGCCGCTCCAGCAGCTCCAGCTTGTCCTGCAGCTCCTTCAGGCTGCTTTGATCTAAGGACATTTAGAAAAGCAGACGTCAATTAGGCACCGCAAAAACATGAGATCACCACCCCCTCCTTGCGTACCTTGCTTTCTGCCGATCTTCATCGTGTTCACCTCCGTCTGCAGGTTGGCAATCTCCTCCAGGTGGCCCCGCTTCGTCTTCTCGCAACTCCGTATCTGCACCCGCAGCTGCGAGTTCTTCTCAATCTGCTCGTCCAGCTCCTCCTCCTTGACGCGCAGCTTATCCGACAGGGTGTTCTTCTCCTTCTTAATTTCCGTCAGCAGCACCGACATTTCGCTCCACTCCTGCGTGGCCGCCTTCAGCCGGCTCTCCAGCAGGCTGATCTGCGCCTTCGTGTCGGCGTCCATCAGCGGTGAGGGTGCTGGTGAGGGCACCGGTGATGACGGGGCAGGCGATGAGGGTGGCGAGCTTTCAGCTAGGGCTTTAGCTGATGAAGGCGAAGGCTCAGCCGGCGCTTTGGCTGCCGCCGCCGCTGTTGCTGAGGAGACACTGCTGTCTTCGGCATTATCGTCCAGCTTTAGACTCTGCAGAATGGCCGACTGCAGCGACTTGTCCTCGTCGGTGGCCGCCTCGCTGGTGAAGGTGGCGGTGAAGCCGACAAAGGACAGCTCCAAATTGGCGTCCTGCTTGCCGGCAATGGCGGCGATGGGATTGTTGTTGATCGGCTTGATGTCCGAGGTGTCAAAGTTGGAGGTGTCCTCGGGGCCGGTGAAGGCGGGCCGATAGGGTGGCTCCTGGTAGCGCACCTGCTCCCAGTCGATGCCGGTGAACCAGGGATGACTCCGGAACTGGTCGATGGTCTTGTAGCGCGAGCTGCGGTCGGTGATCAGGTTCGATATTAGGTCCTTGGCCTCGTCCGTCACTTGGGCGTTCACAGGAAACTGTAGCGAAAAGAGAGGGAGGAAAAGCAGCAACAGAATTATAGAAACAGCAAAACAAAAAACATTAAACAGGTCATTAGTAGGAGCTGCCAAAAGTGCACTTACCTTAAAGTGAAATTTGTAATGGTTCATAATTTTGTAGTACGTCTCCACCAGTGACTCGGCGTAGAAGGGCGTCTCTCCGTAGAACGACTCGAAGATGACGATGCCCAGCGACCACCAGTCAGTTTCGTAGGAGTAGGGGATATCTGTGAGCAGAGGAACAAGAACAACAAAAACAATGAAAACAAAGCACTTTGTGCAGTGCAATAAATCACCAGCAATTACCGTGACTAGGTTTGCCCTCGATGACGGTTAGGATTTCAGGGGAAATATAATCGGGAGTTCCTACTGGCGTCGAGGTGTCAGATTTCACTGTGCTGGCCTGGTAATAATAATAATGTGGGGCAAATGAGAGAGAGAGAGAAAAGCAATTAATTAAATTTGCTGGTGTGTCGGGGTATCACGTTACGCCATCACCGGCTCCCGGCTCCATCACCATCACAACCACCATATCCCAATCACGTACCTTGACACAGGAGCCAAAATCAGCCAGTCGAATGTGGCCAGAGGAGTCGATGAGAATATTATGCGGCTTGATGTCGCGGTGAATGAAGCCCATGTCGTGCAGTGCGGAGATGGCTGAGGAAATGAGTGCAAAAATGGGTTAGTTTTCAGGAGAATTTTTGAAACAGTTTCCTCCTCCTTCTCTTCCTCTTCTTCGTACCGAGTATCATCTGCGCCGCGTAGAAGCGGCACATGTCCTCGGGCAGTGTGTCGTCGTACTTGGAGAGCAGCGTCAGAAAGTCGCCCCCAATGTAGTAGTCCATCACCAGGTAGAGATTGTCCGCGTCCTGGAATGAGTAGTGCAGTCGGGTGAACCACTCCTTCGAGCCGTGCAGCAGAATGTCCCGCTCCTCGCGGTAGCAGGCCTTCTCCGCCCGCTTCGCCATCTCCAGCTTGTTCAGCACCTTCATCGCGAAGATGTGCTGACTTTCCTTGCACTAATTGGTGGTAATTAGAGTGGCTGATTAGCATGCATTGTCGCGTAAACAAACAGAAAAAGAAGAAGAAGTTTACTTACTTTTACCAGTGAAACCTGACCAAAGGCGCCTTTGCCAATTATCTTTAGCTGCTCGAAATCATTTGACTTTAGCTGCAGTTGATTGACACGCTCCACTAGCGGCTTTACAAATTCAACAAATTTAAAGGTAGATGAGTTCTTATCTCGATTGTTTCGGGTATTTCTGCAGGTGTGGAGGAGATACGAAAAAGGTTTACGTTGAGAGGTGTGAGCATAGAGTAGTGAGGGCAAGTTGGGGTTTGTCTTGATGATGATTGGAGAAGGAAAAGGAAAAGGACTTTACTTACCGTTGAATGTCGGTGTAGACGGCAATCAGTAGGTCGATGAGTAGTTCACAGCTGATAGATTTATCCTCCAGCAGCGTGGGTCGAATGGTGAAGAGCTTCTCTAGCTTTTCGAAGCGGTCCTTCAGAGTGACGGCCGCGGCGGCTTCTTTATCAGCCATGGCTTGCTTGCTGATAAGGGCGGTGGCGATGGATGCTGCTGCTGCTGCTGCATCATCTGGTTAGGCAACCCCAGCTGATGAGCAGGAGAAGGGTGAGGAGAAGATCATCACAACAGCAGCCGATGATGAGCACACTTCGATGAAGATGATGATGATCGGCACCCACAAATCACTGAATCACTTCACTCTGCACAGGCGCCGCCGCTGTCAAAAACACCGCGTCTCTCTTCTCACTCTTTCTCTTTCAGCAGTGAATGAATGAATGAATCACAGATTAGAAGATCACCACCACAACCACTAGCACAAACGATTTCTTCTTCTTCTTCTTCTACTTTAAGCACCGGCACTACTGTATTTCTAAGTAGAGAGAGAGAGGGAGAGCCTCAGTCACACAGTGCGGCCAAGCAGTAAACACACACTCTGCTGACGAGCGAAGCAAAGGTAGTGCTTCGGCTGCTGCTGCCTCTGTGGCGTCGGCGACTCTGTGCTGCTGATCGGGCTGTGGTGGTTCCAAACACACGCAGAGATTCAAGTGGAGAGATGCAGTTCTTCTTCTCCTCACTGAGCTGCTCTACTCATCACAGATGTTGCCCGCCGACAACACAACACACCGAGCCGAGTGTCGACCGCCATGCGCCCTGGTGGCGAGCCACCGGAAAGCGGTGCCATTTAAAAAGCCACTCTAATCATGTTCAAAGGTGCTTTTTTATTAAAATGTTTTTTCGTAATGGTGAATGGTGGTTTTTAGCTGGTTCGAAAAAGCCAAAGCAAGAAGTGGTTGGGTGTGTGTGTGTGTGTCGAGAATCCAAGACTAATGTAATGCAACAAACGTACTGTAGCAACTGAAAACGGTGAAAAAATATTCAATGAAAGTGAACACAATGAGTGTGAGTGGTTGGAAAGTGTTAAAGTGACGAGGTAATTTGAGTGGCAAATGTTACTCTTCTTCTTCTTCTTCCTCTTCCGTTTCAGACTCCTCAGCTTCGCCTTCTGACTCCTCTTCTTCCCCTTCCCCTTCATCCATTCCTTCATCCACCTCGCTACCATCCGACACGTCGGCTGACATTGTGGAGGCATTCAGCGGCGGCCTCTTCGCCAGACGCTGAATAGTCTTCCGCGACAGATCAGTGAAGACGTAAGGACTGTTGATTATGATGTTCACTGTCATCTCTCCGGAGAACTTCAGGCGAGGCAGCAGCTTGGGAGAGAGCAAAAAGTACTGCGAAGAATTTCGCTGAGACACGGTGGAGATGAGGTCAAAGACCAGGCGCTCATTGCGGTCATCCATGCCCTGGAATAAAAGAAAGATGATCATTGCAAGTGAAACTGCCCAATGTTGTCTGTCCATGTTCACTGTTCAACACTTACCTGATTGATCTCATCCACCACACGAAATGGCACGTTGGCCAGCTCCTGCAGCGAGAGCATGTACACCATCGTTGACACGGATCGCTCGCCACCGCTCTGGTGAAACGCGTCCAGGTCCTTCATCAGCTCGGCGTCGCGAAACTTGACCTTGATCCTGATGCCGTAGTCTTCAAAGGCATACTGTGCAGTACCGCAATTTAGAAAAAAGGCTCGTTAGTGATTGGGAAAAATAAAGAACAACAAAAGCAGACAAACCTCTTTCTCTCCCTCGTAGAGGTACACCTCGCCCGAGTACTGCATGGTCTGCATAAATTCGCCAAAGTTGTTGTCAATCTTTCCGATGAGCTCCTTGAGGGCGTTCACCCAACGCGGCCGAATGGTCTGAATCTCCTTCTCCACATTGGCCGCATCCGCCTCCAGCTTGGCCAGCTCCTCGTTCTTGATGGCAATGTCGCGCTGGTACTTCTGGTACTCCTCCAGGATGGACTCGTCAATGTTGGCGATGCCCTGGCATCGCAGGCGTAGCACCGACTCGACATTCTCAATTTCCTCCTCATCATTCGGCAGAGTGGCAAACTTCTCCAAGATATCTGGGCCTTTCACGGGGTCGGTGACATCAGCTCCGCAGGCAGCTGTTACCTCTTCATTCGCCTTCTTCACAGCGTCTCGCACCTTTTTAACTTCCGCCGAAAGCTCCAGCAGCTGACTCTGCAGGTACTTTGTCTCCTCTTCTAGTTCGGCCTTTTGTGAAGTGTCTGCAAGCAAAATTGAGAGATGTTACTAGCAAATCAACGCCAAATCACTTGATAAAAAACGGGAGAACTTACATGTAGCGCGGACTTTCTTGATAAAGTTAATTTTCGCGGTAAAAACCGCCTCCGCCTTGGTGTGCTCAACGCAGGCCTTCACAATGTCAGAAAGTTCGGCCATCGTCTTCATCTGTTGCTTGTGAAAGGCGTCCAGCTTGGCGGTCACTTGGCCCTTGCTGTCATCCATTTCCGAGAGGCGCTGTTTGGTATCCTCAATCTGCGCAACTACCGACTCGAGACGCCGCTTCATCAGCTCAATAGCCGTCTTTCTATTTTCGAATGTCGACCTGACATCGCGCTTCATCCGTCGCGTTTCAGTAATCTTCTCAATCTTCAACTTGTCCTCTTCAATTTGATTCTCCAGAAAGTGCATCTCCTTGGCAAACTCAGACAGCTTCGAGTTCACTTGATCCATCTCCGCCTGGTTGATAATCACATTGAGGAATCGCTCCTGTCGAAGCGCGTTAATCTTAGTGGTCTTGGCGTTGTCATAGCGCGACACGACGATGATGTACATGCTTTGCGAGGTGAAAATCCGTCGAAAGTCCGAATGATCCATCAGCTCCTGAATTTGGTTCTCCGTCTCGTGGTTTCCTAGTGTGAGCAGCAACAACATGTGTGAAACAAAAACAGATACCTCCCTTTCAAAAGGGTTACACACTTACCGACGGGAATTCGGTGGAGGTGGTACGACTTGCAGAGGTAGATCATCACCGGATCAGGCGCGGTGAAGAGATCGCGGACCGAGGCGAAGATGCCAAACTGCCGGTAGCGGTCGAGGCTAAAGTCCCGGGCGCAGTCCTCAATGGTCATGTCACGGGGCAGCATGGCCACGTTGACGCGCACCTGGCAGTCGGCCTCGAGCTTCTCGCAGAACAGCTGCAGGTCCTCGCGATTCTCAAAGAGAAAGGTGCTCAGGTCGATGCCGCCGATGGCCATCTCGACGTACTTCACGTACTCGGGTCGGCTCACGTTGATGTGGGTGATCACCGGCGGGTAGACGGCGCCGCTGAAAGCGCCCGCATTGTTCTCCAGCCACTGACAGGCCTTCTGCGTCGAGTTGTCCTTCTCATGGTGGACTATCTTCTGCAGGCGCAGGTTGAACAGGTCGCCCAGTTGACGCTTCTGTCGTTCACAGCGCTCCTTCTCATGCTGCAACTGCCCCAGTCGGTGCTTTTGGCCGTCTGTTTTGGTTCTGTAAAACAGTGAATGTGTTTGGTTGAACGAAGATTGTTTATGGCGCTAAACAACGCTACACAACAAGGACCACTTACTCTACTTGTTGAAGCTCCCACTCGATTTTCCTAATTTCCTCGTCGATCTCTTTCAACTTTTCTTCAAAGTGAGACTCTTGAGTGTCGTCGTCGGCCATTTGCAGCTCACTTTCAAAGTTGCGCTTGTTGATCTCCAACTTTGCCAGCTTCTCTTTATTTTTCTTTTTGTTGTTCTCAATTTCGTTATAGTCATCAATCTCTTTGGCAATTGCACGATCAATGTCGCTGATGATTTTGGTACACTTACTAACTTTATCACTTGATAGTTTCATGAAAGCAGCTGATTTGGACTTTCTGCCTACAAAGGGAAGTGTCAGTAATTTAGTAAATGTATGCAACCGCATAAAAACACAAGAACTTACTATGCAGTTTACCAGAAAGAGCAATACAATTTTCAATGCGCTTTTTAACTGGCTTCAGACGATTAGTAGCAGTTTCAAACTCTTTTTTCTTCTGGTAAAAAGTTTTCCTAATTTCCTCGTACTGCTCATGTTTCGCTTGAAACTGGAGATAAATTTTCTTCTTCTCCAGCCAACCGATTTCTCTCTCAAACTTCTTCCTCTGTTTAAGCAGCTTCATGTCAGGCTCAATGGTGGTCTTGTGGTTGTTGAACTTCATAATGAAGCCGTGACAGTTCTTAATTTTGACTGCCAGATCAGCCGCTTCATTACTGAGAGTTATCAAACGCATGTGATTTGAGTACAGATTGGAATCGCCGATGGACTTTTCAGTCGAAACAAGAAGCTCTTTAGGTGAAAGTTTGGAAAACTCGACCACTCGCTCCTGTGGTAGCACCTGGCACAAGTTGTTGATCTCGACGTGCAGACTGGTGATGAAGTCGAGGACATCCTTTCGCTGCGCAGTTCGGCCATTCAACTTCCAACTGCTTTGGCACTCCGTTTTGCCATTCTTTTGAACACTGCGAAGTTGACGCTCAATGATGATGTTTTCCTCGTTGACATCTCCAGAGTAAAACTCGATGACAATCGAAGCCGTTTGACTGCCATAACGGATGTAATCGACTGAGGCGAGGTAGAAAGTGAGTGAAAATGAAGTAAAGAAGAAGATAGTGATAAGAAACTTACTCAGGCTACTCGAGCGGCCGGTAACGGCTGGATCGCCACCGCAGCCCATGATGATGGAGCAAACGAAAGCCGACTTGCCAGATCCATTCGGTCCCAGGATGAGGTTGAGAAAGGGCCCCGGTGTAAAGGTGATGTTCTCGTAAATCCTGAAAATGCATCAGAGACAATGATCGGTCATTGTCAATAAACAGTCAGCAACCGAAACTTACATAAAGTTGGTTAGATGAATGCGAAGAATGGAGCCACGCTTGTACTTGTGCAGCTTGGAGCGATCCACCTGGGAGACCTCAGTGCCGGCGCTGGTGCTGGCTCGGTCCATGTTGTTGCTGTTGTCGTTGTGGTTGTCGTTGTGGTTGTCGTTGCGGTGCCTCGCTGACAGCACTTGATGCCGCAGAAGATACGCCGATGACGCAAGTTTTGTCTACGGTTGATTGGAAAAGGCGCCAAGAGAGCAAAGCAGCAGCAGCGGCGTGAAATGCACGGCATTTCGTTGACACATTGGGCTCTCAAAGCGAAAGTTGCAATTTCGCTCCCCATTCTACTTCACAAATTACGTTACTACGCGCAGTGAAGGCGGCGGGGGCAGTGGGCAGTGTGCCAGAGCGGGGGCGGTGGGGATTTTTGTGTTGTTTTTGCACTGCCTGCAAATGTTGCTGATGATGTTGACGATTTTGGTGGTGGTGGTGGTGGCGAGAATGATATGACGGTCCTCACCTGACGCCGATGACCAGCGATTTCTTCTCTTACCACTAAGCAGATTGTCCACCTGCCAGCAGATACCAGTAACAGCAGACCATACTGAACAAACAGTTTGCTTGCCATGCCGTGAGCAGCCTCGAGAACCACTACCACCACCACGACCACCATGGCCTCCACGCCGCTCATTCTGGTGATTGTCCTCAACTTTGTGCTCTCCCTGTACCTGCTCAATCGGTACGGCAACCTGGGCAAGCACAACGTCTGGATTACCACATCGGTCTTCATTGCCTGGTTCTTCTCCTTCAACGTCGTCTTTGTGCTGCCGCTGGATGTGACCTCGGTGCGTCGCCAGTTGCTGTATATTTGCTTTTGCTAATTTTTTTCTTCTTTTTCTCGTTAGACTATTTACAATCAGTGTATCGTAGATGCGGCTGCGGCGGCAAATCAAAACCACAGCCAGCCTTTTAGTGCGTCTTTGTTGGTTGCACTTTCAAACAGTACCACAGTCGGTAACCTAACAACAACAACGACTACAACAACAACTACCACTTCAGCTCCAGATGTTACACCAGTGGAGGATGTCTGCAAGAAGCCCTGGAGTTACGTTCCCAAGAACGTGCTCCTCACGCTCTGGCAGTTTATCTACTGGTCATCGCAGGTGCTGACCTGGATCCTACTACCCATCTTCCAGTCGTACTCAATGTCAGGCGAATTCACGACATTTCGCAAAATCAAGTCATCGTTCATTGAAAATATCAAGTATTACTGCTTCTTCGGTGTCCTATTCATCATTTTTCTAATCTACTACGCATCAAGAGAGTCAATGTCCTTTGAAGGACTGAAAGTCTTCTGCACCTCAGCGTCCAACACTTTCGGCCTCTTCCTGCTGACCGTTCTCATGGGCTACGGACTGGTGGAGATTCCACGAACGTTTCTAAGCAGCACACAAAACTACAAGTACAAGCTCGACTACCTGTACTTTAAAATTGCCAAAACTAATGGTGAGAAGTGCGAGGCGGACGGCAACTTGGACGATCTACTCGATGAGATTCGCGCCCTGTACATCTACGCCTCTGACCGGGGCCACGTCTTCAGCGGCCACCTGGAGAAGATCCTGCGCAAGTGTCCCGAGTCTTTCCAAAATGAGTTCATCAACCGCCACGGCCGCTCGGTGAACAGCAGCTCTAGTCAGCAGGAGATTGAAGCGAAGCTTACCGAGAAGAACCTGATCAAACTGAATGCCAAAATAAAGCAGGCCGTGCAGACGAGTCACCGGACAAAGGTGCAGTACACGATGCTCATCCAGGAGGGCATCCAGCTGAAGGAGGCCTTTGAGAGCGACACCGTCCGCCTGTCACCCCTCGAGGTGTGGCTCCGTCAGCGAGTGCCCAAGTTTGAGGTGCTCCTCCGGCAGAAGCCGCTCATCGTGCGCGTCATCTCCTTCCTCACCGGCTGGACACTGGCGCTCTTCTCGGTGATGATCGTCTGGTCCGAGTTTACCTTCTTCATTCAGGTCATTCCCGTCAGTCTGTTCTCACTGGTGGTCCGCCTGCTCCGCTACAACTACCTCTGGATTGAGGTCTTCTCCATGGCGTCCATTGCCTACCTGTGCACGTGTTGCTACTACACCATCTTCAAGATTCGCATCTTCAACTACTACTACCTGGCGCGACACCACCAAACGGATGAGTACAGTCTAATCTTCTGCGGAATGTAAGTGTTTGGCTTTGAAAAACAGCTTTTACAATCCCTTCTTCTCCCTGCAGGCTACTCTGTCGTCTAGCAGCGCCGCTCTGTCTAACTTCCTCAGCATGATCCACCTCGACTCGCACATCACCAAGCAGTCGGGCGAGATTCAGGAGACGGCCTTCACGCAGATCATGGGCCACATGGACACGATCAGCTTCATCGGCGACCACCTCTTCATCTACCTGCCGGTGCTGATGAGCCTCTTCTGCGTGGCCACCTTCTTCAAGCTGGGCGTCAAGGTGGTGCACTACTTTGGCATTGAGCAGTTCTCCATCAGCGACGAGATCACCCAAGACCTGGTCCTCCAGGGGCAGAACCTGGTCAAGCGGGAGAGTCAGAAGATCAGCCGAGGAGGTGGTGGCGGTGGCGGCGTCCACCAGGTCGTCTCCATCAATGCCGCCAGGCCGACGACATTTGGCAGCGGCGGCCATGGTCCCAGCCCTTTCACTCGTCAGACCAGTCAGGAGCAGCTGCTCACCGCCGGCAGTCCCACATCGGCCTCCACGCCCGAGGAGAAGACTTACGGGGTAAACAAAAATCTGTTTGATGACATCTGATCCATCATCATTCATCATCATCATCCATCGCATCACATTCATCGTTTTTATTTACAAACAAAAGATTTACAAAGTCACCAGTTTCAGTTCATTATATTTATTTACGTTTTCTTTTCTTTTCTCTTTTCCTTTTCTCCTCCTTTTCCCATTTCGTTTCGTTAAATTAGATTATCGAGCGCTAAACACGCACCTTTTTTGTGACGACGAAACTAGCACACACCTTTGACATTCGCATGCCATGCACACACACACACCCGGTCCCTTCCCCTCTTCAAACTGAAATCTCGTAATTCATCTCGTACGTACTCTGGCGGTTGTTGGCCGCCTCTGTCGCCGCCGAGTCCTTAGCCGCCGCCACCACCAGTGTCGTCGTGTTCGGTTGCTGCTGTTGCTTACTGTTGTTCGGCTCTGCAAATAAACCACCTCCGCCACCAGCACTGTTACCCTTCTCCATCTTGTTTGACATCTCCAGCGCCTTGAGGAAGGGCAGCGGTCGCTGCTTGAGGAGGGCCTTCGATGAGGGCTCGTAGTTGTTGCTGTTGAAGTGAAGATGGTGCGGCGGGGAGGAGGCGGTGGGAGTGGTGGCCGTCGTAGTGGTGGTCATTGTCGTCTCCCCGTACACCGCCGTCACTGGGTGGCTGTGGTGGTGGTTGTTCTGGTGTTGTACTACCATGTGGTGGTTGTGCTGCTGCTGCTGCTGCTGGTGGCGCCCCAAGGGCGTGCCCTGCAAACTGCCGCTGCCATACTTCTGCAGCTCCGACTCGCTGCTGTACTTAGAGTTGGAGATGACGCCCGCATCCGGTGAGTAGTAGATGACCATGCCGCCCTCGGGCCCCTGCTGAGATTCGTGGCGCTTCACGGGGCTGCGCTTGAAGGCGTGCGATGATATCTCATTGATGGAGGTGCTCTTCGCCGGCGAGGCGGATATCTTGTTGTTCGGGTGGTAGGTGAAGAGGCCACCCGGACGGCCACTGTCGACGGTGTTCTGCCGGGACATTGCTGGATTGCTGCTGCTCTGCTGCTGTAGGTGGTGGTGCCGTTTCCATTCGACGAGGAGTTCGAGTAGGCCGCCTTCGCCGAGGTATTGTACGACGAGGAGCTGAGCGCAATGAAGGTGGTCTCCTTTGTGCCACTACACAAAACAAGGCAATAAAAGTCATAAATAATGCATCCAAAGTGTTGTTGTTATTACTTTTCCGTCTGCTGCATGGTGACCACGTGCCGGCCGCCTTGATCCGCTCGGCCGCTCTTTGTCGACGTCCCATTGACGGCCACCGCCGCTTCAATGTCATTCGGAAAGTTGGGCATCTCCTGGCTCTTCGGCGAGGACAGCTGTCTGCTCAGCTGCTCCGAGAGTGAGAGGCGTTCATCGAGTTGCTGTCCTGGGCGCGATCCAGTCGCTCTAGCATTATGTCGTTGAGCTAAAATTGAAATAAAAAGTTGAGAGTTTACTTGCACACTTTGTTTTGAAAAGAGGCCTTCTCACGTCAGTCCGTTGAGTGTGCTTGTTTTGCACGTCCATTGGAATATTGTCCATGTAGACCGTTGCACCAATGCCCGGCTCATTGACGTCAAAGACGTCCTTCTGTGGGACGCTTTTTCGGACACTGCAAGGTTCGGTTAGTTTACAAAGCATTTCAAAAGTAGGATAACTAAAGCAAATTACCCGGGAAACCTCGGTCCGCAAAGCGTGTACAGACAGTTGAGGAAAATGCCCCTTGAAAAGGGATTGATTGTACCGTCAAATTTACCAGTTACCTGCAAAAGTGGAATGGCTTAGGCATGCAAGAGATAGACAACCAACAACAACTCTCATACTTGTTCATTTGTCGTCCGACCACGAGCCACCAAAATAATGTGAAAGACGGTCAGGCCAAAAATTGGAATAAATACTACGCTTATAAAAACCATGAGTGAAATACTAAACGGGAAAAGGATGATGAGTTAAGGTTCAGCCACAAATGGGCAAACAAACACTTACGCTACAACGACAGGCGTTTCATGCATTTTATTCTTATTGTTCAGCACTAGCATGAGACACCAGATGAAAATTGTGATCATGTGGATGGTGAGGAAAATGAGAAAAAAGAAAAAATGACGGTAGTTACGACGACCGATGCAATTGTTCACCCAGGGACTGCAAATGTGTATGTGGTTGTTTAAGGTCAGTACAAGAAATTACCAATTAATCTAAAGCTAATCACTCCTCACCAATGATGATCGAAGGTCTGTTCGGAGAGAAGGAGAGAGGGGGAAAGTGTCCAGTCAGACCATTACTGTTCAAAACACATAACATCATCACCATCCTACCTCAATGCAGTTATCGCACACCGAACAGTGTGAACACCTTGGTGGCCTGTAGAATTGGCACGTCGCACACCACTTCATGCGAATTGGTGTGCCTCTGACTATAACTTCTTTGAACAGCGGAGATCCAAAGTCGTCAACATCCTCATCAGGAAGCGCTGTAGAGACACCGGAGTTTCGGTGGCAAAAGAAGATGGTTTGGTATAGTAAAGAGCGTGCAATACTATGAACACCGCAAACATACCCCGCTTAATGATTCCGGGGTCGAAAAAGGTTGTGCAAAAGAAGTTCGATATTACAAAAAAGGTGATTATGGCTTGTACTACAGTGATTGAGTAGTGAAATTCTTCATGCAAACGCCGACAGCTGGAGGAGGAAGTGCAATGACAGAAGAACGGTGTGAAACGCTTGGAATGGGGACACGGTGAGAACAAGGTGACACTTACGGAAATAGGAAAAATATAGCCGTCGTCGAGACGAGCAGTGTCCAGGCCAGTGTGGCGGGGAACAGTCGCTTGATGTACTTGCACTTGGCCATGCTGATGACAAGAGGTGGAGGGAGTGGTGGTGCTGCTGCTGATGAGGGTGATGAGGGTGATGATTAACGGTAAATTCCGCAGACGATGAGGCAAATGCTGGCGCACCACAGATGCACTGATTAGAGCTGCACTTGATCATCACATAGTAGTAGAGCTCGGTGGGAGGAGGAGGAGGAGGTGATCAAGATCATCATCATCATCTGCTGACCACTTTGGCACCTTCATCAGCTGGGGACTAGTGGCTAGAGCATGGAGGTCGCCTGCACCATGGAGCGTCTCGGGGCCGAGATTTGACAGTTGAGGTGGACTCTCTGCACCAGAGGAGAGCGACAGAGAGAGCCAGATGTGAGAGCTGCACCAGTCTGTGAAATACCACACACAGTCGCCCGAGCCAACCAAAATCTCTTCTGCAGCGCTACTGCCACCCAAGGCGGCGGCCGCTGTCGAAACGACCAGCGATTGCACTTTCAAGGACCAGAGGTAAACATTGCCCGGTTTTGGGCGTCATTTGCCTGAAATTGTACTGTTTTCTGGATTAAAAAGGCAAGATACAGTAGAAGGAAGATAAGACAATTTTGGGGCTGACGATTCTCTGCTGAATAAGCGGTAATTTTGCAAAATTGCAACAGCCTTAGTCTGCTTTTTAATTTTGCACCGCCTGGGTTTGCTAGACAAGGTCCCGTTTAGGTAAAGAAGCTGGCTCTAGATAAAAAAACTAAATTTTTCTACTAAGAATAAGCGTCGGAAAAGTAGAGAGTGCCGGACTTTTACTCAAATCCCGGTCAAATTCACCCGAATTCAAATTCCTCGAATCGCCCTCGCGCGCCCTCTCTCTCGATGGTGGCGATGCATCGATAGGCACATGTGAATCGGCTCTGCTCTCAACAATCGCCTGTCCACTAACTTCCTTTCCTTTTCTCCGCGTGTGCCGTCTGCCGTGTATCGTGTATTTTACACCTGCGAACCAAAACACGCCCCGCCAAGCATCATGGCACACAAATACAAGATCCTCAAGCCCGAAAATGAGAAGGTCGACGAGTTCGAGGCCTCCATCGCCCAGGTAAGTCGGGTAGCAGTGCCTAAATAAGTGCATGGCCAGCCATTTAAGCCCTGCAGAGTGGCAAGCAAATGGAGTCTGATGATGACTAACCCGGTTATCACCCTTTTTCACCCTCCCCTCCGCCCCCACCACCCAGGCCCTTCTTGACCTTGAGATGAACAGCGATCTGAAGGCGCAACTGCGCGAGCTCTACATCGCCGGCGCCAAGGAGATCGACGTGGCCGGCAAGAAGGCCATCATCATCAACGTGCCCGTGCCGCAGTTGAAGGCCTTCCAGAAGATCCAGAACCGCGTCGTGCGCGAGCTGGAGAAGAAGTTCAGCGGCAAGCACGTCGTCATCATTGCCAAGCGAACCATCTTGCAGAAGCCGACGCGAAAGCTGCGCACCAAGTCCAAGCAGAAGCGACCCCGCAGGTAAACACAGTTACTTTTGTCTACGCCAGCTTTGTGTACTAATCCCAACTTCCTTAACTTTTCAGCCGCACTCTGACCGCTGTGTACGACAACATCCTCGAGGACCTCGTCTACCCAGCGGAGATCGTCGGCAAGCGCACTCGCATTCGCCTGGGCGGCAGCCGTCTCATCAAGGTGCACCTCGACAAGTCTTCGCAGACCCAGATCGAGCATAAGATTGACACCTTCTCTGCCGTCTACAAGAAGATCACCGGACGGGAAGTAACATTTGAGTTCCCCGAGCCTCTATTTTAAAGTGTGTTTCAAAGTGTTTTGTAAAGTGGACGAATAAACGGTGTTGAATTCAATCGATCATTTTGTTTATTTAGTTTGTAAGTTTGGTGAAATCGATGATCGTTTTTAAATCAGCAAAAGTTGACATGATTTACCGTCGCTGTTAACTCTTATTATTTACATAGTTGAAAAAGCTTAATAATTCTGTGCCTAGGAGTTTGTGTGTTTCCTCCAGAAGTCGTCCGGTCTGCAGTTTTAGCAGTCGAGAAAGTTAGCCGCCATTAAAAGTTCAAGTGCCACTTCAGGGTCAATAGGAAACTCGGGAATCTCGGTGGTGCTGTTGGTGTACTTTACTTTGTAGGTAAAGTACTGGCAGACCTTCATCAGAATGTGCGAGGGAATTTCGCGAAAGTTCACCTCGTTCGTCTCATTCTCCGCAAATTGTCCTGCAAAAGTCGCAGTTAGTAACTGGTTTACCGCTTGAAAATATCCCCAAAACACTTACCCGGACCGCTGAGCATAGCCTTGATGGTGCCCGAAGTGAGCGCATGTTCGCGCTTGATGATGAACTCGTGATTGTCAGAGCTGATCAGCTTGACGTACATTGCCTCCGGGCCGACGCAGCCGCCATACTTGGGAGCCTCGACCCCGTTCTTCGACGACGCCATGTTCACCATTCTATTTGTGGGTGGGTGGGTGTGGAGGTCTCTCAAAGACGAGGCGTGAAAAGGAGGATTGAGGAATCAGCAGCAATGCGACACAGCCGTGCTCAATGCCAGTAGACGACAATTCTATTGTTGACAGCGGTGGTGCTGTGAAGAGAGAAAGGCTGAATGAGTAAGCTCGATTTGTTAAAATAGAAAGTGCAGCAGCGGCAGCAGAAGCTGCGGCTACGGCATCAATCTGTTACCTGGATTCTGGAACTGCGAGGGAACTTTTTGAGGATAAGGAAGGAAGAAAGAAAGAGATGGCGATCCAGTGAATGGGCAGCAGCTGGTCAATCACTCTTTGGCACCAGCAGCAGACACAGTGCGATGGACTGATTTGGCTGCCCCCACCAGCTCCCCCTCTGTCCGTGCACAGTGTATGTGATGGCACTGTTTGTTGTGTGTGTGCATCATTTGCTGGTGTTGGCGTAACAGTCATCAAATACACACAGACCACCGCTGCACTGTACCACGTCTGCTGTCAACCAACACCGACCAAGACTAACTGTCTTTCAAGCAGAGGATCATTACCATTAGCATTAGCAGCAGCGGCGGCCTATTCTCCTGGCGTTGCCCACCACCACCACCACCACCACCGACGCCACTGAGCGCCCAACCACTGACGCCGATAGCGTCGTTGCCTGACTATTGCATGACCAGAGCTAGCTAGCTGGTTAGGAGCTGTCCACCTTCCTCCTCGCAGAGTGTCCAGAAGAAGAGAGAGGCTTTTAGCACGTCAACAGCATCAGAGTTTCTCATCTCTACCGTCATCAGCGGCATCAACTTCGCCAGCATCATCACCAGCGCCCGGTCACCAGTGCCGGCGACGTCCGTTACGCCTGGTGTTTACTTTCGGTTCCTCTTCTTTCAGTCTGCCTGAATTTGTACAGCTACAACATTGAGGATGATGATGATGCTATAGCAAAGCAGCAGCAGCAGCTCACATCACACAGCGTCTGGCTGCCATTCAATCAGGTGACAGGCACAATCTACCAGTCTTTCCTCCACGTTCATCTGCCACCCACCGCCACCACCACGACCACCACCAACACTACTAACCGTGTGCTGTTGTGAATGAATGATGAGCGCTGGTGCCTTCCATGCGGAAAGGATAATGTTCATAACCAGAGGCCTTGAGAGGATTCTTGCGGATCGTGATATCAAGAGGTCCTACAATCAACAGTTGAAGAAGGCGTGTGAAAGCACCCTAGGTAAGTGTAATCATTTAGGAATGATCCTCATTTTTTTGCTGACATTTGGTCTGTTTTTTCTGTAGCCGAAATCAGAAATGAATCAGCATCGCCCACGCCAAGTCAGTCGTCGGCGCTGCCTCAGCCCCGAGAGGAGTCAAAGACCTTCGACGAGGAGAAGTACTTTGTTCCTTTTGAGCTGGCCTGTCTCTCCAAATCCAAGTCGATCGTCATCATATCACTGGACTGCATTCAGAAGCTGATCGCCTACGGCCACTTTACCGGCAACAAGTACGACAGTCGGTACGAGGAGGGGCAGCTGCTGATCGACACCATCGTCAGCTCCATCTGCAACTGCTTCACCGGGCCCACCACCGACGACAATGTGCAGCTGCAGATCATCAAGGCGCTGCTCACCATCGTCACCTCGCAGTCCTGTGCCGTCCACGAGAGCAGCATTCTCCTGGTGGTGCGCACCTGCTACAACATCTACCTGGCCAGCAAGAACCTGGTCAACCAGACCACCGCCAAAGCCACCCTTACGCAGATGCTCAATGTCATCTTCTCTCGAATGGAGTCATTTTCGACGACGACGACAAGGCAACAACAACCACAACTACAGCAATCAAAACAAAATGGTCCTACTGCTGGCGGTGCCACTGCTGCTGCTGCTGCTGATTCCCAGCTGCCCAATACTTCTTGTGATACTTTGAATGATAATTCCTTCAAAACCGGTGATTCTCAAGCGGCCTCTTCAGCAGCAACAGCCACAGCAGCAGCACCTCTTCCTCTTCACTCGTCTCATTCCTCTAATCAACTAGCCAGGTTGAACAATGCCATCAGTGATCATCAGCAGCACCAGCACCACCTGCAAAGCACGTACGAGAAAATTAGAAAAGCCACCAGCGACTCGGTGGAGGACGTCGTCACCGATCTAGTGAACACTGTCTGCTATAGTGAGAATGGCGGCAATAGTGGTGGAGGTAGCGAGCAGTTGCCATCACCGCCCTCCTGGAGGCGTCTCAACAGCAGCCCAGCAGCACTAGTTCGACCATTTCGAAACCGTCTCATCCTCCTCCCACCACACGGACGCCCAGTCTGAGCACCGCCTCCTCTGCCATCATCTCCTCTGACTCCTTTGAGAGCAATGACACCATTCACCTCGTCTTCGATAACATCTACCAGAAGGACGCCTACCTGGTGTTTCGCTCCCTCTGCAAGCTCAGCATGAAGCCGCTCTCCGACACGCTCTCCGACATGAAGTCGCACGAGCTGCGCTCCAAGGTGCTCTCGCTGCAGCTCATTTTGCAGATTCTCCAAAACTCCGGCCCCGTCTTCCAGAACAGTGACATGTTTGCGGTGGCCATTAAGCAGTACCTCTGCGTCGCCCTCAGCAAGAACGGCGTCTCCAACATTCCCGAGATCTTCGAGCTGTCGCTGGCCATCTTCCTCGCGCTGATTCAGAAGTTCAAGACGTACCTGAAGATGCAGATTGAGGTCTTTTCAAGGAGATCTTCCTCAACATTCTCGAGACGGTCAGTAGCTCCTTTGAGCACAAGTGGAAGGTGATTCAGGCGCTGACGCGAATCTGCGCCGACGCCCAGAGCGTGGTGGACATCTACGTCAACTACGACTGCGACCTCTCCTCGGAGAACATCTTCGGCCGCCTGGTGAACGATGTGGCGCGCATTGCCCAGGGCGGCGGCCACTCCGACCACTCGACCTTTGTGACGGCGGCGCAGGAGCGCAGCATGCGCCTCAAGGGCCTCGAGTGTCTGGTGTCCATACTGAAGTGCATGGTCGAGTGGAGCAACGACCTGTACGTCAATCCGCAGCAGCAGGTCGACCAGACCATTGAAAATTCGGCAATGCAACCACAACAGCAGGGTCAAACGCATCGGCGGCAAAAGATGGCGACGGCAGCGGCGGCGGCAGTAATTCCCTGCACGAGACCAACTCGATCAACAACCTCGACAGGGTGAGCCTGAACAACCTGAACAATGAGAACAATGACAGCGACAACCCGGAGAAGTTTGAGGAGGTGAAGCAGACGAAGAACATCATCGACCGCGGCATTGACCTGTTCAACATCAACCCGAAGAAGGGGCTGAAGTACCTGCAGCACCACGGCATTCTCGAGGAGAAGGCAGAGAGCATCGCCCACTTCTTCCACTCCACCGACCGCCTGGACAAGTCGCTGGTGGGCGAGTACATGGGCGACTTTGCCGCCTTCAACAAGGAGGTCATGTACGCCTACGTCGACCAGATGGACTTCTCCAGCAAGGACATTGTCGTCGCCCTTCGGTTCTTCCTCGAGGGCTTCCGCCTGCCCGGCGAGGCGCAGAAGATTGATCGCTTCATGGAGAAGTTCGCCTCGCGCTTCTTCCAGACCAACATGCACACCGGAATCTTCGCCAGTGCCGACGCCGCCTACGTGCTCGCCTACTCCATCATCATGCTCACCACCGACCTGCACAGTCCGCAGGTGAAGCGGAAGATGACGAAGGAGGACTACATTAAGATGAACCGCGGCATCAACGAGAGCAAGGACCTGCCCGAGGAGTACCTGTCGCAGATCTACGACGAGATTGCCGAGAGCGAGATTAAGATGCGGGGCAGCCACCACAACAAGGTGAAGGTGCGGGGCAATGAGGTGGCCAGCGAGAAGGCCCGTCGGCTGCTGTACAACATGGAGATGGAGACGATGGCGACGGCGGCGAAGGCGCTCATGGAGAGCGTCAGCCACGTCGAGTCCCCATTTACCTCGGCGAAGCACCTCGACCACGTCCGCCCCATGTTTCGCACCGCCTGGACCTCCTTCCTCTCCGCCTTCAGCGTCGGCCTGCAGGACTGCGACGACACCGACATTGCCAGCTGCTGCCTGGACGGGCTGCGCTGCGCCATTCGCATCGCCTGCATCTTCCAGATGGACCTCGAGCGGGACGCCTTCGTCCAGGCACTGGCCCGCTTCACCCTCCTCAACGCCAACGGACCGATCGTGGAGATGAAGACGAAGAACCTCGACACGATCAAGACGCTGATCATGGTGGCGAACACGGACGGCAACTACCTGGGCAAGAGCTGGCTGGACATTCTCCGGTGCATCTCGCAGCTGGAGCTCGCCCAGCTGATCGGCACCGGCGTCAAGCCGCAGGTGCTCAACAACAATCACCTGCAGATGAACACTACGGCTTCAGTGGCGGCCTCGGTAGCTGCAGCCTCCTCCTCCAACGGAAGTGCCTTTGGGGGCTTTCAGTTCAAGCTGGAGTCCTTTGTCCCGCTGGCGGTAGACTCGCTGGCCCGCGGCAGCAAGGAGAAGGAGATGTCGCGCATTTCCGAGTCGATCATCGAGGCGTCCTCGCAGAGCGTCGTCGTCGCCGTCGACCGCATCTTCACCGGCTCGGTGAAGCTGGACGGCAACGCCATTGTGGACTTTGTGAAGGCGCTCTGCAAGGTCTCCAGCGAGGAGCTGGCCAACGTCAGCAGCCCGCGCATGTACAGCCTGCAGAAGCTGGTGGAGATCAGCTACTACAACATGAGCCGCATCAGGCTGCAGTGGTCGCGCATCTGGGCGATTCTGGGCGAGCACTTCAACAAGGTGGGCTGCAACCCCAACGAGGAGATCGCCTTCTTCGCCATTGACTCGCTCCGCCAGCTGTCGATGAAGTTCATCGAGAAGGGCGAGTTTAGCAACTTTCGCTTTCAGAAGGACTTTCTCCGGCCCTTTGAGCACATCATGAAGCTCAACTCCTCCATTGCCATTCGCGACATGGTGGTCCGGTGCATCGCCCAGATGGTCAACTCGCAGGCGAGCAACATCAAGTCGGGCTGGAAGAACATCTTCAGCGTCTTTCGCATCGCCGCCTCCGAGAACGACTCGTACATCTTTGACCTCGCCTTCCAGACGACCTGCAACATCTTCAACAACATCTACGAGAGCAACTTCATCTCGATGATTGACTCCTTCCAGGACGCGGTCAAGTGCCTGTCGGAGTTTGGCTGCAACCAGGCCTTTCCCGACACGAGCATGGAGGCGATTCGGCTGATTCGCGCCTGTGCGCGCTACGTCGCCGAGCAGCCGCAGTACTTTAAGGAGTTCAACATTGAGGACAAGAACAATGGCTTCCTGGCGAGCGAGGACGACCGCGTGTGGGTGAGAGGCTGGCTGCCCATTCTCTTTGAGCTGAGCTGCATCGTCAACATCTGCAAGCTGGACGTGCGCACCCGCGCCCTCACCGTCATGTTCGAGATCATCAAATCGCACGGGGCGACCTTTCGCGAGAACTGGTGGGCGGACCTCTTCAAGATCATCTTTCGCATCTTCGACAGCCTCAAGCTGCCCGGACAGCAGTCGGAGAAGAACGAGTGGATGGCCACCACCTGCAATCACGCCCTCTACTCGATTGTGGACGTCTTCACGCAGTACTACGACATGCTGGGCGCCTTCCTCCTCAAGGACGTCTACTCGCAGCTCTTCTGGTGCGTGCAGCAGGACAGCGAGCAGCTGGCCGGTCGGGCATCAACTGCTTTGAGAACCTGGTCATTAGCTGCGGCGTGAAGTACGATCCGCCCACCTGGACGATGACCATCGAGTTCATTGAGCGCATCTACGACATTGTCCGCCCGACGGAGCTGCTGGAGGCGGCCTGTGCGGCGGCAGCGGCCGCCGGCCAGTCCAGCCTCTCCCGCGGCGACCTGGAGCGCCTGAAGGTGAAGTTTCTGGTGCAGCTCGACCTGATCCAGGCGATCGACAACATCGTCTTCTACCCGTCCGCCAGTCGCAAGCAGGACACGGAGATACTGGGCGAGCTGGAGCGGGAGCTGGAGGAGCGGAACATTGTGCAGAGCTATGCGGTCGGACGAGGCTCTCGCAGCTCCACGCTTAGCGGGTCGGCTGTCTCGGCCTCAGCTGCTGCTGCTGTCAATGCTAATTCGGTTGGCATGACGCGAATGAACTCGGTGGGAAGCAGCGGTGGCGGCCCCGGAGGCGACAGCAACGGCCCAGCTTACCCCTCCTCCTCCTCCTCCCACAGCGGCATGTACGTGCACATGAGCACGGCGGCGCTGCTGCGACTGGGCCAGTTTCTGGTGGCAGTCTTTGAGCAGGCCAATCGGCTGCACTTGGACAAATCAAAGACGAAGGTGCTGCTCGCCGACAGCCTGGGCTGCCTCTCTGCGCAGGAAATCAAAAGCCTCCTCAGTGCCATACGCATCTTCTTCAGCCTCTACGTGGACTCGGGCCGCCAGCAGTGCTGGGAAGAGATCGAACTGGAGCTTATTGGGTTAGTAGTTTTCTGTATTGCAATGTGTCCCCTAGTTGCCTGCTGGCGGCGGCGGCACGGTCGTTTGCCTTGGCATTCGATTTACTGCCGCCTCTATTTGGCAGCTGCCGAATAGAGCAGAGCCATTTGCGCGCCTCTAACTGCCGCTAAGAGTTACAGCTAACCATTGTGCACCCCATTTTTCTCACTTTCTCTCCTTTGTTTGCCTTCCCCCCAATTAGGACTTGCTCGAAGGCACTGAAGTGCTACTACGAGATTGAGAATGAGTACCACCGCGAGAACTGGAACACCATTCTAATCCTGATCCTACATAACATTAGCAAGCTTCCCCTCGACAAGGTTTGTTTGTTTGCCTGCTGCCTCACTCTTTCTCGCTTTCTCGCTTTCTCACTTTCACGCGCTCGCTCTCACTTTCTCTGTCTGCCACTTTGTCATTGGCTGCCATTGCGCCCGTCGTTAGCTGCCGATGAGCCGTCGCTGCTGATGCCATGTTATGACCTGCTACAGCTGCAACTGCAGCTGTAATGTAGAGTGCGGGGCCCATACGGCAACAGCAGCAAAGACGGCAATCAGCCAGATATACTACTTCTTTTCTATTCTTATTCTTTCTCTTTCATTTCTTCTTCTTTTTCCTCTTCTTCTTTGCCCTCGATCCCCGTATTAATGTGCGTGCCGTAATTTGCTTATTTTCAATTTCAGTTCCAAGTGCACATGAAAGCCTACTACGGCCTCTTATGCGACCTGATCTTATTGGACTTGAAGCCGACTTTGAAAGTGCTGATCAGGAGAATTCTGCTTAGATTAGGGACGAAATGTTTACAAATTAATGATTCAGCTTGAACCGAAGCAGAAGAGGAAGAAGATGATGATGGTGGCGGTGCTAAAGAAGAAGAAGAAGAGGAGATGATGGCGCCGGTGAAGGAGGAGGAGGCTGCAGGAGATGATGGTCGTCGGAGTCGGAGGGGAGCCCAGCACCGCCGTCGCCGCCATCGTAATCGACAGACCAAAATACAATGGCGCACAATGAAAGCCAAGGAGGCTGGAGCCAATGGCAGCATCAGCAGCATCATCATCAGCATCAGCAGAGGAGCATCACAGCAGCAGCGTTGGCGCACTGGGGCGATTTGCATTGAGAGCACTTGACTTGAAGAACGGGCCAGCGCGCATTGTTATCACCATCTTCACTCTGTTCTTCACTCGGTGCTCTCACCCATTCACATTCACTGGTCGGTGCCTTTCCTATCCTATCCTGTTCTTTTCTTCTGCTCCTGTCTCTAATCGACATTTAAATATTGCAAGTACCTCTCTTGCTTTCCTTTTCCTTTCATCGTTTGCCCCCTTCTTTCTTTCTTTCTCCACTTTCACCACTCGTATCAGTCCAGCGTGTGTGTATGTTGTGGCGGTGTCAGTCTTTCAGATCTACTTTCCACCGAAGTACAGCTTTTTAGCCATGAATGGACTACTTTGCAGTGTTGCCCACTGAGTGCACCGTTTTTGGCCTGCTGGAACACATACACATGCACAAGCACACAGACTGTGCCTTTGCGCGGGATCATTATCATTATATCATTAATCGCGCAGACACACACTAATATAAGACAAGAGAGCAAAACATTGCGCTCTCCTCCTCTCTCTCTCCTCTGTATTTGCCATTACTGCAGGCAGGCAAGCAAGCAACACACAAGCTGAAGCAGCAGCAGCAGCACACAGACAATAAACCCCAATGCCATTTGAATTGTAAATCACACACCGATGCACCGACGAGCGACGAGGTAATGAATTGCAATTTGCGGCCCGGCGGCAGCAGCAACGACGGCAGCTCGTGGCCTACGTCGGCGTCTCTGTCTTCTTCTTTACTGCTGCTGCTATCGGTGGCCATGTTTTGTCTGCTGTTGGCGTCATTATCAAGGGCGCCAGCAGCTTCATGAGCGATTGGTCGCTCTTTTTGTTGTCTACCGCCGCCGCCGATGCCGATGCCTTCTCCTTTTCTCCATTTCTCCATTTCTCTTTATTCTTTCCTTCCTTCCTTCACTTACTCCGAAGTGTTGTTTTGTGGTGTTGGTGGTGTATGAATTCGTCTGTGTTCTTTCTGCTGTGTGCCATGTGCCACCCTCACGCGCACTCGGAAAGCACTCTCATTCACTCGTATGCAGCTGCAGCGGCAGCTCATAGTCAGTGTGTAAAGTCGGTTGGTTGGTTGGTTGGTTGTTCGGGTGCAGTCTGTTGCCTCCGTCTGGCACACTCAATGCACTGCACTGGAGGAATGTGAGGGATGAAGCTCGCGGAATATGTAAATACTATGAAAACATGCATGCACGCTGCACTGAGTCGTGAGTGACTGGCTGGCACTAATTGGCGTGCGGGGACGATGAGAAGACAATTGAGTCCAGCTGCTGTCCCATACTGAAACACACCGCACCAGCGGAATTACGAGCACGAACAGCTCCAGCAGAATCGTTCTTGTCGCATCTTTGAGTGCAGCACTAGTGGTTGGCTGCCCCGCACTGCATTTTCCTTTATGAACACTTTCGATTTCGATTTAATTTACATTAATTGAGCCAGTGAGACTTAGGCGGCCACCGTGGTTGCTGCCGCTGCCGCTGCCGCTTCAATGACTCTCCTTCCTTTCCTTTCCTTTCCGTTCTTCAGCGTCTGCCTGATTCAGCAGCACGACCACCACCAGCCACTGCTTTCTTCCCCCGCTCTCACCATGGTTAATGCAATTAATTAATTATGCGCCGACATTCGGCAGTACATTCCTCCTGCCTGCTTGCCTGCCTGCCTCCCTACTTGCCTACTATTACTTTTATACTACTCAGCAGCAGCCACAGGGACCACCAGCCACGAACACCACCGACAGAATCGGCAGCAGCAGCCGCTACTAATTGGCCGTCTGAGTCGTTTTGTGGCTGGACGACATGGCGCAAAAGTGAGGCGCAAAACCAAGACAGCAATGAAAGCAAAGGCGAAAGCAAAAGCAGTTGCAGTGGAACCGTCATCGAGTCCGAATGAACATCGATCTTGTCGTCGCGTCGTGCGGGTGCACAGTCTGTCTGTGTGGTCCACTTCCGACGGTGTTCGAGAGCAGTTCGAGGCTGACTGCAGAGTTGTTGCTTGACTCACTGAATTTATGTGGTTAGGAAGCAGTAGTGTAAGCGGCAGAGAGCACATACACACACACACATTGCCCTCACAAAGACACACTTTCTTCTCTTTGCCGACTTGATCGCCGTCGGGCTGAGGGTCCGCCGACTCCGGACAGTGAGGAGGTGCAACGGCAGCATCAGCAGCAGCAATCTGGTGCTAACATCGGAGATGGCCAATTCCTCTTTCAATTGGCCAGTCAGTGCCATCAACATCAGCAGCAGCGGTTGCGAGTCACTTGCAGCAGCCATCAGCATCATCAGCATCATCAGCAAAGGAGCACTCAATCAGGACGGTTAATCGGCCCACTGGTCGCTGTCTGTTCTTCTATTTCGGTGATGGTGGTGGTCAACGGTGGTGATGGTTGTACCGTATTACAGCACTTCTTCTCCTCTTGACTTTTGTGCTTCAACCTTGATGCTTTTGTAGCTCCAACTGCAACTCCGGGGGCTCGATCACTCTATTAGATTAGCAATCGAGTGGCAATTTGTGAAGGAACCAATTAGCTGCGAGCTGCTCGCCTGTGGTCGTACCAGCAACAGCAGCAGCAACGGCAGCAGCAACGGCAACAGCAACACCATTGTTGGCGCTATAATTAATTTCTCGCTTTCCGCTCACTGGCTCAACTGAACAGCTCAGACTTTTGCTGGTGCTTCTGCCGCCGTTGCTGCTGCTATCTCTGCCGTTCTCCTCTATTAGCAATTCAGGGCATGTCTCGCACTCTCGATGGATATTAATTGCCGTCTGCGGAAAGAGCCTCCAGAGTTTCTGCTACCTAAAAGTAGTAGTAAAAGCAGCTATTTTCGGTGTGAGACCAGAGAGACCAGGGATAGGGTAGAGAGAGTCACACATACACAGACATTTTCAGCCTTTTTTTGGTGATCGTGGTGATGACTATCCTCTCTCACTGACTGACTGCCTTTTCTTGCATACTATTCCCATCAACATCAGCTGCATCATCATCATCAGAAGCTGCTGCTGCTGCTGGTGCTGTGCCGTCTACTGAAGAAGTCTGTTTGCTGTTTGCGTGCCTTGTTGTGTGCATTCACCACCACTACCATCATCACTGTGCACTTCAGTGCCTCCATCCTCCCAGCCTTTTAGCCTCTTGGCTAGCTAGCTAGCTAGCTAGCAAGCTCTGTCTCCGGAAACTCCGTAGAGACTTTGGTGGAGACTAGCACGACAGGCAAAGGTAAGCTGTGATATTTCTCTTTCTGACTGCTGTTCTAGCCACAGGAATGCACCAACTCTTCGAGCAAATTATGGTCTTCAACTATTACTATCAGCACCGTCTGTACATTACAACAGTCACCATCACCACAGAGCAGTTCTTTTTATCAGCTACCAAGGGAGAAAAGTGGGAAGAAGAGAAAATAATACACGGCAGACCTTTTCAGGAGAAGAAGAAGAAAGAAGAAGGGAAAGAATGAAAGACCAGGGAGCAAGAAAACGAGAGTGAGTGAAAGTTCAATTTATATTTATTTATTATATTAGCCACCTCGGCTGTCAGTTCACTTCTTTGGTGGTGGTTGTGGTGGTTCTACTTCGTCTTCTTCTCCATTCTCTGTCTTGTTTGGTAGTTCACTTTTGCTCTTGCTGCCTGAGACTAAAGACTGAATTGCACTTGGGCACTGTGGCTTCTCCGTTTTCTTCTGCGATGAGACGACGTCGTCGACGTCGACTTCAGCTGTGCCTCCTCTGAGCGTCCCTTGTCTCCTTCGTCTCCTCGTACCCTCGTTTACGTCGTCTTCTTTTACGTTTTCTTCTTCTTCTCCTTCTTTTCTTCCTTCGTTAGCGCACGCTGCCCCTGTCCGTGCTGCATGTCACTACACTGACTATCCTGGTGCTGCTGCTGCTAGTAGCTGAAGCCACCAGCCAACCAGCCTCCAAAAAGCTCCTACTCGTCTCATTCTCTCTCACTTTTCTTTCCCGTTCCTTTCTACGTGTCGGAATTTGACAGTACCGGCGCAGTGTTACAGGACAAGTGAGAGTCGCTCTTTCTGTGCTTGCCTGCCTGCCTGCCTGCCTGCTTGCCTGCCGTAGGTAAATCGAACAGGAAAGAGAGAGAAAGAAAGAAAGAGAAGGCGAATGCAATTTGCAGCTCAGAACTAGGCGGACGTCGTTGCTGAACAGGCTGAACAGAAGTTCGCCCTCTCTTCTATTCTCTCTCATTCTCTCTCTCTCTCTTTCTCTTTATGTTTGTGTAGCTTGTGCTTCAGCTGGCTCCTGTGTGTTGGGCCGACAGAGTCAGTCAGTGGCCGTGCTGTAGTAGTCAGCGGTGGTGTCTGTAGTGCAGAAGACTTCAGTTCAGTTCAGCAGCAGCAGCAGCAGAGTGTACGGCAGTAGTAGTCCATTGCGGGAAATAGTAGTCTCTTTTAGAGGCTGCTGTTGGCCCACACACACACAAACTGAACACGCTGAACATTCATCTGCCTGCTGAGCTGCCTTCTTCTTTTCCTTTTTCTTCTTTTTCAGCTTCCTCTTCGTTTTCGTCTTCTTCTTGTGCTCGCGTCACCGTTGTCTAATTGCTCCCTACTCACTACTCATTCGATCCTTGCCACTGTCGAACAGTAGCAGTAGCAGCAGCAGAAGCGGCGGTAGTGGTAGTTTCTGCAGCCCCTGCACTGCAAGTGCAGACACTCGGCCCCGACTGACGAGTGTCCCCATTGCCGCCGGAAATCCTGGGGTCCCAAGGGTTAGAGGGCAACTCCTTCTTTTCGTCGGGCCTTTCAACGACCACAAATAATGGCCATTACCCTTCTCTGACAATCGCCGACAGCTCGCCGCCTCTTACTGCTTCTAGCTTTTAGCTTCCATTTGACGACACAATTGTTCCCTTTTCGGCGAGCGCACGTCCAAGCTCCCCTCCTCTCTTATCATCGTCTGCTAATTTGTAGGAGGTTTATCAGTACCTATTTATCTTCATTCTTCATCGCTGTACTCTTCATATTGCATTACCCTGTGTTTGTCTGCGTTCTCTCATTGTATATTCATCACTTGTCCACCACCACCACCACCACATCCACCAATACCAGCTCATCTGTTACTCGTAATACTCTTTCTCTCTTTGCACGGCTGCGGTTTCTGTTCTTCATCACCACCGTAATCCGACAGCCCCCTCATTCTCTCATTTTCTTTGCCACTGTCTCGTGTCCACTTGTTCCGTCTACTGCTGCAGTTGTCGCTGGTGCCTCTCTCTATTTCTCGCTTTCATTTCGCTCTCACCTCACTCACTGACAGACAGACACTTGCCCTGGCCATGTCAGTCAGTTCGCCACCATTACCACTTACTATCCCGTCCGATTGACCGATTCTCCTCCTTCCGTCTGTTTCAGTGCACTTGCCCGCTAGCATCATCAGTTGACCACCTCCATCCGACAACGCCTACTTCTTTTTCTCTACTTTTATTATCATCCTTCCTAAATACTACTCATCAACAGCACAGCCATGTTCTCCAAGCTAAAGTCCAGCTCGGGCAGTCCAACAAGTTCCAATTCACTGCTGGAGCTGAATCCCATCTCGCAGTACTTTGAGTTCGGCAAGCAGATCGGCAGCGCCGGCCCGGAGCTGGTCTGGAAAATATATGAAGCCGTCAGAAAGTCCGACAGAAAGGTAAATATTGTGTGCAGTGCTGCTGCCCTCGCACTCTACTACGTTTGGCCGTTAGTTTTCACTTTTCTGTTGTGTGTGTGTGTGTGTTTGCTCAACTGTCGAAATATCGTCGCTATCACTTCTTCACTTATTGACACGGTCTAATTTACTCTGTCTCTCTTTACTTGCTTTTTACCAATACCAACCCAAAGGAAGTCTCCATCTTCTTCTTCGACAAGCGGACGGCGGACAAGCTGCACAAGCCGAAGCGCAAGGAGACCATCTCGGAGATACTGCGCTTCAGCGTCCGCCAGCTGGACCGCTTTCGCCACCCGAAGATCCTCGCGCTGGTGCACTCGGTGGAGGAGAGCAGCGACACGCTCGCCTTCGCCACGGAGCCCGTTCTGGGCAGCCTGGCCAACGTCTTCGACTACCTCGAGGACCGACTGCCGCAGGGCGTAGCGGTGGCGAAGGCGCTCAAAGACTACCAGCTGCTCGACTTTGAGATTAAGTATGGCCTGCTGCAGGTACGTGCCCGGAAGTCATTAGGCGCTCGCGTTCCCTCTCCTCTTTTCTTTTCCCTTTCCTATTCCCTTTCCTTCCTCTCTCTCTCTCAATTTCTCTTCTCAAGCACTTCTTGACAGAAGGCAGTTTGGCTGCTTTTCCTCCCATGCTTTTCAGCGCAAAGCCGAGCTTGCAGTGAACACTCTCATCAGTGAGCAAACCGCACTCTCAGCTTTCTGATTGCTGCTTTGCTTGCAATTTGAGCTACTGCCTTTGCTGATGCTGCTGCTGATGCTGCTGATGCTCTTGTTGTTGTTTCCCTACTAAGTGTCTGTCTCTATGTCTACTTTTCACCGCACCACAAAACGATTGTCATTTAAGCTCTCTGTCGTGAAAGTTTTGCCACATTGTCGCCCTTTTTCTTTTTCCCTTTTCTTCTTCTTCTTCTGCTCTCATCACCACCAGCCGCTAAGTGACTGTTTGCTTGTCTGTCTGTCGGTCTGTTTGACTGTCTGTCTGAGAGGTCTTTGCCTTTGCTGGGGCGCTGTAAGAAAATGAGAGTTTGAACAATCATTTAGACGGTAGCAGTGGCTCGTTAGTGAGGAGCTAGTGTAGGAGAGAATAAGAATAGCACAGAAAAGCAGAGGTACTACTTTTTACTGTATTTGTCGGGGCGCGCGCCTTGATGACGGCGGTGTTTGCTTAGCTCGCGCTCCGTTTAATGGAGAAGGAAGTACTGCATATTCCCAACAAACTCGCTTACCAATTGACAGTTGCGGAGTCGCAGAGCTAATAACAGTGTTGCTTTCACCAACGGAACCGAAGCATACACGTGCCAGCGTTTGTGCAGCAGCAGCAGAATAGAAAGTGCTTGTCGCGGGGTAATTCGAAATGGAGCGCGAATGCGATTAGCGGTGATTGCCGGTGCGAATAGACTGGGAGGAAAGAAAGAGGGAGCAGGTGAGCAGAGTGAAGAGCGAGCGCTCTCTCACGCAGCTCTCATTTTCTGCATTTTCGGCCATGCATGTGCCGCCAATCAATGAACTAAAGCATGCAGTGAAGTGCAAGAGAAGTCTACGCAAATGGCCTGCCCTGCACCTTTCCCCCGGTGCCTTTCCGTCTTCTTCCTTACTTCTAGTTATTATTACTGAGAATGAGGGCTTTCTCTCGGAAGCAAATTCTTCTCCCCTCTCTATCTCCCCGCACTATCTTTTTCTCTCGGAATTGCATTCATTTCATTCTAAATGGACACTTGATCTATCTTTCACCACTCCGGCACACATAGGTCGCCGAGGCGCTCGTGTATCTGCACTACACGGCGAAAGTCATCCACCACAACATCTGTCCGCAGTCGATCCTCATCAACAAGAAGGGCACCTGGAAGCTCTCTGGCCTGGAATTTGTGGAGAAGTGTCACGACAGCGACCTACTGGTATGTCCTCCTTTTTTTCCTGGTAGACTATTTCTCTCGGTGTGTTTACCTTTAGTTTCTTCAGCTTACCTTCAGCTTAGTGTCCTTAGCACTCTCTTCTATTTTTCTATCGCTTGCATTTGGAGTCATTAGCCGATTGCTTGTGTAGTCAGTGTGCTGCTGCTGCTGGTGGTGGTGGTATTCTTCTGCTCTTGTTCACCTTTTCTTTCAGTGCATTTGCTTACCACCACCACCGCCGACACCATCAGCAAAAGCAGCCGAAACAGCACACTTTACTTTACTTTACTTTAGCGCGGCGTCTCTCCTTTGTTGCTTGTGTTTGCCTTAGTGTGCGCCCATTAGTGCGACTGTGTTTGTTCTTACCGGCACTCTTCTTCTTCTTCATTGTCTTTCCTTTTATTGTCCCTTCTTTTCCTCCCCCCTTTTCCCCGAACACACGGCACTCCATCACGGCGGCGACAACAACTACTTCTACTACAACTTTTACTACTGCCGCCACTATTAAACAACAACAACTACTACTACTCTGGCTATCATTACCACCAACATCATCACCATCATCACCATCACCACCCTAATCACCGCCACCACCACTACCGTCATCAGCACTGCATCTCTTCGCAGCCGTACACGAGCAAGCTGCCGAAGATGGGCCAGCCTGACCTGGACTTCATCGCGCCGGAGGTGCAGACGCAGTCGATCTGTGCACCGCAGAGCGACATGTTCAGCCTCGGCCTGCTGGTCGCCTTTCTCTTCAGTGGCGGACGGCCACTGCTCAGTGCCAATCTGACCGCCTCAACCTACCTGCGGCAACTTGATTTGGTACGTGCCTTTTTACCTCTTTTTCTTTCCCTGCTACAAAAGAGCTACCACGAGCCAGCTGAACCACCACCACCACCGCTTTTTTCAATAACTAAAAAACACTTTTTTGCATTTTTTTCTTCCTTTTTTCCCCGCAGCTAGGCGCATCGCTCAATGAACTGCTGCCAAACGTCCCTTCGATTCTGCACGACATTCTCAAGGGTCTCCTGGAGATTGATTACAAAAAGCGTCCCACTTCGCAGCAACTCGCCAATGTAAGTGGTCCGCCTGGTGTGCACCTTCTTCTCCTCTGGTGCGCTGGTCTCTCCGCTTTTAGCGGTAATTACAATGCCTAATTAGCAATTGGTAATTAGTTATTGCGCCCTCGTTAAAGTGATTCCACGCGTAAAGCACACACTTGCGACAGCTCACTCACTCTCCCACGGACTCAGACAGAACGAAAGAGAGACAGGGACAGCGAGGGACACTCTCTCATTTCATGGGCTTGCAGTGGACTGGTCACGGAGATGGAGTGCCTAGTTCCATTGCCTAGTTAGTGCGTTCCTAGTGCCTCCTCTACTCTGCTGCTGCTGCTCTTCTCCTCAAAATGGTCATCACGGTGTAGTGTGTGTGTGTGTGTGCTTATGTTGCCAGTGCAGTGCATGCCATTTGCAGCGGCAGTTTGAGTGCAGCAGGAGCCGCACCGCAGTCGGTGCTCAGCACTTTTTGCACTCCGGTTTCAGCAGCAGCCAGTTAGTAGTTTGCAGGAGGCCAGCCGCCGCTCATTTCATGAAACCAGCGGTGCCCACCACGATCTGAAACGATCTGCCGTGAGCTGCTGTTGCTGATGCTGATGCTGTCACAGATGTGCTCGCACAATTCTCATGATGCTCATTGGCCGCCGTTTGTCCGTCGCTGCGGCTGCTGCTGCAGTTCTGCGATTACTTCATCTCATTGGCAATCTATTTTCCCTCTCTTATTCCTTGCCCATTTGCCCATTCTCATTGCTCATTCTATTTGTCAACTGGCTTCGGCATCGGCGGCGGCGACGGCGGCCGCAAGCCGTTGCAGCCGCTCGTTGTCTCCATTTCCCAGTCTCGCCAATCTCTTTTCCATTCTCCTCCTCTTCCTCCCTGCACTGCACAACTGAAATCTTTGTCTTAATGATTCTAATGATCGAATTGATCTGCTTTGTCTCGGCGCGCGGTGCTTGCGGCTGCTACCACAGCAGCAGCAGCATCAGCAGTCCATTGGCGACTTGCTTTTCCCAAGGCTTTCCCTCTCTTCAATTCCCTTTCTCTTTCCCATTCACCCGCTCTCTTTCTGCAACCTATCTGCTGCTGATGTTGCCGATGTTGGTGAGCTATATTGGGTAGCAGTGGCGGTGAACCCGTCTTCGTCAGCAAGATAGGTAAGGCAAATAGAGAATGTGAGAGAGAGAAAGAGAAATAAACGGAAGAAAAAGAAAAAGAAGTCGCCAATTGAAAGTGTGTGTCTGTCTGCCTTGCTCGGTGTGTGTGTATGTCTGTGGTGCAATGCAATGAAAACCCGCCGTGTGGCTCTCGTTTTGTGTGAGTGTGTGGTTCTCAGTGCACACTTCTCCTGAAGCAGCACCGAATGGTGGACCGAAATAGAATAAACAGCTACAACTGCAAATTTAATTTATTTTCTCGCGCGCGGCTATATATTGGCAATAGTAAGGGATTGCAGGAGAGGGAAGTGTGGGAGAGGGAGAGAGCAGGAAAGGGCAGTTGGAGACGTCGAACGGACGGACGGAGCAAGAAAAAGAAATTACCCCAATGACGGCACCGTTGCCGCCGTCGATAATGCGGTGACAAGGGGCAAGCTTGGGTGGCAAGGCCGCCGTCGTTGCCGTTGCCACCGACGCCAATAACGGCTAGCTAATAATAATACACACCGTCAATTGCTAATAGTGGTGGTGGCGATGATGGTGGTGATGTCGATGCTGTAACGTACGATCCTCGGCGACCACGGAGCACACTGGCTGCTGCGATTCTCAGGAGCACTGCGGTGGCAGTAGTCCTGTGAACAAGGCAATACACCGCACACACGACAGGGCAATGAAAAAGCAGTGCTAGGCTGGCCACAAGCAGCAGCAGGCAGAAAGGGCGGCAGGGAGCCAAGGTGAGAGAGAGAGAGAGAGAAAGCCAGTAGAATATTGATGTCCGCATCAGTTACGCACCAAGTGGCAGCTGAAACAAAGGCTGAGAATTCGGTTGGCACCGAGACTGAGAATGCAGACGGGCACTTTTCTTTTCTTTTCTACTTCTTCTCACTTTCCCTTTCCCTTGCCTTGCAAAGTCATCGTCGCCGTCATTGCCACCGGTGAGCTCGTGTGTGTGTGCATGCTGGCTGGAAATGCCGTGCAGGGAAGCTGATCGTAAGTGGCCATCGCTTCACTTGGCTGCCACCAGCGAATGCTCACCAGCGGCAACGGCAGCGGCAGCATCCTTCCAGCCAGGGAGGGAAATAAATTTGAATGCTAACGAGGAGCTTTGAGTGAAGCCACTTTCACTTTCACTTTCTCTCGGTGGCTGCAAAAGACGAGACGGTGCGGACGAGAGAAGGAGCGACGAGGAGTCCGGAGCGGAGTCGTGATTAGCTCCTCGCAGAACGGGAATAGACTTGGCAAGGTGTGCAGCTCCAGCGGCACGTCGACGAGCACGCTGGTGACGCTGGCAGTCAAAGTTATTGACTGCATCACTGCCTGCCTGCCTACCTGCCTCCACATCGACAGCGACGGTGGTGGCAATGGCTGTGGTGGTGGTGGCCGCGCAGTGAGCATTACTTTCCCTTTCTCTTCTTCCACCTGGCCAAAAGTCTTTCTCTGACAGTCTATTTCTAGTAGGTTTTCCCTACTACTGCTGTCCAACTACGCTGCTGCAGCTGAACTGCCTCGTCAGTACTGTTTCTTTGCCAACTAACTTCACTCATCCTCTGTGCATCTCTCTCACTCACTCTCACCTAATGTGCGCTTCACGAACCAAATCACATTAGGCAAGCCCTTTTGTCTTGTGACGCTCTCAATTATCGTTATCGTCTCATTTGCCGATTTGTCTACTACTCGGGCGTCACTACTACTTTTACTACTACTAGTTTGTCGTTCTCTGTTTAGTCACTGTCTTTCCCTGCCTCTGTCTGTGTGTTTGTGCCCCAATTCTCTTCCCTTTCATTGCCGCCTGTGTACCTCAGTGTTTGCATCTCTGAGCTCTCTGAGCCGTTTGCTCTTTTCAGAGTGAGTGAGTGAGTGCAGGAGACAAACTTCTCGGTGGGCTAGTGAAGCAGTGCACTGCAGGATCGAACAGGCACTTGCACTCTGTGCACCTCCTGAACATGGCCAAATGGCAGAATCGTTCTCTGGCAACGGTGTGCTGCTGCTGTTGACGATGATGCTGCAGCAACAACAGCATCAGTTTGACATCACCTTTTCTGTTCACTGATGCTGCTGCTGCTCTCAGTGCTTATGCCAACTCTGCTGTTCGATCATTGAGACCACTGCAGCGCGACAACAGCTCACACACAAACACACACAGAGTACTTTGCAGAGTTTTCTGCTTGCACACAGGCACAGGCTAACTAACCGTCGCAGTTACTCGACACTCACTGTTTCTGTCTGTCTGTCTGTCTGTGTTGTTTGTGCACTTTTGCAGACTAGCAGGAACTTCTTGGTCCGTGGTAGTGATGATGATGCCACCACTGCGGCAGCAGCAAGGTGGCCGGTCCCGGCGGCGGTGACAGCTCATACAAGCTTAATAGAGTTACGGTAATGGACAGCTGCAGTATCAACGGTGCAAGGAGGGCACTCCACCAGACAGACTGAAAGAGGCTGCAGAGACAGAGCCAGAGAATTAGGAAAAAGGGAAGGAAAAACAACAACTACGGCAGCAACAGCAGCAGTAGTTAGTTGTAGTTAGCAGTGATGTGCTTTTTCTGTCTCCATTTCCCTCTGCTGTTTCCTGCATAGGCTCAGGCAGCTTCTTTCTTCTCTTTAATTCACTGGCCATGGCCACCACTACTGCCTCCACTACCGTTGGCACTGCACTCTCGGCCGGACAATTGGCCAGTTGGCGCGACTAATTACCAATCACTAATTAGCGCAGCTAATTGATTTGCAGTGAGCGCTACTGTTGTGTGCCGCGACAAAGCCTACTACTTCAATTCGGGAAGAGTGGGCGAAGTTAATTCAATTTGCCTGCCTGTCTGCCTTTGCACTGCCGCTGCACTGTACTTACTACACTGCCAGCTAATGCAGCTTCTTCAATGATGCTGCTGCAATGTGCGCTTGGGGACAAGTGCCCAAAATAAAGGGATCACTGCGCCGAGAGCGATGTCACTCGAATCAGCAGCAGCAACAGCAACAGCGACGGTAGATGAAGAGGAAAGGAGAAGGAGTAAGTGAATGGTAGTCAGTGGAAAAGTGATAGTGAAAGTGAAAGTGAGTGCTCGCTTGCTGTGGTCGCTCTGTCCCCTCGTCTTCATCTTCATCTTCCTCATCTTCGCCGTTGTCGTTGTCCAAATTGACTGGGCCGATTAGTGGCCGCGACAATGGCAGCAGCAACGGCAAAATGGCAGACAATGGACGCACTGGAGGACGATGAGAAGGAAGAAGAGTGGGCGAACAGGCGAACAGGCAGCAATGGACGGCGAAGCGGTTTGCCCGACAACGCTCCACGGCGAGCCACCGGCCGAAAGTGATCGAATTAGCTGGTGACTGGCACTGCCAACCACAGCCACGGCCACCACCATTATCGCCGCATGTACTTGCCCCTGTGAAATGATGGAGGAGAAGAGATGCCCCTGCCGCTCCTATTAAAGTGTACTACTTTTTATGATTATTATTTACAGTTATTTAGATAGCCATAGAGGCCATTTAAATCGGTCACCGGCAGACACTGTTCGGCGGTTGCAAACGCTGGCGGGAAAAGCCAGCGAACCTTGACAGGGGCAGCCAGCATACATAAAACACACACACACACCACAGACACACATGCTAAATATACTTTGCAAACTGCGCTCACAAAGAGCGAGAGTAATACGTTTACAAAGAGTACACACAGAGACAGGCAGACACAAACAGGCAGATAACTACCACGCAAACTGATGCGCGCCAAACTGACCGTGACATTGCCTACTTTTCTCATCTACTTCTCTCTCTTTCTTCCTTTGCAGAACAAGTACTTTGGAGACTCGAGCGTCCATGCACTGCAGTACTTGGACCTCATTCAGATGAAGGACGCCAACCACAAGGCCAACTTTTACCACAATCTCAAAAATGTGCTTCCATTCATTCCCAAGGTGAGTGTTGAGAGGCAGTGACGATAGGATAGGGGATAGATAGGATGGTCAGGCAAAAGTGCGGCAGCAGTGGTCCGAAGTGGCAAGTGAAGAGCTTTCGCAAGTCAAAGTCGTAGTCGCCTTTGCTTTTTGTCATTGTCATCGTCATCGCAATCGTCATCGTCCGCCCGTCCGCCGCCTTCGAAGCCCTTCGACGCCGTAGATCCCGCCGCCCGTTGAGTTGCGGTGATCGATTCTCCGCGGGATACTACTCTACTCTTCTCCTGGCAATACTCTCTCTCTCTCTCTCTCTCTTTCTCTCTCTCTCTCTCTCTCTTTCTACTCCGGTGGTGCCCCTTTTGCACCAACTGCTTCGGCTGATTCGATCGGTGGACAGTGGGTGACTGCACTCAGAAGACTACTACAACTGCCACTGCCGCTGAAGACTAACTGCAGACGGCGGTGCCGCCGATTCAGCGAAGCGCACCAGTGTGTCACCAGGCCCCGGGCGCACAGCCACTTCCAGCTCTCACAGTACTCTGGTACCACCGCTTTTATTGCAAAGAGTGAGCTCGCGCGTAAGCCTTTGAGCCAAGTGACGGCAGCAGCCAGGTCTGTCTGTCTGTCAGCGCTATCGGCGGGCGACTGAGGCGCGAGCGAATTAATTAAAGCTTTCTTTCTCCGACTCTGCTCATATTTCCATTGCCATTGCCATTGCCATTGCCTTTGCCATTTTGCCTTTTTCCATCTATCCACTAAACTGTTTGCTGCTCTCTTTTTTTCTCCTACTCTCTCACTCTCTCTTTCTCATCCCTGATCGATAGAAACTGTGGTGCCAGCACATACTGCCCTCCATGGAATGTGAACTGCAGAGTCCCGAGGTGCTGGCCGCCGCCCTGCAGCCCATCATCTACATGATCAACGAGGCGACGGCTGAAGAATTTCAGGAATTCATCCTCCCGTTTATTAAAAACATCTTTCAAATGCCCAAGTCTGTTCAAGTAGGTGGTGGACGGTGCACTAGAATAGTAGTGTTGCTGCTGCTGCTAACTCACTTCTGTTGTAGTCAGTAGATTGGACAGTGTATTCCACTCTGCTGTCTGTATTGTGCATTGCAGTTCACTTTTTACTCCTCTGTCACCGTCTGCAGGCCGTCAGAGTGGTACTGTACAGTTAGAAACTGAAATTGCGGTAGCAGCAGCCGCCGCCGCTTGATGGGCGCAATTAGAGCCTGATGATGTCTTTGGCCTTGATTACACTCAGTGCGGGCTCAGCCTCCACAACTACTGCAGTGCTTTTTGTAGTTATTACCACTGTTTCCTGGGCCTTATCACTCGCCAACTGGCCCCTTCTGTCACCGTTCGGAGACTTGAGACACTGCTGCTGCTGCTGTGCTTGGAGTGCAACATTCCCACCGCAGAAGAACAACAGTCCATTGTCGAGCTGGCAAGTATGCCCATTCTCTCTCTCTGGCAATGGCCTTTAGACGGCCAGTAGTTCACTTTTTGGTGAGTGAATGTGTGTGTGTGCCCAGCAGGCACCAACGCGTTCTTTACCGCCGCCGCTGCCTCTTCTACTGTTGAATCGATTTGTCGTCTCTGTCGGTCGGTCGGTCTCTCGCGCCATTATCTCTATGTTTTTCTGCCCTGTGCCGCCTCTGCTTCGGCCGCTTACAGCCCATTCAAATCGGAGGCAATCGCATTTGCATGTGCATTTATTGCTTTATATTCACTTTAAAAGCCGGCAAAAGAGGGAAAAAGATTTTCCTTTTCCTCTTCTTTTTTTACTCCTTTTACAACAGCGGCGTCTTCAGTTCAGAGATAGTGCGACAGCAGTGATAGAGCAATAAAGTGCAATTGCTCTCTCTATCTTCTTCTTCTTCTTTGACTGTGCTCATCCTCGGCAGCTGGCCCCATTTGGGTTGCTAAAGGCTTGTACTTTCAATGCATCACTGGCACTGGGGGAAAGGAAAGATTGGGTGAAGGGAAAGGGAAATCGGGACAATGAATGCTTGATAGAGCTGCTGCTGCTGCTGCTGATGCTGATGCACGGGCGTCATCGATTGACGGACGAGTGCGACATTGATTGCCACAATAACCGCCGTCGCCGTCGCCATCGTTGGCTGCCCGACACGGATTGGGCTGGCCAGCTGGCATTACTACCGCCGTCAGTATGACATTTCTATTAAAGTGCACTGGCAATGGCACACATTGTAATCTAATTTAGCCGAATGGATTCGCCTGCTAAGCGTTCACTAACTGGCGGCGGTGAGGATCGGGTCGCCGGGAAAGAAAAACGAAGGAGCAGGAGGAGGAGGAGAAGGCGCGGGTGCTGTTTTTTGTTTTTGGTGCATTAGAGTGCCACTGTGCCAAGTGCAAGTGGAGCACACAGAGCATTGCCAGACAGACGCAGACCAAGATAGACAGTGACAGACCAAGAGAGAGAGGAGAGAAAGAGTCTGCCGAGCGAGGGGATTAAAATAATTGAAGTGACACCTTTCATTAGGCTCAGTGGCTGTCGGTAAGCGGCGTTGGGGCACTTTGTCACTCGTGCGGCCAATCGACGGCCTCCACACACATTCTGCTGCTGCTGTCTGACGCCCAAACGGACACTGCACACGGCGGCACAACACTTTCGGCACTTTGGGCACTTGCACTGCAACTGTAGAGTTGCTGAGTAATGGGCGCCGATTGAGTGAAAGCAGCTGTGTGTGTGTGTGTGTGTGTGTGTGTGTGTGTGTGTGTGTGTGTGTGTGTGTTGTGTGGCCAAGTGGCCAGACACTAAAAGTAGCACTAGTCTTCAGGCGGTAGCTTTCCGGTGGATGAAGTGTGTTTGTGTGCACGCTTGTTTATGCGGTAATCAATCTGCCAGTCTGACAAGTATGCTCTCTTTCTTCTCTTTCCTCTTTTTCTCCCTTTTCCAACCAACTCAACGCTCAACTCTCAGGCAACGGTGACGTTACTGGAAAACATTGACATTCTGGTGCTGAAGACGGACAAAGCGGACTTCCGAGCGGACATTGTGCCCATGTTTTGCAATGCATTCGACTCGCCGTCAGCGCAGATTCAGGTAGGTGCCGTTGACACGCTGACACTGACACTGACGCCGACTACTCTCGACGACGGCGGCGGCGGTGTGCTTTGATTTGTGCCGTTTCAAGCTGTCGTGCTGACTTTTGATTTCTTTCTTTCTTTTCCTTTCTCCTTTCCCTCTTCTTTGGCTCACTCAATTTTACCCCATTTCCTGCGCTGTCTACCCGTCCGGTGCCGTCCACTGCTCCATCCACTCGTCTACAAACACTTGCACTGGCACTCGCACAAACACCGGCGTCTTACTCAATCGATGGCAATCAATTACTACTACCGTCGCTGTTGCTTCTGCTGCTGCTGCCTCTACTGCTGCTGGAAATTCTTGCTTACACTCACATGCATACATGCAGTCGGCGGCCATGTCGGCACTCGCTCAAGTGATCGATCATCTCGACGAGGCCACAATTCGCAAGATGATTCTCCCCAAACGAAGCAACTTTTCGACATCGACACAAAGGTACGTGAACGAGGTGCTGCTCAACTAAAAATGTTGAACCGAAATGCACACACACACTCAACTTGAACACTGTTGACGGCACCGCTGGGATTGCTTTTGCTGTTGCTGCTGGTGCTGGTGCTTTGCGGTGCCGTCTGCAAACGAGACCGCCATCACTGCGCCGTCTGCTCGATGACTAATGTTCCAAGCTACTTGGCGCACACGACTTCCTCTCTTCCTTCCTCTTTTACTCTTCGTTTTCACTCATTCTTCTTTTTACTTTTCTTCTTTCCTCCACCACAAACCCGAATCTCTGCTCTGCTCAGATTCAAATCAACATTCTCATGTGCATTGAGAAGGTGATCGAGAATCTCGACAAGACGGAGATTCTCGACGACGTCCTGCCGATGATCATGCGAGCGCGCACACAGGACGCTTCGGTGCTCATCATCGTGATAAGTGAGTAGAAGTTAGGGTAGAAGTGAACTTGGCCGAAGACTATTCAACTGAAAACTATCTCACACACGCACTTTTCACACACTTTTCACTGATCGACCCATTTCCTTCTCTTCTTTCTCTTCTTCTTCCTTTCTGCTGTCTCTTTCCGTTTGCTTTGTTTGGCCACTCTTTCACTGTCGCCATTCGCACTCATTTTGTGCACAGGCATCTGCAAGCTGATGATGATCGATGTCAAAAAGTACGGCCTGACGATCAACTTACTCTCGGCCAAGATTATGCCCTCACTGACGCCCGCACTGGCCAACCCGACGCTGAACTTGGACGAGGTAAAGTTGACGATGAGGCTGCTAATGCGATGAGGCAACAACTACTATGGACTGCTTCCAACTCACACTTTACCCCCGATATATTGATTTCAGTTTAACGATCTGGTGGACCTGCTCTCCGAGATGCTCACCTACATTGCCAAAAGCCAGCGAAACAAACTGTTGCTTGAGAAGAATGCGCCCATCACCATTTCACAGGAAATGTTAGTGCTGCTAATGATGATGATGACGACGATGAGTAGAGGCTGTGTCATCAGTGATTGGCATTCTACGCAGTGCCCACTAGTTGAGCACACACTTTGCCTAACCACTACATTTTCTTTCTTTTTTTACTGCAGCATGGGATCACAATCAAACGTCGGCGCCACCGGTTACCCGCACCGGCCGCCCTCGTTGCGGCTGGAAACGCGTCGCACCTCCATCAGCATGGACGACGTCGTCCGGCGGACCTCCATTCCCGTCTCCGTCGCCTCTAGCCCCGATTCGAATTTGCTGCGCGTGCAGGCCCATCTTCCCGGGCGTCGTCACTCAGACAACACCATTCAGCCGCCGCGCATCCTCATTGCGCCCTCCAGTCCGACCACTTCCTTTTCGCTGTCGCGCGGCCCCAGCGCCGCCAACCTCAACGCCCGCCGCCACTCGAGCATCAACATGCAGGACGCGAAGAACATGCTGCCCAAGGTGAAGGTGCCCAAGGTAATGCTGCTGGTGTTAAAAGCTGTAGCTTTGTATTTGGTTTTTCATTATTCTTTGTTCTCTTTTTTGTAGTGCGTAACGCACAACATGAATGAAATTGCAAAGATTCCAAACAACATCGCCAAGGACGCGAGCAACACGCTGAACAGCCTTTGCGCGGAGTCCTTCCTTTCCAGTCGCTCCAGTGGTCGGCGGTACTCGGCGGTGCCCACCTTTGATGCAATCAACCTCGGCAGTCGCAAGAACTCCACTTCTAATTTTCTGCAAACGCTCGGCACTGGAGTGGTAAGTGGGTAGACAATGGAAAAGGGAGAATGGAATGGAATGAAGTAGAATAGGGTAAAGTTGAGTTGAGTTGAGTGCACTCACCGATTGTGTGCACCAGTGCTGTTAGTGGTGGCTGCCTGCCATCCAATCAGTCGCTTAATAGAGTGGCCAAGATGTTTATCGATTTCAATTCATTTACAGCAACAACTGTTTGGAAAGTAAGACGACGTTGAAGACGGCGGTGGCGGCGGCGTACTTTTCTCTTCTTCTATTACCAGCGGCGAGCACAATAAGGTCGAGTGTGCTCGGGTGCTCCCTGCAGCTGCTGCTGTTCCTTTGAGACCGAGACAGAAGAGACTGAGAGAGGCCATTTGTCGAGATCACAATCACGCCGACTGACACACACACGTTCGCCCGGTGACTTTGCACCGGTGTGAGCGGCGGAGAACAACGAGAATAGAATGAAAGAGAAAACAGAACGAGTGAAAGAGCGAAAGCACTTTCAGCATTTTGCGAAAATCAACTTGCGCCCTTTACCGTTGTTTACCGTTCACCTTACCTCGGCTCGACCAGAAGCCAATCGGCAACGCAAGACCACCACTACTTGAAAAGGAGCACTCACTCATTCTCTTTCCACCAGCAAACCTAGCAACTGTCTCATTAATCACAGTCCCTCGGTCAACAGCACCATCATCGGCATCGGCTGATTGATAGTGACACCAGTAGCGGCGGTGGAGGGCACTGCACTGGCACTGGCAATTGGCAGCTGCCAGTACAGTGGCACTCCTTTCTGCACCACTACCTGCCACACCAGGACACATACCAGTTACATTGTAGTCAACTTTGGCATACCAAAGCAAAAATTGCTGCTGCTCAATAGGCTGACGACGTTGTCCGGGCACGTCGTCATCATCACCATCATCACCATCATCAACCTCCTTCGATACTCATGCATGATCAAACACACGTTTTTCTCCATCAAAATCTTCCATCATTTCGCGGTAGCACCCGCTGGTGGCACCCAAAGTACCCGAGCACTCTATCTCGCAGTAGTCAGTCACTGACACCGGCCGTCAAGCGTGCACTCACTTGGATCACCACTGTCCAGATCACCACTACCACTACTGTCACTTTTTCACTGTATCTTCTTTCAGTAGCATCTTTTATCTCCCCACCACGATCACTTCACTTTACTTTCACCGCTCACTTTCACATTGCTCACGTCACTTTGGCCGGTGGCCATGACACTTCTAGTACTACTACTACTACTTTTAATACTTCCACTACTACTGCTGCTGCACAAATACATCATACCAACACACCCACCAGTTCATACTGTTGAAACAAACACACACAGACACACATATCACCACATTTCTATTTTACTAGCCGTCCGCACAAAGTACGACGGCCGCATCTTCTCTGCAAATATAGTCTCTTATTTTGTTATACGCCGACACACACAAACACACAGACCCACTTTCACGTTAAACGTTGCAGGCAACACACAAGTACACACTTCGAAACACACTTCGAGACGTGTCCACCAGACACTGAGGCAACTTTGCATGTCTCAGAGATTACCTGAGGTCTCTTTTGACCTGTCTGTCGCGCCGCACACGCCCACGCCTCACTGCATTACTCAATCTTTCTTCGCTCAACTTTCATTTTAATTTTTTTCTTTTACTTTTTCTAATCGTTCGCCGACACCAGTCGCGCGACTACACACAGACACAAGAAACATACTTCACAAACTGCAACCCAAAGGCGATACTTTCAATGGTTGTACCAAATATATCAATATATCTTTTCTTTCTTTCTCTCACTATACATATATCAATTTATAATCACGTTCAGACCCACCTGACATTTGTTCTTCTTTTCTATATTTTTCTCTCTTTCTCTCTGTTAATGACGTTTTTTCTTGCTCTTTCTGTCTCTATCTTCTCTTTCCTGTTCATGCAATGTCAATTTTCAATCAATCAAACAACCAATCTCTATTTCTCTCTTTCCTTCTCCGCTCTATTCGCACCTAAATCTGTTAAAATTGTTATTTATTGTTGGCTTCATTAAATGACTTTTAATGTTTTACCTTTCCAATCACCCGAGAGTAGTACTACTGAAAGTACTTTAAACTGGCTCGTTAATATTAGGGTGCAACTTCACAGAGGCGTGCCTGACATGCTAACTGATTATCGATCTGTCAAACGCTGAAGTGAAAGTACGCGAGAGACAGTAGCAAGTCGAAACAGTAGTGATCCGTTCCACCGACAGGTGTCTCTTCACTCGCAGTCGCCGAAAGCTGCAAAAGAAATCTTTTGAGTATAAATATCAGCTGACACAAGTGGCACATCAAGCACTAGCGCTTTATCACTCTGCACCGATCGACATTGATCGTCTCTCCTTCGCTGTCTCCTCTCTTCTAGCATCTAGCAGAAACCATGGCCGAAAGTGTTCCACTAAAGCTGGTCAGCAGTGTCAAGTGCTTCGGCGGCTTGCAGAATGTGTACAGCTTCTTCAGCAAACAGCTGCAGTGTGAAACCAAATTCTCGGCGTACATTCCGCCAAAGGCAACCGCCGAGGCGCCGGTGCCGGTCCTTTTCTGGCTGTCCGGTTTGACCTGTACTGAGGAGAACTTTTACGTCAAGTCGGGCTTTCAACGGTACGCTGCAGAGCACAATTTGCTCGTTGTCGGACCGGACACCAGTCCTCGGGGCTGCAACATCGAGGTATGTTTACACTATGCTTTAAAATATCTTTTCTCTGACCGGCAAATGATCCTCGTCAACACAGGGAGAGGATGTCGACTGGGACTTTGGCACTGGAGCCGGCTTCTACGTGGACGCCACCACGGAGAAGTACAAAACCAACTACCGAATGTACTCGTACATCACCAAAGAGCTGCCCGGTGTTGTGGAGCAGCACTTGCCGGTAGTCAAGGGCGCTCGATCCATTTCCGGTCACAGCATGGGTGGCCATGGAGCGCTGATTTGCGCCCTGAAGAACCCCGGACTGTTCAAGGTGGCCACTGCCTTTGCACCAATTAGCAACCCTTCTGTGAGGCATGGGTATCAAGGGGTGTTCACGGCTCCCTTGGCGAAGACGCAGGAGCCGGAAAGACTGGAACGCTACAAGACTTATCCCAAGACCAGGGTCTGAGCTTCACCGCATTGAACCGGTAAAGTTTTTTCGTCATACTTTGAACGTTGTTTGTAAAACGGTCATGTTCTCTTTTCAGGGTTCTGCTGACCGTGGCTGGGTCATTTTTCCCGACAATTTGGCAAGTCCAAGGAAGCTGGGCGTTAATCTGGACTACCGATGGCAGAAGGCTACGCACGTACCTCTTGTGGGCACGTTCACGCGAGCACATCAAGCTGCACTCTGACTATTCTCCGCAAATGAAAGCATTCTCTCCAGCCACCGGCTAGGTTCCATCTGATCGACAATAACAGTAAACAATTGTTTCTGCATATTACTGGACCCCGTATCACGTTTACTCGTTTTGCACGTTTATCTGGCGCCATGCAAGCTTTATACACACTTTCTAATGAATACTTTTCTCAAACCAGGCCCGCGCGACAATTATCGACATCGCCTCAGTCAGCCATTCACTCGGTTAATCGTTAGCCTCAGTCATTTTCGGCGCGCAATTGTTAAAGGAACACACTCGACTGAGGTTTATTATTTTCGCCACCATTATTTGCCAGCCAGTCCTCATCATCAGCAGCACTCAACATCACCACCAGCCGGACAGTTTCGGGTAAATATTTGGTAATGAAAGTGACAATTACGGTGCCGCTGTGTGTGACAGACGCACAGTGCGGCAATTAAAGTGAACGGCGAACGTGACGTGAAAGCCGAGTGCAAATCGATGATCACCAGGATAGCACTGCCACTGTCAACGCTATTGATTGCGTAAATCTCTCTTTTTTCAGTCTGGCGTGCTACACCACTTGTGCACTGGTCTCGCCTGTCTTAACACCACACTGTCTTTATCTGTGAGCTTATCTCATCACCAGAAACAACTTATGCAAAACTTTCCACAGTTTGCAGTGTCTGCTCAACCAACTCAACCAGAGCACTCGGTCGAATCCGGAGCACGTGTTGCCGGCGTATACGGTCAGACGGAGAGGCCTCTGGCTACTACAAACTACAGCTGAGAGATTATCTCTTTCAGTGGCGGAAAAAGAGGAAGGAGACGTGCCGAAAAGGGTTGACACTCTGTTTTACTCTGAGGATTTACAAAGTTCGGGGGTAAAGTTTTCCAAAAAATTTTTTTCAGTGCGGTCGGTCACTGTCACTGTGTGTGAATGTGTGTTGATTGCCCTCTTTGCATGCACTCGCTGTGATGCTGATGATGATGATGATGCCTGGTTGCTTGGCTGGTTGCATCTCCTTGGTGGCGTGATTGGCGAGTGCAAGGCACCAATTACCCTCTCTGTAATGGGAGTCTCGCAGTCTCGTCATTTATCACCACTTTTGCTGCGTGCGATTGCCTGCCTGTCTGTCTGACTGCCTGCTCACACCGCGACTAGCACACTGAACTCTAAAACTCGCAAATGCACAAGGAGGGATGATATATCGATTCGACACTGCTACGCGCAAAACAAATGAATCGAATACTTACTGGAAGACGACGACGAACGATGCAATGAATCGGCAAGTATTCATCGGTGGCGGTATTGAAGGCACTTCCGAGGATGATGATGATGCTGCTGCTGTCGATGCACAGTGAGAATGTGTGTGTGTGCCTGACTTATTTGCAGGAGGATGAAAAAGTATGTGCAAGAAGACTGATTCACGCGTTGATGGGACGGCAACAAAAGTGGTAACACACAGTGTCGCAAACTGGTCCTTGTCGTTCTCCAGTTCTGCAATCGTCCATCCTCAGCAGTGAATCCTCCAGCCAGGCAAGATCAATCAAAGTGGCTGACTGAAGTGCCAGTGCGAGTGAATGCATAAATGACTGCCCAACTTTGGACCACTTAGCTTGCTGGCTGCAATTGAATAGGGCACCAAGAACAGCAGCAGTGGCGACTGGCGACAGTGATCCTCGATACTTGGGCGCCTCAATTGCAACAACCTATAATCGGCGCAGAGAGGATGCCCATTAATAATCGATATCTGTCAATGGGCGCCATCATTGGACAGTACTTTTTCGTTCTCCCGTTCATTCATTCATTCTATTGAAGTGCAATTGGCGAATTTGTCAGGCATTCCCCGAGATTCGTCCTTGCGTAAATAACAAATGCCACGAACTGTCTGCCGATCAGTGAAAGAAAAAGTGAGAGTGAGAGTGTGCCTTGAACAAGGACGACACTCGCCCGAGCACACAAATGGGCCGTTATGCAAATGGACTGGGGCTGTCAATTACCGACGAGCTGGGCAACTGCTGCGATGTGGACGCGCACTTAATTAGAGCTAACTGACTGCTGCTGCTGCTGCTTGTGATGGCAGTTGCTGACTCTCTTTTTCCACTTCTCCCAGTTGCCCACCTTGTTGCCGTACTACATCACCCACACTCGGTGTAATATTCAGCATTGGAAATTTTTTTTCTGGCTTCCACCTCTTCTCCGGTGGACCAAGTGCTTCATAGTAGTGGTAGTGGGTGCTCCTAATCAGCGATCAGCAGCAGCAGCAGCACACTACTGCCAGCGACACCAACATCATCCCAACAACAGCAGCACCAGCAGCAGCAGCAGCCACCGTTAGACAGGCCCCGACGAGTATGACAAATCAAGTGAACGAGTGAATAATTTAATCGCCTATTTGCTTGGCAAAAAGAAAAAGAAGGAAGCATAATACAATGAGAAGCCAGATAAAATGCTCGCCCGATTCTCCGGCTGCCATCTGATCCGGCCTATTAGTGTATTATTAATGCGCCCAGTCTCTGCACTGACGACTACTTTTGCTGCCCTTGCTGCAATGTAGTGCACGGCTTTCTCCTCGCCTAATAATCCAAATTATACATTCGAGTGTACCTTAGCTGGTGGCGAGCTAGATAAATTACAATGCCTGTGCAAATTCTGCCTGCCAGAAGGAGAGAGATTGTCATACGCCTTCCATTGAAGTGGCGCAGACACACACACTGGTGGGAAGACAAAGCCAAATGAGCGAGAGGGAGAAAGAAGGCTAATCATAATCGATTGTGAGTGTTGTGTGTGTGTGTAACACGCTACAGTTTACGGGGCATAAATCAGAACTTAGATAAATGAACTTAATTCGAGTTAGGACGGAGCAGACAAATGAGCGAGATTGAGGGGTGCAAGGAGTGAAAGGGATAACGACGACGACGGCGAGGACGGCGCCGGCGGCTTGTCTCGCACCGCACAACAGGGGTCATAAATTAGGGAGCATTTTGTGACACAACACAGATGATTCTTTTTCTTCTTTCTGTTGTAGCTGCAGAAATTTTTTTCTCGAACTTTGACTTCTTCCAGCAGCAATCTAGCCGGACCATTATGCAATCGAATCAAGGCAAGTGTCACTTTGGTAATCACTAGGCCGAGAATTGGAAGTCATTGAGACATTACATTACTGCGCTTTAACCAGAGACAGAAAGAGCAGTTCGACAAGCCCATCGTTTTAATTGGCACTCCGTTCTCGTCGTTGTCCTTCTCCTCCTACTCCTTCTTTTCAGGCCCAAGAAAAAAAAATGAAAAAAATGCTACACACAAAAGTCTCCAGTCGCAGTCATTGGCTCGCATTCCCAAAGTAATGAGACACATTTCTTCGAAGACGAGGAGATGCCATTAATTGAGATAATATTTTTAAATTTATTGCCATCTGCCAGCAGTTATTGAACAGTTATTGAGCAGGAGACACTTTGTGGCGGAGGCATCTTTTAATTCTTCTGGCCGGTGGAATGCCGCCGCTGCTGCTGCTGCTCATGTTGCCGTTTTTGCTCAAAGCTCTCCGATCGGATGACAATTGTCTATGTGTGCTGCAAGCAAAAACCGAAGCACCACAAAGTCTGCTGAAGAGGAACAGCACTGCACTTTACTGGTGGCTTATTTATTCAGAAGTAATAAGGAACGCGATCAGAAAAGGGTTGGACAGAAAAAGAAAAAGGACTTCAGGAAAAAGATTTCTTTGAGTATTGGCCAGTTCTGCTCTGTTTGTAACTGCCATCGATCACCAAAAATAGACACACCAGCCCACCGCTCTCTCATTGAGCTCGATTAATCACACCAGATTAGCGGTAGTGCTGGTAGCTGTGGTAGTAGTGGCCACAAATTAATTTGCCACCACAGTTTAAAGCCAAATAAAAGTGTGAGTGCATCAATTAGCTGAAGGAGAGAGTGAAAGAGCTCACAAACTCGCTCGTTCTCATCTGCTGCCGCCAGATTAGGTGCTCAGTGAGGGGTACTCGACGTGAACCGCAATTGAGTGCTGCTTCCGTTGAAACTGCTGCTGACTTTCTTCTTTCAGCAGCCATCATTGACTTTTATTCCTTCTTCTTCTTCTGTCATTTTCACTACTTTTTCACTCGTAAAGAGAGCACACATTGCAATTTCACAGACAGAGGAAGAACATTTCAGCTCGTCATCACAAAAAGTGACAAAAACAGATGTAAATAAATCGAATTCACCGACAACAGCACCACCAAGACCACCACCACAGCTGAATTCTTCCATCCTCTCCTTCTTTTTTCTTCCTTCTCCACCAAACCGTCTGCTGGTGCGCTAATTACTAAAACGCTAAACGGTCAATTGGCGGCAACACCAACAGCAGCAGCAGGAGAATCAGTTTTCAGCACTAGAAAACAGACAGGCAGGCAGTACTTCTCTCTCCCTCCTCAGCTTCGAAGACAAGCGAACAGTGTCACAACTTTTAATGTGTGCTGTCTTATTAGAGAGCCGTTGTGGTGGTGGTGGTGGTGGTGGTGGGTGGTTGTTGTGTTACTATGTTACAGTGATGATTCTTTCACCACCAAAGTGCTGTTTCCCCTTCTTCCCCTTCTTCTTCTTCATCTTCGACCGAAAGACCAGCGCGTGGCGTCTGCCAGTGACGGCGGGTGCCGCCGATTGTCTGTGTCTCTTTCTCAGTGCTGCTGCTGCTGTCGGCGCCCAAGCTGGTGGACCAAGCACAATAAAATCAAATAAATCCGAGTGTGTTGCAAAGTGTTCTTTATGACTGCAAATTGATTTAATTGTCCCATTTGCGGGGTGCCTGCGAGGGAGAAATGAAGGGAGAGGAGAAAGCTGCAAAAAACAGACACACACACATTCTTGGCTAAGTTGTGGTAATTAATCGGCAACGGGCAGTGGCCATCACACCACCACCACCACCACCACCGACCACAACTACTGACTCAATTGCCCACAATCGAATGGTCGATTATTGTGTGCTTGTGCCAGTAGTATGTTGACTTCTTCGATTCGACCGGCTACTACTACTACTGATTGCAGTATTCGATCACAACGGAAAAGCGACAAACAGATGCAGCAGCAGCAGCAACCAGCCAGCTTGACCATTCTTCATGACACAGTGCAGCTGACTTCAAAGTGTTGCGAACATTGTCGTCGTCAGCTTTGGCACTGGAGCAGTACCTCCAGTGCCTAGTCTTCGTCCTATACTACTCCTTTTCGGAAACAGTATTCTTGGTGCTGATGGCGGTGGTGGCGGTAGTAGTCCTTCTGTTGCCCTGTGAGTGCGCGCGTGGTGCAGTGCTAAACGTCAGCCAGTCCGCCAGCCCTGCTGCCTTGATGCGCCAATGCCTGCCTCCGTCTGTGCTGCCACTGCTGCACTAACCTCATCAGCGGCACTTTCACAACCACCGTCGCAGCGAGCGACGATCACCACCAGCAGCAGCACGATTGGCCCACGACGACGACGACGACAGCGGCAAATCATTTGAAAAGTGGAAAGCGGCTTTGTCTGCCTGTCTCTCTCTCTCATTCTCTTTCTTTTCTGACATACCTCACTCTGTCTGCCACAATCACAGATCGGCAGCCGTCCACTCTCCTTTTTGCCGGCAAACAGACACACACACACTTTTCTTCCAATTTCTTCTTAGCAGCATTACCATCTCCTTCTTCTCTTTTCCTGTCCTTATCCCCAAAACGCGACCTTAAATAATTTATTAGCCATAATTACGATTATTTATCAATACACAGGGAGAGAGAAGAATGCATTCCATCCGGTGGTGCCCCTAATGATTGGACCATTCTTCCTTTTCCTCATAATGTTGTTGTTTTCGTTTTTTTTCTCTTCAATTCTTATTCGATTCGTCGCAGCATGTCATCATAAAAAAGAAGAATAAGCGCCGAAATCTGCTATTCGATCTGATTTTGGCTCAATCACAGTCGCCTTTGTCCAATTTTGGTACTTTGTTTGAGTTCACCAGTGCAACTCCAACCACCTCCTTTTTACTACTCGTGATCAAGAATGTTCTTTTATCGTTAACTACTTTGACCATCATCATCATTTTCTTATAGAACCGGAAGATGCATTTACTTCAAAGCTTACCACTACCAGACTCAACTGTTTTAGTTTTCAGTTGTTGTCGACTTGCCATGGCCCATCATACCTCTTCACTGCCTTACTTTTATCTCTTCAACTTCGCCAAGGTAGGTGAACAGCCGGAGTGAGAGGAAAAACAGGCCAATAACCGCAAAAAGAGCAGAAAGAGTAGAGTCGCGCCTTTCCGTCAGATTGCAGAGTCTGTCTAATTGCTTGCCCTCGCCTTCGCACTAAAAAAAGGGAAACCAAGCACTCTATCTTACAAGTTAGCTCAAGTTATTATTTTAATTACCATCAAATCAGCAATCAGTTGTTAATGGAATGGGTCTATCGATCTTTGGCGAGATCAGATTTGATTCGAGAATGCAAAACCAGTGCAAACACTATTTTTTTCCTGTGTTTTAGTCTGCTCTTATTCTCTAACTAAAGAAGCACTCAACCATTAGTTGAGCGCCCATCTGCACATTGTCTCTCTGATCATCATCGACGCTGCTTTTTGATATCTTTCAGCAAAAAGCACCAGCAGAGAAAAAGTAAATCGCCTTGTAATCGAAATATATTGGTAGATTTAGCAAAAGAAATGAAAAGAGACTGAAAAGAAACTAGCAAAATTCGAAAATCACTGGTAATATCAGTGAAAACATTTCCAGTTGATTAGCAACTGGCGTAGATGAAGTAGACAAGCAAGCAGGCAAACAAGCAGAGCTAGTGCCAATGCGAGCAATTGCGTGACATTGCCTCAACACGGAAAGTTTCGATTTAGATTTAGAGCTGAGGGTGACTTTAAAAATTGAATTCTCTCAACAGCAACAGCAGCAGCAGCACTTGGCCGTCAAATGAGCGAACACTGCCGTTTTTGTAGTCGCTGTTTCTTTTTCCTTTGTTTGTTTTTCCATATTTTTTCCTGACGCCAAATTGCCTTCATTAAGAAGAAACGAGGACCAGTTTGGCAGTTGAAGGGAACAAAGTAGCAGCAGTGCTGAAAGCACAAATGACACAGGGGCCGCCATCTTACTGACTCTAGATCAGCTCCGTTGTCCTGTTTTTAAGTTTAAATTAATTAAACGTGTAATTAACAAACGGAAACTGTGCAGTGCAGCACAGTGCACTGGCCACCAGTCACAACTACAAAGATAATTAATCGCACGCCTATCATCGTTCAGCCAGTTTTGTCAACTAGCAAAACACGGGAATTGTTTTTCAGAGCTTTACAGTTTTTTCTTCAAACTTCTATCACAGAAATGCTGTGTAGTCGTCTTTTTGAGGTTTTTTCCTGTTTTCATTGTTCCAACAGCAACAGCAGCAGTCGTCATTAGTTCGTTTGCATGTTTATGCCTATGTATGTGTGCGGCCGGAACAAAACTGAAAAATTGACAAAATTAAACAGCTCCAGTTGACATTAGGGCGGAATGTGAAATCCACTATTGAATCAGTGATGACTTCTTAACAAACAACAGAGCAGACAATTCTCCTTCACTGGTTGCACAGGCAACGAAGTCTGTGGGCGCAATTAACTGAACTGAATTGAACTCTTCTTGGTGCCTGCGATGTTGAACAATCGTTTTTCGCTGAGCAGTGCATTTTTTGTTTTGACTGCTCACATTAAACAATTTTTGCTTATCTCTCTTGTTCTTTCCTTGACTCTGTCTTTTGCCTGCCTGCTTGCTCAGTCACTGCTGCAGTCTCAAGTGATGCCTCAAATGATTGGGACCACTGGTGGAGATACGATGGAATTTCGGGTAATATCAATCAACTTGATGACTCACCAGTCTGCACACACACACGGCTCACCACTTCCATTAATCACCAGGTCCGGATTTCTGGGGCATCCTCAATCCTGAGTTTTTTCTCTGCAACAAAGGCCATAGACAGTCGCCGATTGACATCAAGCCGGGCCTTCTCCTCTACGATCCCAACCTGAAGAGTATATTTGTAAATAAGAACAGGTAATAAATAGGTTGGCCAAGTCACACACTATCAGAGTAAACATTATCAACTCTTTTTTACATTTGTGCAGAATAAATGGCATTCTGGAGAACAACGGCCACAGTGTGGTCTTTCACTGTCACCCTAACCGAAGCGAGACACTGCCGGTGACAATTAACGGCGGTCCATTGTCGTACTCGTACTCATTCCACGCGTTGTACATTCACTTTGGTCAAATTGACACTTACGGGTCGGAGCACTCCATTTCGGGGTTTTTATTTCCCGGAGAGGTGTGTTAGTAAAAAATTATTTGCTCAAAACATTATGGAATTTTAAATACTTCTCCTTTTTCATCCAGATTCAAATCATCGGCTACAACTCTGATTTGTATTCCAGCTACGAAGAGGCGGCAAGCAAGGCAAACGGCCTTGTTGGTTTGGCCATCTTTCTCAAGGTGAGTGCGTTAAGATTTTTCAATGACTTCATCCTTTTTCTGTAATTCTCTTTCAATTAACCAGCTAGGAAACGTCAGCTCACCAGCTGTCAAAATTTTAACCTCTCAACTACATCATATCAAGTTTAAGAATCAGAGTGTGGCACTGAAGTCACTGAGCCTTCGTGAGTTGATTCAAGACGAACAGAACTATGTCACCTATGAGGGCTCACTGACGATCCCTTCGTGTGAAGAGGTGGTCACCTGGATCGTCATCAACAAGGTTAGCGAAACTTCAGTAAGGAAAGTTCCTCAAACTAACTGTAATTTCATTTTTTGTTTTCCCCCTTTCTATTACTAGCCTTTATTCATTACAAAGGAGCAGGTAATTTGTCTGACTTATTACTTAGAGCCTATCTAACTGCTATTGTAACTAACTGTACATTAATACTACACTTTAATCTACTTATCAGCTTGCCATGTTGCGACTGTTGATGCAAGGTAAGATGCACGCTTCAGTTCAAGAGAAAAAGTCTGCTTGTTTTTTAAGAATGAACAACGTTTGACTGACTGACTAACTTTATCTCTTTTTCCGCCCGTTTCCACTAACACACATACACACACAAAATACAGGCGATCTTAAAGAGCCAACAAAAACGCTCGGACCAAACTTTCGTCCCACCCAAAGTCTAAACGACCGAGTCGTTCGGACGAGCATTGAATTTAAATCACACGAAAAGGTATTAGTAAACAGTAATGTAGTATATTACTCTTATTAATTTCAATCACTACACCGGTGAGTGGGAATGGGAGGTGCAGTGGGAAGGAAAGTACAAGTTCTGGGGACAAAAGTCAAAATTGGGTACTAGTCAGGCTAGAAAAAGGATGGTGATCATTTTGCTCAACAGACAAACTTTCCTTTCATTTTTAAGACTATCATGTTGTGTGCATCTCGGAAAATGGTTCCGATCAGTAGGGAAAGAAAAAAAGAAGGGGGATTAGGCAAAACATGGAACAAATGAGGGCGAGCAATTGTCTTACCAACTGTCAGGGGTTAGCTGTGCATTTGTGCGCGCTCTCTCAACCGAACCAAATTTGCATTTACTCATCATCATTATCCATTTGATCTCTTGCACCCAGGGCAAGAGCTGTCCGACGATGAAGCGCAATGTCCACTACGAAGGTAAGTGGTAGTGGACACAGTCTTCTTCTGCCGCCTGTTCTCTCGTTTAACTTGAACGAATTGTTCTTTCCCTTTTTTATGGCACCAGTCAATCAGCGGCTGTGGAGCACCTAAGCTCCTCAACTGAACTCGCCTTCTCTACTACTGATGATGCTAATCCTACCACTGATGGTCACACTACTCTCTTTCTCTCTTTTCACCTCCTGTCGCCTGTTTTAGCTGTTACACTGTTGCTACTACACTACAGTGCACTGGTGCACTCATCATATCATTGCTTTGACATCTACACGCCATTTTCCTTTGATATATCTACACTTGCTCCTTTGCTCGCTTTCTTGCACTACTCTTTTGTTACCACTATCGATGTTGTTTCACTAATAAATGAAGCAAAAAACTGAAGGCTGAAATGTGTGTGTGTGTGTGTGTGTGTGTGTGTGTGCTAAAGTGGCTGGATGATGATGATGATGAAGGGGATGGTGGGGAAGTAGATACTAATGAAGGAGGGAAGAAGGATGAAACCGAAAACGTTTGAAGCTTTTTCAGAGAACGACAAAGCATTCGGCTGTAAAATTGGTAAAGCGGTAGGTGATGATGTTGAGCACACTTCTTCACGGTTTCTGCTGGACATGGAAATCAACAGAAAACACTCTCAGACTTTGGTGGCGGTCGAGGAGAAAGGCGTAAATGAGTCCATGCTTTTGGAGACATTGGCAATGCGCAACATGAGCAATTCTCGGCGCTCTTCTTCGTAGGGTTTGATCAGGATGCGAATGCGCTGTACAGAATAAAAAAGCTTTAAAACTTAAAGAATCTAGAAACCAACCCCCCCCCCTTTACCTCTTTCAGTGTTCCTGGTGTTCGGGCAATGAGCCAGAGTGCGGTGACTGGAATGCAGAGCACCGAGGAGGCGGCCACCAGCATGCCCATAATGTTCACCCACATCGGGTACTTGTAGTTGTTGTACTCCAGTGGCTCGTAGTTGACCAGTCCAAACACAATGATAAACTGATAAAGAGAGTGGATAAATAAAAAATTAGAAAATAAACAAAAACACAAAAACGTACCATAATGAAAAAAGGTGCCATAAAGGTCCAGCAAAACTTCCACCACTGGTTCACCTCAAAGCCGACCATCAGCTTGATATCCTGTGAAAATCGCCGAACACCTGTAAAACAGATTTAGTTTTAGTTTTTTAACGTTCCAAGATGTATGCCCATTGTACCGTAGATCCAGGAGACGGCAATGGATTCAAAGAGAACGGCAAATAGAATGGAGTAGCCGGCGGCAAAGCGGTCCATAAACTGGACAATGTACACGCCGCCCTGAGTACAGCTGGCCAGGCCGACGATGAAGTAGAAGGAGAACAGTAACGCCACAAAAGTCTCTCGGTTGCGCTTCACCAGCGGGTACTCGTCGCTGATCGCCGTGATTATGGCTTCACTGCCGCCAAACTGAAAAAAAGAAGTTTTTGATACAACATGAAAATAGAAACTGAGGATGACCACTAACCGAGCTGTCCAGTCCAATAGTGAGCAGCATCAGGAAGAAGATGACCGACCAGAGTGGACCGGCGGGCATGGCCGAAATGGCCTCCGGGTAGACGATAAACACTAGACCGGGGCCTTCTGCTGCGATGTCGCCCACCTCCACGTTGAGTCTGTGGGCCATGTAGCCGAGAACGGCGAAGATGACAAAACCGGCGAGAAAGCTGGTGGCACAGTTGATGATGCTGGTGACCAGGGCGTCTCGGTGGACATTGTTGTAGAACTTGTTGTAGCTGGCAAAGGCCAACAGCACACCAAAGCCGGGGCCCAGCGAGAAGAAGACTTGCGTGGCGGCGTCCACCCACACCGTCGCCTTGTACAGTGCGTTGAAGTCCGGCGTCAGGTAGTAGCGAATGCCGTTGATGGCGCCCGGCAGCATCAGCCCCCGAATGAGGAGAATGAAGAGAACAACATAGGGAAATAGAGCGGTAAACCAGACAACCTGATGTGAAATGAGGAAAGTTAGTTTTTAAAAGTTTAAAAACTTAACCCAAACAAAACACTAACCTTGCCTAAAGAAAAGGTGTTTGAGAAAATAAAGCATTAGAGAAGGTGATGCAATAAACCTTGAACTTAACTCACCTGAAGTAGATATGCCTTTCCATAAACTTCAAGTAGAGAACGATAAAGGTTTAGAGATTTTAACCCACTTTATAAACCATCACCAGACTTACCTAAAGTAGCAAATAAGATAAACTAGCAGTAGACTGAGGGCGATTTCCGCGCGAATGTATCCGAGATCGTGAATGCCTGAACTGTGGTGGTACTGCAAGAAACCTCGACTGCTCGTCGAGAGGTGGCGTCAATGAGGTAGTTGCTGCAAGAAGAATGAAAAACGATTTCTTTCAACCTGGTACGTACTTGAAGTACTCGAGAGCAGCAGAGTTGCGAATTCGATCGCTGGCATTGGTGGGCGAGCTGACCGCTGAGCTATTGCTGATCTCAAAGCACTGCTTCGTGTTCCAGGGGTTGTTGCACGTCGTCCATGGCAGTTCAGCGGTGAAGGACTTTATGAAGAAGTGCATCGCCCTAATGAAAACCATTTTGTTCCATTGATAAGTTGTATTTCTAGTATTTAGGCTAACTCACCAGGCAATGATGACATTGTAGTAGAGGTCAACGTAGAAGGCAATCAGCACTACTGAGTAGCCAATGCCTTTTTGATTAAAAAATTTTGGCGTTGAAAACTTATGCAAAAAGTGATTTTTACACAACTAAATTACCTTTAAAAAGTGGCACAACTCGACTCCAACATGTGATAGCGCCCTTTCGATGGTACTGTCCCAAGGCTAGTTCCATAAAGAAGAGGGGCACTCCTCCAATTGCAAACATGATCAAGTATGGAATGAGAAATGCGCCTGAAAATGTGCATGTGTGATTATCAGTATTTATAAATATTTAAACCTAAACTCCTTTGATATTCAATCCTCACCTCCTCCATTCTTAAAGCATAGATATGGAAACCGCCACACTAAAGTTAAATTGAAATGAAAAAATAAATGTTGAGGTAAAGTAAAAACAAACCAAAATAGTTAGCCCTACCATTGGAGAGATCGACTGCAAAACCAATGACGGAGAGGAGAAAGTCCATCTTCTTGCCCCATGTTTCTCGGTCTCGGTCAAAGACCGTCTCACCGGAGCTGGGTCTCGGTTTTGGACTGACAAAGTTGTTGTTGGTGCTATTGTTGTTATTGGCGGCATTGTTGCACTTGCTGTTGAGGCCAAAGTTGCCAATGCTGTTGTACGTGGGCACTGACGATTTGGGCGTCGTCGAGTCATTGAGATTTGAGGTGGAGCAGGATTTGGGCAATGCAGGACTAGAGGAGCTTTGTGGTGATGCTGTGTGAAGAAGGAAGAAGAGGGAAAAGAAAACAGAAGCAAAAAGTTGAATAGATAATGAGGCAATTAGTGAGCAGCAGTAGTGATTCAGTGAGAGCCAATTGATTAGTTTTTGGGGTGCACTACTACCGCTGCAATTGGACTCAAACTGCAATCAATACTGTTCTGCCAATGAGTCAATGGGACACTCACTAGGACAGGGAACAGGCAGGTTGGAGGTGGTGGCGGTGGCGTTGGTGTTGGTGCAACGGTGGTTAATGGTCGAAGACGAGGACGCAGCAGCACTGTCTGTCGGCATGGCGTCGGAGGCGACTGAGGCGACGACGACCGAGACCGAGGAACAAGTCAGGACTGTTGCATTGCTGCTGCCGTCTGCTGCACTGCCACCACTATATCAGTCACTAGTGAAGAAGAATGCCTGGATGCCTCCTCGGGCAGTTGCTTAGAGCTGCCTTCACTTTGCTGCTGCTGCTCCGAGGAGCTTCAATTCTATTCCTTCTCCGAAAGACCCCCTGGAAAAGACGATCAGACAATGGAGGAAATCACTGGAAGCACTGTGAAGCAGCAGTGCACTGCCGCTGCAGAGGCGCCAGGCACCAGGCAGGGAGGCAACTACCCACCACCTAACAAGCAACAAACGGTGCCCACGCACACGCCTGCCTTTGAAAATGTGATCAGTCGTCGATATAGAGCCCACTGAACCTATGGCCTCCTTTTACTGTGTCTGCTGCTGTGCTGATGCTCGATTGGCACTGGAGAACTGGTGAACTGCTCTTCAATTGAAATCAATCCAATTACCGGTCGGTTCGATTACCGATTAGAGCGAAGGCCACTAATTGGAGTGTCATAATCAGGCGGCGGGAAGGGGCAATTGATGAAATGAAATCGGGAAACAGTGGGCCGATAGAGAAAGAAAGAAAGAGACAGATTAGGGAGAGAGAGAAAGATGCCTCTCTATTGACCTGCCGGCTGCACGCGCCACCAGCTCCAGCACCGTTTGGGTCATAATTAGCCTAATGATTAAGTAATCGATTGTCAGCAGCACTGCCACTGAAAAGTGCTCGGTCAGTGCTTGTGCATATGCTAGTGCTTCTGATGCTGGTGCTAGATGCACTGCTGATAGTGCTTCAATTAGTCGCCGCTCCGACTGCTGCGATGACTTCAATGATCTTCGCTTCATTGAGTACCTCTGCTGGGCTGAGTTCTTTGGCGCCCGGGCGCCAATGTGTGTGTGTGCGATCCTTTGTCAAAGCAACGGTCCTAAGCTGATCGGCCATTGTGTCCAACTGCCGTGGTGCGCATCCCGCTTTTGTTGAGTGTCTCCGCTTGGTGCTCGGTGCTCCCTTTGTGCTCGCCCCTTGCCATTACCATTGATTGCTGCTGATGCTACTGCTTTTTCTGTTGCGAAACCAGGCTGCCTCTTTGACTCCGGTAGCCAATTGGCCTGCTCCAAAATGGCTAGCCAAGTGCTGATTCAGTGTGCTGCTGCTGCTGCTGCTGTAGCACTGGGTGACACTGGCGCCAGTCAAGTGGGGCCAATGGAACACTTTCTCGTAGTGGATAATTGCTGCATCAGTAGGAGTGCATCAGCAGTGCCTTTTTCTCATTGTCTGCCTGCCTGCTCTACTGCTCATTATCTGCCAACCAGAAGGAGAGAGAGAGAGAGAGAGAGAGAGAGAGCGAGGAATCAGTGCACTTCCCCTTCATCGGTCGCTAACAATCTCGCTAACCATCTCCTCCACTGGTCCATTGTGTCCGGCAGGCAGCAGCAACTATTCTATTCAAATTCAGAGCTCAGTTCCTCCTCTTTCTTCTCTCTTCCCATTAGGGCCAATAAGCGCATTGTCGCACTTGAGTAATCTCCAATAGATCGCCTCCTCCCGTCTCAACTCTCTCTCTCTCTTCTCTCTCTCTCTCTCTCTCTCTCCTCTCCCCCTCTCTCTCTCTCTCTCTCTCTCTCTCTCTCTCTCTCTTCTCTCTCTCTCTCTCTCTGTGTGCAGCCGTGACGCACTCTGTCTGACTGTGCGCCAGGACCACACCAGGTCGAGGTAAAGAGAGATCCAATTGAATATCGATTATTGATCTGGCGTAGTCAACTTTCGATTCTGCTACTGAACACTGATGCCCCTTTTTACTGCTGCTCCTTTATAAAAATGAACCAGATTTTCTTGCATCACCACCACCATCATCATCATCATCTGCAGCTTCTTAGCGCACTTTTTTCCTTTGTCCAAAACTTCTTTTCTCCTTATTTCCCCCATCACTGACACACTTTATTCACGGTGACACTGCAGCACAGAAAGTTGCAGCAGCAGCAGCTAATTCACCTCTCGACAAAAGTAGCCGTTGAGTCCATTAGATCGAGTGTGTGTGTCAGTGACAGCATGCAAAAGAAAAAAAGAGAAATAGATGAGCAAAGGCGATCAGAGACCTCACTCTAAACTGAGAGGAAGAAAGAAAGCGAATTCTCCTGCTTTGAATTGCAGCAATGAATGATCTGCTCAGTGCCGACCAGTATGAATTCCTTCTATTAAGATAAAAATTAAAAAACAAAAATTAACAATCTTAAGTTTTTGTCTTTAAACATTTCAGCAGCCAGTTTTGGGTCTCTAAAAGCGAATAGCAAAAAAAGTATAGTGGTCACAGCAGTCAGCTGAACAAGAAGAAAGTGGTCACTGTGGAACCGGAGATTGATGATTCACTTGATGACGATGATGACGTGGCTCTAAGTTCAACTTTCAATCTCCATGACTACTCATATCATTTCACTTGAAAAAGCTCTTGCACTGAATTTAACAAGAAACTGCTCTACGATATGAGGACATCGGCAGGCGGTGCAGCGGATCAGCCCAATCTGATATCAGCCAACATCAGGTCCTAGTGGTTTTAGAGGTCATCAGGAGCTAATGAACGGTAGTGGAAATGGACAACAGAAACAGCTATGTTGGCCAACAAGTCATAAGTGGGCGGTGGTGGTGGTCGGCAACAGCAGCAGCAGCACTGATTGCACTGCCGCCAGTGCATTTGCGCTGTGCAGCAGCAGCAGCACTGTCTGACACTGACGACTGTAAACAAACACACAGACAGACTGAAACAGAAACGGAGTAGAAAGCGAAACTGTAGTGCTGGAGAGTGCAGATCTCTCATTTCTCCTTTTGTTTTGCCTTTTTTGTTTCTTTTTTGTAGCATTGTAGCGTATACTAACTTAACTTAATTTCATCAGTATGGACTCGATTCTCCGCTTCGCCTCGGGTCTTTCGTCCAGCGTGGAGAACTTTGCCCGTGACGTCTACATCAAGAGCAATCTGACCATTGAGCTGGACCGCGTGGTGAAGCAGTTGATGGCGGAGAATCCGCTTCGAGCAGACAACAATGAGCACCACCATCAAAGCAACCGCATCCTCATTGAAACGCCCACCGTTTCGCTGCTGTGCGACATCCTCGAGGCCATCTTCCTGCACGGGCTGAAGGAGAAGCTGTCGACGCGGGTGACCGCCGTCTTTGGGGGCGGCGGCGGCGGTTCACAGAGAGGGCACCCCAACAAGAACGCCTTCTCGCTTGACTACTGGCCCATCATCAAGATTCTCTCCCACGACTCGGAGACGCGTCACCTGAAGCAGCTGAGCAACATCTCCACGGAGATCGGCTGCTGCAGAGCCTGGCTGCGCACCGCCCTCAACGAGTCCATCTTCCGCAGTTACTTTGATACACTGATCTGTGATTCCTCCCTTCTCAATGGCTACTACCGCTCTACGGCGTACATTCGCGACACGGAGCACACTGAGTTGATGCGCCAGCAAATCATCGACCTGGAGTGCTACCTCTTTCACCTGACCACTGACAATGTCGACCTGAACTATTGGAGCGACAATACGCTGCACTATCTGGGCGTCAATGTGAGTGCCGACGCCGACGACTCGCTGGTGGTGACGGCGCTGGATGCGATTCATCTGATCAGCGAAGATAAGATGCTGGTAAGTGATCTTTATTGTGCACTGAATGCTAAGTTGACGAATTTTTCTCTCCATTTAAAGAGAGAAGACAAATCAAGGTCTCCAACTGTGCACGAGTCCAGTTCGGACCTTTTGGAGATAGAAAAGGAGGAGGAGGAGGAGGAAGAAGAAGAGGCGGAAAACAACGTGGATATCATTTTAAAGGTGGAAGAAATCACCACTGAAGATGGCGTAAACACCTCAGGAGAGCTTCCAGTGGCGGAGAGGAGCGGCGGCAGCAGCTCATTTCACCTCGACCTCGATGACTCCTCCTCCTCTTACCTTCAGGAGTTCAATGACAGCGGAAAGGAGAACAACACCTCCTCAAACTGCACTGGAAACTCGCTGTCGGCCAACTCGGGCTGGAGCAGCACCGGACCGGCGGTGCACGACGAAAGCTACGACGCCATCCTCGAGAGCTACTCCTCTCGAAACGCCGCCAGCGCCGCCGTCCTCTCCAGCACGCCCGATATCAACGACGTTCGCCTGTCCATCACCTCAGGAAACCCATCCTCCTCTTCCTCCATCCCCAATCCACTGGCCAATGCGACGAACCTCCTCCTCTTTGGCAGCAGCGGCGACCACGGCCCCAACGTCTCCGCCTCCTCCTTCTCCTCCGACAACGACTTTGAGATCATTCCGAAGAGCGTCGTGCTGAACAACAGCGACGCCGACAACCAGCGCTTCTTTGAGCAGCTCAGCCGCCTCGCCCAGGAGCACGGCCTCGACGAGCAGGACTACAAGTGCCAGCTGTGCTTCCGGCCCATCGGCATGATCTACGGCAAGTCGCGCCTCTGTCACGTCGACGGCCACCTGTACTGCACCGAGTGCCACGCCGAGGAGGAGGCGATCATTCCCGCGCAGATCATCTACAACTGGAGCTTCCGCCGGCTGGCCGTGTCGCGGCACAACAAGAAACGCCTGGCCACCATCGAGACGGAGCCGATCTTCGACATTAAACTGCTCAGTCCGCTGCTCTACTCGGTGGTGCCGGAGATGGCCGAGGTGCTCGACCTGCGGACGCAGCTCTTCTTCCTCCACGCCTACCTCTTCACCTGTCAGGAGGGCGTGGCGCTGCGGATGCGCAAGATGGTCTGGCCTCGGGAGCACCTCTTTGAGCACATTCACCTCTACTCGCTGGCGGACCTGCTGCAGGTAGCCAGTCACGCCCTGGCGCCCACCCTCCGCCAGACGATCGCCTTCGCCCGGCAGCACGTCGCCAGCTGTGCCCTCTGCAAGCTGAAGGGCTACTACTGCGAGCTGTGCAGCGGCTCGCAGATTCTCTACCCCTTTGACACCGACTCGACGAGACGGTGTGAGGCCTGCAAGAGCGTCTTTCACGCCCGCTGCTTTGAGGAGAGCTACGACCGCAACGCCTGCCCCAAGTGTCTCCGGCTGGCGAAGAAGCAGAAGAGTCAGCAGAGTAGTATTATTTAAGCTGCAGGTACTACTGCCACGACCACGACCGACCACCCTTAACAGCAACCCTCTCTTTGGTAACAAAACAGAAACTTCTTTTTTACTATGGCTTTTATACAGCGTCGTGTCATCATCACATCCTCTTCTTCCTCTTCTTTCGACTACAGGTGTGTGTGTGTGATTTTGTGTGATTTTGTGTGATTTTGACAAATGTTAATCAATAATAAATAGTAGATTTTTTCCAATAGTAAAACAAATTGTTCTTAAACAGTGTCCTAGTAGTAGTAATTATATTGACAATGAATGTAGGTTGGTGGAGAAAGGGGAGGGAAGGGCAGGCACACCGGGGCGCTTTCCTGTGTGTTTGTGTGTAAAATCCGTTAACAAAATCCTTTCAGCGCATCTTTGAGCTCTTTTCTTCCTCCTAGACGTCGAGCAGCAGCACTCGCGGATCCTCGACGGCCGACTTGATCTTGCGCAGGAAGAGCACCGCCTCCCTGCCGTCAATCAGACGATGGTCGTAGGTCAGACAGACGTACATCATCGGACGGATTTCCACCTAGGTGGCGAATCAGAGTTAGACACTTCACTTCACTATCACTAGAAAACCAACAACAGCACTTACCTTTCCGTTGATGGCCACCGGGCGGTCAAAGATGGCGTGCATGCCGAGAATGGCCGACTGCGGCGGGTTGATGATGGGCGTGCCGAACATGGAGCCAAAGACGCCGCCGTTGCTGATGGTGAACGTGCCACCGTCCATGTCTTCGATGGCCAGCGAGTTGGTGCGTGCCTTCTCGCCCAGCTCGTTGATCGTCTTCTCAATGTGCAGGTAGTTCATCTGCTCCACATTGCGAATGACGGGCACGACGAGGCCCTTCGGCGTGGCCACCGCCACGCTGATGTCAATGTAGTCGCGGTAGACCACCTCGCCGCTCTCGATCACCGCGTTCACCACGGGCTGGTCGGCCAGCGCAAAGGCAGATGCCTTCACGAAGGCCGACATGAAGCCCAGCTTGATGCCGTGCTTCTTTGCAAAGGCATCCTTGTACTGGTTGCGCAGCTGCATGACGTTGCTGAGGGGGAAAAGGAGGAAGTACATTGAGGTTGGGGTTATTTTTAAGTAGTAGTACGAAGAGATTAGAACAGGCAGCAGTAAATTTACCTCATATCGACCTCATTGAAGGTGGTCAGCATTGCGTAAGTGTTCTGCGCGTCCTTCAGCCGCTGGCCAATTCGCTGGCGCATGCGATTCATCTTCACGCGAGTTTCCTTGCGCGAACCGGAGCCGGAGACGCCAATGCTGGGCAGACTATCCACGCTGGACTTGACTGAGGATGGTGTAGAGCTGGAGAGAGGCTTTGAGACTGGTTCCTGCGGTGCGGCTGGGGCTGGAGCAGCCGGGGCCGCCGGTTCTGGAGCAGACGCCTCCTGAGCTGCTTTGGGGACGGCGGCTGGCTTGGCAGCAGCAGCACCGCCACCGGCACCGACGCGAATTCGCAGAATCACTTTGCCCGGCTGCACGGTGGAGCCATCCTCGACGAGAAGCTCCTCAATCACGCCGGCCACCGGCGAGTGAATTGGGACTGAAGTCTACGTGGTGGTAAACAGAAGAAGTAATTAGTGGTTAGCAGCGTGCTGACGATGCACTAGAAAACGCTTACCTTGTCAGTCTCCACTTCGCCGACAACTTCATCCTCGGCAACTGAGTCTCCGACGGCTGAAAATTCAATCCATTAGTAACGGTTAAAACTCCCAAACAAACAAACACTACCTTTTTCCCATCGGATGTCTCCTTCGCTAAGAGATTCAGCCAGAGCCGGCACGACCACGTCTCTCAACTCATTGCCTGTACAGCAGAGAAAACGTATATCATATCAAAACAATCTAAGCACAATCTAAACAAAAAACTTACATAGTAGGCTAGAAAGGCGGAAATTTCTACTCTGGATGAAGAGCGGCTGCCTGGAAGAAAGATAAAGGTGGCCGTTAAAAAGAAGCCGTTAAATAGCGATGATCCACAGCATACCCCTTCCAATTGGAGCTGTTCAGTTGACTAAAAACAGTAGTGGCTGCATTACTGCTGAGCGACTTGGCGGCGGTGAGGTTCTGAGCGGCAAGAAGGCGGTTGACTTTCAGTGAAGACTGCACCACTTTAGAGGTGCAGGCAAAGGGGCGGTTTGCCGCTGATGGTGGTGATAGTAATGAACGAGGAAAAGGTCAATCAGGTGAGTAAAAACAACACCGAAATGTGCTTTCAAAGATTACCGAGAAAGATTCGCGAAGATTGCAGCATGCTTGAAGCGGTGACCAGAAGATGTGAACAGAACTGATGAACTGACGAGCAACTCCACTGACGCTTCCCGGAGAGAGGGAAAGAGAGAGAATGTACACTGGCGAAGAAGCGCTGTACAGCGGCGACCAGGCAGACAAAACCTCAGCGTTGACTTTAGGATTGGAAGGAGAAAGACCTGACCGAAAGCAATGCGGCGGCTGCGAGAGACTGGCAGAAGGCAGAAAAGAAGAAGTGTGTTTGCGCTACACGCGCGACACCGCAACGCCATCAATCGGACATTGCGCACATCAGGTAGCGCCAAATCAGAGAGAAAAGGCAAACAGATTTGGGTTGACGCCAGCAAAAAGCAGAACAGAACAGCTCATGTCAGCCGATGTGGTGGGCAAGAAAATGCTCATGTTTATTGGTTTCATGTTTAAGGTTCGGGGTAGCGGTGTGTGTTGCAGTTGTTATTTAGTGATGGAAGTACAGCGAGAAAGAGAAAGAGGGAGGGAGGGAGGGAGAGTGGCGGCGCGCACATGTGCTGGAAGATCATTGTTTTGGGGTAATACTTCGGATATTCAAGTGTTGTGGGAAGTGTTGAGATTGAGGGTGCACCAGTTGTGGCCCGGTAGTGCTGAGTACGAAGAGGGACCGCGCGCTGTGCTGACAAACACTGTGTGTGCTGCTGCTGTTGCCGTCATGTTGGGTGTGTTGGGTGTGTGTGTGTCACATAGTCATCATCATCAGAGTTGGGGGAGTTGGTGTGCTGTTAACAGTGTGAGTGTGGTTGTGGTGTTCACAGTGAACCAGAGTTCTGAGAGGAGAAGAGACGAGGAGGTAATATAATAAAAAGAGACGGAATCCGATACAGAAAGTTAGAGCAATTTTTAGAGGAAGATAAAAGATAGAGGGAAAGATCAAGATTGGTGGTGATTCATATGCTAGCAGGTAAAATTATGTGAGTGTGTGTGTTAGGGGTGTGTGCCGGGTGTCGGCGGAGACGGTGCAAAAGGATGTAGATCAAGCAAAGTACTACTACTGCTGCTGCTGCTGCTGCGACCACTACTCCTCGTCCTCGTCCTCCTCCGTCTCCTCGAGCCAGGTGAGCCACTTGTTGACCTGGAAGAGGGCGCGGCCCTTGCCCGGGTACTCGTCGTTGATGTCCTCCTTCCACTTGGCGTACACCTCCTCGTCGACAATCTCAAACTCGTAGAGAAAGTTGAACCACTTCTCGAGCAGGCCCTTCGGAAAGTTGATCGTGTGGCAGTAGGTCTGCAGCGAGTAGAGCGCCACCAGCTGCAGGTCGGGCTTGCCGCTCAGGTACACCTTCAGCACCTGCTGGTACTTCGCCAGCTCCGCCTCCTGGGCGCTGAAGAGGGCGCTGGTGTAGACGGCGGGCGTCTCCGCGCTGGTGTGCTTGCTGATGATGTGCTTGACGAGGGCGGTGAAGACCACGGAGATGAACTCGGTGCTCGACTGCAGCGGCGGCGTCACATTGTCCTTCAGCCAGCGGTAGAGCGTGGCCGGGGTGCACTCCGGCGAGGTGATCTGCCGGGTGATGTCCGACTCGATGCGCAGCATCGGATAGAGAAAGGTGAGATTGCGGTCCTCGAGAATGTCCGCCATGCGCTCCTTGTTGCGGTCGTTCTCCGGCAGCATGCTGATCAGGCTGATCTTCGACTCGGTGAAGGCCTCAAAGAGCCACGGCTGGCCCTTCGCCTTGTGCAGGTTCTGCAGCAGCAACGGAAAGAGCGGGTAGTGCTGGCCGCCCTCCAGCAGGTCGCCCACCTCCTTTAGGCCAATCGCCCCCTCGATGATCAGCTGGGCGACAAAGCCGGCGACCAGAGAGCGGGCACGGGGCGTCTCCACCTCCAGCTCGACCACCTTGCAGAAGAGGTTCTTCAGGGCGGCCAGGAAGGCGGCGTCGGTGACTCCCTGAGGAGAGCCAGAGGAGCCACCTTCCTCGCCACCTGCTGCCGCTTCAGCTCCTTCACCTGGGCCTGCCTTCATCTTGATGATCAACTTGTAGGCCAGATCGCGCTCCGCCTCTGCCTTGCCAATGGCGATGCGAATGATGACGAGCAGCGTCTCGTCAAAGGCAATGTGAATCGTCTTCAGGCCGTTGATAAAGTCCTGCGAGTTTTCGCTCTTGAAGTACTCCGACAGCAGCTTCTCCACCTCGACGATGACATTGACGGGCTTGCTGGGCTCAGACGACGACGAGTCGCCGCCGTCACCATCTCCCGTCACCTTCAGCTGGCCCATCTCATTCACAAAGCTGTTCATGTCCTTGCCGTTCATGTTCTGGCGCATCATCGGATTGCCACCGCCAAACTTGCCGCCGCCGTTACTGCTTCCCCCGCCGCCGTTACCAATGCCGCCGGCAAATGCATTGCTGGCAAAATTGGCGGCCACCGGCTTCGGACCAAGCAGGCCCATCTTGTCGCCCTTGTAAATGCTCAGCGTTGGCTTGTTCACCTGCAAGCCTCCCGGACCGTTGGGGCCACGCAGTCCATCGGGCATTGGCTGCAGCTCATTCTTCACAAATGGCTGAAAGGCGGGCACAGGGCCACCGCCGCCCATTCCTCCTCCTCCGCCCTGCTTCATCTGCTGCTTCTGAAAGCGGGGCGGCAGGTTGATCATGTCGCGATTGGCATTCAGCTGGTTCAGTCCATTCGACAGCATGTTCACCGCATTCGGCGGCTGCTGGCTGTGGTTGCCGCTGTTTGGGAGACCGCCAGGGCCACCGCCAAGGCCAGGACCGCCACGATAGCCGTCGCGGTCACGGTCGCCGCGATCCATTCCACGAATCTCGCGTTCAATACGCTCGCGGTCACTTCCTCCACCACGACGGTCATCGCGGTCACCACCGCCGCCCATTCCAGGGCCTCCGCCCGACTCCCCGCCGCCACGGCCTCCGTCACGTCGGTCGCGAGGCATTCCGCCGCCGTCTCGCTGGCCTTGGTAGTTGGGGAACTGCTTGTTGTTGTAGCCACCCCCACTTCCTCCCCCTCCGCCGCCTTGATTGTTGTAGTTGTTTTGGTAGTTGTTGTTGTTGCGACGACCGCCACCACCGCCGCCACCAGCTTGGTTACCGTAGCTGTTCATGTTCGGCAGGTGGTTCACGTCGTTGATCGCCCCCGGACCGGTGCCCAGGTAGTACGGGCCAAGGTTGATCTGAGAGAAGACGTCATCGTAGCGGGGCGATTTCTGGTTCATGTTCTGGCGAATGAAGGGAAACCCGTACTGGGAGAGTAATACTTCATTATCGCGGTAGTCATTCTTAGGATCAGAAATGGTGGAAGGAAGTGCCTCTTTCTGTCTCGGAATCCACTGTGAAAGTGTGATAAAGAAATATAGCGTTAGCAAAAATGATGTCTACAAAAGACGAGGATCACCAGCACTTACATTATTCTTTCGAAGATCAATCACGTCGAGCAGCATAAAGCGAATGCGGGAGATAAGTTCAGGGTTCTTAGAAAACGACTCCATCCGTTCAAAGTACTGGTCAAGTAGGCCACGAGCTTCTCCTTCTCCTCCAACAGGTACCCAATGTTCTTCATGATCTCGCATAGACACTCCAGGTCCTGTATCTTGTCCGCCAAGCTCTGGGTCTTCTTCTTGGAGAGCAGCTGCTTGATGCAGTCGTGGAGGATGTTCTGCGGGAGCAGCTGCTGCTTGCCAAGCTCGCAGACAAAGCGAATGTTGCCGAGCATCTTCTGCTTGGCAATGGATCGTTGCTCCTCATCGTCGGCGCTGAGTGGTTCGGTCCGGAATTCATACTTCTCAAATGCATCTCGCCGGTTTTCAAACTCGTCCCGGCACTTGGTCAGCAATATTAGCTTAAAGATCTAGTTTAGCAAATAAAGAGCATAAGTAAGTTGTTCATAAGACAGACAGAATGGTCTACACTTACATCTCGCTTCTTGGTGCCGGTGTTTTCGTCTTCGAAGTGTCGTGCCAAGCTATCGTAGATGACCTTGCATAATTTTGCGTACATAAAACTATACTTGGAATCGTCTAGAGCCTTGTTGAAGATTAGCAGAAGAACGCGTTTGAGGACATCTTGCGACTCGAGCCCAAGATCAAGCAGCTCTCGGCTCAACTTGTCGAATTTATCAGGAGTGATTTTGTTAAGAATGCTAATAAACATGAAGAGAAGAAAACTCAGGTAAGTGGTTGTTTTCGCACACACACACACACGCGGCTAAGCCTCAGGTACTTACCCTCGAACCTTGTAGTCAATGCTTCTATCGTATTGAGGGTTATTGTCATGTGCATCTCTTCTTATGTGGTTGCTCGGAGGATTCCATCTACGACTTGAGGGAGACAAGGAGCCACTGTTATGGCCATAGGACGTAGAATGAGGACGAGAGGGGTCGCCCTGTCCTCCCGAGCACCGAGAAGCAATAACCCCCTGTCCTCGCTGGTGGTCCGTCGTGTTAACTTGGTGGAAGAGGGAGAAGAGGCACGAAATCTGCTGGAAACGCGGGGACGCAGATAACCACACGGTGAATGATTTTCAGGACTGATGGGTAGAAAAGAAGGGGATGGTGGAGAGATGAAAGGGCGAGATGATAGTCTCTTCAAACAGACTGAGACGGCCGGGGACCAACGACTGGGCGCGGCTACTTCAGCTACTACAGGATCTGATGCTCTTCAGACGGGCGTCACGGGCGTCGTCGGTGAGACGGAGTGCTCGAAGTGCAAAGTGCGCTCGGGACCTCGAGGTGCACGGTGCCTGGGCGTGAGAAAGCGAGTGAGCGTGGCAGGGCAAGAGAGAGAAGAGCAATCGTAGTAGTATCGGTGCAAAGTGGTGCAATGGCTGGCTTGCAGGAGACCTGTGAGTTGGGGAAACGACGACGACAGCCAGCGGTGGTGGTGGTGATGATGGTGGTGGTGGTGATGGTAGTGGACAGACAACGGATCCAGACAACGGCGGATGAATGATCGATGCCAGAGAGAGCGAGAGAGAAAGAGAAAGAGAAACTCAGTGAGCAGAAGAAGAGGCAGCAGAAAAGGGAGGAGCCATCCTCCATCGCCGATGTCGCCGCTGCTGCTGCCGCCGCCGCCGCTGACAGCGTCGCAGCACCGGCGCTCACGCCGACAGCGGGCGCTACCGGCAATTTTCTTCCTTTCTTTCTTTCGTTCTTTGCCCGCGTCGTCGTCGTTGTCAGGGGCATCGACCGACGCCGAACGACGTACCCTGCTGATGCTGCTGCTACGAAGGCGAAGGCGCCCGAACTGCACCGAGGCGCCGCTGCTGCTGATTCTTTTCAGTTTCCTCTCTCTCGCCACTAGCTGGAGTAGGAAGCTGCAGCCATTTTTGCCAGTTTACTTTTATTTCACTACTATGTACACAGGAGAGGACACAAGAGTGCGCACAACAGGTAGATTGGTAAGGTAAGGAAAGGTAAGGTAGGGGAGGAATGAGGACAAATCACAGACAGGTAAGAGGCGAAGTAGAGAGTTGCCCTGTTGGCGCTACGCGCCGCCGTCAATGACAAGACACTTACTGTCCAGTGTTGCGTCCTACAGCCAACACACACAGGACAGAAAGAGACTTCGAGTGTCTTGCCAACCAGCAGACGCCGCAGTGGTGACGATGATGATGAGGATGATGATGATTCGGCAGAGCTTCTCAGGAGAAGATCTCGTTCACTTTGTGGAGTAGGTGTCTGCCAAAACAAAGCAAAGCAAACGCGTTAGAGTCACCATGGTGAGTGTAAACAAAGAAGAGTGACACTTACTTGGACGTGACTGGCTGTCCGTAGCTGTAGAAGGGATTGCTGGCCACCACCTCGACGTAGGTGTTGTGGATGGTGCGGAGGATGGCCCTCGCCTCGTTGTCCCTCACCATGGTGTTGTTCACCATCAGCAGGACCTTGGTCTGCGTCACCGAGCACAGGCCGTAGATCTTGTAGGTGTCGGACTGGGCGAGAACGCCCAGAAAGGGCTCCCGGGTGCTCTGCTTCTCGTCGACGACGTCCAGCGAGGCGTGCAGCTTGAAGAGCAGCCCCAGCGAGTCCTGGTCGCGGGTGCGCACCAGCACCGGCGTGTTGCTGTTGTTGATGATGGCCAGCGCAAGGACCGACATAGTGTTCTGGTCTCTTTGTCTTTGGTGTACTGTCTATTGTGGTGGTGGTGGTACTTTTTGAGTGCTCTTCTTTCTGCTGCTTCTGATCGGTAGCATCAGCAGCGCAGGTGCAGACGCCACGGCTGGTCTGGCCATCAGCAGGAGCATAGCAATCCACCAGACTGCGCCACCGGGTGAGTACTTTGCTGGAAAAGTAGGCGTTCAAAGGCAGCTGCCAACACTGTCCACTCAGTAAGCTCTGTCTGGCAGCCTCTGCTTCTGAGTCTGTCTCACTACTCTCCAGCAGTCGTACCAGTGCCCTGCTTCATCTCTCTTTCTCCCTGTCTTCACAGCTTCATCCTTGAACCACCCTCTCTTCCTCGTCCCGTTCACCCTAGACCCACATCACCACCACCACCACCAAGATCATGGTTGTCAACGAGTGGCTGAACCCGAATGCGGCGAACAAGACGCACGCGATGGCCGTCACCCGGGACTACATCTCCCAGCCGCGACTCACCTACAAAACGGTGACGGGCGTCAACGGGCCGCTGGTCATCCTCGACGACGTCAAGTTCCCCAAGTACGCGGAGATCGTCAAGCTGACGCTCAACGACGGCACCCAGCGCACCGGCCAGGTCCTCGAGGTGAGCGGCAACAAGGCCATCATCCAGGTCTTCGAGGGCACCTCGGGCATCGACGCCAAGCACACCATCTGCGAGTTTACTGGTACGTGTTGTGTCTTCGGTTTCATGACAATAATTTTCTTCTTTGCACAGGCGACATTCTGCGAACGCCCGTCTCTGAGGACATGCTCGGTCGAGTGTTCAACGGCTCCGGCAAGCCCATCGACAACGGCCCTCCGGTGCTCGCCGAGGACTACCTGGACATTCAAGGTCAGCCGATCAACCCCGAGTCGCGAACCTACCCCGAGGAGATGATCCAGACGGGCATCTCCGCCATCGACGTGATGAACTCCATTGCCCGTGGCCAGAAGATTCCCATCTTCTCGGCGGCTGGTCTGCCGCACAATGAGATCGCCGCGCAGATCTGTCGTCAGGGCAGTCTGGTGAAGTTGGAGGGCAAGGGCCCGATTGACGACAACTTCGCCATCGTCTTCGCCGCCATGGGTGTCAACATGGAGACGGCCCGCTTTCTTCAAGCAGGACTTTGAGGAGAACGGCTCGATGGAGAACGTGTGCCTCTTCCTCAATCTGGCCAACGACCCCACCATTGAGCGCATCATCACGCCCCGTCTGGCGCTGACCACCGCCGAGTACCTCGCCTACCAGTGCGAGAAGCACGTCCTGGTCATCCTCACTGACATGTCCTCCTACGCCGAGGCCTTGCGAGAGGTAAGGGGATGGTCACTTTGGTTTCTAAAAGGTCAACCTGCTAACTTTTCTCTGTTCTATTCAGGTTTCCGCCGCCCGAGAGGAGGTGCCCGGCCGTCGAGGTTTCCCCGGTTACATGTACACTGATTTGGCGACTATCTACGAGCGCGCCGGTCGAGTGGAGGGCCGCACCGGGTCGATCACGCAGATTCCCATTCTGACGATGCCCAACGACGACATCACCCACCCGATTCCCGATCTGACGGGCTACATTACCGAGGGCCAGGTGTACATCGACCGACAGCTGAGCAACCGACAGATCTACCCGCCCATCAACGTCCTGCCCTCGCTCAGTCGTCTGATGAAGTCGGCCATCGGCGAGGGCATGACCCGCAAGGATCACGCCGACGTGTCCAACCAGCTGTACGCCTGCTACGCCATCGGCAAGGACGTCCAGGCGATGAAGGCCGTCGTCGGTGAGGAGGCACTCACCGCTGAGGATCTGCTCTACCTTGAGTTCCTCAACAAGTTTGAGAAGACCTTTATCACTCAGGTACCTGACTACTAGGCGATTCTAAATGGCAACACTATTTGGCTAACACTTGTTTACAATCACTTTTCAGGGCAACTACGAGAACCGAACGGTCTTTGAGTCGCTGGACATTGGCTGGAAGCTGCTGCGAATCTTCCCCAAGGAGATGCTGAAGCGAATTCCCGCCGACACGCTGGCGGAGTTCTACCCGCGCCAGGGCGGAGCTAGCTCCAGTGCCGCCGCTGCTGCTGCTGCCAAGAACTAGGCGTGGAAACCATAATCCACCTTTTCTCTCTCTCTCCCTCCCAGTGTTGCTCTGTCAAGCCAAGAAGATACATTCTTTCTCTTTCTCTATTGCATTGTTGTTACCAGCCCGTTGTTGTGTTATTATTTTATTCCCTCCTCCTCTTCTTTCTTCATTCTTTCTTCTTTCTCTTTTCACCCGGATCTACTAGGAACAACCACACGCTCTCGCTCTACCCGAAAAAAAGTTTATCACTCTGTGTGTGTCTAGTCCAGAAAAACGATACTGTCTTGCTCTTACTCTTTCTCTCTATCTTTCTCTTCATGCATTCACTACACTCGCTCACAGTCATTCCAGTCCAGATGATGATGGTGTTGTTGTTGCACTGTGTAACACATCCCCTTTTTTCTTTCTTTCCCCTCTTTCTTCTCTTATCATCGTGTGCATTCATTATCGTTTGCAGTTGTCTCCTATTTTATTCGTGCTCTTTTTGTTGTTTGTCGACTAACACAGTGTAGTTGATGATGATGATGTTTGTAAAAAATAGCACTGGATTAATAAGAATCGAAATTATAAGAACTGTACATCAGGCGCAGTGTTTTCGGGAGTGCTTTTTTTGTCAGGGGAGCTCTCCAACTCACTCTTGTAATTTGATAACTTAAAATTTATTAAAACTGCGTCGTTCGCGCCTAAAGCAACACTCGTTTCCCTTCTTAAATTAAACTTTTCATTAAGGATCAAATGGTGGAGATCAAAAGTCGCTCAACACAAGGTGGATGAAGAACGAGAAAGAGAGAAGTCATCGGTGTGTTGTCAAGAGTGTTGTCAAGTGTGTATGTGTGTGTAAGTGTGTTGTGTGAAGAGAGGAGTTCGCGTTGTTTGTTCAGTATCACAGTGTTCGGGAAAAGTTGTATTGGGTGTAGTAAGAAGAATAGTAATGTTTGTAGAATAGCAGTAAAAACAAGATTCGGTACGGGGAGAGGTGAGACAGAGAGGGTGAGAAGGAGGTGAAAGAATATTCGAAAGAATAGAGAGAAACGAAGAGGCGATCGGTGAAGGTGCACGGCACACAGTGCCGGGGTGATGATGTTCCGCCCTTCCGCTCAGGCGTAGTACATGGGTGTTGTTGTAATAAATAACAATTGTGACTGATAGGAGAGAGAGAGGGGAGGTTGGGGAGGGTTATTCAGAATCGGAAGACGAAGTAGAGCCGGCCTTGTCGATTAACAGTTTATCATATTGTTTTAAGGAATCGTCGATGTCTTCCGCATCGTGACTGCAGAGGTGATTGTCGGCGTAGCCCAGTGGCTTCGGCTTGCGAAACTCGTACACCAGCGGGTAGATGTGTTCGACCGCCATCTGAACGTTCTGTACACTGGGGGCGGTGATGGTGATCGAACCCGTTTGAAAGATCTTCAGTACGGCTTTGAGCTCCTTCATTCGGTACGTCGCTCCGGGGTGAAGCTCAGGTTCGTAGCTGTTTGTGCAAAGTGAATTCAGTTTCAGTTTCTAAATTCTCCTTGACTTGTAATCACTTACCTGGCTACTTGTCTGTGTGCAGTGCTGAACTCGCCAATCTTGATACCGAATGGCATTCGGCACGTGCCGAGGACGTTCACCACGCGGTAACTGCTGAACTTGACTCGGAAGCCCATCCTCTGGAGAACTCGGGCCACGCGGCGTGAGGCACTTTTGGCTTGCTCTTCGGATGAAGCACCCGTGCATACGATCTTACCCGAGGACCATATGCTGGCCGTCACTTGAGGTGTTCGTAACTTCATCAGGATAATCTACAGTTTACAACAAAAACAAAACGCGTTAGTGGAACAGCAAATCAGGAACCCGGACACGGCACCACCCCCAGCATTCTCATCACATCGGAATATTCGAGAGAATGGAACTACAGGCAGAAATAGAACAAAACACCGAGCATCGTCACACACACACACACCACTCACCGACTGCTCTCGCTGGTAGACAACATTTGAACCGTTTGTGGCTATTGTCCTCAGGTTCAGGTGACAGCGGACGCTGAAGTGGGAGACGACATTGCTAATGGTAATATCCACCGAATCCTCGGGACTTTGTGACTCATCTGGTGGCGTGCCAGCCATTTGGGCCCAAGGAAGTGAAGCGAAGTGGGCTTTGGTGTGGCGAAGGCGATTCTGGTGTGTGCAATGTTTCACCAGCAGAGAGCGAGGCAGACGGGAGAAGAAGGGAAAGAAGCAGCAAGCAGGCAGGCAGGCAAGCGAGAAGAAGCACTTTACAGAAGAGCCGATCGTACGTTCTCTACGGCAGGCATATTTCTGCATCAGCTTACAAGTTAGAGCCTTCGGAGCTGAGTGGCAAAAGGCGTCATGAAGCACGTTCACAGTGCTGCAGGGGGCAGCACTGCCGCTGCCGTCGGCACTGAATCAGGCAGCCTTTGCCCACTCCGTTCTGCGAACTCTACTCGCGCAACTGCAGTCGCTGCTCCGCTGCTGCTGCTCTGCTGCTCACACACAGCCAAAGCTTTGAGTCGCTCACTCTCTTGCCTCTCGCTCTCTCGCTCTCTCTCACTCGCTCGAGTCTTCTGCCATCCTTCGCATTCTCCTAAACATGGCGAACGCTGGTTCCACTGAACATTGAAGGTATCCCAGCCAGTCGGAGACGATACCGCCACTTGCTCCTCTCGGCGTCTCCACCTTCACCGCCGCCCACACGCCCATCCGACGCCTCGGCCACCTCGTCGCGGCCCGGCCAGCTCACCCAGCGGCCAGCGCTCGTGGCCTCCTGCACCGTTGGTCCTTTGTCATCATCAGCACCAGCAGCGGTGTTGGTGGTGGTAGTTGGCCAGCACCAGTCAACAGTGCACTCCTGCACTCCACACACACACACACACTCAGACTGCACTCTCGCCGAACCGATGATCTTTTTTCATCATCACTCAGCCTCTATTTCTCCCTCTCTGCTCCCCTGCTCTCTTTCAACTCGCTCTCCTGTTGTTTGTGTTCTGTCGCCAATGTTTTTATTCTTTCGTCAACAGCACTACCCTCTCAGTCTGTCACCTGCCTCCTTCACGACGTTCTTCCTCCTCCTCGTCTTCTGTACATAGATACACACACCTTAGCACCAGCATCAAACTGTGCATCTAATGTAAGTTGAGCGTTGCTGCACCAGCGCACCTGATCAGTAGCCGATCACCGATCCCCCACACACAAGCGAGCGGGAGCCTTACACTCTTTTCCCTCCACTTTTGCAGCCTCGTGTTTGAGCATCCAGCATCCATGATGTGAGAGCCCAAGTTTTAATGCGCCCTTTTCAACTCTTTCCACGCTCTATGGACATTTTGCAATTGTTTACTTGAATATATTTGTTATTATCTTGCCGCACCGTTTGCAAGATAAGCCCCCCACTACATGACGCTCCAAAATGGGTGACTACCTGAACAGCAGCGGGCCGTCGGTGTCCTCGACCAACGCCGCCAACTCCTCCTACATGCTAGGAAGCGGTTCAGTCAACATGAACCACGATCCGCCTAGCAAGAGGCTAAAGACTAGCGACTCTACCGATTCGATGATCAGCAGCTTCTACAGCGTCTTACCTGAAGAACTGTCCTCCAACAACTTGGACAACAGTGTCATCAACAGTGTGAATATCACAAATTCTTCAAACATGACTGCCACTTCGAACATCAATTCATCGCAGACGTCGTCAATCGTCGGTCACCAGCCTAATTTGACTCATCTTTTAACAAAACCACCCAATAACTCAACTCAACCAAATCAAATACCGCGGTCGATGCTTTCGAATGCCAACTCAAACATGTCGCTTCAGCAGCAACTTAGTATGCCTTCTCAGCCACGCAATCCTCAACAACAACATCGGTTCTCCAATCAGAATGCACCTCAAGTTCAAATTTCAATGCAGCAATCACAACATCAACAGCAGCTGTTTCAGCAGCAACAACAACAGCAGCAACAGCAGAACTTTCAGAACAACCAAATGGCTCAGCAACGAATGGCATCTCAGGGGCAACCAATGCAGCAGCAGCAACAACAGCAGCAGCAGGCGCAGTTTCGATACATGGCACCCAACTCGAACCACATTCAGAATCAGTCCACCATCAGTATTTCTCAAATGCCAGGACCTGGATCTCAGAATCAGATGAACGCCGCTGGCTTTCCTTCCGCTGGTCCTGCTGGCTCTGCTGGACAGCCCGTCAATCAGAGCCGACTCGGCGAGCAGCAGCAGGTGAATCACGCGAACAACAACAACAATAACAACAATGCCAACACGCTAATAATAAACAACACCGACAATGAGAAACGGAAACTGATTCAGCAGCAGCTCGTCCTGCTACTGCACGCCCACAAGTGTCAGCGACGAGAGCAGCAACAGCGACAGAATGGCACCGAGCCGATCAAGCCCTGCGCCCTTCCTCACTGTCCCACCATGAAACAAGTTCTTGCTCACATGGCCACCTGTCAATCGGGTATGTCTCTCTGTTTTGGCGCGGAGAAAGGCTTGTACAAAAAACAAAAAACTAAACCCCTTTTTATCTGATCCCTTTTGCAGGTAAAAATTGCAATATTCCCCACTGTTCCAGTTCACGGCAGATCATCAACCACTGGAAGAACTGCCCTAGGACCGACTGTCCAGTGTGTCTTCCACTGAAGCAAGCGAATGATCGCAAACCCCAGCAGCAACTAACATCTCAGGTACTGTTTTTTCACCCTTTTTTCATTTTGGCGCGCGCAGTCATTCATTTCTTTATTTGTATTTTTCTCTCTATTATTCTTCTTCTTTGCACACTGTGGCCACTCGCGCGTACAGGCAATGCCGAATAATAACTCAAATTCAACCCTAAACTCGATCAACTCTGTGCAGGCAATGGGTGGAGTGAACTCCTCTAACCTGCTGATGAATGCCACTTCGATGCAGGCGCCCTCGCAGGCACCACCCACCGCCCAACAGCAGCAGCAGCATCAGCAGCAACAGCAGCAGTCGCAACAGCAGCAATCGCAGTCGCAGATTCAAAGCGACGACATGCAGAAGGCGTACCAGGCACTGGGTCTTCCCTACAACAGCAATGCCTCCAGCTTCATGCAGAGCCAGCAGTCGAACATGAACGTCAACTCGCAGTTTCCGCAGGTGCACAACCAGTCCAAGGACTGGCACAATGTGGTCAACTCTGACCTGCGACAGCACCTGGTGCAGAAGATAGTGCAGGCGATCTTTCCCAACTCCGACCAGAACCTGCCGCCGCAGGACAAGCGGCTCACCAATCTGTTCACCTACGCGCGCAAGGTCGAGTCGGACATGTACGACAAGGCGAACTCGCGGGAGGAGTACTACCACCTGCTGGCGGAGAAGATCTACCGCATTCGAAAGGAGCTAGAGGAGAAGCGCCAGCGGCGGCGGGATCAGCAGTTTCAGCAGCAGCAGCCGCCACCGCCTCCACAGCTTCAGCAGCAGCAGCAGCAGCCGCCTCAGCAGCCGCAGCTGCCCGGCTTTCCCGCCGGTGTCGGCGCCAACAATGGCGGCGGCCCTAATCAGATGAACAGTAGCAGTAGTAATCTGGTGAACGCCCCGCTGACGAACAACATTGGCATGGCGCAGAATGCGCCCCGACTGAGCAGCATGGTCGCGCCGCCCAACGTGACACTGTCGCCGCAGAACTTTAACAATCAAAATCAGCAGCCGCCGCAACTTACTTCCCAAATGCCGAAGCAGCAGCAGCCAACTCAGCAGCAACAGCAGTCTCACTTTTTCCTCGCCAACAATGGCATGAACATGCCGAACAACGGCGGCCAGGTTCAGGTGTCACAGTCGAATCACTCGCAGATGAACCAGCAGCAGCAGCAGCAGCCCATCTCCGTGACCAACTTCAGGCCGACTAGCACCGTTTCTAGTATGAACTTCAACAATTCAACACTAAACTCCTCCAACCCAATGCTGAACAGCATGATGCAATCTACGCCTCAGCAGCCCAATACTCCCCAGGCTTCCTCCACGCCCCCACCACGCTCACAATCGGTACTGTCCAATGCTTCGGCCGCGTCAGGTTCAAACATGACAGTTTATCAGCAACAGCAGCAGCAGCCGCCTCAGCCATCGCAGCAGCAGCAGCAGCCTAACATGCCCTTGACTAATGCATCAGATGGCCCGATAAACATCAAGGCGGAGTTTGAGTCTGACTCGGTGTCATCGTGCAATTCAGCCTTTCCCCCCGCTGGCTCTGAGGCCGCTGCCTCGAACAATCTTCATAACCAGCCGGAGAACGGCGCCGGAGACAAGCTCTCTGCGCAGCTCAATTCAAACTGCTCTACTACAAGTGAGATGAAACCGGACGTTGGCGGGTTGATTTCAAAGTCCGACCCGTTCGCCGACGAGAAGAAGCCAAAGTTGGACAGTACCAGTTCGCCTGCTTTTAAATCCGAAACGGCCTTCAAGTCAGAGAGCGGTTTCAAGTCGGAAGCGCCCTTCAAATCAGAGGCGGCTTTCAAGTCGGAGAGTGGCTTCAAATCGGAGAGCAAGACTGAGTTTAAGTCCGAGACGTCCAACGGTGCAACGCCACCACCTCCATCTTCAACTACGGGCGTCGCCGTGAAGTCTCCCAAGTCTCCCGACTCAAAGGATCAAAGCGCAATGGAGATGGACTCGTCGAGCAGCAGCACCGCCGTGGCGACCGTCTCAAAGACCTCGCCATCCTCCTCCTCCTCCTCCGGCGCCAGTGGCCCCTCGAAGAAGAAGGTCTTCAAGCCGGACGAACTTCGACAGGCCTTGATGCCGACGCTGGAGAAGCTGTACAAGCAGGACCCCGAGTCGTTGCCCTTTCGCCAGCCAGTGGACCCGACTGCGCTGCAGATTCCCGACTACTTTGAGATCATCAAGAAGCCGATGGACCTGTCGTCGATCAAGAAGAAGCTCGACACTGGGCAGTACATCGACCCCTGGCAGTACGTGGACGACGTCTGGCTGATGTTCGACAATGCCTGGCTGTACAACAGGAAAACTTCGCGCGTCTATCGTTACTGCTCAAAGGTATGTGTGCACTTTGTGTGCTCATTGCTAGCCTACATTTCTTTACACTTGAACAACAACGTTCCTCTTCCCTTCTCTTCTCTAGCTCGCGGAAGTGTTTGAACAAGAAATCGATCCAGTCATGCAGAGCCTGGGCTACTGCTGCGGACGGAAGTACGTCTTTCAGCCTCAAATTCTGTGCTGCTATGGAAAGCAGCTGTGTACCATTCCTCGTGATGCCAAGTACATGAATTACCAGAATAGGTATGTGAATATTCGCTTTGATTTGTTGGAGCCTCTCTAACCTTTAAATCCTCTCCAGGTACACCTACTGTATGAAGTGCTTTTCCGATATTCCCGGTGAAATGGTACGGTGGGCGATGCCTGGGCTTTGAAGCCACCTCCACCGTGCAGACCATTGCGAAGAGCAAGTTTATCGAGGCGAAGAACGACCACCTTGATTTGGAGCCCTTTCTCCAGTGCAAAGAGTGCGACCGCAAGCTGCATCAAATCTGTGTCCTTCACATGGATCAGATTTGGCCAGAAGGGTATGTGTGATGATTTGAAGCGACACTGTGTATGGTTCTTCTTTGAGCTTGATTTAATATATTTTTGTTATGTTACCGCTTGTACGTAGTTTCACATGTGATGGCTGCTTACGACGGGAAGGCAGGCGGCGGAAGGAGAACAAGTACGGTGCCAAGCGGCTACCCACCACCAAGCTGGGCACGTACATTGAGGGCCGTGTTAATGGGTTCCTGCGCCGGAAGGAAACCGGTGCTGGCGAGGTCTTTATTCGCGTCGTCTCCAGCTCGGATAAGATTGTCGAAGTGAAGCCCGGCATGAAAGCGCGGTAAGATTTGGGCAGCGTCACTTTGGTGACGTTTAATGCTGTTTTTTCTAATAAAACGATTTATTCTCTAAATCACAGGTACGGCAACTTGCCCAATTGGGTGGACTCGTTTCCGTATCGAGCGAAGGCCCTCTTTGCCTTTGAAGTCATTGACGGCACTGATGTGTGCTTCTTTGGCATGCACGTGCAGGAGTATGGCTCAGAGTGTTCTCCGCCAAACACGAGGTAAGTGGCGTTTGGGGTGGTGGTGCTTGTCAACACACAGGAAGTACACTTCTCTTTACTAAAAACATTTTTTCACTTTAGACGAGTGTACTTGGCGTACCTCGATTCAGTGTACTTTTTCCGTCCAAAGCAATACCGAACTGCGGTGTACCATGAGATCCTTCTGGGTACCTTGACTACGCCAAGCAGCTCGGCTACACCATGGCGCACATTTGGGCCTGTCCACCCTCTGAAGGTAAGTGCTGCATAAACTCAAAACATCAGCAATTAACCTTTTTGAACTTTTTTCATTCACCAGGCGATGATTACATTTTCCACTGTCATCCGGTGGAGCAGAAAATTCCCAAGCCGAAGAGGTTACAGGAGTGGTACAAGAAGATGCTGGACAAGGGAATGGTCGAGAGGGTCGTCCTGGACTACAAGGACATCTTGAAGCAGGCGAATGAGGACAATCTGAAGATTGCCTCTGAGCTGCCCTACTTTGAGGGTGACTTTTGGCCGAATGTGCTGGAGGAGTCGATAAAGGAGATTGAAATGGAGCAGCAAAAACAACAGCAGCAGCTCGACACGATCAAATCAGAGCCGGGCACCTCGTCACAGAACGGCGAAGAGGAATCCTCTATCGGTAAGGGTGTTGTTTGTTGTGGCTCACTTTTTCTATTTAGAATGATCTCATGTTTCATTTTTTGCCTTTGTTACAGTTGAGCTGCTGGAAAGCACCGACTCGAAGGACGGTGATATAGGCAAAACACCAAGGACGGCTCGAAGCAGCACAAGAAGAACAGCGCCAATAAAAAGTCCAACAAGAAGCAGAATAACCGCAAGAACAATGTGCACTCTCGAATTAAAGGAGGCCCGCTGGTTAGCCAGCCGCAATCACAGGTAGCTATTCTAAAGTTTCTACAAAACTGATTTAATTAACCACTTTTTTCTCCCTTAAAAGTTGACTCCACTGCAGCAATTTGACACTGAACTTACGCAAAAGATATTCAGCACCATGGAGAAGCACAAGGAGGTGTTCTTCGTGGTGCGCCTTCACTCGAGTCAATCCGCCGCCAGTCTGCCGCCGGTCAGCGACCCTGATACCTTGATTAATTGTGATCTCATGGACGGTCGTGATGCCTTCCTCACCCTTGCCCGTGATAAGCATTACGAATTCTCTAGCCTGCGGAGGACCAAGTTCTCCAGCCTGGCGATGCTCTACGAGTTGCACAACAGCAGCAACGACCGCTTCCTCTACACGTGCAATAACTGCAAGCGGCAGCTGATCGACTCGCGCTACCACTGCTCCACCTGTGATGACTTTGATCTCTGCGTCAGCTGCTACCAGCGCGACAGCCACAACCACCCCATGGACCGGGTCGACTTTGGCGAGCTCGGTCTGGGCAGCATGGGCGGCGACGAGAGCGTCTCCGTCGCCGGCTCGCTGGTGGCCGGCGGCGAGGGCAGGAGGGCGGCGAGGCGGGCGCCCCGGGCAGTCTGGCGACCTCGCCCAGCGAGACGCGCCGCCTGTCGATTCAGCGGTGCATCCAGAACCTCTACCACGCCTGTCAGTGCCGCGACGCCAACTGCCGGCGCATGTCCTGCCTGAAGATGAAGCGCGTGGTGCAGCACGCCAAGGCCTGCAAGCGGCGCAGCGCCATGGGCGGCGGCAACGCCCAGGGCCACTCGCACTGTCCCATCTGCAAGCAGCTCATTGCCCTGTGCTGCTACCACGCGAAGCACTGCGAGGAGACGAAGTGCCCGGTGCCGTACTGCATGAACATCAAGCAGAAGCTCAGTCACCAGCGGCTGCAGCACCGCATTGCCAGCAGGCGCTGGTCAACCGGCGCATGGCGTCGATGCTGCTGGCGTCGCAGGCCAACTCGCAGAGCAACTCCTCCTCCAGCGCGCAGGCGAGCAGCAGCAGCGGCGCCATGTCCACGCCCTTCAGTCCTCAGCAGGTATGTGATCCTCTTGTCTTTTCCAAATCAATTGCATTATTTTGACCATCACTACTTTCTCCTCTTTCTGTCACAGTCGCAGCCGTACATGAAGCCAGCCGCGGCGACGCCTCCGCCGGCCGGCGCCCTGCAGGCTGCCGCCCAGGTGCAGGCGGTGGCCCGTCAGCAGCAGAACGCCCAGATGAACAACCACTCTATGAATGTGAATCCGTATGGAAAGGGCGGCAAGCCGATGCACCACTTTACCTCACAGTCACAGCAGCCGCAGCCTAAGCCGCCGATGCACACCGGCAAACCGATGAACATTCAGCCCCAGCCGCCGCAAAGAATGATGGGCGGCATGGACCATGCTCCAGGCGGAGGAGGACCAGGTGGTGGAGGTGGAGGAGGTATTGGAAAGCAACACCCCCAACAGCAGCAGCAGTCCCAACCGCAGCAACAACAGCAGTGGTACAATTCATCTCAACAGCAGCAGCCTATGCAACAACAGCAGCAGATGTCTGTACAGCAACAGCAGCAGGCCCGCTTCAGCGACCTCAGATGGCTGGACAGCAACCGGTGCAGCAGATGATGCAGCAACAGCAGCAGCAGCAGATGCTGGCCCAGATTCAGCAGCAGGCGCAGCAGCAACAGGGCGGCGGCCCAATGGTGACGCAGGCGAATCAGATGCAACAGCAGCAACAACAGATGGGCATGTCCCAGCAGCCGCAGCAACAAGTATGTACCAGTATTTTGGCTAGAAAAGTTAGGAAGGTGAAGAAGGTTAAGAAGGTTGCCGTGAAGGCGTAGTGTTGTAGTATATCTCAGTTGCATGCATGCGTTTTCACACGAATCTACACCTCAAGAATCAAGTTTCAAGGGTAATATTTGGTCATGTTTTTGGAAGAGTTTTTTGCCTCATACATCTTTTGCTTCATCTATAGAGTGTTGTAAAGAGCCCAACTATAATCATCATATTTTTAGAGTATCACATAATATTTTTTATTCACCCGATCTCATCACTCCACTGTTTAATATTATTCAGAAAACTGTCAATATACCTGTGTAGTGTCCAGTTTCTAAATTGTTCTCTCTCTCTTTTATTCCAATCTCCTCCTCGTCCTAAAACTTTAGCTGCCAAACGTGAATCAAGCAGGCGGGAACAGCTCGGGCGGCGTGCCGAATTCCGCTAACAATATGACCCTGCAGCAGCTGCTGGCCACCTTGAAGAACAACCCCAATCCACAGGCGCAACAGCACGTGCTCGCCATGCTGAAGACCAATCCCGCCCTGATGGCGGCCTTTATCAAGCAGCGCAATTTGCAGCAGGCACAACAAGCCCAGCTGGCGGCCTCTCAAGGACAGGGGGGACCGGGGGCACGTCAGCTGCAGCAGCAGCAGAATGCGCAGATGAACAACCATGCGATGGGCGGTGGGAGCGGAGGCGGCGGAGGTGGTGGTGTGAATCCCTACGGAAAGGGCGGCAAGCCGTCGCACCACTTTTCCCAGCAGCAGTCCCAGCAGCAACCAAAGCCAATCATGCACTCAGGAAAGCCGATGCAAATTCAACAGCAATCTCAGCAGCGAATGATGGGCTCTGATCATGCACCTGGTAGGAGTTAGCAGTTTTGAAGCACTTTGAAAGACACTCAATTAATCCTTTTTCATTTTACCTTGTCCACAGTTGTCGAGATGTACTCACAGCAACAGCCGCAACAACAACAGCAACAGCAGCAGTGGTTCAACTCACAGCAGCAGATGAACCCCGGGCAACAGGTTCGATTTCAGAGGCCACAGATGGCCGGTCAGCAGGGCCAGCAGATGATGCAGCAGCAGCAACAACAACAGATGCTCTCTCAGATGCAACAGTCACAACAGCAGCAGCAGCAGCAGGCGCAACAAGGCAATATGTCACAATATTCATCCCATTCGCCACCTTTCAGCTCACTTCCGCCTCACCAGTAGGGGGAAGTGAGCTGCCAGTGCTGATCATCACCATCCCCATCCCCATCACATCCATCACCATACTATCTCATTTCTTTCCTCCTTTTCTTTCGTCATTACTGTACAAATCACCTCAATCGGATCACTCTTTTCATCTTCATTTCGGTACCACCCACCATCGAATTTACCGTTTGTACTCTTTTCCCTTTCTTTCGTCGTATATTACAATATTTTACTCACTATTTATTTCTTTCACTACTTGACACTACTATACAACTCTTTTTCGCTTACTATTCTACTGCATTATATAAGACAATTTTCATCGTAACTGCCGACATAAACTTCCTTTTCTCTTTCACCTTTCTCTCTCTCTTCCATTTTCCATCCTTCCCATCATTTTCTCTTCTTCCTCCTCATTCTTGGGCATTACCATTTTATCGCTATTCATATAGTTTTTTTGTTTGTTATGCTGAAATAATATATTATGATGACTATTTAACCTTTATTTATTATCACCTTCTGTACAAAACCTCAAACACACTCACACACTCTGATACACACACACCTCACACCACAAACCTCATCCCTTGATGCATTATATACAAACGATGATCGTCACCCCTTTCTTTACACAAACTGTTTCGCAACTGTCTTCTCTCTTTTGTAAACGCTTTAATTAATGATGATGATGATATATTATAATATTTCAATTTCAAATACAAATAAAGCCTTATATTACCTACGGAAACGACACATAAGTAGTAAAAAGAAGAAGAAGAAGAAGGTGTGTACATAAGTAAAAAGTTAAACAAGTAAATATAATAATTAAATATAAAAACAGTTGTGTGAACATTTGAGTCCTCTGGACACACTAGGAGAAGGAGGAGCTATTGCGATGATTGGCAGCTCAGATCAGATCAGGTAAGAAAAGAAGTGCACTTGTGACCTCGAAGGAGTAGCGAAGCACTGGAGCAGTGTATGGGTGTGTCAGACCGGCAACACCTCCGGCCGGTTGATCTGTTTTTGGACAATGTAGAACTTGTGCTTCTTGCTGAAGATGCCCCAGATGACGGCGGTAATTTCAATGATCACATTGAAGGGAATGGTGAAGAGGGCGCCCGCAATGAGAAAGGCGTACCGCTTCAGCCCTATCTGCCGGACGGTGAAGGACTTGAAGACGCCGAAGATGTACATGTAGAAGGAGGCGGCGGCGATGAAGGTCGACCAGAAGTTGCACCAGTAGGAGGGCGGCAGCGGGTAGACGCTGGCGAAGACTAGATTGAAGATGGTCAGCGGCATGGTCAGCCAGGCGTACAGGGACAGGCTGAGGAGGAACTTCACCGGCAGGGGAATGTGCCGCGAGTGCACCACCAGGTAGATGCCCTGCACCCAGCGCTTCCGTTGCTGCAGAAAGTCCGCCAGCGTGAAGGGCGACTTCTCCCACATTTCGCCCTCGATGAAGTTGAAGCTGTAGCCCTTGCTGAAGGCGACCATGGCAAAGTAGCAGTCCTCGGCCACCGACCCGTCGAGGCCATTGTCGAAGCTGACGTCCCGCTCCGCCTGAAACTTGGTCACCACGAAGGATCCTGGAAAAGAAAGTATGATTGATTAGCATTGGGGTTACATAAAATGTTTTATTGGCCTACCTTTCCAGCTAAAGAGTGGCTTGTGAAAGAGGTAAAACTGACACCGCAGCTTGCCCATGTCTTCGGCGACGCGGAAGGTGTCCGCCAGGGTGGTCCACCAGTTGACCACCTCCTCATTGGCGTAGGTAATTAGCCCCTGGCCAAACTGGTGCCTGCCATCGCTCACAAAGTTCATTATGCCGTTGATTGACCTGCAGGTGAGAAGGGTCTCCTCGTCGAGGTGGACGACCCAGTCGTTGTCACCTAGTATGTTGACATCAGCCTCTAAGCAATACTGTAAAGCTCTGGCCTGTGATGAGGAAAAAACAAATGTAAACATTGAGTATTGCGCCAGCATAGCAATAAAAAGCGAGTGTGTTGCATACCTTAAATAGAGTGCCAGATTTTGTCTTATAGTTGGGCGGGACCACTATAAGTCTGATGCGAGAATCTTTGGGAATATCAAATGGCTTGTCGGTGACAACTTCAAAGAGAAAGTTCTGCAGCCCTGCGTCAATGCAGGTGGCAATGTTCCGCGTCACATTTCGGCGTATCAAGTCGGGAAAGTCGCCTCTGGTCACCGTCCGTATGCAGATAAACGGCGTCACCAGCGTCTCCTTGGAGTCGTCCCTCCTGCTGACCGGTTCTTCGGGGAAGGCGTTGAAGAGCACCAGGCCGAAGAAGTTGCAGAGGAACTGCGGCAGTGAGAGCAGCGTCAGCAGACGGAGGAGGTAGAGGAACCAGGCGAAGGCGTAGCCGTAGCTGACAAACGGGTCAAACTGGCCGGCGTCATCGTCGGTGTAGTAGAGCTTAATGCCGCCGCTTTGCAGCTCGAAGAAGAGTATGGTCCCGAGGAGGAGGCAACAGTGCAGGGCGTGCTTCTGGCCGGAGCTGAGCTCGAACATCGTCGAAACAGCAGCTGGGGCAGCAGAGGCAACACTTGAAGAGGGGCGAAAAGAGAGCAGTGGTGTGCGGTGGCCTGGCTGCCTGCTGCTGCTGCGATCACCCAGTGATCATCACATCATCAGAGCTATTTGCTGTTCATCACTTGGCTGGTGCTTGTCATGTGGTGGTGATGGTAGGCTTCAAATTGGTGTTGCACTGGTGATGATGATGGTGATGATTCAGGTTACGCGCCGAAGGCTCGGATTATCAGGCACAGAGCGGCGGCAATCAATTGCAGTCATTCACTGTGAGTCAATGCTTGCCCCAACAACAGCAGTGGTAGCAGGCAGCATTGCCGGCAACATTGCCACCAGCAGCTGTTGTGACCGAAACTGTTGTCGTCGTCGGCCCAGCTGCTGCTGCTGCTGCTTCTGTTGCTTCAACGGCGAATCGAGGGCGAATTTCTGCCAAATAATTCTGTGCGTGACGAGGACGATTGCCTGGAGGGGAGTGTGATTGCCCAATAATGATGATGATGAGTGCTTACAGTTTAACGGAGTTGAGTTTGTTGTTTGTTTGTTTGCAGACAAGTCAGGTCACGAGGGCTGCTGCTGCTGCTGTCGACAGGGACAGACAGGCAGGCTGCTGAGGAGAAGGTCAAGGACAGTTTGGGCCGCCCAGCGTTTTTTGTTTACTTTTTTGCGTCACTAGCTTGAGTGCGGCCATGGGGGCCGTTGCTGGATCGACCGCCACTCTTTCTCTGTTGTATGTAGCTAACTCATCATCGCAATCTTAATTCAGTGATCGGCGATGTTTAACGCTGATGATGGAAGAACTCGCATCACAAAGAAGGACTCGACGTCCGATGCCGAGTGCGTCTACTGTTCTGATGGCCGATCACTGGAAGAGCTGGTCGCCCTGACGGAGCCAAGTGTGCAGCTGCTGCACGGAATGCTGCCGGTGACGGCAGAGGATGAGTTGCAGTTTGCGCTGCACCAGTTCATCGTCCACCACGGGCATCAGAATGGCAGTTTCTGTCCACTGGAGGAGGCCGCCATCGAAGAGGGCCAGGAGGTGTTTGTCTGCGGACTGCTGAGGGCAGTCGTTGAGGATGGTGAAGGAAGCGAAGGCAAAGACAAAGAAAATGGCGTCCCCGTGAAGATGATAGGTACTCCGCAGTGATTGCTGCGATATTTATAAAAAAGAACATTTCAGTTACAGTATCTTCCTTCCCCTTTTTTCCTAGGTCCAATCAGCGAGTGGTGGTTCTCCGGCTTTGACGGCGGCACCGTCCTGGTGCTGGGCGTGGACAGCCACTACGCCAGCTACCACCTGCGGCAGGCACACCCCAGCTATGAGCATCACTTTGCGCCACTCCGCCAGAAGATGTACATGACAAGCACGTCATCGAGTGCATCGCCGCCAATCCGTACTGCAACCTCGAGGAGGTCCTTGTTGCGACAGCTGAGCACCAATCGAACTTTGACACTGAGGCCTTCCTTGGTTCGCTGCACTTCATCACACGACAGATCAGGGACTACGATCTGCACGGCGATCCGGATGAGCTTCGCATCTCGGAGACGCCTGTCTTCAAGTCGATGCTGCAGTTGGCCAGCGCAGCAGCAGTGGTGGGCAGCAGTGATTCAAAAACAGACAATAACAGACAGAAGAGGAGCACTCTTCAACGGAAACGAAAGTTTCTCCACCACTTCAACACTCCAGTTTCTGAAGAGATATTCAATGCAGTCTTTAGTGATATTTTGGTAAATTCAAGAAAAAGCAAGAAGAGGAGTACTTTTACTCAGCTGTCAGCCTCATCATCGGTATGAATTGAAAGAGACATTCAACAAGTTATCTTACCTCAAATGTATTCTTTTTTAGCAGCTCAGCAAGGGAGATTTTGTTCAATTCCAAACAACAGATGGCAAAAACACTTCAATTCAATTTGGCAGAATTATCAGCATGGATGATGGCCAAGTGCACATTAACGTTTTCAGGTATTTGACAATGTTTCTTAGTCCTTTTGGTAGTATACTAATACAATTTTTTAGTCTAGGAACTGAGACGCTGCTAGGCGAAGCTTCACCGCAACAAATTCTCTTTGCCACCAAAGAGTGTTTGTACCTTCAGGAGAACTCTAAAATGGTGGGCATTTACGTTCAAATTGGGCAGAGAGATTTATCAAACGCCATTCCACAAGGACACTTTGCCTGTTCTCAGCTTTTTGACGCAGAGTTGTGCTCATTTGAAGGTTTACCCGCTGAGTACTTAAACTCAACTGAGCCATTCTGTTTGGGATGTCATCCGAAGGAGATGCAGTTGGCGACAGACAAAGAGATACTGTACAAGGGAATGTCAATTCGAGTCGGTGACTGCGTTGCCTTTGAAGCACCGCTCGATTTACCACTTTACGACTACTTTACCCAGCCAGTGAACTCTGAACCGTCTACAAACGCCGAACTGTATCCAGAAAAGTACCGAAAAGCATTCACTAAAGACAATCTGCGAGACTGCTACCACTCCAAAGACCTCTCGCAAGTGCTTCAAATTGGTTACATTCGCAAAATGGAAGCTACGCAGCTGCAAGTAAACGTCTTTATCGCCCCCAAAATGTGCACCAAGATTACCGGCAGTTCTTACAGTGCGACATGAACCTGCTCTTCTGGACAGATTCAGTCGCCAGAATCGACGTGTCAACAGTGCGCCAAAAGTGCCAAGTAATCTACTCACTTACCTGTCCTCCGGTTGAGGTGCTCTACTTTAGACAGTGCTACAATCACGAGCACCAGCAGCTTTATGAGCCATCAGACGAACTGAAACAGAGTTTTGCACAAAAACAGCAACAACAGGCAACGCTCAGCAAATCACTGCGCATCTTTGACGTCTTCTCCGGCTGCGGCGGCCTCTCTCACGGCTTCAAACCGCTGGCCAGCAAACTGTTTGCCCTGGAAAACGACCCTCACGCTGCCCGGTCTTTCCAGACAAACTTCCCCGAGGCGATCGTCTTTAACACCGACTCAAACGTCTTTCTGGAGCAGCTGACGAAGACGGCAAAATCTTCCGACCACTTCATCGCCACCCACTTGCCCAGAGAGGTGGACCTGCTGATCGGTGGGCCGCCGTGCCAGGGTTCTCTGAGATGAACCATTTCTCCACCGGGGAACGGTCGCTGATCACCAGCTCCCTGTTGGCCACCTACCTCAACTACGTGGAGCACTACCGACCGCGGTGGCTGCTGCTGGAGAATGTGCCCAGTCTGACGACGTACGGCGGCCCAGTTCACTGCTGCTGAAGGTGCTGACCGCTTTTCTCCTCCGCCTCGGCTACCAACTTCGAGTGGCCGTTCTTCAGGCGGGCGCATTTGGGCTGCCGCAGAATCGGCGCCGCCTTTTCATCATTGCGCCGCCGCTGGCCAACCGCTGCCGGCGCTGCCACTGCCCACTCACGCCTTTTCACACAAACATCTCGACACCTCATTTAAGGTGGGCGGAAGAAGGTACGATCCGTACAGAGACAAGGGACGAGCGGGACTCTGTCGAATGGTCACCTAGAAGATGCGATTGCTGACTTGGAGGTGCTGGCCGAGGAGGACTACTTTGAGGAGAGGAGCAGGAGATATCGAGGTGATGCTGCTGGCTCTCTGCTGCTGCACTACCAACGGATGATGCGCCTGCCAACAGGAAGAACTTCCGTGGAGGACCACTTGTGTAAGGAGCTGAGCCGGCTGAATCGAGAGCGCATTCGGCGCATTCCACCAGTGCCTGGCGCAGACTGGCGTGACCTGCCTAACCTTCAGTAACTTGCGCTCTATTTTGAAGCAAATACCTTTCATCGCTTATATTTTTCTAATCTTAGGCTCACCCTCGAAGACGGCACAGTCATTCCCAAGCTAAACTACCGTCCTGGAGGGCGGAGTGTGTGCAGCTGTGGTGATAAACCCAAATCATCCTCTTTGTCAACTGTGGTGCTTCACACTCGCCAGGAGCGGACGCTCATTCCCTGGTGTCTGGTGCACACTGCCGATCGCCGTCACCACTGGCCCGGTCTGTATGGGCGGCTCGCCTGGCGCGGCTTCTGCCCCACCATCGTCACCAATCCGGATCCGATTTCAGTGCAGGGCCGGGTGCTTCACCCGCAGCAGCATCGGGTGCTGTCAGTGCGCGAGAGTGCTCGCTCGCAGTCCTTTCCCGACGACTTTCGCTTCTGTGGACCGGTGGAGCACCGCTACCGGCAGATCGGTAACGCCGTGCCGCCCCTTCTCTCCGCCGCGCTGGCCAAAGAGTTTGCCAAGTGTTTACGCTGAAACGCTTAGGTTGCTCAACTTAAAGTTGACAATAAAACTTTTTTTTTCAAAAAACCCTCGTGGTTTTAAACATTTCCCGCCAACTTTTTTGGCTGCCGAGTGGAAACTTTCCGGGAAAGGTGCGCAAAGTCAAAACAACAAAAAGCACTGCAACAGAAAAAGCAGTCCACGAGTCTTCACATCTTCTGCATCTTCGCATCAACAACGCCTGGATCGCTTCTTCGGCCCCAGGATGCGCCCACTCCTCAACATCGGTCGAACGGTTGGCCGGAGCATCAGTACGCCGCAACACCAGCTGACCCAGGTGGCCAAGCGAAACTCCGGTGGATAGTAAGTGTTTCAAGTGTGCTGATTGAACTGAGTTGATACTAACTCTTCTTTTTGTTGACTTGGCAGCGTTGGATACCGAGAGCTGAACTACGATCCCAACCGTAAGCTGGTGAAGCACATTTTCGAAGTAGCCGGCGGCATCATGTACTGGTGGATTGGGTGGAACCTGATGACTGACTGGCGTCATCTTATCGGTATGTGTGATTCAGTGTCTTGTTTACCACCACCTCTGCACACACAGAGATTGGTCTACAACTCTACTCTTCCCCTCACAGGTGAATTTATCTGGCCTCAACGCTCTGAATGGAAAAACGAAGAACTGGGAGTTCCTGAAGATTAAAACGGAGTCATTTTTGTCAGTTTATTTGTTGGTGATAGCGTTTCGCCTCTTAGATTATAATAATTATTATTATTAAAAGGAAAAATGGAGTAAACATCGTGCTGAGTTAATACTCTCTGATGGAATTCTTCTTGATTATTTGCTCTTCTTCTGCTCGGCTTCATTCTGCTGCTGGGCCGGCTCCTCCTCCTCCTCGGTGGAGTGCTCCTCGTACTTGAACAGCGTCATGAAGTCTCCCTTGAAGAGCGACACGGTAAAGGGGAAGATGATGCAGCAGGGGACCAGGTAGAGGAGGGCAGGCTGTGCGTGCTTGAAGTAGACCATCACCAGCATGGTGATCAGCAGGCCGACGATGTAGGCGATAAAGCTAGTGTAGAAGTAGACGTTCTTGCCGCGGTTCAGGCTGACGTCGAAGCGAAGCAGCAGCGCAATGAAGATGCCAGGAATGACAATGTCGCCCAGGCCGAGCATGGCAAACTGCGACCCGTAGACGCCGTTCTCCAGGAAGTCCTGTGGAAAGATGAGCTTGATTGGTGCGTCAAAGGACTTGGCCACGGTGACCATCACGTCAGTGCCGAACACCCAGAAGATGTCGTACACAAAGAGACCGCACAAGAGAATGCATCCGGTGACGATGTTGTTCAGGTTGATGTACTCAATTGCCTTGATGGCAAACGCAAAGCCAAAGAGGTTGTTGGCAATCCAGTGCTGAGGTAAGATAAAAGAGACACTAATTAAGATCATAACTCAACAGAACAGAATATTCCGAACTTACCTTCTTCAAGATGTACCAGACGCCAATTCCGGCGCAGCCAATGAACGACGCAATGTCTTTTGTGTCAAAGTTGAGATTGATAATCTCGCCTTCGTCTTGTGTGAAAAGCATGTGAAACTTGCTGGATCGTTTTAGCAGATTAGGCGCAAAACGACCCAAAAAATACTCGACCAGATTGCTCAAGACTGACGAGAGAGATATGGTTCCGAGAACAAAGAAGTAAGCGGACAAGAGAAGATTGATGTGCTCTTTGGAGAAAAACTACAGGTAGAAATGCGGGTTAGGTGTGAACTTTATGTGAAACACTGAAAACTCACTTTGAAAAAGACGTAAAGTCCAACTAGGGCGCAGCTAGCGTACAGCGGGAACAGAGCCGCTTCCTTTCGCGACATGGGTTCCAGCTTTTCCCCCGACTCCTAAAGGTGAAAACACAGGAAAGAAGTGTAAGTACTTTGGGGCTTACGTTATCCGAAACACCAATACCTGAGAGCGTACCTTTTGTTCCTTCTGAAAGCCGATGGATCGGAAGGAGCCATAGAAGATGGGATGAGCGCCATCACCACCAGCGAGCCATAGGCGACGAACATGCCTTCCGGTGTTGACTTGAACTTGGCCGTTCCATTGGTGGCCGCCTGGTTGACGGCCTCGGCCAGGGTGGCGTTGATCTGATCCACGACCTCACTACCTGAAGACATGGTCGGCGAGTTTGGTGGATGCGAATATGTGGAAGAAAGAGTAATGTCAAAAATATTACACGTCGATTCTCTGCTCTCTCTCTGCTTCGGCTTCGTCTTCGCTTGTGGTTGTGTGCTGGCAGCGAGTGGTCAGCGGAGGTGACGTGCCGCCCATCCCCCTAGTACAGTCACCGCTTCTGGCTCTTTGTTTTCTCTGCATTTCTCGCTCTCGTGGGAAAACACAGCTGTCAGGGCGGCGCAGCCCACAGCGCCCTCGCATGCCGCGCTGAAATGCAGTAACCCAAAGTAGAACAGAGCATTAGCGAGCGGAATCCGGTCCCCAAAATGGCAGAGTCAGAGTAGGCGAAGGACGGAGTTTCGCCTCGCTCTTCTTCCACCTTTGAACTTGCATCCGATTTTGTTTGTTTGTTTGATTTGATAAACGGGAGTTCTTTTTTTGAAGTTCTCTTGAAGATCGACACCGATGGCCGCCACAATGAATTTGCAGGCAATTCAAAAGAGCCTTCTTCAGCCAAATTCAAGTTACATTGTCAAGAATGAATGCCTCTCAAACTTGTCAAAGCTGTTTCGCGACATAAACGTACTTCAGAATCCAGCGGCACAATCAGACTTGAGAACGTCGGTAAAACTGCTTCGTGATTTCAGCCACTACCATGATCCGAGAGTACGATCTGCGGCACTTACTTCGTTAGTAAGTACTTGGTTTTTAAACTGAAGAATTTGAGTCATTCTAACCAATGTTTTTTCAGCTCAATTTGTACGAAAGCGGCATCGAGCTCGACATCAGTCTTTATGGAGAGTTCTGTGATCTCCTCAATGATGAGTACGAGAGCGCAAGAATTACCGCCATGAAATTGATTCAGCTACTAAGCATGAAGTACTCAGATTGGTAAGAATGGCAAATTTTATTGACTTGCAGTTCTTCAATTGATTTTTTCAGTTTGGTCTACGCCGAAGGAGAGCAGATTCGCATTGCCGATGATGGCTTTGCCAAGATATGCTCCATGATGAGTGATCCTTCAATTACGGTTCGCGTTGAAGCTGCCACCCTCTTGGGGCGATTCACCAACATTAGTCCAAACTTTCTCCACCAAACGCTGGACAAAAAGCTAATGTCCAACCTAAGGAAGAAGAAATCAGCCCATCAAAGACACCGAGAAACGCTGGAATCAGGCGAATGGAGCAGCGGTCGCAAGTGGACACAGGACGCACCACAAGGGGAGATATACCCGGAGACGATCAACTTGATCAACATTGGCGCTTGTGGAGCATTCATTCACGGCCTGGAGGACGAGTTCTATGATGTCCGCATGGCTTCCCTCGAGTCACTGTGCACCTTGGCGCAGGCGTTTCCCAGCTTCGCCCACCAGGCGCTGGACTTTCTCGTGGACATGTTCAACGATGAGATCCAGGAGATTCGCCTAAAGGCAATTCAGTGCTTGACCAAGATCAGCCGAAGCAATATCATTCTGCGAGAGGATCAAATTGACATAGTCCTCGCCGTTCTGGAGGACTTCTCCATTGACATTCGCGAGGCCCTCCATCAGATGATCTCCAACTGCAGGCTCTCCTCAAAGCGAGCCCTTAAATCGACGATAAACAACCTGCTGGAGAACCTCAAGCGATACCCAGGTGACAAGGAGTCCATTTGGAAGTGCTTCCAAAAGCTGGGCCAGAACAACGTCCACCTTAGCCTGTCACTGGTGCCTGAACTGCTCACCATTCATCCCTTCTCAAGTTGACTGAAACGCCGCTGGACAACGCCGAGTACGTGGCCATTCTCATCCTGGTGTTCAACGCAGCGAAAGACTGTCCCACGATGATTGAGCTGCTGGAGAAGCCCACCCAGCGGCACTACATCTACCTGAAGGACGCCTATCCGCATCTGGTGCCGAAGCTGGTGCACCTCTTCCACAATGAAGTCAGCCTCGATCTGAACACCAACCTGGCAAACTGTGACGCCTTTTTCCTGAAAATCTTTGAGCGCCTCCGCAACCTCGTCTCCCTCGACAGGTGCTCCATTCAGGTGCAAATGTCAGTGCTGAACAATGCCATCAGCGACCTGCAGAAGCTGGCACACCTCCATTCCTTTCTCTCGCCCTCCTGCAAGTTCTTCTCCACCTATCTGCAGTGTCAGATTTCCCTGCGGCGAATCGTCTCTAGCAGCAACTGGATCAACACTTTCCTTCTGGCGCCGTCACAGTCGAGCATCTTTCGGTCGTCGCTTCAACAGGTGAGAACGATTTGTCCCCACACCTAGCCAAACCTTTCTTTACACTCTTCTTTTTCCCAGCTCCTCAGCTCCACCTTCACCATGATCAACTGCTACCACGGGCTGCACCCTCGTCTGGTCATCTGCATTCAGCAGACGCGCGTCAAGGCGATGGCCCTTCAGCTGATTGCCATCATCCACGGCTCGAACGTGTCGGCGCTGGGCCTCTGTGACGCCTTCCTCTCGGAGATGGCCGACCTGAAGAAGCTGCTGACGAGGCACGACGTGAAGCCCGACGAGATCATCCAGCTAATGTCGGACACCATTTCGGCGATGAACCAGCCTCGGCCGGGCTCTGTCGCCCGCGCCCTCAGCCCATCTTCATCTCCTCGCCCATCTCGAAGATCTGCGACCTGGCGAACATTCTCAATGAGAGCGCCTTCGCCAACTACAAGGACATCAGACTGACCAGCGCCACCATCCACGAGCCAAAGGACAAGTCTGACGTGACGGTGAAGTTCACCGCCGGCCTGGTGCTCGCCCTGCCCTTCACCGCCGTCGTCGAGAACGTGTCCGACATTCGGAACATTCGCATCAAAATTCAGTACCCTGACCAGCAGACGCAGCTCATTCAGCCGAAGCTGAACGAGTTTCGCCTCCGAGGCGGCGGCGAGGAGGAGGAGGACGAGAGGAGGAGGAAGGAGGGCACCTCCAAAACGGTGAGTGACTACCGCCTGGCGACCAAGATTTGCATCTCCTCTTCGGGCGTCTGGTCGGAGCCATCGTACATTGAGGTGAGCCTGTTGCTCGACTTTCGCGACTCCTCCTCGACCGCTCTCTCCACCAATCAAATCTACGGCTCCTTCCTCAGCAAGAGCAGCGGCATTCGAAGCACCAAGTCAGAGGACAACCTGGTGATTGACATCTGCAAGCCCACTCGGCTGATGATCTGCCCGACAAGGCCCAAAAAGTTGGTCTTATAACACACTTGTGTGTAGTACCTCTACCATCACCAATCAACCACCGTTTTCAATCAACCTTATACCATACAGCCATAAAATTTCGCTACATCATTTTTATTTCAATTCAAATTCAATACTCAGAGAGTTGGTAATTCAAGGCACTGGTGAGCGGCATCAGTCTGCGGCATCGTCAAACTGCCCATCCACGACGTCCATGTCCTCTCCTCCTCTTCTGCTGGCTCAGCGCCGCCATTCAGGTCATCTTCGGGAGCCAAAAATCCCTGGAAGCCATTGCCATCACCATCTTCCTCATCTTCAGAGACGCTGTCCTGCGGATCGGGATGCAGCAGCTGACAGTGGCTCAGCGCCCGGTACATCGCCTCCAGTTGGGAGGTATCGCCGGGGACAAAGCGCAGCTCATTGACCATTGAGCAGTCATCATCATCTGTAATAGAAGAGAAGAAGAATGGAGATTATTGTAGAGCATTGAATGTGAAATGGTGTGTGCGTGAGTGCAGTGCCTAGAAAGAAGGTGTGCACGCTCACATGCACAACACACTCGAACAACAACAAACCCGCCCATGGAAAGAGATTTGGGAGTCATTTTCATTCAGTCAGTCATGCAAGGTGAGCGCAGCGGGTCAGCAGCCAATCATACGGGGGGTTAAAGTGCCAAAATGGTTTGCCAAAAAGTGGTTTGTGCGGCGATGCAAAAGGTAGAAAAATTTTATTCCTTTTTCGTATAAATAACATAAAACAAAACAGCGTATGTATAGAGTCGGCTAACATGTAGAAGAGAGAAGAAGCAGGCGTCAAAGTGGATGTCAATTGGAAAATGCGCGTCAGTGGGTGTGTGTGTGTGAGTGAGTGAGTGTCAGTGTATGGGTTACCCTTTATTAACAAGATTGCAACAAGTTTATTTCGTCTGAAGGATTTGTCACCGGGGGGTAAAAAGACAAGAGGAAGAATTCACAGAAAGAGAGAGAAAAGTAAAATAAGTGGGGCAGAAATGAATAGAGGAACCAGACAAACAGTTTGATGAGGGCTAGAAAAAATTGAAATAGAAATGGGTTTGCAGAGGTTTGCTGTAAATAGTAGTTACGAAAGGCAGTGTAGAGAGAAGAGTGGAAAGCTAATGAAACACTCTTAACAACAAAAACAGGAAAAAACATATTCATCGGAGTACCTTCACCAACATAGTACGTAATGTTAATGGGGGGACAAAGAAATTAGAAACAAAACAAAAACAAAAGGAAGAAGAAGAAAAAGAAGAAGGAGTGAGTAAGGATGTGTGTGTGTGTGGTGAAGTAGCTTAGAGGCGTTTGGGTCCATAACAAAGCAACTTTACCGGTGCTGGAGGTGTGGGGGGCTAAGCGGCAGAAGGTTCACGCGAAAGGAACTGATTCGTAAAATGTTGCGTCATCAGAGACTAAGGAATTTATGCTACAATTGAACTGCGAATGAGTCCGAGGGAAAAGTTCGTCAGGCAGGAAGCAGGAGGGAGAAGTATGAGGCTGAAGCAAACCTCGGTACGTCAAGAAAGAAGAAGGCCAATGAGGAAGATTAACATATCACTTGGGGAGAAGTGGAGACAGCGCAAGAGAAGAAGAAGAGAAGGTGAGAGGTGTGGTGTGTGGTGAAAGCTGCTGGAACAGTAGTGCTGCCATGCGAACAACGTGCAAGTACGGCCTCAGTGCGGCGGCGCCTCGCGGAAGGTACGCCGAAGTCGGACCCTCTCGTCCGGCCCACATTCTGGAATGAAGGATGAACATCGACTTGTGCTACTGCGATGGTCCACGCAAGACATTCTGAAAGGTGTACAAGGTATGAGGCTGGCAGAGTGGTCGGTCAATGGCAGGCGGGCAGTGAAAATTCTATCATGGAAGGGTAGCAGGGGGGAGAGCGCAGGAGAGGATGGTGGAGGGAGGGATGGTGGTCTGCGCCCAGGCGCCGAGCACAAGTACACCCAGCGCCTCGAATGAGGGCGGTCTGCGCCTCGAGGGGCAGTCGCTGGAAGGCGACGATCGACTGCGCCCAGTGCACCGAGAGGAAGAGCAGTCGGGAGGCGAACTCGCAGATGTACTGCAGCGTCATGAAGGAGCTCGACTGGGCGGGCGGCGTCCAGTTGAAGACAAAGTGCGTCTCGTTGAGCATCGGTCCCTCCAGCTCAATGAGCGTGTCCTGCTCGCCCGCCTGTGCGCTGATCATGGCGTCCATGGCGGCGCCGTAGAGGAGGGACGCCTGCTCGGAGGGCATCTTCGCGCCGGAGACTAGCTTCGCCATCATGTCAAAGGCCGCCTTCGAGATGAACAGTGACTGGGGGTGGCCAGGACCGCCACCAGAGCGATCGAGGTCGGCGGCTGCCGCAGAAGAGGATGAGGCACCGGTTATATTTTCCCTGAGGAGGAGTTCCCTGGCATTCTTGTCTTCCGCCGCCGCCGACTCCATCGCCGCCTCTTCCGCCAGGGCAAGCGAGGCGGCCGAGGATGAGGCACTGTGGTGATGATGGTGGTGAAGGAGTGGGTGTTGGTGCTGCAGGTGATGGCCGCCCATCTTCCAGCCTTTACTGCTTGAGGCTGCCGCTGCCGCCGCTTCCGCCGAGGTGATCACATCAGCTGCCGTCGAGCTGCTGAGCGTCGAGGGGACGGTGACCTGCTTGAAGGCCATCAAATTGGAGACCACGTTGGCCAGCGTGTTCAGGTCGCCGTTGTTTTTGCCGTGACCGCTGGCAGCGCCGGAGTTGGCCGTCGCCTCGATGATCGACATTGCCGTCTGGTTGTCGAAGATGCTGGCAATGTCAGGCACTGAACCACGAGGAAGGCCACCGCCGGCTGAACTGCTGCGAGAGGTGGGCGAGTGTGAGCTGGTGGTGCTGCCGGCGGTCCCGCTGGGTCCGCCACTACCCCGAACTGACTGCAACATCGAACCACCACTTCCAGCAGCACTTCCTCCTGTCGTCTCCTGTTTGCAGGACACTGCAAAGGCACTGCTGGTCGTCGCCACCGATTGCTGCTGCTGCTGCTGTTGATTGGCCGCGGCCGCTGCTGCCGCCGACTCGAGCGCCAGCGGCTTCCGCTCCGGCTGACAGTGGTCCGCCCGCATGCCCATCTGAACGCACTTCTGCAGGCGGCAGTACTGACATCGGTTGCGGTGGTGCTTGGTCACCTCGCACTCCTGGTTCGCCCTGCAGACGTAGTTGAGCTGCTTGCGGACGCTGCGCTTGAAGAAGCCCTTGCAGCCCTCGCAGGAGATCGCCCCGTAGTGCCGGCCGCTGGCCTTGTCGCCGCACACCACGCAGTACTCGAGGGTCTTCTTGTCCAGCAGTTGACTGCTGCTGGAGCCACCGCCCCCGCCACCACCGCCGCCTCCGCTGCCACCACTGCCTCCGCTTCCGCCACCGCCACCACCGCCGCCTCCCTGCTGACTGTGACTGAGGTTGAGGCTGCTGTGAAGCTGAGGCGTGAGTTGGAGCCGTGCGGCGGCGGCGGCGACCCGTCGTGGTCGCCCTCCTCCGGACTGCGACTCATCGGGTACTCGGAGCCCGAGTTGTAAGGCGAGCCGGGGTAATCGACGCCCATGCCGACGACGGCGCTGGGCGAGGTAGGAACACTGATAAACTCGGTATCCGGGTCGCCGACGCTGTTCTCCGCACCGCTGGAGGGACTCTCCGGCGGCTCGCACTTGATAGTGGTCGTCTTGTAGGTGGTGCTGGTGATGCTGCTGGCGGTGCTGGCGCTGCTATCGGGACGGCTGTCCATCAGGTGCTTGTTTACCATCTCCGCGTCCTTCATAAACTGGGATGCCATAATCACAGGTACATTTGCAAAGAGTGTTGATGGGGGCGTGTGTGTGTGCTTAGGTGTGTGGTGTGTTGACTAAAGAAGGAGTAGTAGTAGTAGTAGTAACCGGTTTCGTTGCCCGAGTTGGGTGTGCGAATGAATTGCGTTCTTCACATGAAGTGTTGCATGAATAACAGTAAACTTAAAAAGGAGGGAAAGCGATAATAAAAACAAACATTCAACAGTAACAAAGGGGGTAGTAGGGTAGTAGTAGAGTAGTAGTAGTAGAGTAGAAGTAGTAGAGGAAGCTTTGGAGGTGCTAACTTCCGATAAACGATAACGATAACAACAACAACAACAAGGGCTGATGCAACGGTGAATAGATCTCTATAGATCGATAAAACGATAACTTTTTGGTAAAAAGAAGATGACGAAGAAGAAGTAGTAGTTGTAACACAGAAGGCATTTCACGTTGGTGCCGAAGACTGAAGAAGGGGAAGAAGTGGTAGTAGACGTAGTAGAACTGACATGCTGAACAGGGTGTCTCTGCCTGTCTGTGTGATTGATTGATAACAAAAATGGCTAGGGTGTGTCGTCGAGAGTAGGACGAGAGAGAGAGAGAGAAGTCACTGACGGTACGGAAGTACTGAGAGAGAGGAGATGTCAAAGGTGAAGAGGAGATCGTGCGAGCGAATGGCACCATACGAAATGGAAGGAAATAGAAAGAAAAACAAACAATCAGTCTGGTGTCGCTGAGGCGTGTGTCGTGTGTGTGTGTAAAGTGTATGTGTGTGTGTGTGCTTGGAGCAAATGTCGCGTCAGTGGTCGTGTGGCACACTCTGCGGCGAGGAAACTGTCTGACTACTCTGCTCTGTTCTGTTCTGGTATAGTGAGATATCTGGTGCGCTCAACGGTCTAATGGTTAGCCTGCGAGCACTGGTGTCTCTGCCTCTGTCACTGTCTCTGTGTCGACGATGTGAAAGTGAACGCCAAACCCAATGTGAACTGCTACCTTTACGAGTGCTCAGGCTACGACTGCTGCTGCTTTGGCTTATTGCTACTTTTACCTTGCGAGCGAGTTATGAAAAAGGTAGCGTGTACTGTACTGCTGTATATCATAGTGGCCGTACTGGCTGCACTGGTCACAGCAGCACCAGCCGCAGCAATGCAGTGCTGCTGTACAGTGCAAGACGAAGCAGGACAGGTTGTTGTGAAAACATGCAAACCAGGAACAGCGATAAAACAGACACTCACCAGTAGCTTCCGAGTTGTCGGAATTGTCCTGATCAGCAGGCGAGTCCTGATGCTGCTGCTGCTGCTGGTCGTCCTTCTCAAACATCAGGTAAAGGCATTCGGAATGGAAGTTGCTCAGATCTCGGCTGATGGCGTGAAGTGATATCTGCGGGTACGCTAACGAAAAGCCCAGACCGTTCTCCGTGTGAAAGGTGAATCTGTGCGTTGTGGTGGTGGCAGTGTTCGTGGTGGTGGTGGTGGTGATGATGAATGGGCGATGATTCAGACGATGGTGATCGAGAGGATGGTGATGAAGAAGAGCAGTAGGAGGAGGAGGAGGCAACAGAGGATGAGGAACAGTGAGGCGACCGAGTAGTGGTTGGGTTGATCGTTGATAGTGTCGTTGGTGGTGGTGGTGTCGTTGATGTTGATGTTGATGATGGTGGCGGTGACGACAGTGGTGCGAGGTGAGGCGGTCGGGTGAAGAGAGGGGGGAAAGAAGAAGAAAAAATTGTTTTAGACATAACAGATTGGCATTTTTGCTCGGTGCGCCGCAATTGCCTCTTTCTGCAGTGGCCAACGGCAACTGCTGCTACGGCTGCCGTTGCTGCTGCAGCTGATAGGTAGTGGTAAGGCAAAGGGCGCGATGCAGGCGTCCAGGCAAGGTTATAGTTTAATTACGAGAGACTCGGCGTAACGAGAGAACGAGAAGAGAGAGAGAAAGAGGTCAGACGACAGAGGCAAAGGGCATGCGCGTCTGTACATGCTTCTCTCGCTGTGCCCTTTTGTTCCGCCGTCGTCGATGTCGAAGAGCGGCCAGTGCGAGTGTGAGGCAACGGTGATCTTCGACATCAGGGACACAGGGCGCCACAAGAAGTGGTGGTGGTGGCCGTTGCTGTAAGGCAAAGGCGGCAGCAGCCAGTCCAGATCACCGTTGTTGTATGCATGCACCTCTGTGCACCTGTGTACTGTACTGTACTGTGCTGTTGTGTTGTGTAGAGCAAGGAAAGAGAGAAGGAGAAGGAGGAGGAGGAAAGAGGCGCCGAACATGGGCGCGATTGGACTTACTTGGTGCTGCTGATGACCAGTTCGCCTACTCCGAGCTGAGCGTCCTCACCAGTTGGTCGTCGCAGGTAAACAGTGGTGTTGGCGGTGCGATGTACCACGGATTCAGGAGCGGGCAATTCGTCGAGTGGCGACAGCACAAGCATTTTATCGGTGGTCCGAGTACTGGCACTCGTTGGTCGTGGCACGCTGCTGGATCAGAATGCCCTCGCTCTCTCTTCTTCTTGGATGGTCTCTGCTGGGTCACGCCGACAAGGTTAGAGTGCACAGATGAGGCGAAGAAGAAGAAGAACAAGTCACGAGTCCATGGACACAGGAGAGAGAGGAGAGAGAGGAGAAGGCCTCGACTGATGCCAAAAACCAACGTGCTGTTAGCGCGCAGAGAAGCGCCGCCGCATGCCTGCCTGTAAAGAAACTGCTGCTGCTGCTGTGTTTGCCCCGCCAATAGCTGCTGCTAGAGGGAGCGTTTTCGAAGCTGCAGGGAACACTTCCACTAAGAAGGGATTGGCTTCGCCTTATCACCAGCTTCAATGGGCTTCTTCCGGTGTCCTTATCTCCGCAACCACGCACTGGATCGAGGTGGGGTGAAAAGGCAAAATTCTGCTCAACGGCTGTTCTAAGCACTTTTATCTGGTTATTGTTAGAAAGTCGAACTTTTACTTGTGACATGGGGCTTTGTTTACCATCAACACGTAAGTGTTACGTAACCAGGTAAATTCTAAGAAATGAAGCCATGTTGAAAAAAATGAACTCACTAAAAGTTCAGATCAACTTTTTATCTAGATAACTCCTTTTTACAGCACCGCAATCAGATGAAAGGCTGCCGAGATAAGGTCGCCTGAAGAAGCCCATCCAAACCCATAGAAGCCATAGCGTCGCTGCAACCGCTTCACGTGCTCCCTGCCTGACGGCGGATTGCAGCGGTGGGCGCCTTTCGTAGGAGCGGCCTGCAGCCTCGGCGATTGCTCGCGACCTCGACTCTCGACCACTTGGGGAGGAGCTGCAGTGGCAGCTATCGCATGACGCCAATGACGCCTTTGCCCTTTCCATAAAACTTTTCTTCTTGCGTTCGCACCACCACCACCATCACCAGCAGCTTGCCTTCGCCACTGCTGCTGCAGTTGCAGTTGCAGTTGCCTCGTACAGCCTCGGCACTCTGGCGCCGTTACCATGCGATCCCCTCTGCTCTGCTCTGATCTGCTTCACGCAACCTTTGCTCCGTTTCGTTGAGCTGCCGGCCACCATGTGGAGCACATGGCATGCCATTTCAGACAGTGGTCAGAGAACGGATCACAAACAGAAGCGGCCACCACTACCAGAAGTGGAACTCTGGTCAGCTCCGGTGTTCCAGCAGTCAAAACAACATCGGAGTAGTGAACAGAATGAGTGGACTGGCGCCCGCGGCTGCCGCCTGATTGCGCCGTTTGTTTACGTTTTTGCTTGAGCTTGCGCCGCCGACGGCGACGATCATCACACGGCGACAGACACAGACACTCTTACTCTTACTTACTCAGTCACTCACCAACGCCGTAGTACACCTAGCCACACTCAATCACAGAGTCATACTACTCAAACTATTCACCGTCGTACACTACGAAACACAGACTCTCAGCTGAGAGCTGCTGCTGCTGCTGCTCTGGCACACGTTATCCAACGCTGCTGCTGCTGCTTCACAGTTCGAAATATCACCTCGATGGCCAGCTTGTCAGTGTTGCTGCTCCTGCTGCCGCCGCCACCACCACCGTACAACTGCAGGATTGTTTGCCACGACCACCGCCGCCATCACCACCTCCATCACCATCATCCTCTGAAGCAGCATCAACAGCTGTAGCACCTGACCACCATCTGATCCACCACCATTGGCAGCGCGGCCACCGTCGCTTCTGCCGTCGCAGCTCCTTCGAAGCTGCTCCATCGGCCTTGCGCAATGTACTCCTTCCACTTGCGCAGTCGAACCGTCCTCTATCTCTTCGCGGCTGCCTTCTTAGTCTACCTGTGGAGTTACTTCAGCAGTCTCAGTGACATTAGCCTGCTCAGTCAGCGCCGCTCTCCACATGTCAACTTCAAGCATCTTCTCATCGGTCAGTGGCGGCAGAAGGAAGAGAAAGAGGAGCAGAGGGAGCTCCTTTTTCTGTTTTTTCTGCTTTGAATTCTAATGATTTGTTTTTGTTTGTTTGCCTCTTTCAGCCTCCATCATCGCCGCTCAGAAGGGAGGCCTGGAAGTGCGCCAGGCGCGAAGCTCAAAGTTGGCCGTCAGTGTCAAGGGCAAGACGAAGGAAGGAGTGCTCGATGTCCTCACTACAGGTAATGCTTCTGTTCTGCTTCGGTTGCTGCTGCAATTGTTGAAGTTGTTGATGCTCTGATGGTGATGATGATCAGCAGACTAATCTGTAAACACACACTCACTGTGCACGATAGGCGATCGGAATTCGAACCATGTGATGGTGAACTCGCTGCTGTACACCTTCCCCGGCATTCGCGTCATCAGCGAGGAGCACATGCCCACGAGCGGCGGCGGCGGCATCGACGTGGCGCCCATCAGCGTGAACCGCGCCGTCCTCAACAGCGCCGCCTTCGCCACCATTCCACCCGAAATTGATCTGAACCTCGAGGACCTGGTCGTGTGGATCGACCCGCTGGACGCCACCAAGGAGTACTCGGAGGGCCTGACGCAGTACGTCACGACAATGGTCTGTGTGGTGCAACGTGGCGAGCCGCTGCTCGGCGTCATCCACCAGCCCTTTCTCATGAAGACGTACTGGGCGTCCAAGTTTGGCATCGACAAGAAGCTGCTGGCGCTGCGCTCCACCTTCATGCGCCAGTCTGCTGATGCTGATGCAGACCGGCGGCCACCACGGCTGGTCATCTCGCGATCGCACAAGGGCGACGTGGAGCGGCTGGTCCACGCTGCGCTGCCTAATGCCACTGTCCTCGAGGCGGCCGGCTCCGGCTTCAAGACGCTGGAGCTGATGAAGGGCCAGGCGGACATTTACCTCCACAAGACGCACATCAAAAAGTGGGACGTCTGCGCGCCGAACGCCATTCTGAAGTACGCCACGGAGGGGACGATGAGCACACTGCGCGGCGGCTCCATCAGCTACGACTTTGAGTCCGATTTCGTCGTCCGGGAGGGCATCTTCGCCACTGCCAAGCCCGGTCTAGTCAGTCTTCGACAGCGGCTGGCAGCTCAGCTGTTCAACAGTCGTCGTCTGGACGACGTCTAAGAGAGAGCGAGCAGGACTCGTCCGGTCTCTCTGTTCAGTGTCGACGACCAGCACTTATTCCCTGGAGTGCGAGAATAAACAATGAGCCGATCAGACAAACACGCTATTTGTTTGTGCCGTACAAATCAGTGTGCGCCTGCTATCTTGGTAGTCCTTCTGTGGTAGTTTGATGCCGGTGTGTGTACGACAAAGTGGGCTGACCAACGTCAGCAGAAACAGTAGCTCCACTGTATGGCCGCCAAAGACGACGACGGCGAGAAGAGAAGCTTGTTCTTTCCATTCTGGTCAGCGCAGACAGAAAAAGAAAGAGAGAGAGAGAGAGAGCATTTCCAAAAGCCAAAAAGGCATCATCTTTTGGCATCGGCGGCGACTGTCTGGTAAATCGGCGCCCGCCGATGCCGATGCTTCTGCCTTTTGGAGAGCGGCACGGTGAGGTGAGCCTTTCGGGTATATAGAGCAAGACGTTGCCTGCCGCTGCCGGGGAGCCATCCTCTTTCTCTCTCCTTCTCCTTCAATTTCATTCTTCTTCGGTTTGAGGTTCCAGCACAGTTGGTGAGAGAGTAGTTCTGGTGAGTGCACTACTGGCCACTGCGGTTGCCCACCGAGTGGTGCCTGCCTGCCTGCCTGCCTGCTCCAGCAGCCTACTACTCAGCTGTCATACACTGTGCTGGTAGAACTGGGGACTGACTGCACCAGCTTCACCAGCATCACTGAGAAGTGTCAAGGATCGTGGATCAGTACGGTCAGTGTAGTGTGCTGCTGATGATGATAGCCGACGTCTATTCTTTCCTCGTCTTCCTGGTCACTCACTCGCTCACTGACTGACTGACTTTTCAATCTGATCAATTCTTTGTGATGCCCTCTCCCTCTTCCTCCTCTTCTTCCTCAATGCGTCTGTCAGTGTGCTAGTCTAGTGCCCCCACCAGTCTGATCATCATCACCATCACCACCATCATCCCCCTCAACTGAGTGCTCCCGTCGTCTTCGGCCTTGATGGCCTACAGCTACACCCGCCGGCACGTGAAGGCAATCGCTGAGGCGTCCAACTCGACGGGGGGCGGCAGCGTCAGCGATGGCTCACAACACCTCTCCTCCAATCACTATGAGAACTGGAATCCAAATCAAATTGTCTATAACAAGGTGAGTCCTTTTTGGTCTGACAGAAAAATTGATCAACTGCTAATGGCAAATGGTTCTATGTATGCAGATGGAGCAAATCATCGAAAAGATGCAAGACGAACAGGTCGGCGTGCCCGTTCGTACGGTGAAGAGTTTTATGTCCAAAATACCCAGTGTGTTCACAGGTAACAGACAGAAAGATTACTTGGCTGTTACGATGAACTTATTCCCTTTTTCCCTCTTAGGCTCTGACCTCATTCAGTGGATGATGCGTGAGCTAGAGCTCGACGATCAGCTGGAGGCGCTGCACCTGGCCAATCTGATGGCCTCTCACGGGTACTTCTTCCCCATCGACGACCATGTGCTCAGGTTTGAACTGTCACATTTTATCATCATCATCATCTTATATTACCTTTCCTACTGGACAGTGTGAAGGCCGACTCGACCTTCTACCGCTTCCAGACGCCCTACTTCTGGCCCTCCAACTGCTGGGAGCCGGAGAACACCGACTACGCGGTGTACCTGTGCAAGCGAACAATGCAGAACAAAACCCGCCTCGAGCTGGCCGACTACGAGGCGGAGAACCTGGCCCGTCTGCAGAAGATGTTCAGCCGAAAGTGGGAGTTCATCTTCATGCAGGCGGAGGCTCAAGCAAAGTACGACTTTTCGATTGTGGTGGCAGAGGCGGTGCTCCGACCTTCTTCTTAGACCCTAGAGTTGCCTAATTTTGCATGCTCCTTTTTTCTCTTTCTCTCAACTAATGACAGGGTGGACAAGAAACGCGACAAACTGGAGCGAAAGGTGCTCGACAGTCAGGAGAGGGCCTTCTGGGATGTTCATCGACCAGTGGTCAGTAGCGTTGAAATTGGTGAATTAGAAAAAGCTGGGTAATTACAACTTTTTCCTTCTCTCACTTCCTCAGCCTGGCAGCGTCAACACCACCGAAATTGACATCAAAAAGGCGTGTCGAATGAACAAACCAGTGAAGAGTACCAAAGTGAAGATTTCCACGGTAATTACCTCTCAGTCTCCTTATTACCTTTTCCTCGTTTCCCTCTTCAGCTCTCAACAACACTCACCACCTTTTTCCTTTTGCATCTGTTCATCATTGAAAGCTAATTATTCTCTTTTCCTCTCTTCTGTTTCTCTATCTCTCCTCTCCTCTCTTTTCGTTTTGCGCTCTATTTTACTACTTTATTTCTTTCTGTTTCCTTTCTTTCGGTTTGTTTTGTTTTTTCCTCACCTCACATCAGCACATCGCCATCGCGGTGGGCGGCGGTCGGATCAGCCCGGTGAACGAGTCGGACAAGGCGGAGCTGCTGAAGCGCGAGTGCGACATGCTGCGCATCCGCCTGGACCACCGCATCGGCGGCGTGAAGATCAGCAAGATCGCCGAGTCGTACGGCACCTTCTACGACCAGTGGAACGAGTACGATCCCTTCGTGACGCCGCTCGAGCCCAGCAAAGGGGTGAGGCACCTGGTCGTGCCGCTGCAGTCACTAACCACCTCTCTACCTCCCAACTACTCCTCCTCTTCGCAGACGCCCACCAATCCCTGGATCTGTGACTCCACCGAGTTCTGGGAGATGGAACGGCAAACGTGAGCAAACTGGATGGCTTGGTTCTTTTGGGACAAAGGAATTCATTTTTGTTTTCATTACAGGAAAGACGTTCCATGTCGCCGAGTGAGGCGGTGGGCCTTCTCTCTGAAGGAGCTGCTAAAAGACGCCGCCGGTCGCGAACAGTTCTTCAAGTTCCTCGAGAAGGAGTTCTCGGCTGAAAATTTAAAGTAATACACCTAGACGACGTGCCGGACGATTAGACGCCTCTAGTATCGTGATATAGCCTCTTTATAACTCCATTTTCCATTTCTTTCTTCTTTTCTTTCTTCTTTCTTTTGCATCAGGTTTTGGGACGCCGTGCAAGAGCTGAAGTGCGTGCACAGTCGCGACGTGTCGTGCAAGGTGCAGGAGATCTGGATTGAATATCTGGGGTCTGGTATGTTGGCGAGCTCTCAGGTCGCTTCGCCAATTACCGACGAGCCTTTTCTTCCCTCTCACCTTCTCGCAGATGCCAACTGCCCGATCAACATCGACTCCAAGTCCTATGAGATCACGAAGAAGAACATGGAGAACAATCCGAACAACCGGTGGATCTTCGACGAGGCCGCCGGCCACGTGTACCAGCTGATGAAGAACGACTCCTATCCGCGATACCTCCGCTCGGACATGTACAAGGAGTACCTGAATGGCACGAAAAAGAAGGTGCGCATCTCCGCCCAGGTAACCCCTGTAGACAGAGGAACAGGCTTTAACACATCGCCACCGCCCCCTCTCTTCTCTCTCTCCTTGTCTCCTTTTCTCTCTCTCTCTCTTTCCTTTTCTCTTCCCTTTCTCTTTCTTTTTTCCCTTTCTATTTCTTCTCTTAACAGACTTCGGTAAAGGGCATCCGCGGTGTGATAACGACCTTCAGCGCAAAGAAGCCCACCGCCGGTGACCAGCTGACGGTAGCCAACACCAACAACAATGCCGCAACTTGAGCACCATCTGTTTTGAATCCCTCCTCCTTCCTTCCTTCTTCCTTCTCTTCTTTCTTCCCGAGCACGCTGAACCCGATTTCCGACAACCAAGAACCAATGTTCACCACCACCACCATTTCTTCTTCGCCACTAGTTCTTCCCTTCAACTGTTTCTTCTTCTCTCTGTTTACCGGTTTCGGTTACTCATCGCTGCTCTTCCCTGGTCCGGCTCGTCGCCGTACCGACAACCCAAACACACACTGTTATCGACGTTGCTAGAGTTCTTTATCAATCTATTGTTGTTTCACTACTAATAAATTGTACTATTATTTTTCTCTTTGCACATATCATAAGCACTCTTCTTCTTTTTCGAATCTGTTCCACTGAACACTCTCTACTAGCCTTCCCCTTTCCCTTCTGTTGACATATAAAAAACTGTTACCATGTTATGTTATGTGTTTATTAATTGACAAGAGAGTGTGGTGCAGTTTGATGAAATTAGTGCTTCGATGCTTCTTACAAGTGAGTAATCGATGGAAATGCTTATGTACAATAGCTTACATTAGAGCCCAGAACAAGTTGGTAGTGGAATATCAGCAATGAAGCAGAAGCGCCAGTTGAAATGAAAGATAAGAGAAGAAGAATAAATTAAAGTTGTGGTTAAATGGAAAGGTCCTAGTTCAGAAAGGAAGTTCCCGGCATGTCAAGGTTCGTTTATTTAATTTGAACCTTCACCTTTTCGAGAACGAATTTTCGGTAATCTTTACAGCCCCACATTTTAGCGGCCTGCGGGTCCAGTGGACTGTCCAGATTGGGCTCTCCGAGGAGTGACTGAATGGAGAGGAGAATAGTGCGCACATCGTAGAGAGCTGACCAGTTTTCCTGAGTAGAAAAGAAAGATGTTAGCTAAAGTAAAACAGCAAAATAGAAATGCAATTTAGAATGGCTCTACCTTTAGAATATCCAAGCAAATGTCTCCTAAAGGACTGATGTTCGGGTGAAAACAGTGATTTAGAAACTTGACTTTAGGGGCACTGAATGGATACTGAGAGCTGAAGTGGATGTTCATCTTGAAGGACAACTGATCAAAGACGGTGTCCTTTGGGCCGTTGATGGTTGCGATCCAGCTAAAATCAAAGATTTGAGAACTCAGAAATAGAAACTGTAAAACAAACTTACCGAAATAGATTCTCGCCATCGGGAAAAGCCGAAATTGACTTGTCACTGCACATCATCAGGTCCATCAGCTCCTTTTGCAGGCGTTTGACAGCCCCTGATTTGTCCACATTGGCTCCCTTGGCCCGGTGCGTGTAGATGTTCTGGTCCGTGAGACTCATTTCGAAGAGGAGATGTGAAAACTGAGATGCGGCGGCGGAATGGATGCTGCAGAAGTTTTAGAAATGCTTTTGCTATGTACACGAAGGTTCTATTTGGTGGCGGTGGTGGTGGTGAAGTGATGAAGACTAAAGGTGAAGTGATGTGAAGGAAAGAAAAGAGACTGTGGTCGTAGTCGTCGTAGTACTGAAGTTAAAGAACGAGGGGCCAAATCAATGACCTCTGATGATATTTGGCCGTTTAAAAGCTCCAACTTCACTCCACAGTGGAGAGGATTTCAAATGGGCCAATCAACGGTCAGAATGACGGTGATTTCTACTGTTGCTGCGCTTTCTAAAAAGGCGGCGCCACCTCTGCTCTCCCCTCTTCCTCTCCCTCAGTTCAACAGTTGAACAGGCAAGTTGTCAGCACAGCTGCTTATCAATGGCCTAACGATATGTCTGTGAGTCAGCAAATAGAACACACCGAACACAGAACACAGAACACCTTTTCCTTGACGGAAATGGGACGGGGATGTTTGTCTTTGTCACAGGTGCTCCCTCTCTCTCTCTCTCTCCTCTCTCTCTCTCTGGAGTCCGACTTTCAAAAGTGACATTGCCCTGGGGGGAAAAGTCCCTTTGAGGAAAAAATGATCGTTAAAGTGAACTTTGACCTTTTGACAATTTCTATTAGTAGAAATTGTTTTATTTTATTCAGAAAAATTAAAATCAGGATATTTTAAAGTTAATGCAAATGAGTACCCTGAGTTTTGCCTGTGTAATCGTTTGTGGAGTCTGCTCAGAACTGGTGGTGTGTACACTGCTGTGCACTGCAGACAGCTGACAGTCGGTCAGCCTGCACAATTACACGTGGATGCTTTGCCAAAACAGTGCCACTGACGATCTTCCTCTTCTTGTCTTAACTCAAAATGTCAGGAAAAGTCTTCAAAATCGTCAGCTCCCTTGATTCGGTAAGAGCTAGTGACTGTTTTAAAGATTTCAAGTTTGTCTAAAAACCCCTCTTTTACAGCGTCTGAAGCAAGGAGCGGCCAGCTTGACCACAGTCAACTTCGCCAAGAGTGGCATCGTCTTCGGCTTCAACACTGCCGGTCAACCTAATGAGAGCTACGTTCTTGGATGTGCCGCCAGCGAGGATGACCTCCCTGCCGGCACTACGATGCTGGGGGCATTCTTTCTAGGCGAAGGCCACGACGAGGCGAGCATCATTGAGCACTGTGCAGCTCTTGCAAAGAGCAAAAAGTCCGGCAAACTGCTGGTGCTTCAAGCGCTGAGTGAAACGCCCGAAACGGTCAAAGCCCAAACGTATGATATCAAGTCAAAGAAGCTGGCAGAGTGCAGCTCAGAGATTGTTGACTCACAGGAGGTGATGGGCAGTCTGGTGGACGTCTCGCTGGACGCTGCTCTCCGCCTCAAGGTCTCCTACTACTCGGAAAAGTTTACCGAAACGGTTGCGGCTGCTTTTGGTGAGTTGAAGGAGAGCCTTGGCGACGCCTCATTCCAGTTGAGTGGCTCAGAGCTGGCGCTGTCCAGTGAGTCGGCCGACGAGCTGGCCGTGGAGGACCTGTACAGTCAGATTGAGCAGTTTGATGAGCTGGCCGATGTGCAAATACCCGCCAATATGAAGAAGAAGATGATTGAGAAGATGCAAAGGAAGCTGAAGAGCGACAAGGAGGCGCTGAAGTTTACACTAAACAATGGCGAGACAGTACCGGAAACGGATGACGGCCAGGCTCCGATTGAGTTGAGCGAAGGAAGATCCATTGACCTGGTCATTCCAATTCGAGTCCATCTCTTTGTACAGTTGGCCAACCAGACGTCGTTTCTCTTTAAGGCGTTCACCTCCTTACTCAGCAAAGTGCTGTCTCACTTTGAGAGGGCACTGCTTGCCAATGCAACCGACTCCAGCGGCGCTCTCGCCATTCCGCAAGTGTTTACCTTCTTCGAACCGACCACCTTCTGCCATCCGATCGTCGTCGTCTACGGCAACACCGCCGACCAGGAGGCGTTTAGAAGTGCTCGCGAAGCGCTTCACCTGCGATACATCATTTCGCTGGATAGGCCCACCTTCAAGACGGCCAATCGGATCGGCTGGGGCCGACCGACAAAGGACAGCAGCCTGGCGAACGTCCACCTGGGCCTGTCGTCCGGGCTGAAGCACGGCCAGCCGGTGACCGTCTCCGGGCGGTACCTCTACTTCCACTACAACCAACAGGGCGTGAGCGACTCTGGCTGGGGCTGTGCCTACCGCTCGCTGCAGACCATCGTCAGCTGGTTCCAGCTGCAGGGCTACCTGGACAGCTCGGTTGACCGTGTACCGTCTCACCGGGCAATTCAGCAGGCGCTGGTCGACGTGGGCGACAAGCCGGCCAGCTTCGTCGGCAGTAGCAAGTGGATTGGCTCACAGGAGGTCTGCTACGTGCTTAGTCAGCTCTACCAGATCGAGTCGAAGATCATCTTCGTCAGCTCGGGCGCCGAACTGGCGAATAAGGGACGCGAGTTGATGGCCCACTTTGCGCGGCACGGCACGCCGATCATGATTGGCGGCGGAGTGCTGGCGCACACCATCATTGGCGTGCACTTTGATGAGACCACGGGGGACATCAAGTTTCTCATTCTTGATCCGCACTTCACCGGCGACGATGACCTGTCGGTCATTCAGAAGAAGGTTTGTGTCTCAATCATTGCATCATTGATCATTAATAGTGCTAATCTTTCTTTTTTGGTCATTATCTTTTCAGGGCTGGTGTGGCTGGAAACCTCTCTCCTTTTGGGACAAGAACGCCTTCTACAACCTCTGTTTACCGCAAAAGCCAATTACATTTTAAACGAGGGATTTTTTATTATTAAAAAGAACCTTTGTTAATTTGTTTAAAGTGACGAGTAATGTTCGAAATTAATGCCAACAATGCCCAAAAACGAGTATATCCTCTGCAGTAGCGGTCATTGCTTGTTTTTGGATGGTGTTGAAGTTTTGTTTTGATTGAGTATCTAGTTTTTCTGCTCTACCAGCCTACTGCAGACAATATTGGATAGCAATGCAAAGTCTAATCATCTGGTAAGTCTGAAGGGGGCTTGCCATTTTCTCAAACCTCTTAAATCAAACCTTTTTATTGAAGCATCGACAACAGCGAACACACTCGGAATGGCGACTTTGGCCCTAGCCGACTGATGCAGCAGCGAGAGGCCGTGGCCGAGCTGCTGCGCGTTCAGATGCGCAGCAACCCTGAGAATGACATCGCCCTGATGGCCACCTCCGGTCGGCAGAACCGCCCGGAGATGCTGCTGCCCCTCAGCCGAGAGCAGGTGACCTTCCAGCGGAAGCTGTACGCGGCGGAGAGCCAGGGCACCGCCGATCCGATCACCTCGCTGCGCATCGCCCAGCTCGCCCTGAAGCACCGAAAGAACCGGCGGGCCAACCAGCGAGTGGTGCTCTTCCTCGGCTCGCCGCTGAACGAGGAGAAGGAGAACAGTCAGAGCAAGGGCAAGGGCAAAGAGAAGGAGAAGACCAACACCACCTCGGCCCGAGAGCTGAAGCGCCTCGGCTTGGCGCTGCGCAAGGCCAACATCAGCCTCGACCTGGTGGTCTTCGGCGAGCCGGCGGAGGTGGCGAAGAGCGTGCAGACGCTGCAGCCACTGGTCACCGCCCTCGGCCCCACCATGTGTCAGCTGATCTCCGTCCACTCTCCGCAGCAGGTCATCAGTCAGCAGCTGCTGCAGCAACTTAACTGGCTCACCGAGACGGTGCAGCGGGCGGGGCCGGCGGTGCTGGGCGAGGACGGCGAGAGCGGCGACGCCGAACTGATGCTCGCCATTCAGATGTCACTGCAGGAGGGGGCGGCGAAGAAGGTGGAGAAAGAGGTGGAGAAGAGGGAAGGAGGAAAGGGAAGCCAGTCCACTGAAAAGAGCGCCATCAGCAAAAGCAACGGCGGCAAGTTCGGCAAAATGCCCCGCTTGGAAGAGAAGTCTTCTGCTAAAACGACCGGTGTAGGTGAGCCTGGCAAAAGGGCCTCCCTTCGTGCAAAAGAAGGAGGCAAGAATCGTTCAAAGAATCGCAGCGGTGTTTCCTCTTCCTCTTCCTCCTCATCAGCGAAGACTAATGCCAGTTCTGCTGCTGATGATGATGAAGATCATGATCTAGGCGATCAACTGCTGCTGGCCGTGATGGCGCTAGAAGAAGGTGGTGGCGGGCAGAAGAAGCAACAACAGTCGGCGGAAGCGGCTTTGGCCAATCAGTCGAATGCAGCCAGTCGCATACCGATGGCCATCAAGACGGGCTTCTCGCTCACCAACACCCCCAGCTCCAGCAACCGAACCCTGAGCAGCACCAGCAAAAACAGGATTCCCCGGCTTGTCCTCTACAAGCACAAAGTGGCCGCTCGCAAAAGCAAGAACACTGCTAAGGCTGCTAAAGCTGCTAAGGCTGGCGCTGATCATAATGCGCCTCGCTTCCTAGAAGTGCGCAACTCGTCTCAGAGCTCTACATCGAAAGGTCGCTCCAGCTCAAGTGTTAACAGCTCGAACATTCTCGACCGTTTAAACGCCCGAGAGAGTGATGGAAAGAGCAGCAAAACTTCACTAAACGGCAGCAGCAGCAGCAACAGCAAGCAAAAGAACAGCTTTATCGGCTACTACAAAAGCAACGGAGGAGGAAGCTGCACTGCTCTGAAAGGCGAGGAAAAGGGAAAGAGCTCAGCTTTGCTGGGCAATACAGCTGCTGCTGCTGTTGCCGGTCCAGAAAAGCAGAAAAGCACCTCGGACAAGAAAAGCAACCATAGTGCCGAGAAGGCGGCGGCGGCGGAGGCTGGGCAGTCGAAGAAGGCGGAGGCGCTTCTCGTGAACACCAAGAAGATCCAGGCGATGATCAACGCCAAGGTGCACTCGCTGTTGGCGGCTGCCGCCAGCAAAGTGGTCGGCCCTTTGGAGCCACTCCCGCCGCCACCACCAGCAAAGGCTGTCGCTGGGCCTGTGCTCCAGACCGGCAAGGAGGGCCCTCCAGGCGGTCCTCAGGTCAACCAGCCGACTGAGAACCAGGCTCAGCCGACTGATCAAGTCAAAAGTGATGGTGCAGGCAAAGCTGGTGAGCCAGGCGAACCAGCCAAGTGAGGGCACAACAGCGGTTGTTTCTGCCACAACAATTTTGCAATTGCTGCACCTTTCATTGCAGCCGTAATTTCAAAAAGATGCAAATTGCAAAATAAAAAACTTTTCTTTTCTTTCAAAACCCATTGCACAACTGTTGTTTACTTGTTGACTTTGATGTAATATGTTTGGCCGTTTTCGACGTGCTGCAGTGCATGGACGACGTTTGCGTCGTGACCAGACACCGGTTGATGATTTTGGTGTCGCTGAAGAGGCCCAGTGAGAGGAGCAGCACCAGGGCTGCCGCCTGTTCCGCCAGTCGCTTCGTCTTCTCGAGGTACGGCGTCGAGTAGTGCTTGCCACCGTGGCTGACAACAGAGTGGAACTGCTTTGCCACTTGGACCGTGCGAAAGGTGAGCGGGGAGGAGGTCTTTTTGCCGCTCTTATTGAAGTGCTCGTTGAGGATCGTTTTGGGAAGTGGGCTGCTCGTGCTCACAAAGAGGTTCTGGTCAAAGCTCACCGGCAGTGTGATGATGTTCTCTGCGGTTGAGGAGGCGGAGGTGGTTGTGGTGTTGTTTTCTTTTGTGTTGTTATTAGACAACTCAGGTTCATTTACTGCTGAGGCCTTTTTGGCTTTTCGCTTGGCCATCGCCTCAGTGTAGTAGTCTTGTAAGTTAAACGCCGCAGCAAATGACTCCAGGGTGAAGGAATCTAATGAGGGTAAACAAAAAAAATGTGTTAAGTAGGAGAGTCAATTTTGGGCAAAAGTTGTCCTTACCCAAAACGGCCCTCCCTAGTTCGGATACCTGCAGAGAGCCGAGCATCCGCGTCAAACAGTACTTTGTATTGATGGCATTGTTGTCAAAGTCAATTGCTAGCCTAAGGTACTGCTTGATGACACTGTCGAGGTCTTCTTTCTTGCCACCACCATTTGAACCTTTGGCAAAAATGGAGCAGTTGTTCTGTGCCGCCCTGGCGATCATCACCGATGAAGCGCCAGTGGCCGCCTTGAACTTGGCTATATCGTCGAAGCAGTCAATCTCAGAGCTGCCTCCATTGGCAATGACGGGAATGGAGTCCACGGCATCGACCACCGCTCGAATGTAGTCGGTTCGATTTGGGTGCTGCGGTCGTTCCTCCTTGGTGCGGCCATGAACGCCCAGCGCGTCGACGCCCGTCTGCTCGATAGCTTGGCCAGCTCGACGGTGGCGTTGAGATCAGGAAGGATGCGTATCTTGCAGGACACCGGCTTCCTAAGGGCTGCCTTCAGACTGCAGAGAATCTGCTGAATGAGTTCTGGTTTGGAAAGCAACGCTGCGCCCATGCCGCCCTTCAGACTGAACGACTTGGGACAGCCCATGTTGATGTCGATTGCCGCCACGTCCTCTTCTACAATCTTTGCCGCTCTGACCGCCCGTTCCGGGCTATTAGTTCCGATCTAGATTGGATGTTAGAAAAAGAGTCAGATGATAACAACAATGCCAGCGATAACAACAACAACACCGGCAAAACAAAACATACCTGCAAAACGACCCGGTCCTTCTCCTCCTCGCAGGTCCGAAAGAAAACTGCTCCCGAGGCATCAATATAGTCGACCGTGCCGAGCTCCTCATTGACGAAGCGCCTCGCCCCGAGCAACTTGAAGTCGATAATCTCCTCGGTGTAGACGAGGTCGGCGCCGAAGCGAAGCGCCAACAGGCGCATCGGCAGCGCGCCCACTCTGACCATCGGCGCGAGGATGGTCTTATTTGCGTAGAAGGACGTCCGCTGACGTTTGTTGTTGCTGCTGCTGTTGTCCTTATCCATCGTCTTCAGAGTCTTCTAAAGTCTCTAGAGTGGAGAGAGGATTTGCACGGTGGTGGTGGTGGTGGTGGTGGTGGTACGATGATGGCCAGACAATCCCCGCGTAGACACTGCAGTGTGTTTGCTGGCGCACGTGGAGTGCAGTATCCTCACTGAACTGCTCAGCTGATTTGGCACTCTTTCCCTCAGTGTCCGCTCGCAGTTGCAAAACACAGCAAACAACTGTCGGCTGTCAGTGTGCTCAGACTCTGAGGAGCAAGTATGCTCTGCTGCATCTTACCATCACAATCCTCGTCGATCACGTGAACCTGGAGCCTGTTGCCCAGACCACCTAAAAAGCAGCCGCCACTGCGACTCATCTCTGTCGCAGTTCATGATCTCAGCAATCGACTTTCACCGAAACACGACTGAAACAAAATGCCGTCTTCCGGCCGAGAAAGACAGGAGGAAGACAGTGAGGCCCTGCTGAGGAGCACCGGTAGTGACCATGATTCGGACTCCACCGCCGAGCTGGCGAACCCAATCAATCAGGATCCTGTTCCGCGTGATAAGTAAGTCCCCAGGGGCAGATCTGGTGGCTATCTGGGTTTTTTTGTCATCTGTTTTACTAATCACTGTCACCTTTGTTCTTTTCCAGATTTTATCTTTGCCACGGCACTTTCTTCCTCATCGGACTTGCTCAACTTCTACCGTGGAACTTTTTAGTGACAGCTACCAATGTAAGATCAAATGCGTCCTGCTTTCTTTTTTTACTAAACTGCTTTCCTTTTAGTATTGGATGTTCAAGTTTCGTCATCTGAATGGAACGGTCGACTACAGTGCTTACAATGACAAATCATCATCGATCATCGCCGATGAAGACAAGTCTGATCTTCAGGCAGTCTTTGACAGCTACCTCGCCATTGCTAGCAATCTTCCCTTTTTGATTGTTTTTGCGCTCAGTTTCAGCCAAACGCTCAAAAGGCTAAATGAAACCGTCAAGAACTGTGTTGCGTTCATTTGTTTATTCGCCATCTTTGGAACGATCACCAGTTTTGTCCTTATCGACACAGACAAATGTGAGCTAATTTTTACAATGGAGTTTTTTGTATCTAACAGTGAAACTTTATTGTCCAGTCCAGAATGCCTTTCTCCGACTGACGCTGATTCTCGTCTTCTTCCTCAACATGGTCGCCTCGTTCATTCAGGCCAACTTTGCCGGCCTTGCCTCACTGCTGCCGAACCAGATCATGCACCTGATGGTGACCGGCCAAGCAATGTCCGGTCTCTTTGCTGTCATTGCGCAGATTCTGAGCCTGGCCGGCAACTGGTCTATCGTGCAGAGCACCTTTGTGTACTTTGTCTTCGCTGACACTGTCATTCTGGGCACGCTGGTGATCTACTTCATCACCACGCGGACGAGGTTCTTCCAGTACCACAATGCACTGGCCAACTTTGAGTCTGAATCCACCGATTCAGGCACACAGCAGTCAAGCTTTGATCTGTCGGCATTCAAGATTGTCTTTGAGAAGGTTCGATTTTTGCTTTTTCAGTTTTTCAACGTGAGCTAACGTAATTTTTAACCCATTTTGCAGATGTGGCCATACTGCCTGACGTTGATGCTCACCTTCCTCACCTCACTCTCCGTGTTCCCGGCTGTCGTCGTTCTAGTCAGCCCCAGTGCCGACCACCAGACTGCGGGCACCTTTTGGACGGGCAAGTTCTTCCTTCCCGTCTGCTGCTTTCTCATCTTCAACCTGTGCGACTTTCTCGGGCGGTACCTGGGCCGCTTCGGCCTGCTGCCTCGGCACCGGTCGTCCTCGCTGATCACCATCGCCGTCCTCCGCATGGCCTTCATTCCCGTCTTCATGCTCACCAATGTCCACCCGCGCCGACACCTGCCGGTGCTCTTCGCCTCCGAGTACTACTACATTCTCTACATGGTGCTCTTCGGTGTGAGCAACGGCTACCTGGTGATCAATGTCTTCGTCAATGGACCGCTCTCAGTGCCGCCTGCATATCGAAAGCTGTCGGGCTTCTTCCTCATGCTCTTCCTCGGCCTCGGCCTGACGCTGGGCAGTCTCTCCTCTACCGTGCTCGTACGAATTCTTTAGTCGGCAATTCCGCCAAGTGTTGATGCACTACTTTTGATACTCTCGCTCTCCCTCCTCGCAAGTAACTCAATCTTTATCGACTTACTTTTTAATTTTATTTTATAGCATTTTTCGCATACTTTGCCCAATCGCATTTTTAGCCATTTATATAAAAAAGAGATTCAGTCAATGATTCTCTCCGCTGCTCGGCTTGGCTGCCCAATTTGTAGCATGGGGCACCTCATGCTCACCACTGTTTCAATGTCAATGTCAATGGACGCAGGGGATAAGAAGAAGAGGGAACTAATGAGAAGCAGCGATAGCAGAGAGGCGCAGACAGGACAGGGCGAGCTGTGTGCCCTGCTGACACGGAGTCATCATCTCAGTCGATATGATTGCAGCAGAAGCAGAAGCAGGAACAGCAGCAAATCAAGCCTGTGGCCTAAGCTGCAATACACACGTCTGACATGATGCATGGTGGCCGAGATCGGTGATAAATGTCCGGCACTGCTGCTGCTGCTGCTCAGACTGACTGACTGACGGGGGTGAAGGGTCGCTCTTGCCTGTTCTATTGCAAAGGTCAGTGTTGCTCCCAATGGGAGAGTGAGTGAGTGAGTGAGTGCACTCTTCTCTCTGCTGGGCAGTGAAGAGAGGCACAAGATGGTCTCAGCCGCAGGCGAGATGAGCCAGCAGCGACTATGCTGGCCATTAGCCGCAGCGCATTGATCCGCAGCCGCATCATCCACCTTCTCCTCTCCTTTTCTTTTTCTATCTTTTTGCCTAATCCTCGCGCACCAAGCGATAATGAATTTAGGCGTTGACTCGTTCAGTGGTCGTCCGAGTGGGCTGCTGCCGTCGCCGCCGCCGCTGCTCCTTTTGCGGATGCACTACCGAATGAAATGGCTAATAATTGTGCTCGCTTGACGAGAATTTTATCACTCAGCAGCAGAGAAGCGGTGATGATGATGCTGGTGGTGGTAATGCCGGCGACCACTGAAGACACTTGTCGCACTATTTGGCGGCGGCTGAAAACGATACTACTAAGCCTGCCAGTAAGCAGCACAAGAAGCGATATATAGTGTCCACACCCAGGTAAGGGGATCTGAAGGGGATCAGTCAGCAAAAGAGAGTGAGTGAGTGCAAACAAAAAAGTCCATTTATAGAGATGCGCACAGCATCGTCGAGGAAGGGCAACATACAGAGGAAAGGGAGAGAGAGAAGTGATACAAGTGCTGCTGGTGCTGGTGACTGTACAAGAAGAAGAAGAAGAAGAAGGTAGATTACAATCGACAGTGCCCGTGCCTGGCCGGACGTCTCGCTCGTTCCTCGCTAACTAGCTAACTAGCAAAAAAGTGGCTAACAGTCACTCAGTCGCTCAGTTCGTCAATCGATGAGACCGTCCACCAGCGCAAAGGTGCTGTCCTCCTCCTCTTCCTCCTCTGCCTGCTGCTGCAGGTCGTCGATGATTGCACTGAAGTCGTCCAGAAGGGCCTGGTTGGGGCTGACCAGCGAGTAGTGCTGCTGGTGGTGCTGGGGGTGATGAGCGCTATCTTCCATCATCAGGCTATCGAAGGGGGAAGCAACAGATACGCTGTTGCCTAGTTGTTCAGGCATAGTGACAGATTGCAGATGTGAATGGCCACTGGGGAGAAAGATGCTGCTGAGATGATTGCTGTTGTTGTGGTTGTCAGCTGATGTACTAAAAGCGGGCATTACCGCTGTCGTGGGGTGTACTGCTGACTCATGACTCATCCTTGGCTGGTTGCTGTACCCGTAGAATGGCGGCGGCGAGATCTCACAGAGTTGGTTTGTGCTGCTGTCGATGCTAAGCGGCACGCAAAGTGCTGTCCTCCCACCTTTCCCATGCTGCTGGCGGGGGTCGATATTGCACTGAAGGTCAGAAGGGCGGTTGGGGGACCGAGTAGTGGCTGGTGGTTGCTGGGGGATGAGCGCTATCTCATCTCGGCTATCGAAGGGGAAGCAAAGATACGCTGTTGCTGTCTTGTTCAGGCATGGTGAAAAGATGCAGATCCGAATGCCCACTGGGGAAAAGATGCTGTTGAGATGAGCTTGTTTTGGTTGTCAGCTGAGTACTAAAGCGGGCTACCGCTGTGGGGTGTACTGCTGCTCTGTTCTTTGGTGGTTGCTGTCCGTAGAATGGGGCGGCGGTATCCCAATGTTTGTGCTGCTTGTGCTGAATGGCCTTGTTTGGCACCTGTTCTGCCCGGACACATGTCCATGTGCTGGCGTGAGTAGAGTAAGAAGAGCGCAGTGTTGATAGAGTGGGCAAGTTGGTCTCTCTGACGTGGCTAGATTGCTGCACGGTAACCAGGTCGGTGCTGAAGATGATGTGCTGTTGGCTGTCTTGGCTGCTCTCTGACTGCTGCCAACGCCGCACCCACCCCCTCTAGCCGCAAAATCGTCTGGCAGCCTTGTTCTTCCGTCCATCAGACATGTCGCTGCCACTGAGATATTGCCGTGTGGTGGTCTTGCTGCATGGTGTGTGGTCGCTGCTTTGTGCTGATTTGGTCTGCGGGCATGTCTGCTCCGGACTGCCATTGGATGGCGTCGATTCTGAATGAATTGGCCGCAGTTTGAGTGAATTGGTCGCCTTGAGGCGGCCGCTGCCGCGCCGAACGTGCAAGTGATTTTGTTGGTCACCAGCGCGCCTCCTGTGCTCATCGCGGCACACACTTGCAGCCGCTTGAATGCGTCATCATTCCGCATGCGAAGCGCTTCGAAAGTTGCCGTCCGCGTGGTACTTGCTCACGGATCACGGTCGCTGCTTTGTTCGGGTAACGAGGTGGCAATTCTCCGCCGCCACTCGATTCGATTTGATAGACTTTGTGCACGTGTAACTGGCTGCCGCGCGGGCTTCTCGCGCAAACGAAGTTGCATTAGAGTTGGAGTTGACCAGTGTGCTGCTCCATGTTAGATACTCTCCTGCTTAGATTGGCGACCATTCGAAATGTAGTAAAAGCCGTTGGTTCACTAGGCGATAACATTCAACATTTATTCGAGACATAAACAGTGACAATGATCAAGACAGCACGAGCCCGTGAGCCAACGACGAAAAACGACGACGGCAGCAGGGCATATGAAAGAAGGTCGTTCAGAGTGTAGCCACGTTGGAGTGTTCTTCTCTTTTGCTCTTTCGTCTCTTCTCTTGTGGCGACCTGTGCTGTAGCAAACTTGGCCAGGTAACTCTGCCCAATTAATCGCATACATAAATTTACGAGTCCGCAGACGACGGGAGAGCAAAAGAAAGAGAGAGAGAGGGGAAGAAAAAGCGACGGTGTGTAGGTTGGGAGGCAGTCCACTGAAGGGCAGCAGCAGCATCAGCTAGTACTGAAGTGAGATTGAAAACAAGTCCGCCTATGTGTCAAGTGCAAAGAATTTCGATTCGATTGACGATTAGGAGGCAACGATGCTGACTGTTCTTGCTGGCTGTGGTCTACAGCAGGGGCTGCGGTGGTGGTGGTGGTGGTGAACAGGTTCATCACTACTAAGTGGACAAGTGATAATACTGTGTTCTGCTGATTGCTTGCTTGCTTTTCGCCAGACAAATTGACCATGCGGACGGAAGCATTCGAAGGATCAGCCGAGAGGACGCCTAAGTAAACAGACCGACTGACTGACTGACTAGTGCAGATGCAGCTGCAACAGCTGAAAAGACGTCCTCAAGAAGTCCTCTTGGAAAATCAAATCAAATCACATCACATCTTCAGCAGATCTTGACAGGCAAATTGATGGCAGCTGCCTGGCTTGCGCACTGCCTTGCTTCTAAACGCATCTGAATCTTCGCTTCTTCTTTTTGCTGGCAATTAGCAGTGACCAATTCGCAGCAACAGCTAATGGCCAGTCAGCAGTTAATGGACCACCACCATCACCATTTCACCTGAGTGACACTCTTATTCTGTTCTAGGGCATTCGATTGAAGAGGTGGACAGCATCAGCACTTCTCGAAACAAACGACTCAATTTGAACGATCATCGGCACTCTTAGTTTGTTTGTATCAACTCTTGTGTCCAGTGTGCACTCTGCAAGTCCGCTTGTGCTCTCGAGTGTCCAAAGGCAGCAGCAGCAGTGCACTGGTCTCCTTTTATGGAAGTTATTAATGATTGTAATGATATTATAATTGAGAGAGAATAGTCGGCCTGGCAGACAGGCAGGCAGGCAGTCAGCTGGAGGTGCTGCATTAAGCAAATAAAATGCTTCAAATGCCCACGCAGTCGGTGGCCGAGTGTAACTCATCGAGGATGGTGCAGCAGAGCAGCAGCAGCAGCAGCCGTGGCCAATTGGCTATGTACGATCGCCGCTGTACAGCATCACACATCATTCATGTCCATCAAGTGAGTGTTGTTGTGCGGTTGCTCGTCGACAGGACCAGTTAGTCAGCGCTAACGATAGACAGTTCCATCCAATTTGAGACTGTCGAAGGCAGAGTTGAAATGCTGTGGGCATCATCGGACACGTAAAGTAAGTGTGCGCGCGCGGTCAATGGCACACAAAAGAGGGAAAATGAATGAGGTACACAGTTGAGATTACACCTCCAGAGAAGTACTAAAAGAGTTCCTTTCGGCTTCAGTAATCTCTCTCCCGCCTCAACAAGTGGCGTGAATTACGGACACATGTACAACAACACGTAAACAATGATTAGGATTGCCCCTCTTCTTCTTCTTCTTCAAGGCAGCACAACACATTGCCACGGAGTCGCTCGGCTCCCTTATCTTCGTGGCCTTCCAAATGAGACCACTCTCTTTCTCTGACGATGTTGATGGCACATCCCAGACAACGGAGTGAGTGAGAGAGAAAAGAGGAGATAGCCCGAGACTCAACGACGAAGCAGAGTTCAGATTGGCTATGTAACGAGGGAAAGTGTTGCTGGTCTCTTCTCCTCGCTCTCTTTCTGCAGTGTGCAGCAGTGGCACTTGGCAGCAGTGTAAACAATACAAACACACACACAGACACAGGCACAGGCACAATCTGCCATCCATTCATTCACACTCCATTGATGACACTCTTTTGTCGTAAGCACCTGCATCATCATCATCATCAGCATCACCGATGATCACCACTGATCACCAATAGTAGTACCCTATCGACGCTTCCATTTTCTCGCCTTGATCTGCCATTGTTCCTCGCCGCCATCAAATACAACAACTCCTTGTGATGCACTTCTTCGCGCAGTGGTCCGTCTCATCGGCAACGACCTACATCTCCTCGAACATCAGCCAGATTGTGGTGGTGCTGCTCTTCATACGCTACATGGTCTCGCTGCTGAATGACAAGACCAAGAAGCGTCTGCCAAAGGACCGTGGGGATTACCGCTCGTCGGCTACCTGCCTTTTCTGGGCAAATTTCCCCACTTTACGCTGTGGAAGTTGAGTGAAAAATATGGCAATATTTACACGTAAGACGATGCTTTGATGCTTGATGGAAGGTATTTTATGCTCATCTTGTCACCACTGTTTAGACTTCCAGTTGGCATGCAAAATATTGTGATACTAAATGACTGGAACTCGATTAAAGATTCGCTCAAAAAAGATTCATTTTTAGGTAAGGCACGTCTTTTTCTCTTAAGATAGCTTATCGGTTTTTATCCGTTATTTAAAAAATTAGGTCGAGCTGCTCAAGGTTCCTTCACCATTGTCACAGGAATAAAAAGTGAGTGCAATTATGAGTACACAACAAAACATGTGGGCACATCTCACCAATACTAACTTTCATCCTCAAACAGGTCTAGTCGATGAGAACTCGCTCAGCTGGCGCGAAGAACGTCGTGTCTACGAAATCTTTTCAAAACAAGCTTTGACAGCTCGATCATCTACAAGAATATGCTCATTGAGATGCGCTGTCTGCTCATCTACCTGCGAAAGACGAACCAAAATCCACTACAATTACGAGTCAACTTTTCAAAGTACATCAGCAAAATATTCTACGCTTTAGTTTTCGGCAAGCAGTTCATTGAGGTCAATTCGCTGTTTGACTCTTCACTCTTTGTCAACATTTCCATCCTTTCACTCTATCCCCCTTGGCTGGGAAAATTCGCCTTTAAAGTTTTTGACATTTTTAATCATTATCGAGTCTCCTTTTTTGTTAAAGTTTTTAGGTTTGTTATCATCGATCGTTTTAGCCAACTTTTTTTCTAACTGAAAAACTTGTCCTTTTTCAGGAGTGAATGTAAGACACACTACAAGACACTGCGAAATGAATCGTCAGTACGCGACCTGATTGATGGATATCTGGTCGAGTTGAAGGGCAAGAAAGCCCACTCAGTGCCAACGACAATGTCAAGTAAGTAATTGAATTGAAGTTGCGCCAAACTTTTATGGGTACTCATGTCCATGTTTTTTCTGCAGTCGAGAAACTACGCGCCAACTGTCAGGTGTTCCTCAGCTTCGGCACTGAAGCCTTCCTCTCCTGTCTGGAGTGGTCGCTGATCTCCATCGCCTACTACCCTGCCACCAGAAGATGATCAGCGAGGAGGTGGAGCGGGTGATGGGCGGCCAGCGAATTCCCGAGTTCAAGGACGCACTTCGCATGCCCTTTACGGTGGCATTTCTCAATGAGGTTCTCAGGTGGAAGACGGTGCTGCCGTTTAATTTTATACGAAGGTAAGCGGCGTGTTGACTCGCTTGAATTGGGTAAACACCGATTTCTGACGTTTCACTTTTTTGACAGAGCGATTGAAGACGCCTCCATACTGGGCTGCTTCATTCCCAAGGACACCCTGGTCCTCTGCAATATCTGGGCAGTCCACCACGACCCGACCATTTGGCCGGATCCCTTTCGCTTTGATCCGACGCGCTTCCTGTCGGACGACCAAAAGTCGCTTATAGAATACCCGGAAGGCTTCATGCCCTTCAGCCTGGGAAAGCGCTCCTGCGTGGCCGAGCCCTTTGTCCGCAAGCTGCTCTTCCTCTACATCGTCTCAATAGTGCAAAAGTTTTCCCTCTCTACGCTGAACGGCGAAGAGATTTTTGACGAGGAGTACAACACCACCGTTAGACCGAAAAGTCAGGTCAATCTGGTGTTCAAGTTGAAGCACCCACCACCACCACCTCCAGATGAGTGCCTGAGTGGCAGCACACATCCCACCTAGAATAGTTGTTGTCGTCGTCAATCCCTCCGCAACCACCACCTCAGTCACTATTGTTATCTGTGTTATTAATTAATGATTGGTTCAGTCTGTGCAATTACTCAATTTATTCAAGTGATAGTCATTTTTTGCTGTAAAAAATAAAAAGTGTAACGGACTCATGAAGAAAATTTTTTGTTTTTATTATGAAACTTCCTGTGAAAAGATTCTTTCGCAATGAATCAGTATCTGCTTGTGTTCAGCTTACTTTTCTACGCTTCTAAAATAGGAAAAAGGTGTCAGATTTAAAAAAAGTTGAAGCAGCGTATAAACTGCGGAGAGGGGGAGTTGTGTCGTGTGCACAGTGCAAGTTGCTCTTGTTGTGGTGTTGAAAGTCGATTTGCTGGATGATATTGTCAACAACAAATATTTTGTGTTTATCTTTTTATGACTTTTCACAACAACCTTTTTTAATCATGCACAATCTTCACATCTTTCGCAATCAAACGTACAAGCTCGATAAAATACAGCCGCTGGAGAATGGAACGCTGGTCACCTTCATCAACAATGGCCTCTTCGCAATGGTGGAACAGCTCAACAACTTTGCCTGCTACGTCGAGTCTCGGCTGGTTACGCTCAATCGACAGATTGACACTTGCTACTCCAATCTGGTCATTCTAGAGATGAAGCTCAATAGTATAAATATTCCTGATGACAAGGTGACCACTAGTCAAGCACCACCGAATGCTACAACCTCAAGTCAGGCGGAGGCAAGTGTCTCTGCCTCTCAAACTGATACTTCCGTTACGAAACCCAGTCAGTGAGTGAAACAGCAGCAATGATCAGTTAAAACAAAAGACAACAACGAAGGAGGCGAGACACCGACAAACGAAGAAGCAGACCACATTGAAGCTGCTCAAGAAGATCATTCTGAAGAGCTTGAAAAGTACCGAAAAATGCTCAAACTCGGCGTTCACGAGGGTGCTGTCAGACAGAAGATGCTTCTCGAGGCGTTGATCCGGCAAGACTGAAACTTTGAGACTTGCTGGAAACTGATGCACTCGAAACTGAATAATGTCACACATATCGAATGCTGTACAGGATGAGCAAAAAGTTATCTTTGCAAACATGCTTTATTTATTGCCCGAACCAGCTCAATTTTGCGTCATGATTTTGTTCATCCAGTTGAGGTAGTAGCTCACAGCGGTGTACACACCTGGAAACTCATCTGCACAGGTCACGCCAAATGAGACAATGCCGTAGAGGACGGCCTTGTCCTGCAGGTACACAAAGAGCGGTCCGCCACCTGCAAAAAGGCAATTATCATCTCACCGGGGAACCAGGAGATCGACACACACACACTTACTGTCTCCACTGCAGGCATCCTTGCGGTCCGACCAGGTGCAGATCTGCGAGCGAATGATGTCCTGCTTGATGGGCTCGTACATCGTCCGACAGCGCTCCAGCGGGATGACGTCCAGGTCGACCTCCTGCAGCGAGGCGGAGACCTTCTTCACCTTGAAGTGGTGGTAGCCCCAGCCGATGACGCGCGCCTTGTTTGCGTTCAGCGGCTCAAAGGAGTACTCCGGCAGGCAGACGGCCTTGATCTTGGTGCTGAAGGCGAGCGGCGTGGCCAGCTTCATCAGCGCAATGTCGAACTTCTGCTTGCGCTGGTACTGCGGGTGCACAAAGACGGCCGCCACCTGGTGCTCTGCAGCTCGGTGATGTGAATGGAGCCGACGCCGACGCTGTAGTTGGCCGGGTCAAGGGTGCTGAGTGCGAGAGAGTGGACAGAGGAGTTGTGAGGAGTTTACAAAAGGAGTTCAAACCTTTCCTTACCTGTGCGTATTGTGGGCAGCTGTGAGGATCCACTGCGGGCTGATGATCACCGCGCCGCCGAATGGCTTTGCGTTTTTGTACAGCAACGCTGCAAACGGATAGGAATTGTCGACTGCATCTCGGCCGTTGACGATGCGATTCAGTATGGAGAGGCCGCAGCCGGGCGTGGACAGGTTGTTCTTGTCCAGCAGCAGGCGAAAGTGGCCAAAGTTCAACTCGACGGCGGCGGAGGAGAGGTGAAAGGGGCTGGAGGTGGAATTTGGGAAAGATTAGCAAAGGGTCTGTTGCTTTTGTACAGCTGCTGACTCAAAGGTGTCTGAGCTCACCTAGTGATAGGAAGACAACGAATAGACAACGAAGGTGACGAAGGAGATACTGTGATAAGGTGAACATTGTAGACAACGGCAAGTGATGGCCATCAGAAAACTCTGGCTAGTTTTTCTCCAAATATTACGAATGCCAACAGTGTGTGTGTGTTGACTAGCGCTCTAAATTGCGTAATTGTTGGTGCAGTTCTCGAACAAGTATTGCTGCTGTTGAGCCTTGCAACTGTGAATGCCATCATTTCATCTCCTCTTTCAAATACCAAAGGTCATCAAATGAAATGAAATGATAGCACTACCATTTGGGTGCTGCGTTCAATTTAGAGTACGTGACCGTCCTGGAACAAGTGTAGTAGCACTTGAACTGACCTTGCTCAACTCGCTATCACAGAGATCACTGATCTTTGAGCTCATAAATCTTTTTGTAATTTGTACTTATTTCGTCTGACGTCAAATGCAAACAGCGCATCATCAGCATCAACAGCCTCTTCTTCTTATCTGAAACCACCCATCTCATCTTTCAATCTCAATCTCTCTGCACCTTGATCACATTGCCACCCTTTTAGGAAATCTCGCCTCCCCGCTTGACCTTCGCTTTGAATTGTAGTGCACGTCATTCGAGTGCTAATATTACGAGCACAGCTTCAGACACATGCGAGATAGTGATCAGTGCACTTCTTTTTTTTGCAGGGTACTCAGTTGGTCACTGAAAACTGAAGGTGGTGAACCCACGTTTTCCGCCGAAGGCCATGCAATCACCCGGTGCAAGTAAACACACACATGTGCGGTTAGGTCTAATTAAAGCGACTAAATAGCATCCGGTTAGGAAGCAAAAAGTTTCAGGTCACTTTCGCGCGCCGCTGCTACTTCCACAGTGACTGTTAATCAGTCGCATCGATGTTTATATTTACGTCTGGTCGTGTGTGTGTGTTTGCAGTTGGCCAAAAAATCCTCCCCTTTTGTACAACACGAGCTCCTTTTGACATTCCGTTACCATTCCGCTTTCTACTACAAAATGGAACTTAACAGTGAAGTTGCTTCCGCCTTATCGCTGATCAACTCGGGCCACATTGAGCGTGATGATCTGCAGCAGATATTCCAAGACTGTTTGAAAACACTGACCAACAGCAGACAATCCGCTGATGTCCACCAGTCACCTGGTAATTAATAGTTTTTGCAAAAAGTATTTTGGTCTTAATTGTTTCCGTCAACCAGATGACAGGCTGATGATTCGCAACCTTCTTACATTTGCCATCAATTCACTGCTGCTCGAGTCGGTGAAGAATAATGTCAACGAGGCATCTCTAGTGCGGCTACTTCAGGAGCAAAAGTTTGACTGTACAACTGAAAACTTTAGGTTATTCATTGAATTCATCCATTCAACACTGCCCAAGGTGCAGCACAATATGAACCACTTTGAGCTAAACCCGCTACCTAAATTCAGAGGCATCGAGTGGTCTCAGGTGTTTGACGTCAAAAGCTCCAGCATCGACAGCATCAAGGAGAGGAGCTATCTGCTTGACCTGTACGTCGATGAGTCAAAAGACAGTCCAGAAGAAAGCAGCCAACAACAGCAGACAAAGACGACGAGAACCGCCCTGTCGATGACACTGTCAAAGAACGAGCTGATGGACCTTCATCTCACACTGCGTGATTGCGCAAAAAGCCTGGAGAATTTGATGAGCAAATAAAGAGCCTCACCTTTGTCGGCTGGGGATCTATTAGAGCTGGCGCCAGGTAATGGCATCAGGCATTGGCAATGGAAATGGCAGGTGGTGAAACCGTCAACCGACGGCGACTGCCTATGTCAACGAGTGTCGTATCCCGGTTACCATTTCTACGACTGCTCAGCAGCAGCAGCAGCTTATCAGAGTTTGTTCGGTGTTTCTCATGCTCACAAGTTGCCTGTTGTGTTTGCCTCTCTCTCTCCCTCTGGTTGGGCTAACACTCTCGGCACGAACACGTCTATGAGAACGCATTCATGTTGGCAATGATCGTACACTAGCTGACAGACAGAGAGTAGAGAGTAGAGTTGTTTTGATGACTTTTCCGAGCCGCTTGAAAATCGCCCAGCCCAGTTTTGATTCGGCCTCATTAGTACGCCTCGATATTGTTTTTTGTTTTCCAATTCAGGCCCAAATTCATAGCCATTATGATATGCAAATTATGCGATTGATTCTGCCGATGTATATTGTTCTAACCCGTCTTCTGCACTGCGCTGTTTGCGCATACAAAAAGTTCAGAGGAAGCACTGTCCTCCACCTACAACTCTCTCTACCCACATAGAGGCAGTCAGTCGTGTACACCTTCATTACAGCAGAACCAGTACTTTGCCTTTTGCAGTACACACTCCACTGCCCAATGGCAATCATCGGAACACTGGGCAACTTTTGTTCCTGTTTTTAATTTGGCCCTGATTCAAAGGTGCTGGAGACTAGCAAACAATTCCTTTAGCAGGAATTGTTCCTCAGTTCGGCAGCAGCAATTCGGATCAATCCTAATGAGCCCACATACTGCCCCCGTTTCATCATCCGCATCCTCTCTCTCTTTTCAGCAAAGAACAATGCAATTAAATTTTAAAAACACGTCAGATTCGCGCTAAATTGGCGCCATTCAAACGGTCACACTTCGTACACACAAACACACACACTGGATGCACACTCGCCTGCTCTGTTTTGTTCACCTGTTCTGATCGGATGTGTGCTTTTTCAATTTGTGCGATCTGAAACTGGCGCGAAACATCAAGAAGAAGAAAAGAAAAGAAGGTCAGGCTGAGGCAAACAGAGGAACACAGTGTGGTCTTTGAAATGGTGATCACCGGTAAAGACAGGTTGAACTGAAGTGAAAACTGGACACTGGTGGCGTCACCAGCACCATCACCAGCACCGCCTACACTCTGTGCGTAGGCTTCTTTGAAGTGACCTCTCCATCCTTCTGGCGTGCCTTCGCTTTCCGCTTCTGCTTTTCACCACCACCACCACCAGCGGCTCTCTGACCGATCACCGGATTAGACTAGATCTGATGCTGGTGCTGCTCAAACCGGATACGGTTCTTTTCAACTGCTGCGATATTCACAGCACACGATATTGATCATCATCATCCTCCTCCTCGAAGAATCTGGCGACTAGGCCGTTTGTGCACGTCAGATAGTGTCTACCTGCGCCTGTGCAGAGTGCCATCTTTCCCACTATTTGGGTGCTACTCGCCGTTGCGGCTTCGGTAATAGCAAATGCAGCTGAAGCAGCAGCAGCAGCAGCAGCTCAACAAACAGCCAGCAACAGCCTGACTCTCTCTTGCTTACTCATCGACCAACTCCCACTGCAGCTGAAGCTGCTGCTGTGCGCTGGCGCTGGTGTTCTGGTGCTGCTGTCTCTCTCGCTGTGTATATAATTCCGTGCCTGTATTCTGTATTCTGCGGACAGGGCTCGAGTACCCTCACACTACTCTTCTTCCTCTTCTTCTTCTGCCCCCACCATCGTTCCCGACCACCAGCCAGCTCTCTAGCCAGTGTCTCCTCTCCTCTTCCTCCTGTGTCGCCCGTTCGCCACAGTGTGTCTCATCTGCTGTTCTGGATCCTCTCTCACTCGCTCACCTTATACAGTAGCAGCAGCACCTTGCCTGCCTGGTGTAGTGCAGCTCGTGCCAGCGCTCCGAGACAGTGTGTGTAGTGTCTGTAGTAGGCGCTCAGGCTACACCAGAAAGCCTGAGAGAACACCAGAGCCGCCGTCGCCGCCGCCGCGGTCTATCGTCAGCGTCTCTTTCATTCATTCTCTTCTTTTGCCTTCTCTCTCATTCTCATTCTCATTCTCTCACCCACTTTCGCCCATAGAGAACCAGCTCAGCTCGCTCGCTGCATCCATTGCTTTCATTGACTACTGCCAGCCTGAATGCCTGCCTGCTGCCTGCTGTGTGTTGGTGTGATCCGTGTGAGTTTCTCTGCTGTCGGTGGTGGTAGTAGTTGTGGGTGAGAGATGTTATTGTCATCGTCGTTGTCGTCGTCGTCGCTGGTATTATCGATCTAATCACCGCTCCAGCAGCAGCACCATAGCTTGCGGCTCCTCTCGCTTCTTCCTCCTCCGCTACTTTTTCTTCTCGGCGGCGCAGTCTTAGGTTGCTAATGTTCCGCTAATCGACCGCTATCTAACTGCAACAGCAGCAGCAGCCGTAGAAGAAGAAGTCAGTCAGTCGGGCAGCAGTACCTGCGGTGCTCGAGTGAGTGAACGAGAGCACCAGCAACGGCACCAGCAGCGGTCGACAGAAGAAAGGTAGTGTGTGTATCGTCTGCCGAGAGAACGAACCACCACCACCAAGACAGTCAAGAAGACATAAGCTGCACGGCACAGCGGCGGCGGTGGCAGAACGACCTCAACATCACCATCACCACCACCAATATCGGGCGTCAGTAGGAGACAACACAACTGCTGGCTGGACAGCGGCAGCATCAGTTCTGGTTACCTACACCACCACAACAGCTGCTGCAAGGCTACCACCACCACAACACCAGCAACCACCATCATCATCCTCCTCATCCTAATCATCGGCAACTTTACTACTCATCATCGCAGCAATATCACAGCACAGCATCGCCTCCAGATTTCTCCATCCTCTCGTCTCCAATGCAATACCAAACACAGTGCCGCAGGAATTGGCCAGTCTGTCTCAGCAGCATCAGCAATCATCATCGGTTTGTTGTGCATGCTTCACATCGTCCGTAACGCATCTGGCCGAGTTTGTTTGGTTGCTCCACCGACTCGCCCAGTCAACTGCACCGACGGCAAGTTGAAGTGCGCCCATTGGCACGACCGCTGGAAGTAGTAGTGCTGCTGGTTATGAAAGTGGTGGCCGTCGTCGTCGTACAGTCGAACTCGGAGGAGTCCCACTCAACAACTCATCAGGCAGCTAGCTAATCACCGAATACGGTCGGCAATCACGTCTTCTCGGTGGTGGTGGTGGTGATGCTGACGCTGGTGCTGGCCACCGTCTACTAGTCAACGTACTACTAGCACCGTCTACTACTACCGCCAATGGCACGGTGACCAAATCTCAGCTCTCAGGCCAACGTCTTCTTTTCCTTCTTTCCTTCAAGCCACCTACACACACTCAATTCGATTGCCAGTGCCATTTGCCCTCACCTACTCTGTTTGCTATGGTCAGCTGACACAGACAACTGCAGTCTATCTCCTCCTTCTTCTTATCACTTCTTTCTATCGCTCTATCTATCTATCTCTCTCACCTAGTCATAGTACTCAAACTGTTCAACAAATTGCCACCTGCCCCCTCTCCAGCACTACTAATTGACCTCCCAAACCTTCCTCATCTTCTTCGCTTTCTCTTCAATCGTCTCAGCACCAGCACCCCCATCAGCCATGCCTTTTAACGGGAGCCTCAGGCTGAAAATCGTCGAGGCCTCTGACCTGAGGCCGACGCAGGTGTCAGTTCGACACTCCATCAGCAAGAGCCAGGGCATGATGATCGACCCCTTTGTGAACATCGCCGTCGATGACTCGATCATGGGCAAGACCACCGTAAAGGTGAGAACCTTCAAGCCTGTCTGGAATGAAAGTTTCGACATTGACTCGCTGCTGTACGCGAAGAACCTGCAGCTCAATGTATTCCATAAATCACCATTTCCAAATGACGAATTTGTCGCCAACTGCTCGATATCCTTTGATGAGCTGCTGCAGAATGACGGCAACAATTCAGAGGCCGACCTCTGGGTAAGTTTTTTAGGCTTTTGGGTATGTTGTACAGATGTGAAAACAACGTTCTTTTTCTTTAGGTCGACCTCGAACCCAGTGGAAAGTTGCATATTATCGTCGAGCTTTTTAGCGATCCAGGCGCCGGGAAGGAGGAGTGCAGAAGACCGGTCCACCGAAGGAGTTCAAAGAGCGCCAGCTAGGTTTCAACAACAAACGCCGCGGTGCAATGCGTCGGCGAGTGCACCAGGTGAACGGCCACAAGTTTATGGCCACCATCCTTCGGCAGCCCACCTTCTGCTCGCACTGTCGGCAGTTTATCTGGGGACTAGGCAAACAAGGCTACCAGTGCCAAGGTAAACAAAGAGGAAAAATGACGCCTGAAATGATGACGATGACTAACAATGGCTAATCATAACTGCACTTTTTCGTTGCACAGTTTGCACTCTCGTGGTGCACAAAAAGTGCCATCAGTTCGTTGTGGTGAAGTGTCCGGGATGCAAGACCAACAATGAAGATGTAAGTGTCTACTGGTGTTTTGATTTGTTTGTTTCAACTCTTTTCCTTATTTTCCTCACCAGTCTTGCAGCAGCGGCAACCGCTTCAGCATCAACGTGCCGCATCGCTTCTCCGTGCACAACTACAAACGACCAACCTTTTGTGATCACTGTGGTTCTATGCTGTACGGCATCATCAGGCAAGGACTCAAGTGCGAAGGTAAGTGGATTGGCTTTTGAGCTTCTGTCAACCACTATCTTTACTAACACTTTTTCTTTCTCAGCCTGCGACATAAACGTGCATAAACGGTGCGAGAAGAATGTGGCCAACACGTGCGGCATTGACACGAAGAAGTTCGGCGAGATTCTCCAGGGCCTGGGCATCTCCAGCGACCGCTCCGCCTCTGGGAAGAAGGAGGCGCGGAAGAAGACCTCGGCGAGCGAGCAGTCGCCCAACCGTTCCTATCCCGTCAACGAGCGGTCGCACACCTCGCCCCTTCCAAGCATGTCCGGCGCCGATCCGATGACGTCGATGGAGGCGCTGGCCGACATGACCTCCATGCACCTCTCCATTCGCGGGGTGGCCTGCGACGCGGAGAGCCGTTGAACAGCTCCGCCGACTACTGGGAGTCCACCTCGAGGAAGCGCTTCAGTCTGAATGACTTTAACTTTATCAAGGTGCTCGGAAAGGGCAGCTTTGGAAAGGTAATAAAGAAGAGTGGATGGTAAATGGGTTGTTGTTTAAGGCTTAAATAAAACTTCTGTTCCCTTTCCCCCTCCCCCTCCTCGCAGGTGATGCTCGCCGAGCTGAAGAACACCGACGAGGTGTACGCGGTGAAGGTGCTGAAGAAGGACGCCATCCTCCAGGATGACGACGTCGACTGCACGATGACGGAGAAGCGAGTGCTCGTCCTGGCGGCTAACCATCCCTTCCTCACTGCACTGCACTCTTGCTTTCAGACCACCGTAAGTGTTCATTTGTTTCCTAACAATTGTGCATCATTTTTAAAACTCTGCTGATGATCACCTCACTTCAGGATCGACTGTTCTTTGTCATGGAGTACGTCAACGGCGGAGACTTAATGTTCCAAATACAAAAGGCTCGCAAGTTCGACGAGCCTCGAGCTCGATTTTACGCCGCCGAGGTGACACTGGCACTAATGTTCCTGCATCGTCACGGTGTTATCTACCGGTAAGGAAGAGAAAATTAGAGAGCGAGTACACCTGTCATTTTTCTAATTACTTTTTGTCCAACTGTTTTATCATCATCTGATTACCATCACCTGCCATAATCACAGTGATCTTAAGCTAGACAACATATTACTTGACTCTGAGGGACACTGCAAACTTGCCGACTTTGGCATGTGCAAGGAGAACATCAACGAAGGCAATACCACCTCCACGTTCTGTGGTACACCGGACTACATTGCGCCGGAAATTCTTCAAGAGCTTGACTACGGTCCTTGTGTCGACTGGTGCGTGAAATTGCTCTTTTTTTACCGAAGTGATATTTACCCTTAACCCCGTTACTTGTTCGTTCAGGTGGGCTCTAGGCGTGCTCATCTATGAGATGGTTGCCGGCCAGCCGCCCTTTGAGGCGGAAAATGAGGATGACCTCTTTGAGTCGATTCTCCACGACGACGTCGTCTACCCGGTGTGGCTCTCCAAGGAGGCAGTTTCCATTCTGAAGGGGGTAATTAACTAATTAACTGCTCCGTGGCTTGGAAAGGCCTTTTAATCACCGCTTTTATTTATTTCGTCCTTGCACACATCTACAGTTCCTCACGAAGAACCCCTCCAGGCGACTAGGTTGTGTTGGCCTGCAGGGCGAATCGGCCATTCTCAGTCATCCGTTCTTCCGGGACATTGATTGGGACGCCCTAGAGGCGAAAAGAGTGAAGACACCCTTCAAGCCTAAAATAGTACGTGTTCTTTCTGAATTTGTACTAATGTAGTAATAGAGGTCAATCAAAAACTTAATCATTTGTTCTACATTTTTACCCCCTTGCAGAAAGCCAAATGTGATGTCAACAACTTTGACCAAGACTTTACCAAAGAGGACGCCGTGCTGACGCCCACCGCCCAGGAGACGATTCGCTCCATCAACCAGGAGGAGTTCAAGGGCTTCTCCTTCACCAATGAACGCTTTAACCCCTCAAAGTACGACATCAACAGCCAACAGCCTGCCTGAAGTGTTGAGAGGTGGTGAAAGGAAGGAAGGACGGGCGGGCGGCAGAGAGCACTACTACCACCACAACCTAGCCACACCTTGCAATAACCACTGACCGCTAACTACTGACAATGAGCAGCAGCAGCTGTGCCTCGACCTTTGAAGAAACACAGTGACTAAATCCATTACCTGCAACACTCTAGAGCTAGACAGCGTAGACTCTCTCTCTCACCTTCTCTCCTCGTCATCCTGGATGATGACCATCTCCTCCTACTTTTTCTTCTTCTTCTTTTGCAAGTATCCCCTCTTCCAACCTTGACTACTCTACTTCACCATGACTACAAATGTTGAGTTCCAAAACTGTGACCACCGCCACCGAAATCTACTACAACCTCCGTTACAAACCGAAGTCAACTACTACAAAACGTTTCTTCACACACCACTCTGATCTTTTAGAAAGTCACGCGCCCAGCACACACACAGTTTTCTTCTCCTACTACTCCTGCTTCGCTTCCTCCCCTCCTTTACTCTAGTCAGCATTTTCACTCTAATCTTGCCAGCATTCTGAAGTCAAACTGTCTTGCTTTCTTTTTCTCCCCTTCTGCTAAACTCCATAGTCACATCCTCTCTCTCTTTCTCTCTGCTGTTCTGCTTATCACCACTACCATCAACACCTCACTACACCTCATCGTCTTCTTCTTCTTTCGACTGTCACAATTGTTTACATAGCCGATTTTGCTTCTTTTCACTCCTCTCCAGTTTCCATCTATCTCTCTCCCGTTACTCTCCCACTCTCCTCTTTCCCACTCACTCACTCACTTTTCACCGTTCCCCATTTTAGTCACAATCACATGATTAGGCCAATTCAGTCGCCACTGTCTGTTTTCACATGCTCCATCATGCTCGGCGTATGATCATCACCAAACATTACCCCCTCGGTGGGCACATACACGAGTCACCCCCACCCACCTAATTCAAGTCTGAAGGCACACACACACAACCACATCCGCTGAAGGCACACACAGACTCAGCCGAGGACACTCGATGTGCAATCTGTTCTATCATCGCTTCTTCTTTTTTTCTTCTTATTTTGCTTTTTACGGCTTTTTCCTATCTTTTCTCCCGCTCCCCTTCTCTCTCTTTCTCTTTCTCTCCCATTTGATACTCTCTCTCCTGTTTGCCCCCTTTTTTGGAAACCCGCCCACCCAAAAGTGCACAAAGGGTGGGCATGAAAAAACCAAAGGGGGGGCAAGAAAAGAGTGTATAGAGGAGAGGTTTTCGAAGTTTCACCTTTTTTGGCACAAAACCCCCTATTTTTCCCCCACATTGTTTTTCTGTTTTTTTTGGGAAAAACCCGCCAACCGCACACCACCAATTTTTTAAACCCAAAATTGTTGGGACAAGTGTTTGCCACCCCCCCCCCCGGTTTTTGGGGCAAAATTTTTGGGGGGCCTTTTCCCAAAAGGCAAAGCCCTGCGTCCTAGTCCAACCAAAAGTTGGGGAAAAAATTTTAAAGGGGGGTAAATGTTTGGGGGAAAAACAACTACCTTTACCTTTTGGCATCAAAAAAATTTCTCCCCTTTTCCCTTTCCCTTTTTTTATTTGTTTTTTGGTCTTTTTTGCGGCACCCACCCCCCCGCCCCCCGAAATAAAGGTTTTTAAAAATTTTCACGATTGAAAAGGGGGGGAAAAAATCTTTTGCCAGGCCCTGGGTCACAACGAAAACCCCCCTTACACTCACAATTTGGGGGAAAATTTTCCCCCTCCCAAGGAAAAAGGGGAAAAGGGCCGCTTCGGAAAAAAACGGGGGGTCGGGCCCGGAAAAAAAAAGCAAAACCCTACTTGGGTAAGCATTTTGATTGGCATCGTCCCGGGGGGGAAACGACAGGAAAATGAAAAACATCAACATCAGGGGGCCCCCCTCCCCCCACCCCCTTTTTTAAGGGGGCCCCGCCCCCCAACGGGGAGGTTTTTACCCAAACCACCACCCCAAAGGGGGACATCCCGGCCTTTTTGGCCGGAGGGGGGAACACCTCCCCACTAAGAAGGCGAATTTTCGAAAACCCCTCCCCCCCTTTTTTACTTAAAAAAAAAGTAAGGTTTTTTTTCCTCGGACGCTGGAACCCACGGCGGTTTGGGGGTGGGTAGGGGCTATTCCCCTTTGGCCCCCCAAACCAAACCAAGAGGGGAAAAAGAAAACCGGGGAAAAAAGAGAAACTCAAAGGGCGCCAATTAATTTCGATTCGATTGAGGACAAGTGCATTTGCCACCGCCGTTGTCACAATCGAACGGCCGATGTCCTCGACGTCACAAGTTCTGGGCAGAAGTACTCTCTCCTCCTAAGGACGGCAATGTCCGCTGCGGTACACTTCATCGCAGATCAGCATACTCTACTTTGATAAGCATTTTGATTGGGATACAATCGTACAGTACAAATCAGTACAGTTCAACATCTGAAGCATCAGCATCAGTAGCTACTCTTCTTGGTCCTCCTGTTATTGTTGTTGTTTGCTCTTTTAGCTGCACCTACACTGCCTGTTTTCAGCCGAACTGAGCGCATCAACTGATCATCAGCGCTTATTGAAAGCAGGAGGGGGAAAGCACCTCTTCGACTGACGATGGCGATGACGATCACACACAGCATATACACCATACTACTTAAAACACAATCGGAAGTTTTTCCTCGTTGACGCTGATAGCGCACACACAGTGTGTGTTGATGAGTAGCGCTATCTTAGGCAAACAAACCGAAGAGGTGCATCGGAGAAAACAGAGAAAGAGAACTCAAAGGAGCCTGTACATAAGGAAAGAGTAGAGCGGAGTGTTTGAGTCATGCGTCGGCGGGCAATCGACAGAGAAATGAAGCATCATCAGTGGCACTGCGGTGCCCACCATCACCACCACCACCCCCATCATGTGATAAGGAGAGCACAAAAAGCACTCCCGAAGGCGACGATGAAGATCTCACCGATGTCCACCACCAGCACTGGCTGACATCCATGATCATTGGTCACGGAGGCACATTTCTTACAACTCACACCACTTACCCATTACTGGCGCCATTGTCGAGATAGTGCCTCCCCTCCCTTTCCCCTTTCTTCCACTCTCCCCATCTCAGTAAGTTTCCACTATCAGTGACTTTATCTGTGACACCATCGGACGATCTTCAGATGAAGTGCCGTGCAGGGGGCACAGTGTCCTCTAGCACCACCACCACCACGACCACCACCACTCTACGGAGTGAGAAAAAGAGGCGTCAGGCGTGACCAAATGGTCTGCTCATCCTCCTTTGCACTCTTCTCCGTTCTGATGATCGGGTCATTTGGGCGCCAGCAGTGCGCTTGAACGGCCATCCATTGGCTGACGTAATGCACCGCCTGCATTGACAGTGCATCAGCAACAGTCCTGCACTCTCTTCTGTTCAGTGTCTTCTGCCTCGGCTCGTACAGAGATCATCTGCAACTGTTCAGTACAGTGCAATGAGCACTACGATTGCACTACCACCACCACCACCACTAATTAACGACTACCATGTGATGATTGAAGGGAAACTTGGCGACGGCGGCGGTGGCGGTTGAAAGTCGGCGGCTGAAGCCTAGCGAGGAGATGGCTGATGCAATAGTGCAGTCACTTTACAGGCACACAAACACACACAGCACACTGTGTAGGTCCACATGGAGCGTAGATGAGAGAGTCGAGGTGACTGTCGCACTGCATGCCCTGCACTCTTCTTCACTGTGCTCTTCTTCGTCGACAGTGCTGATCATCATCATCATCTCCATACGGACATACTTCCCTGCCTGCCTGTCTCTCCGTCTGCAGTGTCTTCACTGCCACCCGTTGCCTCCTCCTGCCTTCCCTTCCCTTCCCTCGTTCCCTTCTCTGCAGTGCACCTCGGACGGACGTGCACCGAAGATGAGCTTGCTGGCTGCCGCACTCGCGCGAGTATTTAAAGGCACGTCCTGAGGCCACCGAGACAAGACTCGCTGATGAGCTGATTCGCTGACAGATGCAACTACCTACTGCTGCCACTAGCTAGCTAACTTCTCTCTCATATCATCATCTTTTCGATTTTTACTTTGCTTCTTCTTCGATCAGCCAACGCCAGCCGGCCTGCTAACCAGCCATCGCTCAAGATATACCAGAGCCAGATCTGCCATTTATTATCCGTTTCTTTCTCGACTCAATCGTCGTTCACTGTCAACTTCCACTGTTGCCTTCTTTCGAATACCGTTCGATTCACCACATCGTCCATTAATGTCGAAGCAAAGATTGTGCCCCTCGCCACCACCTCCTCCACTCTCTTTAATCTCTTCTCCTCTTCCACTTGCTATTGGTCACTTCAGTCGCCAGCAGAACCGTGTCAATAACAGTAATAATTACTTCACGAATTTGCCCTAACCAGTGCTTGCTGTGTGCTCTGTTCGATTTGTAGTGCCAATTTTGTGTTTGTGTGTGTGTGTGTTGCTGCCACCGTTCAATTTCCACCCATTCCGTTCAATTTTTTTGCCCCGTGCCACCGCCGCGTCGCCGACGCCAACGCCGATTCGTCGCAATGACCGACCCAAATAATCAAAACAATTCAGAGAACTCCGAGTCGGGCGACTCTGACGCCGAGGTGAACAACTCCGCCACCTGGACGGCCAACACTCGTCCGAAGCCGATCATCCACAAGGACCCCCACCGCCGCCTAAGCCTCTACTCCATGGGGACCAACGGGAAGATTAACCAGAAGGCCATCGGGCCCATCATCGATGACTCCTTTGAGCCGAAGATTCTGCGCAAGAACAACTCCATCGTCCGCACCGAGTCGCGCGGCTCGCTGGTGAAGGAGAGCAAGGTGCTGGTCATCTACACCGGCGGCACCATTGGCATGGTGAAGAACCACAAAGGAGGTAAGCGGTTTAGTGTGGGGAAGAAAGGTTTAAGTTTTTGTTAACATTCAAACCCTTCTTTTGCGATTCACAGTTTACGAGCCCTGTGCTAGCGCCTTTTGCCAGTCGCTGAAGAAGTACCCTCAGCTGCATGATCAAGAGTACTTTAATCGCTACTTCAACACCCCCGAACACGCTGATCTTCTCGTGCTGCCGTAAGTGTTTTTGTCAAAGGCCTACTGTTTACCTGCAACTGACCTGGTTCTTTTTCATTTGTAGTGAAACTAACGAGAAGTCGCGCATTCTCTACACCGTCTACGAGTACGATCCCCTGCTGGACTCTTCGAACATGACCATCGACGACTGGGTGCTCATTGCGCAGAACATTAAGCGAGAGTACCACCGATTCGATGGCTTCGTCATACTTCACGGCACTGACACCATGGCCTACACCGCCTCGGCGCTCTCTTTCATGTTGGAAAATCTCGGAAAAACCGTAAGCTGTTAAGTTAATGATGAAGAATTTTACCTTACTAATTATAATCCTCTTAAATGAATCATCAGGTTGTCATCAGTGGCTCGCAAATTCCGCTTTTCGAGGCGCGAAGTGACGGAAAGGAGAACCTACTGAACTCGCTGATCATTGCCGGCAACTACTGCATTCCGGAGGTGACCATTCTCTTCAACAACAAACTCTTTCGCGGCAATCGAACCTCGAAGGTGAGCGCCTCTGCCCTGGACGCCTTTGACTCGCCCAACATGTCGCCGCTAGTCAACATTGGCATCAAGATCAATGTCGACTGGAGCAACGTCTTCAGGCCGTCTGCCATTGCCAAGATTCACGTCCACTCGAAACTGAATCGAAATGTCACCCTGCTGAGGATATTCCCCAGCATCAGCTGCGAGACGATCCGCGCCTTCCTTCAGTCGCCCATCGAGGGCGTGGTTCTGCAGACGTACGGCGCCGGCAACGCCCCCTCAAACCGTACCGACCTGTTAGCTGAGTTCCGCCAGGCGACGAATCGCGGCGTGATCATCGTCAACATCACCCAGTGCCCCAACGGCAAGGTCGACCCGGCCTACGAGACGGGCAACGCGCTCATCGAGGCGGGCGTCATTCCAGGCTCGGTGAGTGGGAGTTACTATTTAAATAAATAAGCATTAAACTCATTTTTTATTTACATAGGACATGACGCCGGAGGCCTGTCTGGCGAAGCTCTCCTACATCCTCAGCAAGGACGAGTGGAGCCTGGAGCAGAAGCGGGCGATGGTGCGCAGCAACCTGCGCGGCGAGCTGAGCGTCATTCGCGAGCGCGTCGAGGACATCAGCCTGGTGCAGGCGATCGCCACCACGCTGAAGGTGTCCACCGGACAGGAGCTGGACTCGCTGCGAAACGCCCTCTACCCGGCCATTGTCTGCGCCATCGCCGCCCGGGGCGACATTGGCAGTCTGATGGAGCTGAAGAAGAGCGGCATCGACCTGTGCGCCTACGACTACGACCTCCGCACGCCGCTGCACATTGCCGTCAACCACGGCCACATTGAGGCGGTGCAGTACCTTCTCTCGGAGGGCTCGAACGTGCACGCCAAGGACAAAAATGGCGACACGCCGCTGCACCTGGCCATCAAGCAGCAGAACACGGAGATTGCCGCAGTGCTCATCAAGGCGGGCGCTCTGCTGGACATGCCAAAGAGCAAAATTGGCGATCTGGTCAACAAGTAAGTTGGGGTGGTGGTGTGGTGCTAAACACTGATGTTTGACTTGTCAATTTAATCTTTTTATTTTCTTTTCCCTTTCTCTCTGAAATCTTAGTGCCGCTGCAAACAGCCAAGTAACGAAGCTGCAGATGATGAGGGTGGCCGGCTCCTCTCTCGAAGAGCGGGACAGCTTTGGACGAAAGTGCATTCACGTTGTATGTCACACTCGCAGCTAAGATGATGATGATGATGATGATTGAGACCTGACCCACACACACAAAACACACCTCTTTCACTCTAAACCTCTTTGGTCGCCACCATTCTTCTGACAGTCCACATTACTAACCCGTGCCTTGCAACTCTCAGTGCCTCTCTTTCTCTCTCTCTCTCTCTCATCACCAGATCATGTTTATTTATTTCTATTTATTCTCTCCCCATCGTTCTCTTTCTACATGCAACCTTATGTGTTGTGTTGTATTCCTGTGACCGTATTCTAATCCACCCCCTGACGCCTAGCGCCTACCCCTATCTCATATCAATGAGTGGTATTGTTTTGACTCTACCATTTATTTAGTCTTTAGATGTATCTCTTCAGTCAGTTAGGGTGAACTCCCGTTACCTTCTTCCAGTCAGTTGCACTGCATGTGTTAACCATCATGTATTAGACTTTAGATTTTTTACCCGTCTATCTTTGTTTGTTGTACGGAATCGCTCTTCTCTATAGTTTCCCTCACTATTCCGTATAAACTCGTATCTAACTCGTATTGACCCAAATAAACAATCATCATACCACTACTGATTCACCAGCCCCACAAACATTGTGATGTGTGTTATTTATCACTCTCGCTTATAATGTCTTTATTTGTCTCCTCCATCACAGGCCGTCGAGAAGAACCAAGTGGACGTGGTGCGCTACCTCGTTGACGTGGTCAGAGTGAACATCCACAAAGTGGACCCGTATGGGCGGTCTCCGAAGGACATTGCCGCCTTCTTCGGCTACAAGGAGACGCTTCGCATACTGGAGAACGCCAAAGAGGAGAAACGAAAAACTTCCAAACCAGCTCGAAGTGACAGCAGCAAGAGTGACAGCAGCAGTGAAAACAGCGAAAACGCCGCCAATGATGAGGAACTTCCAAAGTGAGTGACCGACCCCATTCTCCCCCATTCTTCCATCCAACCGATTGATCAGATCAACCATCAAATCATCTATTTAACTAATCATTGCCAAGTACTGTTACTGTTTCACAATCACCCAATTTTACGACTGGTTATTCTTTCTTGTTGTTTTGGTTATCATATGACGTAATACTCACACACCAAATAAACTGTTCTACATTCAGGTCAAAAAAACCCTTTTTTATTAAAAAAGTAAAGTTGTGAACAAGCATTCTTTATTCTCGATCGTTAGTGTTTCTGGCACAGATAAATAATCGACTGTTTCATGTTTTTCTTCAGCAGCTGTTCACTGCACTTTCCACTAACGATCCAGTAGTGAAATGTGATTACCTCCTTCTGCGGCATATCCAGTGTAATGGTAATACCAGGCGCGTGGATTGACTGAAGGAACATTGTGCGCGAGGTGGTATTCACTGGAACGCCATCGACGGTCACCTTGTTGCTGGCATTCGTTGGCAGTCGAGTAAAATTCAGCATTATCAGCTGATCAGCAAAGTGTTTTCCTGCTTGAAACTCCAACTTATCGAAAACTGGGTTTTTGTTAAAGTCAACAGGAAAATTCATTTGGCCGGTTTTTTGTTGAAGGTAAATAGGCGAACTTTTATAAAAAACTACTTGAAAACTTCGTTTGTCAAAGTGGTAGGGAGAATTAGGAGAAAACGCCACAATAACATAAACAAAATCGTAATCCCCTAGTTTAACAAGTCCTCTTGGAAAACTGCCATAAGATAAAACGAGGTGATTTTCAACAAGTTGTCCTCCTATAGTTTTAATACCATTTGCAAGAAATAATAATTTTTCTGAATCAGCAACAACTCTGAACAAATCCAAATATGATTCCGAATTCGGTCGTTCAATTATCCACGTGCATTTCTTTCGTGGAAATTTTTTGCCGGTTCGATTGTTTAAGTTGGTGACTTTTAAAACAATGTTGCGATCAGAAACATTATTAGTCGACTCTTCAGGGGGTTCAAGGTAATTGCAAACACTTTCAGAAAAATCTAAAAATAAAAATAAAAATTGAAAAAAATTCGCAAAGTTAGTTCAGCATACCAGTTGCAACAGATAGTGCAATGATTAAAGCAGTCGAATAAAGCAAAAGAAACGGCAATTTCTGTTGCCAATTCATTGCAGAAACCAGCTTTGAAGTAGACAAGGAAAAAGTATTTATCAATCTTATTTTTGCTGCAGCAAACTGGGCTTTGTTAGTATGATCCCTGCTGAGGCCCTATTCTATGAATAGGTGGCTCACAACAGCAAGACAAATTTTTTTGGCGGTTGAAATGCAGAGTAGTGTGCCACTTGGTGGACATTTTGGGACTGATGAACGAGTGTTACACCGGTTAAAATAGGCAACGCTAAACAGTAAGCGGCGGCAGTCTGCAAGTGTTTTCTAGCGCGTGTCATCAACGCACATATAAGAGCGCATCAAAACAAACTAGCACCCTGTGGCAATTTGGGTAGTAGAATGTACAGGGCAAAGGAAACCCGCCTCTTTGGAGGTTCCGAACCGAAAGGTCAACACGATGATTGAAGTATTGAAGGCAGTGGCCGTCGGAGTTTCACCTGACCCTTGCCCGCCGCCCTAAGACCGCGCCGGCTTATCTTAAAAAAATCCACTTGGATAGCCGGACCGTGAACAGCCGGCCGGAAGTACTCTGAAAGGCCCGCCCGCCCTACTCTAAACCTAAACCTAAACATTGCAATTTGCAAATCTTAAACGCGATTACGCAATGCGACTTCTCTGCCAAACGCTGTCAAAATAGTCGGCTGTAACACTCGTTCATCAGCCCCGACATTTTAATAAACTAACAAGCAACCAGCCTCGATATCATTAGCTCACTGGTCGACAAGCCAAATGTTCCTAAGATATTTAAATTGACCTTTATTAATTTGAGTACGCTGAATCTAATGGCGTCAACCATTTTTAAATCTGGTCGTCAAAATTTTGAGATAATCGATCTTGAAAGTTCCAAAATGGCTGTTTTGAGCACTTTTCACCACTTTTTTAAAAATAGTTACAGTGGTTTTTTGTTATTGAACTAAGATTTTTCCAAACGTTTTTAACCTCATCTTTTTATATCCGAAGAGAGAATTTAAGATAACAACATAAAAACATTTTTTATCTGATCTAAAATCTTGTTTGAAAAATTCACTGAATGTTGGCTTTGCCTTGAGCCACTTAGGTGCATTTAGACTCAAATCAATTTTCAATTTAAAATTCGTTTTAATTTTAATAGTAAATGTTTTAAGGCGGGACACCGCGCACTTTTTTACTCCTTTTTCGGATTTTGATTTTGGGGTGGCTAATATGTTCATGAAAAATGTACTCAATACAAATTGTTAAGAATTTCATGTAGGACAGTTTTGCGTTAATACTTTGACCCTCCGGTGAACGGGTCGCAGTCATGAAGGATTTAAATGTTCCGAACCTATTGGTACACTTTCCGGAACCAGGGAGGCTGGCATGAAATAATCAGATAAACCAAATGAAAGGGGACGTCTGAAACTAAAAAATGTTGGAGCTGAATTATTTTTATGTGGTCCCAGACTTTCTGGGATGATTTTTGATTCAAGATTTAAGATGAAAAATGCAAGAAAACTTGGAAAGTTAACTTTCAAAATATTCTCAAAAAATAATAAAAGCTACACTAAAAGATCTAAGTCCAACAAACTTTAGATTTTTTTGTTACCTCTCATTTGGCATCTCTGATCATGCAATGCCAACTTCCATTTTGCCGGAAAGTGTACCGTTCGGTGTAAAGATCTTAGTAAAAAAATGCCGTTGACTAGTAAAGGAAACTAAAAATTCGAAAAAAGTTGTTATGTGCGCGTTGTCCCCCCTTAAAGTTACTTTTTGCTCAATACTACTTTCTAAATTAAGAATAAAATTTATTAAGTATGTTCCGTTTTGAAAAACGGTAAAGTAAATTACTTTTTCATTTTAGAAAAAAAGAATCTTGTTTGGCTATTTACACACATAGGGCTCAGTCAAAATATTGAAAATCAGCCATTTTGTTTTAACTTGTGTATAAAAATTTAAGTATTGTTTCTGAATTCTCTTTTCGGATATGAAAAGATGAGGTTAAATGCGTTCAGAAAAATCTCCATTCAATAACAGACAACCACTGTAACTATTTTTAAAAAGGCGGTGAAAAGTGCTCAAAACGTCATTTTTGGAACTTTCAAGATCGATTATCTCAAAATTTTGACGACCAGATTAAAAAATGGTTGACGCCATTGGATTCAGCGTACTCGAATTAATAAAGGTCAATTTAAATATCTTAGGAACATTAAATATTGCTCTGGTTTGTCGACCAGTGTAGTCAGTGCAAGGTTTCAGAAACATAGCCACGAGCAAAAGTCAAAAGGCTACCTGTGATTCATGTTCCGTTTAATCGGAATAAAATTACTCGTTTCCTGATTGATGCACTAAATGAGATTTCATTTTTAAAATATTTGCCGCATTTTTTGTGGGCATCGCTAGCGCCCGTCATAGATGACGGTTCTTTGTCAATATTTTGTCGACTCAGAGTCGCACATGTTTGGAGACTGCCAAAGACAGAGCAGCGTCTTTGTGTCTAACTTGCTTCTACCCCAACAACCGGAACGATGCCTTCAAATGATGTGGAGTTTCTCAATCAGCTATGCCAGCAGCTGTACGATGACAAAACGTGGGAACGCTTCAGATTTTGCAAGCTCATTCGTCTCTGTCTGTCTGGCCATAAGAACATTGACGCCATCAAGAATGACGCCTGGGCAAAGCTGCTTCGCGATGCAGTGAATGAAATGTTCTGTAGCCGCCTATTTGGCGAATTTCGGGATGAAGCCTTTAATCTGGCCGGTCAGATGACACTGACATTTGGCAACGTGGACTGGATCAAATGCGAAGCCACTTGGAACCAGAATAACTCAGAGTTCTTGATTCTGCTGTTGCAACTGGTGAGCATTGAAGTTCGAGTAGTTCTTCCTCGACTGCTTGAAGAGAAGCCGCCTCATTGGGTCAACCCAGAGTTTGGCTCAACGTTCATCTTAATGGAGAAACTTCTCCTAGCTTTCATAAACAATGTCAACAACGATGACGAGATAGCCTTAAAAACCCAAGATCTTCTGAAAATTAACGCCGCTCAGATCATCCGCACTATTGAGGAAGTACGAAGTACAATGATTGAGGTGGTGGCATTCATAAAAGCGATCTCACTTAAAACCGACCCATTGCCTGAAAATTTCCAGAACCTCCTCTATGCAGCTATTCGGATTCTTTGCGTGTACATGGCCGAAGAGCCTGAAAGAATGAATCCTGAAATTTGCGAGGTGCTAAAATTTATTTTAAATACGATGAAGAACAGCGGACACATGTTTCATATACAACGTGATACCAATAGTGAAGTTCTTTTACTGTGATGATGAAACCATGGAACACCTGCAACGCGGTGGCATCAATTACGATACAATTGAGGAAGATTTTAGTTAGAATTTGACGGTCTTCAAGTTCTTATTAGTACTCTTGGCCTTTTCTGGCAAGGTAAACGTGAAATCATCCGCATCAATGCTTTGAGTAACATCGCCATATGTCTTCAAAATAATCTCCTCTTCGGGCTTTTCCTTATTCTCATTCTGACTACAGTCCTTGACCATATGATCCACTGCACCACACAAAATACACTTTCCACCCTTGGGAAAGACGCCATTTTCATTCTGAGAGCATGACTTTGTCAGATGTCCCTTCTTCTTGCAAATAAAACACTTGGCATAGGGTAGATTTGTGTCCTTTTTGCCGGCGGACTTGTACTTGACGCACTCGTGAAGACGATGTTCAGAGGAGCCGCAGAAGTAGCAAATGTCTGCGGCATCCTCGCTTCCAGCCTGAGGACAGTTTGCCAGTTCATGGCCTGGCTGGCGACACTTGAAGCAAAGGTGCTTTAAGTCTTTCCGCATTTTCAGCTCCTCTTCACGGCGTTTCTTCCGAATGATGTCTTGATCTCCTCACCTGGAAGCCCCTTCTTTTGAAGTGCCTTCTTCAGTTTGTAAATTTTTGTTTCAATCTTTGCCGGCAGAATGATCATTCCCTTCTCCTCCCGTGCTTTGGCGCATTTCATATAAAACTTGCTGTTTTGGCCTTTCTTTTTGGGCTTCTTAGATTTGTCTTTCTTTGCTTGATGCAGTTTATTTTCGCCATTTTCTGGTTTGCTGCTAATCACTGGTGGATTTTCTGCAATGCTGGCAACTTTTGTGTCGGTGACTTTTGGTACTGGTTTATTGACGGTGGTAATTTCCTCCTTTCAATGGGTACACATTTGAATTTGTTGACGGTAAACCTGCTCGATAGCGTTCGGGTAATTTTCTTGTTTAGTTTACCCATAATTGAGCCGATTTTCACGTTCAAGTTACAGGTAAAAATTGATTGGTGACAAAAATGCTGCTTCAAGATTTGACAAAAACAAAATCTCTCACGTGGGATTCTCAGCTCTGATTCACAGATGAGGTGCACTTTGGATACAAACAAACCAAAAAATGACACAAGTCATTTTTGCATCATTTTAAACTTGTTTTCAACAACAGTATTCATCACCATGTCTTCATCCTCAAACCGAAGAAAAGGAAACATTTTTATGGAGAATAAGAACATCTGGAATAGAGTTTTCTTCTCCAACACATATGAGAAATTCAAATGGCCGCGAGCTGAGGTGGATCAGTTTTGGTTGTTTATGCAAAAGTATTCCTCCAATTCGCAGAACAAATCTGCGGATACCTATGAAAGGCGGAAACACCTTGGGGAAAAACTGCTGAAAAAGTATTCCACTAGTCTGCCGGATGAATGGTCAGACATTGACACGCTGAAGAGCAAGGTAAAAGAGCTAAACAGCCAACACTTTATTGACTCGTCAGCGATTCGCGAGTTCCGAGACATTCTGCTGATGTTTGTCGACTTCAATCAAGGTCGAAAGCTGAAGAAAAGTGAAAAACTCAAGTCATTTCAGGAGAACTTGCCCATATACCAGCACAGAGATCAAATCCTGGAGGCAATTCAGTCATACTCAGTCATTTTAATTGCCGGTGACACAGGTAAATTTTGATTTGTTGCTTGTAGCTATTCATTTGAAACTAATCGTTTTGCCTTTTTAGGTTGCGGCAAGTCTACTCAAGTTCCTCAATACTTACTAAAAGCAAATTACGAAAATATCTGTTGTACCCAGCCTCGGCGGCTTGCTTGTATAGCACTGCGGAATCGACTTTCATTTGAAACCGTCGACGAATATGGCGCCGAAATCGGCTACCAGATTCGCTTTGAAAAGCACAAAACGAAGCACACAAAGATGCTTTTCCTCACTGAAGGCCTCCTCCTGCGACAGATGATCGAAGACCCGCTGCTGGGCAGCTACAATGTGATCATCCTCGATGAGATTCACGAGCGACACCTCTCCTGTGACTTTCTCCTCGGCGCCATCAAGTGTCTCCTCAACCGAAGAAGGGACAACCTGAAGGTCATCCTCATGTCCGCCACGGTCAACTGTGATTTGTTCTCGAGCTACTTTGGAAACTGTCCCGTGGTGAAGGTGCCCGGACGGCTGTTTCCAATTAAAGTGGAGTACTTTCCGGTGGAGAAGTTCGCCCTGCTGAAGACCACCTCAAAGATTAGCCCAGAGCCGTACCTGAAGTTGCTGAAGCACATCGACACCGGCTGTCCTGAATCGGAACGGGGCGACGTTTTGATTTTTCTCAGCGGCTTTCAGGAAATTGAAAACGTCGGCGAGACGTTGAAAAGCTACGCTGAGCAAACTGGAAAGTGGATCATACTGTACTTGCACAGCAGACTGTCAGTTTCAGAGCAGGACAAGGTACGTGAAAAGATTAGTTTTATTTGATTTGACAAAAACATCTGTCTAATTCTAATTTACCTTTTGTTCAGGTCTTCGACATTGCCCCACCCGGCGTCCGCAAGTGCATTCTCTCCACCAACATCGCCGAAACCTCGCTCACCATTGACGGCATTCGCTTCGTGCTCGACTCGGGCAAGTAAAGGAGCTCTACTACGACTCGAAGATTCGCATGCAAAAGCTGCAGGAGATCTGGGTGAGCAAGGCCTCGGCGGAGCAGCGCAAGGGCCGAGCCGGCCGCACCGGCCCCGGCGTCTGCTACCGCCTCTACTCGCCCAAGGACTACGAGGCGATGGCCGACTACTCGATGCCGGAAATTCGGCGCGTCTCCCTCGAGTCGCTCCTCCTGAACATGGTCTCCATGGGCCTGAAGGACGTGCGGACGTTTCCCTTTCTGGAGCCGCCCGAGGCGGCGAGCATCGAGAGCACCGTGCGCACGCTGATCGACTACGAGACGCTGGAGGAGGGCAGCGAGCAGATCACCCTGCTCGGCCGCATACTCTCCCGGCTGCCGGTGGACATCGCCATCGGCAAGATGCTCATCATTCGCCATCGGCCACCAGCTGGTGCAGTTTTTCCTCTCTGCCGCCGCCTGCCTCAGCGTGCAGAACCTCTTCTCCATTCGCTCGCTGAACGACCTGGAGGCGGTGGAGGAGCGCCGGCGGATTAGCTCCACCGAGGGCGACCTCTTCTCCGCCCTCAACTTCTACAGTCGCTGGCTGATGCTGCGCTCGCAGGCGCAGAACACCCGCTCCTGGTGTCGGCGACTGGGCCTGGAGGAGCAGCGCTTCTACGAGGTGACGAAGCTGCGCAACCAGTTCCGGGAGATTGTCACCGACAGTGGGCTGATGGCCAAAAACAGCGGCGGCGCAAATTCCGAGCAGAAGCTAAGCAGGAGTGAGCGCATTCTCAAGCACGGCGAGCGGAAGCTGTACGCGCAGCTGAAGCGAGACTACGAACAGCACAAGCACAAACGGCGGAAGATGCTCAATGTTAATGAGACGCAGAATGAAGACGACGATGGTCAGCAGGAGGAACGACCAGGAGGAGGAGGTGACGCGGAGACGACGATGAAGGACGTCGAGTTCAAGCTGATCTTTGACAGCGCCCAGCTGGCGGAGATTGAGCAGAGCCACCGGCTGAGCTACCGCGAGCTGCAGGTGGCCAAGCTGATCGTCGCCCTCAGCTTCTACCCACAGCTGGCCATCGCCGACGCGGACAACTCCTACCGACCGGACGGCGATCAGATGTTCCACACGAAGGACCGGCCCTTTGTGGTGCTGCACCCCTCCAGTGTGTACGCCGGCCAGCCCGAGCTGCTTCGGCCCGCCAGTGGATCGGAGGTGGAGTACTCGCCCCTGGGGGCACTTTCCACTCGGCACACTCTGGTCGGCTACATCTCCTTCATTGAGACGAGCAAGACGTACATCTGCAACTGCTACCCCATTTCAGCCATTCACGCACTGCTGCTCTGTGCACATGACATTGACACCAATGAGGATATGAGCAGGTAGGTGTTGTTGTTTTTATTGCTGTATTTTGGAGGTGCTAACACACATGCATTCAATTCATTCAGAATCGTCTGCGACAACTGGATCGAACTGCATTGCGCCAGCTGGGAGGAGAGTCAGGAGGTGCTCTTGAAGGCGCTTCAGCTGCGCCACGCGTGGTCTCGACTGCTGGAGAGCTTGTTCAGTGGTATGTTTTCTTTTTTAAGGGTTTGTAGGTTGTAATTGTGTTTTTTGTAGATCTAGGCGAGAATGCCAACGTTTCTGATGAATTGAATGAACAAGAATCTTTACCATCATCATCGGAGGAGAAGAGGCAAAAAAGAAAGAAAAGGCGTTAAACTGTGAAGAGGAGGCCAATGCGCTGAAGCAGCAAATGAGTCGATACCTGGATGTGCAGCCAAAGTACGCCATGAGGCGACTTTTGCCCGCTGATCTGAAGCACCTGCACAGTGGACAGCCGATGGAGGAGGAAGGACTGGCGCCCTTTGAGAACTACCGTCCGCTGAAGTGGCTTCGAGGTGAATCGGTGAGCATCAAGCCGAACAGCACCAAGGGCGGCATTCGCATTGGAAAGCAACTCAACTTTAACTGGTACTGTTGAATTTTGGGACTTGGTGACAAGGTAGCGTTTTGCTTAACACAAAGTTGTTTTGTTACTTCTCTTTGCAGCTTAAAAGTCAATCAGACCGATGAAATGGTGCGAGCATCGCGGAAGGCCTATGAGTGCACCATTTGCAAGGCGGAGATGCACCTCAGCGTCATCGAGTGGGCCCGGCATCAGGAGATCTGCGCGAAGAAGGCGCAGCAGCACGAGGAGAAGTTACTGCTGGCAGCATCGACGAGCAAATCGTCTTCGGCGGATAGGTCGAAAGATCTGTACCACTGTCCAGAGTGCGATCGCGAGTTTGCCTCCTTCACTTCGATTGACATTCTGCGACATCGGCGGCAGCATGCCTCTCAGAGGCACCAGCAGTAGGCAGAACTGACCAGGGCAGAGATAACCGTCCGTCCGTCTTCTCTTCTCCTCTTTTTCATCCAGTCGGCAACATTTGTCTGATTGGAGCCGGGTGTGCATCTCATCCTCCAGTAAGTGTGTGTGAGTGCTGGGGGTAAATAAAGCTTAGCGGCGGCACTGACATTTGTCCATAATTTGCCGCCGCCGCCGTCGCACATGTTCACTTCTGTCACAGTAAATAACTTAATCGAATTGAGTCGGCACGCACTCTCTCTCTCTCCCTTTCCCTCAGTTTGCACACTTGGCAGTGATGATGAAGTGCACTTCGCTTTGGTGGCACTGTTACTCGCTGAGCACGGACACTTGGAGCTGAGCTGAGCTCCGTCCCGTGACTCATTCCGCATCTGTCATCTTCCTCATTTGAACAGTTGCCACTGAGCCGTTCCCGAATAGATAGTTGCAATTGCTGAGATTGCTGACGCCAGTCAGTCAGGTGGCTGAATGGCTGGCTCGCCTGCGGTCCTCCTCATCAGTAATCGGATCTGTACGCTTCTCTGATCAAATGCTTTGTCGGGAATTAGTTTTGGTAGTGCCTAGTGTAACAGTAATGGTGGTAGTAACACACAGTCGGATCGACACTTGGAACTGTTTGCCTGACTGCTTGTTCTCCTCTTCATCTGCAATGTCACCGCCGCCGCTTACAAGCTTTCCCTTTTCTCCTTCTCTCCTCTCGACCACAATTGCCGCCGCTGTCTTTTCAATTGGTTTCGTGCTGCCCCTTTGTCTGTGTCTCTGTCTGCCTAGTTTTGTAGTGTTTCGAATGACAGTGCCCGGGACTGTCTGACTGGCTAACTGACTGCAACGATTGTCCTCCCTCGATGTTAATCGGAGGCAATGAAACACTGCGAAAACGGTTTTTGAGAAGCACCACAACCAGCAGCGACGGCAGCTGATGTAGCAACTGACGCCTCTGCGGTGTCGTCGCTAATTGCATACTGGTGGCGGCAAGTATCGATTTCTCATTACAGTCCTAAAAAAGTGTGGAGATGAATGGAAAGCTGTACCGCTGAACAGATAAAAGAGTGTAATGGAGCTGTAAAATGTGGCTATCAGTGTGAAGTTAGAGTTTAACATTGATGACTACGGGATCAGAGCAGAGACGCAGACCAGTGTGTGTGTCTTTTCTCCAACTTTGCTGTCAGTGTTGGCCAGCAAAGTTGTGCTAGTGCTATTCAGCCGCATCACCACGGTCTCGACCCTAATGGATTGAGGACGCCTGTCAGAGAGAATTAAGACGCGTGTCTACCAACAACTACTGGTGACTGTGGAAGTGTTTGAGCACGGAGAGAATCAATTACTTTGCTAATTCGCATGTGACGATATCGCCGATGGTGCACGCGTCCACTGCTGCTGCTGCTACTGAATGGGACGATTTAAGAATGTAACTGAGAACATTCTTTTTCTCATTCTTCTCAGCTGGCTTGTTTGCCATTCTTTCAGTGATGCATTCATTCTGGCTCTGTGTGTGCCGCCCTGCAACTGCCGCATCACAACTTGATCTCACTCTGGTTGGTCGCGGACGATGTTTGCAGTTGATCTTGGGCCACCCAAGTTTGACTACTTTTGCTGCAGTCAGTCTTTCAGTCAGCGCCAATTGTGCCCAGCTTGGCCTCTTTCCTGTTTCTTGCTATATAGACCGACCGAGGGGCTCTGATTGGCTCGACGGCAACTTTGAACGCCTTCCTTCGCTGCTTGAAGGCGTGAGCAGTCAGTCAGAGAAAACAAAGAAGTGCTCTTCTGTCAGACTCCACAAACTTCTCTGTCCTCACTGCTCCAGCGGTCCTAGAGCATTGGCAGCATCTGCGGTAGTCAAATCCGTGACGACAAATTGCCTGTGACAACTTAACTCATCCGTAATTAGAAAAGGTGAACACCATCAACGGGGTTCTCTTTTCGTCGACGACCACAAACGAGCACACCGCAACCAGCCAACCAACAACATCTGAATGACTTTCAGAACACTCTGAGCACTTCTGTCCCTTGCAGTCTAACAACTCGTTGAGGCAGCAGCAGCAGCCCATCTGTCGACCATTGAGAATCCTCTGTCCGCCAGACCGCTGCCGAGTCATGTCACAGCCCTCGATGTCGTGCTTGACTTTATTTGCCACTGGTAGTAGCAGTAGTGGCAGTAGTGGCCCGGCCTCAGAAGAGCTCCTGCCTCACAGCCTCACAGGGCCCGAGTCGCAGCAACAGCAAACGGCATCAGCGACCGTGGCTGCAGCAGCGGCAGCCGCAGCGGCCTTGTCGCACTCGGCGGGCTATTATTTAAACTCAGCACGTGCAGCGTGCAGCTCTGATTTCGCGATCAGCTTTCCCAAGCTGGCGGAACACACGTCCTCATCGCCATCGCCATCCTCATCGGGTCTCATCGGACCGAAGGCAGCACTGCCATTCGACTCCTGTCCGCTGTCCACGCTGTACCCGGCTCTCTCCTCGGGCACAACTTCTGCCGTGGCCGCCGTCGCTGCGGCCAACAACTCCACACAACTGCTGCAACAGCAACAGCAGCAGCAACTGTCGTCCTCGGTAAGTGCTAGTGCTAAGTGTTGCTGTTATTCATTTTTGTCAATTGTCCGTCGTCAAAGTTGTCCCGTTAGTTAACGGGAAAAGTAGCCGCAATTAAAGTCTCATTTTCCGCCCGTTTTCCGTTTCACCTGATCACCCGTTTCAGAGCCAACCGCTTTTTGAGCACAAAAGTACTGCCAACTTACCACCACCACCACCACCTCCGCCACTACCTCTAGGCGATTCTGAACTAGAAAGTGGCAAGAACACTGAAAAGGATAAAGCGCTTTCCTCTCGGTATTTTCTCTCTTTCAAGCAACACCACCATCAGTCTGTGGAGTTGCTGGGAAAGTCTTCAGAAAATCACCACCACCACTTTCGCGCAAACCACTTCACAGGCGCCAACTTGGAGCAAATTGAGAACATCTCGGGCAATAGCATGAAACAGCAGCAGCAGCACTCTATGAAGGGCATCCACGAGAGCTCCCATCACCACCACCAGCAACATCTTCACATGACGCAGACCCATTCGATGGGCGTCGTCAATGCGGGAAGTAGTGGTGGTCATCACGAGGCTCACCACCACCAGCACAACCAGCAAATAGTCAGTCGAAAAGGGGGTGGTGGTGGTCGGCTCGGTAACAAAGGCTCGATGGGCGTACGTAGCTCCCAGCGCAGCGCCTTAGCGGCTGCTGCTGCTGCTCACCAGCTGGACCAGTCTTCAGCATCTTCGGCAGGCGGCGGCGGAAATGGCTCCCATGAAAGCCTCTCAGTGCAGCACGTCCGCCTGAACATCAACGCTCGTGAGCGACGGCGAATGCACGATCTGAATGACGCACTGGACGAGCTGCGCTCCGTCATTCCCTACGCTCACTCGCCCTCGGTGCGCAAGCTCTCCAAGATTGCCACACTTCTCCTTGCCAAGAACTTTATCCTCATGCAGGTCGGTGTGTGGTGGCTTGCTGGCTAGCTGATATTTGATTGTCCCAGTGTTTTTACCTCCCTTTTTTCCCTTCTATTACTGACTCATTAGGGCAACGCCATCGAGGAGCTTCGTCGGCTGATCATCTACATGTACCAGTCGGGGGTGCCGCTGCCGCCCAATCTGCCGCCACTGTCCAGCGTGGGCACCGCTGGTCAGCCTAATTCAGTGCAGCAGTTGGCCAGCTTCGGCGGGCCGATCACTTGTGAGGAGATGGCCACTTTGGCGGCAGAGCCAATGACGACGGCAGCTGAATCGTCCGGTGCTGCTGAATAGCGGTAACAGCAGCAGCAGTGCTTTTTTCAAACACTGTCTGAAGTGTCTGGTATCTGATTATCATCTTCACTCTCGCCATCAGCCCTCATCCTCATCATCTTCTTCCTCATCCTCATCATCATGTACTTCTTTTGCACCCGTTCCTCTTTTGTAAGCAGTCAGTGTCCGACAGTGGGCTCTTTTTCTCCTTTTCTTTTGCCCAGCTCGCGGCAGCAATAAATCACAGCTTTTCTCCAAGTGTCACAGACTACTTGTCTACTACTTACGACACAGCTACGCTGGTTGACAGCGCTGGATAGAAGTCAGTGCTTCGCTTTCTCTTTCACTTTCTTGCTCCTTTCGTCTTTCATTGGGCGCCCAGTGTCAAAAGAGACACAGAGTATTCTGTTCTTCTTTTCTTCTCTGTTCTCTTCCCTCCTTCAAACTGGCTCATTCATATTCATGAGAACACGTGCATTCTCAATGCACTGAATGTCGAGAATCTGAGCTCGAGGCTCAGGGCCTTTTTGAGAATGATAGAATAGAGGCTAGAAAAAAACCAAACTGCACTATTCCTCAACCTCTCTAGACCTCATTTGGTCACGCTGCCGCGTTCATTGGCCGTGTTGGAGCACATTTGCCGGAGCTAACTGTTCACTGGTGCTATGCTTCATTGGTCAACTGTTCAGTCTGCAACAACAACAGCAGCAGTTCACAGCTCTCTGGAGACGAGAATAGAAGCACCAGAGACGACGTTTATTGCTCCCAGTTGTGGTTAACCGAGACCACCACTCATTACCAGCCGAGTCAATTGGGCAATTGAAGGGAAAGTGCCTGGTGCTTTGTGGTTCAGAAGGATGGAAACTGTGTGTTAGTGTGAGAGAGAAACCACAATGAACAACAACAAATTCTCTGTACAGAAAAGTAATCACTTAGTCAACGTCTCATTAATTGCCTCAATTAAAGAAATCAGGATATTGATGGTTATCCGAACCAGCAAATCGAATCGGGAATTTTGTGTGGCGATTTCCTTGCTTTAGCAGTTAATTTAAATTGGTAATTCTGAATGTTCTAAGTGTTTCTGTTTTTCACTTCAGTGTGTAAAAACTCACATCGAAAATGCGAAAAGAATTTTTTCAGTGCAGGAGCAGCATCGGCGCCTGGTGTCGCGAATTTCAAGTTCACCGGTGGTGGTTGCTATTGTCGCATCTCACTCTGCGAATGTGCATTCTGCAATTCCCCCATTCTGCCCAGCAGCAGCAGTGGTGCTCCTCTCACTCGAAAGAGGGTTCAACGTACGCAATGGCGGAGAGTCGAAGAAGACGTCGACGACGACGACGACTACAGAGCCACTGCAGCCATCTTTGTGCGGACAACTGAGCAACTGAGCATTGCCGAGTGGATCCTACAAATGAAGGGAAAGAGAAAGAGAGAGGGAGAGACGGACTGGCTTTTGCCTTCTTTCTTTCTCTTGCGTTCAGATCGAGTACGAGAGAGAGAGAGAGAGGGAGAGCTCGGCTCGGCTGCTTTGACAGCTTCGGCGACTGCCTTCCTTCACTGCTTTACTCGTTTGCTGTTGGTATTGTCTGCAACTGCTACTTTGGCTGCTGCTTTCTGCTTCTGCTTCTGCTCTGCTACTGCTACAGCCCAACTCAACTGGGCCCGGCCGTTTGTCTTTGTCTGTGAGTGAGTGAGTGCGATTTGACGGTGACCACTGCCACTGCCGGTAGTTTACCTCCTTTATTAGTGAGCAGCCCTTTCAGACCGGAGGTGACCAGTGTCTGTCCAGCTTACAGCAGAATCCATCAACCACTGCCAGTGACTGGCATCAGCGGTTTCTCTCTTTGTCTCTCTCTACTCTATACACAAACATCGCCTGCCAATCAGTCCTTTTAAATTGTGCGTCTGCTGCTTATGATGCTGATGTGATGCTGCTGCTGCTAGCAGTGTGCTGAGTAGTGCATCTTCATTGCTCAATCATCAAAACAACCTCTCTCGTCTCAGCTGATTGGCCAGCCCAGTAAAAGATTGTTTACTTCTAAGGTCAACAATGGACAATCAGCGAGCAAAGGGAACGGCCAGCAATGGCAGGGCTGCGGCGGCATCGGCATCTCGAAGCACTCGATCATCAGGAAAGGCGAAGAAGATTCACAGCCTGGCGGAGATCAACAAGGCCCACCGGGCAAAAATTCAAAACGCCAGTCGAAGCGCCGCCGTCGCCAGCACTTCTTTAGCAGCTGTAAAGCGGGATGATAGTTCTCAGCCGGCAACCAACAACGGAGGTGGTGGTCAGATGGCAAAGCGAAAAGGTGACATCAACGGGGATCGTAACAAGCGACAACGTCAGCAGTATCAGCCGTTCCAGAGTACCACACAACCGTCCACCTCGTCTTCGTCATCAACAGCTAAAGCGCCTAAGGAGAACAGTACCACAACCACCGCCGCCGCCGCCACCACCACCACCACCAAGGAGAAGATTGAGCAGATGATCATCTACAATCGAGGAGACTTTCTGGCAATTCGCAATGAGTTTAATGAGTTCTTTCTCTGCCGTGCCCGGCAAAACATCTACAAGAATGGAAACCGCATCAAGATCAGCTGGTACAATGATGACATCAACCCGGGCGAATACATACCGGACTTTGATGATGACATTGACTTTGAGACCATTCTCACCAATGTTCGCATCAACCGCATTGACAGCAAGAGAATTGAGCTTCCAGAGGCGGAACACCAGCGAGTGCAGAACATTCTTCAGCGGGCAATAGGCGTGGAGCAGGTACGTTTGTTTACGTTTGTTTTTTCAAAGTGTCACTGCTTGTGCTAACAAGTTTGCATTTTGTTTTAGGGCATTCACGAGGCACCTGATCCAACTAAACTCCTCGGAGATGGCTTGGACATATCAATTCTAGGCCAAGAAGATGAACTGCTGAAGAACATGAAACCGAACGGAGTGAAAAGCAAAGGCAGCAAGAGGAGCAGCACTGCACAGACCAACGGTGTCAAAGCGCAAACCAATGGCATCAGCAAAAGTAGCACCAGTAATGGGTTGCCCGCGAAGAACAGGTCAACCTCGCCAGAGAATATAAAGAATGAGTGCTCAGATTCGGTTATGGACAACGGCAGTACTAGCTCTGCCGATAGTAATACGGCTAACAACAACAGCAGAAAGAACTCCCCAGCAAAAAGAGGCGACACATCAATTCTCCACTCGTCTACTCCTTTTCGAACCCGAACCAATCGCCGACAAACACAGGCCACTTCAACTGCTGAACCGCCTATGGACACCTCCACTACCAATGGTCACTCAACTTCCCAGCTAGACTTGACCTCATCCACAATTGAAAACCTGCCCCTGGACACCACCACCGCCAGCACCGGTGATCAGGATGATCAGTTGAAAGATCTGATGTTTGACTCAAAGACTGACCTGCCCTTCATCTCTCTGCACGCCAACAGCAAACTGCTCATTCGAGCCGTTCTCCTCAAAGACCACGATGAGCTGAGTCGTCAGCTGGAACCAACCACTACCACCGGAGGTAAGATCTTGTCGGTGGCCACTTCACGCTCAGTGTCCATCAAGCGAAACGCACTGCACTACTCACTGCTGAATGAGGACTTTGTCTCACTGACTCGACTGCTCAAAGTGAGCCCCGAAACGCTGGTGAAGGACGGCGACAACAGTGGTAACATCATTCAGTCTATGGAGCTCCTTCACAGCGAGCTGACACTGGATCAGGACAGCTGTCATCCACATTTTGACCGCCTCGACAGCAGCTACGCCAAGTTCGCCATCAAGAACTACGTGTCACTGGATTTCATTCAAAACGCTCTCGGCTACTTTCAAAATGGCCTCACCGATTTCACCGACCACTTGGTGGCTGCAGTCAAATCTGGCAATTTTCCAGTGGCGTCCTTTCTTGCCAAGTCGAACTCTGCCGAGTTTAACGCCTCCCACCTGATGTACTTTGAGCCCTGGGACGCTCGAAAGGTGTACGTTTTCACGCCCTCAGTGAACGACTGGAGCATTGCCCGGGCGAAGATTGGCCCACTTCACCTGGCTGCCATCAATCCGGATCCCTTCCTCTTCACCTCAATCGTCTCTGATTGCATGGACCAGCTGAACGTCGCAGACGTCGACGGCTGGACCTGTCTGCACTATGCAGCCGTCTGCTCCAGTAAGCCCTTTCTTACTCATCGCTTTTGTCACCTTTTCAGCTAACTTATTTGTCCCATTTTAGCCTTCTTCAACCTTCAGCACCTTCTCAGCTTCGGCGTCTCCACGATGGCCATCAACTCGAAGGGCGACACGCCCCTTCACCTCGCAGTCAGCTGCAATCGGCTGGAAAACGTGGCGCTCATTGTCAGCGAGGAGAAGCTCCAGTCGGCCTGCTCTTCCTGCCTCTCCCTGAAGGCGTACAACGCCCACGGGTGGACGCCGCTGCACGTCGCCTGCAAACGGGGCTTCCTCCGCATCGTCCGCTACTTCATCGAGAACAACGTCGAACTGGACACGGTCACCTCGAGCAGCTCCGGCGAGCTGACGCCGCTGATGATCGCCTGTCAGCACGGCCACCTGGCCATTGTGCGGCTGCTGATCGACCACGGCGCCAGTGTGAACACCATCGACAAGAAGAACCGCTGTCCGCTTACGTACGCGGTCATGAACGGCCACGCCCACGTGGCAGCGGCGTTGCTAAAGAGCGGCGCCAATCCCTCCGCAAAGGACATGTTCGGCAATAACCTCTTCCACTACGCGCTCGCCTACGGCTGGTTTTTCGCCTACGAGACGCTGCTCCAGCAGACCAACGGCAACCTCCGCGAGACGAACATGTTCGGCCTGACGCCCCTCTGTGTGGCCTTCATGAAGGGCCACATTGGCCTGGTCGAGGACGTCCTCGGCGGGGGCTGCTCAGCGTCAATGCGCCGGTGAACGACAGCGGCGTCACGCTGTGCATGCTCGCCTTCTCGCTGGCTCCCGGTGAGGGCCTGCTACGCAGCCTGAAGCTCTTTGTGGAGACGTTTCGCTGTGAGCTGGCCAAGACGGACTACAATGGCAACAGTACGGTAAGTGGGGGAGGGGAGGGGGATGGAAAGTACTTCTCTTTTGGTTATATCTTTTTTAATTCAATTTTGTCTTTTCCCCCTTTAGCTGCACTACTTTCTGCAGTGTGAGTCGAAGCACAAGTGCCAGTCACCGCCGGCCACTCGCAAGGCTCTCCAGGACGCTCTGGCAATCATTCAGAAGTGTGACCCCTACGCGGCGAACAACGCCGGAGTGTCACCGCTTGCCTACGCCGTCCAGAACGACTGCTTCCTCACCTTTCTGCACTACTTCAAGGCGGACCTGCCCAAGTGCTCGCGCATTATGGGCATCATCAACGGCAATGAACGCTTCTGGCGACTGGTCATCAACCACCTGCTGGAAATTGTGCCCTCCTCCTCCACCAAGGCCAACAGCAGCAAAAGCTCAGATCAGCAGGAGTCGCCGCTCACCTTTGGCCGCTTCCTGAGCAACCTCGCCGCCGACAACAAACAGGTGGGCGCGCTGCTGAGCAAGCTGGCGCTGAAGACGAACAAAAACGGCGAGCTGCCAGTGGAGTTCTTCATCAAGGCAGCGGGGTCGAATCAGGTGCTGAAGAACAGCAACAGCGCCCGCCTGTCACCACAAGCTGTCGAGAAGGAGGTGGCCCACTTTTTATGTTTTCTCTTGCGCCTCTACGACCGACCCTTCCTGCACGAGCACTCGCTGCTGCATCTGGCCGCCAAGTACAGCAGCGCCGTAGTGGTGCGCACACTGGTTCAGGAGCTGGTCCTCCTCGTGGAGACGCCGGTGGACCCGCACGGCAGCAGCCCGCTGGTGCTGGCCATCGTCCACCGAAACTACGAGGCGCGGTTGAGCTGCTCCGCCTGGACGCCGACCCCGCCGCCCGCTTTCTGCAGCACGGCGAGAACATCTCTGCCTTTCTCTACGAGTGAAGCACAACAGCGGCCTCACCGCCTCCTACGAGTTCACGGCGACGCACCTCCTCAGCAGGGTGAGAAAGTTCAACGAGAAGGACAAGGAGGGCAACAATGCGCTGCACCTGCTGGCCCGCCGGGTGGCCCTGCCCTACTCGACGGAGGTGGCCACCGTCCTGGTGGAGAAGATCAACGTCAACAGCGTGAACGCGAAGGGCGAGACGCCGCTGCACATTGCCCTGCGGGAGAACGCCATCAGCCCGGCGTTGATTGCCTTCTTCGGTCTGCTGCTGAAGAAGGAGGCCGATCTGTACAAGCTGGACGACTGCAGCCGCTCTCCGCTGAACTACCTGATGAAGCGCAGTGGCGCTGATCCACAGCTGCTGCGATTGCTGCAGCTGCTGGACACAAAGGACGTCGGCCTGCTGCGCCACCAAGACGTGAAGCAGGCCAGTCTGCTGTTCAACTGCGCCGAGAGTGGCAACGCCGTCTGCCTCGCCTACCTCAAGGCCTTCATGGACTGCAACAAGGTCGACATTCGCAAGTACACTCCGCTGGCTGCGGCAGTTATCAACGGCCATAAAGGTGTGTAGTGGGTGTTTGAATGACAGACCGGATGATTATTGATAATGTTCTTTTTTTGCAGACTGCGCGCAGATTCTTATCAGATCGGACTTTGAAATTCGAAACTGTGAATTTTCCACTGCACTTCGAGAATCGGACTTTCCCACTCTTGAGAAGAACAGAGTGAACTTGTTTTCCTCTATGATGATGTATGGCTGGAAAGGTAAACGATTTTCTTAAAAGTATTTTTGTCCATTTTTTTAATCACCGTTTACTCGTTTGTTTCGGCAGACCTGATGTTTGAAATTCTCGACAAAGCGAAAAGCAACAAAAGACTTTTGGAGTTTCTGCACTGCCTGCTCAAGAACAACTGCATTGAATTTGCCATTCCGGCTATCAAAATCGCCAAAGATACGCTTCTGCTGGAGCGACACACCTACAAAAGTCTGCTCAGTGATTTCAGCAAAAATACGACGCGTGACGTCAGTCTAGAGCTGCAGCTGGAGTTTTTACAGCAGTTTCCTGAGGAAATCGTCAACGACTCGTTTGTGGAACTGTTCATCAATGCACTGGAAAACTGGAACTACGCTCTCGCTAATGACATCATACGCAAGCGCACCATGAGCCATTCTCTACACAATGGGCAAGGACAGGAGGCCGGAAAACCTTATTTCAGTGGTCTTCATGAAGTGCTTATTGAGGAGCCACTGTTTGAGCAGATGAAAACGCTCATTCTCCTGTTTCTCGGCCTGGGCTATCAGCTCAACTCCTTGTGGAGATTTCCCATTGCGGAGGACATTCTCTTTGAGGACGGCATCCGCTACCGGTACTTTAAGAACTTCGCCAACCACCAGGTCATTCCCTACTCGGCGCTGATTGTGGCCGTCATGAGGGGCGACCACGAGGCGGTCCGGTGGCTGCTGAACCTGAAGAAGAAGGACGGCCAGTACGAGGTGGACGTCGACTACGACGACTCCTACCACCGGACGCCCATGATGCACGCCATCATGGGCAATGACCTGAAGATGATCAAGCTGCTGCTCAATCGAAACTACAATCACCAGGAGGACACCGACTGCTGGACGACCACCAACAGCAGTTGGCGGCCAAGTTTGAGAACGTCAACGGCGTGGATCTGCTAAGGCGTGACACTCACAAGTCGACCCTGTTTAGATATCTTATACTGCCATTCGAGTACTTTAACTACGCAAAAGCGCCCTTAATTTTCAAGTTTTTGTGGGATATGCTTGAAGAGCGACACAAAACTCTGAATTGGTGAATGATCTGTACAAAATTGCCCATGCGAAGCATGTTCGAAACATTTGCTGGCTGCTGGAGGAGATTGAGCCGATCAGATTGACGGCTAAGGAGCCGGAGCGTGACTTGGGACCACCTCCAGTGAAGCCGGTTCCCGACTTGCTGAAGGATCACGAGAATCAAATTGCTGAGTACATGAAATCGCCTAGAGTTATAAGAAGTGAAAAACGGTAAGTTTGTTGATATCAAACAGCAACTTTTAGTAAATCTAGTTCTTTTGGTTTGGGTTTTTTATAGGAACATTTTAGTATGTGACACGACGGGCATTGCCTACGACACGACGCTCACCAAGCTCGACAGTCAGCAAGATCAGTACATCTTTAACTTTTACAAGCTTCAAATTTTTACCGTACACACCAAGTTCGCCCTCATCACTCACTGGGGTCGCATCGGCACGAAGGGCAACGTCAGCAAGGTGTTCTACGACCAGATGCAGGAGGCGGTTGATGAGTTTAAGCGATTGTTCCAGCTGAAATCAGGTCAGGCGTGGAATGAGGTCTACGAGGAGGAGGGAATCAATGGCAAGCACATGCTTCAGAAGAACCGAAACTTGGAATTTACCAAAACTTGCAAGTACATGAGCTACGACACTGATGTGAAAAGTCCGGAGTTTGCCGCACAGAGTGAACTGTCCGATCCGCTGAAGGACCTCATCATTCGGTGGATCGAGGCCCAGGCGCAAAGCTGCACCTACACTAAATCGCCAGCCTACTGTACTTTGAATTCCAAAGTGCTTGAAAATTGTCAAGGTAATTTCTATTTTCTTTAGCAACACTTTTCTTATTTTTACTTACCAAAACTGTTTTTGTCCCTAACAGAGATTCTTCAAAAGATTTACCACCTACTCTTGAAAATTCAACTCTCAAAGAGTGCCCAGCAGAAGAAGTGTTCGCTGAAGCTCATGTACGAGATTATCAACCTGAGCGAGGAGTTCTACAGCGAGATGGTCATTTACGGCAATGACTTTGACCAGCAGCCGCCCATCACGACGATGGCCGATCTGCTGGAGAAGGCGCAGCACGTCCACCGACTGAAGGGACTGTTCTACGCGCGAGAGCTCGTTCACCTGGCCAGTCGGGTGGAGGAGCGCAACCCGGTGGACTACATGTACGAGGCCTTCCGCTTTGAGATGTACCGCCTGCGCATGGTCTCCACTACGCACGAGTCGCGAGACTACATGCTGCTGGAGCTGTACTTGAAGAACGCCTTCCGCTACCGATTTTCCTCAGTGCGTGCTTTCGAGTGCTGCCCAAGTTTCCCTTTGAGACGAACAAGCACTCTCACCTGCTGTGGTACACACTCGACGAGGCGTTCATCTTTCAGTCGCTGGTGAAGGGCCTTCAGCCGGAGCCGATTAGCTATCCGAATTCACATGTGATTTTACAGGTAGGTGATTGAAGTGAGTTAAGTTTGTAAACACTGAGTACATTTTCTCCTTTTTGAACAAAACAGGGAATCAAGCTGACGAACGAGCTGAAGTACACGGAGAATCACTGTGACAAAGTGCACTACTACCTTTTGTGCGAAGCCAAGCTGGAGCGTGTGTTGCACGTCAAAGAAGGCAGTTCCATTGACGACTGCTCTCTGGAGCAGTACGACTCGATCATCTCATATCCGCGCAATGCTTCCAATGATCACCTGCAGCATTACCTGTCCTGGAAAGGTAAGGATTACCTGATACTGACTGAATTATATTGTGACAATATAATTTACAATAACTTTTCTACTTTCTAGGCTATACTGTGCCCTATAGAAAAGACCACCACCCAGGTCCGACGGAGTTCATCGTGCTGAACCCGAATATGGTCACACCTCGTTATCTGATAGAACTTCGATCAGTACCGCCTTTCTAAGCAGAATATATCATTTACGATCTATTTTATTTTCTACTTCATATGCTTTTGCCTCAAGATTGTACAAACATGATTGCATGTTCATCGTGCAGAAATATGCATTTTTATTTTGTGATAAAAATTTCTTATTTATTGCTTATCTTTACATTTTCATTTACAAGTAAGAGGTCACATTACGTATTGGGTGGAAGCTTCGATTTGTGGTGTATAATAAAAATACAACTCCATAGTCTATCAGATGGCTGTTTATTGTTGTGAATTACATGCTCGGGTCAGAATATGAGGAAGTGTTCCAGTGTAAGAAGCAGAATAAAAAATTTGGTTAAGTGGTAACAATGTGTGTGAGGAGGGGTTATTGAAAGATGTGAAAAAGTTAAATCGAAATATCGAAAAAAGAGTTAGCGAAAAGCTTAGTGAAAGTTGAAGGCGACAGTTGGTATCACAGCATCGTGTTCTGGTAGTCCTAAGAGCAGTTCTGAGCAGCGACGAAGTAGCTTGGACGTTCTTGAGCAGCAGCACCTTCTTGCACAGGTAGTTGTAGTGGTCTCCTCCACAGTGGCGACACTCCACCTCGAGGTAACAGCTGCGAGCCATGTGGCCTCGTTTCAGACAGCGAAAGCACAGTTTCTTCCTCTTGAGCTCTGAAATGCGCTCAGAGTACTTCAGCGAACAGTGGTAGTTGGGATGCTCCGGTCGGTCGCAGAAGACGCAGACACTATCCGTAGCGGTCGTTTGGTTGTAGCGAAAGTAGTTGCGAATTTTGACATTCTCCTTGCGATCATTCTCCACGATGACCCGTTTGAGGAGGGCGTCGGCCAGTATGTCTAGGAAAGTCTTCATCCGCTCCGTATACTCAATCATCTCGGCGTCCATGTCAAAGCTCACCTCCACTTGAATCGGGTACGGAAGGAGGCACTTGAAGAGAATCAGCAGATCCTCGTTGATGTAGCCAGGCGTGAAACCCAGGTTCTCCGCCTGGTCGGCCAGCATGTCAAAGCATTCAAAGAGGAAGAGAAGCCGCTTTGTCTTCCACTCCTCGCGAACCGGCACCAGCTGGTCGATGCAGTGGTGAAAGTGTTCCTCAGTTTGGGGAATCTCCACCGTTCGTCGAGGAAAAGTTGGAACGGCCATTTTTTACTCTTGGCCGAGTTTCTATTTTGATAAAAAAACAGTTTAGAAAAGCTATTTAGAACACTTACTTGAAATACCTGCTTAGATTGAGCAATTGCAATTTGGTCAAACTTTTTTTGCTGTGGTCTTTTTTTCTGGGAATGGGAAGTCACTTTTTGAAGATCGAGGTGAAGGATTTCGAAGGAGTTGGAAGGAGACACTTTTGCTTTTAGAATGCTGTGAGTTCTCAATCGCAAGTCGCGCAGTTACGAGCTCTGTAGATGTGTGGTGAAAGCATCATCAGCAAATCGAACCGGGCAACTGTTGAACTGACCATGAGTAGGCAATTAATCAAAGATTGGCATGTGCATTTTTAGGGCAGACAGAAGGCTAGCAACTTTCTTGATAAGGTGATAAAGAGTTTTAAACTTGAGAAAAGAAAGCTTTTCTCTCCACGAAACTTCTCCTATCTCACTAAATCATCGCCCTCATCAAAAAGTTATTTGTCAATGTAATTGGTTTATTAAAATGGGCGCATCGCAATTGTATAATAAGAAAATAGATTTAAAGTCATCATCAATTCCATTTAAAAACATAACTAGTATCGACAGTGGTTGGGGAAAACGAATGAATGAATGAATGATGTGTTTGGTGTGTTGGTCTAAACACCCATCTATCATCACCTCTTTCACCAGTTTTCCCAGTCTTTGGTGTTGCCCGAAGAGTTGTACTGTTTGGTGGAGTTGCCTCCTCGCCCGTTGGAAAGTGATGCCGAGGTATTCGATCGAGGCATGTCTTCATTTTGGTAGCTACTGTTGCCAAAGTTGGCGTAGCTCTGCGAAGAGGGCATCGAGGACTCGTTTGGATCGTTGTACGAGGAGACCTTCTTGTTGAAGAACGTCGAAATGTCCTGCCAGCCTTTCCGACTAAAGTCGGCCACCTTTGAGCCGATGCCGGTCACCTGAGTTTGAATTTCATTCATGGTGTTTCCATCCTTGAGCTGTTGTGGATTAAAGCAAAGGGGTACCAACGGGTTAAAACGGATTTGGTCTAAACCCAACAGCTGCTACTACACTTCTACATACTTTCTCATTAACATTACTACTAATTTCGCTCACTTTTTGGCCAGCCACTGATCCAGCTTGAGAGAGAATACGAGTAGCATTGGAAGTAATGTTGGTGAAGGTGGATGAAAACGAAGACCAGGGGTTGTTCTCCGTTGGGGGCTCTCTGGCGTTGTAGCCAAACCCGGAGTAGTTGTTGGCGTTTCCACTAGAAACATAAATAAATGATTGATAAATTGTTTGCAATTCCCAGCAATTGTTGATCTACCTTTGATAGCTGTTGGATTCCCATTCGTTGCTGTCAAAATCAACTTTGCTCGAGTTGTTCCCACTTGATGAGGTATTTGAGCTTAATGAGCTGGCGATGATCTTCTTCGGAACGTACTTGGAAGCCGATGAAGTTTGCTCGGACCACACTTCGCCTCGAGCTTCGGAAGATAGCTGTAAGCAGAATGTACATTATGTTCAACTGAAATAAGCGCGCGGATCATTTGGCTTACTTTGTCGCGGTATAATGCAGCTGCACGAGTGTTGTACTTGTCAGAGAGTGAGTAGTTGGGATTCCAGTCGCTTTGAGATTCCAGAAATTCTCTCGCTTTACGATTTCCGCCGAGCTTCATCTTCTGCAGCTCGACGTCCTTCCACTTGTCCATCGTAACCGACCGAACGAAGCTGTGAGTGTGAATGCAGGTGTTTATTATTTGTTGATAATCAAAACACTTCGACGTACCTCAGATGAACGCCAAGACCTCTGTGCTTGCCCGAGCAGTCGAGACAAATCCAAATGCCGTAGGAGACTGAGGCCCATTGCGGGTTGAGAGCATTGCACTCAAAGCAGTACTAGTTTTAGGTAAAGGTAAACAAAGCGATTGGTGAGTACAAGCTGACTGCACTGACTGGCTGGCTCTCTTCATCATCCTCATTATCATCCACAACACTCACATTGTTTTCGTCTTTGGGTTTGAGGTCGCTGAGCACACGCCGAGTACGTGGACTGGCCATGATGTTGGGCCGGTGTGTTCAGGTGTCTCTTCTTCAGCTGCTGACAACGGAGAACGGGCTGCAGTGCTGGTGGGATGGTGGTGCACTCTTCAAGCGAACAAGCAAGAAAACCGCCACGTGTATGGTTCTGTCAGTTGCGGTGAGTACAGTTCAGCAGCGGTGACGGCAAGTGACGGAATGAATATGCATTTCACTGGCAGGTTCCTTCACTGACTTGGGAAATGCTCCAGTGCTGTACACTGCGTGTGTGTGCTCAATCAAGACGAGAGTTGAATTGGGTTGAGTTGCGGTGAGGTGGAGGAGTGAAGAGGAGGCTAGGAAGTGAACGGTGAGATAACTGGACTTGATGGACGGCTACGACGACGACGACAAAAACAGATGCGCCAAGAGGAGAGAGCGACTGCTTGCTTGAGTCGGGGAAAGAGCAGAGAGCTGGCGCTCACGGCGCATCGGCGGCCAACTGCTGCACTGAACACACAAGAGAGTGCCCAGAACAGAGCAGAGCTCGGAGGGAAAGAGAGAGGGAATGTGTTGCTCGAGACTCGAGCAAGTACACCACCACTGTGGTGAGAGGTACTCGCTCAAGTACTACCTCTCGGAGACTACCGCTGAACAGTACAGGTAGCAGGACGAAAGAAAGAAGGGTCCTCGACGGTCATTGAATGAGTCAACAGATCACCAGCACCGCCAGTAAAATGAGTGAAGAGCAAAACAAATTGGCCAGCAACGATCCTGAAGGACGGCGTCCACTGGTGTACCTGACCCGCATTGAGCAGTTCTCGGCGGCGCACCGTCTGCACAACTGCGGCTGGAATGAGGAGAAGAACCGGGCCGTCTTCGGCAAGTGCGACCACCTGCACGGCCACAACTACAAACTGGAGGTGACGGTGAAGGGACCGGTGGACGGCGATCAAACCGGCATGGTCATGAACATTGCACTGCTGAAGGAGCTGATCGGGCGGTCGGTGCTCTCGCTGCTCGACCACCGAAACATCGACGCCGATGTGCCCTACTTCGCCGAGCACATCAGCACCAGCGAGTGCCTGGCCGTCTTTATCTGGCAGCAGCTGGCCGCGGAGATGCCGCCCACTGTTCGGCTGCACCGCGTGAAGCTCCACGAGACGGAGAAGAATGTGGTCGAGTTTTGTGGGGAGTTTGTTTAGTGAGGAGGAGAAGAAATCAGCAGTAGAGATTAGGATGGTGATGATTTCTTGGGAAAACTTAGTCTGTGATAGGGTGGTGGCAGTAGTACTGATGATACTTTGTGCATTCCAACAGTAAAATGTGTGCCAAGTCTTACTCTCTATCGTTTGTGAATTCTCCCAGTGAGCATGCTTGTGTGTGTGTGTTGCCATGGACAACAACAAGAGAGTACCTGAAAATACCTGAAACAACAGCAGCGGAACAACTTGATAGCTGATTTATGAAAACATCTGCCCCAGAAAAAGAGATGAGCTCGACAAATGAGCCCGAACGCGTTCAAGTGCGTTGCATCCTTCTGGGCGGTTCTGCTGTTGGCAAGAGCACCTTCCTGAAGAAGTTGACCAACGCGACCTCAGCAAACAATACCACAGACGCCGACTACTCAATGACCAGTCGTGTTGAGGTGCACAGCAAGTCCTATGTTCCCGGCAATGGCAGTCGCCTTCAGGTGGAGGTGTGCTTCCTCGACACACCTGGACGGGCGCCCTACCAGGCCCTGGTAGAGGGCGTCTGCAAACGGGCCACCACCGCCGGAAAGTGCCTCATTGTCGCCCTCTTCGATGTGACCAATCGAGCCTCGATGACGCCGCTTGAAGGGCTGCTCACTTGGCTAAACAAACAGCAGCAGCAGTCGAACAGTGGAAAGACTTCGGCGGCGGCGGCCACCGCTGCCACGGAAGGCGTCCTCGTGGCCAACAAGATTGACCTTGTCGATAAGCGCATCGTGTCGCCCTCGGAAGGACAGCAGAAGGCGAAGATGTTCAAGCTGCGGTACTTTGAGTGCTCCGCGCTGAATGACATTGCCATGGCGGACTTTGATCAGCTGATTCTCGACATGGTCCAGACGATGCTTGCCCCGCCGGCGGATATTGCCGAAAGAAGCGGAGGAGGTGGTCAGAATGGCGGAGTTCCGGCACCAATGTCTGGGCTGAAATCCATCGACTAGCTAATTGGAAAGCTTTTGATGACCGTGGATTAGCACCGTGCCGCGATTGAGCCATCACTGAGGATGAGGATGCTGTGTTAGTTACTCAGTGCCACTGTATTTCCAAGGTGACAAGAGACAGCATTAACATTAGCATTAACATTACAGCAGCAGCAGCAATAAAAGCGCTTAATGGAGTTGATGGCATTAGCTCATTACTGGCAAGTGATCCAAAGCCATTGTCAGTGATGCGGCGCTGGAGGTAGACAGAGTTGTTGCCCATTCAGCGTCTGCACAGCTGTCTGTACGGCACACAAAGCAGAGAGAACAGGCGAGCAGCAAAGGAGCTGCCAGCTGACTGACTGGCCAGCCTGCTAGCTCGTATTGCCAGCAACACGTCATTACTGCTGCCGCGATTGGTTGCTCTTTCGGCGATTGGCTTCGCTTCCAGTGTGCACAGTGCGCTGTACAACCGCTGCCGTTCACCACCACCACCACCACCACCACCACCACCACCGACCATTATCATCGGCGGTGCCGCTTTTTATATCGGCAGTATCGGCAGTGACGTTCAAAACACTAACAGCACACCGAACTCTCTTCTTTCGGTGCATTCATCTACTAGGTAGCACTACTGCCGCCGCCGCCGCTGACACTGCTGCTGATTAGATTGCCTGACCACCAAAGCCGCGGGCAGCGAAGACGACGACGACGATGATGGTGGGCGACAAAGCAGCTGCCTATCAGATAAACAGCAGTCCCGAGGAGGCACTCAAGCTAAACATCGACGACATTGACCCGCGAAACCCGGACCATGATCCCGAACACGAGCCGAGCGCCGTCAAGGAGAAGGCGTCCACCAGTTCAAATAAACAACTGCTGAAGTACGTCTCCCTGGTCACGCTGACCTTCCAGAATGCCTCCCTGACGCTGTTCATGCGAGCCGCCCGAACGCAGAAGGAGCTTTTTATCTCCTCGACGGCGGTGATCATGTCGGAGACGCTGAAGCTGCTCACCTGTCTGATAATGGTCTACCGCGAGGAAGGCAAGTGCTTTTGTTGTTGTTGTTGTTGTCACTCACAGCTAAAATACGAACTACGTGCACACTCATAAACATCTCTCTTCTTTGCAGGCTACAACGTCAATCGGGCGTGGAAGGTCGTTCAGAAGACGGTGGTCAACGACCCGATGGACACGCTGAAGGTGGCAGTGCCGGCGATCGTCTACTACGTGCAGAACAACCTCATCTACCTGGCGGCCACCCACCTCGACGCGGCCACCACCCAGGTCACCTACCAGCTAAAGATCCTCACCACCGCCCTCTTCTCCGTCTTCCTCCTCAAGAAGAAGCTCATCGTCACGCAGTGGCTGGCGCTGGTGCTGCTCTTCGTCGGCGTCGCCGCCGTACAGCTGACGCAGACGAAGAAGAAGACCACGGCAAGTGCTGATGAGCACCCGCAGAACGTGCTGGTCGGCTTTCTCGCCATCCTCTCCGCCTGTGTCCTCTCCGGTTTCGCCGGCGTCTACTTCGAGAAGATCCTGAAGAACTCGGCGCACGTCTCATTGTGGATTCGGAACATCCAACTGGCGGCCATCGCCGTGCCCGTCGGCCTGGTCACCCTGGTGGCCAGCGACCATGAAACGATCACCGAGAAGGGCTTCTTCTTCGGCTACACACTGCTCACCTGGACTGTGATCATCCTGCAGGCACAGGGCGGCTTGCTGGTCGCTGTAGTGGTCAAGTATGCGGACAACATCCTCAAGGGCTTCGCCACCTCCATCAGCATCATAATCAGCTGCATCGTCTCCATCTACGTCTTTGACTTTGTCATTACCTTTCAATTCTTCATCGGTGCCTCGCTCGTCATTGCCTCCGTCTTTCTCTACAACAGACAGGCATCCGCTTCTCACAAAAAGTGATCATTTCAGGGCTTTAAAAAACGCTTACTACCTTTTGAAGCCTTGAAGCTCCCGCAGGCTCATTAATGCACGAGGCTGCTTTTCTCCCTTTATCCTTTCTTTCCCTTCTTTGCCATACACCATCAACGCTGTTGTTCGCACTGATCATTCATCTATCAGCTACCACCACACCACACAAAACACAGCACACACCAACTGTCCTCATCATTTATTTATTTACAGTCAAATAAACAATATAATATATAAATGCAACACAGAAACAAGCCGACTTGGGTGTGTGTGTGGGTGTGTTCAAGTGAAAGACAACAGAGAGAGAGAGAGAGAGAGAGGGAGAGAGTCTCAAATTGCTTTGGGACACTTGAAATGAATTGAGATTCTATCAAATTTTTTTCCTTTAAAATGCAAAATGCTCTCGCTACGGTTCGAGGGGGAAAGGGGGTGGATACCGTCCGCTCTCTGGAGTGACTGCGTCCGTTGTCGATGCAATATAAAAAGATCAGTGGTGTAGTAGTATCAAGGTGAAGGGGTAAATCAAAATAGGTTAGGACTAAAAGAGTTTGGGCGAGTCAACGAGGAACGGTCGTTTTGGTGTTGGTGGTGTTGGTTGGTTGGTGTTATATACACGTGAGTATATCATCGACGCCTACGCCTACATGTTACAGCACTTGGAAACGGTTGACTTTGATTCGGGTTTTGAGATGTTTACTTTGTCTTGCTTATCTTGTTGCATCTGACCAGCAGTTTGCTGTGAGTGAAAAGGGGAGAGAGAAAATGTTAGAATGATCGACCAAATGACATGGGCACAGCGTACCTTGTTTAGAATCGCCTCGGCGAGATCAAGGAACGCCCGATCAATGTTGATGTTCGCCTTGGCGCTGGTTTCCAGAAACCGAATACCGTGTTCGCGAGCAATGGTCTCGCCTCGATCTTTGCTGACCACTCGCTTGTCTTGCATATCACACTTGTTACCGAGAATCATCTTCTCGACGTCTTCGCTGGCATGCTAAAAGGTAACACCGGCAAACAAACAAACAAACAACAACAGAAGGATGAGTCGTACACACGTTTACACAGTTATCGATTGGCGCAAAGTCATTTACCTCGTCAATGTTGCGTAACCACTTGGCGATGTTGTCAAAACTTTTAGAATTTGTAATGTCATACACCAGCATGATGCCCATGGCTCCCCGGTAGTACGAAGTGGTGATCGTATGAAATCTCTCCTGGCCAGCCGTATCCCTAAAGTAGTAATGTGAAGCATTAGTTAAAGAAATTAAAGGTCACAGTCAGCACACGTACCATATTTGAAGCTTGATGCGCTTGCCTTTAAGGTCAATTGTCTTAATTTTAAAATCAATACCTAAGGTGGGGGAGATGGCCAAGAGGAAACTGAGTTGTTAAACATCGTCACAACACTGCGCACAGCACAGACCTATTGTAGAGATGAATGTCGTCTGAAATGCGTCATCGGAGAAACGAAAGAGGATGCAGGTCTTGCCGACACCCGAGTCGCCGATGAGCAGGAGCTTGAAGAGCAGATCATAGTTTTTCTTGGACATCTTTCAGCTTCAGCCGGTGGTCGCTTCAGTAGCTTCTCTTTCACAATCTCACACACAAACTGCACTGGAGAAGGAAAACGGAGACGCCTGAGACGTCGAAGAGGGAGAAAGTGAGTGAGGAAAAGAGAAAAGATTTGCCAAGAGGAGATGCAATTAGTCGCACAATGACTAGTGCTCGACGTACAGCGCTCAAGTGCGGCCGCCGCCAAAAGCGAACGCTTGGTCGGCGCGGGTGGTGCTGCTGCAGCGGTTGCTGCTGTTGCTGCTGGTGCTGGTGCAGGCGATCAAAGTTTGCGTTCCGATCAGAGCTAGCTGATAAGCAGTTTCTTCTTCTGCTTCTTCTGCTTCTTCGGAGAAGGGGTGGGGGCGCGAAGAGGCTAACGGTGGTGTCGGTTTCGGTGTCAACTGTGACTGACTGTGTGTATTGAATTTCGGTTGTTTGATCGCACAGTGCATCGAGCAGTGCAGTCAGCAGCTGCAGCTGCAGCAGCCAGTACCAAACCAAGCCAACGGACGGACAGACAGACGGACACAACCGCTGGCGGCCGAGTTTGCACAGTGTCGGTGACACTGATGCCGTCGTCGCCTTCTTGTTGATGTTGCCGACTGGTCAGCATTTTATTGAAGGGAGCTAAGTACCTGCCAACAACAAGCGATGGAAGGAAAGTCAGACGAGGTAAAGAGTTATGACCAAGGTATTTACTGTTTTGTTTTGAAGCTCAAGTTTTGTCAAAATCACTAACCGGCAACTTTTTGTTTCTGTCATTGATTAATTGCGCAGCAGACATTGATGCTAGTCTCTACTACAAGACGCTCTGCTCCTCCGGACTGGGCTTTATCAACAAACAACATGGACAGATTGAGCAGAAGCGAACTCACCTGGTGGAGAGCAAGCAGAAGCTCGTCTACAACAACTACGATTCCATCATCAAGTTTTCTAGCTTTTCCAAGGATTTGATACATGACGTAAGCTTAGCAAACTGTGCAAGTTGAGATTGGTTTTGCTTACAACTTTTTTTCCCGTTTAGTTTCAAAAGATTGAGACCTCGCTGGAGAGCCTGAAAAAGACGATTCCTACCTTCAAGACTAAATGTGAGGAGTTTTCTCAAGATGCTCGAAAGATATCAGTCCGGTGGAAGGACGTCTCCTCGATGCTGGCCAAGTATCCGCAGATGATCGAGTTCCTTGAGATTCCCCAGCTGCTGAACAACTGCATCAGAACGTTCTACTACGACGATGCGTTGAAGATTTGCAATTTCATCACCCGATTCTGCACTCGGTATCGCAGCATGGCACCCATTTTTGAAAACATGCTTGCGGAGATTGACAAGAGCAAGGACATTATGATTGCGCAGATACTGAAGGAGATGAACACCAATGTCCAGCTGCCGGTGTGCATGAAGCTGATTGACTACTTGCGCCAGACGGATCGTTTTACCGAAGAACAGTTGCGGGTAAACTTTCTCCTTGCTCGAGATGTCTGGTTTCAGGCAGCGATCAACAAGAATACTGCCGTCGTGAACTGTAAGCTGCGATTGAGAACATTTATTTTACTTTCAACTAAAACCTCCTTTTCCTTTTTTAGCTTTCACGTACATTTCAAGTATTACCGAGGTGTTTCGCATCAACATCTTCGACATTGTGACCCAGTACCGGGCCATCTTTCCCGACATTGACAGCATTGAGGGGCAGAAGAAGGGCCTGGCGATGGCGGGCAGGGCCGGCAATGAATACCACAACCACAAGATAATCAACAGTTGGCTGCTCTTTAAAATTGAGCACTACCTGAGGATGCTACGCACCAGCCTGGACGCCTCTCTTCAGCAGGCGTCCATTCTGCCGCTGGACACCGTCATCGACCACTGCTTCTACTTTGGCCTGTCGATGAGCAAGATTGGCGCCGACATTAGGCCGCAGTTGATACTGATCTTCAATCAGTTCATTGCCAGTCGATTTCAGCTGCGAGTGGAGGAGGCGAATCGAAAGTTTGAAAAATCTATCGGTGACATTTTTAAAACGGTAAAGAGGCAATCGAGTGCTCAACAGCAACAAGAAGGGGGAACCTTTGAGGCGACACTGGAGCAGTTTCCACTTGTCCTCGCCTACCACAACGACATTTGCGCTACCTTTAGTGAGATCAGGAATAATGTGCCTCTGTGCCTTTTTGCCTCCTTCACCGCCGTCTTGAATGCTTCATTTCAGCAAATAGTCAAGAACACTACCGACTACATCAGGTAATCATGCATTAGCTTTACCAGAAGTACTAGAATTTACTAAAATCTCCTTGTTTTTCAGAAACCACGAGTACAGCCTGAACACTGATGAGTTTCAGTATTACCTTCGCCTCTGCAGCGCCGTGCAGAACGCCCTCTTTCCGACGCTCAGTCGGCACTTTCAGCAGCTGTGTCCCATCTCGGCGATCAGCCAGCGGCTGGCCGTCACCACCTCGGAGCTGCTGCTGATGGCCAGCAGCAACAGCAGCAACAAGGTGGAGGGCACTGCGCCACGGTGCGGCTTTGAACTGGACATCAAGACTCCCATTGACGAGCTAGGTGCCGTCATCAAGGAGATTTCCAAGAGTAAAAGTCTTCAATAAAGTGCAATAAGGTGGTCGCAAGTGTGTGTGTTCGTTTGTTTGGTTTGTGTTGGTTGGTCGGTTGGTGACGTCAGCTCGGTGGGCGTGCTGGCTGGCGAGTTAGCCTGCTGTCACTTGTTAGCCTGCAGAAAGAGGAGAGCGAGAACTGGTAGCGGCAGTGCGCGGCGACGACTGCACTGGCACTGGGCGAGTGCAGTGCAGCCACCACCACCAAAACAGCCACAACAGCAGACAGATTGGACAGGCCAGACTGACAACACACAACACACACACAGCCACTGATTGCCCAGCTGATTGCTTATTACCCTCGCTGGGCCGTTACCGCCACCAGGTAAACATACAACACCACCTACATTTCAGCCACCATGTACACCAACTACTCGCTGGTGGACGTGCACCGGCTGTGCGTGCAGAAGTCAGGCAGCGTCCTCGACCAGCTGCCCGACATCAACGGCCCCCAGCTGGTCACCTCGCTGATCAGGCCGCTGGTGACGCTGGTCAGTCAGCAGCAGTCCTCCTCCGCCGGCGCCTCCATCAGCTCCGGTCCCCTGAAGGAGTGCTTGCAGGAGGACAAGGACGTCCTCTGGATCATGGAGGTAATTGGCTACGGGCTGAGCTTGCACTTCTACGAGAAGGACCAGATTGACGCCATTCGCGACTGTGTCAACCTCTACTACGAGTGGTTCCACGCGCTGTCGCCCTCGCAGGCGACCAACAAGTTCATTCCACTGCCCATCCAGCGCGACCCCAACCTCTACTGCCAGAAGATCATCGGCCACCTCTACAACATCTTCCGGCCGCGGCGGTACACCGCGGCGGACAACCTGAGCGACCTCAGCTCGAAGCAGGCCATCTTCTGCCACCGCATCCTCCGCCTCATCATCAACATCGCCTCCGACCGGGACAACCGCATGAACGCCGCCACCTGGGAGTGTCTGCTGGTTTTTCTGCTCGGCATCAACGAGGAGCTGCTCCGGTCGCAGAACCAGAGCGAGGACATTGGCACGCAGATTGCCGAGCGAGTCATCAGCACGCTCTTTGAGGTAAACAACAAAAGCATCTTATCACTCTCAAGTGTTGACACTTTTATAATCGTATCATTCTTTGTTTTGTTTTGGGTTGTGTAGGGCTGGCTACTCGCCTGTGCCTCATGCTTTCCCTCGCCATCCTACTGGAAGACCTTTCAGAGCATCTGCGCCAACCTTCGCCACCGTCCGGCGCTGATCATCCAGTGGAATCGGGTCAATGTCTGCCTGACCAATGCCCTCGTTGGCCTGCTGTACAGCGGCCACACCGAACTGCACAACCACTCTTCGTTGAGCCTGGGCAATCGACAGCACTTTGCCCAGTACAACGCCATTGTCCTCCGACTGAACGGTGACGCGCTGAAGCAGTGCTGGTACCGCTTCCTCCACATCATCGGCAATCCAATTGAACTGTGCTTCCCGGAGATTGTCTTCAAGGTGGACCTGCAGAGCCAGCCACTGGACCAGGCGACGCTGAACTTGCTGCCCTTCATCTTCCACAAAGCCATCAAAGGCCTCTGCTTCCTCGTGGACATCTTTCTTGGCATTCCCACCATTAACCTCGACGAGCTCGACTATGAAATTCCCAAGTTCCAGTACGGTGGCAACACGTTACAGACACAGCAGCAGCAGCAGTTGCAGCAACAACAACATTCCAGCACTGGCACGGTTACGCCGCCCGACAAGAGACGCTCCAACTTTGCCCTGTACAATAAACAACAGGAGAAGCAAAGTCAATCTTCTAAAACTTCTGGTAACCAGCCAAACTCCCACAGTAGTCCACGTCTTTCAGGACAGCAGCAGCAACAGCACCAACAGCACCTTCAACAACAACAACAGCAGCAGCAGCATCAACAGCAAATACAACAACAAAAACCCGACTACATTTTGCCCTATTTTGTGCTTCGCTCACTTCCGGGAAACATCTTTCGGCAGAATCAAGTCAAGTCCACCTCCGTTCTCGACATTTTCGGCAAATGGCTCTTCCAGGCATCGCTCATTTGCTCTTCAAACAGTGCCGTTCTCAGCGTCTTCCAGGACACCATCTCTGAGCATGATGTGGCTATTGACTCGCTGCGCAAGAGCTTTAGCAAGAGCGATAAGCTTTCTGAAGCACAGCTGACACCGCTGCCGCTGAAAAACTTTGAGGCCGGCCAGGCGGAGGCAATAGGGGCCTTGTGCAGGATATTCTGCTTCAAAAAGAGCGATGAAGACATTTCCTTCATCATTAGCAAACAGGGACATGCCCACTCACAGAAGATCAAGCACTACCTTACCAGTTACTATCTGGCCATGAAGTTTGGACTTTCATCTAGCAACGAGGTAAAGTGAAGTAAAGTCTTTTATTGATTCAGATTCTTACAATTTTTTTACTAACAGAACTTTCAAATTCAGCCGCTGAGCAGTATTCTCGTCAACTCAGTGTGGTTCTTTGAGGTCGACCTTCCCGGCTCCAAGATACTGGTGCCGCACTTTCTCAAGTCTATTGAGATCTTTCTCACTAAAAAGGACAAGTCAAAGTATGTGGTTGGTGGATTGAGTAGATTTTTTTCCCCGATTTAACTTTCCTCTTCTCTCTATTGCCCTACAGTGACGTTCTCATCCGGCGAGCTTGCATCAAAATCCTGACCTCTTTGCTGCCGTACCCGTTGCACTTTAAGGACCTGCCGATCAAGGACACGCTAAGTGAAACGCCCTCCAACACCTTCATGTCGCTCTTCCCTCGCCTCGTCCTCCTCCTCATTCACGGCCTGCACAATGAGCCCGATTCGGTGAACGTGCAGATGATTCTCGGGGCGCTACTCTTTATCATCGAGGACTCGGTCAAGTACGATGACCTTTTTCTGGGCGGCGATAGCTTCGGTGGCGAGTCTGGTGATGGCGTCGATCCGCTGATGTCCAGCCTTATGCAGTGCTTCAAAAATGATTATGAAGGAAGCGACAAACCGGACACAGTTCCCTGCAACGTCTTCCTCCTCATCATCTCCTTTGTGGCGGAGATTCTCTGCAAGTCCTCCAATTCACGCAACTCCACCGACTACAACGTCTCCCTCTCGGCGCTGGAGGTCCTCTCCGCCCTCGGCCGGACCCACTACCGCCGGCAGCTGCTGTGCGACGGCCGCTGTCTGCCCTGCATCAAGCAGATCTTCACCTTCATCGAAAATCAGTGCTACAAGCCGGCAATGTTCCACTCGAAAGACATGCACTCCACCATAGTGGCCGCCTACCAGTGCCTGTCGGTGTGGATTCACGAGCACTGTCACCTGCTGCGTGACCGCGAGTGCATAGTACTTCTCTTTGAGCTGATTGAGCTGGGCATCTCGGGGACCAAGTCGAAGACAACAGCAGCGGCCGGTGGGGCGGCGACCACCACCTTCAAGTCAGAGAAGCAGGCGAAGCCCACGTCGATGCGCGTCAAAGAGGCGGCTGAGTTTCTGCTCAGCACGCTGATGGGCCGCATCAATCTGGGCGGTGCGGCGGTTGCAGCAGTGCCACCTTTGACCCGTCCACCTCAGCCATTCTCTCGTGTGACCTGAGCGAGCCGAAGATCATCGAGAGCATGCTCAACCTGCGTCCGTCGCAGTTTCCCAGCAATCACTTTCGCTACTTCATCGCCGACAACTCGCTGCTCATCTCCATTCTCGAGCGGCCGCTGCTGAACGAGGAGACGCTGGTCATCATTCGCTCACCCTACGGCAAGTACTGCTGGCTGCTCAAGTACCAGCACCTCTCCGGCCGGCAGCAGTTGAACTGCTCGCAAAGCGGTGGCGATTCAACCTCGTACCGTAGTCTGCCCAAACTGGTGGATCAGCAGCCGAATCAAAAGGGAGCGCCCCTTGCAGCTACTTTCCAGAGTTCTTTGATAAGATTTGCACTTCGAAATTGTGAGACTTTGTTTTTTGCGGACTTTGTGGTTGTAACTCAATTTTTCCTTTTCCCCCCTCACAGCGACAACACCGTCCTGAAGCTCTCCGAGTACATCAGCGAGCAGGCGGAGATTAAGCAAGAGCACGACGTGATGCAGAACCTGATTGACAAGATTGAAAGCAATCTGAAGTTTGAAAAGTCCAAGCTGACGCTGAACACAAACAAGAACAAGGAGTTCAGCGAGCCGCCGCCGGCAAAATCCTTTGAAGCCTCTCGGTTGATTCTCTCGCAGTTCAAGGCTTTCAACTTTGACGTGGTAGACGACGGCCGGCAGACGTTGATGGCGCTGAATGAAAACTCGAAGGAGTTTATCGACTACCTGGAGAAGCTGGACATGATCTCTACGAAGAACAATGACATCGTTGTGGTGCTACACATTCCAAAGGGCTTCGCCGATGAGGCGGACATCTTTCAGGCCAACTTGAAGCAGTTTAGCCGAACGACAGCCAGCTCGCCCTTCAAGGAGTTTATGTGTTCACTGGGGAACGTCATTGACTGCAATACCAACACGGCAATGTAATGATGCAGTAGAATCTTAAGTGAATGTGCAAGTAACCAACCATTTCTGTTTTTTCCCAGAGCCAATCTCCTCTACTGGAACGACATATCCCACGAGCTGCTCTTTATCAACCCCACCAATGGCAACTCTAAGCAGCAACCATTGACACTAACTGACCTGGTCAGGGAGGACAATGAAAGCCTGCGAAGAGTGCTGCTGCAGGCGAACCAGAGTGACAACTGCGCCAACCACCGCACCAAGTCCTATCTGATGAACAATGTCGGCTGCGACATTAAGCTGATGGTGCTCTGGCTGGAGAGCATGGAGGACTTTGATCGTCTACCATTCCGTATGTGTGCTCTGTTGAGGGTTTTATGTTTTCAAACTAACGACTCTCTTCAACTTTTTTCAGATCAACTAGCATCGGAGAGCGAGTCGGCTCGAGAGCAGCTGTATTTTATCGTCATTAACCCACTTCGAAATGGACTTTTTAAGGTGGTGCCGCACTCTTTTGGCGGAAAGTAAGTGAAGTTTAGTGAAGTTTGGTTCTTGTCTCTAACTCACTGTTCAATCTTTTCCAACAGAAGCACCTCCATCTCGCCGACCATTGAGCGAATGCTGCTCAGCAAGCACCTGCTGGCCACCTACGTTCGCCTAACTGCCCTAAACCTCTTTCGACGACGTCGAATGAATACCGAGAGGTAACTGCGAGATTGACTAAACTTAAAAAACTTTACAATTTTCCCGTTTTCTTTTGCAGCTTCCAATTGCCTCACGTAAAGCGCCGAATCAAAATAGCGGAAATTACCAGCCGATTCAAGATGCCCTACTCCAACAAGCAGCTCATCAGTGACCTCTTTGCCACCAACAAGTTCAGCTTGTAAAGTGGAGAGCCGCTTACAGCTTGGTCTGGCATCTTCTCTCTTCACCATCTCTCGTCTGTGATACTGTCTGCCTCCTTCTCTTCCTCAATCAATCAACACTACCGTCTCCCTCTATTCCACCCTCCAACACTTCCTCACCACCTCTGTTTCACCAAACAAATTCTGCAGTGCAATATCACACTACTACCACCCCCACTTTGACAAACAATTATATCAAGTTACTTCTTTTTACACATTTGCGCAAATATAATAATAAAATGGCATCTTATGCGTGGAGCAATACAACTCGTGGGAGTGTGTGTGTTGCTGATCAGCAGGTAGTATAAGTTAGAAGAATAGGAAAAAGAATTGTTTAAAAGCTAAAAACTGGCTGCCTTCACGCCTTTCACCTGCCTACTTTTTGGCGGCACTCTTGGCGGCGGCGTTCTTCTCCTTGACCAGCGCCACCAGCTGCTTGTAGCGCTTGATGCAGTCAGCACGAGATCGGTTCGGTATGCAGTTGGCAATCAGGTTCCAGCGCTCAACGCCCAGCGAGGCGGGGATAGGTCTTCATCGCCTGCTCCAGTAGCTGCTGCTCCTCGTTAGTCCACGGGGTGTCGTTCACCTCGAGAATGGAAGCCGGTGCTGGGAAAGAAGAAATGGGTTAGTTTTGAGCTAATAGTATGCAGCAATTTCTAACACATACCGTCGTATCGCTCGCTCGGGTTCTCCTTCTGCTCCGTCACCTTGTTGGCGGGAATCTGCTTCGCCTGCTTGGCAGTGTTGTTCATTTGCGTCTCCAGCTGCTTGAAGGCGTTCTTGTTCGCCTCCTCCTTTAGTGTCTGAGAGTCGCCTGTAATAAAAGAAAACAAAAATTAGTAATGAATTAAAAAAGTCAAAACAAAATCAAGCCTAAACTTGCCCGAGTTCTGCAGCTCCTTGGCCTTCTCCAGCACTTCTCGGTGGTTTCGCGTCACCCCACTGTCGGACTTGTCGTTGACAAAGTTGGCAATCACCGTCCAGCGATTGGCAGTGCCCGCCGGAAAGAGCTTCACGCCCTTGATCAGCAGCTGCACGTCCGCGTAGGACCAGACCTTCTTCGTGTTGGCACTGTTGTTGCTGTTTGAAGAAGCGCCGCTTGAAGAAGCAGCATTGACCAGTTCAATGCGTTCACTGTGCAGCTTCTTGTTCATCTCACTGACGTGCGAGAGAAAGAGCGCCTTCTTCTCGGCGTCACTGCCCAACGCCTGCAGCGCCTTGCGAAAGTCAATCAGCTGCTCGAGGGAGAACATTCGACAGAGCTTGTCCAGCTCCTGCATGTACTCAATCCTCGCCGATGGGTCTTCGGTGAAGTAGTTGGCCGCCTTGAACAGGCCCTCCACCTGCTTGTTTTCCTGGCGGAGCTTCTTCTTCGCCGCCTCCTTCTGTCGGCGTTCCTCGTCCTTCCGTTGCTTCTCCTCCTCCTCGGCCTTTCGCTTCGCCTCCAGCTCCTTCTCCTCCTGTTCCCTTCGCAGCCGCTCCTCCTCGTCCTTCTTCGCCTTGATGTTCGCCTGCTTTGCCTGCTTCAGCTCCTGGCGGCGCTTCTTCTCCTCCTCCTTGAAGCGGGCCACCCGTGGATCACACTGGTAGGCGTTGTCCACTAGCTGACGAATTCGAGCCATCTCCTCCTTCTTTCGCTGCTGGCGAGCGGCCTTGTTCTGCTTGTCCAGGTATCGGCGCTCTTCTCGGTTTTCGCCCTTCTCCTTCTCCTCCTCGTCCAGGTACGAGTACTCTCGCCACGAGTCAAATTCGTACCAAAAGTTGTAAAACTCGTTCACCTCATCGAAGGTGGACTTTTCGTCGCCCAGCAGCGGAACGGGCTTCTTTGTAGACCAACTGTAGTGGAAAAAGGCTCAGTTTAGTTGTTTGTTTACCAGCTTAGTAAAACGCAAATACTCAAACTTACATTGAATTCTTTTCAAAAACAGAGGGAAATACTTCAAAGAAATGATTCTTATTGTAGGTGGTGGCATTGGGCACTGTGTCGTCGAAAATGTCATCCACACTGTCGTATGAGCGTCTTTTCAGTGGATCGCTGAGAATTTCGTAAGCTTTAGTTATGCAGGAAAAGTAGTCACAGTCTAGATCAACATTTTCACCACCATTTTGTCGCTTATCAGGATGGTGCCTCAGGACAATTTTTCGATCTGAAAAAAGGACAAGTTGTAGTTGTGGTCTTTTCAAGTAATATTTAATGACTTGAGCAGCCAAGTAAACACTTACATGCTTTCTTGATTTCACTTTCTGATGCATCAATGCGCCGTTTGCTTAATCCTAACACTCGATAGTGATCCTGATTTTTCCATTCTTTAGGATCCAATGACTTCAGATACTTGTCGCAAGCGTCATCATCGTCACCCGCCGGAGGAGGAGGACTCTGTTTGCCATTTCGTTTAGCGCCCTTCTCGACACCATTTTCCTTTCTAGTTGGGACGTCATTTTTCACCTCCTTTTTCTCTGGCTCATCTTTGGTTGAAAGCACGCCCAGCTTGCACAGAAGATTGCTCATCCATGTGTTGCGAGATTCGTACAGAATGAGCGAATTGTCTGAAGTGGGAAGTGATTTTGCGGCTTGTAAGCACACTGCTGGGGAAACTAGAATGAGATCACTACTTACCGCTTGAGGTCATGGTTGATGCTGTTGGAACTTGCTCTTGCACCTGTATTCTACTCAGTTCGATTGATAAATTAGTGTTCAACAGATAATGGCGAGAAGAGGAAAGAGATAAGCACTTGAAGCCATGCAGAAGAAGAAGAAGCAGCAGCAGCTAATGAGCCAGCTAACACAATGACAACACGTCGCGAACACCTGAGCGGCACATGGGATATCGTAAAGGGCCATCAGTAGAGCGGGTACAAAGTGCCGGTGCGCGTGCTGTGTGCGTGCTGTTTATACCGTTGCCCACGGCGAGGCACAATCTGAAGTGTGATCTCATCAAATCTCGCCTCTTTGCCGGCGGTGTCACTCTGTACAAAAAGCCGATGAATCACCAGTGACACCACCACCAGGACTGAAACACCGGCACAGTCTTACCACCTTCTTCTTCTCCGGCGCTCCAACACACTGAAAAGATGGGAAGCAAGGCAGCAGCAATCGGTGGTGGTGGAGGTTTGCTCAAACAGTTGACCGGCAAGAGCATTCGCTTTCACCTGGTCGCGGCTCTTGTGCTGCGCCTGGTCCTGATCGTCTTCTCCGAGCTCCAGGACCGCCTCCTCGAGGTGAAGTACACCGACATTGACTATGTCATCTTCACCGACGGCGCCTGGTACACGCTCAACGGCGGTTCGCCCTTTGACCGCGACACCTACCGCTACACGCCCTTCCTCGCCTGGCTGGTGACGCCCAACATCTGGGCCTTTCCGCAGTTCGGCAAGTTCCTCTTCGCCGCCTTTGACCTTCTCTCCGGGTGGCTGCTCTACCTGATCCTCCTGCCCGCCTCCTCGGTGCCGGCCGCCAGTCGGACGCTGGCCGCCATCGCCTGGCTCTACAATCCCCTGACGGTCATCATCAGCACGCGCGGCAGCGCCGAGCCGGTCATCTGCACGCTGGTCATTGCGGCGCTCTACCTGCTCCTCAAGAAGCAGTACCTGGCTGCCGGACTCGTCTACGGCTTTGTCATTCACTTCAAGATCTACCCAGTCATCTACGCGCTCTCCTTTTACCTAGGTAAGAGTTGATTTGTGGTTTGTTTTTTGGGCTAACAACGTTTTCCCCCTTTCCCCCAACACAGTCATTTCGAACAAGAAATCATGGGCCAGTCTCCTTCCAAACCGCCACCGAATCGTCTTCTTCCTCGCCACCTTCATCGGCCTGGTCGTGCCTACCCTGGCCGCCTACTTACTCTACGGAAAGATTTACCTGGACGAAGCGTGGCTCTATCACTTTCACCGCCAGGACTTTCAGCACAACTTTAGTCCCTACTTTTACTTTTACCACCTGGTCAGCGGGGACGGCAATCGCCGCCTTCTCTCCCTCCTCGCCTTTGCCCCTCAGCTGGCTCTCATCACCTACAGCGCCTTCTACTACCTGTTCAAGAACAAGCAAAAGAAGGACCTCTTCATGTCGCTCTTCTTCCAGACGGTCGTCTTCGTCACCCTCAACAAGGTCATCACGGCGCAGTACTTTGAGTGGTACATGTGCCTCTTTCCGCTCATTCTGCCCTTCTTTCACACCCTAACTCTCCGTTCGTGGATCGCCATCTTTGCCTTCTGGTCAGTGGCCATTCTCCAGTGGCTGCTGCCGGCGTACCTGCTCGAGTTCCGCAAGTGGAACTGCCTTCACTGGGTCGGCGGCGCCAGCATTGCCTTTGTGCTGATTCACCTGGCTTTATTGGCGTATTTGCACGTCCAGTTCAACCAGAAGGTAAAGAAATGATTCCACAAGCCCAGGCCATCACCAGAGCGCGCCCAGCTCTGAGGTCCAGTAGTTGTCCTTGCTCTTCACAGCATTAATCACATCTTGGTGGATCTCTTCAATAGAACGACTGTTTGCGTCAATCACCTGCAAAAACACATTTGTAAATAAACGGAAAACCCCAACATTAAATACATTACTTACATTCCAACTGTCCTCCTTCAACTTGTGGTAGATTTCTCGCACCGAGTTCTGGAAGGCGCTAGTCTCGTAGACCTCACTGCCAAAGTCGCCCCGGTTTTGGAGCATTTTCACGTCACTGGAGAGGAAGATGACGCAGTCAGGCTTGAGCAGGCCCTTCTCCGGCGCTCGCGCCCACTCAAAGTCGGCGCCCGCCTTTGAGGCGGTGTAGGCGACGCCCGAGTAGGAGTACCGGTCGACGACGATCGTCTCGCCCGACTTGATGGCCGCCTTCATCTCCTCGTACTTCTCCCACCGGTTGGCGCTGAACAGCAGGTGAATGGAGTGGTCGTGCATCTTCAGCTCGCCCTTCAGGTACTGGTCAATGAGGCCGCCGATCGGTGTGCTCCGGTCGGGGAAGCAGATGAAGCGAGTCTTCCGCCCCTGGTCCCGCAGCCACTCCACCAGCCGTTTCGCCTGGGTCGTCTTGCCCACTCGATCATTGCCCTCGAGACGATCAGCATGCCGCGCTTCAGTGCCATGGCTTATTCTAGATTTTTTTCGTATGAGGGTGTGTCAGCGTGTCGCATCAAATATTGATAATTGGGAAATAACGGATTGCACTTGCATTACACAATGTCTCATGTGTGATTTGTTTTCACTGGAAAAAATTTGGCGGCAGCAAAACAAAACATAAAAAATAATTTTGACATGTTCGTATACGCTGTACAGCTTCACTTTCGAAAGCGAGCGCTTCTGTTCTGTTTTGCAAGTTCGAAATGGAAGCTGAAGCCCTTTATACAGGCCGCGTGCACTGTAACTTTCCTTGTTCTCAACTCATTTACATACTCTTTTTTACATACAGTTCCGTTCAGGATGAAAAGTGCCGGCTCAGTGCAAAGCGTAGCCAGCGTGGGCATCGGCGACCAGGCATCGGCGGCGGGCGGCGGCGGCAAGCCCAAGGAGGTTCCACCACGGCCGATGCCCGAAGGCGTGATCTCCTCAAATGAGCCCGTCTACGATTGCATAGTCTACCTCATCTTTTGCCCTGCACACGAGGTAAGTCCAAACTTTGCTTCTGAGTTTACCTTTTACTACTAATGACCTCCTTTTTCTCATCAAACCAAACAGAACATCGCCGTGACCAGCCGCAGCAAGTCAAAGTGCATCTGGCTGCCCTTCGTCGCCCTGCCCGACGGCGAGACCTGGATCAAGGCGTCCCACGACGGCGTCGACGTCCTCATCGGCCGCAACGACCCGGAGATGGACGCCGAGGAGGCGGAACGGCAGGCGCCCATCTACCGCATGAACTACCTGCACGTGATGCGCCTGCAGCTGCCCTCGCGGCGGACCGTCCTCCGCCTCAGTCAGTTCATCTACCTGGAGGCGAATCCCTTCTTCCAGTGCTGCCGCGACACGGACCGCGTCAGCTGGCTGCCGGTGCCGACGTCCAGCAGGCCTCTGCCAGCCACCGGTCGCTGCCCAGGCCGCTCTGGGGCCCCGAGGTGCGCATCCTCACCACGATGGTCACCTCGACGCAGCGGCAGGTGGTGAACGAGTTCACGCTCAGCAACGCCCTCTACTACCTGAACCTGGGCGGCAGCAGGCAGCAGGAGGTGCTGCAGGCGGCGAAGCTGATGGAGAACCACGTGCTGGAGATCTACAGCGACTACATTGAACACTGCTACCCGGCCTTCTACATGGCGCTCGAGTCCTTTCGCCTCTACCTGCTGCGGTTTAGTGGTGGCCAAAGTGGCGTCGCTTCCTTTGAGGAGAAGGCGCTGGAGCGGCTCTTCAACGCCTTTCGCCTGACCGAGAGAGCCGCTCCTTTCTCGACTTTCACGAGCTCCTCATCGGCCTGGCCGCCTTCGACCCGGGCTGTCCCAATAACCTTGAACTCAGACAGCGGTTTATCTTCAAGTAAGTTTCTGAAACATTCAGAGGCATTTTTACTAAGTTTTGTTACCCTCACTCCACAAAACAGATACTACGACACTGAAAAGAAGGGCCGTCTAGATCTGAACAACGTGGCGCTGCTGCTCGCTGACGCCAACCCCTCGTGGCCGCCAGCAAAGGTCCAAAACGAGGCTCGCCTGGCCATGGCCAACCGAACGACGCTCTCCTTTGAGGACTTTGTTGGCAGCTTTCGGGAACGGCTGACCAGCGGTGCCAGTCCATTCAGTGAGCGACTGTGTCGGGCGCCGAAGAGCATCCTCCAGCAGATATCCAGCCTGCTGGCGAGCAAGAAAAAGGAACGCCTCAAGTCGAAGCAGGCTGCCAGGGCGTGATGAAGGCAAAGCGGGCAACGAAAGGCACCTGCTGGAGCTGTCGTGCGCAGCAGTACGAGTACGGCAACCACTGCGTCACCATTGACACGGTGGGGCGGTCGGTGGAGCCTCGGTTCTGCCGGTGGCCCCTCCACCTGCCACTCCCTTCAGCGTCAGTCGGTCGCGCTACTCGCTCGAGTACGTCTTCTCCATCGCCTCAGTGCCCAACATCTTCATCGACCTGATACGGGGCTTTTACGCCAGGCAGAAGGCGGCGGCTGCAGCTGCCACACAACAACAGCCCAACGGGCAGCAACAGCCACCCCCTCCTGGGCTGATGACCGTGCCGCAGGAGTGGTACATCTTCTACAAGTACCTGCGTGTCCTCTGCAACGACCTCTCTGCGATGCTCTCCACCGAAAAGAAGCTCATCAAGCTGAACGGCCCGGCGGTGGTGGTGGGCGACCTGGCCGGCAGCCTGCCCGACCTGCTGCGCCTGGAGGCGCTCTTCTGGCAGAGCTTCCCCGTCACCTCTGAGAGTCTACTCTTCCTGGGCAACTACTCGGGCAGCGCCGGCTTCGGCATCGAGTGCCTCATCTACCTCTTCTCGCTGAAGCTCTGCCTGCCCAACAAGGTGGTCCTGCTGAGGGGGGCGGCCGAACTCTGCCTGAGCACCTCCACCGCACTCGTGCAGGAGTGCACGCGGAAGTTTGGCGCCGAGAACGGCCAGCTGGTGGCCGGCGTCTTCATGGAGATCTTTGCGAAGCTGCCCGTCGCCGTGCTGATTGACGAGAACATTCTCTGCACGCACTCGGGCATTCCGGCGGCGCCGCGGCTGGAGCCGGCGCTGCTGAAGCTGCCCGCCGAAATGACCAATCTGCTGCATGACAGTCCACTCGCCTATGGCATTGTCACGCGGTACCCGAAGGGTGACGGGCAGGCGACGCCAGGGAGAGGAGGAGGAGGAGGAGGGAAAGGGGGATCAAGGTCACCGTCCAGCCCAAAGAGCATCAGAAGTGGCAAGAGCGTCAAAAGCAAGAGCAAGCTCGGCGGCCTCTGTCAGAAGCTGTTCGGCGGCAAGGTGGGCGACACGCGCTTTCACCAGGACTTCAAGTCGATCTCCAAGAAAAAGTCGCCCAAGTCGATGAAATCCAAGCTGTTGCCGTCGATGAGGAAGAAGAGCTTACGGCTGGGCAAGTCTCCTAAATCGGCCAAGAGCGTAAAGACCATCGGACTAGTAAAGGTAAAGCTTAATAAAACGAGTAGAGCGCCGTCTTTCCATCGACAGAAGAGCAAGAAGAGCGTTAGGCAGCAAAAGAGTGGCTCTGCGCGAAAGAGCAAACGAAAACAGAATTCAGCTTCTCGCGGTCGATGGAAAGTCGGCGCTCTAAAGAAGAAGAAGACGGTAGGTAGAGCTGCAGAGAGTGGTTTATTCTAAACTGGTTTTCCCTTCTTTTCTTTTCCTTTGCAGTCACCAAAGTCCATCAAGTCCCGAAAATCGCTCAAAACACTGAAATCCCAGATCTGCAAGTCTCTTGGCGGAGTCAAGTCGAAGACCAAGTCCTCACGGTCTTCAAGTCCGACTCCCATCTCAAAGCAGTTCAAGTCGGCTGGCTCGGTGCGCTCCAACAAGAGCATAAAGTCGCAGGCCAAGTCAGTCATGGGAACAAAGAGCAGCAAAGTGGTCAGCAGTAAGAGGAAAAGCAAGAGCCCTCCTCGGCGATGCAGTTCACGTTGTCCAAGGCGGGCATCTCCAAGCGGAAGATGCTCTTTCTCAAGTCTTGCAAGATGTCTCGAAAGTCAGCGTCGATGCTAAAAAGGAAAAGTCGGGAAAGTCGCCCACTGCTGCTGGTGGTGGTGGTGGCAGCAAGTCAGCAGTCAACAAGAACCCTCCTCCTCCTCCTCCCCCTCACCAGCCAGTGTCGATGACGAGAGGGCGCGAAACTTACGATCAAAACGAATTTCTCGACTTTATGAAGGTGAACGACCTCTCCTACCTGATCCGCTCTGCCTCCGTCTGCAAGATGGGCTTCAAGCTCAAGTTCAGCCGCCAGTGCCTGACCGTCTTCTCCTGCTCCAACTTCTATCGCGACAACGACGGGGCGGTGGCGCTGATCGACAGCACCTCCCTCTCCATACGCTTCATTCGCTACAAGAGCACAACAGAAGCAGCAGCAGCACCGACCAATCAATCAGCCATTCCGTCGTCTGCCAGATGAGTCAACAATTTATTCCATTAAACCTAGACATTGTCACTGCTGGGGGGGGGGCTGTGGGCTGTCAAACGTCCTCAAGCGTAGAAGATGTTGCTCGCCTCTTCAACTGCCAGCCAGCTCTGCAGCTCCAGCTCGCTCAGGTGCACACGATAGAGGCCGTCCCGGTTCACTGCCTCACAGTAGACGTGACCGTCAAAAAGGTAACGCGGATTGCCGCAACCGCCCTCCACCTGGAGAAGGAACTCCGCACAGTAGTCCACGTCAATGGTCGGTCCCAGGGGGCGGTGGTGGAAGGGACAGAGGGCGGGCAGCCGGACCAGGTCGCAGTCGCCGCGCACCGTCAGTCGGGGACACTGAAAGCGGGCCAGCGTGTCGGGCCGGGGCGGCACGGCGTCCACCTCCGTCTGCGGGTACATGTGCGACTTGAAGGGCGTCGGCAGGGTGGGCGTGGCAATGCTGAAGGCACTGCTGAAAGAAGAAGCTCGTGGGTGGGCACGGAAGAGCGCCTTTCGCTTGTCAGGATGCTCACTGAGGATGTCCTGTCGATTGGTGGTGATCACAATCACCCGAAGAGAGTCCACGCCGCAGACCGGGCACAGTCGTCCGCTGGGTTCACTTCTTCGTCGGGCGAGGTAGCACGGACAGAAGACGTGCGGGCAGTTCTCCAGCAGACAGCACTTGTTGGAGGCAGTGCTGCCAAAGATGGGCAAGAGACACAGGGGACACTGGTGGTGGTGGTCGGTGCTGCTGAGGAAGTCTGAGGTGGCCGCCATTGCTTAGCTCATTGAAAGAGAAGATTTGCAATGTGTGGACTTGTGGTGACTGTACAGTGAAGGCTAAAGTTCTACCTTTCAAAAGCAAAAATGGAACTCCCAACTTTTTCATTAGCATTAGTGTCATTACACTGTGCACAGTCATTCTTCAAATATCCTTGTGACACTCACTCTCCCTCTCCACCTCTCACACCATGGTTGACAAAAGCAAAAAGAAGAGCTCCAAAGACCGCCCGACGTCCTCGAAGCGATCGGAGACGCTCTTCGACCAGCTAATCAATGACACCTACCGCATCGGCCGGCAGATCGGCGCCGGCTCCTTCGGGCAGATCCGCATCGGCACCAACATCACCACCAACCAGACAGTGGCCATCAAGCTGGAGAAGATGGGCCACAATGCGCAGCTGCAGAATGAGCACTACGCCTACGGGCTGCTGACGGGGAAGAAGGGCTTTCCGGTGATGTACTACTTCGGCCGGTACCTCGACTACCAGGTGCTGGTCATTGAGATGCTCGGCAGAGACCTGGAGTCGGTCTTTGAGAAGTGCAACCGTCGATTCACTCTCAAGTCGATGCTCTTTGTCACCATTCAGCTGCTGAAACGTTTTGAGGACATTCACCAGGTGGGCCTCCTCTACCGGTAAGCAAGTTTAAATCTGTTGAAAAAAATCATCGATTGACTTTTATTTTTCACCCCACCACCAGAGATGTGAAGCCGGAGAACTTTATGCTTGGGGCGAATACCAACAAAATCTACGTCATCGACTTTGGCCTGTGCAAGTCGTACAAGGAGGCGAGTGGGCGCCACATCGCTCCCGGCCCCACGCAGGAGCTGATCGGCACCTCGCGCTACATGAGCGTCAGCGCCCACCTGGGCAATGAACAGGCGCGCAAGGACGACCTCGAGTCGCTGGGCTACGTCTTTGCCTACTTCCTCCGCGGCAAGCTGCCCTGGTCGGGGCTGAAGGCGCGCAATCCCAAGGAGCACAACTTGGTAAAGCACAAAATGTTCTTTTGTTTTCAAATGGTTGAAGATTTTAATTTTTAACTTTCCTTTTCTGTGCCGTTTAGATGATCTGCAACCTGAAGCAAAGCACGACGGAGGAGAAGCTGATGGAGGGCTACCCCAGCGAGTACACCTCCTACCTGAAGTACGTGCGTGCGATGGAGTTCGAGACGGCGCCCAACTACGTGAAGCTGCGAAACATGTTCAAGAAGCTCTTTCACACGAACAAGTACTCGGACGATGGCGTCTTTGACTGGAATCCCAAATAGTAGAAGTAGAACCTTCTTTCTCTCGCCGCTGTTGTACCACCGGAGACGCTTACACTGCATTTGCCAGTTTTGTACAATAAACTTCACGCACACACACACACACACACAATTTCAAAGTCTCTCAAATGCGTTGCTTTGTGCTTCTTCTCTCTGTGAATAAAAGTGAACATAAATGAAAAGGTGATGCTGCTCTAAAATTCAGTTGTAAGACACCCTCTTCAGCTGATCATCCGTCCAGCAAGCGTAGCTCGCCAATGTCATTGATGACGGTGATGTTGGCGTGTCGCGGCCGCAGCTGATTGTGCTGCTTGATCTTCAGCACGCGGTAGCCGGCCCGGGCCGCCTTGCGGCACTCCGTGTCGCTGAAGGCGACCAGGAGAATGTCGGCAGGGGCGACGCCCAGTTTGGCCGCCAGCAGCACGTAGGTCTCCTTGTGGCGCGACTGAATGGGCAGGTCGTAGTAGTGGAAGAGCGGCGAGAGGTCGCCCTGGTCGGTCTTCGAGAGCAGCCGCGTCTCGCCGTACAGTTTGTGCAGCACCGAGGAGAGAATCAGTTGGGGGACGGCCTGCCGCTTGATCAGATTGAAGGTGGCCACGTAGGGCCCGGGGATGGACACTTTGAACTTGTTCTCGATGATGCCCTCGAGGATGATCCAGTGGAGGAGCTTCTGCAGCGCCGTCGCCCGGTGCCCCAGGTTGATGTTGTTGTCCTCGGTGGTGCACTTCCAGGAGACGTAAAGGAGGATGGAGTCCTGGATGGCCTGCGTCGTCTCCGGCGGGCTGAACACCTCGGGCGTCTGGTCGTTCCGGCCCTTGTCCTCCATGGAGGTGTCGCGCAGCTCTTCAATCAGCTCCACCATCTCCGCGTCTTCCCAGTAGCGGCGTATGAACTCCTGCAGGTGGGCGCGAGAGTAGCGAAGCATCTCCACCAGGAGGTTGTGCTTCGACTTGATCACGTCGAGGAAGCGGTACATGACCAGCTTGGGTTTGGCGAATGACTTCACGCCTCGAGGCACGACGAATGGCTGTGGCTGCTGTTGTTGCTGCTGCTGCTTCGATGGTTGTGATCTGCCGCTACTGCCGCCACGACTCGAGGACTTGAAGGTGCTTGATTTGCGGGACATAACAGTAAGTACACTGCACTGACGTGGTTTGAGTTGAACTGAACAGAGTGACAGAGGACTCAGCTGTTTATGACGTGTTCAAGTTGTTTTCTAAATGGTAAATAGAACAATGGGTTTTCAACAACAGCACAAAAAGTAAAATTCTCTTATACTGCTACTCACCGGTTTTACTTACTTCAGCTTTGTAAGAAGTTTCCACAAAATGAATGGCAAAGGCGGCAAAAATCAGCAACAGGGGAACTGGGCTGGGACCAAACAGGCCGATCCCTTCACTAGCAGCGAACTGGCGAGCACCTCGCCAAGCGCCAAGGTGAGCGAGCGGATGAAGATGACCAAGGAGGAGATGCTCCAGGCGTTTGCCGGCAAGGACCAGGTGAATAAGCTTCGCAAACCACTGAACTGCCCCATGGAGAAGGACAAACCGTGCGCCTGTCTACTGCAGAACATTTCATCGCGAGACTGTCCCTATGGAAAGCAGCGGAAGCAGACGCCCACCAAGCAGACCACACCACAGGGTAAAACAGTAAGTCAGTTCAAAAGTTTGAAAAGAAATCCTAAACAGTATGTTCTTTGATACTCAGAATCGCCCAAAAAGCTTCCCAACAAAGGGAAGGAGCAGTCCTGGCGAGAAGCAAGAGGGCCGAGTCTGGAACACCACCACTGGAAAAACTCCCACTACCACTGGGGATGATCAACAACGGCAGCAGATACTGAAGATGCTGGAAGCGTTGCGCCAAACCGGCGTTGCCAACTGCCACAAACAAATGCCCATTGGAGGGAAAGAAAAGAAGGTGAAGACGAGGCCAGGTGAGGAAGAGAAGAACAAGAAGAAGGACCAGCAGTGGGGTGACCAGTGGAAGGCAGGCAAGGGACAGTAAGATCAAAGATGATGAGCTGCTTTTCATCCTTTCCGACAATAAAAAAAAGAAAGTTGGCGGTTTGTAAGCAAAATGGTCATTGCACGTGCAGCCAGATGACGCTCTGCTCTCAGGTTGGCGCTGGCTTTGCAGAGCAGCTGACTGATGTACGCGATCTAATGAATCAAAACACAACACAGACACGGCTTCTGGCAGCTATCAAAACACCGATGTCATCAGCCGCCACCGCCGCCGCCGCCGTTGATGCGTCTCTGTCCACTCTTTCTCTCACTCAATCTCTGTCTCTGTCTGTCGCTCTTCTCATGTGATGATAGTCTTTGTTACCCAATGTTTGTCAATTGGAGTACTCGCTACCTTACCACTCGTGCAATACTACAACTGTCGGCGGACTGCAATTGATTGTCGGTGAAGTTGTTACCTTTGGTACGACGACGACGACGATGAGGAGGAGGAGGAGGACGATAAGGAAAAAGTACTGCTGTGCTGCCGCTCGATACCGTGGTGATCATTGTGCGCGGCGCGGTGGTGGCCTGGTTGCTTTCACTCCAAAACAACACCACCACCATCAACAACAGAACGAAAGCCATCAGCTGCCCATCTACTAAAGGCGACAGAAGCAACAGCATCAGCAGACGCAATGGCCCATTTGCAGCACTGATCAAGGCTCCAGTGCGCGGACACTTTACTTTAGTCAGCTGCAGCTGCGGAACAGCAACACCATCATCATCAGCAGCATTGCCGTTTATCCGCCTGCCTGCTTCAAAACCTTTCCACCCCTATCGCAATAAACCCGGTATCGAAGCACTTCATCTTCGATCTCACTCTTTTACTCTCTGTCATCTCCTTGGCCGTCGTCGCGCTTGTTGATCATCATCATCACCACCGTACAACTAACATTGTTAGTATTCCATTTCGTACGCTGTACATTTTTGAAGGTAATCAATCAGCATCAGCTGTAGTGCTTTCTGCACCTTTGAGCCCGTTGGCTCTCCTCTCTCTCTCTGCTTAAGCCTCATTTATTTAAATCTCCCTCTAATCGCGCGTAAGATTGCTCAACTTTAAGTTTCTTTGTATTTTTTTGCAGTCATATTGGCGCCTTTGCTGCGGCTACCCAACCAAAGTAGTAGGCGATGCATACAGCTGTGAACCGCTGAAAATGACAGCGATTCTGAATCAACCACTGTCTTCTCCCTTTGCCTTTTGACTGTTGTTTGTCTTCTCTGTTGACAACCAGCACATCATTTCTTTGAAAACACTATTACTCCAAAACTATTTATTGCCACTTTCAGTCTCTTCCTCTTCTTTTCTTGCATTCAATCACATCCGCCAAAATAATATCGCCAAACGCACCAGTCTACCTCCCCTATTTTAATCGCCGCCATTTCTATTTCTCACGATTACATTCCGTTCCCCGTTTTGATTACGAATCATCTTCTTCACCATAGTCTTGCTTCACACTAACTAAAGAAACTCGGTGCAATATCGTCTACAGTCATATTTGTTTTCACACTGCACATCATCACCCATCCACACATCACTACCATCACGCTGTGATATGGACAACGAACACAGAAACGCCCATTATTTGTCTCTGCCGCAGAGGCTGGCCTTCTCCGTAGGTCATGTTTTAACGATCTATGCGCCGGATTCTGGTACGTTTTAGTTAAAAAAGGAGATAAAGGAACAAAAGGACAACAGTACTCATCACTCTTATTCCCCCTTTTTATTGTAGGTTCACCTACCTGTTGATTTTTATGAAGCTGGTCAATGGCTTCGAAAGCAGCACCGCCGGCACGTTGATGCTGGTGGGTCAGGTGGCCGACGGCATTGCCACGCCTTTCATCGGCATCGAGTGCGACCGGAGCTTTGACTGGTGGTTCTGCCGGTACGGCCGCCGCAAGACCTGGCACCTGGTGGGCACCCTGTGCGTCCTGCTCAGCTTTCCCTTCATCTTTCACCTGTGCATCTACTGCGACAACTCGCCGCAGACCTCGCAGATGGTCTACTACTCTGCCTTCATCATGTGCGTACACTTACTTGATTTGTAGTTTGGTAGTTTGGCAGTTTAACTTGTCATTCTTTCTCCCACCACCACCACAGAATCTTCCAGTTTGGCTGGGCGGCCGTGCAGATCTCCCACCTGTCGCTCATTCCCGACCTGACGCCGGTGTCCTCGGAGCGCGTGGAGCTGAACGCCTGGCGCTACGCCTGCACCGTCTTCGCCAACATCACCGTATTCATCCTCATGTTCATCACACTGGGCATGGACAACAGCAGCGGCGACGCGATCACCCGCCGGGACGCCGTCGCCTTTGAGGAGGTCGCCTTTCTCATTCTCGGCATCGGCCTTGTCTTCTCCACCATCTTCCACATTGGTGTGAGGGAGCGGCCGGCGCCCGGCTCTCTGGGCGCCTCTGCCTCTGCCGACTCGTCCGACGGCAGCGGCAGCTCCTCCAGTGCCGACCTGGTCAAGCAGCAGCAGGCGAGGCCCATGGTCTGGAGCAACTGGTTCCGGGAGGCGCAGTTCTACAAGGTGGGCCTCCTCTACATGGGCACCCGACTCACCATCAACCTTACCATGGTCTACATTCCCAACTACCTGGTCGAGTCGCTTCATCTGCAGAAGGTATGTGTGTGTGTGTTTGGAGTTTATTTCTGTTTCTTCAGCTCACTTTTATTATCACCTCTTATACAGAAATCTGTCGCCTACATTCCACTTGTCATTTACATTAGTGGCTTTATCAGTTCGTTTCTGATGAAGTTCATCAACGTCAGACTGGGCAAACGAGTAAGTGCTGTTTGCAAATTTTTGTTTTATCATCATTTTCAACTCGAATTTTTGCCCTTCCTTCTTTAAGCTCACATATCTAATTGGCGCCTGTTTGACTTTGGGCGCCTGTGCCTGGATCTTCTTTGGAACTCACAATGAACTCTTTAAGAAGTACGGCATCTTTGGTGTGTCTGTCGTCATCGGCATGTCCAGCACCACCATTCTAATCACCAGTTTGGCCATCACCAATGATCTGATCGGCTCTAATACGGTCAGTCTCTTTCTATCAATCTCTTATCACTCACAGATTTTTTTACAATCTTTAAACCTTTTCTCTCAACAGGACAGCGGTGCCTTTGTCTTTGGTGCAATGAGCTTTGTGGACAAGATATCCAACGGCGTCTCTGTGATGGTTATTGAAAACTTGAAATCTAGCATTGCAAATCAGGAAAACTACTACCGCGATGTGCTCACCTTTGTCTGCGGCGGGGCAATATCGCTCTCACTCATTGCCCTTGCGCTGCTCACCAAAGGCAAAATTGGCAACTTGAAACGCAATGGTGACTGAACCGTTTTATCTCTTTGTATAATATATTTTTCTTCACTTTTAAATTTTATTTATTTTTAATAATTACACTTTCAAAACGTAGTGCCGTATATAGTGCTTAAAGATTTGCGCTTTTAACAATTTTTTTGCCTATTACCTATTACTCATTGCATGGGGAGTTTCTTGTTCTTGTTGATTGGGTTTGATCGGTTGATTGCATGTTTACTACTATTAATATCATTATCCCCCTTTCACTAGTTTAATATAATTAATCTAATTTATCTTATCTTAACTAATGTACTAAACTAGTCATAGTTGTCAATGGCAGGTGATGTTTGGGCCGCTTTACTAATGCTCTTTTGATTTTTTGATTTTCACACAGCTTTTCGACAGATTTCATCTGCCGATGGACTGCCAGACGATGGTCCGTCGATTTCGTCGCCACTTGCTCAACAACACTCATGATGATTAGTCAGCTTTATAAATGTTTTTATAGGATGTTTTTTACTTTGTGATATATATTTTTGTACCCAAACACATTTTTGTTGATTTTTACAATACATTTTTTCCCTAGTGCACTTTCAAACTTTTGCAGACTTGATCGTTGGCCAGAAATGCAAATTGTAAAATTGTTTTCCCAACTGGCCAGCTTGTCAATACACACACACACCACAGTCAAAGTCAATTGTTCGGTTCATTTGTAATGCTGACTACACAACTGTAGTTGAATCACAACTGAAACCTTTTGGCACTTCTGTTTGATGATGAGGCAGTGGAAAGAGAAAGAAGACGATGAACAGTGAGCAATAAATAACGGCAGCGACTGAGCACAATAAAGGTCGGCATAAATTTAAATTTGTCAAAACAGCGATTAGACTGACTGACTGACTGCGGCTATTCAATTGCCCTAATGACGAACAATGGAACGTAGTACAACAGAGCTCCAGTGTCGATTTACTGACTGTCTGTTTGGCCTGTTGTGCAATACCTACTTCGTCTGATGGTCAGTGCGAGTTTTGCCTTTGAAGTTGGCCTCTGTTTGCCGCCGCCGCCAAACATGCAAACAAGTGCTCACTGATCGACTGACTCAAGGGCAGACTAGGCCTGCTAGTTTGCATAACATACATGCACACAGGACACACTCCCCCTCAATTGGCCAGGAAGGTGATCAGTGATTGGCTGCGGTGGTGTGATGGCTGTTGCTGCTGATGCCCTGAGGCGACCAGGACGCTCTGTGGAACCGTGGCAAAGATTGGTGAGGCATGCTCCCGAACAGGCCAACTTGAACTCGGCTCAGTGACAAGAGGAGGGCAGATGTCCTTGCCTCACTCGTTGTCTGGTCTCGGGCCACAGAACAAAGCGAGAACGTGGTGGTTGGAACTGACGATGCTGATCTGATGCAGCATTTGTATTTTGTCCTGCGACCCTAACGAATGGTGCACCTCTGTTCCGTCAGCCGAACGTTCTGAGCAGCACATATTCCTCCACCAGAGAGATATCTCCGAGTGAGTGTAAGCACTGAAGATTCACCGAACGGTGCAGTCGGCGTGACGTAGGCCACCATTTCATAATTCATTACGATGCCATTATTGGCATTATTAATAGTTGTTTCCCCAGAGTGACAGCAATGAGAGAGCGGGCAAGCACTGACTGGCTGACTGACTGAATTGACGGTGGACAAAAGCGGGGCGCGTAGTTGTTGCTAGCAATACTAGTGCACTAGAGCAGTGGGCCCGAGCAGAGGCAGGCAGACAGGCAGGCGAACCGTGCCGAATTAAAGATACTGAATAAACCTCGATAACACTCGAGGCAGCACAAAGAGAAGGCCATCTCAAATGTCCGATTTGCAAGTGGTAACCTTTACCAGGGCAATGATGATCATCGCCTTGCCTATTAGTCATGGCACTTTTATTGTTGGCTGCTGATTTATTAATGCAAATAAAAAGAGAAAGAGAGCAAGTACATTGGCGCAATGTACTTCTGCCTAATGTTGGATCTAGTTCGGTTTCCTCCACTTTTGCCACTCTTTTCACCATTGCAGCAGCAGCTACCGCTTCTTTGTGTTCCCAAGCCCATGTGTTGGCAACACTTCCACCAAACATGTTCCACCAAACCCATTATGTACCCACACCAATCAGTGGGCTATCCAGCCATTTCTCTGCCACTAACAAACTCGCCAAAAAAGTGATATGAACCAAATTGATATGCACTAGAATTTGCACTGTTTGCACATTTGTGGACGGAAGCACAGAAGTGGCACGTCATTTTCACAGCAGAAATATGTTCTTTGTACAAATGCAATTGGTGTAAGTGAGTGGTCGCTCGGTATTGTGTGTTCACTTTTCACTTTTTGCGTAAATGGCCATTTCTAATTACCACTACTACTACCACTGCTGTTAATTGAATTCAAGAGGCTCAACACTGACTTTTTTTGAGGAACATCTTCTGTTGATTAATTGGACAATCTGAAGATTTTTTGTACTTCTACTGACCAGTTGTGTTTGTTAGTGTTTGTGAGTGTGTGTGTGTGTTTTAACTCGATTACTCAGTACGTCAGATTAACGCCTCGATGACCGCCTCTTTCGCGCCTGACTTTTGGCGGCCTGCTCCGGTCTTTGCTCCTTTGCTGAGCATTTAGCACCTGTGCTCTGTTCTTTATCAGCCGACCAGTATCTGACGCGGCACATCTTTCTTTTTCCTTTTCTCTTTCTCACTTTCTGACGACGGGGGTTCTCTGCAACAGTCGCTCAAGCACAAGCGGCACCAGATGAGAGAGAGGTAAAAGAAAGCAAGCACCACAACGTGCAAACAAATGGCTTTCCTGAAGTGGCATTGTGAACATTGCAAAGCAAAGGAAAAAGCAAAGACCACTTGCACCAGAAAATGGAGCACTAAAATTCAGTGCAAGTGCAAAGTCAATAGTGGCGCAATTCATTACTGGCAGCCAATCTATCTACTTAATTTGATATATTTCACGGTTTTTCTACTTCTTTCTGAACGGTGTTCAACCTTGTTCTTTTCAGTGTTTTTTTGTGCCGTCGCACTCTCTGCTTGTTTGCTTGGCAACCGCTGCACTTCGCTTCACTTCAAATAAATTCAAAGGCAAAGGAAATGACGGAAGGTTAATTAATTAAACTTTGTTCCTGCTTGCTTCTGAATTTATTTGTGTTAAGCACAACTGGTGGTTGCCATTTTAAAGTGCCTCTTTACACATGCTTTCTGTTTGCTGATCTTGAACTTGGAGCAAAACGGCAGCAGCAGCAGCAACTTTAGCAATAGCAAATTGCGCACAATTGACTGCAACCATTTCCATTTCCATTAATCGCCATCACATTAGGCCAATTTTTATCGGCTCGTGTTGTTTTTCTGCTCTGCACACCTGAGCAGATAAAAAGCACCGTCTTTGTCAGCTGCTCACACTATGTCTCCTCTCTTCCCGGTATGATTTATTAGCCAATTTCACCGTATGTGTGCTAATTAATTTGCCACAAAGCAGTCTACCTGGGCCTGAATTTAACTGCAGTTGCACTTCTGTTCTACTGCTGCTGCCCACTTTTGGGCCAAGTGGAAACACGTTTTTTCAAACTGTTTGTTTGTTTGCTCCTGTTGGTTTTTCTTTCTTTGTGTGCAGAATCGAAAGTCAACCTCATGTGCTCTTTCTTTCTGTCAGGTCAAGTCTATTATTAAATAGCCGTTCAGAGAGAAAGGCCAAGCTGAAGGATTACAGTCTCGGAGCAGTGCTCAAAAAGGGGGCTCCATTACCTGGCTGACACTTTTGAAGGGTAACACCATTCTGCTGGCTGGCTCGCTTTAATTTACACCCCATGCAAGTGTATCACGCTAATAATGTGCAACTCGCCTAGTTTTTCTTTGTATAAATTTTATTTGTCTTACACACACACTGACTGTGGCTTTTCAGTAAACTCATTGTCAGTTTGTGTGATTTCCCCCTTTTTTGCCAGGCAAAAAGGATCGTGCGCGCGGCAAAAGGAACCCTACTGCGATCTGCAAACAAGCGACCCATAAAACAGAAAGCAGCTCCCTTTTGCTCTCTCCTCCTCTCTCTCTCTCTCTCTCTCTCTCTCTCTCTCTCTCTCTGTCTCTTTCTCTCTTTTTCTCTTTGACCACCGCCACCTCCTTGGGCAAAACACCTGAGCATTCTTCCACTGAAGTGCATTCTCAGTCTTGTGCCTGGTGAGCTCTGCCAAACTGCACACAATTGACACTGTCAATTGCTCTAGTCCGTTGCTGCTGTTGTTGCTGCTGGTCGCAGTTTTTTCTCGCCTTTTCTCCGAGACAAGACCACTTGCCGTCATTGACACCACACTCTTGTACGCCTTTGTTTGCTTAAATTAAACTCCACTATTTGGCCAGTGATTACGGCAAATGGTGTGGCCCTCACACGGGCCGCCATCGACACCGCCACGAGCAGGAGAGGAATTGACAGAGAATGTATCGATGCTCTTTTTCACTTCTTTAAAGTGTCTTTCTTTTGGTTGTGTTTGCCAAGCACAATGACACTGTCTATAGGGGCACACTGTTCTGAACAAGCCAGTTCTCAAAAAGAGCACAGCCATCATCCTGGCAACGGGCATGTAGAAACGCACATCTGTCCTGCAGCGCCAGTGCAGCACAAAAGCAATCAGGCCTGGCAGGTAGAGAAAACAGAAAGCAAGTCTCTTAATCTTCAAATTTACAGCCAAGTACAAAGTGCCATTTGCACCGTAATCAGCTTTATAAATAAATAACAAAGTGACTAATTTGATGTATCACACAGCTAGTCAGCTTAGTGCCAGCAAGTTGCAACTAACTGGCTATTGTCTCTTTTTCTCTTTCTCTTTAGTTTACCGCCAATTCCAATAGTGCACAGAGAGGAGGATGCAGCATCAGTGAGGACCAGCAGTGGTCTAGCAGTGAAGGTGCACCACCATCAGTACAAACAGCAAGTGATCGGCGTCGACCGAGTTTTCCTGTGGCAGCCTTTGATTTTTGTTTCCGAACTGACCATGTTCAGTTCAGTGCACTGTGTGCACTGCTGATTATGCCAACAGAAGAAAGCTAGGCAATCCCACCACCACCACCACTGTGTGTGTGAGTATTGTTCTAGCCAGTGAACTCGTTACCTGTACTGAGGCCTGTTTTCCAAATTGTCTTCTAATGCAAATGAATTTGGCTGTTCTGATGCCCTGTTGACGTTGACGAACCATTTGCTTGCTTGCAGTCAAAAGCAAAAACAAAAACAACAACAGCAACGAATTTCACAAGATGAGAGAAATCACAGTGCATCATTGGTTCACTTGGCCATTCAGGTATAGCTCACTCACTCAGGCACTCACTTTTTTTCCATTTCAGTTCATTGGCTGCCTCAATTGTCTGCCTCACCGACATAAATCAACAACAAAGGAAACAATTCTTCAGCGAATTGTGTGAATACTGTCTAAATTGGCTTAAACACTGAAAAGTGAATAGCGCAGTAGATTCAGCAAAGCAGAGCAGGCCCACTGTGTTCTCCGGGCAGTTCTCAGGCAGGCAATCACCTTCCAATGGGAATGTTCGCCTTGCGTGCCCATCGATCTATTCAGCACCTTTTTATCACTGCTAAATGTTGCGCTAGAAAACTGAAGAGGAACTTTAGCTTTTCTATTGAGGGGCAATTTGGTGGGCAAACACGGACACTGGTCATCTGGTCTAAAATAGGCGATGTAGTTTTGCGGCGGTTGAGTAGACAAAGCAGAATGAACAAAAAATTAATTAAAACGGTAGTAATTGAAACTGCAAACGTGAAATTAATTTTTTTGCTCTGCGTGTCACTGCCAACGACTTTCACACGCAGGCTGGCTGCGACACATCTGCACACTGAGACGAGGCAGAGAAAAGACAACAAAGCAATTAAATGGCAGAATTAAAATTCATTAAAGGCCAATTCATCAATTGCACTACCTGTCCTGCCAGACACCTGGTACAAAAGTGGACGGTAGGGCAGATGACAAGACACAGGGGACAGAAGCGCTCGATTCATGCAAACACTCGTGCATGCACTGAAACTGCAGATTGTCGTTTTGTCTTTCTACTTTGTTTCATTTGCATACTTTTTATTGAGTATCGCCATTACGTGACTGACAACTTCCGCTGGACTAGAAGTGAGTGAGTGACTGCATCAGCAGCAGCAGGTGAGTGTTGTAGACCGCAAACTACTGCGCAAAGTGTAACATGTCCACTCACAGTGACATGATAGCATTCGGTCCTTGGTAGGCTGGCAGGTAGGCAGGCAAAAACAGAGAGGGCAAACGTAGTATGAAGAGAGAGAAGCACTAAAAGAAGTACACAGTAGCTGCCGCCGCTGATGCCCTCACTCACTGCCTGTGTCTGGCCATTCAGCACTTGATGGCAGCGCTATTAGCATCATTAGGACGTCATCAGTCGTTTTTAGTGCTCTTTAATTATTCGAAAACAAAGCCGAGAATCACACACTGGACGCTTTTGCTTTGTTGCTCTCTTCCTTTCATCTCTTTTGGCTACATTTGCCTAAGCAGTGCGTCGGCAGTGGGCTTCTTTGTGGTAGCGGGCCACTGCACTTGTTATTAGCCCATCTTGCCGCATATCGTGGTGTCATCAGCTGCATCACTGAGAGAGTCAGTCAGTCAGTGAGAAAAGAAAAAAAGAACAACATCAGCTGCAGTGGCACAGGCAAAGAAGTTGGCGCAATTATGAAAAAAGAAAGAAGGAGAGAGGTCCACTCAGCAACACCATTGTCTGCTGCTTCTGCTGCTGCTGATTTCTACCTGTCGGCGACCATTTTCTCCTTTTGCCCTGCTGATGCTCTAATTGCAAACACGTGAAATGATGCAAGTGTGTTTACTGCCCGAGTTGAAAGTAGCTCATCTGATAGTTGCACTGTTTTCAGCACATAAGCATCAGCACTCTTTTTTGAGAGTTTAGTCTCTTCCTCTAATTTTTGTTGCCGTGTCGGCGCCTCCGCCCCTTCCAGTGATAAGTTTCCATATTTGATGCGGCTTCTAGCTGTTCATCGCTGCACTCCATTTCTCCAATCCATTGCCGACCATCTCCATTGCAAATATTTGCCTTTAGCGCAACATCACGCTTGTGCAAGACTATTCAGGCACTCTTTCCCAGCACTGTCCAGCCGACTGTGTGTTTGCCGACTGCTTGAATCCGATTTAATAAATTGTTAATTACCCTAATGACTGTGTGTTGCAGCGCTGTATCATTGTTGTTGTATCAGTGTTCTTACTGTTTGAACTCCCTGACGAACAAAACACTTTGCCGCCTGCCGCTTGCACACACTGAACTGAGAAACGCTGGCAGTGCATTGAACGATGATGGCGCAAAGGGCGCAATTGCCAACTGGCCACCGCAGATGGCAAAGACAATCGCTAATAGATAGACAGACAAACAGACAGACACGGTAATGGCATCCTCGAGATTTGCCTAAGCACGGCCAGCCAGTCAGCCAGCCAACACAGAAAACTGACAAGACAGTCTTCTGCTTGTCGACAGCAAATTAAAAGTGTGTGTGCGTATGAACAGTGCACGCATATGTGGCGGCATAATCAGACAACAAGAAGCAATCACAATGGAACGTCTGTTTGTCTGTCGGTGTGTGCACCTTCACTGGCTGAGAGATAGAGAGGCAACAAACAGAACAGCAGCAGCAACAACAACACTAAGGTGATGATTAGGAAACACAATTGGCGTGTTTGGCGTCCATTACAGCTTGTAGATTCACCTAGCTATCACTGCTGCTCCTGCTAACTGCCAGCACTCTGCTTTCAGTCGACAGGTTGTTGCTGCTGCTGTTGTTGCATGTTGTAGGTAAATGTCAACATTCTCCAGCAAACTCCTGCAAATCGTTTGCAGAGATTGTGAATTGTCACTGTCGTGGTCGTCGTCGTCGTTGACCACTCACTCACTCTGCTACATTTGGGCAATTACGAAAGTGCTGTACAGCGCAGACAGGTAGCTGCCCTGCTCCCTCTTTTTCTAGTCTGCCATCACCACCACTGAAAGAAGGTGTCATTTTGAACGCTTTACTGACATTGTAGTTGTTTTCGTAGTCGTTGTCAGGCAACAGTCACCGAGTCACTGTCAGCTGTCACAGAAGAAGAGACAGAGACTGAGACACAACCAGCGAATTACTGGCGCATTAAGCGCTTTTGTTTCAATATTTGCCTAGCGTTGAGGGCTACTCAACACGGGCCAGCGAATTAGCAGCCGCCGACGACGAGAAGTAGTGGAGGAAGAAGAAGAAGCCACTGTGTTATTTAAATTAATTTTCTCCCAGCTCAGTAGTGACGGCGATTAGCATACAAATGCACACCATTGCCGCCGCTGAAACTACCTGTCTGCCTGCTTTCTTGCTAATTAATTTTGTCGACCATTAGGAGAAGACACAAGTACACATCTGTGTGATCATCGTGGTCCTTCTTCTTCTCCTCCTCCTCTTCGCGCCTGCACAAGTGTGCGCCAAGATCAAAGGACGCGCTTGTCAAACAGACAATCTGTGTGTGTCTGCCTCTGTGTGGGAATGATGCAAAATGATGATGATTCTTTTTTGCCCAAGAACAGAATCATCAGTTAGCACTATTTACCCCAAGAGCAGTCGTTTTTCTCTCACTAAAGAACTTGATGTCTTCTCTACCTTGAGGACATCATCTACATCAAGTACACATCAGGTAGTTAGTAGTCATTTTAAAACGGCTATAAATCAACAACAGACAAAATTAAGCCGACTAATCGAACTGTAACAAAAGAATCCACTTATAAAATTGGGAATCAGTGGCACTTCCAACTTGACTTGCCTCTCGATTGTGCGCGCTCGCCTCTGAGCTCGTTTGAAGATGTTAATGTGCATCAGACTTCACTGTACAGCATCGGTAAATATTTGCGCTCCAATGGCGTCAAGTAATTACATTTTTGCAAGTAATTTACAATGTCAAATTAATTCAGTCCATCCAGTCCAGCCCTGTTCAGAGCTTCTTCCGTTCTTCCGTTCTTCTTCCTTCAGTGCCTGTGTGTGTGTGTGTGTCTGTGGTCATTACTCTTGAGCGATGAGCAGACACGAGTAAAGTGGAGTGCACAGACTCTTCTCTGCAGCCAATTTGCCAGTGAGCGAGTTAATTTATCTTTATGAGCAATAGCAGTGTTTCATTCTAAATATTTGAATTGCGCCCGTAATATAAAATTAGATCTATCAAGGAGAGAGAGAAGGAGCGAGTCAATTGTGTTAGCTGTATAGGCGCGTCGGCTAGTGGCCGAAAATCAGCCATGTCCTCATTTGCATATTCGCATTAGAATGCAGCACTAGGCAGGCGATCATATCTCGGCCCCATCGGTGCCTTTGTTTTACTTGCACCATATACTGACAAAGTGCTCCCTAGCAGTCAGTCACTCAGTCTGTGTGTGTGTGCTTGACTCACCACCGAAAAATCGATGATCGACTTTTTGCGAGATGAACGAAGTCGGCAAACAGAGAGTCGAAATGAAATGATGGCAGCAGCATGCTCTCAAATTAAACACTGCTCGATCTATAACGGGACAATGAATGATTTGGAAGAAACCATAGAAAGATCGAAATGGAATACAAGATGGCAGATTGCAAGTGATTGTCGATTGGCAAAGATTGAAGATTGTTCTCTTTCTTTTTCTGTTCTCTCGCTCCATGATTGTGTCTGGGTGGTGGTGGTGGTGCTGGTTCTATGGACACGCGTTCCCGCCGAGGCGCACCATTGTTTGGAGTCCTTTTCCCGTTTACACTACACCAAAATGTGGTAGTGGCAAAGAAAAGACAGCACACTGATGATGTACTCCACTGACGGCAGCCATTCAGTGGCGACAAATGTGTTTTCACTGTGTTTCTTCGCGCTAGTGCTGTAATTTGATTTGCCACTGAGAAAGTGACAAGTGAACCATAAAAACAAAGACCCTGTCTGTGACTGTCTGCTAAGATGAACGAAGAAGAGACAGAGACGGACTGAGAGCAGTTCTTGCAGCAGAAGAAGCAGCAACAGCAATCACCGGATGACAATTGACCGTGCCACCATCACCGGCACCACCACCACATCAGCATCAGCAGCACTGTCATGATATCAAGAGTGACTGAACTACAAGTTGACTACTACTGCTGATTGCTGCTCTGAGCCACTCAACGTCGATGCTTCAGCTGATGCTGTTGAAGATGACGTATTTTGCCAGAAGATTTGACAAAAGAGAAAATAGCAATTGGCAAACAGTTTTCTAAATCAAGTGTGGAGGCCACACTTTGATTACACTTCAAATCTACTACTTTGCAGAGATGATCAGTGAGTCCAGCGTTCACTTTTTTCTCAAAAACAAAATCATACCGCAAAAACAGCTAATTAAAGTGATGCCTTTTTATTTCTCTCTTTTCAGCGTGAACTCATTACAAACAGTACGATTGAAAACGTCGTACTGCTTGCCGCTTTAGTCGTTTTACACGCTCTCTCCCCACTCGCCTGTCTCTGTCAGTAAAGTATTGGAGCAGTGGATGATTTGAATGAACCGCAGCAACGGCAACAGCAGCAGTAACCGCAGCACTACTCTCTTGAGGCGACTGGCATTATTATCGGAAACAACTTAATCGGCATGTTTTGACACGCTACACTTGTCGGCAATAATCTAATAACTTGGCCCCTTCCCGAACCGAACAGCAGCGGCACCGTCATGTGCCATTCTATTAATGTGCACACTCACACACACACATTGAGAGAGTCAGACACATGATATAAATTTAAAATTAATCGATCAGAAACGCGCAGCATTGACAAACAGCTCAGTCAAAGAGTGAGGAGAAGAAGAGGCGAAGTGAGACAGCTATAGAAGGCAAATTATCAAGCTACAGCTTCACAAGCGTTAAGAGTTGATCACAGCAGTTTTAGCAGACCGTTCCAACATACGATTGTGGTCATTGCTTCGCTGCTGATGCCGCCGCCGCCAAAAGGCACTTCTCCACGGGCCCAGGATATCGAGTGATGCTACTCGCACACTGACAACGTGTAGTGGTCGTCATCGGCGTCGCTGCGCCGCATGACTCTCCCTCTCATTGCTTCTTCCTTCCTTCTTTTCTCTTTCTCTCTCTCTCTTCTTTCTGTTGTGCATTAATCTGCAGCGAATCGCTCGGACTACTACTAGTAGATCGCTATTTGCTGTCGTTGATGATACTGCTGTCTGTTCGTCAGCAAATACATCAATTGGGGGCTGCTGCTGCTGATGCACTCCTTGACTGCACTCGATCATTACAACTTGCACAACTTGTAAGTGCTCACCATTCACAACACACTGCGGCGGCAATGATAAATGACACAGGCTAATTAGTTGCCATGCTAATGCCCGACAATGTGCGCCAATTACTGCGGCGTTAACTAGTACGGAGAGATCACAGAGTGTCGGTAAACATGTAAATAAGTGTGTGTGAGTGAATGCACTGCATGCTGGCTAAATTTGCATTGGCACAGATTTTTTACTGATGTGCAAGGTGTCAATGGAATTGATGAAGAAGATGATGATGATGATGATGCAGTGCTTAAATGCTAAAATTATAAAAGAAATGATTCCTTGGCATTGATATAAAATCTAATCAAATTTTAACTATTAAAACTGTCTTTCAATAAGCAAACCTACTGTGAAGCTGGCTTATAGCAGCAAACACCAGTTTGCATTGATCCAGTTTGGATCGGGCGTCATCACTGGCTGCACTGTTGTGGTTGTAGTTGGTAGTGGTGGTGGTGGTGGTGGTGGTGGTGGCATCACCTCAGCACTCTGTTTGCTCTGTTCATAGTGGTTTTTGAGCAAACAAGCTCTCTCCTCTTCAACTAGCATCAGTGGTGGTGGAGAATGGCAAACACACAGAGGTGGTCCTTGCAGTGGGCCTCTCCAGTGGCTGGCAGAAAGAGAGAGAACAGAGAGCACAAGCGCGGCCGTAATTGGCTATGCTTGCCCACTGCTAGCAGCTTTCACTACTCGCTCTTCGCCTTTGGTGCCGCCCAAAGGTCCTGTCTGGATCGAAGCAGGCTCACAGTTCTCTCTCTTTCTCGCTCTGAAGCTGGCGTACTGTGCGCAGGCAAAACGCTAAAGAGAATTCGATTGCAAAGACTACGACGAGTGCTGCTTTGAGAGAAAGAAGGAAAGAATGAGAGAGAAGTAAAGGAGACGGAGAAGAGCAGCACTGGAAAGTAGCAACTGTGGCGGACAAAACAAACAGGCTCGAGTCGAGAAGGAAGAACGCCTCATTGCAAAACCTACAACAGCAACTGCAGAGCAGAACTGAAGTGAAGTGAAGTGCCGTGCAGTTGGCATAAACACACAAAGCGCCATTCGATCCATCGACAGCTCTCTCAAGGTGTCATGATGAATGAGCTGCCGCTGCCGCTGCTCTTTCTGCCGCCGTTGTCGTCGCCGCTGCCAGACTGCTCGGAGTTTGTTGGCCACTTTGTGCGCCGCCAGCGCTTTACCTAACTCCTACTCTTACTACTGCACACTACTTGACTCGTTCAGTGATCTTCACGACATCGACAGAGACACCGTCGCTGCAGCCATTCTAAATCGTCGCCGTCAACTTTGTCAGTGTGTACCACCACCTTGATCTCTATTTGTCAATTCAACTGTGGCCATTTCATTGGCAAGTGCACTTCTTCTTCTACTTCTTCTTCTTTACTGTCTCGTTATTGCAACAACCAAACACTTGCTTTATCTTTTTTCAACACTCCTCACCACTTGCCATCACCGTGATTTCCTCAACGCCCCCTCAACACCTTTTCACCCCTCCTCCCCCTCCTCCACCAGCGACCACGACAATGCCTCGACCGGGTCGCAGCACGTACGGCGACCAGAAACCGCCGTACTCTTATATATCGCTCACCTTTATGGCCATACAATCTTCAGACGAGAAGATGCTGACGCTGAATGAGATCTACCAGTTCATCATGCAGCGATTTCCGTACTATCGCAAGAACACCCAACGGTGGCAGAACTCACTGCGTCACAACCTTTCCTTCAACGACTGCTTCATCAAGATTCCCCGCCGCCCGGACAAACCGGGCAAGGGCAGCTACTGGGCACTACATCCCAACTCGGGTGATATGTTCGAGAATGGCAGCTTTCTCCGCCGACGGAAACGCTTCAAACTGCAGAAGAACCTCAAAGAGGAGATCAACCAGGTTCTCAATGAGCTGAAAAGTTTTGAAGAAGAAAAGGCAAAAAATAAGGCAATTATGGCTGCCGCTGCCGCCGCCGCTGCTGCTAATGGTGATCACCGAAAAGATAATAGTGATAATAGTTTGATCAAAGGAAGCACTGTTCTATCCGACCTGTCTAAGTCATCATCACTAGAGAAGCAGTCGCCAAAGCAGTCCTTCTCCATTGAGCACCTCATCGGCAGTGCTGCTGAATCGAACCACAATCATCATCAGTCTGCCAAACAGGGTCGGTCATCGCTGAAACAGCAACACCAGCAACAACAACATCAACAGGAGCAGCTGGCGTTGATCACCTCAGATGCGGCCACTGCGGCGGCCATTCAAGCGGCACTGAGCGTCTCCAATCCTCTTCTTTCTGGTCACAACTCGTACAGGGGCTCCAATCCATTTCGTGGGGCGCACGGAGCCGCTGCACTCTCATCGGCGTTTGCTGCGGCTGCTGCCAACGCCAGTAATGGTCAAAATGGAAGTGTGGTAAATCATCACTCTGTCGCCTCAACATTGTCCTCGCCCATCAGCCCACTGAGCTGGACTTCACCGTACACTGCCGTCGCCGCAATGGCCGCCGCCTCCTTATCACAGCAACTCAACAATGCCAATAGTGGAGGTGGGGGTGGAAGTGCTATGAATGGCAACCAACACCACCACCATCACCCACCTTCACATCACCATCCTCAATTAGTTGCTGGTCTGCCGGCACTCGCCGCCGTCAGCGAGGCGAATTCTCCTCCCTCCTTTCCACACAACTTCTTCAATCTAAGCAGTCCATCAGGACTGAACAATGCAATATCAGCAGCAGCGGCTGCAGCTGCTGCCGCCGCCTCTTCCTCACCTTTCGGCGCCCTCAGTCTGGGCAGCAGTCTCTCCCACCTGCGACACAGCTTTCTGCAGAATATTCCGCAGCAGTTTCAGACGTTTGCCGCGGCAGCTGCCGCCGCGGCCGCTGCCGCCCAGGCCGACCATGCCGCTGCGCTGTTGAGAGCCGCCGGATCGGCCAATCTGACGCCACCGCCCAATTCGACGCCCTCACCGCCGGTGCGCGTTGACTCAGTGAGCAGTCATACGTCGAGCAAGTCACTGGACATTCTCACCGATCAATCCTTTCAATAGCTTCCTTCTCTTCTTGTCACCTTCCTTTTCCTTTTTTGTACAAAGTTTTTCCTCATTAGATTTCCTAGATACAGCCTAGATAGAAACTGACACACTCACCCAAAGTCCTCTAATTACTTTTAGGACGCATTAGATACACCTAGTACGGTAGCAAAGACTAGACTGCACACTGACCGAGAGATCCACTGAATGTAAATTGTACCGTTGCAATAGCTGTTGTACAACTGCTGACAAGCTTTGCATTTATAATTGCTTTGCCGAGTGCGATATCGTCACCACTAGCGAAAAATGAGAGCGAAACCAGCAGTATGGCCGGTTAGTGTGCTGACAAGAAGAGGTCACAAGTTCGGTCAGTGCAAGAAGTTTCCTCTTTCTGCTGTGAAGTTCGTCATTTGCAAGTCAACGTGCACTGATGGCCGTTGTGGCTACTACCATCACCATCATCACCATCACTTCTACTTCTAATTTTCACCTGCCACCTTCAGCTAATTGGAGTAAATTAGAAACGAAAAGCATGCTGAAAAAAGCTCTCCCTCTCTTCGCACCGTGAGCAGCCTCACAAGTGTGCACAAGAATTGGTCACAGTGTGCTTGCTGTTGATGGAAAACGAATGCACACACTCACACAACACACACACTTACACACACACACTTCTGTGATCTCCAAACCGGTGTCCTTAGATTTGACTCTTTCACTCTTTGACTTTTTCTTTTTCCTTCTCTTTGGGCTCCCTTTCTCTCACTCAATCTGGAGCAACTGTACATATAAAACACACTATCGATTTATTTATTGAACGTCATTTGCTTTAATTGTAGCTTGTAATTTTGCCATTTGCCACCACCAAGAACCACACACTACAAACTAAAATAAACTACGCTAAACCAGTGCTTGTGTTTAATGCCAGTGTGTTCATCGATCCAGTGGTTCAATTGCAGATTTGCTCTTGTTTGCTAGAGAAGCGTTTCCAACAAACTTCAACTTTTTTTTAGCGACAGAATGTTTGATCAAAAGTGACAGCAGCAGCAACTAACCAGGCAAGTGAACGTCTAAATCATTGCTGACAGTTGTTGTGATGGTAGTCCATGGCGACGCTGCTGCTGCTGCTGCTCTACTACCGGACCATGTTTGAGCAGGGCCAAGTATCGACCCCGTCGGTGCGTAGGCTGCTGGTGAACCACCAGAGAATGGAGCGCTGAATATAGGCGGTATTGGTTAAGGCAGTGTTTGTATGTGTTTGCAGAAACTGCACTCTGAGGAAAAGGAAGGCAGGCGAAAGACTGGCGCAATCAGCGCGACACTTGATTGTTCCGATCCAGACGAATGCGAGATTGAGCAGTGGAGCAGTGCTGCTGCTATAGAAGAGAGAACTGACTCGGCAATAGAGACCATCAGTCGAGTCAACAAATAAGAGCTTTGGCTGTTGTTGCTGCTGCAACCAGCACCGCTGACGGCTGCAATCTTATCGGAGCTGCTGCTGTTGATACACTAGTGCCGCAAATTATAGTGCCGTGCCACTTTGCCGTGAGAGTTCACTGAGTGAAAACTTTAATTCTATTTCAGCAACTACTACTACTACCAACTCCCAATGAGCTCTCTCTCTCTCTCTCTCTCTCTCTCTCTCTCTCTCTCTCTCTCTCTCTCTCTCTCTCTCTCTCTCTCTCTCTCCCTCTTACGAAACAGCGCTGACAATAGCAACTGCACCAATTGGACGCTGACAATGGCAGTGGAAATTCAATTTTACATTCAATTTCTGAAGCGTAACTGCCATTGCCAGGCAAGGTGGCAGTGGCGGTGGTGGTATTGATTGGACATGTCGGCGTCAACGGTGGGGGCAAATGCAAACAAAGTGCCGACATGATACTAGGAAACAACGGAAAGAGTAGCAGAGTAGAGGGAGGGGAGAGCATCGCGATGGAAATGTCACCACCACGATGGCAATTGCCGGTGTGGCGCAAATGCAAACACACAGCGCAGTTTCAGCTGCCGACAAACTGACAGACAGACAGACAAAGTGACTGAAGCACTTGATTGAATTGAGCCTGAAGTGTCTGACGTGTCTTCTTTTTCTTCCTCTTCGCCATTTCGGGTGCACTGGTGGTGATGATGCACCGGAGGTGGAGGGTACACACAGGTGATCAGGGTTTTAAAAGCTGCCGCTGCTGCTGCTGTTGCTGTTGTCGTGGTAAAGGCATCAACGATGGCGGCGGCCACAGTCACTGAGACGGCAGATGCCGACAGACGCACTGGTAAATCGCACATTGGCAAATCGGTGCACCGCCACCACCAGGACAGGAGGATAGAATGAGACAGTGTTGCAGACGATGGTAATGCTGATCAGGATGATCACTGGCGATGGTGCAAATTGGTGGCGATGAACAGAGGAGGGGAAAAACTTTCTGTGTTGTCCGTTTTGTGTGCTCAACTATCCACTGGCAGCAGCAGCAGCAGCATCAGCGTGGCACGATCGATCGCAAAGAAGAAGCTGAAGCCGATCGGCTCAGCACTGGCCAGCTTTGCAGAAGATCGCCACAGAGCCGCCGCCATTGCAACCGCCGAGCTCACAGAGAGGAGCCGCCGAAGCTCGATCGCTAGCGCTAGCACTAGCGAGCCTCGAGTAAGGTGCGATAATCGTTCGTTTAATTTTACCTACGGTTAATAAACCTACCTCATCATCATCATCCGTGGTCATTACAGAACAAAGGCCGCCGTTTTGTACGTATCCATTCGCGAGCTGCCAGAATTGCCGCTTGCTCTCTCTCTCTCTCTCTCTCTGCCTCTCTGCCTGCTTCTACCGCCGCTCCGATTGAAGTGACTGCACCGAGTGTCGGCATGAAGTAGAGGTGCACCTCAGCAGCAGCAATAGCAGCAGCTAATCACTTTCGGCGGATCGCAGCCCAAGGCGCACTCATCATCGCACTCTGGCGAGTGGCCATTCTCACAATTCTCTACTACCTTCCTCTACCACCACTACTACAACCTTGTCGGGCTGTTGCTGCTGCAACTTCCAGTTCAGTGCAGTTCATGAGTGCCGCCGCTGCAGCGGCACTTCATTTACATCGCCGCCATAATTTGCCGAGCCGCAACTGGGCAAATTAAAGCACACACAGTGCGACTCGCTCGCAAATGTGTCTACTTTCGCACTTTTGCAAATGCTACAGTCTTTGTTTTTGGCGGCCTATTTAGTGCAGCCCAGCAAAGGGCAGAGGAAGCAGCAACAGCGACAGCAGCAACCGGTCAGGCTGACACCTAGCTGACACCAGCGACCGAAGAAGCGGCTTGTCTAAACAAATTGGCTCTATTAATACAAATATGATTGCTCTGCTAATAATTGGCTTTGTTTGCTCTAATGGCACCGAAAGGAAAATAAATAATTAGCCATCTGTCGGCGAGGCTCGTCAGGCAGTGCCAGGAGAGTACCTACCCTTAGAAAAAGACAGTGAGGGGAAAGGAGGTAATTGGCACCAAACTTTTGTGGAATTGTAACAACAACACCAATTGAAACATGTTGCTTGCCTGGGCAATAGCATCTTGCTCACAACAGACAAGCTAGGACATCCTTTTCACTGCGGCATTCACACACACTAATTATACGCTTCCTAAGGGTCTGTCTGCACGTACTGGCAAAGTTTCTGTTTCTAAGAAGCCCATCGACCTAACACTGAACTGTCAAATGCGTTTAAACCCAAAAAAGTACATTTGGCAGCTGCAAGTGAATTGAAAAAAGTTCTGATTTCCTTAATTAAATGTCGACTTCTTTTTCACCTAATGTTGTTGTTTGAATGCTAAAATGATGCAAAAAAATGTTTTTTAACAAAAGATAACAATCGCTTTTAGGTTTGAGCTGCTTGAAATATTTGAGCACTATTTTGGTCAGTCCAAACATATCAAAAACCATCTTTCTCATTGTACAACAGATTAATCAGGCATAATGGTAACTCATTGAGAGCAAGTCATCAGATATGGCCTGCGATTCATCTGCCGGCTCAGCACTGCTAATTGTCTGCTTGAGACTGAATGAACTGACTTTGTAACATGCCTAAAAATAAGATCGAGCGATGATGTACACCGTCGATAGCACCACCAAAGTCCTCAGCTTGTCCCCTGTTTAACAATGGAGCAGCACACACAGGCACAAACACCACAACGCAGCTTTACCTGAATGGGCAAATAATTAGACGCCAGTGAGTGAGGTGGAGAGCTAAGGGTCCAATTGAATTGGAAGTCAGTGGTAGTGCTGTGTGTGTTTGCTTGCGTGCACCAAAGAGCACGCCAATTGATTCTGCTGTAGCCTAGCTCTACAGACAGCAGTGTGAACACAACAGGCAACAGTAGTGCAACGGCCCGAAAAGAGAGGAGGCTATAGTGCCAATTGCACTGGGCACAATCGGATATTCTCTCCAAATGATTCAGTTTATTGTGTGCCTGTGAATGTGTGTTCGGCGGTCAACCTCTTGCAGAGTAACTTCTACCCAACGAGAAGGTCTCCATGGCTGCAAAGGTGCTGACAGAAAAAGTGACAACTGCAACTCTGTAACAGCAGCAACTGCCGTTGGTAGTGAAGGGGAAAATTAGAGCAAAAAGTAAATAGTTGAAGCAAACAAAGCCAAATAATAGTCAATGCAGTGCTGGAGGAGACATGCAAGGAATTGTCTGCAACGACAACAGCAAATGCTGCAAAAAAGAGTTGAAAAGCCTGTCTGGAGCTTGCAGCAGCAACAGCAGCAGCCATAATGTGTCTGCCCTCACAAAAGAGCTGTCACCAGAAGTGAGTGTCATTTGAGCATATATGCACGCTGTCAGTGGAGAAAAAAGGGGAGCAAGGAACAACAGCAACAGCAAATAGTCTGGATCTCTAATGCAGTCATCAAAGTGATGCGCAGTGCGTGGTTGTTGTTGAAGTGGAAGTTGAGGAGACAAACACGACAAGACAGGTAATAGACAGCAAATGAGGTAATTGCGGTAACCCTTGAGCAAATCGAGCAAACTGAGTGAAGACGAAAGAGAGGGAGCAACTCGTCGTCTCTGTTCAACGGCCGTCTTGTCTTTTTTCTCTGCGAATCACTTGGTTGCGCAGTCAGAGTGCAGTAGTGGTGGTGGCGGGACAGGAGTTGAAGTCGCCATTTATTACCATCATTAGTACTCACTGAAGAGCATGGTCAGCCACTGGAAAGACACAAACACAAACACACTCAGACAAACAGACAAACACACACACACCGTGCACAGTTTCAGGTAGTGGTGATCCCCTCCTCTTCGATTGGACGTTCTGTTTGGCTAACTTTGGTTCATTTCCAATGCAAAGGTGATTGCCTTTGCACAGTAGCAACAACAACAACCGCAGCCGCCGCCGCGCACTAACCGACTGAGTGAGTGAACAACCAGGCGGACACCGAGAGTGCAGCGACAGTCTGGCCAAGTGCCCACCAGACAACATCAGCAGAGACACGCGAGCGCGCCTAATGAATTAAACAAATTGATGGCGCAAATCAAATTCAAAGAACGTACTACAGCAGCAACAGAGACAGCAGTAGCCAGGCCAGCCATTAGCTGCATTCGATCGGCGATCAGTATTCAATGGCCGACCGCTAACGAGCACCGCTATCCACCAGAGCGTGCTTGTGGCTATATTTAGTGCAATTAATTTATAGCTTAATAACCCTGGTAACGTTTACTGAATACTGCTTCTCTGAATTACTGCTCCAAACCGACTGCTACTTTGTAATACCAAGTACTGGTCGGCAAGTTGGTAGGCTGTGCCCTGTGTGCTGCTGCTGCTGCAGTAGCTTTGCAAATTTGCCTTTGCCCGACACTTTGCTTTGAGCAGAGCAAAGACTGACTGACTGAAAGCCAACACCAACGGCACTGAAAGAGCAGTAGTAATAAGCAGAAACTTGTCAAAAGACCCATTAGTGAAGCGGTGTTTGTGGTGGTGATGATGGCGGTGGTGGTGGTAGTAGTGCGGCGCAAACACAAACACAACACCGACTGGCGACAGTAAACAAAAAATCAATCAAAAGACAATCGAATCAGTAGAGAGGGGGTGATGGGGGCAAATCCACTAAAGAATGCATTCGAAGAGACAAAGAGGATGAACAGCATCGAATATGAGCAGCGCTCAAAGAAGATGGTGAAATAGCACAATAGCTACAATAACCACAAACAGAACACAGTTATTAATCTGCGCACAGCCCATTTGACAGGCCATTCTCGGTGACATCCGTTCGGGGTTCACAGCAGCAGCATTCAGCCAAGCACCGGCAGCAGCGGGAACTGTACGACAAGCCAAAGTTGCGCCTAGACTCGGTTAGGTCTATTTGAGTTATAGTTATCGTCGTCGCCATCGTCGCAGAGGAAATGGTAGAATAGCTGCCAGTTTTGCAAACGAGAGAGAGAGAGAGAGAGAGAGAGGAGCAAACAGAACCGGGCGCTGAATACTGCTAAAACGAGTGCGAGCAAAGAAGTGAAGAAGACTGCCACTGGTAATGATGATGACAGAAAGATATAATGATGCAGATAATAACAATAATTCGACAAAACCACTTCAGTTAGTGCGCCGACACAGCGTGCACTTGTTCTCTATCTTTCTACACTCGGTGATGACAATGGCAACAATACAATTAAGAAAATGGCGAAAGTCATTTGCAGAGAAGAAGTAGAAGAAGAAGAAGAATCGGAAAACAATGACAATAGAGAGCAAAAAAGAGCTAGAAAAGGAAAAAGAGAGGGAAACTCAGCTCAGCTCAGAGTTGATAGAAGCTCATTTGCTCCTATTTGAATAGATGCATAGTGCAGTGTAGTGCAATGTGCACGCAGAATGATGATGGCTCCAAACGATGAGCTTACTGCACTCTTTTTCAGTGCAGCAGTGTTTGACTATACTTGAGCTCGCCCATTAGGTGAAGAAGGAGAGGACAAAGAAGGCCTGCAAGACGGCCAAACACAAAACAGATTGCCCATTCACCAGTGCGTACTGTCATTTTGTTCCACAGCAGCAGCCTCGGACGATGTCCCCACGGTGCTCACATCGGTGAACATTGACTGCTGCTAAAGTTGTTTCTTAAAGAGAGTGGACTATATAAACATTTCAATGGAAAGGCTTCTTCTTCTTCTTCTTCTTCTCTCTCAAAGTGCTGAATGATGTTTGTTTGCTCATTAGGCCGAAAGAGGACGATGCAACTGTTTGTGTCTGTCTGTCTGTCTGTGCTGAGTGGCATCCTATAACAATGAAACAATGAGCGAACGGCAGTCACTGCTGCATCATTAGGTGCATGTCAGTGTACTACTACAGCTCTTGGACGTCGATTACAATCTTCTTGCGGTCGTCAAACGCATCACTGGCCCCAAAGCCTACAAAAAAGAGAGAGAAAGAGAAAGAGAAATGCAGAGTTCACAGACGGCCAGCCACTGAACGTGTTGTGCGCCATTGAATCGATGAAAGCAATTACCACTACTTAAGTCATTATTATGATTGTTATTAGCAAACAGAATGCCATTTGACAACGCTAACGACCACCGGGCAAACAAACAGACACAACAGACACAGCAGACAAACACATTCACATATTCACAATCGCACAATCGCGCACACTTGCTTGCTTGCTTGCTTGTGCAGACGTATAACAATGTAAATGACACAGCTGATGAAAAGTCGTCTTTTATTCGCTGGCTGCAACTTATTTATTATATCATTAGAAAGCTCCTCGATTATGAATACTAATAGCTGCTGCTGGTGCTGTACAATGGTGCGCTCAAATGACATGATGATCACCAGCACATCAGCGACATCGAGGTTGCTTTTGTCCAAAGTTGCTGCTGCTGCAGTTGTTGTTGTTGAGTTGGTAAAGCGCCAAAGTGCAAAGCCAGCAGTCATACATAAACTACCGATTTGTATTATGATGACTTGCAGTGACCATAGGACACGAGCAATGGGCACAATTACCAGCAGCAGCAGCATTGCAATTATTCTATTATTGTTACAAGCACCACTATTGTATTAATGAGCGACAACAAAGGACAGTGAAAAGAAAATACTTTGATGGTGTTGGTAGCGACGGCACTGCCAGCACTACCTTCCACCGCCGCCGCAACCACTCATCATCAACAACTTTAGCCATCTTCGTCGTCAACCATCACCATCAGTGACGCTATTTTTATTCATTGCAAGCGTTGGGTTGTAGCTGGCTGACACTTCGGTAGTACAAACGGAAAAAATGGCTACAACTGCGCTGTTGCTGCTGTTGCTGCTGCTACTAACCACTTGTTTGTTCGCTCATTTGTTTGGCTAACAAAGCACTTACCACTCGCTTTGGCCGCAGATAATAGATAATAAATGTTAGATTATGGCAAACCAAACAGAAAGTGGCAGCTAGCAGGTAGTTGAGAGGTAGTGCTGGTAGTGCTGATGGTCGTAGTAGTGCAAGACCTCAGCGCACAAATACAAACGCTCAAGCACCGAGGTGTTATTACTCAATTTAATTGCAATTGCCATTGACCGGCGTTTGGAAGAGTAACTACTACAGCTGCAACAACAACAGCACAACACAGCATTCACCATCTTCAGGGCTGCCCTTTCCCGCGCCATTCTCTCCATCCATCCATCCGCTCTAAAGAGGAACTCTAATGAAACGACGCTGACCATCATCTGAGCCATTCTTCTTCTCCGAACTTGCCGCCTCGTGCATGTAAATGCTAAATCTGGAAGTGTAATTGTTATTTAATGTCAGTGAAAAGCATCGATTTAATAAGCAAATTGTTTTCATTAAAGAGCCATTAGTGCGAAGAGAGGTGGTAGTGCCGCTGCGGCCGTCGCTGCCGCTTCTGCTGAGCCACTTTGACCGGCAATACTTTGCCCGTCTTTTTCCCGCACTATTGGTTCACGAATTCTCAATTATTAGCACACTCACTGCTCTGCTAGAGGACTATACTTACACTTGAAACAGATTACAATGATCACATTAGATTGAGGCAATAGCAGCGGCAGCAGCAGCAGCACAAACAATGAACATTGTAGCACTGTGTGTGTGTGTGTACAAGCGCGGCAGACACAAAGCTTGCTAAAGTACAATTTAATTTTCATATATTTAACATCGTCGCACTAATGCGATGTGCTTTTTCACAGCAGACGGCATCGTCGTCGTGGCAGACCACTACTGCAACACTTTGTCGCTCAATCATGAGACCAAACAAGCGAGCATCACTGCTGCTGATGATGGTGGTGGTCAATGGCACTGAAACAAAGTCAGAGCACAATTCGAGCAACCTACACGTAGTGGGCCTAGTAGTTTCACCGACAGATTGCCGCGGTTAATGGTGATGCCTGTCTGCAATGGATGCTCAGTCAGTCAGTCAGACTGAGCAAAGTGGTGCAATGGGTTCAGTAGCATCAGTGTTTGAAAGTGGTCAATGGAGGCAAGAAGGGCACATCTTCTGCTGCCATAGCAACTTTTGACGCAACTCACAATTTTTCCTGCATCAACTCTTGTCGACGTGTAGAGATGAGAGAATGAAGTGCACATCCACGTTCTAAAAAGCGTAGCTAACATCTTGTTCCTGTTACGCAATTACCAGCAGCACAAAACCAAACTTAATTAATTCGGCTACTAGTTTTGCGGCGGTTGTGTTTGGCTTGCCAACGAGTGCCACTTTTGGTCAAACACATACACTTTAAAAGTCTATTCTTTGGCAGTAAATGTATATATTCACTTTGTGCAAGTGTAACCGTCTGCCAGAGAGGAGAGTGTAAAAGAGCGTAATTTATGAAGTCATTATCTTCGATTAGCTCTGCTCTGCCTGGGCTGCCTGGCTTTCAGTTTTAATCAACTAACGAGCATTCAGACACTTTGCTCACCAGGCATTGAAAAGTGGCGGTAGTGTGTGGAGTCACGGACAGACACTTCCTTTGCTCCTAGAAGTATGATTTCCGTGAGCAAAGTGAATTTGTAGTAGCTCCAAATGTTGGTGAATGATTTAAAGACTCACAGTCCTAGAATTACTAATGTTCAAATATTTATTTTTTTGTTGATTAAATAGAGGAAATAGAAGTTCAGGAAAATAAATTTTCAGTATTATGAATGTCACAGGACGGGGCATCATCATTATCGTCATCATCATCGGGGCGGCTAAGGAGCACAAAGGAGGTGCTGCTGGTCAATTGACAAGTCAGTCTGTGGCAGGGCTGGACAGTGCCTGGGCTGCCTGGTCAAAGTAGTGTGTGCTACCTATCAGTGGAACGTGTCAAGACTGACAATTGACCAGCAATTGCACCTTCAGTACACACACACTCATCATATCTGCATAGAAAGGGCAAACGAGAGAAAGAGCGGCATTCCCTGTGATTAGGAGCAGAGGAGGCACACATCGAGCTCACACACACAATTCATTGAGCTGATCGGCGTGATCGTCCAATATAATTGCTACTGTGCCACCGTAGCAGGTTGTCTTCGGAATCATCGAAAAGTTCCAATCAAATGATCAAATGGAGGACAAATCGAGTCACACTGGAAAGAACTGCTGCTGCTACCGCCGCCGCCGCCATGGCCGCGTTTTGTTTGGCGTCGCCACCGCCAGTCCACCCCGCAACCGAGAACGTGAGTGTATCAAAGGCACACACACACAAATGGATCGTTGCCACTCCAAATGTAATGGTACAGGTACGACAGTCAAACATTCAAACACACACACAGTAGCTGACCAATCAAACTAATAATAATGCTACGTTTTGCTGTGTTTGCTGTAAGGTTCGAGTATGTAACCACTAATTTTCCTGTTCTACTGCTGCTGCTGCTGTGGTTATATAGCCACCAGCCTCCATCCACCAAACAGTGGCCTTTTCCGCCGACTTGGTAGTCGTTTGTTTGCCTAGCTATGACTACTATAATGACAACTCGCCTGCCATATGACAGCCACAAATGGCACACAAATGGACTATCACACAAAAAGATTGCCAAAAGGTATGTGCACTAGGCAAAGTTACCTCGCTCTCTCTCTCAAGGTGTGCTCGTCGAGATGAGGCAAGTGGCGGCTGCTCAGTTTTATTTTTAAGCACACATCCATCTATCTATCTGACATCAGTGTGATGATGTGTCCACTGACACTGGTGACCACCAGCTCTGCCGATACCTCAGCCGCCTGCCTATAAGATGAAACATCATGATTGAATGGAAACTGTGAAAAGGTACGCACTCACTCACACATTTACTCAGACTCAAATAACCTTCAACAACCTTTGTGTCGACAGGCAGATTGTGTGTGTGGTTGTTGACAATGAAAGAACAACGGCGCAGAAGAAGTTCTTCTACAGAAGAAAACTTATCTGCACGACAATTGTCCACAACAACGCTTGCAAACAGCATTAATTGCCGCAGTGAGACTTCACTCAGACTATGAATGAATGAATTGAGATTTGCCGGGAAGAGAGAGAGGGCAATCAACAACAAACAGCAAATTGCATTACCCAGTGTTCAATTGAAGAAAGGAAAGAAAAAGAATGAGAGAGAGAGAGAGAGACCGATGGAAGGCAATGGCAACGGTGCGTGTAAGCGACAATTAATCTTGAATCGAATCTAATTGTGATCGCAGCAAGCGGTAAAATGATTGATCCGTTTGCCAGCAACCTGCTCGACAGAGGAAGGCGAAAAGGAAAGAGAAGGAAAAAGAAAAAGCCAAAGAAGTCCGATGGAAGGGCATTATTGATGGACACGGGAGTAGTGTTTGTATGTGCCTAGCTGCCGCTGCCCGTGGCGAGCGCGTTCAGTGTCCGAAGCAGCAGCAGCAGCAATCTGCCTCCTGCTTTAATTGACTCCAAACGTTTGCTTTGTCTTGAGCCGTGTCCGCTTGTCCGGCTGACCGACTGACTGCCAGCTCACTCTATTTGCAAAGTGATTGCCAGTGAGTGGTTCGCCAGGAATCAAAGAATGCATAAATCATTGACAAGTGAGCCGAGAAGATGATGAAGAAGAGCGAGCGAGCGAGTGAGTGAGTGAGTGAGTGGAGGAGGGCGAGAGATGCATCGAATTCTTGGCACGGCTGCCCTCACCGCACAATGTTCTGATTCATTCAAAAGATTGTATCTAAACGATTATCATTATGCACCTAATGCTATGCGAGGCGGCTTGGTCGCTTTGTTTGCCCGTCATCAGACCGTCGTCTTCCTCTGCCAAACCGCCAAAGTCGAGTCCAGTACGGAGCGTCGGCGCGTTATTTATATTATTGGCTGTAGTATTCTTCCTCCTCCTCCTCTTATTAATCCATCTTGCGGCCGCAAGTCAGCACCCTACATCTAACCGAAAAGGTGTTGGCCATGTCTTCTTCTTCTCTCTCTTTTTCTCCATCAATCGTTCACACACTCACTGGGCAGAGAGGTTCGGGCGCGCAGCGCATTCTCTCCTGAAGCACCTCAAAGGAGCGCGCCAATGAGCTCTCGGTCATTGTGAATGGACTAAGACTGGCGTTGCAGTGCTGAACTACACCGCTGCACCAGTCGGACAAGTTGGCCAATTTATAACTTATTAAATCAGACTTATCTCGCTTATTAATCAATGTAATTGCCTACGAACAAAGCGATCGTCTGTTTGATATAACAAGCTGTCTGACTGACTGACTGACTCTGCATAGAGAGCGGGCCTTTTCTTTTTCTCTCTCACTCCAAAAGGAGTTCTCCCTCTTACTCTTGCTCCCTTCGAAGACAACACAGGGATGAACACAGTGGTGTGCACGACCAATGCTGGCAAGTCGGCACAAGTGGAGCGTCGGATGAAATGAGTCAATACCGATCTGAGTGGGCAATCTGCTTCTTCTTCTTTAGCAGCAGCAGCAATCGCCGACCTATGCCTATTAGCAGACAGAGCCCAAGTGAGCAAAGCTGAGGCACTGGGCACTGTGCGAGCACAATGTAAATGTTTATGGAAGATAAAGCGACCATCAGTCAGTGCAGTGCAATGGACACCTCTATTTACAGTCTCACTGACTCACGGTGTGATCGACACACACGGTTTAGCACATTCTTCCAGCGCCGAGCGGCTTCTGTTCTCTCATTATTACCAAATCACGAATGCTCAGTCAGCAACAGCAGCAGCAGCAGTAGTGTCGGCAGGTACATTCACCAAATTCATCCACTCGCTGAGAGCTAAAGCCATTTTAAAGCAGAACAGGCACTCTAGATTGAAGAAGGACTCGTTTGCCTGCAAATAAATCTAATGGCAAATATTTTGCATTCTTCATTTCATCAGTGCCGCTGACGTTGCTGTTGTTGTAGCGGTCAAGGATATCTCTCAAGAGCACACAAAAAGAAAGCAAAGCATTGCGCCCAGTGATGTTTTGAGGTGATGCACACTGCTGGTAATTGATTGAGTAACTCTGAAATGACCTTTTCTTATGTACCTTACAGTTTCATAATTAGAGCAATATGGCATTAAAGAAGGAAGCATCAGTTTTTTTGCCAGCAAAAATTACCTGATCATGAGATCACACAATTAGAAATCGCACAAGGGCAACTGCGTTGCAATTGAGAAGCGATTATTGAATTTAATTGTTGTTTACTGTGGCGCCGATGCTGCCCATAATCACTGGTCATTTCACTTACGGAATTCAGTCGGCGATTATACGCTTGGTCATTAAACCTGAAGCGGAGAGTGCGAATGGAAAGTAAGGTAAGCAAACCGATGAAGATGAATTTAATTTTACCTGAACGCCATTTGCTGTTTGGCTGTTGCAAACAAACACAAAACTGCGCTGCTGGCTGCTGCTGTAGCCCGAGGATGCCCGAGACTATTAATCTTACTTAGCAGCGCACTGTATCCTTGTTGGCGCAATAGGATTCACTGCCACTGCCACAGCGGCATAGACAAACAAAACCGTCACTAATCATACGGCGACAAGGTAAATAAACAATCAATAGTAAAAGGGGAAGGAAAAGGAGGAAGGAAAGAGTCAATGTGCGAGGATGAAACTCGGACTAATAACTCGGGATGAGGAATCGGCGACAGTGTTGCACTGGACGTCTGTGCCATGAATGACAGTAGTCAGGCGGCTACTCGACAGAGGGCAATCTCTAGACTTGATGATGATGATCCTCATTATCCCCATCCCCATCCTCTCTCTCCCATTAGCAACACTGTCACTCATCTCATCTGTTCTAATGGCCATCCATGAAAACGCAAATTAGTGCAACTAGTGTACCTTCCAACGGCAGACAGAAAGAGAGAGAAAGAGATTGAGTCAAACAAACAATTTGTTTTAGATGTGATGCCACCGAGGCAAACAAAGCCGAAACACTTGTCGACTACTTTGTTGGAAGCACATCAGCAAAGCAACAACAACAGTGATGGTTGTCGAGTGATAACCACCGGTTGTCGACAGTGCCAGTGATGGACAAGTTGTTGTTGGCCAATTGTTCGCCACTGAATTGTGAGCAGTGTGTATGTGTGTGTGTTTGTATCTTCAGTGCTGAAATAAATGCAGGCAAATGACTGGCAATGTCGGTGTAGCCACCGGACGACGGCGACAGAAGACCGCTCTAGTCAAACGATGGCCAGCAACAGCAGCAGCAGCAAAAGCAGCAGAAGCTTCAAAGCTTCAAAGCGCGCCAGCTTCGGTGTCGAATGTTTCGCACCGAGAGCCCTTCATTAGTGGGCATCAGTGGCACCTGAGAGAGAAAGAGAGTGAGGTGAAAAGCACTGTGGATCAGTGCTCAGATAGATAGAATGGGAATGAGAATGAGAAAGAAAGAAAGAAGCAGCAGCAGCACGTCTGTGTTTTGTGGCCGGCGAACAAATAGGGGAACAAAGCGAGGTCAAGTAATGACGAGATTCTTATCGGAGGCGTGAAAATGGTCGGTGTATTGGCGGCTTAATGAATAGGCACAGAAAGACACTGCACTGCTCTGGACATGCTCTCCACACCGACACGTTCTCCAGTGGAGGCAGAGGAACCACACTGTCTCTTCTCTATCCTCTTCTCCGTCTCCTTCTTCTCCTGCGCCTCAAACAAAACGCCGAACTCGCGCGAGCTCGCGCGGACGCATCTGTTCTGGCCCTGTGCTCTGAAATCTGCAGTCTTTCTGTGCTCCTTCTCTCGGCTCACACTTTCCTGAAGTGGCACTGACCGGCTTCCCTTTAATGACCGCTTATTGGAAAGTGATGAGAGAGAGGCAAATCAATTTGTTGTTTTTGCGTTTGTAGCACACTGCCGTGTCAGCACAGTGACACCTTGAAGTGAAAGATGTGCAGTGCAAGTCGTGCCAACTGTGAATGGCTAATTAAAAGACTACTCGGATGTGTTCGGCTGAGAGAGAGAAAGAGAGAAGGAAAAACTTTATAACGAAAACAAGAAAATGACCGTCTACAGGAATAGAAAGGTAGATTCAGTGTGCGGCTTTTTGTTTGCTAAAGATTAATTAACACTGCACACAAACGGCATTTCATCACTTCTTGCTGAGAGAGGGATAGAGAATGCTTGCATGCAATGCAGATGCGCTCAGAATTGAATGCAAGCTGGGGCAGACAAAGGAAGGTGCTGAACTGAACACGAGCTGCAAATGGTGCATTGTGCTAATGATGGAGCAATCAATTAATTACATGCACTGAAGAAGCACTAACAAAAAGGGCAGCACTACTCGCTTGGTAGTGAAACTGGTGGCAACGAAACTTGCGCCAGAAGTTCGTGCACAGAAGAATTCTAATTAAATTAGCGTTGTTCGATTGGTGCACGATGCTCACTGTTGAGTCTCACACTACTATTACCTGCCTGCCACCAGGCGCAGTTTGGGTTTCCAGTTCCAGTGTGGTTCACTAATTAGACAGTGAATCCAATGGAACTCCTGATCCTACTGCTCAGCAAGCGTGACCTATCGAAGTGAGATAGCATCGATGATGTGCACTGTGATTTTTCTCTCTTTTCTATCATTGATGACACAAAAATGTTCACCAGTTTGGAAAATTATGAGCCTCTATAAAAAAAGTCAAAAGTTAGTAAATGCCTAAACAACTTTGGAGCAGAACGAATTAAATTGAGGTTAGTGCCAGTGACTGTGACCACTGACTTTGATTCTAAAGGTTGATTCAACTGCTGCTTCTGGTCAATCAGAACAACATAAAGAATAGTAAAAAAAGTGCTGTCTCGATTGACTTGCAGGCAAAGAAGAAAGGGAAAGGAGAACAGAGCAAAGAGACCAATCGAGAGTCTGAAGTGCTCTGGTCATTTTCCTTAACTCGCTCTCTTGCTTTCTCAATAGACTGCTGCCAAAAACTGCAAATAACACAAATGTTTGCATGGCCAGGAAAGCAATCGATCTGCCAAGTCGGAAAACTTCGATGCAATTCGCACCACATGAGCACCACACAGCGAGGTCCAGTTTTCTATCTCGGTGTGTTTATTTATTCTGCTACACTGTGCCACATTCTCCTTCAGTCAGACAGCGTGAGCTACTATTATTGCAGGTAGAGTCGCTGGGGAGAAGAGGGAAGAGCAGCAAGGAGCGGGCCAAAAGAGAGAGAGAACGATAGAGCGCGAACACCGACTCCCCACTGCTAAAGAATGCCATTTTGACACTTTGATCGCCATTTCTTAGACTGCGTGGCGATTGTTTGTCCCAGGTGTGTACCTGCCCGCCCGACTGCCTGCCTGCCACTCTGTCTGCCTGTGTCACTTCTTGTTGTTGTTGTTACATTACCGCTAGCTGGAGACTACTCAATTAGCAATGTTTAACACTGCTGTTCTTCACTGCTGCTGCTGCCATTTAGAAAGCAATTTTTCATATTGCAATTTCGTGTGTGTGTTTGATTTACCTTTCTCGCACTCTCCTTCGCCTTCTCCTTCTTCCCTTTATGTGTTGCCGCCAGGCTAATTTCAAGTGAAAAGTGCTCTTCATTTCAGAATGCTCTTTTCTGTCTTGAACACTGACACTGACAACAGCGGCCCCGAACAATGTCGACCCACTGACTCCTCTTACACTGTCGACTGTTGACTCGCCCTCGGCCCGGGATCACCTGAAGAAGTCACACACAGTACACACGCACAGAGTCAAGTACAAAATAAACAAGGCCAAAACATACAGGGGTTCTCCCGTCACTTCCCTTCCCTTTCCCTCCCTCTAGCAATCTTCTTTTGAGCTGCTGCTAAATGGACTCCTGACTCCTCAGACGGCATTCAATAGTTACAAGTGCAGAGTAAAAATTGCTGCAGAATGGCTGCTGTTATATGAAGCAAACAGTCCCTATTACAATGGGGTAAAGAATTTAAAAGCGAGCAATTTTTCAATGCTTGTAAGCCGCCGACATCAACTGAGTTGAGCTGAAAAAGAAACAGTTGTATAGTGATTGAAAAATGAAGGGTGAGTACACATTCAAAAGAAAAAAAATCAGTCAGTTAGTCAGTTAGTCAGGTGGATCAGAGTGTTAGTGCCTATGTTTTTTTCTGCCCACTGGTCAGAGGAGAACAAACGAGTGAGCGGATCGGCAGCATCGGCAACTGTCCAGCCTCTGTGTGTGCTCATCAGTCTGTGGACAGTTTGCCAGCACACAGTTTACATGTTCATTAAAATGGAATCAAATCAGCGTTCATTCTCGATTAGCATATAAATAGGATTCGATAGTAGTAGGTTGTCGGCGGCGTCAGCAGCGGCAAACGGCGAGCATAAAAACGATGCTCGTCAGTCAGTCAGTCAACCAGTCGGGAAGGAAGAGAAAGAGAGAGGGCGAATCATCTCTCAGCGACTTGCTCCTGCTCATCACTAGCTGCTCACACCGGCGAATCAATCAACTCGTCCACCTTTGAACGACGTTTTAATTAATTTCCAATCGACGCCGCCGCCGCCGCCGTGTGTCGGTGTCGTTGCCGAAGAAGAACGGGACGTAAAGGAAAACGACGACGACGGCAAAGATGACGCCGACGACAACGTTGACGATGAGTGCGATGAGTCTTTCCCTTGAGTCTCCCTGAAGGCTGAAGGCACACACACTTTCCGCCCGCCCAGCTCCAATTCGAATTAATAGAGTTATACACATGAAGCGGAATTAATTCCTCTCTTTTCACCTTGTGAAAGATAGAGGAATGGAACTTTTCAATTACGTGTCAAGCGACAGTGAACGAGAAGATGAGACACCAGACATTAGCAGCAGCACTGGTAGTGTACTTCAAGCGAAGCAAAAGTCTGAGGTGCCTCTTTTCAGCGAAACCCTTCGATTATTTCGGTGTCAATCACGGTGCATTGTCGTCCCTCTCTCTCTCATGTACACACACACGTACACTTTACTACCGCAAAATCGGCAACTATAAATACGGCAGCAATCTAATCAACGACATTGTCTACGCTACGGTAACTTCTTCTTCTTCACCGTCACTTCTTTCTACTTGTCATTTAAAAGGCACACACAGTTCACAATACAGCACAAACAGCAGATAAAATAGCAGATAGTGCACAACAACAATGCACACACACTCGGCATGAGGGGCCCAATTCAATATTTTTGTTTCATAGACTGCCGCACATAAACAATCCCAGATTGCACAGAAAGGCGGCAAAGAAGAGATAGAAAAAGATAGGAAAATTCCCATAGAAGAAGACAAATCTCGACCGGCAATTAGCTGTCGATAGTGGACGGGGTTGCTATTACCCAATGTTCAGAGCTTCTGTGTCTGACTGTGTGTGTGCCTATGTCATTGCCCATTACAATGCACCTTGGGATGAATCTTCTAAAATTAGCATCGCTGTCGTAACCACAAAAGGGCGAATAGTTACACCGCTGCAGCAAACAACAGTGGGAAGGAAAATCGCCGACAAAGCGGTTGCTGATCGAGATCGATTCCCAGTGCTGGAGTCGGTTGTAACAGTCATTAGCATGGTGTCAAATTGAATTCATTCTGCCACACAGTCCTGGTTCACACACACACACACAACGTGCCCCATTAGGCACTGTCATTCGCAGGCAGTGAACACAACAACCTAAATGGTGTGCTGTTGCTGCTGCTGAACTCGGCGCCGACCTGTGGCCGTTGCATTACAGTTGCTGCTGCTTCAGCTTCAGCTCTCCTCCGAGAGAATGCTAAAGCGATGCTGACAATTAGCCCCAATCGTGCCGGCAAGTCAAATAGGCAGATGAGTGAGCACAACAACAAATGAGTAAATGAATGAATGAATGAATGAATTTACCTTTCTTGTTTCTTCGCCTTCTTTTGCCTCCCAACAGTGTGAGAGAGAAAGACGTGGTGGACATGGACTGAAATGAAAGTGGCAGCAGCAGGCCCAGCATTGCCACCAACTGTCTCATTCATATTTGATGGACACGCACAAGTCTCTCTCTCTCTCTCTCTCCGTTTGCTCTGGCAAAGTGTCCACCAGCAGAAGCGAATGCAATCAATCTTACGCGACAGAGCGCTAAATTAGCCAACTGCGGCAAATGGCCGCAGCCACCGCTAACACTCGATGGCGATTCCATTAGCACATATGAACGAGGTGTGTTCACCGGTGTTTGATAGCCTCTTTCACCTAGCCTTGCTTTCAATTCCCTTCCCTTCCGGAACAGGCAAATCACTCCAACCAGCCTTAGCAATTGTTTCTGGCTATCACCCATCATGTAATTTGTGTGTTTGTGTGCACACCACTAGTTGGCTGGTCATCAAGTTTATTTTCAATTTAAATTAGCACCGATGGTGTCACAGACACACACTGACAGACAGAAAAAAAGGAAGAGGAGTACTTGGAATCATAAACTCTGCGGTGCTTCTTTTATTGCCATCTGTGGCCACTGGTGCAAACTGTGCAGCTGATCGTCGTTGCTGTTGTTGTCCGTAGATCGGCTCACACTTCTGTAAGAGAGTAGACCTCTATGGCGCGCTCTTGACACTCTCTTCATTGCCACCTTGGTGTGAGTAATAATATTGTGCCTGATAAGGTAACAGGTATTATTGCCCATGTTTTTTATTATTATTATTATCAATAAAGCACACACACCCGAGAAAAAGAGGTGCAAGTTGACATGCAATTTTAGTTGTTAGCTTGACTTGGGGTTGCTTATTCAGCGCTTTCTCTGTTTTGCCCAAGTGAGGGTAAGACAGAGATTTGGTGATAATTAGAGTCCGACAGGATATGCACCGACTGAGGCGGCAAATGCCACAGGTGCATGACTTCAAGATGGTCCATTGATTGATGAAACCATCTCATGGTCGGTAAGATGACTCAGAATGTACCTTTGCAGCTGAAATGTGCCGCCAAATAGTAATCACTACTAAGAATGTTGTTTTTTGCAAAGAAAATATGTGAATAGATTTACTTTATGATTACAAAATCTACTCCTACACTGTAGGCGTCATTTTACCGTTTCTGGTGACTGCTTAGGTAAAACTGTAGTGATGTTCGTTTTGTTTTGGCATGCTTTGTTTAGTTGATACGATGCTCTCAAATAGGTCATATTGACCCTCATTGAGGATCATTATTTGTTTTTAATTAATGCTCTTTATTGTGACAAAATACAAAAAAACAGTCCATTAGAGAGAAACACCTTTAGCCGTTTGAGAGCAGCTTATATCGCAGGCAGCAATAGCTTGCTGACAACTTATAATTTATGGCCATTTGTCTGCTAAGCCGACAGATTACCGAATAATGTGGCCCAATTATGTGTCTCCTCACGGTTGTCTGGACGTGTGCACACATACTGTCTTTGTGCTGTGTGTGTGTGTGTTGCAGTACTGTACGGTGCTGTATGGTGCTACTGGTGTAGTAGCCGTTGTACAGCAGCCGTCGCCTGCCCCTCATTGCCCCTCTGTATCGATCCTCATCGTCGGCGATTAAATGGGCAATAAAAAAGTGAAGCAGGCCACAGCATCTCGAGTCGCATACTGTCGATGTCTTCTAACTGTAGCATCTTCACCACCATAACCACCACCACCACCACCAGCTGCTACTCCACAGAACAGCAGCACCTCCCTCCTCTCCGACGTCTGCATCAGATATACCGGCTGGTAGTTCCAAGTGGGTGCGATAAATTGCCCAAACAGCAACAGTAAGCATCAGCCGTGAGAATTGTGGCATAAGACAGGAGGGCATCTACTACTACTACTACAGCCACATAGTGTCATCCGCTTAGGTCTAGGTATATAAGGAGAAACTCCAGTAGTAAAGTCTTCTTAGTTGGCATTCCAGCCATTCATTCAGTGTGTAGCTCCCCTTGACGCCGATAGCTAAAACTTTTCTCTTGTGAAAACCCGCCTTCCAAAAAAACATGGTCAATTGGCGCATCAAAAATGAAAACATCCGAGAGTTCATGGCCGAACTCCTGGGCACGTGCACCCTTGTGGTACGTACCGGTCATCTCCAATCTTCAAATTAACGCGATTACAGTAAAAGTTGCATTACTTTTCATTACCTAACACACTGAATATCATGCAGTGCCTTGGATGTGCCGGAAACGCACTTGTGAACCTAAAAGACGGCGGCAATGGAACAGGAATGATTGTCGTGCCCATTGCCTGGGGCCTGGTAAGCACCAATTTGTAGTTGGGTTGTAAAACATTGCATCCAATGTACAATGTCTCTATCTGCACATAGGCTCTTACAGTGGCAATTTATGTTTGCGGTGGCGTAAGTGGTAAGTCGCAATTTGGTTGCTGATCTCTTAGGAGCCATCCCTAACTAACAACCTTTTGGGGTGTCCGCTGCAGGTGGCCACGTGAACCCAGCGGTGACCGTTGCCATGGCCTCAGTGGGCAAACTTCGCTGGTCAAAGGTGCTGCACTACATGGCCGGGCAGTACTTAGGCGCTTTCATCGGCGCAGTGCTCACCTTTGTCACGTACCGAGAGGCAATTATGGAAACGAAGCAAATCAACAACTCAACAATGGGCATCTTTGGAACGTACTCTGCTGAACACATCAGCACTGGAACCTCTCTCATTGACCAGGTAAAGAGAGTCTATTAGAGCACATCGAGCATAATAACTCTAACGCAAACAAACTTTCTACTACAAGATAATCTGCACCACTTTCTTTCTGATGATCATTTGCGCCATCACTGACGAAAGGAATATGAATGTTCCAAAGGTGGGCGCCAACGAACAAATTCAGTAGCTGCTCAGCAGCTGCCATCTTTTATCGAATATTCTAAGCAAAATTAAATTAAATTCCTCTTCACAGGACTTGTGCCAATTGCCATTGGCTTCGCCAACATTGGACTGCTGCATATATCTTTTGGCTACAATTGTGGCACTCCCCTGAACCCGGCACGAGACTTTTCACCTCGAGTACTTTCTGCCATAGCTGGATGGGGCGGTGAAACGTTCACATTTAAAAACTATGGTAAGCTGAACATTAAACACTTATTATCATGTAACACAAGGATACATGCCATCATTTTAAGGTTACTTCTGGACACCCATTGTTGCCTGTCACATTGGCGGCATTCTCGGCTGCTGGATCTACAGACTGTTCATCGAGAACCACTGGCCTGAAGAACGATATGAATTTGAGAACAATAACAACAACGACTACTCAAAAAATGTCCGCGTTACACAAATGAGTTAAGATGAAGTTAGATCAGTGATTCATTTATGTTTGCAATCATTTCACAGTAAAACAGCCATTTCAATACTGTTCACTCATCCATTTTCATCGGTAAAATACTTTCTCATTAAACAAATAAATACAACGCCAATCAGTGTTTGTAGTTCTGATAAACAAAAGTTACTTTTAAGTGATTTCCACTTATTTACAAAAACAGTGGCCAACTGCACAACCAATCATTGCCAACCCATCCACTTGAGACAGCACTACTTGATTGTCACATTGTCAGATTGGCTGTGCTGATTGCCCGGTCGATAATTAACTGCATTTAGCATCTCCAGTCTGAAGTCGATTGCTGGGCAGAAAGCATCTTAAGTGAATCCTGCAGTACAATCACTGCAATCGTCTTCCGTCGTTGACTCGACTTCAATCGAATTTAGCATCGTCGATTCATCGTCAACACACTGCTGTACGGCCAATTGAACTGGAAACGAAATAAGTACATCACCAAAATAACTGCCCTGCCGTCCAACACTGTGTTGGCTTCACAGTTGTGGGGGTTACGCTGCGCTGTCTGTCACACAAGCTGCTATCGATCGTCGCCGCCGCCGCCGAGATGAGACAGACTAACTGCAAAATAAATAGATGCACACCAGAAAGGCTGTGATTGTCGCAAACAGACAAACAGAGCAAACAGTGCACACACAAACTCATCTACAGCTAAAGCAGTGTGACACAAAGCTCTGGAAGTCGCGTTCTGGACGGCCAGTGACACTGCGGAGTAGAGGAGGAGAGGTCGAGGCAAAGAATGAGAGAATAAGTGAATGAGTGAGTGAGCAAGAAAGGCAATTGGGTTCAGCTGCTGATAGCACCAGTTAGCCCAGCTAACACACACAGTGGCCGCACAGTGGAGATCTGCAGCAGACTGTTCAGTGTGGGCAAACGTTGAGGAGCGGACCGTGTGAGAGCGCATCCGTTGGCAGCATCGTCTGACGGCATTCGGGTTCTCTTTTTCCTTCCGCTGCCTCACACCACACAGCTACTGATGCAGCCACTACCGACGCTGCTGCTGCTGTGCTGCTGTTCATTGCACCGCAATGTGGGCATTCTACTGTGCCATGCAGAATCAAACGGGCGAACAGAAGAGAAGGGGAACCCTCCGCAGCGAACAGCAGCAGCGAGTCGTACATGTGTGCATTGAAGTGTATTGCTGCAGCAGCTGCTGTCGTCGCTGCTGCCATTCGGTGAAGGCATTCTGTTCATTCTGTTCCTGCAATCCTTCTGCAAACAAGTCCACACACACGCACTACTGCCGATTCTCTTCTTTTCTCACCTCAACCTGTACACTTTTGCTCTACTGTCGCGCTCGCTCGCTCTCTCTCCCTAACTGTGCCTGTGTACGGATAATCCTTCACTGAGATGACGCCAACACCTATCGATTGCTATCCATCATCACCGCCACCACCACCACTAAACTGCCCCTTTGTAATGGACAGCTAAAAAATTGAGCATGAATTTAGTCAGTTTGGTGCATCCGTGGGTCAACCGCTTAGGCGCCGGCCTTTGCACTTCAACATCATCAGCAGCAGCTGGTGGTCACCTGAACAGGGCCCAGATGGGTTCAACTAACAGTGCGGCCAACAATCATCGTCTACTGCTCACCGTAGTCCTTCTTCTCCTCTTTGCAGTGTCCCTCTGCAATTGTGGTAAGTGTGGTGCAAACACTTTTACTTTTTTACCTCATGCGTGCCTGTGTCCGATTCTTTTTCCACAGTGCAACAGCACACAGTCATAAATAAATAATACAGCGCCTTGCAACAGTCAGTTTGATTTAGAATTTTTTGGTTTTTTCGAGAGAATTCTGTCCACTGCCATCATTGTTCAAAACTGGGCAATTAGGAGCAGATATTCAGTACTGATAAGAGAACAGATGCGAAAAAGACTCGCTAGGAGATGACTAATAGTGCAAAACTGTGTGTGCCTGCCGCCCGCTGACTAAAACTGCGCCACCACCACCAGCGACGACTATGGGGCCAGTAATTAGATGGCAAAAATAAAATTGAAAAGTAACATAGAAAAAGTAGAGTCACAGAGTCAGTAGACTGCCAGTATAGAACTGGCTAATGAACTCTCTCTCTCTGGCTCGTCAGTTGGTCGGTCGGTCGGTCGGGTGGTGGGTTTGCTAAGAAAGTGACAATTTTATGTGCCTTGTCAAGTGAGTGTTAGAGCAAAGAGCGCTAGAGTGTGTGCAAGGAGATGGAGTTGCATTTGTCTAAATATAGACGTGTCTCAAACGAAGACGACGACGACGACAACATCGTCGCATCAGCATCATTGCACCAGACAGACACTCCACTGTGGGCACTCATGAGTCATCGAATGGAGCTCACCGATCTGATCCGCTGATGCACTCTTGGCGCCCAATTGAGTGCTTCGAGTAGTGCACCACCATCACCACCAGCTGTGCTGTGAAGTGAATGTGTGTTTGTGTGTGTGTGTGGTGTGCACTCCTGTCCATCCGCTGTCTTGTTAGCAAGAGAAACATCAATGATAATGATGATGTTTTTGGGGTAGTCCTGGTGATACAGCCCCTACTGTGTGTACTGACAATTAAAAACATTGAGCCAGTGGAATTAACGCTAATTGTCCTCTTTTTCCTCTACTCCCTCTTTCCCTCCGTTTCTTTCCTTCCTCCGAGCAGCTTCCTTTTATGGACTAAGCTACATCAGGCTGCCTTTACAAGAGACTAAAAATAGCACTGATCTAGAATTTCGTTTCAAAACCCACCAACTGAATGCCTTCCTATTTCTCGCCGCTGGCACGTCCGACTACTTTCTCGTCTTCCTTGAGGCCGGCCAGTTGGCGGTAAGTTGATAACAACCGCGACCATTCTTCACACATCTGTTCCCACTTTCCCATTTTCCCCTCTTTACATTTGTCAGAAATATGAGCCATATTTTATCTTCTTCCTCTCACCCTCACAGGTTAAAATTAACTTTGGTTCAGGGGAGACGTATCTTGCCAGTGACGGCCTCCATCTCAATGACCTGTCTTGGCACAAGGTGAAGCTTAAGCTGGTCAAGTCACATCTCTCACTTACCGTCGATGACCGGCACAACTTTCTACAGCGTCTCAAGGGCGACTCCACTGAGCTACAGATCAAGTACGGCATCTTCCTCGGCGGCCAGGACAACTTCAAAAGTTTGTACTTGGGCAACATTCGCCCGTTGAGAGGCTGCCTCGACAAGGTGTTTTTCAACTTTAAGGACCTGCTGGCGGAAAGCGTCCATCTGCAAAGTGCCATCTCGCACAACGTCGCCCCCGATTGCGATGAACAGTTTGCCGAGACGGCAGCATCCTCAGCGAGCAGCAACAGCCAGAATGGCAGCATCTCCTTCATCGCCGACGACAGCTTCGTCCTCCTGCCCAGCCTCTCCTCGACCTTCGCCAAGAACCACAGCAAACTGTCCGTCCACCTTGAGGTGCGCAGCCTTTCCCACAATGCCGTTCTCCTCTTCAGTCCCAGCGTCAGCCCCTACAAGCGGCGGTACATTGCCCTGGAGCTGGTCAACGGCAGCGTTCGCTTTGCCCTCAACGACGGCACCGGCGGAGAGAGGAGCGTTCAGTCGCCGGTCATTCTGAAGGAGGGACAGTGGCAGGTGGTGGAGGCAACAGTGACCAGCAGTGGTCAGCTGATGCTCACCGTCAATGGAAAGCAGAGTGTCAACAGCAGCAGCAGCCGAAGCTGGTCATTCGCCAGTCACCAGTACTCCAGTGAACTGCTGCTCGGTGGACTGAACAGCCGAACTGACTGGAGCGGCCTGCAGTCGGTGATGCGCTCGCAGAACGTCTCGCTGAAGGGCTGTCTGCGCAATGTGCAGATCTACGGACGGGGGGTCAGTTTGCTCGATGCTCTCGCCACCCACCAGGTGAAGAGTGGCAAGTGCAGGTGGCACTTTCTCTGCACTGAAACCTCCGCCACTGCTGATAGCACAAACAAATCGCCGTGCATCGACACTGCCCAGTGCCTTCAAAATTCGATTAATCAGGTGCGCTGCCTCTGTCCAGCTGACAACTGCATTCGTGGCCACTTCAAGGCGTACAAGTCAGTGATGGTCAGCTCGGAACGCCAGACGCCCTCTTCTTCCTCCTCTTCCTCCCCCAGTGCCAAGTCACCCTCAAGCGCCTGCGAGTGCTCGAGGGCAGCAGTGCCGCCATCAACTACCAGGTCTTTAGCGCAGGCACAGGTGATACCACAGCTTTAATGAGCAGCAGTCTGCCTGAAAACACGCCGTTTGAGGTGATTCGGCAGCCTAAATTTGGCTCCCTCGAAGGGCCGACGCTCAAGAGCTTTGTCGCAAAGTCGAATCAGCCGTTGCTGATGCTGCAAACCTTCACCTGGTTCGACGTCCTCCAAGGTGATCTGCTGCTGTACCGACACAGTGGCCGTTCAGACCTGACAGAGCACACTTCTGACCTGATAGAGCTACGCATGAAACCTTCTTTGGTTACACCGGTTGGGAGCACCGGTGAGCACCAGCAGAATCAGTGTGAAAGCACAGTGTTCACGCTGCCACTGGACATCGTCTCCGCCAATGATGACCCGAGCAAAAGCAGCTTGAGCGTGGTGCACATGAAGATAGCGCAAAACTCCAAAAAGCTGCTGCCTTACACTCAGATGAAGCTCAACTACAAAGAGTTTATTAAAGTAAGAGAAGGAAGTGAAGAAACAGTCGAGTTTACACTAGGTCAGATGCTAAATGGTGGCGGCAGCTACTTTGAGCGCGCCAGTCGACCCAATGTTCCCATTAGGAACTTCACCGAGGCGGAGCTGAAGAACCAGGCCATTAGATTTGTGCACGTCGATAACGACGCCAACAGCAACAGCAGCTCAAATAGCCTAATAGAAGCTACACTGCACGTCCACTCTGGCAAGGTGGAAGTGGGCCAGTTTCGCCTGCTGATCGCCACCTTCGCCACCGAGCTGCTGCAAGTGGCCAACACCGGTCTGGTAATGGCTCACAACACCGTCGCCCTGTTGAACCCGGCCAACCTAAGCTTCAGCCTGGGAGGCCCAGCAAACGAGGACAGCAGCAGTCAGTCACAACTAATCAAGTACGAGATAGTGGCCGGCCCCAAGTACGGCGTCGTGCAGAAGCTGCGCGCTTCCTCCAACCAGTGGGCCAATGCGACGCACTTCAGCCAGCGCCAGCTACTTCGCTCCAAGGTGCGCTACGTCCACCTGGTGGACCGGCCCAAAGCCGACCAGATGACGCTCAGTGTGTCACTGGCCAAGCAGCAGGTCAGCCAGAGGATCACCTTTATGGTGCGCTTCGTCGACCAGCTCAAGATCGTCTCCTCAGGGCCGAATCGTCACTACCCAAATGGTGGCACCATAGAAAAGGAGGTGCTCATTGACTCGAGTAAACTTTCCTATCGCACTGAGCCAGCTTCCTCCTCCTCAGAGATTCGCTTCACACTGCTTTCAGTGCCTCAGTGCGGCGGCCTGTACCTGGTGGAGGAGGCGGCGGCGGAGGCAGACCAAGGTGACCACCGCGGACTGGTGCAGCAGCAGCAGCAGACGCAAGTGCAGCTGCACGTTTCCTCCTCCTTCAGTCAGAAAGATGTCAACGAGGGCAAGCTGCTACTGATTCGAAATAACGCCCGCCGGAAGTGCGCCGACATCAGCGTCGACCTCTTTGACTTTGAGGTGGCCATCGTCGGCTCCAATGCCACACATGTGGCGACCTTTTCGTAAGTTTATTTGGCAACCTTTTTCTAAAAAACACTTTTTTTGCTACTGATATCATTCCCTAATTTACTCCTTCAGTTTTGACATTGGCCAGACAAGCCGAAAGAAGGACGAACTGACCAACAGCAAGCTGAACGTCAACGAAGGCGAGAACGCGACCATCGAGGCGAATCACCTCTACTTCAGCGCCGAGCGTGAGGAGGAGGACATTGTGCTAAAGATCAGCCGCCCGCCGGAGCACGGCGAGCTGAAGGTGCTCAGCGCCGACTTCAGCCAGGTGAACCACGCCTCGCCCACTCAGATTGCCCTCAAGTACATCAAACAGGGCCGTCTGCTGTACGTGCACGACAACTCAGAAAGCCCCTCGGACACCTTCGACTTTGTGGTGGCCAGCAGCAGCAACCGCTCGCTGGCCAGCGGGACCTTCTTCATCGAGGTGACGCTGAAGAACGACAACTCGCCGGTCCGCCTGGTAGACCGGCCCTTCAGTGTGATTCGCGGCGGGGAGAAGCCGCTGCTGGGCAGTGACCTTCGCTACGCGGACGCCGACCTGAACACCTCCGCCTCGAGCATCCTCTACACCAACACGCACATCCCCAACGGGCAGCTGCTCTTCCTCAATGGCTCCTCAGCGGAGAACGGCTTCACGCAGGCGGACCTGGACCGGGGAGCGGTGCTCTTCCGCCACAACGGCAGCGACATCGGCAAAGCCATCCTCTGGATCACCGACGGGCAGTTCTACCACTCGGGCGTGCTGGAAATTCGCGCCGCCGAGCCCTACCTGCGACTGGCCAACAACACCGGCCTGGTGCTCAAGTACGGCATGAACGGGCTAATTACCAGCGCCCACCTCGACGTGGACACCAACGTGGACACCTCCAACAAGAGCACTGTCCTCTTTCGGCTCACCTCGGAGCCCAAGTTTGGCCAGGTCCTCGTCAATGAGAAGATGGCCAACCAGTTTACGCTGGAGGAGCTGGAGGACGAGCTGGTGCAGTACGAGAGCACGGTCTTTGAGGATGAGGAGCCGGCAAGCCGGAGGGACAGCTTTAGCTTCAAAGGTACTTTTGAAATTACTTTTGTGGTAGTCAAACTTGTAAAAACAGTCCCTTTTTCCCTCGCTCAGTTCTATCAACAGTTCCAGTGCCTGGTGGCAGTAGCAGTGGCCTAGTGTCCGATACGTACGAGTTCAGCATTCGCATATACCCGCCTTCCTACTACAACCTCGAACTAGTACACCACAACAACCTGACGGTGCTCGAGGAGAAGACCGCCCTGATCAGCTCAAAGACGCTGCTGACGAAGCACTCCGAGCTCGGCCCCGAGCAAATCGTCTACCGCGTGGTGCAGCGACCAGCCAACGGCCACCTGGTCAACTCCCGCTACGCCGACCTGGCGGACATGGCCAAGCGGCCTGACGGCCAAAGCTGGAGCTGGTTCAGCTTCACCCAGGAGGACATCAACCAGGGTCGGGTGACGTACGTGCAGAGCGTAAAAACGGAGCTAGATCCGTACAGCCGCTACTGGGACCACCTGATCTTCGACGTCGGCAATGAAGTGGTCCGCTCGGGCAATCAGACGCTATACATTGAGGTCATAACCCGGCTGATCACCATTGTCACCAGCAATATTACCGTCTCGGAGGGCCAGGCGACTTTCTGAGTGAGAGCTGCATCTCGGTGAGCCACCCGTACTACGAGCGCCTAGTGGACCAGTTCATCGTCATTGAGGAGCCAAAGTACGGCAGCATCTCCTACGAGTCGCCCAGCGGAATGCCCCTCACGGCCAAGTCCTTCACGCCGGAGCATCTCAAAGAGGGCAAGATTGCCTACCGACAAGACAGGTAAGTCGATGTGAAAAAAATGAATTCCTATTGTAAATACCCAAAATACCAACTTTTTCCTAGCTCTGAAGTAAGCAACGACTGGTTCACCGTGGTCGCCCGTTCCAACGCCCTAGACCGAGAAAGCCTGCCAGCGACGGTGCACATCAGCATCAGCTCAGTGAATGATGAGGCGCCCAAGGTGGTAAACAATAGCGTCGCCTGGGTCTGGCAGGGCGGCACTGTGCGGCTGACCAGCGCCCACCTGGCTGCAGTCGACCAGGACAACGCCCCCGGAGAGATCCTCTACACTACCTACCACTCCAGCAGCGGGTACCTGGTGGACGGCGACAGCAACACCACCGTGGACTCCTTCACCCAGGAGGCGATCAACGCCGGGCGGATCGTCTTTGTGCACGTGGGCACCGCCTCTGAGGGCGGTTTTCGCTTCCACGTCACCGATGGGGCCAACAGCGGCGTGACCAGCACCTTTCGGGTGGCCGTCAGACAGCGCCGGCTGCTGCTGGCGGCCAATGAGAAGCTGATCGTCTCGCCGGGCATGGTCCAGTCAATTACCAGGCGGCACCTGCAGGTGGCCGCCAATGATGCCGACAATGCCACTACCACTGAGGTGCAGCGAAACTATACGTATCGCGTGGTGAAGGCGCCCTCATACGGGCGGCTCCTCTTGGAGAGCAATGGCAATGGAAATGGCGACCGGCGAACAGTGGTGTCCCAGTTCAGCCAGCAGGACATTGACGAGAATCAGGTGCTTTACGAGCAAAATGTGCGCATCACCGAGCCGGTGGTCAGCGACCGGGTGATCTTCAATATCGAATCAGAAGGGCTGGAGACGCTGGAGAGCGTCCACTTCATGGTGGAGATTGCTGTACAAAGCCTGAACAGGGGCGTCCTCGAGGGCGGCGGCAATGTCAGCAAGCTGGTGGCCATTGCGCCGTTGAGTGTGGTTGAGGGAGGCATCGCCGCCATCAGTTCGGAGCAGATCAACCTGACGAGTTTGCTGTCGGAGACACCACAGAGTAGCACTTCTTCTCCAAAACTGTGCCTGCTGCTGCTCTCTCCGCCAGCTCACGGACTGATCCTGAGGAACGGCGTCTCGGTGGTGGGCCGAGAGTGCCTGCCGCTGGAGGCCTCCCGCAACGGCTCGCTGGTGTACAAGCACGACCACAGCAACACACTGGAGGACTGCGTACGCTTTCGCCTGATGCTCGGCGATGAGGGCATTCACCTGCTCAATGTCACCCTTCCGGTGGTCGTGCAGCCAGGTAAGTAGACAGTGGAATAGTGATAGAGGAGAAAATAGAAATTGCATCACTACTGATTCCTTCTTCTCCTTTCCCAGTGAACGACGAGTTCCCCGTGGTGATCAACCGAAACCCCACCCTCAAAGCGGTCTTTGGCAGCCGAACACTGGTCACCAATCAGACGCTACGAGCCCGCGACGACGACGGCCCCTCCTTTGATCTGCTCTATCAGCTTCGGCGAGAGGGCGGCAATGTGACGCGGGAAAGCTGCTTCCTGCTGGCACGCACCGACCTGCCGGTGTACCGCGAGGAGCAGCCAGTGTTCGAGTTCCGGCAGTCGGACGTCGACGCGGGCCGGCTGTACTTTAATCACCGCGGCGGAGCTGCTGGAAAGGAGCTCCACCTCATCTACTGGTTCAGAGTGAAGGACGATCCGGCGGTGAGGTGTGATGAAGAGGAGATGCCTCCTCCCGCAGCAGCCTCTCTCACCCGGGACTTTGAGGCGATTGTAAAGGGGGGCAAAAGTAAGGACCACTGCACGCCTTACTACCCACTGAAGGTGGCCGTGGCGCAGCTGTCGCTCAATCTGGTGAACCACAGCGCCGTCCAGCTGCCGCAAGGCGCCTTCCAGGTGACGCTGGGCAATGAACACCTGGCGACGGTGAGCAAGAACGCCAGTCCCAACTTTGTTCGCTATCGAGTCACCAAGGGGCCCTTTCACGGCTACCTCTCCGTCGATGGGGAGTCATTGATGCAGCATCAGCAGAGGGCGGGAGGAGGAGGAGAGGTAATCTGCCGCTGGAGTTCAGTCAGCAGAACGTGGACAGTGGTCAGGTGCAGTACCACGTGACGAACATGTCCTCTGAGGACTACTTCATCGTGGACATCAGCCAGCCGTATGAGCACCAGGAGAAGCCGATCTACGATGTGTACGTGAAGATCGTGACCAGGCCGCTGGTGAAGGCGGCGAAGCCCTTTCTGGTGACCTCGCCCGGCCAGCAAGTGCTGCTCTCACAAGACCATCTCGATGCTGAGTAATTTTAGTCATTTGTTCTTCGATTATCGCCCTTTTTAATCTTTAAACTATTACACAATTTAGATCCTTGGCTCAACACACTCGATCAAACCCAGTCTACAAGATACTGACACCGCCCAAATATGGACACTTCAAACTTCTGCCACTGTTGCACTTTGGGGAGAGCGAGGCGAGCAGTCCGGTAGATGGAATCAGAGAATTTACACACAAGGAGATTATGGGTAAGAGCAGGAAGATTGTGAGGAGTACTACTAGAAAAAATCATTCACAAATCTTCTAAACTTTATTCAAACCAATCAGATAACCGCATCGCCTATGTGGCCAAATCGAAAGCAGACCTAAACAACTACCCGCCCTCCGACATTGTCTACGATGAGATCAAGTACGAGTTGTCGGCAAATGGCGTACAGAAAGCGCACGGCACGCTCTTCGTCTCCGTCTTTCCCAATCGCTCGTACATGGACCACCTGGAGACGCTGCTCGGAAACTCGGCCGATGGAAGCGCCGGCAACGGCAGCAGCTACTTCCTGGAGAAGGCCATCAAGGCGGGTCTCTCCACCCAACTGCTTCTCGTCCTGGCGACCATCCTTGCCACACTGCTGCTGGTGATCACTCTGGTGGCCATCATCAGGGCGATTGGCTCCTGCAAACATCCACGGTCTACTGGCATGCCCGAGCAGAGCTCCACCAAAAGTCTCTCTGGCGGCAGCAGTGACGATCAGCAGCAGCATCAGCATCATCACACAACAACCTGGAACGATGTGGCCGCCAGTACTCGAGCACCAGTCTCCGGCAGACGGACTGTGGTGGCTCCAGTCGGACCACCTCCAGCTCCAGTCAGTCGGCGCTGGCCTTACAGGCGGCGGCCACCTCTGCCTCCACCGGACAGCTCAACAGTCTGCTCAACAACAATCAGAACACTCAGAGTCGGATGATGCGATACGCTGATCTGCCAATCCTGTCCTCTGCCAATCACCTGCCGTACAGCAGCAGCATCCATCATCACCAAAACCACCGTCCACTGTTGGCCATGGGCAGTCTGGACTTTATCAGTACGTCAGGCACTACGATGCGACCACCACCGCACGGGCCGCGAAGTGATAAGTCCCCGGAAGATCACCCCATCTCACCCTTGCCTCCTCCTTCCCTTTACTTCATCAACGACAGCTCGGCGTCGCCTTTTGATGATGATGGCGGTGTTGCTCACCACCAGGCGCAGCAGCTGTGGTGCTCAAGCAAGATGAAGCAGTTCGAAATGCAGCCGGTGGGAAGAGACCACCACAACCAACACCATCAGAATCGGTCCAGCGGTGAGGGCACCTCAGACCACCAGTCTGATCACCACTCCCACCACCACCACCACTCGCCACCGCACCACTCCACAATGAAGGCAGCAATGAAGGGAGGCAAACCATCGTACGATCAGTTTGTCCACCTGGACAACTACCTGTCAAAGAGTCAGAGTCTGGCTGCCGGCGTTCGGAGCAGTCCGCTTTTACACGCTCAATGGAAGTAAGCGGACTTCGAAGCAGCAGACACCAAATCCCCACAGCCAACAGAAGAGTCAGTATTGGATATAAACAGAGAGATATATCTGCGTTGAAATTGGAGCAGTCTGTTTTTGGTACTCACGTGTAAAGTGTGATAATCTCATTTTTTTCTTGTTATATTTTTTGCTACCATTAAACATTGATCATCTTCACTGACTAAGACTGGCGAGGTAAATCCAAGGACACTTTGAAGGTCCTCTCGAGTTCGAGCTTGAGAAGGTCGTTCAGTGGCTGGCCATCGTGTTTGTAGACCCACTCTCCGTTGATGTAATCGTACCGCTTTGGACCACTGATGGGAGATGACAGCCAAATCTGCCTGTTTGGCGTTTGCTTGTTTATCACATATGTGCCATTCTCACCGAGGCTTAAGGTAATGACTCCATTCTGAGGTGAAAAGGATCGTTAATCTTCTGAAGATCAAACATACAGAAGCAGCACTTACATTGAAAACAATATCATAGCTTTTATCTTCTAACTGGTCAAGGAAAACTTCGAGTTTCTCAGCCAAAACGTCCAAAGTTTCGTCAGCCACATCCTCATAGGCACTTTCATCAATAAAGCTATCTGCAGATAGTGTACGCTTTGAGGAGAGGAGGTAGTTCTGCCAAACTTGCAGATGGAGATGATTTGAGTTGACTCTGGCATAAAAATCAATGCGATTGGCAGAGGCGGCGTTGTTGCAGTGCAAGTGCCTCGTTCTGGTCTGGTCTGGCTCCTTCAGTACCAGGCTGTACCTTGCAATCGAAGCTGATAGAATCCTCCATGGAAAGCGTTTTTGGAACAGCAGCATCTTGGAACAGCAGATTCCCGTTAGGCGCACTTTGTGATCCTCATGAGGTAAACACAGTGTGTCACCTGCGCCGGTGTCCGCCAGGCGGTGTCACGTGCTGGGGTGCCGGCGCACGTCTTCTACGACTGAGACGCAAAAGCCACGAGGTTTGCCAAAATCAGCGTGTTTTCTCTGCCGCAACAATCTTCGCCAGACAAACACAGTTTTTGATCTTCTCATTTTCAGTATCCGCAACACCTGCTTCACACATACCCGCAAAATGGTAAGTCCTTGTTCAGAACTTTTAACTTTAAACGATACTCATTACCTGGTATTCCCCATCAAGGCCGAAGAGACTGAAGTCAACCCGAAGGCGTACCCACTGGCCGACAATGCTTGACGGCTAAAATCTTCAACGTTTTGCAGCAGGCGAACAACTACAAGCAGTTGAAGAAGGGCGCAAACGAAGGTAAAGAGGAGCTTTTGACTGGTTAATTTAGGTAACTAATGACCGTTTTACTTTGCAGCTACAAAGACTTTGAACCGAAATCTCTCCGAGTTGATTGTCATGGCCGCGGACACTGAGCCGCTTGAGATTTTGCTGCACTTGCCGCTGCTTTGCGAAGACAAGAACGTCCCATACGTGTTCATCAGATCGAAGCATGGTAAGTGGTTGACTTGTCTTTTAAAGATGTTTATTATATTTTGTCCGTTTTAGCTCTTGGACGTGCCTGTGGCGTATCTCGGCAAATCATTGCCTGCTCGATCACCACCAGCGAGGGATCAATGCTTAAGTCACAAATTGAAAGCCTCAGACATGAGATTGAGAAGCTCCTGGTGTAATCTCTCGGCGACCAATTATTCCCATTCATTTTCACATCCTGGCCCGTTCTATCATGCAACAAAAAAAAAACATTTTTTGCTCTTCATTCATTAAAAAGCATTCTCGATAAATGATACCCTTTTGCTTGTTGTGAAGTAGCTTTTTCGAACTTTTTGGGCAATATTAGCTGTTCTTTGCACTTCATAGTGTTTGTCATTTTCACAAACCACCTCATCACCTCTTCTTCTCATGGTTCAGACTGATAGTGCCAAGAATCCAGTGTCTACTCACAGTTCAAAACAGGCCAAGATTCCACCTGGCCAGGGTGACTCGCCCAAGACAATGTCAAAGAAGCCGACTATGCAGCACGAAAAGATGACAACAAATATTAAAGTCAAAGCTCTTCAAGAGAAGCTTGCCGCCGCCAAGATATTCCAGCACGAGTCGAAACGAGCCACCACGAAGGTGGTCTCTCCAGCAAGCCGGAACTCGGAGACGGCGTCGCTGATCTCTACCGACTCATTGGATGAGTTTGACAAGCCGGTGGAGAATAAGCCAGTTAGGCGGTCGACGAAGGAGTACCATGGGGAACTTCACCAGCAGCAGCAGTCACAGACGGTAACAGCCACTGAATACATTCCTCAAGTGAAGTTCAACCAAATGCCACAAAAACAACTGCAACAGCAGCACAACGACATTGGGGCCCAGCTGGCACATCAACGGGGCAGCCTCTCCTTCAAGACCAGCGAGGAAAATGGCGGCCGCTACCGGGCAGTTCGCGAGTATCCTCGCTTCATTCCGCTGACGATGGCGACCACGCTGGCGAGAGACGCCTCCAGTTGGGCAGGCCTTCCCGTGGGAGTGCTCACCCTTCACCGGCCATCCACCACCACCTCCGGTCTGGAGCAGCAGGAGTTGCCGGTGTACGTGCTCCAGCAACGCCTCGGCTGATGACCACCACTGAGGAACTGAGTGCCCTTGGTCTGCAGTGCCCGGCCACCTCCATTGTGGACGCAGTGGCTCGCAGTGGCCGCCAAGTGCAGCTTCGCCTGTCGCTCTTTACGGCTGATTTGCTGACGCCGGAAGAGCGCAGGCTTTGCCCTTTGATGAGGTGACCACTCCAACGGGGACGACGACGACGACCACCACCACTGCTGAAACGCCGGCGATGGACAGGGGCTGATAATTGGGCGCCCACTTTGACGACGACCACAGTGACCACTACCAATGCCGGCACTTTGCAGAAGACTGCTGCACTGCGGCTCTACGAGGAAGAGATTGAAGTTTTTGGGTTCTTTGAGTAGCCACCACCAGCACTTCTGTGATCCGTTTTCGCCTCTGCAATAAATCGAACTATTTGTTTTCTTTTTTGAAACAATCGCCTTAGGACGCTTTTTCTGTTCTGCCAGCTGTGAGTAGCTGTTGACATCATTCACTCTTTCTCTTTGATGGCTGCGAATAACCGGAACAACAACCGAAAGTACACCAACACCTCCACCCGAAACAATCCATCGCAGAGCAATGAGGCTGAGCTGCCGCAGCAGACGAGCACTACTGAGGAGGCAGAGGAGGAGGTGCCCTCCATTCTCAGGTCAATCAAACGAAGACCACAAACTTCGGCGAGCCCTGGCGCAGCATCGACAGCTGCTGCACCACCAAACAACTCAACTGCACCTGAAGAAAGGGGCGCCACCACTTCGCCCTCTGACGATGATGACCAGCCGACGGCGGTCATTGCGCCGGCAGACTACGAAAACTACTTCTCAGACAATCGGCGGCTGCTGAAGACGAAGCAGAAGAAAGGTGGAGGTCTGGAGATGCGCCGCTGAAGAAAGACCCTCAGACTCGTCGGGGCCCACTGCGCTCATCGGTCCGGCAGACTATGTTAATTTTTTTGAGAATCAAAATCGTCAAAGGAAGGGAAAAGTCCGAGGAAGTCGTCCGGGCTCTCCGACAAACGCTACCAAGTTTGACGACGACGACATGCCCACGGCTCTACTGCAGTTGAATGAAGTTGTTGTCCGGCCGAAAACTCCGGTGAAGGTTGATCGTGGCGGAGGTGGTCGCTCTAAAGTAAAGTTGAAAACTTCGATCGCCAAGGCCCTTAGTCCTTCAATGAAAATGAAAGTAATGGAAATCACCTCCGAAATGCCCACGGTAATGCTGGCCAAGGACTACGAGAACTTCTTTAGCAAGCAGAAGCAGAAGGCTTATCAGGGGAAGGTTTCCCCAAAAGCAGCAATAAAAGCATTGCCCGCTGCCCTGCAGTCCGACTGTCCCACTGCCCTGCTGGGCCCTGCTGACTACCAGAACCTGTATGCGGCCAATGTCTTGCACAAAACAAACAATGCGCCAGTCTCGGAAGTGCCGCCCTCGATTATGGCCCTGCTCAAGCCAAAGGAAACGCATGCCAACCGGTCGGTGAGACCAAATCAAACGAAACCCAAAGCGTCACCCTCAATACACCCTCTCCTACAACAACTTCTCCAGAGAGACGAGTGTCACCGCCATCACCGCGACCTTCAACTAACGGTGATATTCCCTTTGATGAACAGCAGCAGTACTACCTAGAAGAGCCGGGTTTTTACCTTGATGAGGAGGTGCCCTTTCCGAAGAGAGTGAAGAAGAAGAAGAAAACTCGAAAAAAGTGTTGTTGCTGCTGCTGTTGTTAGTTGACAGTTTGTTCGTTGACGATAACATTAGCTGGGGCCCAGCTGCTGGGTACATTTAGAAAATAAAAAACTGAAATCAGTCAATGGCGCCAAAGGAAGCTGTCAAATCGTCTGGTTACTCTTTCAGTCAGAAGGTGGCAGATTGTCTTTCCTCTGATCTTGCTGATCTTTCACAGACTACATAACGCCATAGGAACACAGGCATATTGCTGTCCCAGCACCGGTGCTCTGCTGACCATTGTTGTGCCTCGGTGTTTGCATCAGCAGCAGAAGCAAATGAACTCTCTATCTTTTGCAGCCGCCCAATGAAGAGGCAACCCAATCCTGGTCTCTCTCCTTTCCTTTCCATCCTTTCCCTTTCTTTCTCCTCTTTTTCCTTCAGTCATCCTTTCCTCAATCAGCCAGTGATCAAACACCGTGCTGGCACTGTTGTTCCAGCATTGTTTGTCGTAGCATATCCCCTCCTGTGGTCCAATCACTTCGCCAACAGTCCATTGCCGTCAGAACATCATCACCACCACCATCAGCTTTACCGCCACCATCATGCCGCCCCAACCGACCTCCCCGTTTGTCCACCGCGAACTGGACTTCTACCAGACCAGCGACAACTTTTACCTCGTTCCGCTGAAGAACGCTGCCGCAATCAGAAGGGACTGGTGATCAACCGTCAGACAGAGGAGGTGACCGTCTCGGAGGGCGTCGGCGCCGTCGTCGCCAGCCTGTACCCGAGTCGTCGTGTGCACGGCGTCTTCGGCTCCATCCGCCTGATCGCCGGCAAGTACCTGCTGCTGGTGAGCCGCGTCGCGAAGATTGGCGAAATCATGGCGGAGCCGATCTACCGCGTGAAGGCCATCGAGATGATCCCCTACCACCACTCTGAGCTGCACCTGACGGAGGAGCAGAAGCGCTTCAACACGCAGTACATCGCCATGGTGCAGTCCTTTCTCCAGTCGGACGGCTTTCACCTCTCCTACTCGTACGATCTGTCGCGAACACTGCAAAGTCGCTACCAGAAGAACCGGGAGCTGGAGAACCAGAAGGCGCTTTTTGAACGGGCCGACGGACGCTTCGTCTGGAACCAGGCCCTAGTCGAGGATCTGTTTGGCGAGAGCGGCCAGAAGGACCTGGACGCCTTCTGTCTGCCGGTCATCTTTGGCTTTATCGTGCAATACCCGGTGGTCGTCAACGGCAAGAACTTTCTGTACACGTTGATCTCGCGACGGGCAGCTGAAGGTGCCGGCACCAGGCTTTTTTACCGAGGTGTAAACCACTGTGGTCACGTCGCCAACTACGTGGAAACGGAGCAGATCATCTGCTACCCGAACGGTGCCGCCTCCTCCTACGTGCAAATCCGTGGCTCCATTCCTCTCCACTGGTCACAGTACCCTGATCTGCGCTACAAGCCACCGCCCACTATCAACCACGATCTGCCAAATGCCGCCCACTTTCTCGGTCACCTGCAGTCGGTCCTCTCCGAGACGGCCATGTACGAGAGCCTGGTGATGCTCAATCTGATCGACCACCACGGCCCCGAGGAGGCACTGCTGAAGAAGCTGCACTCGACCTTTGGAGAGATTAGCTACCAGCTGGCGCCAAAGAAGGTCTACCTCGAGTCGTTTGACTTTCACCGCGAGTGTCGAGCGAACCGCTGGGACCGCCTCTCGCTACTGCTCGACAAGGTGGCCCACCACATTGACAAGTTTGGCTACTTTAGCACCACTGAGCGGGACACCTCCCCAGCAGGGCGTCTTTCGAACCAACTGCGTCGACAGTCTCAAACCGAACGAATGTGGTGCAGAGCTTGCTGGCCAAATGCAGTTTGGGGGGCAGCACCCTGACCCCACTTTGGCATCTTTCTCGCACGGTCAAAAGGGTTTGGAGGACTTTGACGGCCCTTCTGGCACATGTTTAGAAACGGTAAGGATTACGGGTGCGGCAGCGAGAGACTGGGTGGTCAATGACACTCAAACTTTTTGCTTCTTTTTGGTGAAACTTTAGTGTGGGGACGAGAGCCTGGTGATGCTCAATCTGATCGACCACCACGGCCCCGAGGAGGCACTGCTGAAGAAGCTGCACTCGACCTTTGGAGAGATTAGCTACCAGCTGGCGCCAAAGAAGGTCTACCTCGAGTCGTTTGACTTTCACCGCGAGTGTCGAGCGAACCGCTGGGACCGCCTCTCGCTACTGCTCGACAAGGTGGCCCACCACATTGACAAGTTTGGCTACTTCAGCACCACTGAGCGGGACACCTACCAGCAGGGCGTCTTTCGAACCAACTGCGTCGACAGTCTCGACCGAACGAATGTGGTGCAGAGCTTGCTGGCCAAATGCAGTTTGGAGCAGCAGCTGACGCACTTTGGCATCATTTCGCACGGTCAGAAGGTGGAGGACTTTGACGGTCTCTGGCACATGTTTAGAAACGGTAAGGATTACGGGTGCGGCAGCGAGAGACTGGGTGGTCAATGACACTCAAACTTTTTGCTTCTTTTTGGTGAAACTTTAGTGTGGGCGGACAACGCCGACGCCATTTCGACGCAGTACGCCGGCACTCCGGCGCTGAAGACTGACTTTACGCGGACTGGAAAGCGCCGCCTGTACGGCAAGCTGCAGGACGGTCTCAACTCCGCCATTCGCTACTACAAGAACAACTTTGAAGACGGCTTTCGCCAGGACGCCTATGAGCTCTTCCTCGGCCGGTACCGCGTCCAGGCGGACGAGTCAAAGTCTGCCGACGCCCCCTCACCGCTGGCCCGTCGTAACATGCTGAAGATTGTCGCCTTCCCCATGTTCCTCCTCTTGTCCCTGTCACTGCTCTTCTTCGTCATCTTTTACCCCTCTGAGCGGTCCTCGGAGAAGGCGGTCAACCTGCTGCTGTGGGCGGCTCTCAGCGCCGGTGTCACTGTGATAATGCTGCAGTTTGGCAAGCAGTTTGTGGACAATCCAACGCTCGCAGAGTTGCCGCCAGTGCGCGGCTCCTCTCGTCCAAAGACTGAATAGAAGACTGCTTTAGATAGAATTGCTTCTGTTGCTGCGGTTTTTCAGTTGTACGTGTACGTGCGTGTCTGTGCACACACTCTTTCAGGTCAGCACTTTTTCCCTTCCTCCCCCTTCTTCTTCTTCCAGACAGTTAAATGATTCTCAAGTTTTTGAGTGAGTTGTTCAGTTAACCATTTTTTCTCTATCTATATAGTTGTAGTAGTAGTAGTCTCTCCGGTAATTGTACGACAGTTTCATCCGTTCACTGTGTTTTTTATTTGGTACTTGTGATTTTCCCCCTCTGCAACTTGCCGCCGCCGCGTACTACGATTATTTGAAAAGTCAACGTCAAATATAATATAAATTACTTTACCTTTTCCAGACATTCACACATGACACACACACCATCGTGCGCTTTTACTGTTGATTCTGTGAAAGAATCTTACTTTGCTCTTTGCACGGTTCACTCGCTCTCTCTCCTATCTGGATCCGATTCCCCTTTTGATCATTGAGCGGGGAACATCAGGTGCTATATGATCTGTCAGAGGCCTGGCATGGCCGGACATGGCTTATGTTACGTGTCACTCGTGTGGACTCTTTCTTTTTTCTCTTTCCCATTTTCTTCTTCTCTTCTCTCTGAAGTAGTGAATCCAATTACGCTAACTTCAGCTTCTCTCTCTCTCTCTCTCCGCCAAACTTTCTCTCCAAAGTCTGCTGTCTGCTGAACACACTGGTTGGTCGGCTGTTTGTCTACTCACACCACTGACGGCTGGTGCTGCTTATGGCGTGTTCTTGTACTCTTGTCTGTCTGTCTCTGTGCCGTCCTCGCAGCATCGTCAGCGTTGCCCCGTTTTGCTCAGCTATTGATTCTTCTTCTTCGTTTTGTTGCGCTCACCACCACTGCTCTACTGCTCAACTCAATTGGCAATCAGTTCAGCACACAGTTCAACAGAGTACAGTAAAGTCACTTAGCCTTGGACGAACACCATCTCCTCCTTCGCTCTCTCTCTCCCCACATATGGACGAATTAGTGAGCTCCTTTGCATTGGTGAGCGCGCACCAATCAGTGAGAGTATTACGTCTCTGCGGACGTCTGCAGGGTATCACCACTGCCGCCGCCAGTCTTAACCATCACCACCGCCGGTCTGAGCACACACACACAATCTGCTTCTGCCGTCGCCGTCTGTCCCTTTCTTCGCCTGTCTGTGCCCTTTTCCCCTCTTCACTTCTTCCTTACTTTTTCTCTTCGGGCTAGCACATCGAATAAGTGCCAGCAGCAGTGCCACACTGCCAGCAGCAGCACCACCACCACCACGACCACCTCAGTGCCACCAGTTATTAGCAGGAATTGAGCCGCTGAAGAGTTTGTGCCTAAAGAGAGAAAGAGGAGGACATGGCCAAGTGTGTCTGCTGTTGCTGGTGCGGTGTTGGATGCAGTGCTTGCCTGTGCACTCTCTCTTTCTCTTCTTTGTTTGAATCAGCACGCTGTCGTGCGACGTTTGACGTTTGCCGCACTGAATGAGAGCTGTGAGTGAGAGAGTGCTGCTGCTGTTCGCTTCTGCTCGGTGCCAAGTGTTGAACACAGCTGTAGAGCACCGCTAATTGACAAATTGAGACACAAGCTCACACCGTGTGTGGTGTCCACCAAGTGGGACCAAGTCACTTCGACGACAGAATTTTTTGTCCTAAAACAGCATGGAGCAGAATAACGGTAAAGAGCATCAGCAGAATCAGCAGCAGCAATCGAATGCATTTCCTGTGCACCCGCAGCCGACACAGCTGTGGAATCATCATGCTCCCGCTTTTCGTCCTGGCCCTCATGTGCCACTGCCCGACACCAATCAACACAACTACCACCGCTCCCTGGCACCACCTCAGCCGCTCATTCCACCGCCCTTTCTCTTGCCGGGCGTGCCGCACATTCCCTATCTGAATGGTGGTGCTCCTCCATTTGCAGCATTTCCCTATCAAGGAGTGCTTCCTCCGCTATATCCGCCAATGCTGCATCCTCGCCATTACCAGCCACCTCTTCCTTCGCAATCACAATTAAACTTTTCAATCCTGCAGCAGCAAACGGAAACGACCAACGCCTTGCTCAATGAAGCGGCGGCGGCTACGACGGCCTTGCAAATGGTGTTCCAATCAATGGCAGCGCGTCAGCAGCAGCAGAACCACCAACAGCCCCAGCTTTCATCGCTGCTCGGATCGTCCTTCAATGCAAACTCCAATTCCTCTTCAAGCTCCTCCTCCACCGCCACACAGCCATCGACGCCGGGCCCCACTGGTTCCAGTGGCCCATTGTCCACCGCCTCTTCAGTCAGCATGAGTCCTTCTTCTGAGCGCCCTGAGGAGCACCAGGCGTTTTCAGCTGTGCACCAGCACCACCACCAAGGAATGGCAGCTCCAATGGTAATGCCTTCCCCCTACCACGCCTATCATCACTTTGCAAATCATGGACCCTTTTTCCTAAACCAGCACTACCAGCATTACCCTCTGATGCTCTTTTCACAGCCATTCCTTGAGATACGCACCAAAATTGGCCTTCCCAAAAGGCTGCACCTAAAGGCGCTCACTGAGAGCGAGAAGGCGCACGGCAACCGGTGCCTCTTCTTCTTTCGCCGTGATCTCCTCCACAGCCGGCGGCCCATCTCTGAGCTGCAGTCGAAGCACGTGAAGAAGCAACTGTTTGAGATCATTGAGCGGTACTTCAATCACCTGCACAGTCAGCTGTACGCCAATGAGCACGCCATCAATCAGGAGAACTACTATGACACCTGTGAGCTGTATCGAACGTTGATCAACACCAAGTACTATCCATTTGATGATTTTGTCGTCTACGGCGAGCGATTTAAGCACTTTCTCGAGCAGTTTATGAACAACCGCCAGGAGAAGAATCACTACATTGCCATCCTAGAGGTGTACCAGAGTTTGATTCCACCGAATATCGTCTGTTTTCGAAAGCGCCTGCTGCAGATTCTGGAATCACCGGAGCCCAGTGTTTCCCGACAGTGTCCAGTGAATCTGAAGATGGCCACCTATTTAGTGGTTGATGAGAGGTAAGAAAATTTTTGTGTTAGGACGTGGACTGAATTAGTAGAATACTGATTATACACCTTCTTTTCAGAAAACTGTTCAGTACCGTCGCCCAAATTGGCAACGTCCAGGACGCCATTGAGTACTTCATCAAGGCGGTGAGCCTGACAGCTGACGGCAAGAACAATCTGAAGCTCTTCAAAGACCTGGTGAAGGGCGTCCTCGAGGAGGCGATGCCCGAGCTGGGGCCATCGGTCTCGCCCTTTGGCTCCTTCATCAACGGCCTCGCCCTGTACGACTCTGACCTGGACCTGGTGGTGCACTGCAAGGCGTCGCCCTTTCGCCCGTACGAGCACATGGACTACTGGACGGCCTTCCTTCTGCTGGAGGTGATCGAGAAGACGCTCCAGCGGCAGCTGGTGCTCGCCAGCCCCAGCCCCGGCCCCGGCAGTCAGCAGGTCGGCCGCATCGTCACCAGTCGCCGCTGTCCCATTGTGAAGCTCGACTTTACCAGCGCTTTTCCCGAGCTGCGCGCCGAGGTGGAGCGCCTGAACCGCCACGCGCCGATGGTGCTGAAGCTGAACCAGTGCGACATCAGCGTCACTTCGCACTACGGCATCTTCAACTCGAACCTGCTGAAGTTCTACAGCGACTTTGACCGCCGTTTCACCGAGCTCTCCATCGTGCTGAAGTACTGGCTGAAGAAGAACGAGCTGATCGGCACCAAGGCGCTCAGCAGCTACGCCCTCCAGCTGATGATCATCTTCTTCCTGCAAACGCGCAGTCCGCCGTTACTGCCCTCGCTGGAGCAGTTGCGGCTACTTGCCACCGAGGAGACGGTGGTCAACGGCAACGTGAACATCACCTTCTGCCAGGATGTGTACCGGGTGCGGGCGCGCTGGTCACCAACGCCCAAGGTCAACCTCGATCCGACCAGTGAGCTGCTGGTGGACTTTCTAAAGTAAGTAGTACCAGTAGTAGTGCTCTCAAATGTGCCTGAAAATGCTGACGTTCTTTGTTTTGTTCTGCTGCAGTTACTATTACCACTTTAATTACAACGTGTACGCGATCACCCCGCGCACCGGGCAGCTGATCACCAAGGCGGCTCTCTGCAATGAGAAGCCCTACCGTGACCGGCTCCACTTCCGAGAGTCCTTCTTCACCATTGAAGACCCCTTTGTGGCGGACCACAATGTGGGCGGCATCTTTAAGAGCACCCTCAAGGATCACTTTCGAGATGTCTTCACCAGGGCGCTCTTTACGCTGAACATCAACTCGGCCAACTGTTTGGCGGTGCTCACCAACCCAGACAACTTTATCAAGGCGCCCAAGATTTGAAGGCTGTGTGTGTTAGGGAAGACCGATCTCAGTTGTATAATAGCTTTGTACATAATCAGCTGTTAGCACATATCAAATCTAGTAGTGGACACTTTTTAGCTAACTTTTTATGACAAACTCTTTTCTACTCGACTTTTTTACAATATTTATTATAAAACTAGAAACAAGGCTTTTCGACTTAAACTTTGGCGCCACTTATCAAAAATGATTTTTTTATTGTATTTTGAATGAAAACAGTAATTGACTAGAAAGAAACTTGAAAATGTTTTTTATTAGACTCGATCTGTCTTTAATATCACATTTGATGTTTTATAAAAAGTAGTTTTATCACAAGAATAAACTAAAAGATTCAAAATGGTAGCGTTTTTATTGGCAAGAATGCATACAGAGCTGAGAACAGTGTTGATAAAGAAAGGGTGAGTATACAGTTGTCGGAAAACAAAAAGATTAAGAGGTAAAAAAGCAGATGGTGAAACAGTGGATGTTCTAAAAACTAAATGAGCTAAAACATATTTTGATTGTCTTCTCAGAAAAAGTTATACAAAATTGTTACAAAATATTTTGTGTAAGTACAAAAAAGTAATATAGTCAAGTTTACACAAGAATACAAAACCAAAAGTAATTAAAACATAACTTACAAAACTGCCAAATGGATAAATTTTTAACGGGTTTCTTAGCCAATTGTTACAAATTTCAATGTTTGAATTGGTTTTAGAACCTTGTAAGTAGTAGCCTAAACGGGTTTCAATTAAATTTAAGTTTGAAGCTAAAGAAATGCAACGGGGAGGAAGTGAAGGCTTAGGAAAACAACAAAGAAGGTATAAGGCAAGTGCCAATTAGCAGCTCTCCGGCGTTCTCATTTGGTAAATAAAAAAGCGGGATGCTCAATATATTGGCAATTTTAGCATACAACGAAGAATTAACGCTATTTCCAAATGAAAAGTTAGCCGGAAATAGGTTGAGTTTAACTTTGGTGAACTCATTGCCATTTGGTTTGCCTATTAAAACATCTACAACCTGTTTGTTTTTATCTGAAAGATCAACATTGATTTTTTTGGCTAACTTAGCACTAATATAGGAAGAATAAGCTCCAGTATCCACAATAGCATAGACTGTTTCAGTACAGGTGTCACTTTTTACTGTCACCGCAAGTCGAGGAAGTATACTGTACGGCATCAAATCAGGTTTAATCGACGAGTTGCCATAAAGCCATTGATTTAAAAAACGAATGATTGAATCTTGGTAAAGATCTCTGGTATCTTGAAATATTAAAAAAAGAATACTTAAATAAAAAGTGTAAGCTGAATCAAGTAGAGTTTTGCGATGAAAAAAAGAAATGACGATGAGGAGACTTTTAAAATAAAAAGCCAGAAGACATCCAAACAATAAAAGTACTATAAAATGAATGTAGATGGACAGCATGAAAAAAGAACCTAAAATGTTAAATTGTTTTAAAAAAATTGCAAATAGTTGTTATGATAAAGTCTTACAGATAAATTCAATCCAGTTTTTCTTAACGTCAGGGACTTTATAAAGCAAAACTTTGCTTATCTCATCTTTTTGATCTGAAGTAATATCAAAGTTCAGCTGCTCATCAGTTTGTTCTGTGTACAGCGTTTCTTTCATTATTTTAGCTTCAATTGTACTTAAAGTCCACTGTTTAAACTTTTCAATATCAAACTGTCCAACAAAAGCGGGTCCCATTGCTGTGCGAATAATGGCCAGAGAGGGAGTGATGTGATACGTTGGTTGAAAAGGGTGTAAATTAACGTGGGCATTCAGTAGATCTTGACCAATGATCATGTCAACGCAATACTCTGAGCTGAAAAAATAAAAAGTAAATTTGTAAAAAAAAATACATTTAAACTAAAGTGCATCATACTATGGATCCTCTTCTGACCACATTTTTTCTCCAAATAGTTCTTTTGATTGAACCATTGGCAATCCTAGTGAAACCATTTTTTCCGCAACTAAATCAACAGGTAAAGCTTCACCAATAAATGGAAAGCACTCGTCAACCACAAATGAAGTTGTCATTTTTACTGAAGCATTTTCTACTGATTGCAATGTCAAACCGCATATTTTCCGATAATTGAACTTGTATGGTTTGGAAAACGGTGAGTTAAACAATGTGGGCCAAATGTACTCACAAGTAGCACCATTTTCAATCAGCAACGCAGCTAATTCGTTTTGAATGCATGAAGTTTCACCTCCAGAGTCAATCAGGGCCCTGAATGTGACAGTAAAACCGGAGGACGGGACGATTGCTTGAAGAAGTACTGTTGGGCGAGCGTTAAATCTTTGTGGCGGTTCATAATCACCTTCACAAAACTCTGTTTCTGAGGTTGCCCCATAAAAAGAGCTGTTTTAGTTATGACATCATTAAATTGGTCAGGTTTGAAGCAGAGGAAGTGGAAGAAGGCGTAGATTCGATTTGCCCACTGTGATGTAGAAGTAGGTGTCGGTGTTGTTGATGCGGCAAACACTCGCCGGTACAGTGAAATCAAATGGTTGATCATCAGGACCAAAACTGATGAGTCAGTGCTGTCTGCCATCGTTGCTGGCTCAAACACAAGTGTGCTCACTCTAGCTAGGCACTCACTCAGGAAATAAATCTTTGTGCTTTCCTGTGCTCTGTATCAAAAAGCCATTTGAAGAAGACATTGCTGACCCCCTGAAGAAATGTGCACAGTATGCCTTCAGGTGATTGAGTCTTTAGGGATTAGCAGCATGCAAAATCACAAAAGAAACCCCTTGGGCTATTACTATATCTCACAGTTTGTTAAGACTGCAAAGTTGGCCCAAAAATTCAACCAAGAATTGAGTACTGTAATGAGTTAAGGGCAGGAGGCACACAGACACAGCAGGCTAGCTAAGAGTAGCTACGAGTAACCTAAAGTCACGTCGAATCTTTGCTTACATGCAGGGGGTAAGGGCTCACTATGTTTACTTTGACTAGCAAAAAAACTAAGTTTGAAAATATATTGTTTATTGGGCGCAGAACACCTTAAAAATCACATTTCTGTTTTATTTTTTATAATAAGCAAATATGACGAGTAGTTCAAATATTATCAAAAGAAAAATTAAAATTCAAAATGGTAGCATTTTTATTGGCAAGAATGCATACAGAGCTGAGTACAGTGTTGAGTGATAAAAAGGATAGGGGTAAACAGTTGTCGGGAAAGAGTGAGAGGACAAAAAAGAGGTGGTAAAAACAGTTGATGAAAAAACTAAAAAGAAACAGACAGAGTGGGCACCGTCAGCTCAGCAGTAAAAGAGACGGTGCTTGACCTTCTCGTGGAGGTGGGCCAGGCAGTTCAACTTGGTGATGATCGCCTCCTCCTCGGTGGAGCTCACTGGGGCGGCGCCAGAGCCAGAGCGTTTGCTGCCGCTGCTCAGCGTAGTGTTGCCCGGTTTGTTGCTGCCCAGCTCCAGTGCTCGCTGGGCCTCAATGTGCAGCTTGGCTCGGTAGGCGGCCAGGTCGGCGTAGCGGACAGCAGTGGGAATGGCGATGACGTGCGAGTGCGAGTGCTGCTGAAGCAGCTGTAGAAGCAGAGCTGCTGCAGCGCATCGGCGTTCATGTTCAGGTCGTCGTGGAGGATGACGTACTTGGTCGGCTTTGAGGTGCCCTGAAGAAAGGAGAAAATGGTTAGTTGCGAAAGGTAATCCAACAACAAAAGTGAACTCACCAGTGGGGAAAAGTGGCTGTTGAGGTAGAAGCTCTTGAGCGTAGGGTCGACAATGTCCCGGTCGACGACAGTGCCCGAGGGCACATTGTAGGTGGGCTTGCGACCAGAGGTGTTCTGCTCGGCCAGGGCAAAGCGAGTGTGGTGACGCTTCTGCACGACAATGAGGACAAAGGGCAGGTTGGGGGCGCCCAGCTCGCGCAGGCTCGGCGAATGAGCGGAATCTCAACGTCGACGACGCGGGCAAACTGGCCCTCGGAGACGCCGTCGCGAAAGACGACCAGCGTCGAGGGCAGCTCTCGACGAGCGTCCTTGTACTGCCGCAGCAGGTCGCCCACCATCAGATCGAGTTGCTTGATCGTCTCGTCGCGCTGCTTCGCCTGCACTCGAATGCTGGCATTGTAGAGGGCAAAGGACTGGTCGTAGGAGCCGACGGCGGCCGCCACCGAGGACATGACGCGCTCAGTCTCGCCCGGGTGGTTCACGTCCACGCCAATGACCATGGTGGAGCGAGTGTTGACCGGCAAGCCGTCCAGCAGCTTCGGCTCGAGGGAGACGTTCTGGCCGCCGGCCTTGCCGTTCACCTTCAGCAGGAGATTGTCGAAGTAGCCGTTCGGGGGTCGGGACACGTTGTCCGCCTTGAAGCACTGGGTGACGATGCCGTAGCGCTGGTCGCAGCAGTGCTTCACCATGGCGTACATCTCGCTGCTGTTCAAAATGTTGTGGCCTAACGGGAAAAATGGAGAAAAGGATTAGAATGGGAAAATGGTAAACAAACAAAGAGGTAGAACTTACGCATGGGAATGCCCACAAAGATCAACTCGGCGTTGGTCTTCCGTGTGACGTTCTCAAAGATGGTGCTGATCTGCTCCAGGCAGTTCACCGTGACGACGTCGTTGAAGGTGGGCTCGGGCAGAGCCAATCCAAACAGTCTGGCCTTGTTCTTGATCTCGCCAGCGAAACGCCCATCTCCTCGTTGGATTTGTTGTCGAAGCAGAAGACGCCCCACGAGACCTCCTTGGCAGGCGAGTAGAAGCGATCACGCTGGTTCGAGCCGAGAACGCGCGGAGTGGGCAGGACGCGGCCGGTGATGCGAGCCGCCTGAGGCGTCAGCTCCAGGCCAAACTTGCCTAGCAGACCGTCGCTGTCGGCCGCCTTGATGCTGGCCACCACCTTGGCCACCTTGTGAAAATAGACATTGGGCGTGTGCGTCGACTTGAAGAGCATCTCCCGCTGGACGTTGCTGTCAAACTTGGTCTTGTTGAGGAACTGGGCGTCCTTGAGGTAGCACAGCTCCAGCGGCAGCAGCACCTTCTTCCCTGTCACCTTGACAAGTGGCAGGTTCAGCAGGCGGAGGCCGTACTCGCCGCGAAAGTAGTCGGCCACTGTGACGGTTCTGCCCTCTCGGTTCTCAAACTTGGCCTCGTGAGGGAACTTGTCGTGCACAAGGCCGTCGACGGAGTAGACGATTTCTCGTTTGCCGTGCTTAGTGAAGATCTTCAGGTGACGGATGATCTTGTTGGCAGATGAGAAGCGGCGTCGGTCGGGGCAGTTCTCCAGATCTAGATCAAAAAGTAAAAAGGAGGTTAGAAATCAAAACAAACATTGGCAAACAAAAGCACTCACCTTTGGGGCTCATAGACAGCACCTCGCCGACCAGCGACAGCAGGTCAGTGAAACGCTTCGAAATGATCGCCGACGTTTTCAAGTGAAGGTTGAGCGCCAGGCCAAACTCGGTGACGCGCACCGAGTCTATGAAGCCCTGGACAAAGTCGACCAGACGAGCCTTCGGCGAGCTACTCACGTCGGAGAGGTCAAAGAACTTGCGCTGGTAGGTGGGGAAGGCGCGGCTAATGACGAACCGAAAGATGACCTCGAAGACGGCGATGATGCGCTCAGAGACGACCTTGCCCGAAGAGGCGGTGCCGTTGTAGTAGTCGAGCGCCTCGCCCAGGGCCACCGAGTCCACCCGCTTGAGGCTCACCTGAAAGGTGCGCGGACGGCCGTCAATGGGCATCTCCACGGACTTGCTCAGTTCAGCGGCAGCGGAGGGCATGTTGAGGGGGCTAGTGGTGTAGAGGCTTTTCCAGCCGTCGTAGGCGTAGTGCACGCTCGCAAAGAGTTCGGGGTTGGCCTTGACAAAGGCCGTCACCACCGAGTCGGCGAACTTCTTGAGAAAGCGCTCCTGGGCTTCGTCGGCTGGACTGGGCTCACCGGTGGTAGAGGTGACGCGGGGCTCCTGTTCGAGCGGCTTGCCGCCCTTGCCGAAGCGCACCTTGCTGATGGTCACGTCGTAGTGGTGGACGGTCAGCCGCTGGTGGATGATGCGGTAGAAGTTGCCGAGCAGCGCCACCGGTGTGCCCGCCTGTCCGGGGGCCAACTTCTGCGCCACCAGTTGCTTGTTCTCTACGGCTTCGGGCATTCGCTGGGTGTCGCCGCCGGCAGTCTTGTGGCGCAGGCCGTCGTCAGCGTGGCCGCCGAAACTGCCGTTGCCGCCGCGGCCTCCACGAAAGTTGCCTCCAGGTGCTGCGCCGCCACGGCCTCCTCGATCACCGATGAAGCTGCCTCGGCCGCCGCCGCCGCCACCACCGCCACCTCGGCCTCCGCGGTCGCCGCCGCCGAAGTTGCCGCGACCTCGTCCGCCTCTAAAGTCGCCGTCCTCGCCTCGTGGTCGCTTGTTTCCATAGTCTCCCATGTCTAGGATGAATGGGAAAGAGAAAAGAATTGGAATTAGAAATAGAGGAAACAAACAAGCAAAAATACTTACCACTGGTGCTGGAGAGAGTTGGGCTGAGAGTAAAAGCGGGGGAGGGGAGGGATAAGAGCGAGCGTTGATGAGCTGGGGAATGGGGTGAGCTTGCTTGCTGAGGGGTGAGGGGAAGAGATGTTCACTCGTCAAAGCCTGAAAGCGGTGTGAGCTCTCGTCGTCGACTGGGCAGCCTTTTATACCGTTCGGGGGAGAGGCGTCAACCTCAAGTTCAACCAGTGATTTGACCCTGAGGTTTCCGCTGCCCAGTATCGCCGCCTAGCGGCCAAAGCCGGAAATGCACTCTGGAAATGCATGGGATCCTATGAGAAAAGACTTTTCAGGCTGCTTTTTGGGAATTTTAAAAACGGGAAAACATTCTGCAGGACTAGTCGAGTAGTTTGGTACCACCCTTGATAACTGGAAACGCCTTTTTCCTACTGAAAACACCGTTTTAAGCTTTGCCGTGTTTACCTCTACTCTGGAATGTTCTATTTCTCTTCTCGATAGATTCTTTGACTGTGAGAGCTAAGTTATGAAATTTGGTTGTGGTCGCTTTACCCACCAATCACTGACAAGTAATTTGATGTCTAATTTGATCATTGGGACTGACTTTTTCTGCCTAAAAACCACGCTTTTCTGGTTTGTTTTTGTGTGTGCATTTGTTTTTGGTATGTTTGTTCCAAATTGTGGTCATGATCTTCATTGTATCCTTTGTTGGAACCACTTGATTGACATTGCACTCGCACTTGGTGAACTTTGTGGCAATATTGGGTAAATCTAAAAGTTAGAAACTGCATCCATCATGTTTGTTTTCGGTTGTTTATAACTGGATCAACCGTTTTTGGTAAGTATTTTGCCTGTTTTCCATCATTCTAACATCCTATTCATTGTTTATTTTCAGTGAAACGTCACCACCATCAAGAGTTGTGTGTTTTACCAATGTTATTAAAATCTTTTTGCGTTATCTGAACTTCAAGCTCTCACCACTTTGATCTCCACTTTTGATTAACCTTACCAATTGTTTTCCTTTTTACACTGCACTACCTACTTCAGCAGGCATCTGTTATTGAAGATGATGCTGATCGCATGCTATATTCAAATAACGTCTGTCGGTAAGTACCGAGTTTTTATTCTCAATTTTGTTTGGCTGTCTGCTGTTAGTATCTCCGTTGCCTGGTAGCCAACACATCCCAGCAACAATCATGCCATCATCAAACTTGACTTTGGTATCCTTTGAAAGATTGATATCTAGTGTTTTATTGAATAAATTAAAAAGAATGCAACTATTTGACAGGGAAAAACAAATGGAAAAGGCAGACTGATGTAGAAAAAGAAGATGAAGGAGTAAAAAGAAAAGAGGAAAAGACGATGGCGAAAAAATTAAGAAAGCTTCTGCGGATGCTTTTGCTTCTGCGATATAACACACCGGTTGTTAGTTAGTTAGTTAGCTTGTGAGTGAGTGACCGCACAGCAGCACATCAGTGGATGCGGCTAAAAAGGACGTAGGGAACAGAAACAGCTTTAGTGTAGACTACGCTCTGCAAAGTTAGTGACACACCCTGCTGCAAAGCAAGTGGTTAGGACTTGTAGGACTTGCCAGTGGACATGTTGATGTCACCGCCGAGTCCGCCGAGTCCGCCACCGCGCGACTTATGGCCGCCCCCGTATCCAGCGTTGGCGTTCGAGTTGTACTTGCCACCACCACCACCACGCTTTCCCTGATCTCGTGGCTTACCACGGGCGACGATCTGTTGATTGATTGGGTAGTCAGTCAGTAAGTGAGTAGCAGTTTAATCGTGATAAGATTAAGTCTCTAAAAGCGGACACTTACCGTTTTCACCTCCTCCTGCGACGATTGAACAAAATAGGAAAAGAAAGATAAGTTATGCTCTAGTAAGGACATGAAGCCTAACGAGTGTAGTAATGCTACGCACCTGTACGGGCTGGATTTCCTGTTTACGGTAAACAAAATGATATTAGTAAAGTACGTTAAATTGCATCCACCCAACTCTTCGTACCTGTAAGATTTTCCTGTAAGGCCTGAGTGATTGATGAAAATAGTAAAGGTTATTCTAAAAAACAACTGTGTGATACACTTACATTATAATCTCATGGACCTGTAAAAGGAAAAGAAGTTTAGATTAGCACTGATTCAGTATTAAATTTTAAACTGTTTTCAACTTACTTCCTGAATGACTTTAAAACGTGAAAAAAGCAAAAAGTTAGTAAAGATCAATGCTATGAGAACTCTAAACCCATTCTTACCTGGTTTGGTGACTTGGTGCTTCAGATAGGTGGGCTCATCTTCGCTCTTCGTCGGCTCTACCACCACCGGCTCTGCATTCTCATGCGTCTGGTGAATCTGTATCTGACTGCTGCTGGTGCGGAAGTTGATGACAATGGGCAGACCACTGGGCGGAATGTCGATCACCTGCGGCTCGGCGTTCTCGTACATGTTCTGCACGTCCTTCACCTCGACGCTGCGCACTGACTGAATGGCGGCGTTGAGGCCTCCACCAAGACTACCGCCGCCGTCGCCATAAGATGACTGACCGCCCGAGTAGCCGCCACCCTTACTGCCGCCGCCGCCAAAGTTGTCACTGCGACTGATGGACTCCTTGTAGCTGGGCATTGGCTCGTTGTAGTAGCTTGAGTGGCTGGAGTGGCTCGACTTTCCCACCGAGTGCTGACTGCTGCCAAAGAGGACATTGGAGCCGAGCATGCCGCTGGCCGTGCTGTAGTAGGAGTTTGTGGAGGGCAGGGCGGAGACCAGGGCGGCTCGATCTGCTGCGGACTGCTTCGAGATGAGGCTCTCGTAGTCGACGGACTTTTTGCTGAGGATGCACTTCCCTTTGAGGGTGCTTTACGTGCCGAGGATTTCAGTGGAAGTGGCTGTGCAGGGGGCGGCGGCGGCGCCTCCATGGTGAAGCCCGTGGAGAGTGCCTCGTCGTCGTAGTTGGGCATGATCAACTCGTAGACGGGACTTTTCCTGACCTTTGTCTCCAGCTGACTGCTGCCCAGACCGAGCAGTGCTCCAAGGGAGGAATAGGATGAGGATGCTAAGGAGGGAGAGGGCTCAAAGATGAGCGGCGTCAGGCCGTAGCCGCCCAGCGGACGAGCTAGGACGGTGGTCATCGCCTGTTCACAGTTTGCCTAGTTGAAAGGTGGATGTGAAAATTTACAATTACGTAGCTACACAGGAACTTACGACATGAAGAAGGCCTAAAAGGGCAATCGTCGCTGGAAAAAAGAGGAGGAGGTGCATTTTGAAGATTTGAAATTTGTGATGTGTTGAAAGTGAAGAATGTTTCCTTCTATTAACGATGCTTCCAAATAGCTAGAAACTTTTAAGTGTTTTATGAGGTTTGAGGTGGGTAGAAAAGGAAAGTGGCACTACTACTAGTGACTGAAGTGATAGTGTTTGCACAAAGGAGAGTAGACGATCAGTGTTGATAAGCATGATCAGCGACTGAGCACCGGACGGGACGGAGAGAGCGGATGCGTTCGGTAGAGCATCATACTTGCAAATGACCAATGACTGTCGACTGTTGAGGGGAATATAACTGTCCACTGCTACTGCCACTTCTTCACTGATTGACTGACTGACTACTTCAAACGACGGCGACGACAACGACGAAAACGGAGCGAGAGCATCGAGTGAAGATGAGCAGAGCGGCTCAACTAAGTTGCTGCTGCCGCCGCCGCCGCTGGAACTTTCTCTCACTCTCTGTTTTTTCCTGTCAAAGAGAAGAAGTAGAAGAAAATGCTGAAGAAGAAGAAGATGTAGGAGAAGTGCAGGAAAAAGGTGGTAGTAGTAGTAGAGTGAAGAGAAAGACAAAAGCAGTGTGGTGGCGGAGACGGCGTCAAATTGAACGCCAGTTGCGCGTCGCCAAGTCAACTCGTGCAGGTAATTTACGACTAACGAGTGAGCGATTGTCATCAACTCGATCGGGTGAAGTGAGAGAGTGAGAAGAAGCAAAAGAAAGAGAGAATTAGAGAGCAAAATGAGTGCTGTGGCTGATACTCTTAAGGCGATTGGGCGCCATTTTGTTGTTGTTGTTCTTGTTGCCTCTGCAGCTTTCTCTCTCCTTTTCTGGTGATGATATTCTGCTCTTTTTTCTGAGTTGTCTCTGCTAGATCGAGTACGATTAGCAACAACGGCTGCTGCTTCTGCTGCGACTGTTTTCGTCGTCGCCTCTGCAGCCACAATCAGCACTGCTCATCACAGTGGCCAATTATCATCACGACAATGATATCTTAATGCGATGGCAGTCTGTGTCTGTCTGTCTGTTTGTCAGCTTGTCTGTTTCTAGCAATGGACAGATGTATGTGTCTGAAACTGTGTCCATCACCTCGACCGCGAGTTGCAGAAGGCCGGTCAGTGCAAATAAAACACACTAGCACATAAACAGGCACATCAATTCAACAGGTGTTTTTAGTGAAAGCAGATTTTTCTGCTTCATTTTCCGATGATGCAGAATAAATTTATTGAATAAATCTAACTGAGCACATCTAAAAGATTATTTACACAAATGGTTGAACTGCCATTTTCAAGTACGAGTGAAAACTTGAGATTCCAATGAATGGGCTTTCAAAGTGAATATAATTGGAAACTTTGTTCAAATGTTTGGCTGGTAATTAAGGGCAAATTCAGTACAGCTTTTAGTAAACTCTTTTATTGCACCATTTAGCCATTCAGTGTCAACCGGCAATTAGTCAAGGTTCGTTCTAGCAAGCTCTAGTAGAGCTACTAAATCAAGCAAAGTAGAGTGAAGATGAAAGCCGCATCAAACGACTTAGAGCGACGACCAAAATTCGAGGCCAAGACCAATCATTATCCTCATCATCCTCATCACTAGCACTGCCATCATCTTCAGTTTCAGAGCCTGAGCGGTGGTCTACATTCGCTTGATAGCACTTCTTTACGCCTTTCCTCTCTCCCTCCTTTTAGTGAATATATTGTCACGGGCTAATTATTCAATTAGGAAGATGTGTCTGTGTGTGTATTTGATGTGTTACAGCTTTACTGGCAGTGGACACACGGGCGACACATTGACGCACCGAGTTGACGACTAAGTTATGCACAGTTTGTCTGGCGCTCATTCGTGAATAGAAGAAAAAGAGAAAGAGAGAGAACACCAGAGAGGGCAGAGGATTCGCACGACATTCCGCGCCTCTGAAGTCATCTTGCTTGAGATTATCACACGAAAGGACAGAAGACAGAGCGGACGTGGATGGAAAGGCAGATGAATAGAGGAGAAGATGAAGAAGAAGTAAATAAAAGGAGGAGGAGGAAAACGACACTAGCTGCGCTTGGTCAATGCCTATTATCGAAATTAACTGACTGACTGACTTTTCAGTGTGTCAGTGGACAAAAGGCGAGAAATCTGAATGTGTGCTATTAATTAAACATGCAGGATTTATGTTTATAAAGTAGAAGTGCTGCTCAGTAAAAAGAAAAGCGCCACAGTTTGCAAAGTGGATCAGCACACACAGCATTGAGATGATGTTCTCACAATGTCTCGCTAGTCCGCACTTCTGAACATTTGTTTGTGAATGTGATTTTGTGTGTGTGTGTGTGTGTGTGTATGTCATTACTTCTGCCAAAGCAGCAAGAGAAACTGATTCAAAGTGGGCAAAAACAGAGAAAACGAGTGGTTTCTTTCTAGGCCCTACTAGTTTCTTTCGTGAAGTGGTCATTATTAGACGTAAGAAAGTTTTAGTTGTTGTGTTGATGGTGTGACGAGCAAATTGAAAGCCAGAAAGAGTAAGAGTGAAATAGAGAGCAAATAGATTAGTTGCTGAAACTGTGCAAAGTCTGCAGTCGACAAGTCGACGGTCACTTGAGCACTAGCGCACTTTAGTGTTTAACAGCCTTTTTCCTTTAGTTGTTAACTCATCGTTTCAAGGTTAACTCGTGCCTCCTAGCTCATTGCACTGCAGGCAGCGTAGTGGTAATAAAGCTGAGATGATGTTGATCTATTTCTTTGGTACAGTCAGTGAGACAACAGAAACGAAGAGTCAGTCAGAGAGCCAGACAGACAGACGCACAATTAATTAGCCGCAAACAATGCTGCGTTGTCCCACGAAACAGAAGAAAAAAGAAGAAAAAGAAGAAGTTGCTGCTGATCTCAATCAACAACTTCTTCCATCACGGCTGCACATCTCCCTTTCTCGCTCCCCTTTAGTCTTTAGTTTTAACCCGCTGCACGAAGGGCAATGCTATCACCCGAACAGCATCTATCGCCTTGACGGCAAAGAAGCTAGAAGAAACAGAAGAAGCCAACGGTTAGCTAAATCTCAAATTGAAGGCACGATGAACAGAGAAAGTGAAAGGGAGAGAGAGGCGCAGCAGCGGTGCTAATGACAAAGGTGAGCGAGAACAGAGTCAGAATGGTGGTGACTTGCAAACTTCCAAGCAACGTTCAATGCTCAAATTGGCTTAGTGAGACTTGGGGCGCCCAGCAGGTGACAGACTGAAGATGGCACAAGAGAGGACTCAAACACACCAGGCGACGGATTTGACTCCTTTTCTCTCTTGAGCAACCAGCACCTCTCTCCCATTTTATTCGCTCCAATTGTCTCTCGTTCTTCCTATGACGCAATAGAGTAGCAGTGGTCAGTGGTGGTGGTGATCACAAGAAGATGATACGATGAAGGCGAATTAGCGCGTGCTGATAGCATCAACTAAGCTAAAGACTGGACTTTGTGTGGTAAACGAAAGAGCTAAATGAAGAGAATGAGTGGTGAATTTGAACAACAATTTTGTGGCAATTAAATTGCGCAACAAGCAGACAAAGTTGAAGAAGTAAAAACAGCACGTAGCAGTCAGTCAGTCAGTTGTAAGTGGAAATTACATCTCAACTGGCACACACACACAGACTAACTGTCATCAATGTCCTATTGTCCCACCTGTAGCAGCTAAAGTAGCAGCCAGGCAAAGGTGCAACTGCAGCAGCAGCAGCATCGGTCAGTCGCATTACTGATGCGGTGCACCTCTCTTTCAATTTAGATGAAGGAATCCTTCTCTTCTTCAGCTGCTGTTGTTGCTGCTAAAACAGCTGTTGAACCGAATCGACAGGAGGAGGCCAACAAAGGCAAACCTTCTTCTTTAGTAGTTTCTGCAGTAGCAAAGCCGTCGTAAATTGCTGACCAAGTTTGTATTATTTTACTGTCCGTGCTCTACGGTGCTTTGCTGTCAGTGTGGCCAATGTGTTCAATTGATGCACTGCTACTGAAAGTGAAAGTGTCAGCTGAAGGAGTTCAATTGAAAGTATGGTGTTGCTGCTGACGATGTTGTTGTTGGTGCTGCTGGTGGTGATTGATCATCTGTGCTTGTTACCTTTTAGAGCTGCTCTTTCATTCCACTGAGCAGCAACTCCAAACTGGTCGTCATTTTCTTTCCTTTTTTTCCCGTTGATCAGTCAGACGCTAATAAATACTCTGTGGTGTTCGATTGCCGCCACTGATGATGAGACAAAGTGGAAAGTGAGAGGAAGAAAGTGCAACAAAGTTGCACTAGAAGTTGCATCTAGTTAAACTGACTCGGAGTCGCTTGAAAAGAAGAAGAAGAAGAAGGCACTACCTGATGAGTCTGACAGGCAATTTAAGTCAATTAGGAGCCCGCATTGGGAAAAGTAATCAAGGTGGTGGTGGACAGTCAGGCACGAGAAAGAAGCTTCTTTTTCAGCTTCCTTTCTCTAATTAAGAACTACACAGTTTGCGCGTCAGTTGTCTTCCTCTTTTTCTTTTTCTTCTTTTTCCTCCACACTTTGTCGCCAGTGATCATCTTGATGTGACCACCTGGGTGCTGCCGTTTCAAGATTCTCTCTCAATTACTTTCACTTTGATGCCCTTGCACTCGCACTTGATGATCATGATCATGATGATCGCGCGCGCACAGGCACACAAAAGCTTGCACCCGCAGCCCTGCAAACAACAAAAGTCACCGGTAATTTGCAATTCAAAGCGTTCACTAATGGGTGAAATTCTTCAAACTTGCCTGTGACATCATTTGTGAACTGACATTTTTGTTCTCATATGCTAACAAAGAAGAAATGGTGGTCAAAGTGATCAACACTTGATTGCCTGAAGTTATACGACTTTGCCAGGTAATCAAATAAAGTAATTAGTCAGCATTTTCTAAAAGAATTGGTGCACACTAGACTTATCACAACTGTTTTACTAAACAATAAAACACTTGAAGTCTTGAACAAGGCACCAATGAAGACGACAAAAAATACTGAAAAAAGAACATTTTATTGCTTTGTCCGGTTCAGCTGTATAAAACATCAAAAGAGATGAAAAGTGAAAAAGACAAAAAGAAAAGTTAAAAGGCGCACAGAACACTTAATTGCAGCTTCTGCGAAATGACTTTATCTGAGGCATTTGAGGCTATTAAAGTTTCTGTTTCGGTTGAGGTAGCTGGCAGTCTGTCCGGCAGAACATCCTCAACTACTGCTCCTCTTCTTTGATCTTTTCACTTCATCTCTTCTCTTCTCCTTTGCACTTAATATCGGCCGTAGTTGTTTGACCAGCGAGTGGATCGCTTCACATTGCCACTGCCGACAACGGTGCCGGTGATGCCGCCGTACGAAGGCAGAAGCTGGTTGCCACCGCCAATGTTGGTGGTCACACTGCCGACAATGCCGCCACTTCCGGGCTCCTTACCAGACTCTACATCGGACTTTTTCGCCACAATGGTCTGAATCTCCTCGGTCACTGGGCGGATTTCCTGTAATGAAAAAAAGTGGATTTAATAAGTGACTAAAAATTTGGGCGATAAAATCATCTGGAAACTAAACAAAAATACTTGCCTGGATGATCTTTCGGTAGGGCAGCAGCACTTCACGGACCTGTTAAAAAGCAAGTTTATTATCAGAATGATCCAACTACACCGAATACGGCAATATCTGACCTCCTGAATGATGGGCTTGATGACCTCGTGTCTGAGAATGCTGGGCTGGTCCTCGCTCTTCGTCTCCTGAATGCTGCCTGCCTGTCCGCCGGAGTGCGACTGCTGCAGGCGAATGCGACTGGAGGCAGACTTGAAGTGCATGATGATGGGCAGAGGACTGGCGCCCACCTCGATGATGTGCGGCTCGCGGTCTTCCGAGGGAATGTCCACGTTGATGAAGCGAATGGAGTGCTTCGTGTGCAGCGCCGCCTGCACCACTCGGCCAGGAGACAGACTGCCGCTGCTGCCGCCGCTTTCGATTATCGGTCGAAGCTTTCCCGGCTCGTAGGTGCCGTAGCCCGAGTCGGCGATTGGGCCGTATGAGCCGCTGGAGCCAGTGATGCCGCCGCCGCAAAGGATGGCAGACACGGCGCAAGAGAGCAACAGAAAGGTGGCCTGAAAAGTGAATGTCAGTAAAGCGATGAAACATTAAATAAAAAATGTGTTTTTTCCTACTTGAAGTGAGGACTTCATTTTCAAAGTTTTGTGGTGTAGAAAAAAACTGGTAAAACTGCACAAATGACTGAGGATGAGTGAGGATACTTTTTTCCGGCTAAAATAAACGCTTTTATAGTTGATGAGAAGAATGTGCCTGACTGGTCTCTGTTTGTGACACTTGTTTTTCTGTCTCTTTAGGTGGCCTCTTGACCGGCTGTTGACCATCGCACCTTTGCTAACCATCACAGCCATCAAACTGCATCGATAAAAGGTAAAACAGTGACAACAGCAGCAGCGTATACCAGAAAAAAGTGAGAGTCAATGGCCAAGTTAAGCTAAATGCTCAGTGCGTGCAGATAAACTCGGCTGCTGCTCAGCCATTTGCAACTAATCTATTTGGTCTCTTCTTCTTTTCTTCTTTTTCAATGACCAATGACCGACCAGCAAAAAGGAAAAAGTGGGCTAAAAAGTGCACATACAAGTTTGTCGTTACCGATCAGTGGTTCACCACCACCGCCACCACCACCATCGATGACTTGATTTCGCCAACTGATTTGGTTAGTACGTCTTATTATTAAGCAAAAGGGTTTAGTGCAGAGACGAATGGATAAAGAAATCTGATTGTTTCAAGTTTGATAGAAAAAATGAAAAAAATTACTGAATTTTTTAAGCTCTAAATCACCTGATGAGCAAAAAAAGTGATGTACTTTTCATGTAATAGTAAAAGTAGTAAAGTAATTGGGTTTAAATTGCTAGTCTACTTGGTAGAAGTAGACAAACACTTCCGTTTGCAAAACTAATCAGCGCTGGTGTTAGAGAATTTGCTCGATTGCAGTTGTCCAAAATTGGCGTTCTAAAACACAGATTGTGCAACAAGAAAAACTCGCAGCTCTCCTTGAACTTTCCCCTCTTCACTGTCTGAAAGCTGCGGCTCAATTAACTGGCAATAACACCACTTTTACTGCGTTAATTAACAGCAGCCGTTTGGCAATTCCATTGTTTAGCATCACTGCTGAACTGCTTTCTCCACTTTCTCCAATTAACGCTAGAAATGGTTTCCACCTCATCAACTCTGCAGCATCGATGCATTTAGTTTTTCTGTATACTATCTAGTCTTGCTCTTGCTGTATGCACTCCTAACTCGCACTTGTGAGTTTATTTTTATTTTAAAATTTGGCAGACATTTTTGAATGGTGATGGTGGGTGGGTGGGATGCTGAATGTGTGTGCTGTGCTGTGTGATTGTGTGGTAATTAAATACAGATTAATTGAGAAAGACTGTGATAACAATAAAAGGTTAATCACTGCTAATGTTTTTGTCGTCCTTTCAAATGGTCGTGATAATAAATAAACAATAAATAAAACATAAATAAAAAGCAAGTAGCTCTGACAGCCGCCTCCTTCAATTGACTGTGATTGCGTGGACACTTGTGAGGCACTTGCAATGTGACCACACTTAGTAGGACTTGCTTCGGGAGCCGCCAAATGAGCTGCTGCCCAGAGAGCCACCTGAAGAGTAGCCGCCTGAAGATCGACTGCCAGAAGAGTATCCGCCACTGCTGCCGCCGTACTTGCCACTGCCGCTGCTGCCACTGTCGCCGCCATAGTCTCGGCGGCCCTTGCCTCGAGAGACAATCGTTTTGACCTGAAAACATGGAATTGCTACTAAACTGTACAATTACGTAAAAGCTAAAAGTTACCTCCTCTTGCACGGGTTGGATTTCCTGTTAGAAAACAACACATTAATAAAAATTCAAGTAGCATAACATTGAAGTACTTGCCTGGATAACGCGCCGGTATGCTGTTGATTGAACGAAGAAAAAGGAAAAATAGTACAATTTTGCACAATTTTATTAATGACAAAAGCAAACTTACGTGTGATCACTTCGCGGACCTGTTAGAAAAGTTTAAATTATCATTAGATTTATCCAGCTGCTAAAACATGCCAAGTTCTCACCTCCTGAATGATGGGCTTTGTGACCGAGTGTCTCAGCAGTTGGGGCTGGTCTTCTGAGGTGGTCTCCTGGATCTCGCCCGCATCGGCGCCTTCGTGCGTCTGATGCACCTGAATGCGCGAGGAGGCCGACTTGAAGTTGAGCACCAGCGGCAGCACTCCCGCGTCGACGTCAATCACCTGCGGTTGAATGTCGTCCTGAGGCAGGTCAACATCGACGTACTCATGGTGTAGCGAGACTGAACGGCAGCCTGCACCGGTCCGGAGGAGCCTCGGCTGGAGCCGCCACTAGAGCCGCCGTAGCTGCCGCCGCTCGAACCGCCGTAAGAGCTGCCACCGGAGCTGTAGCCACCGCTGCCTCGACTTCCACCGGAGCTGTATCCGCCCCCACTGCTACCTCCACTGGAGTAGCCACCTCCCGAGCTGCCTCCATAACCAGCGGCCTCACAGGAAAGTGCCACTGCACAGATGAGGAAGATCTGTAACAGGAGAAAGAGGAAAAGGGGAAAGAGGGGAAGAGGGGGCATGAGCATCGGTTGATCAATCAGGTGCACCTGTCACCACCATCTGGTGTGCACGCAAGAGAAAACACCAACTTTTCGAATCATGTTGACTGAAGTGAGGAGAATGAATGAAGATGAAGAAGTGACCAAAATAAGGTGCTTGACAGTGATGAAAGCGAAGATTGTACAGCAAGTTGACAAAATCTGCGAGTGTGTCTGTGTGTGTCAGTGAGTATGAAGGAGTATGAATGATGTCGTGATGACGACGTTCTTCTCTTTTATACTGCCGCCTTCTCTCGGGCTGGTCTAACGGTCCAGAGTTGTCGTCGCAGTAGACGACAACATCGTAGACGTAGACAGAGTTGTCGACGTTAATTGTCAATTTGCCAGTTATTTTTGCGCTCTTTGTCTCATCGTTCATTGTCAATCTTGCTTCTCACTTTCACTTGTTCACTTGCTCTCTCTCTCTCTCGCTCTTTCTCTTTCTTTCAGCAGTTTCAGCAGCACTTCATTCATTCATTCATTCTTTATCGCCCGTGAATCCCCCCACTTATGCCTCACTTACATACTGCAGAGAGCGGATTGGCCAGTGGATACTGTCCACTGATATGCTGCCATCACATCTTCTGATTGCCATCTCCTCTTCAGTGTCAAACGGCAGCAGCATCAGCAACAGCAGGCAATGTGTCGTCCCTGTTAAGAGTCATGGGCAGTGCTGTTCATGTCCCAGGTGAACTGAAAAGTTGAAAAGTCGAGTTCCAAAGGAGTGTGCTGCTGCTCATCTTCCGAAGCTGCAGCTCTGTGGTCGCTGCCGACCACCAAACATTCCCGTTTGTTGAAATGCACTGTGCGACCGCCATTACTCGGTGATGATTGCCATTTAATTGTTCACTTGTCCTCGCAGTAGTTCTAGTTGAAGTAGTAGTAGTAGTAGTAGCCACAGCTACTAGTGTCAGTGGTCTGTAAAAGTGTTGCCGTCGTCGGCACGACACAAAATTTGTAATTAAAATTCATCGCATTTTGTCGGCGGCGATGGTGGACTCATCAGAGCTTCCAGACACACTTTCTCACTCCCTGGTCTGGGAGGACTGTGTCCACACTGTGCCCAGTGCGGTAATGACACTGTCTGTGTGTTTGTATCTGTGAACTGTGGCAGGAGCACCGTTGTGTACTGGTCAATTACAAAGTCAAATTATACACCCGCAATTACGCGGCTGCAACAGCAGTCGCCAGCGTCGCCGTCTTTGGTCCACAGTGTCTCGGTGCGCTCCCTCTTGCCAAGGTTCAAGCTTTTTCTTCTTCTTCTTCAACTTCAAATGAGCAGCACCATCACCACCACTACAACTTGTGCCTTGACTTCGTCCTCGTAGTTCTCCCACCGAGGATGGCGTCATCTTCTCCTGAGTATGCTTAACTGGCGACAGAACATGATGTAACTGCTAACTGTCCACTCGTTGAACATTCGTTTCTACGGGCGCAATGGCCGTGCTCGCATTCACACTACTGGCCAACTGCCTCTCTCTCCCTCTCTCACTTTCCCTTTCTCTGTGATGAGATGCTCATTTTTGTTGGCTTTCACTTCTCCCTGATCATCTGTGTGACACAGAGACACATTGCCATTGCCAACGACTGATGCTGTCGTTGCTGTTGTTTTCCCATCATTTATCGCCCGAATGAGCATCTGATGCCTCTGGTGATGCTGTGACAAGTGTTCACTTGATGTCCACTCTCTTATCTTGTCCAGTTGTGTCCACTGACAACAATCGATTTAGAATGCACTAGCGCTTACTAATTTGCACTAATTATCAGCATCACTGAGATGATGTTACTCGGCTGCGCACTCGTTTACCGCCGCCTCAACTGACACCGCAAGCATTTTCTTGGCCATGATTACAGTCCACTGAAAACCCCGTTTAATCATCAGCTTTGATGATCGATTGCAGAAACAACAGCTACAGTTGATCTAAAGGGAAGAGAACTTTCCGATGTGCAGCTCATCTGCATCATCTTTTACATTAAAACTAGAGCTAATCGGCCAAAAGTGGTGATCACTTTTGCACGCAGCTGGCATTCACTTTCAGAGCCAAAGTTCATCAACGTTATTTTGTGTGTGCGCGTGCTTGTGCAATTCAGAGCAAAAGAAGATGAAGGCTAAAAGATGAGGAGGATGAAGATAAAAGCATGCATGAACTTGGATAAACATGTGAAAAAAAGAAAAACATGTAAAACACGCTGATCAAACTGTGCGAGTGCACTTGTTAGCTTAGGAGATAAATCATCAAGTCATCGAGTTTACACAGCCATAAACTATAAACAAAATAACCCTAATTTTTTTACTGAGAGACGTTTTATACTTCTTAGTTCTTCATTTTAATGAGCAGACCGACACTGACCAGTTTCGACCTTTCTGTGCAAAGTAATAATAAGAGCGCGTAAAAAATTCTTTGTTATTGCAGAATGCCTCTGCACTGATGATGATGTCTAAAGGGGAAAGATAAGACGGAAAGCAACAGCGGCACACTGTTGAGATGCACACCTCACTGACTAGTTCATCTGCTGCTGCTGCAGCTTTTGTCTTTCCTTTCTTTGAGAGTGACAATAGAGCAAAGAAGGGAGACAAGGTCAGTTGGTTGTTGTGATGGCGGCCACAGTGAATTCACATTTACATAGACTCTCAGGCGGCCATGCTTCAGATGATCCAAATGGCGAAGCTAACCCGATCTCATCTGCTGCAGAGGAAATGCTGCTGTAGCCGAGGTGATGACATTTCCAGCATGGCACTTCCCCGTGCCGCAGTGCTAAGTAGGTCTGCAGTAGTCATGCAGCACACACACAGACAGACAGGTCACGGGCATCGATTAGTGATGCTTAGTAGTTCACCACCATCACCTCCTTCTTCATCTTCTTAGTGCTTTAGTCATTAGGCAGAGCTTTGCTCCTCGCTTCCGTCACTGGCCACTGGTCACACACAAAAGCTCCTGGGTAATTAGATTTTCTGTAAAGTGTGCACATCATTCACTACGCACAGACTTTGCACGTGCTTAGTCTTGAACGTACCACAAAAGTAAATTGTAGGACAACAGCTTTCAACGCGTATAGTTCAGTCTTTATTAGAGCAATTATCACTGGTCTTGGTTTAAAAAAATAACAAAAATAAGTACCATCGGCAGAGTATGTACAGTTGAGAAGGAAGAGCAGAGACTCTGCTACTTTTTCATTTTTTTTCAGTAGCCTTAAAAAGGATTGTTGATGAGAACAAGTGAGGGAAAAGATCGTACGGTAAGGAACAGTGCAAACAGCTGAACACTCACTCAATCGCAATTGTGTGTTTGGTAGTGGTAATTTAACTGAAAGTGTGTAATGCTATTTTCTTACGTAACAACAAGTGCCTAGTTGCAAATAGCCTTGCTAATCAAATGACCACTTGCATAGAACTGAAGCATTGTAAAATTGCGGCGGTTAGCCAATCAAATAGATGAAGAAAAACATTACTGCGCTATTTAAATCAGGACGGGAAAGTAAATAAGTAAGTTGGCTAAAAATGATGGTCAATTGAAAGAAAGAAAACTAATGGTAGATGGCTGAAAGAGTGAGATGGAGAAAAGAAACAGAAAAGGAATATCTAGATGTATGAAGACAAGATTGTAAAGGAAGAGCAAAAAAAGTTAACAACATAAGGAGAGTACCGATGATGATGACGATGATGGCGATAATAGTAATAATAAGGACGAGGATGATAACTGCTGAAGCTGCCTACACAATCACTAACAGACTGATGATGTCACTTGGAACATAAAACAGAACACACAATGACGATTGAGTGAGTGAATGCGTGAATGAGTGAGTCGTTGCAGGCTTGCAATGTTCCCTTTACAAGACAGAACAGGTAAAAGAAAGGGGAAAAGAAAGGCGGATGATATGCTACTAGGAAGGTGGTAGTGGATGGAGGAGGACAGAGTGAGAGGAGTGAGAGGTAAGGAGGTGAGGTAAGGAAACGAGTCAAGTAAAGAGCCAATGTAAAGGACTTTTAGTGCGGGAAGACTTGATTTTTTTGAAAGTTGAAAGTGAGATGAACAGCAAAACAAAAGAAATTCATTCTAGGTCCAGAAGTGGGCGAGGCACACGGTGCATGTACACATTTCAGTCGGCGGCTTTTTTTCTTTGAATGTCGCTTTAGTGGTGACTGGGCGGATTGCAGCGGTTGATGCGGCTGGTTGTGCGAGTAGGCCACAGGTTCATTGAGTGTGTGTCCTGTGAGTGCTTCCCGGTCGCCGTTGGCTGACTGTTTGCCGATTGACGTCTAAATGGTGATCAATATAAAAAGACAGTGGGAAAGACTGCTGGTTACTGTGTGTGTTTTACTTTTTTGTCATCTTTCTTTCTTTCTTTTTTTATAGACTAGAGTTCGGTAATGATAATTATATATACCGGTCAATTAGAACAGGTGGATAAGAGGAAAGGGGATGCTTGACAGATAGATAAAAGAACGTAAAGTGAGGGGGCTTCTTTTCTATTTTATGCGCAAAAGGGACTTATTGTGCTACGAAATGAGACACTTTGCTTGAAAGGATAGAAGGATAGAAAAAAAAGAGAAGAAAGGTAAGACTAGTTTGCGAAAATTATGCTAACGTTAGTAGGAAACAGAGTATCAACAAGTGACGCTTTTAAGCTCGGAAATAAAAATAGCTTTTGGGATGTAAAAAGAGAGCCGGTTTCACTTTCACTAGTAAATAGCCTAAGTAGTGGTGAAACAAGAGGATAAAAGAAAAAAGAAAAGGTAAATGTTAGTTTGTCGCCGTTTTGAAAAGGAGGAAGAACCACTCGGCAGTGTTTAAGGAAAAGTACGGATTCTGAAAACAAACTGCGTAAAATGAGCAAAAAAAGTAAGGTAAACAAGCTCGTCGTCTATCACTGTGGTTGTTGTTGTTGTTGTTGCTGCTGCAACTGAAGCAATTGAAGCAAGTGCAACCAAAGTCCGTCCCTCATCTTTACAAGCTAACTAAAGACTTCAATCACGTAGAGAGAAATCACTCTTGATCAATCACTAGCTAACAAGGAGTTAACAAGAGCCAACTTTGCAGTTAATATTGTGGCAGAGTGAAGACGGGCGATAACGACGAGTGGTCGTAAAGATTGCAATCTTATTCTTCTCCTTTGGCGAGAGAGGTGGTGGTAATAAGCGAAAAAGGAAAAGGGGATATATGCTAGTAGATAGGCGAAGAGCAGCCCTATAGAGCACCACTGCTGGCGCAAGTAGGAGCAGAAGATCAGTGGGCATATTCATCATCATAGTCATGGGAAAGGAGTGAACGAACCAATTGACAAAGGATAGTGTTATGAGACAAGAATCAATCTGTTGCTGCTGACAGGTGTCCAGAAACTTTTGTGCATGGGCGACTTGCTCAAACTCGACGATGGCAAAGCGCTCGCCGGTGGCGGCGTCCTCTTCAAAGGAGATGCTCTGCACCATACCGCAGGGTCGACTGATCTTTCGGATGGCACTCTCCCGAGTGTTGACGCTCAGCCCGGTGATTTTCACCTTTGTTGAGGGCTTTGTTTGGGCTACAGTTGCTGGTGGCTGCGACGATGGTTTACTAGGTATGGCCTGAATACAAAACACATAGCCGTCAGAGCGTTCTTTCTGAGGTGAAGGTTGCGCCTGTTTGGACTGCAGAGCACAGGTCAAATGCTTTGTTGGAGAAGTGTTGACCGTTTGCTTGGGAAGAGGAACTTTATTTGCAACCTTTGTTGTTGATGCTGGTGGTGCTGAGGTTGAAGCAGTGGCTGCTGGCTTTAGTGTTTCGACGACAGCCTTCTTTGGTGTTTCTTCTGGAGGAACTTTTCGTTTGGCCGCCTTTAGTTTCTCCATCTTTTCACGGAGACTTTTTATTTCATTCTTCTTCTTAATCAACTCCTCATTAATGCCAAGCACTTCTTTGATCTTCTGCACTGCAATGGTTCCCGGCTGCACAGGGGTTTCCGTATTGACAACAACTGTTGGCTCCACTTTTGGCTCCACTTTTGGCTCCACTTTTGTTTCCACTTTAGGCTCCAATCTTGCTGAGAGTGGTTTTTTCTGTTTGACCGGCTGCGGTTTTGCTTTTTCGACAACTAAAGCATCAAATATTGGTGTCTCTGCAATCAATGGTTTTCTAAGCTCGGTTTGACTTAACATTGGCCTGGCCCCTTGCCCACTGCCATTGCTCTTTTGCGATGTAGTAGCATTTCGGATCGGTGACATGATTTGCGTCTTTCTGATATTGTTACCAGGGTTCATTGGTCTTTGCGGCTGTTTTTGGTTCTGCCCAAATCTCTCCACCGGCTGGTGTTGTGTTTGAATCTGCACGACATTATTCACATTCACATGTCTTTCAGTGCTGTTTTGGCTGTTGTTGGGAAGAAGAGGTTGTTGTGCATGTGGATTCCTTCCTAAGCGTTTTCCAATATTTTCTCGCATATTATTTGGGACAAGTAGAGGTTCATTTAAAATTGGAATAGTCACATTGTTTGAAAAGTTTCCTCGAGACTGTGAAGAGGTATTATTTTCAAAAACATTGGCATTACTTCCAGATGATTTATTGAAAAATTGCTGCAAATTAAAGTTTGATGGAAGCTGGTTGGCGGTAAAAAATTGACTTTGCGGCGAATTCATGTTGGTATTGATTATATTTGAATTCATAAAGCTGGAACCCATTATAGGCATATTTCTTTCAATCATATTCTGCAAACCAAAAATATTAATTACCTCTAAATGAACTTTGAAAGATAAAAACATACCGCTGGTAGTTGTGGTGGAATAGAATTGGACATAAATGAATCGTTGAATGGCGGCATGCCTTGCTGAATCTTATTAAAAAATGACTGAGAGTTGGACAAGGTGGGTGAATATTGAGAATCACTTTGATTCAAAAGCAGAGAGTTTGTGTTTTGAAAGGAAGACATCTGGTTCAGTTGACCTGGAAATGAGGCCAGTAGAGGCTGCTTGAAGTTTCCATTGGCACTATTCATATTCAGTGGCAAGTTCACTAGCTGCGGATTAATTTGCGCTAAATTAATGCTGGGCGGAAAGTTGTTGTGCGGCATGTGTTGCAGTAGAGGAGGTTTTGGAGCAGACGGTGGAAAGAAGAGATTAGCATTGCCATCGCTGGCAGAAGGCATCGGTCTCAGTGTTAGAGGAACTTTGGGCGGCATAAATTTATTCCCGTTGATGTTACTGTTGTTGTTGCCTGAGTTGAATGGCAAAGCAGAACCGAGCAAACTAGGGATATTGGGAAGAAGCGGTTTGCGATCAGGTAGAAAGTTGGAATTTGGCAGGCTCATTCTGTTGTTGAATTCGATTCTATTGTTCTGTGAAAAGAATTGAAGTGATTAGCTTATTTTGAGAAGAAAAGGGGCACTTTTTACCTTTCTACTTTCTGAAGAAGTCGGATGATTTCGCCTGCTTTTCACATTCAGTCGGGCTCTCTTGATGGACTCTTCACTGAGCGGATGGTAAAGATCATCTGTGCTGATCTTTGTTTTCCTCTCGTTGTCATCGTGTTTGGCGAGTTGTTGTGCCGGTGATCTCGGTTTCACTTCAATCTTATCATCACCTGCCGGCGATGACACTCGTGATCGACTGCTGCCTGAAGCCTGTGACCTGCTTGACTCGGAGGTTTTGTGTATGAGATTGTCGTGATCATCTTCTTCAAGCAGCTCTCGTTCAAGCTCTTCATCCACAAGCTCTAGGTCATTTGAGTTGTGGTCATCGTCAAAGAGCAACTTCAGAACGTCTTCCTCCTCCATTTTATTTGATAAACTGCGATGTAGTGTCAAACATTGACTAAATGTCTTCTTATGCCGTAGCCGATGCGCCTAAAACGTGGAGAAACTCGATAGCCTCGGTAAACACAAAAACACAAAGCCGAGAAAAGTTTTGGACAAAAAAACGAGCCAAAAATTTTTTCCAAGGTAGCCTGCCCTCTAGTGTGCGTGTTCAAAGTCTTCTTTTTATGTCTTCAACAAAAAACTTCCTCCTCCACATGAAAATGCCGTGATCTTCTTCAAAATCGTATCTTCCTCAAATCAAACTATCGATTACATTTTTACCTTTAAAGATCTTCGCTTATTTATCTTTTAAGTGACCATCTTCAAGAGTGCAGTCAACAAAAAAAGTGCTGCTGATGTTTTGGATCACATAACACACACATTCAGTTGGATTCACAGACAGGATTTATCCTCTGCGAAAATAACCATTTCCAGTGCAGCGCGTCTCACAGTGTCCACAATGGTCAGTGCACCGGGAACAGGTAAATCAAAGAGTGCTCGCACGCGTGTGTGTGGTTTTAAGAGCATGGGCAAGCTCACAGGTAAGCGAAGTAAGTCATTTCCACGCCGTTGTGGACACAATGCAGCCTACAACCGACAATGCAATGAAGTGCAGAACAGGTAGGCAAATTGAGGTGCTGCTGCTGCTACTGCTGACTGGTCAGTGGCTACTACGAACTTCATATTTACGGTCTATTTGCAGAGATTTGGCGCTAGCCTTTTGCTCCCCTTGCCAGTTTTCCCCTGTTTTTGCAGGCAGAAACAGATTGCTCGACTGCTACTGCAGAATTAGATCGATTCATGCATGCCATTGTTGCGTGATCAAAGTGGTTGAGGTAGCGGGAGTCGTGCGCCGACGGATTGAAAAAGCCGTGACCGCTGCCTAGATTCAAAAAGTCGCAAATCTTTTACTGACTAGCACATTGTGCTTCCTTTCCTTTCACAGGCTCATTTCCATGAGAATCACCACCACTACCTCCAACTCGTAAAACTGTTGCCTACTTTTTTGTTCTCAGCTTTTGAAGTAGAACTGGTGAACAGAAGAAGTTGTTGCCTGATTGATAACCTGATTCTTTTGGTTGCAGTCAAAGCAATGATGTTGTCTGTTGAGCAAACACAAAAAGGAAAAACAAACATTTCTAGTGAAGAACAAGCCGGAGATGAATAATCACTGGGTCGTGGCCACTGGCCAGTGGGAATGGCACAGTTTAATGTTCTAAATCATTACTAATTGTTCAAGACAGACACTAATCGTCCGCTAGTGCCCTTCTCATCTTCTGCCCTTATCCCGGTTGACCACAAACACAAGATCACGAGCACTTTTAGCAGCAATAGTAAATAAACAAACAAAAAGAAGTCATACATTTTTTTGAACGAGCGCACTAACAGAAGTAAAAATGATTGGAAGAGAGCTCTTGAGACGTCAGACTGTGATTGAAAGATGTTGTGTGAAACTCCGACGCCTGGCAGCTGTTGCCAACGCGGTCAGTATTAGCATTGTATCGATTTGCAAGCTCAATCACTTCTTTTCTATTTAACTTAGCCTTCTTCTTTTTAAAGCAAGTGGCCTTGCACTTTGCACACTTCTGCTGTCTAACATCCTGTCAACACGGGAACACAGCAGTGTCTGTCCACACCCATCGATCCCAGATTGGGCGAAGAAAGTGAATGTGCCGTCGTTGTGGAGTTTTCAAAGCTCTTTCCCAGTCTGCTTGACCGCCATTGTGCCTGATCACCAGGTGATCATTTGTGCGGCCAAAGTGTGCGTAGTTGTCGTCAGTGGCTCAATTTGCTCGTAAACGTCAATCAGCCGCCGTCGATGATCACCACTAGCACCACCACCACCACCACCACCACGATCGCATCACACGCCTTATTGGTGTCCACCTAATCACATCAGCTGCTCACTTCTCCCACTCCCCACCGATTTTCCCCGTTCAATCTCTCGCCTTTGTTGTCCTTGTAACTGGCCAATCTTTCTTTCTTTTCTCCGGACGAAAGGTGTCTGCCTAACCTATGCGGTCAGCTGAGCATGAGACCTGTCAAAGAGTACTTGTTGTTATTCAACTACTTGTTCTAATTGCTAATTGCTGCACACTTTTCTTTTCTTTTTTGCTTGTTCAAAGAGTCAATGTCAGCCGCCACGACCACCAAAACCATCTGTTGTAATTTGCTTGTTGTGTTTCAACCAAGACCAGTGTGTCTCACGTGAGTATTGCCTGATTTTGTTTCTCATTCGAATTACCAGCTTGCTTGCAGTTTTCCTGGTGCAAATTCATTACCATATTGTTTTTATCAATATTACCCCAAACAGGCGCATTATGCAGCAATTCGCTGGCTTAATTGGAAAACTAGTAGAGCTACTTCCTTTTTGTAATCTAATAGGCAAATCAGCTCCGACGACGACTATGATAGGCAATCATCGTTTAAAGGAGTCAGCGTAGTTAACTTTTTAAAATAGCCAGAAAGTGAATTAAATTGGTAAAATCCTCCACGAATTAATCGTTTCTGCTATTGCTGTGGCGGTAGTGGTGGTGGTGGTGGTCATTAGTCCGGTGATTGACCCAATCTTGGCCAATTTCTGCTTTTTACTGCAGGTATTTTCCTCTCCACTCTGTCACCAACTGACCGGATGTGAGTGAGTGCCTTCTGAGCAGGCAGTTTCATTACAGTATTACGCGTTACTACTACTACTACTACTGTGACATTACATTTCATTACAGCATTAGAGTTCGGGAGTGACTTCTGTGGCGGCACTGACTCACTCACTCACTACCGTTCCCCTATCTCTTTCTCCGGGGAGAGAGAGAGAGTCAATCAGTGCAGTCAGTGTGCCTTGTCGAGCAGGCGTCAGTCACTTTCAGCTTCACTTTCACTTCTCACTCCCAGAACTGCCTTTAATTCAGATCTTTTATTTTTCTCCTTTCTTGTGTCCACGGGGAAGTAGTCAACGCAGTGAGAGGTAGAAATACGACTAACGAGAAAGAGTTTATACTACAACTGACATATTCTTCTTCTGCCTGTATTTGAATTCGATACGATTTAACGGGAGGGAGAGGGAAAGAGAGAAGCTGTCTAGCGTTGTTTTTTTCTTGTTTGTGTTGCGGTAGTTGTGTTGTGCCGTGTCCTGAGCAAGAGACGTCCACTTATCGTTGAATGTTTCTGCCGTTGAGACTTGCTGCACTTGGCGCCGATCCGAGTGAATTCGAGAGTGAGCAGCAGCGCCAGTGAAGTCCACTGCAGCAGTGCTCTCTGTCTGTCGTTTTCTCACACCTCTTCGACTCTCCGAGTTTTCAGCCAGCAGACCACCACCTCTCTCACAAGTGCTACAGCAGCAACAACAGTAATCAACATCGACGAGGAACGCTCTTTGAAGCGCAAGCAGCAAAATAAGAGGAGAAGGAGGACAATTGAGAGGGCTTGCTGGCCGCAGTCCTATCGAACTGCTGCTGCCGGTTGCTGGTGATCGACTGAAGTGAAGCTCGCACTGCCGCTCGAGGCACACGCCAACACGTGTGCCACTGTCTGTCTGTTTGAAGTTGTGGCATTCACTGCTGCATGCATCCTCTTCTTCCTAGTCAAACTGTTAATTTGGATTTTTGCACTGAACTGAATGAACACATCATCATCAACTAAATCCAGCCAAAACAGAGCACATCAACAATTGACAATTTACATTAACACTACCATCACTGCTTTCGCTTACATTTCTACCTACGCTCGCATCTTTTCTTTTTAATTTTTTCTTGAAAGTTTGCTTTTTTTGCATCAACAGCGGCAGCAGCATCAGATCATTTGCACACTGGGCGCAACCGCTTCTGGCGGTTTACCACCAGCCCTATCATCATCTTCCGCGTCCGCCAGACCAGGGAACTACCATTTTCTAATTTCTATACAGGCTTTACCACATACACATATTTTGCCCATCTCAAACAAATAGAGTGACTATCTGACTGACTGACAGATACATCTAAAGTCAGGAGCGACCACCAGCCACTAAGTGCACTACTTTCTCATCGTCGATCGCCTGCACTATAATTTTTAATTGTCAAACTACTAGGACAACAAGTACTACAACAATCGCTGTGACACCGTCTAATTATCCTCCCACACTTTAAACCGAGAGTTCATCTAAGCGTTTGGCAAGCTACTTTTTCCTCTTCGTTTTTGCCACAAGCAGAATCATCGTTTCAAAAATCTCCCTCGGCGGTGGCAATTACACCGCTTCAACCAGCCACTGAACCAGCAGCTACACCGGTGGCTAATTTAGTTGTCGTTGCGGTTATTGCCAGTACAACAACTGCCATTAATTTTACATTGCTGCTCTTGCTGCTGGTGAAATGCCTCAATCGTTAATTCAAATCTGATCAAAGTTGAAATGTGGACCACCAGCACCAGTACCACTGCCACGACCAATTACCAATCGACCGACCACCGACCGCTCACTTAGCAGCTCATTGCAAAAGCAATTAGCCAAATCAACGGCAAAGAAAGTAAAAAGAAAAGTGAGAAGAGAAATCAGTCAACGGTAGCTGCGTGATCAGCTGTGGTGTTATTGTGAGAAGTGATTGATATCATTTCGCATATAGTTCGGCACGTCGATTGCTTTGCCCGGCGAGAGTACAGTTCACCACTGCAAGCGTCGCCAATTTTTGCTTTTTTAATCCAGTGAACTGTATTGACTACAATGTAATGTAATGTCTCACGGTGTGCATGTGTCTCAGTGTCAAAACTGTTGTGTGCACTATTTAATTTCTTCAATTTGATTTTTGTGTCTTTTCAGTGTTGTGTAACTCGTCATTTAAAATACATTTTAGTCTTTTTTAAACTACTTTTCGAAAAACTCATAAACAATTTTTTTATTGTTTGGATTACCGGTTTGCATTTTTTGAGAGGAATTGCTTCGAATAAAAAAAGTAAGTAAAAATCTGATTGTTTCTGAAATGGATGCACTTTAAAATTGAGTAAAGTTTTCATTTGTTTTACCTTGCATTTTAAAAACCTAAATGTAAGAGCAACTTCAAAACAAAATAATCAGTGATTGCCCGCCTGTTTGTGTGTTTGTGTGATCGATGGTCGACCATGGTCTCCAAAAAAATCGAGGTGCCTGTACTGAGAGGTGCCAACATGACCACCTGTTGGTGCCATTCAACTACACAGGTGATATATTTAGCGCCATCGTTAGTCAGTCAGTTCTTTTAATGAGTCACACTTAGCCACCTCATCATGCCCTTTTCCTGCTAGTCATCGACTTTATTAATAGCAGCAATGTTGATGGAATATTCTCCCTGTTCAGACACGCTTGATGAGCATCCACTTTGGCTGCCAACAACAGTGCGCCACTGGCACTCTGCTCAGGCGGACTTCAATTACCTCATCCGCATCTATATTTGTGATTGTCAACCTCAACCTCAACATACACAAAAACACATTTTACCGCTGATTGACTGGTCGTTTATTCACTCATACTTCACTGTCAGTGCCCATTGATCATCAGAGCAGCAGCAGTACTGCACGCTTTGATCTGCTGAGGCCAGTCGAGCAGTTAATTGGCCTCTTTTTTTTCACTCCTGCTGCTGGGCGCCCACAAAAGCTGTCAAGTTAGTCAATCAGTGAGTCGGTTCATCAGTTAGGCCATTTGACTAATGCTACTCGCCAATGCGCAGATCTCCAGCTAATTAGCCGTAAAGAAAAGTGGGAAAAATAAAGATGTCTATTTTACAACAGTAGCGTTTGCAAACACCGAACTAACAAACATTTTTTTGGAGAATAGCCAACAAACATTGACTTTTTGCTGTGGTTGTAGTAAGCACAGTCTTGTGCCAAGTGCGTTTTGTTGCTTTCCTCTTCCCTTCCTGTTGAGCCCGTAAACTGTTTGTAGTAGTCGAACATCACCACTGCCACCACACACAATACCGGGAATCTACCTGTGTTTAGCAGAGGTTAACAATGCTTTCTGTGTTTGTGTGAGTGTGTGTTTGCTCGTTAGTCAGCGACAGCTTTTTCCAATTTTCAACCGGTGGCTGTGATGTTAATTGTTTGCGCTCATTTACGCAATGGCTGTGTTAAGTGGGGAAAGTCATTTGCATTTTTCACCGTTAGCCACCAACTAATCGATTAGTGGTCGATTGGAGACGCAGCGAATTGTGCTTTTCTTTTCAATGAGTTTATTGCTTTAGCCGTTGTGACTGCCCTCCCCCACCTCAGTTGCAGTCAATCGATTAATTGTTTTGTAATTTCGTTTTCCCCTTCTTTTCTTCTTTTCCGCGGTTTTCTAACACTATTGTTTTTCTTCTTGCAGTGCTTTCGCAACCACTTTCAATTGCTTTTTGGGGCTTCTTTTTGGTGGCCCTAAACGGTGTCCTTTGTAGCAGTAGCAGCAGCAGTGACATGGAGGCGAGTGCTTCCACAAATGATGACATCCTCCACTGGACACCCGACATGCAGGTGGTCATTGGGGATGATAATCAAATTAAAATCGAGCCAATGACAGTGGTTGAGAAGCGACGACTGGAAGAGGCAGTGAGGGCATCGGCAGCTGCCGAAGCCTCTAATTCATCACCACAACCACCTAAATTATCTACTCCATTGCCATTGCCATCACCAACACCACCGCCTGAAGAGATATCTGGAAATCTGCTGAACCACAATTTTGACGGGACTGGCTCGTACAGCGATGATCTCGATGAACTGCAGCATCAAAACTTTGAGTCAAAGCGACTGAACGCTACATCTGCATCTCAAAACACCAATCCAAAGAACACAACAAATCTCACCAAAATCCCTTCCTCTTCTTGGCGGCCAGTGTTCAGCGCTCACCAGTCCTCTCCTGAGCACCGACGAAAGACAGCGGCGTCTTCAGGCTTCATACCACCTAGCTCCAGTAAAATTCCCGACTACGTCACAGAGCAGCTGCTAGAGAGCAATCGACAGACGGTGCACGCTGATGATGCTACTGATTCCTTATCACATCCTAATCACGTCCTCCACAAGTACAACCATCACACTTACCATCACCCTCCTCTCTACCACAAGCCCACCCTCTCCAAGTCAAATCCGTCGTTGTCGTCCTCTTCCTATCTGGAAGTGCCCATCGGCAGTCGCCTGCACACTGTCCGCTTTCAGAGCATTGACGACGACAAAGGATCGATTGCCGACGGCAGCGATGAGCCCACTTCCTCCTCCTCCTCCAGCGGCAACGGCATAGTGGGCACCTTTAACCAGTACGAGGGCAATCACATCATCGAGCTGCCCAGCTCCAAACCGGTGCTGCCCATCGTCTTCAACTTCCGCACCTCCTCTTCGCCCATTGTCACCACGCAAACGCACTACCAGGGAGGATCACAACCTGCTTCTCCTCTTTCACCTGCTCTATCAGCCCTGACCATGGCTGCACCATCATCGCCCAAGACGGTGCAGTACTTCCGCACGATTGAGCCGCCGCAGATAAAGCCCCCGCAGCAGCACTACACTAGGGTCATTCAAAAGCCGATTGTGCAGAAGCAGTATGGCAAAACCACGACCACCACCACCAGCAAAGGCATCGGTGGCATCAGCAGCAGCCACTTCAGCCTGCCCTATCACCAAATGTACCACTACCAGGCTCAGCCCACACCGGCGTACAACTACGGCGGACAGCCGAGATATGTGGAGAAGAGTGTTCTTGCTCCCGTTTACAAACAGCAGCAGCAGCAGCTGCCAGCAAATATCCACTTTCCAAATTTGTACACAATGAGCGACGGGATCGGCGTCGACTACACCGACGACTTCCACAATGGCCCAATCGCTGACCACAGTGGTTTCGGATATTCTCACGATGGGCTTGCCAATGGCGGCGGAGCAAATGGCGGCTACTATCACCACCATCACCACCAGTCACCACCACTAAACGAAGACAGCTTTCCCACTTACGAAGGAGAGGCTAGCTCCCCCCGAGGCTATGGCTACTCTCAAATGATGCACAAGAATCCGTACATGGACATTGCCTATACCATTCCCTACAGAATAGAGGACCTCTACAAAAAGCCGGTTACCCTTGAGGAACCACAGTACCTGGGCACAAACAAATTCAACAATAGATACCTCTGAGTACTGGACGTACAAGGCCTTCTCTTTCTTCCTTCCATTCGGTTTTTGCTGTTGTTCTTTCCATTTTTTGCCCATTTCATGTGGATATTACATTTGCTTTCATTCAAATAAAGTGCGTTCTTTGCTTAACCAAAATAATTGGAATCAGAACAGTATCTATTGGTTTTATCTTCTTTATGTAAGGATACTTTGAATTTTTTTTTCAAAAACAAATACAAATCAAACGTATTTAAGACGTGAAAACCAACGTCGTCGTAAACTTAAATTATAGTAAATTAATCAGAATCAGAATTGTCTTCGTCTTCACTATCTTCGTTATCACCTTCCTCATCATCATCATCTTTCTCTTTTTTATCCTCCACTTTAACTTGAACTTGCTTGTCCTCCTTCTCCTCATACACTTTGTCGTCCTTCTCACTTTCTTCAGGCAATATTTTCAAAAGTTGTTGCCCCAGAAAATCATCATGTTCCATGTTGATTTTCATCCAGTCATCAGTGAGTATCACCTCTTTCTTTTTGTCTGAGATGAAGCGAGCAATCTCATTCACGTTAGGCGAGTTGAGGAGATGCGCATAGTAGAAGTTCTTAGCAGCATTTTCAACGGTAATATCAGCCAACAGACTATTGATACAGGCATCATAAAGAGGCTGGATGTTGTACTGCAAATAAAAAGTTACTTAGAATAATAAAAATTGTACAAAAACTGTCGTACCATGTCAGCAGCAACTGCCAACTCGCCAGCAATCATCTTCCAACCATCAAAAGGCTTGCAGTAAATGTAGGCAAGCAAAGCTTCCATCACTCGGCCTGATATTTCAAAAATTTCAACCGGTTTCTTTTCTTGATTTTCCAAAAAGTCACCAGAAAACATGGTGGCAAAAACTGGCGATCGCATCTTGAGGATGAATTTATGAGCTGTAAAAAGTTGCTCATCAACCATTGTCTTCAGTGTTACATCAGAAGGTATTGAGTTTGTGATGTTGGCCATTTGCTGGCAAAGCAATTCAGCATGGTTGATGACGGCCAAAGAACCATGAGAATTCCAACCATCAACTGATTCTTTGAAAATGATTTTTACTTTTACATAAAATCCGTCGTGCCACCATTTTTTGCCATGACCACTCCAAACAAGAAATATGTCCTTAAGTTTAATAGGAGTTTCGGTAGTGAGAACTACAAAAATAAAAATGAGGATATAAAATGTTATGGAAAACTCAATACATACCGTCATTTTTAAGAGGTTTAGAATCAACGAGCAAAGAACTAATGTAAATCTTCTTTATAATTGAGCTTTTGTGAAGATGGAGATAGATTTCATCTTTTTGCATTGGATACTCGTAATCATGTTCTTTGTAGTAATCATCATCACAATCAAGCTCATCGTCAGCTCTCTTTAAACTGAGGTAAAAGAGAGCCTTTTTAGAGCCAAATGTGGCGCTTTCATCTGGGTAATCTTTTTTATAACTGCAATTCTTCGCCCAGGTGTAGTCAACAGTTGTAGACTCGGCATAACCACAAAAAGCAGACTCCTCAGTACTTGTTTTGGCTTTCTTGGAAGAAGACGGTTGTGGTTCATCGTCCAGTTTTCGTTTTTCGTCCTTTTGGAGCTCCATCGTAGCGAAAAGTATTCAAGACAAAGTGAAACGGAAGAGTCAAAAGCGTCGACAAATCAGTTTTGCCTGAGCAGAGCAAAGTGATGCAATGCAAACCAGCGTGGCCAAAGCCAAAGCGTGGCACGCCGAGTTTGCTACCTGGCGGATTTTTCAGTAAAACAAGTCAACTTCAAAACCCGGTTTTCCTAGAAGGACTTTAATGCTGGATTTATATTTTAAAAAACCACTAAAAATGATCAATCTTTTATTATATCAAAACTTTAACATGTTGAAACAAGATTTAAACGGCAAACATTTACAAACTAAAAAAACGTGAATGTATTCGTCTTTCTAAAAGTCGTTCGAATGTACGCTGACGTTTCCGAGCTGACCACACGTAGACTGCTTTTGGGTTCTAGTGTAAGCAAATGATTTTTTAATGAGTGTCCTGCCTCAGTAATTCAGTCTTACTTGTACTTACTTTCAAGATTCATTTTGAACTTGGCCAAAAAGCCGCCATTGTAGCTGTCCTTGGTCACTATCATCTGCACCAGAAGCGTACTCGATTCACTGCGAATGGGCGCCGGTTGGTCCTGGAGTTAGAGAAAAAAGAGAGAATAGTGTAAGTAAATGCGGCAAGATGTCACACGGACAGTACACGCTTACAAAGGCACACAGTGTGACGCGTTGCTTCTCCTCAAGCGGCTCGTCTGCGTCGTAGACGATCACCCGGTTCTGGCCACAACCAGGCGCCAGCTGGAGAAAGGTGAAGGTGAGCGTCAGCGTGTGGTAGCCATTGCTGTGAATCAGCCAGCTGCACACCCGGTCCTCGCCCTCCAGTCGCACCTGCGGATAGAGCGGACTGCTGAAGACGCCGCTCTGCCCGGTCAGATTGCCGCCACAGCCTGGCGCAGCTCCACTGGCCGAGGCGCCTCGCAGTGAGGCGTAGTAGTTGAAGGCGTAGAGAAAGGGCATGTTTCGGTAGCGAATCTGATTGTCCAGGGTGGAGGGCATGGCGGAGGCGCGAATGACCACGGAGAGGCTGCTGCCGGTGCTGAACACGGGGTAGGGCGGCTGCTGGGAGTTGCAGAAGGTGGCCTTGGCCTTGGAATTGCTGCTTGAGGAGTTGCCGCCACCCTCGTAGATAGATATGTTGCGGTAGTGGCACAGGCCAAAGCTGAAGGCAGAAAAGTGCAACGCAATCTGCCGGTCTGCCGGCACTGAGATGTTGATGATGCAGAGGTAGTCGTGGTTGAAGCGCTCCGCTCTCGGGTAGTACTTGTTGAAGGCGTAGCCGTTGTCGGCGCCGCTCAGCGTCTCATTGCACAGCGAGCTGTGGTAGGTGAGGCGAAAGCCCTTGTAGAGCGCCTTCCTGCTGACAGTCGCCACTGAGGTGTCATAGGCGATCGTACTGTGCACCTCCGTGAAGCTCTGCATCACCAGCCGCAGCGGTCGATAGGAGACGATCTTCACCTGACTGGGCGACCGCAGAGGGTGAGTGGCCGTAAGGGAGAGGAGGAGCTGTCATCACCCACGCCTGACGTCTCCATCAGCTGCAGGTAGTCGCCTCGACTGCAGTTCAGGTCCAGCTCGAGGAAGGTGAGCACCGTCGGCTGCATGCCCGCCCGGGCGAAGCTCCAGGTGCACGTCTGCGGACTGCTCTCCGTGTACGGGCTCGGGTAGTTCGGTGAGCTGATCTCCTGTCGGTCCTCCTTCGCCACCAGGTGTCTGCTGCCGCAGCTCTGGTTGAAGGCGACGTAGCGGGCACGAAAGCCGTGTCCGGTGGCGTTGTCGCCATTGGAGACAAAGTGCAGCAGCATCGACTCCCCGGTGGACTGCAGCTGCTCGGGCAGGCGCTCTCGTCCGCAGAGTCGGGCTAACGGCGGCGCCCGCATCGTCGTCCCGTCGAACACTTCCAAATAGTCGCCGTCGCTGCAGTCATTGCTAGTGCTGCTGCTGTTTCCACTTCCAGGGTCCACGTCAAAACGTTCAAACTGCAGCTGAACGACGCTGTCCAGTGAGTCGGCGGCAATGGCCCAGACGCAGCTCAAGTCGGGCTCGTAGTTGGAGTCGCCGTCAGTGTCCGGCGAGCTGACCACCTGCGCCCCTCCTCCTCCTTCCCCGGCGGCAGCACTCACCCGCCCACCGCAACCTGCCTTTGGCCCGGGCGTCGAGTAGTACTCCAGTTTAAAGCGAATGTAGCTGGGCTCCTCGTTTCGACTGCGCCCGTAGTACGGTCGGTAGGTGCTGTACACCACACTGATGCTGTTGTTGGTCGATTTGAAGGTCAGCTCAGTGGCGTCCGAAGAGGCGTTCGTGCAGATGTGCGCCAGCAGGTTTTGGTAAGCGGACTTTCGATCGTAGACGCCGTTGAAAATTTTTAGCGATGACTCGCAGTACAAATGTGAGATGACGTTCAGCTCGAGTATGCGAATGGCCACCGAGTTGCCCGCCTCGGGAACGGTGATCACCCACTTGCAGGTCAGACTAGAGCGGTCTTCGTTTAGCTCCGGTGAGACGATGATTCCCCGGCTGCTGTCGGTAATGTTGCCCCCACACTGCGACACCGAGTAGTGAAAGCGAAATCCACGCTTCGTGACGGAGTAGTCCGTTTCAAAGACAACCGACACCTTTTCATGTGCGGTGATCTGCGGCGGCAGTACATCGCCACAGTAGGGCCCATAGGTGAGCGCGCTTTTGTTGGTGCTCTCCCCTAGAACTATGGTCACCCTGTCGTAGTTGCACTGTCCCACGGGAGAGCCCTCCAGTGAAAAGTCTTCAAAACGGAGGCGAATGTACTCGTGCGGTGAGCGCTGAATTTTGAAGACGCACTTCAGCTGGCTGCCATAAAATCCCTCACTGTAGTGCGGAGAGCTGATCGTACCAGACGCCTCCTGGAACAGTCCTGCCAAGTAAAAAAAGAGATAAAATGAGCATTCATCTTCAAAACAGCATTCCCAGAATTACCCCCGCAAACTTGGGTGTAGTCCACAAAGAAGCCGTCAGCAGTGACTGCCTCATTAGTGCGGAATGTGACTCGAACAGTGTCGGTGGAGGAGACGACCATTGCCGGAGTGTGAGGACCACAGACTTGACTTAGCAAACGCCACCTTTCCACTTCACTATCGTCCACAAAGTCGATGTGTCGCTCTTCGAAGCGTAGAAAATCATTTGAGCAGTTGGTCGAGTCCTCGAGGTCAAATCGCGAGCTAAAGTTAAACTGCAGATGAAAGTCGGGCACTGCTTTGATCTGCCACACGCATTCAATTGAGTTCGGGTATGATTTGCCTTTGACATTGCCCAAAGCTGACTGGTCGTTTGGTTTGACGTAGTTAGGCGAGCTAAAACTGCCTGATGGGCTAAGCAGCATGCCGCCACAACCTTCAGTAGCCCGCTCAAGTCTAAACTTGAACTTTCTGGAAACTGAAGGAGGACTCGTTGAGGAAGTCGAAGTAAGTGACAAGTTTCGACTGCTGACAAAAGTTAAATAAATACTGTGGCCAACAACAATGGGTTGTGGAGGGCCGTCTTGGCGGCAAATCTTCTCCTTCACTGGCGGCTCAAATCGGGGTTTAGTTATCTGTGGAGTAAAACAACTTGAACATTACTGCTTTTTATTTCCATCATCAAACATACCAAAAAGTAGTCTTCCTCACAGCTGTTTCCAATGTCAAATTCAGTAAAGACTAAGCGGTAGCCGTTGGCGTTGAAACCGTCACTGGAAAGCTGAAGGAAGTAATTGCAGAAAACATCTGTCCCATAGTCAGCCGGGTAGTTTGGTGAGGTAAACTCCTGCTCAAAAGCATTAACAAAATGTCCGCCACAGTTCTGCAAGTACCACTCTCCCTTTAAGCCTCTCCACTGGCCAACTTCGGTGCGATTGAATGAGAACAGTACTGTGGGAGGACCAACTGCGGTACGACGCCAAAAGACGGGTAGTACGTACTTGGTGCCCTTTGTCTGCGGTGCCACCTCTTTTCGAATGCACGTATTAACGCGGCTATTGACGTTAAAGTGCTTTGTCTTTAAAACGGGGACGATGCTCAGCGTTTGGTTGGCGCAGTCACTCGGCACGTCAAAGTCGCTCAAGACTAGTGTAAAGGACTGGTTCACATGTAGAGAGCTGAACACCCAGGCGCAGGAGATGATCCCCGTGTAGTTGAGATTGTTATAGTTGGAGGAGATTAGCTGCCCTCGAGGAGAGTCGAGTAAGGCGCTGCACGACTCTGGGAAAAAAGCAAAATAATGACGTCAGTATAAGGGAACTCAGACATTGCCAAAAACGCCTACCATTGTCGTAGATCATTTTGTACGATAGGGAAAATCCTTCACGAGGCGCAAGCTCTTTTGCCTCAAAGCTAATGGACACCAAGTGGTTTGGCGTAATAATATCTGCCGGCATCTCCGAAGAGCAGCCCAATTTTATCATACTGTGCTGTTGGTAGTAAATGTTGAGAAGAATATTAAGCGTCTTGGGGCACTTGAAATCACTGAGATTGAAGGGGGTTTGGCCCAAACTGAAGCGTTCAAAGTGCAGTTTGAATCGGGTCCCCGGCTCACCAAAAAGTCTAAAAACTTTGTAGAATTCTTCAGAAATACTTGTGGTGGCGTAGAAGCGAATTGTCCCTCGAGGGCGCACAGTTCCGTCGATTACCTTAACATTATCAAGATAACTGGCGGCCACTGAGAATGTGATGCCCACCTTCGGACGGTTCGCCGCCTGGCTGGCATTTCCTTGAAAGTTGCTGCGTTTAAAGGCAATGAACAGTTCATTTTTAGTCGAGACTATGCTGTAGTTGATGGCCGATCTGTTCCTCGGGCCACAGTACCGCCGAATGGTGTAGGTCTCGTAGGGCGAGTTGTGAAGTGTGATCATGTCCCCGACTGAGCAGTTGCTGCCCTGCAGGTACATCGACGTAATGTTCACTGTGATGCGGTGACTTGGAAAGGTCCTCAGGTGCAGTGAACACTCATTGCCGTCTGCTGCCGACGCCACTGCCGATGAGGCATCGGTCTTGTTGAAAGGCAGCAACTTCATCTGCCCCTCCCGATTGCTGACAAAGACTTCGCGGAAGCAGCTGAGCGGTCGAATGGTGGCGTTGAATCGGGCCGCCAGACTCTGTCCACTCTTTGGCCGAACTACGTAGCGCAGCAAAGCAATGTGACTGTTCACTTGCGCCCCCGTGGTCACTCCCGGCGGCACGCAGTATGTGGCAGAGAGGGGCGACATGTCAGTGCCTCCCTCATAGATCTTAAGGTGAGCTGCCGTCTTATCGCAGGGTGCCCAACTTTCCGTGGCGAAGGACACCTGCAGACCGGCGTTCACCGGACCGCGGACTATAAAGTCACACATCACTTCATGATGAACTGATTTGGTGGCGGGGTATCCGGGCGAGGTGACGGAGATGACGTCCCTCAGCGAGTGCAGCACCAGCTCGCCGCCGCACTCCAGGCCCACTTCACGGTAGCGCAGGCGAAATTTCTGCAAAAGAAGGCAGTCAGTCAGTAAAGTTGGTTAACGTTGTGCACGAGAAAAAGCCTCAATTGCTCCTACTCACATCTTTATCGGTGGCTGCCTTGAAGACAAGGTAGGCCAGATTGCCTGCAGTCATCGGCAGCGTCACTGAACTGGTGTTCACCCCACACATCGGCGGCACCAGCAACGGTGAGCTCTCTGACTGACCGTTGAAAATTCGCAGCGACTCCTTGGAGGCGGTGTGACAGTACCCGATGGAGTAGTAATCCACGGTGAACTGAATCGTCCGTCCGGGGCGCACCTTGACCAGCCACCGACAGGTACTGCCTCGCAGGGCACCCGACCAGCCGGTCACCTCCTCAGAGTTGATCGTGTCAGAGCTGCTGGTGAAGTTTCCGCCGCACACCGGCACCAGCGTCAGGTTGAAGTGAATGGAAGGGCTCTGCGAGGACGATAGGGCAATGGGCGAAGTGTAGAGCAGCAGATTGCTGAAGTCCAGGTGAATGCGCAGCAGATTGCTTGCGGAGAGCTCCACCGGGCGGAAGGTGGCACCGGCGCAGATGTTTCTGACAAAGGCAAACTTGGCGCCCGTCCAGGCGTACACGCGAAAGCGAGTCTGCCAGCAGTCAGTGGTGGGAAAGCGCACCCCTGTCCAGGAGAGGTTAAAGTGCGCCCAACTGTGCGTCCGCACGTACCAGTTGATTCCGCCGCCGCCGCTGCTGCTGCCCATCTCGCCGAGGAACTGGCTGTAGTTGCCGTCCACCAGACTGACCGCCTCGCCCATCTCCCCTGCAAAGAGGTTGAAGGTGGAGTTGACGCCGCCGGGGACGCCCTCTCGGTGCTCGTCAAACTGCGCCAGTTCGGTTCGGTTGATGGACTCCCACTTGAGGCTGTACTTCACCAGGACGTTGCTCTCCGGTGGGCCGCTGAAGACCACGGTGACGGCGTTGCCCTCAGAGGCGAACGGCGCCGGAAGCACTGACGCGCAGAGGCGGACCTTGGGCTGGGGCAGGCTTTGCTGCTCCAGTGAGCTGGCGTCGAGTCTTGACGTGTCAAGTATGCCCTCATAGAAGAGCAGCTTCACCGGGCAGTTGTAGTGCAGGTAGCCGTCGTCTAGGTTGAGCTCCTTCACGGTGAACTTTATGAACTGATTCTGCTCAACGACAATCGAGTATGTGAAGCTTCGATTGACGGCGTGGAAATCTTTTGGAAAGCCTATGAAAGCAAAAAGTGTTTAGTGTATGCTTCATTGTAAGTATTTCATCAACTACGTACCTGGCGATGCAATTTGGCCACTCTCCCCGCTGAGCATTACATTTGTGGCCAGTTTAAAGTGCAGCAGAAAACCTTTGGCTACTGTTCTGTCGTCAGTTTTAAATTTAATCCACGTGTCACCGGGAATGGTCGACGCAAGACTGGGCAGGTTGTCCTTGCCAACGCCACAAAGACGTCGACCACCGAGCAGCGGCCCACTGGAGCTACCCTGACGAATCTCTAGGTAATCGCCATTACAAAAGTCGTTCTCCTCCAGTTCAAAGTCTTCAAATTCTAGCAGGTATCTATTTGAAAAGCTAGCCTCCAGTCGCCAAATGCACTCAATTGAAAGGGGATACGAGTTCGGATAGCCCTACGTTATTAGATTGTGATTAATGAAAAAATTTCAAACAAAAGTAATGTCCTCACTCACCGGACTGGCAATGAATCCCTCTAGAGCGGTCAAGTCGGCGCCACAAAACGACTGCACCGATGAGACCACGGCGCGGAAGATGGCAAAGTACGACACCAGAAGAAGGGAGTTGCCCTTGGATACTACTGGCAGGGGAATGTCATTGTCACAGAAGTGTCGAAGTCGCTTCTCAGGCAGTTCAACTGCTCCTTCATAGAGATTAATGTAACTCGACAAGCAGAAATTGCCCACCTTCACATGATAGTTGTAACCGTACAATTGAACGTGCGTCAGCTGAATGGAGACAATGGCCGACGGGTTGGCCGATTTCAGCACAAAACGACAGGGCTCAGTGTCCCTGGGCTTGTGCGGATAGTTCGGCGAGGTGATCGTCTGATAGCCCTCACTTGCCTCTTCCTCCGAGAGTGTTATTGTACGGCCACATACACTTTTGTAGGTTATGTTGAAGCCTCTTCCAGTGCTTCCCTCGCTGTCCGCCTTAAAGCGCAGAAAGAGTGCGCTGTTTGTACTGTTGAGGACGTAATTGACTGGCGGCTTTCGGTTGCAAAACTTGCCCAGTAGTTTTCCCTCCTGTTGAGAGGACGAATCGTAGACGGCGAGAAATCCGCTGGAGCAGTCGGCCAATCGACTGGGAATGTTCAGGTCATTAATGGTCAGCTGAATGTCACTGTGACTTCCCGTTTGGATGAGGTACGTGCAGTCGGCGTGGCGGTCGTAGGTGCCGCCCCTTCCGTAGGAAGGCGACACCAGAGTTCCCTCTTCGGCGGTGTACTTTCCTCCACAACCGGGATTGAGCGTGGTGAAGGAGGCTTTGAATCCTTTGCCTGAAGTGAAAATTCAAAAAGGGTTAGAGTTTGTAATGAGTGTAGAAAAGTATCTCTTACGTGAAGTACTGCCGTCTGCAACAAACTTGACCACCATGTGATTGCCAATTGAGGAGACGTGCGTGCCAGAGGACTGGCTGCACAAGCGAGTCAGCTCAGTTGAATTGAGGTCCGCCCCGCCCAGCACTGACAGGTAGTCATATCGACAAGGGCCATAGGTCTGCTCCAGTTCAAGGTTCTCCACTAGCAGGTCTACGCTGTGACCTTCAGGTGCCTGGATGAACCTGGGAAAACACAAACGTAAATGAATTTGAGTAATATTCAAACGAAAATTCTGCAACAAATTGTCAGTACCAAATGCACTCCGTTGAATACGGATATGAACTAGGGTAGTTGGGCGAGGTGATGACGGTCTTCTGGCGGCGACCACCGAGGAAACTGCCACCGCAGCCCACTGCGCCCCATTCCAGCCGCCAGCTGCCAACTGAAATGCTCTGATCAGAGCGAAAGGCAATTAGAATTTCATTGCTCGTAAACTGCAAAGGAGTGGGCGGGTTGTCGGAAAAGTTGCCACAGAAGATGCGACTGCCGTTGATCGTTGAGTGGTAGTGCGGCGAGGCGGTCAGATCAACCTGGTCCAGTGACAGCTGCTGGTACCGATTGACCTGACTAATGTTCACGAAATCGTACTGACAATTAAGCTGACCATATCGGTCGACGCCTCGCTCCAGATTGAGCGATGTAAAGGAGACCGTCAGGTTGTTGCCCATCGGCCCGAGGATGTGATACTGGCAGTTTAAGTTTTCAGAATGAGGATTCGGGTAGTTGGGCGACTCGATGACGCCGTGAAAGCCCGAGAGTGTCCGATTGCACAAAGTGCGAAACTTCAGCTTAAACCCTCCCTGGTTGATCGTATCGTCAGAGGTGAACTTGATGAACATCTTATTGCTGCTTGAGGTAAAGACAATCTGGTGGTCGTCGTTGTCGGTTGAGCAGACCTTGCCAAGTAGCCGTGCACCCTCATCAGCTCCGTCGAAAAGTTCAATGTAGTCAAATCGACAGCTTCCTCCTCGGTGCACTTCCAGGTTCATGTCGACAATGTAGAGAAGAACGGCAGAGCCTTCGGCAACTCGAATCAGGTAGGAGCACACTGCTGATGTTTGGTAGGCATTCGGATAGTCGGGAGATTCGATAATTCCTGTGTCTGCGGTAAGCAGACCTCCACAGCCCATGCCGATAGACTCGTATTTAATTTCAAAGCCTTTAAATTCGGTAGACTGATCGGTGATGAAACGGATAAAGAGGTAGTTTGAGTGCGAAATGATATCCGGAAGGCGAGTTTTGCCACAAAATTTGCCTAGTATAAAGATTAGAGTTGTAGTAAAGGGTACTCTCAATCTTTGCAGCAAAAAAACTTACCAATTAAAGGCGAGTCAGCTCGTCTTCCGTTCCGAATTTCTACATAATCATAGCAGTTTCCGTTTTCCCTTCCAGGACCTTCTATATCAAAAGTAGTTACGTTCAGTTTAATCTGCTGACCGTTATCAACATGAACGATAAAGGTGCAGTTAAGTCCAGCTGAAACAAAACAATATTTTTAGTTGCTGTTGCAAATGAAAGAAGGTAAAACATGCAGCTCAACTCACGTTTGTATTGCCGTGGAAAATTCGGCGACCGAATCGATCCTGAGTTTGCAAACAAATTCTTGTCACAGTAGTTATTTTCCTTAACAAAAAAGTAATTGGCATAAAAGCTGCGCTCTTCAACAGGCGGCAAGGGAGACAGTTGAGGCGCAACCCGGTCCATCAGTCGGTCAAACGACCGCAAAATCTGATTCATGTTTAATGCGGCGATACTCGTAGAGGACCTAATGGGCGTACTTGTCCCGTTACCAGAGACTTGCACTGTTGTCGTTCTTGAAGCAGCGGTAGTGGGGGAAGTGGTGGTGGTTGTGGTGGTAGTAGTTGAAGGAGTAGGTAGTGGAGTGCTGCGAAGTGGTATCCTCAAAACATAGGTGATAAACAGCTTTGTACCAGTTGAGCTAATCGTCGGTGGCAGCTGGTCAGGACAGAAGCGCGTGATGAGCGTTCCGTCAGTGTCGTTGACCAGCAGGTAGTTGGAGGTCCGCTGTGAGCAGGGCATTCGCCTTCGTGCTGCTGTTCGCATGCCCGATGACGCTGCAGCCGTCTCCATGTGCTGAAACTTGAGGGTGACAATGTAGGAGGCGTTGCTGGACTGAATCTCCCAGAAGCAACGCTGAATGAAGGGCTCATCGCGAATGTGCTCCGGTGTGATGGCCACCAGTGGCTGGCCCTGCTTGTGCGTCCCACCACAGCCCACCTCTACTGCTTCAAAGTGGGCGGAGAAGCCTTTGCTAGGCCTGAGCGATCAGTGATCAGGTCAACGCGAAGTTCACTGGACATTGAAAAGATGGGCGGCGGTGGGTGGTCTCCACAGTATCGCTGCTTGTTGATGAGCAGGTAGTCGTAGCGGCACTTGGCGTCCAGCTCAATGTCCATCTCGTCTATGGTCAGTTTCACCAGGTACCCGGATGCTGCCACTAAAGTGTAGCTGCAGTTTTTAGACTTGTCAAGAGGCGTAGGGTAGCCTGGAGACTGAAAGATGCCAGGGGTGGTCGTGACTTCAATTTCATTGCCGCAGATTGATTTCTAAAATACAAGAATAAAACAAATGTGACATGTAAAAAGTAGCACTTACAAACTCAGCCGTGAAACCGGAATGCTCGATGCTGCCATCGCTTTTCCACCTCACTCTGAGGTACCGTCCCGAGCTGATGTACGCCGGCGGGAGGATGGCCCCACAAAGTCGAGCCATCAACGGAGAGGAGCTCTCCTGCCCGTCCATCAACATCACGTAATCGTGCAGGCACTTTCTGCTCTTTGGGCGAGCGCTGTTCTGCCACCCAACGGAGCTACTGTGGTCATCCTCCAGGTTAAAGTTCAGAAATCGAAGCGATATTCGCTCCGACGGCAGTGCCCGTATCAGCCAGTCGCAGGCAGTGTTTGAAGCGTACACCAGTTCATCGCCTGCGGTGGTTCGCATGGGAGGACTGATGGTGCCGCTGCTGGTGCTCAGAAGGCCGCCACAGGCTCCCGGCACCTGGTTGAAGAGCATCTGAAAGCCGTTGCCGTGTAGATTGCCCGCCACCGAGCGGTAGACCACCGTCACAAAGTTCAAGGAGGAGGTGATGGGAGGAGGCACTGAGAGCTCCGGCGATGAGGTCCAATTGCAGAAGCGCATAATCGAGTTGACGGTGCTGTTCTCCTCAGTGCCCTGCATGATGCCCTCTCTCAGCTCGAGGTAGTTTGGACAGTTACCTCGACCAGCTGCTGCAGGTATCTGCAGGTGGTTGAAGACAAACTGAAAGCGCTGTCCATAGTCGCCAATCATCTCCCAGCGGCAGTCCAGAGGAGTGCCGGGAGGAATGCGCCGGCGACTGGCCGGTGGTGAGTCGATCCTGCCGTGCGTCTTCTCAGTGATCAGCCCACCGCATCCACGATCAGTGGTGAGCCAGTTTAGTTCAAAGAATTTGTTGTAGCCTGCAGAAGTGGATGGGTCAATCTGAAGTCGAACCAAGACCACGTTAAAGGTGCTGATAAAGTTGAAGTTTGCGTCGTAGCGCTTACTGCCGCAGAACGGCCCCAGACGTCGGTGTCCCGTTGAGAAGCCATCAAATAAGGTGAGATGAGTGTTTGTTCTTAGACTTCTTCTGCTATAATTGCACATTTCTTGACCTAGGCTAAACTTGGTGAAAGTAATGTTGAGGACTCTGCCTGCAGCTTTGGAGTTCTTTATTGTCCACGAGCAAAGAGTTATACCTCCGTTATCACTAGTGTCATTTGCAGTGATAGGGTACGCTAAAATTCCCGCTTCAAAGTCCAGCGTTTCATAGCCGCATTTTGCACGAGGTCTATCGCAGTTCTGTCCATTGTATTGCTTGGTACAAATGCAGCTGCTCAGAAAGGATTCACAAACACGTGGTGAGAACTGGTGAGCTGAGTGAATCTTTTAAACACATACCTGTATCCGTAGGCGACATTGACGCAGGCACCGCCATTCAGGCAGGGATTACTACTGCAAGCGTTCACCTGATGGTGCTCACAGAAGGTGCCGTTAAAGTTTTGGGGACAGGAGCAGTACACTCCGCCCCGATAGGGAATGCATGTGCCGCCATTTTGACAGGGCCGACTGTCGCAGGACATCGAACTGCTGTCTCCCGTCACCTGGGCACAGCCACTCGGCCCAATGCCAGACCCGGTGGTTCCCGGCGGACAGAGGCAGTCTCGGTAGGTGGCAGAGATGGCCGTGTTGGCGACACATCTCGCCTGCGGTGAGCAGCCACCATTGTTTGAAGAGCAGATGTCGCCATCCAGCTGAGTACACGTCGTTCCTGAAATGAAAGCAGCGTCGTGTGGCAAACAAGTTCACTGCAAAAAAACAAACAAACAAACCGACATACCATCGCCTTGAAATCCCGGCGGACATGGCCCGCAGACCACCCTTCCACTTTGGTGACTGTAACAGCTGACTCGAGGCGAAAGTGAGCAGCCGCCATTGTTTACACTGCACAGATCCACCGGTGAGCAGGTGTAGCCATCGCCGGAGAAGCCAGCCGGACAGGAGCCGCACTGGTAGCCGGCCGGGGTGTTGATGCAGGCCACGGGAGGACTTCGGGAGCAGCGGTGCACCCCGGTGGCGCACTCGTTCACGTCGGCATCGCAGGGCGCCGTCTCTGAGTTGGCGACGCTCTTGGTGAAGCCCTGGTAGCAGACACAGCGATATCGGGCGACGCCGCTGCTCGTCCTCGGCAGATCGAAGCACTCTCCACTGCCGCAGATCTCATGGTTGGAAGCGTTTCGGCAGTCGTTGAACTCCACCGTACAGCGGACGCCCTGGTAGTTGGCCGGACAGAGGCAGTGGAAGGAGCCCAGCGTGTTCAGACAGGTGCCGCCGTTCTGACAGCCCAGCTCGGTGCCCTGCAGCCGCTCACACTCGTCCACGTCCTGATTGCAGTTCGGGCCCTGAAACGGAGTTTTGCCAATGTAAACAAAGACATCTGGTCAAGAAGCAATCAAAACAACAAACGACGTACCTGAAAACCGGCCGGACAGCGGCAAATGTACGCGCCAAAGGCATCCTCGCACTGTCCGCCATTCTGACACGGGTTCGTCGGCTTGCACTCGTTCTTCCTTAGCAGGCGTTCCAGCTTGTCAAAGTTGCGCTGCAGTCGAGTCAGCTGACGACGACGAAGGCGAGCCGTGCGCTCTCGCCCCTCCAGGGTGGCATTGATGCTGGCCATCCTCTCCTCCACCCGCCTGTTCACTAGTTCGGTGATTTGTGAGGCCAGATCAGTGCGGACCACACCGCCAGCAGCTGATCCATCTCCGCCCTGCTGATCAGTGATTGGCGACGGCACAATGGAGCTCCCAGCTTTCAGTGCGGCAATGTCATCGCCGTTAATCTTCACCCGACCACTGCCTGAAGATCGAAACACAAGGTCCTTATTGCGGCCGGTCATCACCATCAGGTGGCCATTCTTGACGATGAAACGAGGACTGTTTTAATAAGAAAAGTTTTTAGATTAATAGAAATTTACAACTCTTGAAATCACTTACTTTGGATCGAAAGGGTCTAGATAACGATCAATATCAGTAATGTCCTGGTTGGCATTAGCAATGGCTAACCAGACAAGAAAACCGACCACTCTCAGGGTAATCATTTTCTTTACAAAGTTGACTTCATTTACGGGAAATGGTTTGATGTTTGGTGTGCAAAATCAGTTGAACAAATGATCATTTCCTCTCGGCGTTTCTTCTTTTGCAGCCCTACTTTTTTTGGTGCAAGATCACTAACACACTCCATCAGAAAGCTCAATGTCAGACGACGGCTGGCTTCGCTCATTTGCTTTAGTGGGTGGAAAAATGTTTTGAAAATTGTGAAATACAACATGAATGTCCTCTATCATGTGACGACAACTGCATTTTTGACATGAATTTATCCAAAAGTGGTACACCATGACCAGAAAAAAATTTTATATTGTCACTCTTATTCAAAACTCCCGCCTGTGAAATCAGCAAACACCATTTTCCACACGCTGTATTCGCTGCATACCGCACCTTCTGTCGAAACTGATGCCAATCTTGAAAATAGTTAAAACACACCTTGAGTTTTATTTTTCTAAAAGTATGGCAAATCTAGTTATTTTTATATTAACTGAAACTAAAGCAAAGCGGCCTAATTGGTGTTTTAGCCACTTTGCCAAAAACCAGATATTTTCGCTTGTTGCCGTCTGCTTTTCTTATCGACCACAAACAGCAAGTTGCTCTTATCATGTCTTGAGTGTCTTGACGAGTGATATCCGAAGAGCTCACTTATTGACGACCTTCTGTTTACTTGTTTTCACTTTTATTGCTACACGCATTTTTTCAAGAGTTTCTGACAAAATGCTCAACTCATCTTCAACTGGCTCAAAATCCTGGACCTCCGCGGTCGCTAGGCCGACCTCCTTCACAAGACCGTTTGCCCTCAAAGACAAACTACTGATGATCCCAGGCAAGGCATACGGTGTTTTAGCAAAAACAGTATCTAACTATTCAACGCCTTTCAGGCCCTTCAAACATCAGCCACCACGTTCTGCAGGCCATGTGCACGCCCATTCTCGGCCTCACCGACCCTCAATTTTACCGCCTGCTGAGTGAGCTGCAAAGCGGAATTCGGTACCTCTTTCAGACGACCAACCGGTACACCTTCGCAATGACAGGCGCCGGCACCTGCGGCATGGAGGCGACACTGGCCAATCTCCTCCTTCCTGGACAGCGACTGCTCACCCTCACCTCCGGCCACTGGGGCGAACGGGTGGCGATGATGGGCGAGCGCCTGTCGCTGGACGTCGTCCGCCTGAAGCCCACCTCTCTGGCGGCCGTGTACAGTGTGGAGCAGTTGGAGGAGGCGGTGGCTCGCCACCGGCCGACGCTGCTGTACGTCTGTCACGGCGACTCCAGTCTGGGCACCCTTCAGCCGCTGGAGGGCATCGGCCGCCTCTGCCACCGCTACGGCTGCACACTGATGGTGGACGCCGTCGTGTCGATGTGCTCGGCGCCGCTGCCCATGGACGCCCTCGACATTGACGTCCTCTACTCGGCGCCGCAGAAGGCGCTCTCAGGGCCGCCTGGACTCTCCCTGATTAGCCTCAGCGAGAGGGCGGTCGCTCTGTACAGAGCCCGCTCAGCAGTGCAGCAGGTGCCCTCCTTTTACCAGGACATTGGCCTGGTGGCCAAGGCTTGGGGTAAGCGGAGCTCACGGCGCTTTCTGCATCTACTTTCATAATCTCGCTTTTTCTTTTGTGAAACCAGGCACTGACAATGGCGGCGTTTACCAGTACCACTACACACATGCCACCAATCTGCTGTTCGGACTTCGAACGGCAATTGAAGACGTGGTCAGCGAAGGGCTGGAGTCGGTGGTAGAGCGGCACGCCAATGTGAAATCAGTGCTTGAGCAGGCACTTCAAGATGAGCTCCGTCTTCAGCTTTTAGTGCCGCAAGCGGAGCACCGTCTGCCGGGCATTGTCGCCGTTCTCATTCCTGAGGACATTGACGGTGTAAGGTGATCAGTTATCTGTACGAGAAGCACGACATTCTCATCAGTGGATCGCTGATTCCTGCCAGTTCCACTGTGCCTAGGTTCTGGCGCATCGGCTATCTTGGGGTGAATGCTAATCTAGTGGTAGTTGGTCGGCTGGTGACGGCACTCAAAGAGGCACTTGCGGATCAGCGAAAGCTGAAATCACACTTGTAGATTGCAGCTCTTTTTAAAAAACAGAATTTTTAAATAAAAAAACAGCAAAATAAAAAGGCTTACTAAAATCGAATTTTTTTGCTTGCTTTTTAGTATGCTGATGTAGTTAAAAAAGTTGGATGTTCAGTAAAAAGTGCTGACCAGTTTTCAGGCTTCACTTTTTCTCCAGAGCTTGTTGTTTAAATTCCCTGAAATGGACTTTTTTGCTCCTCTGTTTGATTTTTTAAAATTTGGAAAGGATTCGGATAATGCAACGACGACTACGACCACCACTACCACAGCTTCTCCAACATTCAATTCTCTAGACTTTGGTAAGTAAAAGAGTGGTAATATTTGAGTTTCCTATTCTAACCAGAAAGTGTGATTTGCTAGAAATTACATCAAGCGCCCTCATCATCGTCCTCGTCGTCCTCCTTGTGGCCTTTCTCGCCATCTGCATTCACTGTGACAACACCAACACCAACAATGACTATGACCGGGCAGAGCCTCCACAGCAGCTCGAAGCTGGAAACGTTCCAGTGGAGCTGCTGGATGAGAATAGAGCTGCAGAGCAGACGATCGTAGCCAAGAGGAACCCTGGCTTTTACCTTCAACCAGTGAAAGCGGCTCCTGAGGACTTCTCCGGCATCGAAAAGGATATCGACAGCATTCTAGCAAAGAGAAAGTGGAACAAAGCAAAGCAGGCGGCGATGAAATCTCCTGCCGATGGGGAAGAGGCGGTTGCCAGTGTGGACGTCCAAGAAGCAGAAGCAGCCGTTGTGCTGCCCAACGAAGCTCCTGCCTAGAGAAGTCTACCCACTACTGACACTTCCTTTGTTGACTGTCACTACAAGAGTTAAAAAACAAAAACCAGCTTAGTGTGTTGTAGTGATTATCATTTAATAAATAAGTTTGAATATTACATCAAAACAGAATACGAGAGAATATGGTATAAACAAAAAAAGTAAAATGAAGACTAGGTGGTGTATTTGCAGTGAATCGCTCTTTCTCTCTCACTTTTGAGATGTGCTCTTCAGTTGTTTTGCTTTGTATCCTTTTTTAGTCTTCTCCAGATGACTCACTTTATGCGGAAGGCATGGCGTTTTACTAAAAACATTTCTTTTTGAAGATGACTTTCTACTTGCGAGAAGTCTAGGTCGCTTCTTTAAATTGGTGGCTTGGACATTTTTTGACACAAGACGCTTTGCTGTAGCCTTTCTCATCCCCGTTGCCACATTTTCAGGCAGTTCCACAGTTGGAAAGTTGAGAGGCAAAGGAGAAATCGTAGTAAAAGAAGTGGAATGTGGAGTAGAAGGAGGAGACATATAAGTGGATGAGGATAGCGTTTCTTCTTCCTTCTCAGACTGCTCTTTGACCTTGCCAATGGAAGCTCGTTTAGCAAATAGTGTTTTATATCCGTGAGAGATGGGGTAGCTCCAAACACCGTTTCTCAGTTGGAGCCTTCGACGACGCGCCGCTATTGCTTCAAGCTTTTCCATGTACGAGTGTTGCTGTTCCTGTTGAAAAAAGAGAAAAGATGTACGAAATTAAATCTTCTCTCCAAACAGAATTCTAGCAAAACTTACCACTTCTTCATCGACATCGCCATCATACTCTTCTTCATTGTAAACACTTACTTCATTATCACTATCCACTTCTTTTTTGATATTATTTTCATAATCTTCCCCCAGCGAACGGTGTCCAAAAAGTGGCATTTCGAAAATTGAGAAAAGGCTCAGAAGTCAGTAGGTTCCACAGTGGTTCCAAATGCAGACAGGCACAGTGAGCAAGAGAGTGAGAGTGTGAGTGAGAGAGAGAGCATCAGTGGTCCTTGGGATGCTAGAACAGAATGATGACAGATCTAGCCTCTTGCTGATTTTAACCGTTTGGCTGACTGAGGCGCCGCCGCCGCCGCCGCCGCCGCCGTTGACATCCGCACTGTTGCGCCCTCTGCATTTCAGCACTGATCAGAGTAATTATTCACATACAGAATTTTAAAAACGCTTTTTAATTTAAATAAAAATTTCTAAAAATGACAAGTTACACTTTGAAAAGGGCTTTCTACTAAAAATGGTTGCAAAAAAGGGTAAATGAGTATTGAGTACAATAAAATGGTGCTGTCGATGACGATGATGATGATGATAATAATTGTTGACTGGACAAAACAGATCTGCGACCTATCTGATCTGATCTGACTGTGTGTGTGTGTGGAGTTACATCTGAGAGAAAGCAGTTGTAGAAAGCATGTGTGCATTGATCACATTAGAAGAAGCAAAATGTGTTGTCTCATTCAGTGACGAGTCTCCGAAGAGTTGAGTGGCTTCAGGGCAAACTCGCCCTCCTCCTCCTTCCTGTTTCGCTTTCCATTGGACTCGAGATCATTGGTGGAGAATCGACCACCATTCGGTGGCAGCTGCTGTGGCTGCAGCTGCAGCACTATCTTGATCCAGTAGTACATTGGCCGCTCGATCAAAATGTAGAAGATGTAGGAAACGATGAAGGCAATGACGATGTCCGCAAGGTCATCGGTGAGCTGTATGAAGGGAATAGAGAGGAGGGGAAAGGGCATGTGAACTGTGAAACTGAAAACATAACCGTACAAACAGACGCAACAACTTACAATTTCAACATGAGTAAGCGGCCCAAGTTCCTTCTTGCTCAGCTGACGAAAGCTGAGAATGGTTATGTGGTTGATGTACACGGTGAAGGCGAGCTTGGTCAGCGGCCGAAGCAATGGCACGCGGAAGAGGTCACTAAAGGGACCTGTGACGAGAGGGAGAGGCAATTAGACTTAAGCTCAATATAACAACAGGTAATAAAAACTAGAAAACAAACCTGCTCGATCAGTGCTGCAGGCGAACATCATCCAGCCGAAACCAGCCGCCCACATGATCTTACTGAGGACGAACCAAGAGACAAAGCTAAACTGCGAAAAGTTGCCCTCCAGTGGCTTGAAGCCCTCGTTCCAGTTGGTGGAGATGAAGGGCAGCGCCATCAGGCCCACCCACAGGACCAAATTAGTGAAGGTGCCGCCCAGGTTGATCTTCGGCTTGCACTTGATGAGGTAGCCGATGAAGAGGCCACAAACAAAGACGACCAGCAGCTGGTCGGTGGCGGCGTAGTAGTGGACGAAGGAGAGCTTTGCCTGCGCCACCGAGGACATGGCCGCAATCTCGTAGGGGGCCACTGGCAGGTTGAAGACGTACTTCGGCAGAACGCTGGCAATTGATCCAAGGAGGATGAGACCGAGGAAAACTATTGCGCCCAGCATTTTGTTGTTCAGCGAGTAGAGGATGATGGGCGCCGCGAGACTCAGGTAGAAGAGCGTCGAGAGAATGACTGAAGGTGGAACGCACTGGAAGAAAAGGGCAATAAGTGTTAGTCAATGTCAAGTCCATTAACTTTTCTACTTCTAACTTACGACATCGTCCAGCGAGCTGGCAAAGTTGCTGTAGAAGAGCAGTGAGGGCAGAATGTTGTCCTTGCACGGACCGGTGTAGATCTGCTTGTAGTAGTGCCAGATGGGCCCGTCACCGAGCAGTGGCATTAGGTACACGAGGAAGATGGGCCCTACCAGACGGCGAATGTAGCTGAGATACCGATTGGCGGCAAACTTGAGATAATTGATCAGCGTCGGCTTTACCGTCGATTTGTGGGCGCAGATGTTGTACGCCAGGATGATGGAGCTTTTCAATGGTAAAAGAATGTAAAGTTAAATGTCGGTGTAAAAACAGCATTCAGTCTTACCATCCAAGAACATAAGTGCAGGCAGCAAACGAGCTCCCTCGAATGAAGAAGAACTTCCGCGCGGTAAAGTACTCCTTTGGCAGGCCATCCAGCGGCCGTTTGATGTTGATCATGCCATAGAAGACGGGAAGCACGTAAGAGCGACCGATGAACTCGAGGGCGACAAAAACGAGGATGATCGTCTCGACGACGCACAGACGGCGGTCACCCTCGTCCGTAAAGAGTGCCCTCGTGTTGGAAAGAGCCGAAAAGGTGATCAGGTAGCCGTCGTAGATGGACTTGGCGGGGTCTCGCCGGTAATTGCTCAGGTAGTACTCGTAACAGGTGCTGGCGCCCACTAGAAGAGCAAGGCCGCCGAGGACAATGCTGAAACAGACAATGAAGAAATAGGATTGTTTGAAAAAAAAGAGGAAAAAGGGATCGTTGTGATTAATATGTGATCGATCGCTTGACCATGGCTCACGAAACGATGCTACTCAGAGTCGATTGATTGTCCGTCCAACCTGAATGCTGTTGCCGCTAATTGACTCATCAAACAAACCGAAGGATCTCCCTCTGTTACGCTCTTTCTACTTACATTGCCACTCGTTGGTAATTGTCCAGCTCTATCTCTTGGTCGGCCACAGTGCACTCATCTTCGATCTCCAGGCTCAGCGGCACCTCAAAGGGCTCCAAAACTGAAGGTGATACGATATAGAGGTAGGTGAGGAGTAAACAATTGACATATCTTTGTTAGTTTTGTATTATGAAGATGATGACGAATTCACTTGAATTTCAACGGTAATTTTACATGTTGGTCGGCAATGACCGTTTGGCAACCTCGAGACAACAACAAGTACAACAGCAAGAGAACATCAGAAAATGAAGATGATGTCAATGCCTCTAAGCAGGCGATAAAAAGTGGCAACAAGGCGACTTAGTAGTCGTCGTCGTCGAAGAAAGAAAACAGCGTGTTTCTATGTAAGTCTGTCTTTATCCCCCTGTCTTTATCTGCTGCTTAGCATCACACCGTGAATACGAAAACTGCTCTCATAAGGTAAATGTCAATGTTGTTGTACGTGGGAATTGCGAATGACTCTAAAATTGCATCTCTGACTTCACCACTACTAGCTACACGTGTCTGCATAAGGTGATGGTGCTGTGTTGTTTCTAAGGCAGTGCTTGACCAGTGATGATTGACTAGATGGTGATCTTCAGTCACTGTAGATCCCCAGCAACATCACCTCATTAAAGATGAGTCAGTGTATCGGTGTGCGGAGGAGTGTGTCCATACGAATGGTGGCCTGTGATTTGATCGGTGCGTGTTTTCGTATTGTGTCGAAATTATCATTATAGCCTATGCCAACTGTGAAGGATATTGTTACTCCTCTAATCCAGTGACTATTCAAGTTCTGTTGTCTATTGTCTAATTACCGGGTCGTTTTGTTTTTATAAATTTTAAACTGACCCTGGTTCAGAGGGAAGATTGCGTCATTTTTGGCTAACTTTTGTTGTTTCGACTTTTGCACTCACATGTCACTCTATTATTGAGGCGATAAATAAACGAAAAACAGTTATTGAGAGAAAAGATCGTCAAAAACAGTGGGATTTATATTCAGAAAATAAAAATTAATCAAGCTTAGCAGTTTTTTCTTTTGTTTCACTAAGATAATGATTTATTCACTTTTGAAAAAATGAAACTTTTTTTCTAAATTGATCTCTGACCACTAAAGTGAAAACCTTTAGACTATCTTGCTGAAATCTCTCAATCAGCTTGAGGACTCTAAGTGTCAAAGTTCTTGCAACACTACATTGTTTTTTTTACAACGGACAGAACCAAGCTTGAAGACAAGCTTGAACATAAAAAGAAAAGATGTCATATTTTGCGAATAAAAACAGACACTGTCAAACTGAGCTCTATTGTGGTATTTCGTCTGTGGTGGTCTGAGCAGCTCAACACTTTCAATAGCTGAAACTGGCTTCACTTGGTGCGCAGCTCTTCTCTTCCGAGAATGCATCTTACAACGCGCGTTCAGCATTCAATTAGCATCGATTAATCGGCGCTCAGCTCATTTACATGAGAGCTGTCGGCCTGTGTGACAGTAGTTTGGCAATCACAAAGAAAAGTGATCGGAGGAGAGAGAGAGCTGCCATCATCAAGCGTGGATTATCTATCGACAGAAACTGCTGTGAATAGATGCAGCAGCAGCATTAGCATCCGCAGCAGTTGAGTGCTTTCAGTGAACAATCGTACTGAACCCAAAGCTTGGAAGTGACCTGATAGCTTGACGATACATCGTCTCGATATCGGCGTCGGCGAAACAAGCTGCTGCAGAATTGACGACGATCAAATAATGATAGCCTGATCGAAGGACACACAACTACCACTGTCTGACTTTTTTTCAAACTATGAGGGAAACGCCTATGCAAAAGCTGAAAAAGCTAAAACAGTGACATAAAAAGCTAACTGCTGTCATAAATTGGTAAAATAAACTTTCTTTCAGTAAGAATATGTCACTGTGGTTGATAAAGGTTAGAAAAAGTACTTGAATTTTGCAGCAATACAGAGGGCAGAAACAGAAATGGCAACATCTGGAAAAGCACTTACACTTATTGAATGCGCCTTGCAGTTCGGCGCTGGAGCACGTCGAGGGAAAGCAAAGTCCAATGCGATAGTGTGAACCGTTGAGCATGTTGATCATCTGCAGCAACTTGAGCTTGTTGTTCAGCTCGTCAAAGTTGACGTCGAGATGCTCAAAGAGCGCCTTCTTCCTTCCGTAGGCGCTCAGACGGGCGAGGTCAACGGTAAAGGAGCTGTTTGGCGGTCTCGCCTCCAACTCGAGGTCGTACGCGTCAGGGAAAGTGGGGTTCATGAAGGGAAGGCGGACCTTTGCCAGGCAGTACTTGCCGCGCACCGAATTCCACTTGACCGACGGAGACTCAATGGTGATGCACTCTTCGAAAAGACCAAAGGAGGAGAGAACGCCTTCAAAGGCGCCAGAGGGAATGAACTCCATGGCGTCGATGACTGTTTAAACAAAAAAATGGGAACAATTAGCACAAATTGTTTAAAACTGTTTTCTAGTCAACGAGACTGTCAGAATAGGTAATAAACTTAATAAACTTACATTTCAGCGGCCACAACCGCTTTTCCATAATCTCCATGCGCAGGTGGTTCAGCGAAGTAAGACATAGTGGTGAAAGGTTGAGCTGCTCAACCAACTTGAGAAAGGAGTCGGTCAGTTTGGCTTTCAGTTCGGGTGAGAACTGCGACGCCTGTGAGCTGCCGCGAACATTGGCGATCAGCTCTCTGATGCGGCCCTGCAGGCTGCTGTGCACCTGTTGAAACTTGCCGCGGTAGTGGTGGACGGAGTTGTTGATGAAGTTAATCTCCAGCAGCTCGGCGAGGTCGAGGTCCTTCAGGTTGGCCACGTCGATGAAGGGGACGCTGCTGCCGTTGCCATCGTCCGCCGGACTGAAGTCATCGATAGTGAGGTGATTGTCGGTATCTGAGGTATCCCGGGCGACGCGAGCCTGACAGGACTTCGGCAGGTGGTTGAGGAAGAGCACTAGCAGCAGCAGAAGGTGAAGTGAGCAGGCAGTGAGACCGAAGAGGAGGCGACCACCACGACGACGATGACTAGAGTGACCAATGTCAGAAGGAGAGGATGAGGATGACCGGGTCGAGGGTGGTAGTGGGACTGGGCTGGCTGGTGATGCGGTGGCTCGACTGAAGCGGAGCATCATCCTGCTGCTGCTGGTCACCGAGTGCAGAGAACGAGGATGGTGGTGATGATGATGGTGGTGGTGATGGTCACTTTGATGAGTTGTAGAGGAAGAGAAAGTGTGGCGACTACCTAGTTAGTTTCTGCAGGCAGCCTGATTGAGATTGAGACTGCCGGTCAGTTGTAGGTTAAAGGCTTACAGGGAAGAGGTCACACTGAAAAAAAGTATAGTTTGATTTAGTTAAGATGATGTGGTAGGCGAAGTTTAAGTAATGTAAGCTGAAAAACTGAAAACAGAAGATTTCAGTGTGCTGTCAGTATGCTGCTGGTAATGGCACGTCGCCGAAAACTGCGACGGTCTCTGGCTGAATTGACTGTCCAGAGTACCACTGTACAACACTGGCACAAGTGGCGAAGGTGCCCTGAACTCTCCCTTAACGCTCCACTGATACGGCTGATAAGGCACCAGCGACAGCATCCTCAGCTCTTCTCAGGGAGAACAAGATCTTCTGGCAGTCGTCCATTCATCAGCATCCCTCGCTTCTGAGCTTGAGCTTACGCAACCACCAAACAGCACACAGTCTGCTTATCATTTTATCACAGTGCCGATGATGATGATGATCGCCGACGCCTGCTTTAGATTGATCAAAGTTCTCCAGCCTCTTCGAGCAGCACCCCTCTTCACTTCAGGCGACAGATTAAAAAGGGGCCTGCTGTGTTGAACAATGCAAATGCCCAACAGTGTCGGCGTTTTGATCCTAGCATTTCAGTAGCTTCTGTTGCCGGCACTGTTGCCGCAATCTATTTACCAGCCTCTATCAAACTCTCTAAAAAGCACTTGCTGCAACTTGAGCATCATTTTTATCATTATCACTGGTACAGCAAAAACGGAAAGCACTGTACAAGAACAGTACAATAATGCTCTGCTCTGCACAACGATGAGATGAGGACCGGCGACAGAAATTAATAGAAAGCGACTATTCCACCAGCATGTGCATATCTTAGAGTCACGTCACCACCTATCTACTCTATCTCTTTCTATCTACCCATTAGTGCTACTTAGGCAAATTTGTGTGTCAATTCTCATGCGATAGAGAGGCCGTTCATCGGACATCACACGTGTGTGCCTGACAGATACACACGTCAGTTTCCAGCAAGTTGTACTTTTTCAACTTTGAGAGTCAGTGCACACTCGCACTTCTCAAAAGGATTAACTAGGTAACTGGTTTTTCCTGACTTTTCTGCAATTCCGCCTAACGAGTGGGTACCTTCTCTTTACTTTCTTCTTATTTTTTCTTCCTTCCTTCCCAAGAACACCTGAGGTCGTCTGACTAATAATAGCTTATTTTAGTTACGGTCATTAGTGGAAGCAGTAAAAACCAGAGAACAATGGCCAATAGTAATAAATAAAGAAGCTCAAGCTGCAGACGAAGCTTCAGCAGTTTGTCATCAGCTGACGATGGTCGTTTTGCAATCGCCATCAGAAGTGAAAGTGACAACTGTCTGACTGTCCATGTTCGACAACGAATGGCCAATGGTATCTGTTAGCACTGGTAGTTGCAGTCTGATGGTAATGCTCTACCGAGGACAGCTGAGCTTTCCCAGCTACTGCTGCAGATGGTGTTGCTGATTTGGTGATGAGATCAAAGTGGGCTCAGTAGCAGCAGTAGCAGTCGTAAGGCTAATTGGAGCTATGATTTCAATTTAATTAGACACAATGGCCTACTGTTTGGTAGTAAAAGAAAAAAGAGAGGGAAAACAATCTAAAACAGGCCGCCACACCAAAACAATTGTCAATGGCAATTACCACGGCTGACCACACGACAGTGACGAAGGTGCTGCTGTTAAAAAGTAAATTGAATTGTGTGTGTGTGTGTGACTAAGTATGCATGCTCACATATGCTTGAAATGACTCAAAATTGTAGACAACAGCAATGATAATTATATTTGGACACATTTGGACACTACTTTGCAGTTAGACATCGGCTTTTTGAAAATCACCGTTGGCATTGAAATTGTTGTCAGTGTTCTAGTTATCTCAGCCAGCAGCAGCACTCTCTATCATCAATTGAGCAGGCACCGATTGGTGCGACACTTCAGCACAAAGGGGCTCGTTATTGAAACATTAAAATTGCCCCCTTTGCACTCTCACTAATCAGCACAATTTACATCAGCTAAATGAGCATCAGCTAATAGCTGTGTCACGCCCGCAGCAGATGTCTTCAGGGCGGCATCAGCGTGGGCAATCTTATTAGCAGAGAATCACCAAGAATTACTTTCAGAAACATTTTTCTCTTTTTCTCCCCCTCTTAAAAACAAAAAATGATTAATAAATCTAATTAGTTAACAAAAGTTGCTCAAAACTAATAATTATCTTTTTGAGTGGTCAACTAGTGGACTCACTACTCTGATGAAAAATGGATATTGTCAGAGATTGTCATCAGTAAAAAAACTTTGAGATGGCAAAACTCTTTATAACTATTACGTTTTAGTCCAAACACTTTCTCAACAGTTACAGTTACTCAACACTTCAATAGCTTTTGACTACTTACTTTTCTTTTCTTTTCTTTTTTGCACTATTTTATTATCAAATTAAAGTTTAAAAAACAGCACTTCAATAACGCGCGAGTTAGTCCTATTATTATGGCTATTGTCTGTTTTTTGTGGCCACCTCATGGAATAGACGCATAATACTTTAAAATGGGAAGTAGCGTAGTAACAGTAGTAACAATGTTTTTAGTGATGTGCTGATGCTGATAACTTCAAAAGTTTTGAATGAAATACCGACAAGTATAAAGAAAAGAACAGTCCGTTTTTCAGCTTGACAGGTAGGTCAAGTGCACCAGGTAATAGGGCGCCTTGTGATTGATTCAACAACAGTTCGTTTTTACTCTTACTCACAATTCTCCGGAAAGCTGCCAGTTATAGCATTCACATAGACAACTGACAACTGACAAACTGTCAAACTTTTGATTTGCAATCCCTTTGTAACGGTTGCAGAAGATAGTTGTCTACGTCTGTTCTCTTCAAATACTCTTCTGCTCAAATAGTCTCACCGAAACACAAAGACACTTAAACAGAAGTGTCTGCTTATGCGGGCTATTAAGCCTTTCTAATTAGAGTAGTCCTTGAGATATTTTCAATTAAAATTGAAGACAGAGAAGACTGTGCCATCAGTTATTGCTGCTGCTGTTGTTGTCAGGAGCAAACAGTAGCAGCAATGTTGATAATAGCGACCATTGAATTAAATTGAAATTACTGCAATGAGAATGGTCAAGGAGGAGAGGAGTGTTTAATTGCCGGGATTACCACTTAAAGACTGTAAAAACGAGCAGTGAAACTTCGCTCTAAAAAAATGTGCAACTGTTGGTATCGCCGACATTGAAATTGAAATTGAGAATGCAACAGGTGGGTTGGCAGAAAAAAAGAACAAGTCGAGTGTTTTCCCAAAAAGAACAACATTGGCAGAGGGTCGTTGAATTGCCAAATTGGTAAAGTCACTGACATTAAGATGAACTGGGCATTTGATTTGAACGATTAAGAAGATGATTTAAAATATTTACCTGTAGAGTATTCACTGCTCACAGGTGGTTTTTCATCACATATCTGTTGATCACATTAAAAACAAATAAACATGCTCTGATAAAGGGCAGATTAATCAGCAGGAAACAAACAAAGGTGCCAAGACAAGGTTTTTTCATTTGTGTTTGACAAAAAGACTGACTGACCACTGGCACTCTTTATAACCATTTTTTTCAGCAGTCAGTCACACATTAGTTCAGTGGCAGAATGCTTGCAAAGCAGTTCAACACCGTAATTAAGTTTTTGCTCAACGGGAGAAACCGATGAATATAAATGACCGGTGATCAGTGGTCACTACAGCATCTGCACTACAAATGGCCACTGCAAGGCTAGACTCATTACACAGATACACGCATTAGATTTAAATCGATCTGAACACTGTGTTGTGATGGTGATCACCGACAATGAACAAATAACAAATGTTTAGGGCTGTGAAGATGATGAGCAGTGTTGACACAATACAATAAAAAGGAAATGTGTGTAATTCATCATTAAAAAACTTACCGTTTGAAAACAAATATTTAGAAGATTCTGATGATGAGAATTATAAACAAAATTTAAAAACATTTGATTGAAACTTGTTGAAACAAAAGTAAAAGTTTTAAAAACGCATTTTAACTAAGTTGAGTTGAATGTGTGTTCTTAATGGGTTCGTTTGTTTGTCGTCAAACAAAAAAATCTTGTAAAAAATATCCTGACTGACCAATTAGCAAGGCAGTGGAGCAGACGACAACCAGACACAAAGTAAAATGTGTGTGGTGTATTATTGAAGATGCGATGTTGACTGCAGTAGTTACAACTGCTGCAAGGAAAAACTGGGCAGCCCCAATCACCAACCTTGGTGGCAAAGGCAATCACATAATGGCCACCATTCTACTGCTAATATATCATCATCATGCAGATAATTGACGACAAAAATGAATCGGCGACATTCAGTACTGCAAATTGACAGAAAAAAGAGCAGCAGTGAAGGTGATCAACAAAAAAAATATTGCAGATGAAGAGGTAGCCGTTGTTGAAAAAATGCTTGCAAAATAAAAGTAATGCACAAAAGAAAAAGTGTCTCAATTGGAACGACTGCTCGGCGATGGTGCTTTTCGTTCCTGCGTTGCTGGTGTTGCCTATGGTTGTGCTGGTGAGGCCGACTGAATGTGCAATGAATCCGACCGATTGCCAATTATCAGTGGAAATATAAGAAGGCGCCAATGTTGAGACGACCTGATGTAGCTGCAACAGAAGTGGCTGAAGAAGAAGAAGAAGAAGAAACAGCACACGCAGACGACGAGTGAAACGAGTGAATATTGAGCGAAGGGAGGTCCGAATAAACTTGCAATGAACATCGAACGAAAATTAACTGAGACATCACTCACACACACAGACAGAGGCAGCACAAGGACGGTGGTGTACGATGCGGATGCTGTTGCGGCTGCTGTTTCAGCTGATGGTGGTGATCACGTCGTCGTCGTGGCTCACTCACCGCCAGAAGCACCACTGATGATCATTCTTCTGCACCGTTCAAAAACACTTGAAGAAACACTGACACTTGTGCAAACAATAAAATAATAAATGTAATCTAAGTTTGGCGGTTTTTAATTTCCATCGTTAGTTAATGAAAAAAAGAAAAACTTTCGCCGAAGCATTCACGACTAATGAGTTAAGATAACTTTTTTCTTGATTCGATGTTGCAGGTTATGATGATGATGCTGCTGATGTTGTCGCCAGTAGAAACAAATGGCGATGTAGCTTTTTTCTCATCATTATGGTCACTGAGAGTGGCGATGGTGGTGGTACCCCTTCTTCTCGCAGACCACTGACCACCACCGGTCAGCCACCAGATGTGTCTTCTCCTCCTCTTCCTTCTTCTTCTTCTGTCAGTGCCCTGCTGATGATGTCTCCTGTGAACTCCTGGGCACATTTTTTTTCTACTGCTGCTGCCTCTGAGATGGTCACATTTGGCTGGGCAGCAAAGGCAACAGAGTCGATGAGAAACAGAAACAGAAACGAAAACTGCCGCTAATCACAGGCACTTTTGCCGCCGTCACTGCTGCCGCTGCACGATTACATTTGCTAAGAGAAAGAGAAAGACCGAGAGTGAGTTTCAGCAACTGCTGGGCACACTTTTCAGTAGTTTCCATTAATAAATTTGAATTTTGGAATTTAGCTTGCGGTGAGTGAAAGTGAGAAGGGAAAGGAAGAGAGAGGAGATTGGACAGCTGTTATTAGCAACAGCAGTCTTTGGGGAAGAACGCAGAGGGAGAAGAAGGAGGAGGAGGAGGATGAGAGCTGCACAGAGTGTTGAAGCACAGAGTGAAACAGAGAGTCAGACCGACTGACTCGTAGATGGACACCGATTAGCTGAAGACTGTGGCAATGAAACGGCGGTCCTGCTGGCAATGAAAGTGGTAGTTGTGGTGACAGTCTTTGAATTTAGCTGTGCTGAATTGAAACAATGCCAAATGAGAAAGGGTGCTGCAGAATCACATGTTGATTCATATCACAGAAAGTAGCGTTTATTTTGAAACTTAACCCCTTTGTTTTTTAAATTATTGAAATTTTTTTTTTGCAAAATTGTGTCACTTGTTTACCAATCACAGCTTGTTTCACAGTAGCATCATCGACGACATCATCTTTAGTCAAAATAACATCTGAAATCGCTCCTTCTCTCTAGGCAACATTTGATGGCGTAATTAAATGTGACAATGGCAATGACGATCAGATGAAGATGCATCTTTCCATTTCTATTACGAAACTTTAAAATAACCGCCCGAGGAAGAAGCAGAAAGAAGAGGAGGGAAGAGTGAGAAAGAAATTGAGTACATTGCTAAGTGCTACTACTGCGCGATAGCAAATTTCATTAACGAGCAAAAAGCTCACGTCATTATGACTACAAAACTGCAACTGCAGTGTCAACGCTCCAAACTGCTCTGAGCATCATCACCTGAGTTTCCCTTCCTTCTTTATTATCAAATGGTTGGAGAATATGCAAGATTAGCATTGGCACTGGTACCGAATTGCCAACTGGGAATTACACTCACTCACTCACTTGAATTTACACTTGATCTGCACCTATCATGATGATGCTTTGTTGTGTTTGACAGCAGTCACAGACGGCATTTCCAATTAGCCAGATAGTCTTTGAAAAAAAGCATCCACTGGCTATCATATGATTGACGTCACAGTAATAGGTGAAAGAATGAAGAGGCTGCGTGTTTTCGTGATAGTCTACTGTTCTACCTACTGAAATCGCCTACCGCTCTCTCTTTCATGATGCGCAATTGTCGTTGACGCTCAAGGTCACCCGTGTCTGGAAAGCTAACTACCCAACAGAAATCACTCAGGGGGTTGTTTCTCCTTTCTCCTCTCTCATTGTGTATGTTTTAATGTTCCGGTGTTGGGCATAAGCACGTGTGCACCCTTACCTACCCAATTACCCACCAGCTTACATTTGTCTGCATCTGGCCGACTCAAACTCTAACAATCTTCTCTCATCTCGATAATTAATCCTCTACTTGATTGAGGAAGTCTAATTACCTTTCTATGCAAATGACATCACACTGTCCAAGTGGAGAGTGAGCACTGAGCCGAAAATAGTACTTAGTACTGTAGTGTTGCAGGATATTGGCTAGTTATTGATACCTAATGAAAACAAATTAATATACTCCTGCAGTATGATCAATCAACGTCGCACTTTGTGCCGCTGTCACACGCACAAAGCCGGTCGATGATTTGATTAGCTTCTCTACTAGTTCTTACTTTATGATGCGGTTGCCGTTCTAAGCACGTGGCATTGAAAGGACCAATTGATGAGAAAGCTCGTAAAGAAAAGCACATTTTTGCTGTTGCAATATCTTTGTTTTGCTGGCAGCACAGTACAAAGTTTGTACTACAAACCCTCCAAATGGAAGCTACCCTCAGAGAAAAAATGCAGCATTAAATAATCTGAATGAAATGCTTCAGTAATTATAACATACAGTCATACGCCACTCCTTCTGACATTGACAGTCAGATTCAGGTGAACCGAACAGAGTGCAAAAAAGAAAAAAGAGCAAGTGAAATACGATATTGCTAAGGATAAAGAAGATTGACTGACAAAAAGAAAGCAAGAAGAAAGTGCACTTCTAAAAGTGTGCACCTCTTCTTCTTTTCCTGCTGCTGCTCTTGCTTCTGCTCTTGATGCTTTTCAGTTCGCTACAACTGGAAGTGACCGAAGGCCATTGATCAGCAAGTGGTGGCAATTACCAATAATAATAAAAAACGCACATATACAAACACTGCCGAACTTGATACACAATTCAGATTTTCTCAATTTTTAGCAACAGCAATCGTTACATCATCAATTTATTAAATTGAAACGACGGCTTTTCTGTGAGTGTATGTTTGAAAAATCAAGTTTCAAGTGACCTCGAGTACCGCAAAGACGACGCTAGCAGTGGACAACATCGAAGCAAAGGTGATTTGACCAAATGACCACCACCGCCGCCACCGCCACTACTTTTTTCATTAGCATAATTAGTAGAAGCCAATTTGTATTGCTTCTTAAAAGAGAGTCAGTGAGCTTTAAAGGAGATTTGAAAGGGGGAAAGAGTGCAAATTCAAATTTGTCAAAACCGAAGCCATCCAGACAGGCAGGCAGCTTGACGGAAAGTCCTTCTGCTGAAAATCATGATCAAGCATGATCTAAAGTTGCGTGCCGTCTGTCTGTCCGTCTGTTTGTGTGTAAAACATTTGAAAAACATTATGTAACTACCGCCGAATGGCTAACGCACCACACACACGCACAGGCAACTGAAGCACGACTGGGCAATTTAGACTTCTTTTTCTTCACTTTCATTCCTTTCTTTATTAAATGCCATGAATAAAAACAAACAATGATCCGTTTTAAACTTTTAATTGAGTTGTTAACTTTTTCTTTTGTTAAGTGGTTGTCAGTTTTTTTGTTTTTAAACTGCGGGTGTTTTATGTTTCCCAAATAATCTGGTGCACCAGGTAACCAATGACCAGTAAAGTGAAAAAAGTAAACATACCAACACCAGCACCACAACAGGAGAACAGGTGAATGAACTAAATAATGAAAATCTACACAAAGCTGTGTGTGATCTACTCGAGCTAGTTGAGAAGGGAAATGTCCCGCATTAAAAAACAAAAACCGCGCTTAAAACGGCCGCAGTAGGTCAGGGAAAGCGAACAGGTAGCTAATCCCATAAATATCATCGAGAAGTCTGTGTGTGTGTGCTTGTCGACAGTTCACAATCACTAAATGAACAAGTGAAGAACAAGCTGATGAAATTCAGACTTGCTTCTTCTTCTAATCTGCTATATTACACTGAAAATATTGAAAAGCCTGTAAATCTCAGGCCGTTGTGAGTGTCATGGACGAGGTGGCCAGTCCCTTCTTCCACCTGATGCCCATCACTGTGCCGACCGGCTGTCAGCTGTTGCTGGCCAACACTGACCAGCTTCGCCGTTGTCAGCTGGACGCCTTTGACCGTTGGGTTCGCAGCACTGTTCCGCGCTCCTACGGCCCCCTCGCCCAGGGCCCGGAGGCGGTCAACTGGGCGTCCAGCAACCTTCCGCAAAAGAACAGCTGCTGCTACCGGTGGGCACTTCTGGACTGTCTGGCAGAGGGCGTCCAGGACTACTGCACCGATGCGGAGGCATTTGATCTGAGGTACGTTGGCTTGACTTAAAACAACAAAGTACTTTACAATTTAAAATCCTTCCTCACAAACACTTTTCCTTTCAATATGGAAGATGACCATCACATTGTTTTTCTCGCCGTGTTCACACTGAAATCAATCTTGATCTATCTCGATCTATCAGTTGCGCAAAAATTGTACTGCGGTGCCCTTGCCTGTGCCGCTGTGTTTCAAGTGCCATTTTGGGCGCACTTTTCAGCAGCAGTCCCCGCTTGCCCTGAGCTTTCTTAGTTTTAGCTTTTTTTTCAGACGACAGCAGCTCAGCAACCTTCACAGAGTGCTCTTGCAAGTGCTGGACGTTTTTTAAATTAATTTCACTCTTCAGTTTGACGGTGTGAGTTTGTGTCTTTCAGTCAACAACTGTGCAAATTATACGTCCTCTCACCTTTCTCTTTCAAACTGTTTACGAGCCGTGCGTGAAAATTTTTTAGACTGAATGAAATGAGAAGAGAGAGAAAGAAAACGGCGTCAGCATTTGTATCCTTTATTTAGTGCATCACTGCGGCGACTGATTAGATGCAAAATCTGCCTCCTTTTGACTTTGACTTTTAGTAGTACCACAACGTGCAACTTTGAATGTCAGATTGCCCCATTTGAAAAAAATCCGGATTTTTCTTTACTTGCGTTCACAAGCTCGCCCTCTATTGGTAGCTATTCATATTTCATTGGATATTTATGATTTTGCAATTTTTTTTGTTTTTACAGAGTTTTCCTTGGAAAGCGCGCCCAAGTAGTACTGTACTACGAGACGTTCCAGTGCTCCGACTACCCCTTTGGCTCGTTTTCATGTCACATTTCCTACTGGACAATTGCTGCACTGGTTCTCGGTATTTTACTTCTCATTTCAGTTGTTGTTTTTCTAGTTTATAGAAACGTTCGCTCGTACTCAAAAAGAATGCACCGACCCAAGAAGATCCCAAGAGTCGATCCAGTTACAGATTTGTAAAATTTAAAAATGATTTAAGTAGCGGCCCATAGGCCGCTAGCGACGTGGCTTTGAGAGTTCGAAGTTACGTCGCCTGTTTGTGTATATAAGCAGCTACTCTTTGCCATTAAAGTCAGTCTGGACTACGTACGCTTGTGTTCACTCTCACTCAGCGCTTCTGGTGGCAACGGTGAGATGGACTCAGGCCTCTGCGTTTCGATGCGAGCAGCCCAAGACCAAGCCAGTCTGAAGACCAAGTCGACGGTGTGGACGCTGGCCCCGCGTCGTGGTGCGCAAGTCGTACGCTGGTCCTCGGCCGAAGTGCGGGACATAAAGTGGGCGATGGTCGACGACGTCGGATGGCTGACTGGATCTCATAAGATGCGTCGAAGACTGGCAGGGAGGAGTAGCGGCCCATAGGCCGCTAGCGACGTGGCTTTGAGAAGTTCGAAGTTACGTCGCCTGTTTGTGTATATAAGCAGCTACTCTTTGCCAATAAAGTCAGTCTGGACTACGTATGCTTGTGTTCACTCTCACTCAGCGCTTCTTTTACAATTTTATTAAGTTAAAAAGCTTAAAAAAGTAACAAAAACGTTAAAAATGAATAACTAATGATAGATAATCTAACTGTATTGTACAAGATTTAAAAACAGGTGGTTGTAGTTTTATTTGATTGAGTGGAGATTGCAATCAAAATAAATAAAATGTTATGTGTAGGGAACGTTTGTATTATTTATTTAGGTCGAGCGACGACAATACGGGCAAACTTTTTCAAATCTTCCACCTGCAAAACAAAACAAAATGTGTCAGTATGTTGTGGTAAAGCAACTTTTTTTAGCAAACTTACAATCAGCTCTGGTTCTTCAAATGCAGCAAAGTGTCCACCGCGGGGAAGTTCGCTATATTGCACCAAATTATCGTAGGTCATCTCGACGACAAACCTTGGCGCACGGAAAATCTCATTTGGCACTACTGCATAGGCAGCGGGCACAGATGCGGATACTTTTGCCGCCGACAGAGAGTACTTTGATAAGGCCCCGGAACCAGGACAGAGATTCTCTCTGTAGAAACGCAAACTTGAGGTGACATTATTAGAGAGCCAATAAATCATAACGTTGGTAATTAGGTCATCGAGCGGCCAGCTGCCCAGGCCGCCGTCCGCCTTGTAAACGTTGTTAAAGTTGGTCCACGAGCTGAACTTTTCGAGAATGTAGGCGAGCAGACCGACAGGACTGTCGGTGAGGGCGGCGCCCACAGTGTCCGGTTTGGTTGACTGAATGTGCATGTATCCCGACTCGAGGTACCAGTTGGAGCGAGACGCCTCCAGCTCGTTGAACATCACCCGCTCTGAGTCACGGTTGCGGAACATCACCATGGGCAGGTACTTGGCGGCCATGAAGCGGAGAATGTCCAGTCCCTGAGGTTCGTTGTTGGCCATGTGCAGTGTCGTGTGGACGCCGCGAACATTTTCCGGGTACAGCTGAGCAATCGTCCGACTGATGGCAGAGCCCCAGTCGCCGCCGTGGACGAAGAAACGCGTGAAGCCGAGGCGAAGCATCAGCTTGACAAAGACACGAGCCGCGGCAATCACGTTGAAGCCCTCCTTGTGCGGTGCCTCTGAGAAACCGTAACCAGGTATGCTCGGCGCAATGACCTCAAAAGCGAGACCACCGGTGTTGCAGTCGGTGAGCATGGGAAAGGCCTTGTAGTACTCGTACACTGAACCAGGCCAGCCGTGAATGACCAGCAGTGGCAGCACTACACCGGACGGTTTTTCCGGTCGCACGTGCACAAAGTGCACATTGAGGCCTTCAATCTCCGTCTGGTACTGGGGAAAGGTGTTCAGCACCTGCTGCTGCTGTTTCCAGTTGAAGCTGTGTCGCCAGTAGTGAACAATGTCGGTCAGAACCTTCGAGTTGAAGCCGTAGCGAAAGTTGGTACCCTCAATGGAGTCGGCAATCTTCGCCTCGGCCAGTCGTCGCTGAAGGTCGTCCAGCACTGCCTGGTCGGCCTCAACGGTGAAGGGACGAATGGAGGGGTCGTCGGCCGGTGGTGAGCTGTCCTTACTGTCGAGCACTGCCTTCCCAAAGTAGCCATTCGTCTTTGGCGGCAGCTGAGCGGTGGTCGGAAATGCCAAACGGTACAGTGCATTGTTTTTCAGCATCTTTGAGGCTGAAAGGAAGAGACAAACACAAACAAAAAATAAAAGCTGAAAGTGTCGAAATGCGATGAACACTGCAGCAGAGGGGAGATGCCGTCATTTAAAAGACAAATCGTTATCTGTTTTTGCAGACACAGTATCTAGCAGACACTGATTAGAGCAGGAGTGGAGTGAAGAAGAGACGACAGGACAGGAGATGTATCGGGTACGTTCACCAGTTCAGCAGCTGTAACCAATGCACTGAGGCACTGGGGTGAGAGAAAGTGAGGGGCACACTGCAGGCACGAATCGAAGCAGAGTGTGCACTGGCACCGAAATGGTTTGCACTCTGAGCCACTAGTGCACATTGGCACTTACTCCTCAATCACTCGGATGCGACTGCCGAGCACTGTACTGCATCCACACCAATAAAGCCGCTGTTGTCCATAATTTGATGGATGCTACATTTGGCGATCGGCGGCGTCAAATGGTGGCCATCTCCTCCATTCAGCAGGAGGAATACTTTCCCTTCGACGTGCTGTGCTGAGGCAGAAATGTTCGCTGCTTTTGCACCATCATCACCTAGCTCGACCAACACCTACACAAAGGAAAGGAAAGGAAAGAAGTGGAGAAAGACATCAACACTTTGAGCCGCACAATCACTGTTTCATACTCAAAGGGAGATACATTGACGTTCACATTTCGCTCTCATCAAGGTGGCTTACTAACTTAGTAATGAGTCTGAATGCACAGTGCAGCTTTCACACTCAGTCTTTTACTCACTATGTCAGTCAGTCAGTGTGCCTTGGCACACACACCACCATTCTGCCAAGCCCAAATTGGTAGACAAGCCCGTAGTGATCGTAGTGGTCGGTGGCAGTGAATGCTGCTGCTGCTGAAGGCAGGTAAAGTTCGTTCGCTTGCATTTTTCTCCTTCCACTTCTGTCGATGCAAATTCGAGTTAAGTTATGAGTGTGCACGGCCGACATGCCATACTGCTGAAGCTATGTAATAGGCCAGGTATGCAGAGACTTTGCAGAGCAGTGTAGAGTGCAGTCTAGTTGTGCAGACACAACAGCGGTAAAGAGAGTAAGGCACGCAACTAATGACTAGAGATTGGCTACAATATGGGCAGGTTTAAACCTTTTCAAGGCTGTTTTAGCGTTATTGATTTTTGTAATATCAACTGGTGGAAATCTGTTTTCAGTTTTCGCAATTTTACAAGATCTTTTCGAAAACCATTTTTAAAACAAAAAAAATTTAAATCTAGAAAATTTTTTCAAAATGTTTGTAGAAAAGTCCTTTTGAAAAGATGTCTTTTTGCGATTTTGTAAACAAACTCCAAAAAAGTTTTGATTCTTTGAGGATCAAAGGAGTTTTCAACTCCAAAGGTTGTTGTCGTTGAGAATGAAGAGCACCAAGCACTGCTGTGATATCTGCAAGAAGAGCTTTGACACCTCTGCTGGTCTGTACAAGCACCGACGGGGCAAACACCCGGAGACTCTTCGGGTCTACGCGAACTTCACCTGCTGCTGGGACCGCTTCCACTGTAGTGCCACCTTCCGCTACGTCTCAGAGTACATTGACCACCTCCAGGTCAAACATCCGGAGGCTAATGTTCTCGTGGAGGAGTTGCGGTTTGATTGCGAAAGTGGTCACTATTTAAATGGTTGTGTGGTAGCAAACGATTTACTAATCACACTTTTTTTCACACAGACTTTATATCGTGGAAGGAGCAAATTGAGCGAGAGACAAAGTCCCTTTTCGTCCGAAACCGAGGAAAGCGGCTTCTTGCTGATGGCCAAGCAAAGCTGAGTTTCTTCTGCAATCGCCTGGGAACGTTCAAGTCAACAAAGCGTTCTAGTAAAGGAGACAGAAAAGGAAGTAAAAAGGGTAGAAAGTTTGGGAGCAGCAAGAGCACAAAAAGCTGTCCCGCTTCGATGTACTTACACATTTCCAGTACGGGGCAGTACGAGGTCAAGTTCATCGGTGTCCACTTGGATCACGAACTAGATCTCAATCACGTGGATGTGGTGCGAAAGTCTACTCGGAAAAGCAACGAAGAGTACCGAACAGTGGCCGAGATCACTCGAATTCACAACAGTGTCTTTGATAAGAGCTGGAAAGTGATTCGCAACAGCAGCACTTACGAAAACAGTGACAGCCAAAGTTGGACTGTCTTTGGCAGTCGAAAGGCAGTTCAGCATCTGACCTTCCAAGTGAAGAGGATACGAAGTGAGCCTTGCTCTTCAACGTTCAACTGCATAGCTCGCTGCGCTCGCTGCCAAATCTGTCGATGCTGTTTCCGATGCAGCTGCAAAAAGTTTTCCAGCCAAGCAAACAGCATCTGCGCTCACATTCACTACGTCTGCCTGACTGAACAGCGAGAGCTGATCGCCAACTGCTCCCAGAAGACGGAAGCTGAGGAGGCTGAGGAGGAGGAGGAGGAGGAGGTGCAGGAGTCGGTGGAGAATCTAATCAACAGTCATGCGTCCGTCTCGGAGATGGCCGTCTCAGAAAGTGCCGAAGATCCGCTTTCCGTGCCCTTTATCACCGATCCGACCGCCGGCGATTACTGGCCACTGACGGAGATTCAGCGAGAGGAAATTGTCGAGGAGATGATGCTCTCACCGGAGCTCTTTGGAGGCCTCGACCACGACTACAGTAATCGACTGCAGGAAGAAGCCGTTGGAGGAGTTGCTGATGGTCACGGAGGAGCGTCAGCACTGCTCAACGCCTTTGACTACGTCCTCGTCCGTCGCCAAGAGCAGGCCACCGTGCTGGAGATCGGGGGCGGTGGCACCAGTCTGAACTACCTGGGAAATCCTCGACAGTTCATAGAGTCGCTCATTCAGTCGAAGCTCAGTGAGATTGACTTTGACATGCTCAGCAATGAGCGATTTCAAAAGTTGATTGCCCACATTGTGGAGATTCCCGCAAAGGCGACGACGACCACCACTACGGCGACATTAAACTCGACATTGAACACCAACTCAAACACTGATGAAGAGATTTACATGAGATGACAGCATCCAAAGTAAATGATAATGTGTATAATTTACTTGTAAATATTGTTCATGACCAACTTTGGTAGCTGTACGCATTCATTTATATCCAGTTCATTAAAATCAAATATAAGGAATATCGCAAAGATGCAACTTCATATCACAAATGAAAGTAGTTTGGCTCTAGGTTGGTTATTGGCTCATCTTTTCAATGCAGTTCTTGATTATATTTTCAAACTCCTTCACGAGGCTTTCATTCTGCAGAAGAGAAATAAATATTTTAGCTTTGTATTTTGAACACACCACAAAACGGCAAAAACAAACCTTGAATCTCAGAGCAAACAACTTGTCTAGACCGGCAGTCTCATCGGAGTAGTCACGCGCCGCCCACGTCAAGGTGTTGTTGGAGTTTTGGAAGGGCTTCAAGTTGAGACCCTTTGCGATTCCCTGGTTACAGACGACGTTGAAGATTTTATCACGTCTCATTAGCAGTCGAAATACGTCTGCAAGGCAAAAAAGGTAAGTGATTAGTTTGCTGAATGCTTTTTCAATGTACTAAAACCGTACTTGAATCTTTGCGTTTGAGAATTTTCATGTTTCCCACGCCTCGTTCCTTCCACTCGTTGTTGACGAAGTGGTAAATTTTGCATCGTTCATTGAAAAGGACCTCTTCATTTTCTTCGCCAGTTTTAACTTCAAACTTTTCAGGCAGCAGTTTACTCTTCTCACTGACAAAATCTACCAAAACAATGGCAATTAGAAAACGTTTGCTTTCAGATTACAATTAGTGAAAAAGCTTACTCTTATCATTCATGTGATCATTGTCGACGGCCTCTTCGCCTGACCCAATAGTGTCCGCTTTGTTCAGAGCCAAGTTCAGATCAGTGGCAATGCTGGAGAAGAGTCCTGGTTAAAAACAATTGTCATTCGTTAGATATTCTGTACCAACTAAACCAAAAAACAATGATTCGCTATTATTACCAGAACCAGTGTTTGATGAAGGGTCAGAGTTTGAAGTTTCAGGAGTGGCCAAATTGACTTTAGGAGCTTCTGGTTCCTCTACGATTTCCTGAGTCAGTTCACTAAAGTTGATATCATCGTTGCAACCAATGCAGCCCGGGCAAACCGGCTTGTCCTCGTAGTCGTAAAAGTTTGGCGGAAGCATCAGCTTTTTAACAGTCTCCAAATGTTCAGCTTTGGGTTCTTTAAAGAAAACCAGCTCAACCTCATCCGAGTTGTCAACTGTTGAGGACGGTTTTCCTTCTTCTTTAGAAGGCGTCTCTACTTTCTGCTCACTCGATATACTTTCCTTTTCACTTCCATTTACATTTTTGTTGTTCATCGTCTCCACCAGGCACTTGAACACCGACAGCAGATCGGGAATGCCAAACTTGAGCAGAAAGACCGCACTGTCTGGCTTGTCGTCCTCGCTAAAGTCAATGCAGGAGAAGCGCAGAAACTTGTGGTCGACAATCTCAAAGTTGGTCAAGTCGGCGAGGCGAGCATTGAGACAGACCTTGAAGATGTGATCGCGTCGCATCAGCACTCGGCTCTTCCCGGTCTGTTCGTCGGTGAGAATCTTGAGAATGCCCACGCCTCGTTCCTTGTACTCATTGCCCTTGAAGATGAACAGCTTGGCCTTCTTCTCAAAGGAGACCATCTCATTCTCCTCGCCCGTCACCTGGTCGTACTTTTCCGGCAGTTTCACATCAGGAAGTTTAAAGTAGTCGCCATCTGTTCCACTCTCAGCATAGTTCTCCTCATCGTGGTCATCATTGGCTGTAGTGGAGGTCTTTTCAGGGGATCCAGTAGTTTGGCTGGTGTTAAATGAAAACGAGCTAAATGAAGGTGCTGTTGTTGGTGGCGGTGCAGTGCCGTTGAGCAGTGTATTTAGCAGTGGTTTATCATTAGTTGAAGGAGTTGCCGAGTTGAACAGAGAGGATCCGGTTTGGCTGCTAGAGTTTGCGTTGAAAATTGGTGCTCCCAATGAGGTGTCTCCTCCAAATGAGGGAAACTTGAAAGAAGAAGAAAGACCTGAAAAAGGTGCCGCTGAAGTGGTCGTCGACTTGGCAGCATCTCCAAAAGTGGGAAAAGCTGATGACAAAGCCGTGAATGGCGACGATTCTCCCGATGGAATGAGGCCAGCAGGCTTTGTTGCTGCATTTGCATATCCAAAAGAGGGAAAAGTCGAGGGCAAAGTTGAAGAAATGGAAGAAGATTGTTGTGCATTTCCAGAACCAGCTCCAAAACTACCAAAAGTGGGGACAACTGAAGCTGAAACGGCCGTTAGTGCTGAATTAAAAGAGAAACTTGCGGCCGGTGTGGCACTCTTTGCGGTGTTGTTAGTGTTGGACACAGTTCCAAAAATCGGAGTTGAGTTTGAGGCAACGCCAAAAGCAGGAGGAGCATTTGAAACGCTTGAGCTAATGTTGAATCCAGAAAATGAGCTTGCTGAGGATGATGTCGCAGTTGAAGTTGCAGTTGTAGCAGCAGCAGCAGGAACGCCAAAACTGAAAGCCGAAGTGCCTGATGGAGTGCCAAACTTAAACTCAGAAACTGACCCAAGCGCATTTGTAGTATTTTTGGCCGTGTTTGGATTCTCCGTCTCACAGCAAGCACAAGCCGATGCGGAGTTTGAGTTGGGCGTGTCACAAGTGGGACAGTTCCAGGCATCCTTGTCCACTTTTTTAGTCAACGTTCCGAGTTTGGGCTTTTCGGAGCTGTTTTTGGAGAATGATGATCGTTGCTGCCGTTCCTGTTGACTATCATCCTCATAATCGTCGTCGTTTTCTGCAAAAAAAATAATAGTTTAGTAAATAAGAATTAGAAACGTAAGATTGTAAACAAAAAGTTAAAGTCACCATCATATTCCTCGTCGTAGTCATCACTGAAGTTGCCATTCTCGTTGAGCGATTTGACGGCTTTCTTTAGCTTGGAAAGTTCAAGAAGAATTTTGGAATTGTCGTCAGCTAGGTTGCCCAAAGAGCGAGACAAGACTTCAATTTGTCGCTTTACATCGCCACTGCTGTCTTTGGATGGAACAGGTACAGCAGCAATAGCAGCAGAAGTTGCCTGCAGTTTGCCGCTCATCTCCTCCTGTTTGTTGCCAATCATTAACAGCTTCTTCTGAACATCATCGACCTTTTTCTAAAATAGAAACAAAAGTTTTTTGGATATTATTAACCCAAATCTTTTTGTTGAAAAGTCACAAACCTTGATGCCCGACACATCGCCGACAATCCGGTCGACGCTTCCACTGAGCAGAGTGATCTTCTCGTTTACATTCGATTGAAAGTTGGACAACAGAGTGGTGATTTTGCCGTCGAGCAGTCGTTCAATGCTGTCAATGTTAGCCGAGTGCTGAGGGCTAACATTGTTGTTGGTGTTGTTTACCTGATTCAATAAAATTAAAAAACAATGTTTATATTAACTTCACAAAACAAAGTGTAAGATGCTTACGATGGATGGTGGTGAAACGTTGTTTGGAGTTCCGGCGCCAAAGTGATTGATCGATGAGGACGACCTTGTCGGCGTAAAGTGGCGGTTGTTTTCCAGCGGTGAGTTTTCATCAAAAGAATTCGTCCTCAGTTCCAACGCCTTCTTGTAGTACTCCATTGCCAGGGCATTGTCTCCGGTGGCCTCGTGAATCTGCGACAGGAGTTTGTACGCCTCGCTAGAGTGCGGCTTGAGCTTCAGCGCCTCATTTACGTAGCTGATCACAGAAAAGAAAAGTGTGTGTGAATGGAAACAAAATGGCAACGGTTAACTGAAGCAAACTTACGACTTTGCCGTGTCGTAGTCTCGGTTTTGGTAGAAGAGCTTGACCATGCTGAGATTACGGCTGACTTTCTGCTAAAGAGAAAAGGCACGATTTATTGTGGCGGTTTGAGATGTAAGAAAGAGTACATACACTCTCCAAGTCGTTTCTCCGCGGAGAAGAGAACATTTTTGCAGTTACCAGGAATGAAGCCGACTTTTCTTGAGAATCAAATGTTAAAAGTATTTCGAAAAAGAAACGTTTAAAATGGAAATGAGTCTGATTGTTTTTCAGAACCTCTTTCTAACGAGTTTCTAACATGTGAGACGAGCCGGCTCACTCTGGTCAGCGCCGCACACAATGGCCTAGTTCACAAACACTGTGACACATTTAAATGTCAGATTTCAAATGTGCCTTTTTCACACCGCGACATTCTTCGCTTTTTCCTGGAATGGTAAGTAAAATTAATTCGGTGGGGCACTTTATTTTTACTTCATCTAAAATATATTTTATGATTCGTTTTACATTTAATTTACAAAACAATTTGTTCAATTGCTAGTTAAACAGTTGACTTGTGTCATTTTCTAGTCCAGTTGTTGCCGTGGGTTTGTCAAATTTAGGTCGAGATACTGTGCTGGAACGACTCTTTTTAGTCTCTGCACTGGGCACCCAGGCGCAGCAAAAGTGTGGACACTTATCTTTCAGCGTCAACAGGTAGCGAAGGATGAAGAGCAGCACCAGCAGCAGAGCAACAATGACGCCCAGAATGAGGTACTCGAGAAGCTCAATCTTCAGTGAGTCTTCAGGGTCGACTGACATTGAAGAAGAGAAGGTGGTGGCATTCTTTGGCTCAGGTGTTGGAAAGCAGTGGAATGGTTCAACTAAGAGATTCAGCAGTAAGGAGCATAAAATGAACCCCTTTTCCATGGTTTGATAGAGATGATGGTGCTCTGCACTTTAATCTGGTCACAAATGCCACTTAAGAAAACTGTCTCTAGCATCGGCACAAAGGCATCATCTTTTGTATCCGTTATCCTCTCAAATTCGCTATCAAACTCATCTTTCCCCTGCTTTGGTTTTATGACAGTCTGTCATAAAATGAGAGTCGTCACTGTCATCACTGTCGTCAAAAAATAATAAATAGTAGACCACTTCCACCGTGTGCCTGTTTACAATTGGTCCACATTCATAAACGGTCCTCTGTTTACGTCATTTCACTTGTTTTCTCACTTGTCTAGTTTGAGCTAGCCATCTTCAGTCAACTTATCAATTTATATTTTTGTAAAAAGTACAAAAATTGGAGTTTGCGCCATTTTTATGAACAGTTATCACGTAGTCTTTGACGGGACAGAGTAAAGATTTGTTTACATAATTTTTTTTCCATTTCACTTGATTGACGTTGATTCGCCAGATTGATGCGTTGTAATTGGCAGATTCCATTTTAGAAAGGTGCTTCTTTGTTGCCTTTGTGCAGCATCATTCTACAACAATCAACGATCAACACAAGAACATAATTAGTCAAATCTACACTAGTCACAAGCAAAGATGGGCGCTCTATGTTGCTGTTGTCCGAAGGAGACCAGTTATCACATGAACAATGAAAACACTTACGACGAAGTACGTGATGCAAGATAAAAAGACTCCATGAACGTTTCCTTAACATTCGTATATTCTTTATCATGCAGGATTCAGGCCCAGAGAACGATGCCGAAAAGAGAGCGCGTTTGGCCAATGCTGCTGAGCAACGGTTGAAGCAGCAGCAAACTCGGGGGGTAATTGGCAATTCAGGTGGAGCTCCACTTCGAACTGCTCATGCAGAACTGCCTGGCAATGTGGACTCAAACTTGCGCTGGCAGGCGTCTTAGACCACTTCTAGTGATTCATAACCTGTGGGAACTAAATCCTGTTTACAAATGGCACAAATATGTATTGTTTTGTTTTTGCACAGTCCTGACAAAAGTTACCAAAAGAACTCTGTTTACAAATTCTTCAATGTACTACCCTATGAGCTATAACCTCCAATAAAGTCAAGAATGTTAAAGTCTTTTAAAGAAGCTGCTGAAGCTTGTCCAACATGCTGGCTCTTGGCCAATGAAGAATCTGTGCCAAGGCCAGACTTTCGGGAATAGGCTGTTGTCGATCACACAAGATGGCACTTTACTGTCTTGCACGTGCAGAGTGCGATTTGCGAAAAAAATACCAAAACATTTCAGCCGGTTCTTTAAACTTTAAATGATGGATCTCGATAACTCAAGTGCCAGTAATGATGAGGGCGTTCAACAGCCAAGAAGAAAAAACACACCGACAACAAACAACAATGAACAGGCGAGAGTTGATGCGCTGAAGCTGGATTTACCTCTCATTTCGGTGGCGACACTGGAATCAATTTTCAACAAGAAGAACGGTACACCTCGACAGTCGGGTATTTGTCCGCAAAGTAAGGGCATAGTCCGCCTTCACAAGACGCTCTTCAACAATCCGATGCACGCTCTAGAAGGCATGGAGCAATTTCAATACGTTTGGTAGGAGTTTTAGTTATTGAAACGATTTAGCCAAAACTAATATTTGATATTTTTGCTCCTAGGATTTTGTATTACTTCCATCAGAATCTTAATAAACGACGCTTCATAGCAAAAGTACGTCCACCTCGATTGAACGGTGCCTCCTGCGGAGTGTTTGCATCAAGAGCGCCGCATCGTCCTAATCCTTTTGGTTTAACTTTGGCAAAAATTGATGCTGTCAAAGGTGACTTGCGTAGTGGTGGTGATAAAAATAGTTTGACACGCATTTTGTTTTCAGATGGTTCACTCTTTATATCCGGAATCGACATGATTGACGGCACACCAATTCTCGACATCAAACCGTACATTGAAAAGTACGACTACCCACTGCAAGTGGACAGGTCCATCTCGAGCAAAACTGACTGTGTTACTGAAACTGAACCGCAGCCAACAATAGAAGACAACAATCTCGTTGAACCACCACCATCATCATCGTCAGTGCCCTCCAACTGGGTTAATGGATCAGTGGTCTCCGATATTGCCGTCGACTTTACCCCTCGAAGTCTGAAGCAGCTGTCCGCCTTTCACCCCAAGTCCTTTCACCAGCAGTCTTCAGCTGAGCCTTCTTCTTCCTCTTGCAAGTTCTGCTTTCGCATGTTCGAAAGTGATCAGGAAGGGAAGGAGGCCATCGTCAGCCTCCTGCAGGCGGACCCGCGGTCAGTCTACCGACGGAACAAGTGCGTCGACCGACTGTACTTCTTCACCATTGACGCCATGCACATCACCGCCTGGTTCGACATTGACGCGGAGAGCACCGGCTGGTGGAGGTGGTCAGAGTGAAGCCATACGCGGGAGGAGGTGGAGGCAATCAAGCCGAACACAGTCAGTAGAGAATATACACATTTTTATTATATGACGCACATACGTATTGCAAAAATATCAACATCTCCCTTAGGAAAGAAGGTAAAGAATAAATAAATACAAAACTTTGCCTCAGGAAGGAAAGGAGGAAAGGAGTGTGTGGGTGTGGGCAGAAGCATTCACATGTTGTTGTTTTTATAAAGTGTTTTTTCTTTCAGTAAAATTGTCTAAATAGAAGGAAAGACCCTGCCTCAACCATCGTTTCGTCTGTCCGTCCTTCTCCGCAGTTCCCTTCCTCCTCAGTCCACCTTGACTACGCTGTAAATCTTGCGAACAAACCAGAAGCAGGCAAAGAAGCCGACGGTGCCGGTGAGAAGGAAGAAGAGGAAAACCATGATGAGGGTGTAGCAAAAGTACAGTAACGTTGAAATTGTCCCCGTGATGGTGAGCTTGGTGAGAAAGTAGTGAATGCAGTAGATAAACAGGTAGAATGCCGTGAAACCTGATGTTAAAAAGGAACGCCACCTGAAGAGAGAGAAAGATAAAGTGGAGCAAATGAAAACTTAAAATGTGAACACTCAAAAGAAGCAACAGCAGCATCACTCACCACCAGTGGTAGTCTTCGGCGCAGAGGTGAAAGTAGCAGAGAAGAATGGTCGTCTCAGAGCAGGTGATCATCAGAATGATAAAGACGAGAAAGAGAAAGCCAAACATGTAGTAGGTCTGGTTGGACCAAATACTGTTGAGGAGGAAGAAGAGCTGAATGAAGATGCAGCCAAAGGGGAGGATGCCGCCCATGATGATGCCCGGCACAGGCTTCGTGTACACCGACTGCTCCGGAATCTGCCGGGGAATCTGATTGGTGCGCACGGGCTGCTCGATGGCGCGCTTGCGGAAGCCAAAGTAGGCGCCCACGAAGGTGAGCGGCAGCGAGACGCACAGCCACATCGCCAGCAGGGCGACCAGGGTGGCGAAGGGCACCGCCGCCGAGCTGCCCTTCACCCACAGGATGATGTTCATGGCGAAGAAGAGGGAGAAGACGACGCCCGGGCAGAAGAGCGCAGTCATGAGGACGTTCAGCTTCCAGCGGTACCCCCCGGCGGACTTGTAGATGCGCGCCGACACGTAGCCCGCCGGCGTGCCCAGGCAGACGTACAGCACCAGGGCGCAGGTCATCAGCGCGCCCCGGTTGGCGGGCGAGAGGAAGCCCAGACAGGCGAAGAAGAGCGTGATGATGGACATGCAGAGGACCTGCACGCCAGAGCCCAGAAAGACGGCCAGCATCATCGACTGCTGCGGCGGGCGGAAGACGTCGCCGTGCACCAGCTTCCAGCCGAACTCCTCCTGGGCGTCGTCCTCCGAGTCAATCTGATTGTAGCGGGCAATGTCCTTGTGCAGCGTTCGCAGCAGAATCATCGCCACCATGCCGGTGAGGAAGAGAACAATGACGAGCGAGTTGAGAATGGAGAACCACTGAATGTTGGTGTGGGGCATCGAGTCGAGGATGTAGTCCCAGCGGGAGGACCACTTGACGTTGTCATTGCGCGAAAAGTACACCGAGTAGGTGTAGTAGATGTCCAGCTTCTCATTCTTCGGCAGGTTGGCTGGAATCTCCATCGGCAGCGCGCTGGAGGGACAGTCAGCCGAGGAGGGCTCCTTGTTGTGCTTGATGCTTCGTGGCGACACGTACACCGCGATGATTCGACCTGCGTGACCATCATAGCCGACACCCCAGGCTTCGTTTTCGCCACTGTGGAAGTTTATGGTAATGTCCACGTGGTTGAAGAGGTAGAAGGTGTCCTTCTTGTTGTAGAGAATGTTCATCACGCAGGCGTCCTTTGCCAGTCCCTGCGGATCGACGTAGCAGCCCATTGGAAAGCCCGTGGAGCAGTACTTCTGTCCGCCCTCCACGTCGTAGCACCAGGTGACGGGCATGTTGTCCACAATCCAGTGGTGCTGGTAGTTCTTCAGCATGCCCTTCAGCAGAGTGTTCACCCTGTCGACGTCTGAACGGGCAGAAGTGTCATAGCTTTTCTTACAAAGCAGCTTGCACTCTTCATTCTTCAGAAAGCTGATGTTGTAGGGCGAGCCTCGAATGCGCTCACCGAAGACCACCTGGCCCAGGTTCTCCACCGGCGATTCATTCTTGTCTGCCTGACAAAAGTCAAAGTAACTGTACTCGTACGGTATCACAGACTCTTCAGAGTCGAGTCGATTGACGAAGAGATTAACTACTGATTTGCAGTTTTCGGCGGGTTTGTTGAATTCACAGAAGTTCACTGGTGCCAGACCAGGAAGGTAGAACGCGGAGGCAATGGCTACTGCCGCGAGTAGCAGTGTGCTCAGCAGAGGCAGTTGCAGCCGTTTCATTTTGGCAAGTGTTATAATACGAAGGAGGTGTGAGATACAGCAGTGAACAAACGAAGGCAACTGCAGCACTTGAGGGTGTCAGTCGTCAGACAGCATCAGCTGGAAAAGGCATTACAAAGATTAGCATTTAGAAGAGCGAATCACCACCATCTGTCAACAGCTACCTTCTCCGCTCTGTCCAGTAGTAAGACGATGATAAGTCACACTTCTTTTTCTTCTTCTTGGACACTCTGTGGGCGGTGGGAGAGAGTGGAGAAGAGTGTGATGATGATGATGAGTAAAAGCAGCGAAGAACTCGCCCAGAAGAAAGTGTGTGTGTGTGTCTGTATAACTGTACGGCTGATTGCACCGGTCGGATCGACACGACGCTACAACACACTGCTGCTGCTGTTGCTACTTCTGCCGCTGCTGATGGTGATGGCGGTGATGATGACGAGCAGTTAGGAAGAAGAGTGAGAAAGGGAAGGGGAAAACGATGAGGACGATGTCAGCGACGACCAGACCAGGAGCAGTAGCAGCCAGACAGACAGTAGGATACGATGACAACAATCAACGCTGGAACGGGCGCCGCTTGAGAGAGAGTGTGGGAGCAGTAGCCAGAAAAGAGGGAGAGACAATTAGTAATTCCAACTCAACACTGTGTTCAGTCGCCGAGGATCCGAGAGAAGAAGGCAAACACGATAAACACCGTCACTGGCTGACAGGCGAAACTGGTGGCAAGACTGTGTGGCAGCAAAAGTGAGAGTCAACGACTGACCTTTCCCGGGCAACTCGGGGGCGTAGGATGGCCGGGGCTGCCCCTCTCTCGCCGCATTCACAGCAAACGAGCGCGAGTACGCTCTGGACGACAGCAGTGGGCAGCACAGCCACCTTGTGTCCCCCCGTTGGCGGCAAAAAATCAGCCCTTCGCTGAGTATGCTCTTAGACGACGTACCTCTTGGCGGCGAAATCTCAGGTGATGTATCTATTTGGTCACTATTTTTAGCCGTTTTTGTCGAGTAACGGTCGGTTATTTTTTAACCGAAATGGTGACAGCACCTTTTTTGCTTGCTGAAACGTCGGTGTTTGCCTAACCAACTTCAGGTGCAGAGTCCAGTCACTTTTTTGGTGCTTGAATTTAATTATCAGACTTGTTTTAATTTGTAGCACAGATCAGGTAAAGATATCCACTCTGAATTTAAATTGTCAGGCCCCTACTTGATGGCATTACATAACAACTTTCTCCAAATCGGTAGAGTTCCAACTGATTGTTTCAAGTACAATAGATGACACTGTACAACCTGTACGGTCACACGACCGATGCTGTACAATGCATATTTATTTATTGCAAAAAAGAGCACTCAACTATCAAGTATCCCGTTTTTCTCTACTGGTTTTCATTGTTATTTAGCCCAGACACTCGGCTGATCACCTGGCACCAGTACGGGCTCCCATTTTCATTCCGTCACATCAAGTAGTTCTTCCCTCCCTTCGTTTTCTAATCTCCCCAATCGTCCATTATTTATGACATAAGCGGTTCTCTGGCACTCTCCGAGAGGAAGTGGGCATTAATAAAATAATGGCCCTAGCAGAGTCTTCCAGTGGAGAGCTTTATTAGATTTAGCACAGTGCTTCTATCTCCCTCTATTTCTCTCTTCTATTTCTTCCCATTGACTGCCTGTACTGAAGTGGATACGTTCATCGGCAACATTGCCTGTAGGCCTGCTCTAGTCTGTCTGGGACGAGCAGACCATTTAGCTTGGCAGTAGAGCGAGAAAAAGGACAGACACACTTTCTCATGCACTCTCATTCACTCTTGCTTCACGACATTCAATTGTGATCACCCAGCAACAGCAGCAGCACCACCACCACCAAATTGAGCTATTAATTTTTAAAATGCCAACATCAACAGCTAAGCAAAATGAGAGTTTAGAGATCGGGGCAAAAAAAGATCTTTATTAAAGAAAAAGCGGTTCGTCGATTTTTCTGCGTCCAGCACGCAATCTGAACGTCGCAGAGAATGTGTGTGTTCTTGGTCGATAATATGAATACATTATATAAAAAAATAATATTTATTGTCGAGCTGTTAATTGATCAACAGAGGCACAAATTATTGACAGAGTGACACTCTGCGGACTAATAGATTTCCAGTGCCGTCGCCCACCGCTGCTCTGCAGCCTCGGCTCTTGACGGCGGTGGTAGTGCTAATGTTTCACGCTAATGACCGATTTCTCTCAAACAAAACCGCAGTGGAAGCAGTCAGACGATTATGCTAATGAATCAAAGTGACTGCATCAACAATCGCAGCAGCAGCAGCAGCAGTGGCTGAGATGAAGCGATGGTGATGAAAAGGAAGACGCACACAAGCACACTGACACGGTGACAGGCAGTAAATCTCAGCGCATCATCAATGGCCACCAATCCTCTGACCATCAATCTTTTAATCAATCAGTAAAGAGCTGGCTGGCGGATTGGAGCTAGCCTCGCTGGAGAACTTGACACACTTTCCCAACAATCACTGACAGATCCGGCGCCATTGGGCATAAATTCCGCCAACTCTCGGCGTAATGCTCAAAGACCATTTCATTTCAATTGGCATTGGTATTTATTGACAAAACGCCCGTCTGAACGTTGAAATTGCCAGTACTGAAAATGGTGTGCACCAATCGGAGGATGTGTCCGGTGCATGGCCAAATTGTGTTGTTCAACTAAAACAGTGGAAAGGAGCCGATTGAGACAGACGGAGAAAAGATGATGATTGACTTTGCCGGCGGGCATGGTGTTCAGCAGACGCAACTGTGCAGTTATTGCACTCGCCAGGCAGAACTTGTAGTGCTCAGTTCTGTTGGTGAAAGGCAAGCAGCTCCTGGACGTCTTCACTGGACCCCATGAAGACCGGCACTCGTTCGTGAATCTGCTGTGGCTGTACGTCTAGTATGGCCATCTTCCCGGTGCTCGCAAGGCCGCCCGCCTTCTCGATGATGTACGCCATTGGATTGCCTTCGTACAGCAGACGCAGCTGATGGAGGAAAGGGGGAGAGGGGAAGAGAGATGGAAGAAAAATAAAGTGAAAATGTATGCAAAAATGAATAAAAATGTAGCTAGACACTGTTCTTCGATTACCACTCTGCTGGCAGGAAAGTAAGTGAATCTTTCTCTCCTTGCTCCTTGATGCAATCGCATCATTGGCATGCATTTCTCGAGATGACACACACTGAAGGCCGTGACGGCAACGACGGCGTCGTAGTCGACTACGGCTGCTTCAAACTTTGCCATTTATTGGGCATTGTTTGCTGCTTCTTGCTGCTTACTTTGCCTGTGTCACCGCGTCAATTCGTGAATCGATCACGGCCTGACGAGCACCGAAGCACATACACAGACACACTTTGGCAGCCGTTTTCGCTGCTAGCCGCTCTGAAAAGCTAGCCAGTTAGGCAGCACAGCGGCAGATGCAGGTGCACAAGTCGCTCTTCCTTTTTTCTCTTCTGTCTCCCGTCTTTCCTTTCCTTTCCTTCCTTACCTTGCCTCTGGGCGCATCCTTCGTCGCGGGGTACATGAAGATGCCACCGTACTTAAGAGTTCGATGCACGTCGGCGACCTAATTTGCAGGCAAATGAAAACAAAATAAATTAGAGAAAAAGGGAAAACAGAAATTCATGAGACGACAGAACAGAACAAGACAGTCACAGACAGATCAGGGCGGAAAGGGACAGTTGCTGGCAGTGTGCAGTTGGGACGAATTAATAATAGAGTGAAAGAAGAGGAAGGGAGAAGCAAATTCCGATGACGCCGACGACTGATGTTGTTGCTGATCGCCAATCGACTTTGCCAGTCGCATTAATCATGGTCTGCACACAGCCATTTTGGAAGCGAGTCCCCATCAGCCGAACCCCCTCTAGGCTCATAGCAGATTGGCAAGCAGTATTGCCGCTTGCATGCAACCTCACTTGCAGCACTTTGAATGAATCTCATTACAAGAACCGCAAATCCTGCTTCTAGTGCGCAGAAAATTGAATTAGCCATATTCTAGAATGAGCTAGTTACTTGCCAATCTGGTGACCAAAACTGGGCTGCCCAATTGGGCAAAGCAAAGCGAAGAGCATGGCAAAACGAAATTGCAATCTCTTAATCGAAGAGACCGAACAGACATTGCAATGATGATTAATTAGCTCCGATAGCTGGAAGAGACAACGAGACACTTGCTTGCCACAAGTGCAACTTCTACAGCAGCAACACAGTAGCACCCTTCAAAAAATGCCTTAATTATGATCACCACTAAATGGTAGCACCATGTCAACGAATGGCTGCTAAATGAGCCTGAAGACACACAGACACTAACTGCTGTCATCATCGGATCAGTGTTAGACAAACACACACACACACTTCACATTTGTGCTCGGCAGTGACATCAATTTGGCTTTCCTCCCAGCTGCTGCTCGATTGTGTTTGCGGTGGAAATCAGTGCAGGGCAGCACTCAAATGATGATGCTCGCTCAATTGTGCACTGGCAGTTGTCAAAGTTTTGCTCACTCTAGATCGTCTTGATTTTCCGCCCGATTGCCAGACAACACTTTTCTAACCAGCTCCCAGTGACTGGTCAAATTATAGACAGAATGTACAGCAGCAGCAAACAGACCAGCACTACAATCGAAAACGAGTCAGACAGTTTGTGTGTGACACTGCGTGCACCTATACGGTTGAAGCAGACAATCGATTTACCCAATCTCTTTTTCTCTCTCCTTCACTCCTCACCGGCCACTTACCAACACTGGGCACAAAAGTTTCCCCTCAATTGACTCTAATGACGCAGTTGATTAGTTGCAATCGATGGTACGCTGCTCTACTGCAGAAGATGAGGCGACATTTTTTCCTGTTCAATTCCGCACAAGCTTTGGTGGTCTTTGTTTTTCAATAATTAGATTTGTCAGATTTGAAAAACTGACTGATTTTGTTTGTCTGTCTGGGTTGCACTCTGCCTGATAAGTAGAGCAATTATAGCTGTACCAATTGGCAATTATCATCACATCTTTTCTTCATGTTCGCCTTGCAAAGCCACACACTCTCAATAAACTTAGAACAACCCTAGCAGCAGCAGCATCGAGTGTTTAGTCGATTTCAGCACTTTGGAAAGCAATTACGAGCAAGAGAATGGCAAGCAAAGCCACACACACTACAATCGATGACTACTCGCTCTTATTCCACTAAACTGCAGCAGTTTCAAGTTTTTTCACTGGCCTAAACCATTAGTCGGGTAGCAGTGGCCACCAATCGAACAGTTGCCGCTGCCGCCGCCGCTAAATTGCAAGCTCAACAACATTCTCTTCCCACTCTGTCTGCGACTTTAGACCTTTTGCCGGCAGGAAAAGAGGGAGAAAGAGGGAAATCGCAGAGCAGACACCTTCCGATTATATTAGCAACTTGCACTGACAGTCAAACAACTAGAGACAGGCAGACTGGCAGTTATTTAGTTTCAGTAACAGCAACTGCTACCCCGATTTGACTTCATTAAGTGACTGCTTCATTCAGCATTAGATTATTTACGATCATTTAGAAGTACTCACCATGGATCCAACGTAGCGAGCGCCATATGCCTTTCCGTTCTAAAAAGAAAAAAAATTGAGTTTTTGTAGTTTTTATTATTAACATTGGAAGCCTGCAGTTGCAAACAAACAAAACGGGCACACACAGCTGTCTCAATCAATACTGCCTAAGCAGTACTACTCACTTGGGGAAACTTCTTCGACTGGACGTACTTCTTCACCGCCTCGTCCCACTGACTCTCGTAACCCTCGTTGATGCTGTAGATCTTACCGCGAGGTTTGATTTTCATGTCAGGGTCTGTGAGAATAAACTCGCCAATTGCCTTTGAAGAAGTAAAATGTCGGTCATAAATTGTAATCATCATCACCAGGACCACTCACCGGATCGAGCATGAATCCATTGACCGGACCTGCTCCGATGGAGATGACGACCATGGTGGCACTGCCGTACAGGGCATAACCAGCGGCCACTGGAGCAAAAAAGAAAGAAAAAGATGTCAGCGTGTCTGCACCTTTATCACCCCAACGTAACCTCCGTCGCTTACCTATTTCCCTGCCCGGTTTGAGGGCATCACTCACGTCTGGCTTGCTGGTGCTGTCCTGTTTAGGTGCAAGAAAATAAATGGCAGTCAGCGTATGGGAAAGTGAGTGGGCAAGTGCGACAGTCCATTTACTGGCCTGCTCACTACTACGACTACTACTACCGCTTTCGGTCAAAGAAAGAAAAAAGCAGAAGAGAAAACACACAATGAAGGTGCTAGACTTTGCAGCCATTTGTGCGAGAACACCATCACCAAAACTAAATAATTCATTTACCAAAAGGTGAAACAAAACTTCCACTGTGCACCACACTACTCTACATTGGAAAGACTACAAAGACGACGGCTACGGTTAAAAAGTGCAAGAGAGAGAGAGAGAGAGAGAGAGAGAGAGGAGAGAGAGAGACAAAGCTCAGTAAACTCTGCAGCGATTAATTAGCCAACAGAAAGAGCAAGTTGAACAAACAAACAAATAAACACACACAATGGCCGTCCCTCAAGAGGACTCCAATTTGGGGCTCTTCATTCCACAAGAAAAATGCGACAACTGTTTTTGTTTGTTCTTTTCTTTCTACAATCAAACTTTGTTAGTGCAGTTTGGTTGACTGAGGGAGCACTACTACTAGTGATCATTTGCAATCATACCAAGCACAGCAGTCAATCGATTGTCTGGCCAAAGAGTTGATTTTGTGAAGCTTTCCATTTAGCGTGTCATACCACTTTGCCCACGTCATTTGCATTCTTTGCCGACACTAAAACCGCCAGTTTACTAATAATTTCTCGGCATGATTAATTAATAAGCACAGTGTCGTTAGTAATTAGTAAACGTAGTAAGTGAGTTGCAGGTGAGGTGAAAACGAAAATGTGCACCGGTAAAACGTTTAAAGTTTTTGAAAAAGTGAAAATGGTTAACTGCCGTCAATGCTTCAAAGTGTCACTTCTCTTCAAACATTTACTAATAAATGATTAAAAGCGCCTGCGGATGACATCGTTGGTATAAATGCTAGTGCCGAGTCAAAGAAAGGCTGCTTGTGGTTTGCTGAACTTCTGGAATTCCATTTGTACCCAGACAAGCAGACAGGTAGACAAATGCCGTCGGTTGATGGAGAAAAAGGCTGCCGAATCGATTGGCTTATCGTGTCCATGTGTTCAAGTTTTCCCCATTCCCTCTTTCTCTTTCTGTCAAAACTTCTGCCCGGTGAATCTGCCATTATGGTTGTTAGCACGACAATTCTCTGTCAATAACTTTTATTCTTCTTTTTCTTCTTCTATTTCTGTCGATCTAACTCACTGGCAGTTAGAGCAGCAAGTAAACAAGCAGGAAGGAGCAGACTAAACGAGACAAATTAAAAGAGACAACTACAGTGGGCAGCACGAGGCAGCAGTGATCAGGGCGGTAGGATTCCAAACCCGGAGAAGGAGAACAAAAGTAGAAAACATTTTCCGAGCACCGCTCAGTAAAGCAAAGTTCAATTGCTGTCTCGTCTTTTTTTCTTTTTACCTTGTTTGCACACAGCAATCACAAAGCGCCCTCACTCAACCCAAATGTGCTCCCTGCGAGACCAATTACTGAACTAGTTGGTAGACAAAAAAACTTGGCAAACTTTCGCCTTACCTTCTTGTAGATGCTGAAGATGGAACCAATGGAGACGAGACAGTCAATGTTTGAAGAGCCATCTGATCGGTGGGGTGAGCACCAGTTAGGAAAAGAAAGAGAGAAAGAACGTAGCGTAGCTCGCGGTTAAGCTCGTTATCAGTCAGCGGCAAGGACTTACCGAGCGGATCAAAGCAGACGATGTACTTGCCCTGCTTCTCCGTCTCCACCTCAATGACGGTATCGTTCTCCTCGGAGACGAGCAGGCACGTCGTGTACGACGACTTGAGCATGTTGATGAACAGATCATTCGCCAGCACGTCCAGCTTCTTCACCTCTTCTCCTTGGACGTTCGTCGAACCGGAGATGCCGTAACTGAAAGAAGAAAAAGAAAGAAGGAAAATGTCAGCTAAAAAAGTAGAATGCTGTTGAGTCGCCAAAAGCTGGTAAAGACAACTGCGCTGCGGTCGATGCTGAATCAGCACCATCATCAACAGATCAGAGTCGAGTGATTGATCTGATGATGATGATGGCCACTTCTCTACAGTGTCTGCAAGTTCTTCTCTCTTTCTCTGATCAATCACTGCTGACTGAATGAGATTGATAAGCCACTGTTTGTCGAGTGAGATTAGTAGTAGGTTTTCTTCCGAGCCGCACAATGGGTGCACTTAGAAAAGGGGTTAATCGGTAGTGTAAACAGAGTTTGCCTGTACTTGGATGATATTTACTTTGGCCAATTATGCCTCTTTCTTTCACTGAGCTCCAGTCCTCTTCAACCCGAATCACTCAGTCAGTCAGTTTAATGCCTGTCAGGCAGCATAATCGAGTCGTTCCAGCAACAGCAGCCAAAAGAAAGATTCGCTGCAACTCATTTTAGCTAATTCGAAATTCAACTCATTTGGCGGCACATCACTTTGGAAGAGAGAAAATGCCTTTATGAGGCATCAGCACCAGCAGCAGCAAAACTGAAGCAATTGGCGCAACTGCTAAGCTGTCTGTTTGGTAAAAGATTGCTGTTTTTGCCACATCCTCGTCTTTATTGCATCCGTTAAAAACCTATAAGTGGGGCAAAAATAAACTTTTTTTCTCTTTACTTCAACTCAACTCGATCAGTGGCCAATTTGAGGGCCAGTTGAAAAGAAAGTGGGTGAGTGGGAAAGGGGCAGAAAGAAATGATGATGCGGCTGGTCCCTACAGAAATGGCCCATCTGTCCAGACAGAGACACCTCAGAAAAAAAGCAAGGTGACAGCACATCTCAACCAGCTCTCTCCACTCAGACACCGATCATGACAAGCAAATTCAATTAGTAAAGTAGAAAACGAGAGCATTGTTTTATCACCACTGTCGCTTTCATCGGGGTCGGCCTTATTAGTGAGGCAGACAGTGCTGATCGAGAGAAAAGGGAAAGGAGAGAAACAAAACGAGTCGCTGTCGAGAGCAACTGTCTGCAAACACTCACAGAGTAGAGTCACTAAACGTGACCGTTATGACAATGGGCAACAGCAGCCGCTTGACAATTACCAGCAAAATTAGTGACACTTGACAGGACGAGAGAGAAACAATTTGATTAGCGGCAATCGAAAGGGTCCAAAAGTGGTAGTAGTGGCAGAAGATGAAGCAAAGAGACTAAATTGGCCATCTTTGTCTGCCAAGATACTTTGTCTCTGTACAGCAGGACTGTCTGTGCGTGTGTGCAGTGGTGGTTTCCCAGAAAAACGGGCATCAGCATCAGCCAAAGATGCACAGTGCACAACTTGCAGTGTTCGCCAGCAACTGCAGCCGCAGCATCGCAACTTTAAATTGAATTTGCCCAAATTATCACCAGCAACGATTGGCAATTGCCATCGCCCGCATAATCGTGTGAGGAGAGCACTGCGCCGTTAATCAATTTGCCCAGTTGCAAATTGAACTCTACAACTCTACAACTTACTGTCGACGTAGAAGTAGTCCTCGACGACAACGACGACGACGACGATGTCTTTGCACCGGCAACCTTGATTTGCTTTGCTGCACAGCTCGGCACAACTAACTACTGAACCAACGCCGGAGAGCATTTCTAATTATCACGCCGATCATTAGACATCAGGCAGACAGAGCACACCAACTGAGTGAGCCTACACATTCATACTTAGCAGTCCAATTTAAATTTCAAATTGCAACAAAGAATTGAGAATATGCAGAGAGAAGGAAGGGAAGAAAATGAAGAGCACAGCGTTTTGCAATGCACAGCAAAACACCCGTCAATGGCCTGACAGACTCTCCAAAGCGGCAAGTATATGAATTGTGTATAAAGTGTCCGTGTCGTTTTCTTTTTCACTCGTTTTCTACTAGTTAAAAAGTTTAATTAATTTTTTTGAATTGAAACTGTCACCGCAAAGTGCTGCCAAGTCGACAATCGATCCGGTGACAAGGACAGCAGGTTCACTTCCATTGCTTCCAAGTGCATCCACTTTGCTTAATTGTTGGCGTAATCATCGCCAGTGATAGAGTAGCACAGTTCTGCCATTCAGTCAGTCAGCCATTCATTCATTGAGCTTTCATTCACACAACTCTCTTTGCAGTGCTTCTCCTTTACCCATTTCCTCCATTTGCCACATCAGCATCATAGTTCAAAGATGACGCAGCTGGAAACGCGGCAGTTTTGTTGTTGATGACAAGAAAGGCCGTTTAGGAAGCAGGAGACAACGAGCGCCAGACATCGCACGGTGTTCGCCTCATCATCAGTAGCTGCGGCAGAGATTGCAAATGGCAAAATTGAAATTCTCCATTCGATCAGTTGTGCAGGCGGGAAAGCAAAGCAATTGTGTCGTCTGAGAAAACGATGCAATGGCCAGACAGTGTTATTGCCTTTTTGGGCACCCCTCTCTCTCTCTCTCCCTTTCTCTTGCTGACACCTTTTTCGTCGTTCTCACTTTATTGTTCCAGCCCAAGTTTGCAGCCAACGGTTTGGCACCTCACTTAATAACCGGTACGTGTTCAGCAAATGGTGCTGCTGTTGCTACTCCTTCGACCTTTTTGTTTCCTGTGCTTTTTTTATTAACTTTGCCTCTTGCAAGAGTGATGGTGGCCAGATAAGAATGAGATTACCACGGTGTTCCCACTACATCTACTACTACTACTACCTAGCAGTAGATTTGACCCGGTTGGCACCAGCAACCTCAATGTCAGAACTAGCAAGGTTTGTGTATGCTGCCTTATGAATAATGAAAGCAGTTTGCCGATTGAGCAGATGATTGCTGGTTGAACAGAAAATTCCAAGACCCCCACGAACCAGAGTGGCGCTGTGCCAGAGCATGCAAACAGACAGTCAGGAGGACTACTGCTGCAAATGCTACAAATCGATATTAAAATTTTATTCAAATCGACCACACCGCCTGCTGGAAGTTCAAAATGCCTGTGAGTTAGTAAGCGCCTGTGTGTGTGTGCTTTCGTGCGCCAAATTATCAAGTCTGCTGCTTCAAATATCAAAAAACGAATTGAGATTGCTTTGCAGTTCTGAGCATATGAGAAGATGGTAATCACACACTAACACCACACTGACAGCACCCAAAGGGACTGTTGTTTCTTTCACATATGATTTGAATCAAGGAGAACTCAATTTCAACTTTTGCTTGACCTTTGACAAGCGTTTTGATTGGAGGAAAAAAATCTGTTTTCTGTAACCAGAGCTCGTGATGGCCGCAAATATTGCTCATATCTACGGCTGCTAACCACTGAATAATATAAAGCAAATATTGCTTTTAATTAAATTTAATGCAAATCAAGATTGGAAAAACACTCTGCAGTAATAAGAAGTGGCACAGTTGCCCACGCCGACCAATCAGAGTCTGAAATCGTAAAGTAGTACGCTCGAAATAAAATCATGTGTCAACTTCTGACACTGAAACGCCGTTTTCTTTTACTGCACAAACAGCCAAAGTAGACAGCAGACAGGAAGAGCGACATTACCTGCACCCACATATTGACGACCTCTTTCCAATGCTATCAATTTAGCACACACACTTTCTCACTTCTTCATTCTGTGAATCAATTTAATTAATTAAATTACACTCACTAAAAAATAACAATTGGGGAGCAATTAATTGAAGTGGCCGCTTTAGTTGGGTGTGCAAACCAGCACCATTTCTCTTTCTCTGTCACTTCTACCACCACCTTTAACACAGATACACACACACATGACTTTGCGACCACCTAAATTATTTATTGCACTGCAATATTATCACGCTGACATTTGCCACCGTTCAACTGATATCAGGCAGGTATCACTCTGCTGCTTCACTAATTTGTTGTCTGCTTCAGTTCACTGAATCAGGCAAACAGACAGTCAGTGAGGCGCCAACAAAACACAGTCTCAAATCACACCACTGAAAACACTGCAGATTAGGTGCACAGTGCAAGTGCAGATGCAATATCTCCCAGGCCTGGTGAAATCAATCGAGAAATGGCTGAGTGGAAAGAGTGCGACAGTGCTAAGCTGTTCACCACTCTTTACATCCCAAATGGTGTTACAAATGGTTGTCTCGTTATCACCTTTATCATGTTCATTGTGTATGCAAATGATGATAAAGTGAAAGGAGGGAAAAGAAAACCAGGCAGACAGAGCTAGCGTGTTGCGATGAATTTAATGGTGGTGGTAGTAGAGGCGACAGACACCCGCTTTGGGGTATCCTTTTCTCAAGGCTGAGCTGAGCAGCACTGTAGATGCTGCCATTTGAAAACCCGAAACGTCGCATTTGTTAGTCTCGCCTTCATTTTTTCACCAGTGGCCATTCACCACCAGTAGCAGCAGCAGTGATCTAAACACCTTGGTCACACAGACACGCACTCAGGTACTGGCAACAAAGTCCAGAACAAGGGCAGGAACTGCTAGCACCAAGAAAGCACCAGTTTTCGGCGCTGAGAAAGCATTTTCTTGTTAGCACGCCAGTGCTGACAGCTTTCTGCTGCCAGTCATAAGCAGTCGACAAAAAAAGAGAGACTGCACTGGTAAGAGGTGAAATTAATTTGTATTGCACTACTTTCAGAAACTTTTTCTCAAAGGCCGGTTCACACTGAATACACACACATGAATTGAACAGCCGAATTGGCTTGTCTGTGGCCTGACGGTGGCGGCGGAGGCTGCTCTGTTAGCGACAAAGAGAAAACGACTACAAGACCATTTGGTGCTACCAGCAACCAGCCACACTATCAAGCACACCACCGTCGTGACATTAGTGAGTCCAAAGTGAAGAGGACTCAATTATTATTAGTAGAGCGGCATAAAGCGAATTGGACACACACACAAGCACACATTTTCACTGATTAATTCTGACATTCGGACTCAGACCGACAGACAAACAGTCAAACAAACAGAAAGGCCAACGACAAACTGACTGCCTGAGACAGGCAAGCACTGAGAAAATGAAAGAGGAAGCACCTACTCGCAGTGCGAACCGGCCAAATGGGAAGCCGGCAAATGGCTGAGTGAGTTTCAGCTTTGAATCAGCACACACACCTTCTTCACCACTGAAAGGCCACTTAGAGCACACATGAGTTGAGCACATTGCGACAGTGTTTGCCAGGGATAATGACACTCGGGAAGGGAGCACCAAGCAGCAGTTGGGTAAACCTTTTCAGTAATTGTGTAGCTATTCTCCATTTACTTTTCCACTTTTTACTGTGGTGCACTAACAAGTGCGATGCTCATTGTCACTTTCAGTGTCGCTCAAAGAGCTCAAACTCTGTCGGCCCAGATTTTTCCCGTGCCTTCGCTGAGCCTGACCCTTTCCTCTTGACAGTCTCACTTTTTTAAAAGGTCGGCAATCAAATTGAGAAGTGAACCTGCAGCAGCAGCAGCACAAAACAGTGAAAGTAGCATCAACATAACAACATCACAAACATCAAAAGCTGACGAGCTTAATTGCAGCAAATTGACTTAATACTCACAGCTTGGCGATGCCTGCCTTCCGTACCGCAGAGGAGACCGCCTTGATGGCTGTTTGTGTGATTTGGTGGGGGATTTGGTGTGGATTTAGAGTAGAAGTTAAAGTTAGTTGACACTTGCACAGAAAGGGAGGCAGAGCGGCAATTGGCAGTGCTGATGATTCGGCTGGCGGCAGTGGCAATTTGGTGCTGCACTGGAAATTGCAGTGCCGCCAGTGCTACCAGCTTCATCGTCAACAACAACAACAACCGCGCCGATTCTGCTCTTTCCCTCTTCTTTTGCTTCAAAGTCCTCTTACCCGTCTGCAGTGCATTGAGCAGGGTGGTCAACTCGCCGGTGGCATCTCTGACATTTCTCTGCTCCATAATCACATAACGAGTCATCGTCATGGAGTTGGTGTCGATTGCGCCCGCCATGGTTTTGCTGTTGATGAAACTGTTGTTGTTGTTGTTGTTGCTGGTAGTGGTGGTGACAAAGATGATGTTGATGATGCGGTCTCTGCTTCAGTTGATCTTATTCAGATGAATTAGATTAAGGACGGCCACGGAAAACTGAATGGAACAATAGGACACTGCAACCAGACACAGACAAACTGGACAGAGCATTTATCGGTGAGTGTGTGCGTGTGTTGTCTCTAGGGAGGTTTAGGCAGAAAAGAAACAGTCGCCTGGATGAAGAAGACTTAGAAGTGAAAAGGACAGGATGAAAACAAAGTACACTGCTGCTGCTCTTTGGAATGTATTTAGTGTGTGTGTTTGTGTGATATATGGCCTGATTAGATGTAGTAGCCGATTAGGCCAAACGAGTGACTGTACGGTCACTGTCAGTCGATGATGAGTCGATGGTGGTGAGCACCACCCGTTGAAGGTCGTCCTGGTGAAAGTGTGTGTGCGATCTTTAAGGGAAAAACTTCCACCACTTGTCACTTGTCCACCACCACATACGCCGAGAGAGTCACGAAGAGAAGAGCACAGCGAGTGATACAGGCAGACGGTGTAGACAACAAGTGTACTCGAGTACTCTCAGCTTGAAGCGAGTGTGGTCGCTTCTGTTGCTGTTGCTGCCACTTCAGCAGTGCATTTTGTCGGCGATAACAGCACACACACGCTTAATGGCAAGCTACTACTGCTGCTGCAGTCTGGCACTGATATCTGCACTGTATCCTGTGGAGTGCCTGCCTGTATTTCTTCGGCAGTATCTCGACCGGTTTCACCACTACTTTTTCCACCGCCACCGGTCACCAAGTAAAATCTCTGCAAAGTGCGACGACATTTTTGTGACTTATCAAACTGATGAAAACGACGGAGTGCAGAGGAAAGAAGAAGTTGGACAATTTCCTCTACTTTAGAAAAAGAAGAAAAAGAAAAGATGAAAGGAAATGAAGAGCAGCTCCATTAAGTGAAGCGAAGGCAACAAAGTTTTCAGCTCTCGCCGACTAATCTGTAATTTTTACTGAGAAAACTTTAAAGTGCCGCCCGAGCTCGACTCATTTCATTTTGACCAGCTACATGAACAATTACTGACTACAATTAGTAGTTGTAGGTTTTCCGTTTTCTCTTCTTCCTCCTCTTCATTCTTTTCCACCAGTTTTGGGAAGCAATATTTGCTGAGCTCTTAATGAGCACCCGATGAAAAAGAGGCAGCCAGAGTGCAACCCTACTGATCAGTGCCCATTAGTGAAAATGAAGCTCGTAAATGAGGAAAGTGAAACGAAAGTGAAAATGAAAGTTGCCGGCAATTGACTGCCGCCGCCGCTGTACGCTTGGTTGGGCGTCGGTGACACACAAACACACTGACAGGGGAAAATGCAGGCACACAGGTTAAGTTGACTCAATCAAAGTGTCAATGATTCACGCCGGTGATCAGTGATCGAAGAGTGCTCGGGAATTGCACAAATTAGCGGAAAGAGGTTCTAGGTGAGCTGGTGGTGGTAGTAGTTGAAGGCAACGATTTGATTGATCGGGAAGGAGAGTTGAGAAGAGGGTGAGCAAACACCGTTGCATGAGCCAGTGAACATGACTCACCTCAAGCTCACTCTTTGCTACCTGCCTGTAACGGCTGCTGATGATGTTGTCGCCGTTGTTTGCAGCACCGGGTTGCCAGGGCACGGCGAATGGAATGGCAGGCGGCGGCGGCAGCAGCATCCTCTTTGCCGTCGCCGGACGCCTTCGGACTACTGTTCGGAGCCTCTCTATCTGAAGCAGATCCTAATGCTAATCGAACAAGCAAACAGCATTACGCTGCATGTGCTCCTCCTGGTGCGACACTGCAAGTGCATTGCACTACGGCAGGCCGAGGAGAAAGCACAGTTGGGCTGCAATTTAAACAATCAAACATTCGATTTGTCAGTCTGTGACAGTTTGTTTGCCAATGTTTATGCAAATTCAATGCCAACAATCGAAAGTGATTTCTCGCGAGCTCGCTCCTCTCATCTAATTTCGCTTCACTTTCGCCGTCGCTGCCGTCGACGGCAATTCAGATGCATCCTTCTTCTTTTTCTGCTTCTGCTTTTCTTTGAGTTTGTACATCGTAAAAAGATGTATTTCAGCATTGTGTGAGAGAGTGAGTTTGTTGGTATTCCAATATTTTACTCCCCCTCCCTCAGCAGTCCCGCTCAGCACCTTTTGTAAATCACGAAGGGTGCTTTGAAGAGGAAGAAGTCGTCGCCAGAGTTTGCTCGTTTCGCTGCTTCACTTTCCACTGAGCAGCAGTTGTGCCATTTGACTGGTAGTAAAGGAAAGCAAGGCAAAAAACTTTTCGATCCTATTGCACGTTTCCGCATGATAATGACGAGCACCACTTTTTTGCTGTTGAATTCTTTCTCTTTCTTTTTGCGCAGTTAAGGACATTTGCTTTTGCCTCGTCAAGTAGATCGTCTAAAGCATACACAGACACACACACATAGAACAGAAGTACAATTTAAATGTAATTGTAGAGTGTAAAGTTTTTCCACCCTTCTTCGTTTGCCAGAAAGATCGGCAGTTTTGAGTTGTAGTACAGCTTTGGCACATCACCATTTTTGAACCATTCGGCCATCGATTGTCGTCAATCAGACAGACACTCGGGCACACACTCAACGTCTACTCTGAAGCGATTGGGGCTGTTGATGACGATGCCTTCTTCTTCGATTGGCTACTTGTGAAGCAAACAGTAAGCTTAATTCAATTGGCTATTCATTGGCCGGCAAGCAAGTGAAAAAGAAGGCAAGTGCACTTTGGGAGACTATTTCATTCGATGCTTGCAAAAACCTGAAAACTGCTTCAGAAAAAAAGGTTCAGAAATGAAACCGACTGTTGTGGTTGCTTACTGCTGCTGATCGACAAACGCCGATTCTCAAATTAGGTTCTGCGAGTATTTCAGTGCACTGAAAATCGAAGTGCCCCTCTCATTTTACTTCCTTCTTTTGCTGCTTTATTAAAGACAGGGCTTAAATTGAAACATGATAAATTGGACAGTGTATGTGCTCAAGTGGGCAACTTTTGACTGCTTTTCTGTGAAAAAGAAAAAACGAAGAAGGGAACCTTTTCGGTAGCGCTTGCTTTTCATTCTCTCACTCTCGCCTTTTTCCTGAGCTCACTTGCGTAATGGCGATAATAAAGTGATTGTGGTGGTGCTGTTGTTTGCGGCGGTGGTCTTGGTGTTGGTTAGATATAATGATCCTCTTTGCTTGCCAGCCAGCTCTTCACAGCAGCCACCGAGCTATCATTAGGAAGCAGTGGCCAGTAATGAATTATGTGCGTTAGCACTCATTCCGTCTGCTGGACATCTCAATTTGAGGCTGCTGAGGTGGCTTGCTTCTTTAGCCTCTGTGGCATTGTCGTTGTTGTTGATGGTGGTAGGTTCTCTACAACAAAGTTATTGCAACTTCAACTACTACAGAAAACGAAGGTCGTCGAGATGAAGAAAAGGATGAAGATGCTGCTGCAGCTGTTTTAAGTGCTGTCTCCGAAAAGCTAAAGAACCATTGTTCACCACATGTGAACAAATTGGAGAAAGAGAGAAAAGTACAGGAATGTCGAAGAAGGGTGCTGCGTGCTCTGTTCAATTGGAAGGTAGGCTGGTTTTGGTGCCTCCTGCCTGTCCTTTCCTAGGCATTGCTCTCCTCTGCAGCACCATCAGCACTCCTCGCCCTGACTGTCACCGTGTGTGTTGTATCACCGAAGCTGCATGCATGACACACTGGCTCAAGCAGGCTCGGAAGACTAAAGGCAGCCAGCGACTACGGAGCAGAGAAGACCAGACACCGTGTGTGAGTGTGAGTGTGTGTGTGTATGTGCCTGCTTGCTTGCCTGCCTATCTGCTGAGCAGTGTCTGCCTGAATGTGCAAGTGTGGTACGGTAATGGAGAAGGCGGCTGGTGGTGGTTCATTCTCTGGCTGCATTCTCTGTTGCGGCTGCTGGCAGACGAACTGAGGAACGCAGTAGTGCACACTTCCGAGAGAGTGAGTGAGAGACTACGACCACGGCCACGACCACCACCACCACCACCGCCAGCTCTAGTGCCGGTGTTGTACTCTCGTCGAGGTAACACTCATTCACTCACTCACTCATTGGGTCTTGGCGAGGCGACAGTGCACCGGCAGCTGGCACTTCATTCAGCTGATTGCCTCGCAGCCACAAACACTCACCTCCATCGGTTGATGTCTGCGTCTGCAGCACCAGCAGAAGCACCACAATCAGAACTGCACTGCGCCTCACCTTTTACCTGCTGTGATCACAATTTAGCTCTTTTCCTTACCAGTTGTTTGTGCTGTCCGCTTTTCTTCAAAATCGTGCCCTGGTGCTTCCTTGTGCTTCTGGCTCTTGGTCCTTGCCTGTCCTACACAATTTTTCACTTCACTTTTCACCGATCATCTCTTGTTGTGCTAACTGATTTATTAGAAGTTGCCGTAACGATAGAAATATAAACTACGAGTGTGGCAGAACCTGGCGCACACCAAACAGCAAGCAACAGCGGCAGCCGCACAGCAGCCTCATTGTCGTCACAGTCCTTTCGTCCAGGTCTCTGTTTTCTTCTTTCAGTTCGACCTAATAAACACACAATAAGAATTGCCCGGTGCTCACGCTAACAGTGTGCCCTATTGATTAGTGCCTCATTCGCCTCGATCGATTGATTCACAAAGCAGACCGACGAGGTCCTCCTCATTCCATTCCTTTTACTGGTTTTCTTCCTGTTTTTGTGTGACAAAGAAAGTACACCAGTATTTAGTTGTAATTATCCACTGCAAGCAAAACCATCAAGCCATCATCATCATCTGCAAAATCTGAACCCAGCACTCAATTCATTTTTCTGTTTTTATTAGCCGTTCATCTCCGGTTTATACTCTTCCATTGCTGAACTGCATACCACTACTGCATCGATTGCGTCCATTATCTCACTGCCAAGTAAGCAATCATGGTGATTATTATTATTACGACAGCAAAGCCAATATTATTTTGATTTTATTCTTGGCAAACATAAAGGCAGGGAACTGCTCCTATTGACGCAAAATAAACATCGCCCTTGTGTGCAAAGTTGTCTGTATCGTCAATTAATTAGTGCAACCATCTGTGCTGTCATAGGGGTAATCTTCATCACAGTTTGTTGTCATCACTGTTATAGTAGTTGGTAGTGGTGACCCTGATGGCTGCTGCAATGATAGTAGTAGTGCTCAACTAGTCATCATTATTTTTAAAATGGACATCAAATGTGCCAGAGAGATAAACAGCCAACCATATTCCCTTCCGCCGTCTAATGTGATTTGCAAACATGCAAACACCGAGACAGCACTACTTGAGCATTAGATTACCAGTCAAAACTGTCTGACGGTGTTTTGTGCCATTTCAAAAACAACGATTTCTGCCTAAGTCTCACTAGAGATGCCTCGCCACAAAGCGACCACCAGTGTGCCTTTTCTGTCATCAGCATTTCCAGCAACGGCTGAGTAGCTGAATGATTGATTAATTGGCAAACACGATCGACATCTAATTAGCTGTTTCAGCCCCTTTTTCTGCTGTTCAGCGAGCCGTATGCCGCTAAACTGCATTCTCAGTGTGTGTCTGCATAAATTGCCTGCAGTGAAGTGTGCAGCAGCTTGTCAAAGCATCAGCAAAGTGTCATGCAGCACTCCACAATGGACTGCTGCTTGCCACCAGTTATCCCTCCAGATCGACCAGCCAATGTGTCTTTGTCTGTGGACGCTAACGAGTCTCTGTGCATCTTTAAATTAATTTTTGGCCATAAGTAGTTAAGGAGAAAAGGGATGATATGAAGAAAAGGCAAATCACTTCACTTGAGTGTGGCAGTAATGAGGGATGAGAGTAGCAGAGCACAAAAAGCGATGACTGAAGACAATTAATGGCCATGCAAATGCACTATGCAAATGATGCTCAAAAAGCAAAAAAGAAAAACAAAAAGAGAACAGAGTGACATCTTCCAGATTCACGTTTAATTACGTCCTTTATCGGTGTGCAGTCATCGGACAGAAAATTGAGGTTGCTTCAAATCACTGACATTCAGTCTCATTTATTTTCCCTTTTCCATTCTCTTTTTCTCCAGTAATGCATGTGTTTTGGCTTGGTAAAAGCGATGTTTCTTTTTTTTCTAGCAAATTCAGCGTCTGCAAATTCACTTCAATCACCGAGAAAGAGATTTAGGGCAAGATTGGCAATGCCGCTGCTGCGTCTGCAGTTGACTTGATGGAAGTGCACCTTCAATATTTGATGAAATAAAAGTTTTCTACTAATGGTTCTCGCCACAAACTTACCAAACTCGAGCTTTTCACCAGACCGATGTAGGGCAGTTGAAGCAACAGCAGCAACCAATCGGCCGTGAATTGCAAAGTGGCAATGTCAAAATTGCAGAGAGCGGGAGCGGGAGAGTATGTGAGCTGCCCAGTCTGTGAGAGCAAGATCAAAAGTATGTCCAAATTAGGCTATTGAAGTAGAATGATGAAGAGAAGTTCTCAATGACTGGGTAGAGCTGAAAACATTTTAATGGCTACTGCGGCAGTCTGATCGAAGCAGGAATGGCAATGGCTGTAATAAGCAGGGGCAGTCTGAACGATTGTCTGCGCCCTGTGTGTGGGTTTGTGTTCGATGTTTTGTGATTCGTGTGATTTGTGTATGTGAGTATGTTGTGTGTGTGTTGTGCAATCACATTAGGATTAGATTGGGTCCAATTTGATTTGCTGGGCTGGCACTCGATCAGAGGGGCCTTAATCGAGGGAACGAGGCCACTGGGCGCACTTTGCGCAAACAAACAAAGCGCAAGCTCGATCGATTACTATTTGCTGCGCCAGACAGTGCCATCCAGGCATTACCATGCCTGTCGATCTATGGCTCTGTCGCAGCAGCACTTTTTTTATAGGCGACGGTAAATATTCACAAAACTAACAGAAATTTTACCCACTTGGCTTTACTGAAGTGCTGTGGAATGCAAAAGTGAAGCAAGCAAAAGAGCAGAAAACTGAAACAGAACCTGCTGTTGCTGTTGCTCCTGATGCAACTCTCGTCTGGCACTCAATCGGCATTGTTTTAAGAAGGAGAAAGAAGAGTGGGCGACTTAATCTCGTAAATTATGCGAACCTGCAGCAGTTAACTGCTGTTGTTGCTGTTGTTTCAAGAGCTACTGTTGCTCTAGTGTTTTGCCAGTGAGTGAGGCGTCTGACATCCCAAATGATGACTTGTTCCCGTAGCTGCACTGGCAAATGGCCTCCAACACTGGCACGTCTCAATATTTCACTGCTGCTCAATGTTCATTCGCCATTAGGAGAAGATTAAGTTCTTCTTCATCCTCGCCAATGTGTTTGCAGAACAGGGCACTTTGCTGTGAAATTGTGAAGAGGAGTGAGAGAGTGCAAATTCATCTTTAATTTATATTCCCACCACCGCCAAATCACAGGCAAATCGCCTGGTAATGGCCCACTTGCCATCAGTGGGTGCCCGTTTGCTTTGTGTGTGTTCCTGTTTACTGTGCCCGTGTGTGTCGGTGGCCTTCAATTGCTTTGTCATTCAAATTCAAATTGATTCGATGTCATTCAAAAAGGGGCTACTTTTTACTATACTCTTCCTCTCCCCTTTCTGCATTCTACAAGTTTTAATGGTGATAGTCTCCCTAGTGATGCGACACAGTGACCTGAACTGAAAGAGAGAGAGAGAAAGTATTTGGCGGTTTGCATTACTGCACTACTGCCTGTTTGTCATTTACAACGGCTGATTTGTTTTCATTTACCGCTGGGCAAATCTATTAACCGTGAAACAAACGTGAAGAGTAGAAGAAGACAGCGAAGGCAAGAAAGCAAAAAGCGACCTTCCTCCACAGCCACCGCTGGCCATCTGCAGAAACGACAACTTTGAAAGTGCTGTTATATATCGTCGTATTCGAAGACGTCGACTTTTACGCGCCAAAGAACCTTGCTGCTCCTTGGTCTGAAATATATTGTGAATGAATGAGACACAACCACACACAACCACTGAGTGAACCAAAAGAGAAGGAAAGAGAATTATTAAAATAAATCGTAGCGGCAGAACTCGACGATCTTGGAGCAAAGAAGAGAATGAAAGAGAGAAAGAATGAGAATGAGGAGTAAAGTTTCCGAACGCCGCCGCCACCGTATACACCGACGACAGAGACGGCGGCTCAGTTTGGCTAGGCGCAGTTTTGGTAGCTGTCTGCTGCTGCTGCCACCGTCGCCGCCGCCGCCGTCGTACAACTCTCTCCCTGGTCTGCTACAGTGGCCAATAATGGCCCTGCTGCTGATTCTGTTGGCTTGATTCAGGGCGAGTTGACTGGCACGCGGGTGTGCATTGCACAGTTGCAGTTTGACGTCGGCGAAAGAGAGGAGGAAGAAGAAGAAGAAGGAAAGAAGAGAACCAACTTTACTACGAGAATTGCAGGAAAGAGAAAGAGCTGCTACTGCTGCTGCCGCACATTTGAATGTGATCAGCAGGACTGTTCACTTCGATCGAATAGCCAGCGACGACCGATCGACAGCGATTCCTTTCCTTCTTCTTCTTTTGCTCACCCACACACGCTCACATTCACATTCGCATTTACGCACGCACAAACACCACAGAATATTCTACCGGTGGAAAGGGGATATCACAAGCACACACACCTCGGATGATTGAAAAGAAAAAGTAAATCACAAAAATGAAAGCCTTCATCAGCACCTTTCATCACAACATTTGAACTAAGCAACACCAGCAACATCATTGCCATCATCATCACAATCATCACCGCTGCCGAACTCATCATTCCTTGACCAATTGCACTGCACAAGGCTACAATCATCTTTTTTTTGCTCCCTTTCTCCGGCGTCGGCCAAGAAAGCAATCAAAAATTGTTTGCTCTGCACTTCTTCTTCTTTATGCTCTCGCTATTGAATTGATCGAATGCACCGAGGTGAAGATGCAGATCGCTGGCCTTCAGTGACTGAGCCATAAGCAAATATGCTTACCGTGCCAAAGCTGTGTGACCGTTTGGCTGGCCACCGACGCTGGCCAATGCCAATTGCCAAAACCGGTCACATTGAATGTTCAATTCTGGTGAAAAAGCCTCCCCCACCAACACAACTGCAATTTTTTGTGGGTGTTTTCTGCTAAAGATGTGCTACTTATACTTCAACTTTCAACCAAAATAATGTCACTTTTTTGTAAAAGCCATTATCGCAGCCATCCCTCATTTGTCACATTGCACTGGTCGATGTGCAATCGTGTTTTGCCATTAAGGCACCCTGACAGACTCTTTAATCATTTTAGGATTACAAAATTCAAATAGTGCCTGGCAAACGAAAAACGCCATTTTAATTTGTGCAACGAGCACGTCACAAAAGTGCTCTGAAGTGAAGCACACCTTTACTTCCTGCTTTTCAGCTTCTTTCCTTCAAACTGCAAACGCACAAGTTTTGCCTTTTGCAGCCAACTTTTTTTCAAAGTTGTCCAATATGATTTGAACTTTTAACTCTTTGCAACTTTGCCGAAACAGTGAAAAAAATTCAGAATGATCGATAACGAGAGCGATCAATTAGCCAGCCTCATGTAAGTTGCTGTTTTAAAAATTTACCTTTTTGGCACCAATGTTTTTTCATGTTGTTTTGCATTTGTGTGTTTGAAACTGACATTGCAAGTCTACACACCGTAGTGTTGCATTGACAATTGGAAATATTCACACAACTAGAGTCTGTCAATAATCGTGCAATGATCACCGCTGTCTATTGATTTGACTGCCATTACATCAAGTGCACTACAGTTTTATACTAGAGTTTATAAAAGCTGAATGCTTGATTTGGTGCAAAGACTGTGCTCACTGTCAGTGCTTTTACGATGATGACTTTGATTGATTAACCCGACACTGCAGCAAAGGACTGTATGTGAACTGTAACAACACACTGAGACACAGAGTGAACATTGGCAATTAAACTGACACACTCGGCACTGACAGCACACTTTGTAAAATGTCAAGAAGGCATTTTGGAAATTAGTTAATCGCAAATGAGGCTCAAGCCAGCAAAAAAGCTTTTCTAACTATCAGCTGCTAGTGAAATAGTAACATCAGCAGCAGCAGCAGCAACAAAAAGCCAGAGACGCATCTGCCCTGCACTGGTGCAGCACTGCAACCCTGAGAAGATTAATTGCAAAGAATGGAAAGAGAGGAATAAGAGGAGGACGACACTGTGTGTAAATGTCTCCAGCACCCACTCTCTGACTGTCTGTCTGTGTGTGGCTTTATCGCTGTTTGCACAACGTGCCTTAATGAGATGCCGAGTGATGATGATGGTGGTGGTGGTGGTGATGACGATGAGTAATCCACTACACTGCACCGATGTCCTCGTCTTGTTCTCCTCTTCTCTTATTCGAGAAAGAAAGGAAAGACAGGTTGGCCCACTGTCTACTGCCTGTGTGTCCCCTTTCATCTTGCAGTGATGCAGCACAGAGCACTGTTCTTTCAGAGAGCTAGGGCCCTCTCCACAGGCCGCACTGTCCCTCTCTTACTCCTCCTCTTCCTCCTCCGCCACTGTCCTCATCAGCTCATCTCTCTTAATTAAAATAATTTATCCTTCACCCTCTCTGGCTGCAGTGCCATCAACAACAATTGAAGTGCACTGCTGATGCAGTTCTCTTCGTTTGAGTGCGCCTTTGCATTAATTACGAAATGAAACCGCCATCGCTTCGTCGTCGTCGTCTGTGCCCTCGCCTAACGGTGTTGTAGGCGATGGTGGTAATGGTGGCAGTAGTGGCCGACGCTTCTCGCAATGATTATTAATAATCGCCATAAATAATACGCGATGCTACCGACGGTAATATTGACGCAAAAGCTGCTGTTGCTGCCATTGCCACTGCTAACACACACACCAGACAGAAACAGGATGAGCTTGCACAGCAGACAGAGGCCACATTAAGGAATAATAGTAGGCTATCGACGAGTGAAAAGAATGAAACTGAAAGAATGATCCACTTTAAAGTGAAAGTGCTGCTGCTACTGATGCTGCTGTTGGCTGCTGTTGCTGCCACTGCCCCCATCAGTGCTAAACACGATGGCGCCCGCCGATAAAAGTCAGCGCTCACTAGCTCACTAATAGAGCCATCACGGGACAGCGTAACATCAACAACCACAAGACATTTGATTCGAAATATGGCTCAGACAAAGTAATGCTCACTGCTGCTGCTGGCAGATATATCCTTCGTCAATGCACTGCTGTTGAGGGAGGAAACACGCCTAGACTAGACGGCAGATAGTGTGCCTTATTAGCATTGCTTAATTATTTATTTACACAACCACCGTAGCTTTCCAAACACCAAGGAAAGGGGCAAGGAAGGAAAGCATATTTTAAAAATACCTTTGATGTTTGAAGTACTTCTAGTGATGGCAGTGGTAGGAAAAGAGAAGACAAAGCCAAAACACAGAGAAGGAGAAAATGACTAGTGCATTTGGAAATGCACACACACATTAGCTTGCATTTGTCTGCCATTAAAAGTCTCTGTCTCACTACTTCTCAGTTGCCCACTTGCCACCGGCCACTCTCTTTTGTACTTGGAAAATTCTGGTAAAAAAGCAAATTTAGTGGGCCAACTAGAAGAGAGGGAGAGAGCTCGTGACAAGGCAACTGCCAAACTGTTTGCCGTACAAACAGACACACATACACACTTGCTTAAAGATAGAAGTGGGGCAAAGTCACGGACGGTGAAGCCCGGAGAGTGAGAAAAAGCAGACGATATGCATTCTCACACTGAATCGATAATCGCTATCGTGAAATCATTTGTTAGCTTATGATGATGATGGTAGTAGTGGTGGTGGTGGTGATGGTGGTGGTGAATACACAAGAATGCAGCCTAAAGTGCTCAAAGTGCGTTGGGTTTGTGTATTTGAGAGTGCAAGTGTGAGTGCTTGTGAACCAACAACGATTACACAATTAAAAAACGACTAAGCGAAAGACGGAGAAGGATGGTGATGATACACTTCTTTTCTTGCATAAAATATGAATCGATACAAAATTTACAACAGCAGCCAAAAGTAGTTTGCTATTGTGTTGTTGTTTTTCAGTGCTGCCATTGGTGCACTTCTCCTGTTTGCTCTTAACGGAATTCTCGCTTGTGTATTAGAACTTGTATAAATAGTATTCAGTGCGTTCCCTGTTTGCCAATGTAAATGGGCAGTAAATGGACTGCTGTCTTTGACTCTTTTGAAATCTTCTTTCAGTCTATTTTCTTTTTTTCTTTGGCTTTTTCCCTTGATGCATCACTGCGCAAAGTGTGTGTGCATCTCTCTTTCTTCTTCTGTTGACCATCCATTGTGTCCTGTCAACAGTGTTTCAGTGTTCGGCAGGGGGCAGAGGTGAGCTATTGGCTTTTGCTAGTCAATGAAACGAATGAAATGTTGAATTGCTAATGCTGATGTGCTTGTGAGTGTGTCTGTTGAAAAGAACATACTCTCTACTCCGTTTGTTCCGTTTCCGCCTTTGAACAGAACTGTACAACACTTGCAAAAGTAAGTCCATTTTCATTTAAACATTTGACCAGCCTAGGGAGCAGAATCACGTCACTAAGTGGCCACCAGCAGAGAACCACCAATTGATGGATGGCCATTCTTCGAATCGATAATGCAATTAAAGCACTTTAAATTGATTAAAATTAACAGCACAACTTTGGAGAACAGTGAAAAAGACTCCTCTCTTTTTCGATTGCTGACAAGCAAACACACACATTGAGTAAAGTAAAGAGGCCATCGGGGGTAATGTCTAGTGTAATCAGCAAAGGGCACAGCAGACGAGTCAGTCAGTGAGAGTGAAAGGCAAATTGAATCTCGCCAATTGAGATTGATTGCCAAACAAAGGAAAGAAAACGGAGAGTGAGAGACTGGAGCCCAGGCAGGCACTGACGAAGCAGGCTCTGGGGTAATTACACACAGGCTGGCAAACAGAGAGTCTAGCAAATCAATGTGCTAAATTGGCAAAAATCTATTTATAATGGCCGCCACCATTTGCCGGCTGTGTTTGTCTGTTGCAGCTCTTGCTGCTATCTCTTCTAATTAGACGGAGCATTTACCAAACGCAGTGCTCAATATCCCTGAACTGAAAAAGAAAAGCTGAAAAAGGAGGGCAACAGAAAGAACAACAAAAAGAAATTCATTCAAATGGGAATTGCAATTTTCAAATGCTTTATTTTCAAGTCATGGCTTTCACAGTAGCTTTCAGGCTGCTGTTCTGCTGTGCTGCCTCGTAATTACTGTACTCTTATTGACTATTTATCTGTTTGCCACCTTAGTCGGGTAATTAGCCATGCAGAGCTACTGAGTTGAGTGACGGTGAAATGGCCACTCGTCCGCTTTCGCATAGCCACTTTAGCTGCAACGGAAAACCAGTGCCTTCACTTACACGTTGGCAGCTGTGAGCTCTTGCTTCAGTTTCAGCAGCAACAACAGCAGCAGCTTTGGCGCAAAGTTATCAGTTGGAGGCATTGTCTGGTGAAATGCGAGAGGGGAAAATGTGTGGTGTATGTGCTACTGCTTCTGCTGAAAAATGTACGGCAGCAAGTGGCAGGAGCAAATTGCAGTGCAATGGTTCGAGTAGCAGAGTGGTAGTTTCAGCAGTGGAATGGCTCGATTGATTCGCCTAATTTACTGTTTAGGCGTGCACTGAAGGGGGATTAATGTCGTGTTGCTGTTTCTGCTGTTGCTGTTACTGGCACTGAAATTGCTTTTGCTTTTGAGATCGATGGGGCTGTTTTGTTTACTAGTGGTACATTAGCTCAGTGCCAGGCAGTACCAGGAAAAGACGAAGAGAGTGCGGCACGGGGCAGACATGATCAGCCAATGTGCATCAGCATTCAGCTCCGAGCGATTGCAATCACAACAACCTCCATTGTTAATTGATCGAGCCTCTCTACCACTCTGTTCTGGGGCGCATTCCAAAGACGAGCTTACTACTACTTGAGCCTCTCCTGCTTTCCTTGCATCACTTTTTAAATTGATAGCCCCCGTCTTTTTATCTGCAGCCATATTTTGTTGTTGCATTTCTAGTGCTGTTTCTTGTTTACAGTTCTGTCTGGCTGTTTGTCTCAGTGCATGCCTTTCTGCTGTGCTGAGTGAATGTGTCTGTGTGTGCTTTGGTGTCCGCTTTCATTGCCACCGATTAGCTCGGCGAGGCGGCGAGTCGCTCTGGTGAGATGATGAGAATCGTTATTCTTCTCTAATAAAGCCAATGAATGTTAACTTTTGCATGTTTGTTCTGGCCGCTTCTGCTTTCTGTCGCCATTACTGTGACCACTGTCAAAACGGGAGGAAGAGGGAGAGGGAGAATGGACATCAGCGAAATGGAAATGCTGTGAGGGAAAGTGAAATATGTGTGCCAGCAGCAATAAAGTCATCGGCGTCCATTCGAGTGGCAATGTACTGTGTTGTGCCCAGTTGACATGGGCCAATTGGCAATTGTACCCAATGTAAGTGTGTGCGTGTGTCTGTGCGTCTTTTCTTCTCTGTCCTCTTGTCTGAGTGAAATGTGTCTAGACACATGTAAAAGTAAGACGACGCCAAGCGAGCGGTGATTGCTTTCCTCAACTTCTTCTGTTGTTGTTGCTGCTGTCGACCAAACGGCAATTATCTGCCTTCTGACAGGGCCTTCCTCCAGAGACAACCGGGAAAGAAGAAGTGAAGGAGAAAAGTCCACCACCAGCAGCAGTACTACCACCACAAGCATTTTGCAGGCATACAATTTGATTTATTTGCCGCCATTGCTAGATAATTCTCCATCTGGAAACTATGCCATAGGCTGTACTCTCTTTTTGTTTGTTGAACATGTTTGTCGCACTGGACTCTCTTTCTCTCTTTCTTCTGCTCTCTTCTGTTCTATTCTCGACCGCACACAATAGCGTGGGCTCCGGCTCACTGTCATCATCCTGTGGAGGACACTTTTCACTGTCAACGGAGAAAAACAACAGTAAAAAGGCTAAATCAATCTTCGCCTTCAGCGGCAGCGGCAGAAGAGGAACGCAGAAAAAACCAGTGCAGATTTGCACTGTAAAATCTTTAAAACCCAAACGAACACAAAGTGTTGGCAGTTGCTGGAAATGGCGGCAATGAAGTGAGGCATGTCAGTGTTTGCACTTTTAAGTCCACACAGACAGTGCAACTTTGCACTAAATATTACATTGATTCAGTGTGACAATAGAGCGCCCAGAAACTAAAACACTGACCACTGTAAAGTGTGTGCCCTTTCCCTCGGTACACTTTTTTTCCTTTTCCACACTTTAACTCCAGCTAGTCAACAGCAGTACCATTCATTAGCTTAGTAGTAACAATGTCAAAACAGTCTGTCTGACATTTACGACAACGCTGAAAAATGACATTTTAATTCTGATGATTGGACTGGCTAAAAGAAAGGGAAAGAAAAGAAAAGTGACTTCTTCTTTTTCTTCAGACCTGTCGTTGAAAAAGAGGAAGTTTTTCTTTTTCCTTTTTTCTCAACGTACTTTTTCTACTTTAGCGTAAGAAAAGAATCCATGAGGCAGAACTAGAGAATCGACGACCTGCAACCAGTAGAGAGCGGTTGTTTAAAGTGACGGACTTTGAGTGACTTTTACTTTCACTGAATGGCTCACTGACTGACGATCAGTTTTCTCTTCTCTTACGTCAACGCACTGTTTCCACTCAAAAGTCAGGTCTCCCCTCCTCACTCCCCTCCTTTCTCTGGTTCTCAGTGTGTGTTCTGACAGTTCCAACTAACGAGCAAATCAAATAGTCAGTCAGGCAGACAGTCAGTTAGTTAGTCTCTCAGTGAGTGAGGTCGTCGTCATGGCAGCAGACTCGTCCCGAACTGCCATCGCTCCTGCTGATTTTTTTGACCAGGTGAGTCGGTGTGATTAGGTTGACAGTGCCACTGAAGTAAAAGACTCCAGTTCAGTGAGCGGAAAGCATCAAGTGCTTTTTATTGTCGCCTTGTCACTCTACCCATTAGCCTTTGTGGTAATTGCTGCCCCCAGTGGTTGGGAGTGCCAACCAAATGGGGCGCCGATTATGAAGGCAAACTTGCTAATTGACTTGTTGGCGTCATTTGCTTGCTCATCTCCGGTCAGGTTTCTACTGCCCGACTATCTCTTAGTCTCCTCCTCTTCCAATCCTTATCTGCGTGTAGTCTCTCAATTAATGATAGCAATTTGGCAGTTTCAATGGTGACAAAGAGTGAAAAACAAGAGAGAGTCTGATACGATACACACAAAGTGAAAGAACAAAATGGCTTATCGTAAATGCGTCACGTTTGTGCAAAGAGCAACACAACTCACATAAATAGAAATAAAAAACAAAAGCAAATGACAGCTTTGAAGAGTGGATTGCTGAGCGACACGGGCGACCCACTGCCTTCATTACCTTCCTTTTCAGTGACAGTTGTCTTTTCTCATTGAGGGTGGATGCAGCAGCTGTCAATTGGTATATGGTCTTCTTTTGCTTCTATTGTCGCAGTCAGTTTTGATTCTTTCGCTCCTTATTTGTGCCTGTGTTCTTCTTGCTAGGCTAATCCCATTACTTGCTGCCCCGCTGACCTAGCTGATGCATCAATGCATAATGAAGTAATGCACACACAGCGACATTCTCTATTGTGATTGATGCTTTATTCTCATCCACTGCAGCAAGCGATGCTTTTGTAAGCCATCAGAGCATATTCGCTGTCAAATTCATCTTTACGCTGCCAAATTGGGATAATATTGCTTTCGGTGGCCTACGGTGGCTTGCCGATGGTCGTTTGGAAGAGAAACTGAATGAATGGTGGCTGATGCTTAGTCTGATGAAGCTAAAAGTGTATGCCTGCCGATTGCCTGCCAGCATTGCCGCTTGCTTCTTTGCTTCGTTTCACCCGTGCACTCTCGAATGAAGTGAGTGTCCTTTTGCCGATGTGATTGTGTGTCTCTTGGCATCGTCGTTGTCGTCATCATCTTCGTCGTCATTCTGCGATAATTGTGCCTGGTTGCGTCCACGAGCCGTGCATAATCATTTGTGACAAAACAGCAAAGCGAGAGAGAACACAGGCAAAGACAATACAAGAATGGCAATGCTGTTGGCAATGCCCACATTTTCTAAAGCCGTAATGCTCGTCTTTATGGGCAATGGACAGAATGGGCAAGTCAGAGCAGCATCAGGCAGGCAGCATCCTTCTAACCCTTCAGCACACAGTGGGCATTGTTCTAAATTGGCCACCAGTGCGGCGGAAGCCATTTGCCAGCCGAAAAAGAGAATAACAAAAGAATTGACATTTTCTTTGAGATTGTACACACATATGTAGTGATAATGCTTGAAAAGTTTCCATTTTGTTGTATTTGAACTCAACTGGCTTGATCTGCCTGAAGTGGCTACGATGACTCGATGGAGTACACAGTAAAGAGTGGTGTCAAGTGTCTTATACTGAAAAGTCTGTGAATGAAGTAAATTTAGTAGCGCAAACATATTCAGATACCGCTTAGCAATGGGGTTTCGCAGCTGAACGATATTTTACTCTGATAAAATTACACAAAAAATAAGATTTTAAAACCACAATAAACATAAACTGTATAAAGTTACAACACCAGAAATAGAAAGGATTGTTCAAATGATGGTTACATCAGGCAAAAGCCATACACACTGAAGATATCAACAATATGCCAATGTTTAATGTATTACTTCATAAAATGTAATACTTTATGATTATGTCCGGTCACCGTTTGCAATAAGGGTGTTGTCAGAATAAACGTTCCACCGAAATCACACTTTTAACATTCTCGAATGATTGTTTCTGAAGATGTACACTCATTGTCTTCTGACAAGAATAAGGTGTGTGCCATAAGATGACGCAAATAAAGCAATCTTATTTGCTGTCACCTCTGCCGCTCTATAAAAAGGAATATGAGTGTGTGCTAATGTAATGAATAATGGAGAAAACGTTTCCAATCAATGCTCTATTTACAGCACTAATTTGCCTGCAATTGGCCTTTTCTCATTTCAGAAGCAGCAGTTGTGCGAAGGGCTCCTCGGTGGAGGATGAGCTGCAGGGTGACTCGGTAAAAGAACAACAACAACAGCAGAAAGAACAGCAACAAACAGACCCAGCTCCCACAGCCCCTGTTGCAGCAGCAGCAGCAGCCACCGTCACTGGCACGACCACAGTGACAACGACCACCGGGAACTCATCTTCGGGGATCGTCAACAACAACAACAACACTGACTCACCGAGCGTAAAGAACCGAGGCAGCCGAAACAACAGCACAGCAACAACAGCAGCAATCGTCGTTCCTCCAGCCTAAAGCTTCCCAATGGCCTGCGACTGAACATCGACAACAAAAACAGCTCTCAGCTTCGACGACAGCACGATGAGGCGACACGCATTGAGATCATCGAAGAGCAGCAGCCACTGGTAGGGGCAAACACTGGCTCAGGTGCTGGTAGTGGCCATCAGCAGAAGGTAGTGTACAGCAACCGAGCCGTCGATCAGCCAACAGCATCGGCTTCATCTACCCGCCTGCACCTCCCTCCAGCGGTGTCTTCTTCCCTGCGGACAGTTACATTGATGACTACATCACGCCTGAAATGAACTACAAGGACGGCATCTCCGGCTCCTCCTGTCGCAAGTCGCCGCCGATCATACACACCCACGACAGCGGCGGCGGAGGGGGCGGCGTGTGGGACAAGCACAACAGCCAACAGGAGGCGGACAACATTAGCCTGTATGGGACGCCAAAGGAGGAGATGATTCCCGGCCTGGGCGACGTCAAGGGGCCCTCCTTTATGCGCAGCCAAATTGAGGCGCTCTTTCAGCCTTCAGGTAACGTTTTTAGGGCGCAGAGACAGTGTAGACAATGGAAAGCAGCAGGAGTTGTTTGTTCCGGTGCTTTGTGCCTGAGCTAGGCGGCCGTTTTTCATCATTTCTCCTTTATTCTTTATTCCCTTTCCCTCCGCTACTGTTAGATAACAAACTGGCGATGAAGCTATTCGGCAGCAAGAAGGCGCTCATGGACGAACGAGCACGCCAAAAGGAGTCCGGTCTTTTCATCATCCATCCTTGCAGTACATTCAGGTAAAACACAGCGGTAACACAGCGATGTCAAAAGACAGTAGGACACCTAAGTGAAAGAAGGAGCAGCACCTATGCTGTGACCGTAATATGGGCACACGTGTGTGTGTTGCAGTGATATTAGCGCCCTACTACCACTCCTAATATGTGCATGCAATATGCAGCATGGCAGATGTTTACCGGCTGCTGTTGTCACTGCACTGTGGACAGTGTCCACTGGCCGGCGACAAGCTGCTAGCTTGTGATCATTTGTCTTCTTTGTTTTCTAATATAAACAAAATCACTTTTCTCCTTCTTTCCTTCTATTTATCGAGAATTTTTTCTCAATAAAAATCTGATTTTGCTTTTCAGTTCAAAATTAATTGCCAAAATCATTTTTTTGAAGAATGCAAGTGAAAAGTGTTTATTCTTATGTTTTTCTGTTTCTCTTTTTTTCCATTTCCTTTCTCTCTACCTCTCTGCAGGTTTTACTGGGACATGTGCATGCTTCTGCTGTTGGTGGCCAATCTCATCGTCCTGCCAGTGGCCATTTCCTTCTTCAACGACGACCTCTCCACTCGGTGGATTGCCTTCAACATTCTCTCTGACACCATCTTTTTGCTCGACATCTTGGTGAACTTCCGAACAGGTATCACCGATTATATTATGAATGAAATGAAAGCTAGAGACGGCGTCAGATTGCAATTAGTGCTCAAGTGGAGGCAAGGGAAGAAAAGGGAACTCTTAGCACGCGTGTGTGAGTGTGCTTACTGCTCTTCAATCTGTCAGGCCAACTTTTTTTCTGCTGTTTTTCTTTCCGCCTGAAGCTTTGCCGAACGCCGCTTCCCTTCTAGGGCGTTCTTTTAATTAACCACTCAGCAGTGTGTGCAGCAATCACTAATGAAGGGGAATTAATGTCGCCTCGAATCACTTTACGCGTCGCCAATCGCGCGGGAGAGCGACCGAAAGATCGCTTGTCACACGATTTGTCTGTTCCCGTCTTTGCTTGCCTTCAATCCAAGTAATAGCAGTTGTAGTGGTAGTACTAGTTGTGCACTAATTAGTCAACCTATTGATCGCTGGTGATCTATTTATATTAGCTAATATAACAATCTAATTAACGGATCAGGGAAACGAGAGGCAAAAAATAGCACGACGGATCTGGGATGACTGTAGTGCAAAACGAAGGATGATGATGAGGAGAAAAAGAAGGAGGACAACAAATGGGAAACAACAAACAAGAGGCATTAGGCAGTATCGCTACTAGAGCAGCTAAATTCCTCGAAAATAGAAGAAGTTTTTCATTCATTCACAGAAAATGGCTATTTAGGGAACACATTTTAGTCAGTATTGCGTTGCCCATTGCACTTTCTCTTTCTTTTTTGGTAGATTACCCTCCTCTCCATTATGCATGTACTCTTATCGGCACATTAGCTGTTCATATTGAAGCATGTAATCAAGTGCCAAATGGAGTGGCAGCCGCACAGTCTGATGATGCCGTGCTTGCTTGTTTTGTCCGTGTTTCACTTTGGCGTGGATTAGTAGCCACAGATGAAAACTTTTTCATCTACCCTTATCAAAATATGTGGAGCAGTACACTGCACACCGCAAACCACCACCACCACCACCACCAGCAGCACTACCATTTTTTTCGGTCTCGGTAGCATGTCATTTTCAATGGCCACTTAGCAGCCACCGACAGATGAGTGTGTGTGAGTGTGTGTGTGCACATTGGCTCCCGCTTCTTCAGTCTGCCATACGTCATTGAGACGGCAGACGACAGATACAAAGGAAAGAGAGAGAGAAAGAAAACCTGGATTCTGTTCAAGTGAAACTGGCTACCGCCGACGCCACTACAATCGCCGCCGCCGCAGTCTTTCAGTCAGTCAGGCGAATGCAAATCGAATGCATTGAGGGGAGTGGAGGCAAAAATGGCAATGAAGAAGAATGGGAAACAACAAAAATCAATGCCTATTTTCAGTGCCTAGCTATTGGTGCTAACAATAGTGGTGGTGGCTGTGGCGGTGGTCGACGTTCGCTCGATTGGCTGCCTGCGCTTTCAAGTGCACATTTGCTGATCCACGCTTTGCTGTGCTGATTTTACTTCTTTTTCCTCTGTTCACTGTTTGGTGGGCCTAAATGCAAAAGCCCCAGACGCACACACACACATACACAATGGCAAAACTGGCAGATGGATATGTAAAGAGAGACTATTCTGGTGTGAAAGCAAGACAAAAAGAATGGATATTGCTATTTACCATTATGCGTAAAAATAGTTTTCAATAAAAGCGACGCTCCGTTTTTGCTGTACAGCTGAACTGAGTACTACGTTTTATTTTCTCTTTTTTCTCTCTCCTTTTGTGTTTAGGTATCATGAATCCGGATCTGCCCGAGCAGGTCATACTCGATCCGAAGTTGATCGCCCGTGGATACATTCGCTCGTGGTTCTTCCTCGACCTGATCAGCTCCATACCGCTCGACTACATCTTTCTGATCTTCAACCAGGACAACTTTCAGTTCCTGCACGCCACTGGTCGAGCGCTGAGGATACTGCGCTTCGCCAAGATGCTCAGTTTGCTGCGGTTGCTGCGTCTGTCGCGCCTCGTGCGCTACGTTAGCACCTTGGAGAGTCATGTAAGTGGCCATGTGTTTGCGGCGGTGTGCTTCAGTAGCCCAAATGATCGATGCTTGGATGGCACTCTTTTTTTCTTACTTTTTTGTTGTTGTGGTCGACCAACCACACTGTATTACTGTAGTAGAACCGAGTAGACTTTGGGGGCGGAAGTGAGTAGGAGAACGAAAAGTAGGAAGAGTGATACTTATCACTGACTTTCTCTCTCCTTCTCTTGCCCACTTTCCCCTCCAAAATGTAGAGCTTCATACTTACTCCTGAAAGACGCTTCTAGCTTACTTACCATTTAACTGACTGTTGTGAACACACTGACTGACACTGTGACTTCAAAAGAATGAAAGAAGATCTGTGACCGTGCGAACTGAGACCAAAGCAGCACAGAGCTGTGTAGAGTGCAGTGTAGAGTGAGCATCGATCTTCAGCGACAGCAACAGCAAAAATCCTCTTTTCTTTTCCTTCAGCTCTTGTGACACCTCTTCTCTTGCTCTAGCACACTAATTAGAGAGTGAGAGACAAAGAGACTGAATAGTGAATGACTTTCTGACTGCCAGGCTGTTGTAGGCTGGCTGGCTGGCAGTTTTCAGTGCTTTCGTGTGATGATGGATTCGCCCCATCGATTCGCATTTTCCTTTCATGCATTTTCGCTTGGCAGTAGTCACGTCTGCTGCTCATGGCCAACACACTATCTGTCTTTCTCTGTTTTTCACTTTCTGTTTTCGAATTGCACATTGTGTGTGTGTGTGTGTTCTACTTTTCCACACTCTCATACATACAAACAGACTGGCCACTTTCCTGCACTGCAATTTGCCTCCAGTGACAGCAACATCATCAGCAGCAACTGCACAAAGTTAGGGTCAATCTGCTGTATTGCTCAACTTTTCGGAGGCTTTTTTGCTTCACACACACAGCACTTTGGCACTGCAGCCGCAGCAGTCAGGCCACTTTTAAATACAATTTAAATATTTATTCACTCGACAGAGTATGGACAGTAAACTGACTGACTGACTAATTAATTAGCAGCACAGGCAAAGTGTCGCTTTGCCTAACAGAGAATAAAGTAAAGTGAAGTTTTTTTCATTATTTTTTGCTGACTTTGGGCCGGCACATTGGTATTGACAGTAAAGCAGTTTTCACAAAAGGCACTTTAGCCGACATTCCTTTTCTTTGTCTTCATTCTCATTCTCTTGTCGGCATTTTCTGTCTGTCTATCTGTGCAAGTCTACTCTGCCTGCCATTACTTGCTATAATTGGCAATTATTGGTGCCATCAATTGTTTCGATGCTTTCCTGGTAATCTGATTAGCAACAAGAACATACACTCATTCATTGCGGCACCTTTTGCTGTTGGTGACTTCTTTACATGCACGCCGACACTTATTCTCTCTCACTCACTTTCTTTCTTCTCTGGCCATTTCTTCTTATGGCTAGTTTATGCAAAGTGAGTGTGTCTGTTTTCCCTTCCCCCTACAGTCAGCCCACATCTTTTGCATCTGATCCTCTCTTTCTCTCTCTTTGTCTATTTTCTCCTTTATTTCATTTTCTCCCGTTACCTCGCTTGTTGCCTGCCTGAAACTCACTCACCTGCCTGCCTCTTCCTGTCTGTCTCTTTGTCTGTGATCGCCTGTTTTTTTCTCTGTGTGTGTCAATGTCCGTAGGCAATGCATGATCCAATTTGTATATTTTTGCTATAACAGTATTTCAGTCCCATTTGAGCGACAATTATATTATTTTCAATTTTCCTAACTCAGTGTCCACTCAGAACTCATCTCCCAAAGGCTTTCTCTTCTGCAGCAGCTATTGTTTTTAGCTTCAATTTTCTGTTCAAGTATCAATTTGCCAGTAAATTGAACCTTCAGCTGAGGCATCCAATAATTATAGTTCCGGGTCATTTGTCGGACTATGACAACGCTAGTAATGCTGGTGGTCAATGTCCAGGCAAATGTTCCGAGACGGCTTTTCAGATTGCTTTTTTCTAGCAGGTCATCTATGAGTTTGTGTGTGTGCGTGTGTGAAAAGGTGTGCAAGTTAGGACCCGACCAAGTTAGATTTGTAGTGAGTTTCTCTCTCTTTCTCTTCTTTTTGTCATTTATTTTCGTCTCCTCAATGTCCTTGTTGGAGCCAGCTGTGAAATTCAGTTAACTCCATGTTGTCCAAAAATCAGTCTTCTTGTCAGTCTGCATTAGAATCGCTTTGTGCATGTGTTAGCAGCACTTGTCTCGTCTCTGGTAGTCACTACACAGCATTTGCCTGTCCACTCACGTTTTTTGTTCTTAGACGGCACTATTTTTATTTTGTTGCTTTGCTTTCGTAGTCTGCTCGTTTGTTCGCCTGTCTGTCTAACTGTCAGCGTGCATGCAGTCTAACTGCCGCATCCGTATGTTGGTAACCGTCGTCTATTTATTTATTTATTTATTCAAACCGTCGTCTTACTACCTCTCCTTTGACCTCAATGCAACTTTCTCTTCTTTCTTCCCATTTTTTTCTCTGCCTCTTTCTTTCTCTCTCTTTTTAACTTCTTCTCACCTACTACTTTATCCTCCTCTTTCCTCGCATCACCTTTCTCTTTTTCTCCTCTACCAAACCAAACCAAATCATATCTCCTCTCTTTCTCCTCTGCTCCTATCACACTGAACCCATACCCAACAATGCCAAAACCTCCCTCCTAAAGATGCAAAACCTGGCTGATCTGTCAAGAAATGAATCGTGTTTTCTAATTTATTTAAATCAAATTCCCGGTTACAAAAAGGTAACAACACAAAGATTCCTCTTTTTTCTTTACTTTTTCTACTTTCTACCTTTACCGCACTTTACATTTGCTGTTGCTAATTTGATTGCGCTCTACCTGATTGTTGCCTGTGTGTCTGCTCCTTCTTTTGCTGTCCGTTTGTCTGTCTGTCTGATTGCTGTCCGGTCATTGTCTTCTTGAGATGTATCGCCAATTAGCCTCTCTATCTCTTCCTCTTCCCTGTCCACTTGCCGCCCAGACATTAGGCACCTTTCAGCGCAGAGACTGACTGTGCAGTGCTCACTCCACTCGGCCACTGCTCAATGTATCGATTATGTTTATGGGCAATTGCACTAACTTTCTGCAGAAACAGAAGCAGAAGCACCGTCAGCAGAAGCTGAAGAAGTAAAAGCTAACGAGCACTGAAGCAGCAGGGAGGAATTATCGAGGCGGATTCAGGAATAAACGGTAGCAAGAGAAGAGAGAGAGAGATAGACAGACAGACACACACACACACAATTCACTTGTGCCGTCTCATTAGACCGAACAAACGGTCTGTTTGGCCACGAGCATATTGATTGCTACTGCTGCTTCTTCACTAACATTTCCCTCTCCTCCTCCTGTTCATCTGCTGATTTGCTGGCTCTTGCAAGTCTAGCCGACTATCCTGGCTGCCACTCTTTGGCGGCATGTCTTTCTGGCTTTCTTCTTGTTCCTTTCTGCTGGGTTTCGTCTAATTAAGCGACCATTTCATTCAATTGTCGTACATTGGCACGACCTCAGGTGCTGTAGATGTGCCTACTGCAAAGTTACTTCTCCTCCTCCTTCTGCTACCTCTGTCATTGTTGCCGTTATGGCGCCCATCTAACATCCCTGCATTGACATTCATTGCGGCTGGTGGTCGGGCTAGTGGTGGTCTCCTTCACTCTCTCTCTCTCTCACTGGGTCATCATTACGAATGCCAGTGGTGCTGTGCTCTCTAGGGGGTGGCAGTAAAGCAGCCAGTGCTGCTGCTGGAGACAGTTAGTGGGGGCAATGATTCAACTTGGCAAAGACGTGCCATCGATGAGGGCAAACATAAACTACCACTTAGTTTGTGGGGTCCCCAGAACTGCAGGCTTAGTCTATTTTGCCCAGCTAGTCACAGCTAGCAGCAAACCCAACAACAACAATAATAGCAGCACAAGGTGCCACTCGTTGCACTCACTCTCTCATCTGATCGTCAGTCTTAATTAATGAAAATCGCTGCAGCCTGCCGTTAATTAAATCAACAGCCATTTATATTTCTGCTGGCGAGGAAGCAGTGCGGTAAACAGTTGCGCCGTTCTGTGAATGCTGCTGCTGTTCCTTTTCACACTAGCAGATGATTTATGGCAGGCAGCTATGGTGCGACGGAATCTCTCACTGCCACCTCCACTGCACCTCCAGCGGATGCAACTCGAAGAAGCGGAGGCAAAGATGGCTCTCCGGAGGCCAACTCTTTTAGCGATCTCAGTCAGTCAGCTAGTCAGTCGCTTCACTGTACGACAGTAAACGCCGACAGCTTTTTCGACTTCGTCAGTGTGTGCCACCGCAGAGACGCCGGTGAATTGACGGCGATTGTCTTCTCTTTCCTCCTCCCAGCAGTGCCATCAATGGATTCTGCCTTCTTCTTTGATCGGCAATTGGCAATTATAAATAGATGACTTGCCGCCATCAGCACCGACAGTACTGACTATCACTGCAGCAGCACTACCATCACCAGTGCCGGCTTCACTGTCAATGGGCAACACTAATGGTGCGAAGCCGGTGTCTGAAACTGCTGTGGTGTTTATTTGTCTTGTCGAGGGAGAAAAAAGAGGGAACGAGCAAACTGTTCAGAAAAAAGAAAATGAGACAGGAGGCTCATTCATTCGCTCATTCATTGGGCGGCAATCAGAGAGCATCATTAGCAGACAACGGCAGACAGACAGACAGAGTAGGCAGACAAACAAGACTCTTCGGTTGATGAATCGGTAGGCAGAGACAGACATCAGTGTTTCATGTGAGAAAAGTCAGAAAAGAATCTCTTTCCTTGCCAAGCAACAGCAATTTTTTGATCGATAGCTCTGCCACCAAGAATTATCATACCGTTGCTGCTCGCTCGCTCGAACAGAATCTCCTTCTAATTTTAATTCTATCTCTCTTTTTTCCACTACCTTCTCCTCCCCTTTTTCGCTAAACTAACAATCACTCTAACCACCACCATCATCATTTTCATTTCGCCTCCACTGTTCACCACTAAACCGAACCGCAACCAACACGCAACACCAAACCCCGCACACGCACACACACACGACAGTTCCTGAACATGGCCAGCCTCTTTATGAAAATCTTCAACCTCATCTGCATGATGCTGCTCATCGGTCACTGGAGCGGCTGTCTTCAGTTTCTGGTCCCCATGCTGCAGGGCTTCCCGCCCAACTCCTGGGTGGCCATCAATGAGCTGACGGTACTAAACGGACACTACTTTCTGATCTAGTAACTAATACAAAATCTCCCCCTTCATTTAGAACGCCGACTGGTTCGACCAGTACTCCTGGTCGCTGTTCAAGGCCATGTCGCACATGCTGTGCATCGGCTACGGCCGCTTTCCCCCTCAGTCGCTGACGGACATGTGGCTGACACTGCTGAGCATGATCTCCGGCGCCACCTGCTACGCCCTCTTCCTCGGCCACACCACCAATTTGATACAGTCGCTGGACAGCAGTCGTCGGCAGTACCGCGAGAAGCTCAAACAGGTGGAGGAGTACATGGGCTACCGAAAGCTGCCGCGAGACCTGCGCATCCGCATCGGCGACTACTTTGAGCACCGCTACCAGGGCAAGTTCTTCAATGAGGAGGTGATTCTGGACGAGCTCTCGGAGCGCCTCCGTGAGGACGTCATCAACTACAACTGTCGGGCGCTGGTCGCCTCGGTGCCCTTCTTCGCCAACGCCGACACGGACTTTGTGAACTCCATCGTGACAAAGCTGAAGTACGAGGTTTACCAGCCAGGGGATATCATCATCAAGGAGGGCACCATCGGCAATAAGATGTACTTCATTCAGGAGGGCATTGTCGACATTGTCATGATCAACGGCGAGGTGGCAACCAGTCTCTCCGATGGCTCCTACTTTGGAGGTAGGATAGCGCTGTTATTTCAGTGTATAAAGTTGTTAATTTATTCCTTACAGAAATCTGCCTGCTAACGAACGCACGTCGTGTCGCCTCTGTTCGCGCAGAAACCTACTGCAACCTCTTTTCGCTCTCAGTGGAGCACTTCAACTCGGTGCTGGATATGTACCCGCTGATGCGGCGCACCATGGAGTCGATTGCCGCCGAGCGACTGAACAAGATCGGCAAGAATCCCTCCATCGTCTGCAATCGGGAGGACTTTCAGTCAGAGCTGAAGGCGGTCAGCGAGCTGCTGACGCTGTCGGCGCAGAGTCCCAGCGACGACAGCGAGTCAGACGTCAGTCTGTTCACGAAGAACAAGACGAAGGGCTCCAGCCACCACCTGCACCACCACCAGCAGGGCAGCAGCAGTGCTCTGCCGCGGCCCAAATCAGAGTCCTGCTTTCCGCTGATGACGGCGCTCAGCATCAACGGCCTCGACCGCCAGGGCTCAACGCAGGCGGCGGGGGCGGCGGAGAGACCGCAGACCAGCGGGTCGCCCTTCCAGCGGTCAGAGTCCTTCTTCCGCAACTCGGCCACGGCCAGAGGGGCTCACGGCGCTCATGGCCACAGTGTTCACGGCAGTCACACTGGCGCCAGTGGCGGGGGCGGCCACCACCATCACCACCAAACACACCTCGGTGGCCAGGGCAACACTGCCGCCGGTGCCGCCCCTTCGACCTGCATCACCGTGACGGCGCCCTCCTCGACGTCACTCAACAAGCAGCAGTAGATGGTGTGTTTTGAATTCGAAATGGAATGCAAATGATTGAAGAAAAGCAAACAAAGAAAACGTCTTTCTTTTGCTCTCATTCTTTCTCTAGTCAATCAGCAAACAATCACCAATCTTTGGCAATCACTTCCATCAGCCTGACAATACACACACACATACACACCCAACCAGCACACTTTACCACAACTAGACCATCAACCAATTTTTTCACACAATCGCTTTCTTTTTTTCTTCATCTCATTCGCTGATCTTCTACTGGTTCTCTTTGTTTCTTTTTCTTCATTCAGTCTTTTCTCTTTTTCGTTCTTTTGCGGAAACCCTGTGCATAACTTTTCGTTTTTTCTTTCTCTTTCTCTCTGACGACAATTCCACTCACTGACTGGTGCACACACTCACAAAGACACTTCCTTCTTCTCTATCATTTTGTCTGTAGTCTTCATCTCACCAAGACTAGTCACCAGGACTGGTGATAAACTACTACCAAGAACCACACAAACACACACACCCCCACACAGCCAACATTAACTACTGTACCTACCTTTTCGCCAGACCAATTCTTTTTCTCCTCAATGTGATATTGAATGCGTAGAAATGCGTATTGTACCTTTTTTCTTCGTTTCTCCTCTTTGGTTGCACACTTCTTCTGATTCTTCTTCGGGTAGCGAACAAACTCGTCTTTCTCTTTTCGGTATCTCTGTGTTTGTTGCTTTCTTTTCTTTTGTTCCTCTTCTTTTGTTCTCTTCTCTCACCAACTCACTCACTCTCTTCTGATGATTGCTAATCATTATTTTTGTTATCATAATAAAATATTATGTTGTTGCTTAATAAAATCACAAAAAAGTTTAAGATAAAATCTTGAGTAAGTAATGCCGCGAATTGACAAAATGGTAAAGTTTTGATTTGTACGGTTCGCACACTGAAAAATTATCAAAGTGTAGGCGATTCACAGTTCGGGTAAAGCTGACTGGGTGGACGGGTTTTCACGAATAAACTTCTCAGCATCGAGACAGACTTTTGGCTGGCATCTTTTCCCGTCTCATGGCGCACATTTTGAGATAAGCCATACCGTGAGAACGGCCATGTCGTTCGAGATTATCAAAGTGAATTTCACAGATTGGGCAGTACGTCTCCTCCTCATTTCCCGCCAGCAGTATCAACGCCAGTTTGTTCTCCTGTTCGGCAACTAAAAAGCGAAATGGGAATAACGTTAGTTAGGGAACTAAAACGGCCGGTCAAAACTTACAGCCATCATTCTCCGATAATTCTTTCTCCTCCTCCTCATCATCATCATCATCATCAATCAGCGTAATGACTTCTGGTTGAGGTGGAGGAGTCGGTAAAGGAAGAGGCGCTGTTGCTGCGGCTGAAGGCAAATCCCGTTTTTGCGGAGATGCACTTTCGGTCTTCATCCTTTTCGTTTCTGGGAGGCCATTCTTATATGGCGAGGTTCTTTGCACCTTTAGAGGCGACTCTCTCAGTCTGATGGGCGACCTCATAGGCTCACTCTTCTTCGGTGTGCCAAGACTAATTGCGTTAGCAGCCGGGTCGTTTTGCGGCGGCGGTGGCGGATTAGCATCTGCTGGCCTTGCTGAGCACAACTCGAGGTGGTACCTGCTGGCGCAATCTGTGGTGAACATGGTGTTACAGTACCGACATGGTATATGAGCCGATTTGACGCAAAGATGAGCAAGCATTGTCTGTAAATTATGAAATGGGTGTGAAAATGTGAACTGGCTTACAATGAAAAATTACCTTCGAGGTGCGAAAGACTTTCAAGCAGTATCTGCATGTAAAATTTTTATCTTTCTTCTCAAAGTTGAAGCTTTCCATGGTGATCTCCATGGTATCGCTGTTTTCTGGTGGTCAACTACTAGTTTCATTTAAAAGTGGACGTCCATTGGAAGTGAAGATTGTCTGGCCAGGTAATGATTTTCAAATGTCAAGCCGCAAAATAAAGTAAACATGCTCACCGGGTCACGTGATGCGATAGGGACGCTCAAAGAGAGAGTGTTGATGGTCAAAACAGTGGCGAGTTTGTCGTTTTTTATTTTGTTAGTTTCTCTACATTTTAGGACCAGTTTCTGGTTTATATTCTGTTTGGTTGACATTAAAGCGGAGAAGACATGGGCAAAAAGCAGCATCAATCAGACAAGCTGTACATTACCAGGTAAGGTTTAAAGTAAACAATAACTTCAAGTGTGCAATTTTTAATGAACCTTTTTATTTCAGCAAAGAATGGACATCGCTTTACGGTGGAAAGCGCGCAAACGATGAGTACCACAGCCACAGCGAACGTTCCGAGTTTAAAAGTAAGCCAAAAAACGTCGCTTTACCAGACAGTAACAATGTGTTTTTGTTAAGGACTCCCGTACGATCACTGTTCACTGTCACTTCAGCCGTTTCGTGATCCGTACATTACCTCCAATGGAGTCATCTACGATCTCACCAACATTGTGCCCTTTCTGCAGAAGTACGGCGTCGATCCGTATTCAGGGGAGAAACTGCAGGCCAAACAGCTGACCAAGTTGAACTTTCAAAAGAATGCCGACGGATTCTATCAGTAAGTTTATTGACTGAAGCATTTTGAACCCAAAACTAAAGCAGTTTTCTTTGTTAGTTGTCCCGTGCTGTTCAAGGTTTTCAACCAGAACAGTCACATTGTGGCCATCAAGACCACGGGCAATGTTTTCTCCTACGAAGCAGTGGAGCAATTGAACTTGAAAGCAGGCCACTTTCGCGATCTTCTCAACGACCAGCCGTTCACGAAAAAGGACATTATTGACATCCAAAACCCGCAGCACCTGGACAAGTTTAACATTATGGACTTTTACTACATAAAGAACAACTTGCTGTTGAAGAACGACGACGAGGACTCGTCCAACCTGAGAAAGATCAACAATGAAACAAAGGAGACGCTGAAGGAGCTGGAGACGGTAGAGGAGAATGCCCTCCTAAAGAAGATGGCCGGAAGCAGTAGTGGTGCTGCTGGCCAAAAACCGGGCAAGGCTGACCACTTTTCGGCGGCGCACTACTCCACCGGTCGAGCGGCGGCGTCCTTCACTTCAACGGTGATGGAGCCGGTGGTCTCGGTGGAGGCGGCCATTCTCGATGAGTTCGTCATTCGCTACCCGTACGTGAAGAAGAAGGGCTACGTCAGACTGACCACCAACCTGGGCAATCTGAACCTGGAGCTGCACTGCGATACGGTGACCAAGACGTGCGACAACTTTATGACCCTCTGCAAGCGGGGCTACTACGACGGCACCAAGTTCCACCGACTCATCAAAAACTTCATGATCCAGGGCGGAGGTAGGGGGACTGTTTTTGAGGATTTTATACAATTTCATTAACCCATTCTTTAACCCTTTATTATAGACCCGACCGGCACGGGGCGTGGCGGCGAGTCAGCCTTTGCCCGCGGCGAGCCCTTTGAGGATGAGTTCAACAAGCTGTACAGCCACGAGGGCCGGGGCATTCTCAGCATGGCCAACAGCGGCCCGGGCAGCAACAAATCGCAGTTCTTCATCACCTTCCGCAGCTGCAAGCACCTCGACAACAAGCACACCATCTTCGGACGGGTGGTGGGCGGACTGGAGGTGCTCTCGCGCATGGAGGCGACCAAGGTGGACGACGGCGATCGGCCGCTGGAGGCGATCACCATTCAAAAGACGACCGTTTTCGTGGACCCTTACAGAGAGGCTGAGGAGCTGATTGCCAGCGAGCGGACAAAGATGGGCGAAAGCAGTGGTGCTGCTGGTCTGCTACGGAAGCGACAGCAGGAGGAGGCGGCAAAGCCGAAGAAGGTCTTTCGCCAGGGCATTGGCTCCTTTATCAACCTCGATGACGTCCACAAGAAGATATCCGGTGAGGGGGGCGGAGACGAGGCCTCAAAGTCAAAGAAGGCAAGGAGCACTTTTGGTAACTTTGACAGTTGGTAGCAGCGAACAGTAGTTTTTTAGTAAGACTCAAATTGACATATTTTTTAAAGGAGTAAACTGTACATACTTTGGATGAGCTGTGTGAAACACGATCCCCACCTTACAAACCTCACTACACTAGTACAAACGCACACGACGTCCCAGTGATTGGCGTTCCATGAGAGTGCTAAACTTGTTGACAAACTGGTTGATGGTGTTGGAGCATTTGGTGAGAGCGCCCAGGTACGGTCAGCAGGGCGACGTCGTTGGACTGCACGAAAAACTCCTCATTGAAGCCGTCTGAGCTGATGATCGGCATGCGGTGGCAGAGGTTGAATATTTCCCGGAGCACCTCGTGATTGACCGGTATCTTTCCGCTCTTGGTGTCCTTGATGTAGTCGAGGATCAGTCGAACTCGATTGCGCAGCATCTTCACGGCGTTGTACTGCACGCGAAGGTGGTCAGTGGCCGCAGAGTTGCCGTTCTCGCTGTTGTTAGCCGTGGAGGTCATTCGAGCCATGTGGTCGAGGCCAATACGCTCGGCCTCTTCAGTGGCCAGTGAGTAGGGAATATTGACAAAGTACATCGTGGGGATGCAGTTGATCACCTCGATGGCCGACTCGTACAGCTTTATGGGAAGCGAAGTTTGACGACCCTAGTAGAAATGGGGATTTTAGTCAATGTTTTTTCTACATATAGCAAAACTCACCAGTGGATTCAGCTTGAGAAAGAGCGGACTCTCGTGAATTTCATTGCTGATCTGATAGTGAACCGACATGTCCGAGTCCGTCGGCTCATCGCCATTTGTGTACCAGCCGAGAAAGTCCAAATCGGGAAAGACCTGCTTGAACTGCAGCTCCTTTGTACGGTAGTAGTCAGTGTCGAGGACAACCTTTGTCTCGACGAGGTCAAACTTGAGCTCAAATGAGTTCATAATCTCGATGTTTCGGCCCTTCTGCTTGCCGATGAAGGCGCCGATGATGATGATCTTCTCCGTCGAGCTGGGATCCTGCTGAGCGCGAAGTCGCGTCCAGTGCTCGGAGACGTTCATGATCACCAGCGGGTGAAGGGAGACGGCAATGGTCGGCACAGCAACCGAGGCACTGGAGCTGGCCATCGGCTTCGAGCCGTCCTTGTTCTCCTGGCCGATCTTGATGACAGATCCCTCGGTGTCGGTCTCCATGGCCTCCGATCCATTGACGGCCACTGACTTCGAAGTAGTGCTTGCTTCTACCTCCATTGTGTGGGTGTGATGTCAGCTGGTGGTAGTAGGAGTTTCAAGACAAAGAAAAGATTAAAGGCAAAGACGATTTGAAGTTTGGCCAGTTTTTAGCGAAGCCAAGAAAACAACAAAACATGCGGCGGCGGCGCTCGGTAGCTAGACAAGTCGTCGAAATGACATCTGCTCGAAACTGATTGAGCACTGCCCCGAACATCGATTTGGCCTGCCGCTATGCTGATGTGTGCTTAGCGCACTTCATATTCTTCTCATGTGATATAAACCATTAACCGCCGTCATCATCACAACCATCATCAACACCTCCTCAACAGTTGTACAGATAACCACCGACCATCTGAAAAACTAGACTGAACAGAAGAATACCAAAGTCGAGATGAAGCTCCTTTCGGCGTCGTGTCTGTTTATAAATGCTCTTCTCGTCATTTTACTCATCTTTATTGTGATTGCACAAGCCGGGTATGTCCTTTTTACTTGGTTTGTTTGGGTGAAATGTTTTACTGATTTATCTTTTTTGCAGGCGAGACTTTTATAAAATTCTTGGAGTCTCAAAAAGTGCCAATATCAATCAGATTAAGAAGGCCTACCGAAAGTTGGCCAAGGAGCTTCACCCGGACAAAATAAGGGTGATGAGGAGGCGACGAGAAAGTTCCAAGACTTGGGAGCTGCCTACGAGGTGCTCTCCGATGCCGAGAAGAGAAAAACATATGATCGATACGGAGAGGAGGGCCTGAAGGACTCTATGGGAGGCGGCAGCGATCCCTTCTCTAGCTTCTTTGGCGGCGACTTTAACTTCTTCGACTTTGGCGGCGGTGGCGGCCGACGTGAAGAGCGAGAGACGCCCAAGGGAGCCGACGTGGTGATGGACCTCTTTGTCTCCCTCGAAGAACTCTACAGCGGCAACTTTGTGGAGCTAGTTCGCAATAAGGTCGTCTACCGACCGGCTTCAGGGACGAGAAAGTGCAACTGCCGCCAGGAGATGGTCACCCGCCAGCTGGGCCCCGGACGCTTCCAGATGATGCAGCAGCAGGTCTGCGATGAGTGTCCAAATGTGAAGCTGAGCAACGAGGAGAAGACGCTCGAGGTGGAGATTGAGCCGGGCATGGAGGACGGTCAGGAGCAGCGATTTGTCGCCGAAGGTATGTGTTCTTCGCTCATCCCCATCAGTGTCTGTATTGGCAGCATTTGATTAACACTCAATCCCTTTTGTTGTTGTAGGTGAACCTCACGTTGACGGCGAGCCCGGCGACCTGCGACTTCGCATTCGCACCATGCCACACACCGTCTTTGAGCGACGTGGCGATGACCTCTACACGAACGTCACCATCTCACTGGTGGACGCACTGGTGGGCTTCCAGATGAACATCACCCACCTGGACGGCCACCAGGTGCACATCAGCCGCGACAAGATTACCTGGCCCGGGGCAAGGATGCGCAAGACCGGCGAAGGCATGCCAAACTACGAGAACAACAACCTCCACGGCATTCTCTACATTACCTTTGACGTGGAGTTTCCCAAGGGCGAGGCGCTGGACGAGGAGAAGCGCGCCCAGATTAGGCAAATCTTCGACCTGGAAGCGACCAAGGCGCTCGCCTACAACGGTCTTCGAGGCTACTGAGTCATTGGCGACACTCTCTAGGAAACTTTTTCAAATTAATAACGCCATTTAATTCACTGTAGAAAAGGTTATTTTCAAGCCAAGCTCACACAAACAAACACCTTCCATGTACAGCTTTTTGTGATTTTCACCCTTTTTGGCGCTTTGTACATAATTATGAATTATTTATGCTTTATGGTCGCTTGTTTGTTTGTTTATTTATATCCCTGCGCACAGACATTGGCCGTCACTGGGAGAGAACATGCACAGTCACTTCTTCAAGGTCAGCCGGTGTCGCATCACTTTGCTGATGTCTTGGTAAATGTGTGTTAGTGGGGAAATCCCTCAAATTACAGGAAAAACAAGATTTGCGAGTAGAATGTTTTTTATTTGATTTTTATCATCAGAATTCTATAATATCATTCAACTACAGCAAAATGGCAAAATATGATGAGAGATGGTGAAGTTGCTAATTTGTTAATTTGAGTATCTTTGATGAATTTTGGCTTTGGCTTTGGAAGGTGGAGATAAAGGGGGAGAACTTTACAGCTTGGTGATGGTGGCTGATCCCAGTTCGCCGGTCTCGATGCCGTTTTCATTTGACTTTATATTGGCGTGGAAACCTGTTAGTCGGAGAAAGAGAGAGAGAGAGAGAGAGAGAGAGAGAGGAGAGGAGAGAGAGAGAGAGAGAGAGAGAAGAGGTTTGAAAATGGCATTTTTCTAAACAGACAAAAAAAAATTACCAGTGTCATCAGCGTAGTACTCGACAATGCGCGTGATTCCATTGGCGTCGACGATGCTGTAGCTGCCGGTGACACGACCACTCGCATCTTGGCTTTCCTACAGCATGAGTTAAAAGGAAACAGTTAGAAAACAGTTGAAAGAACAGAAACGAGCATGAGTCTCTGTCCTTTCAACTTTTAAAAAGGTTTATAATGATTATCTTTTATAAAAAATTAACCATTCTCGACTGCTGTCCGTCCTTGGCCATGCTCATGAAGCCAAAGGAAAAGGGCTGCGGCTTCTGGGGCACCTCCGGTTCGTCCTGGGCCGAGGAAGGCGGCGTCTCAATCTTGAAGTTGCTGATGTACGGCTTGGGCGGCGCCGGCTGGTTCTTCCAGTCGTAGGGCGCTGGATCGCTTAGCTGAATCTCCATCTCCGGCACCTCGGTGTCGCCGATGCGCATTGACTTGTACTTGATCTTCTGGGCGAGGCAAAGGGTGCCGGCCAGACCCAGCACCAGTAGTAGTTCTGTCTAATAATGTGAATTGAGATTGAGCAGGTGGGCGTGATGATGAGCACTGATGATGGCCGCAGATGCGGCTGCACCTAGCTTACCTTGAACATCATTTTAAGTGTCTTGTAAAACGTTGTTGGCACACGAGAAGTAGTTTTTCAAAGTGGAGTGGCCGAGTGACAGTGAAGCAGTGGTCCGGAGAGCAGGCCAGTACAGTCTCTTTTATAGCCTGCCCGCCTCCCTCAGCTGAACTGTACCGGCAAAGATGTTTTCTGCTGCTGCTGTGGTCGTCGATTTCACTTTGGCTTTTTGGCTGCTGCGTCGATTTTTCTCTCATCACAGACAAGCAATAAAACAGGAAATTGAGACAACGACTCCTGAAGCAGCTCTCTCTCTCTCTCTCTCTCTCCTCTCTCTCTCTCTCTCTCTCTCTCTCTCACTCTCTTACTTACAAGCATCTCCCAGCAGACTCTCAGTGTTTTTCAGAGTACAACACGTCTCACTTTCTGCTGCCGCCGCTTCCACTGCTGATCAACAAGGTAACGGGCATTGGCCATTGTTGTCGATGATCAACAACAACAGTGGCCAGACACGGTCTGCTGAAGGAATCGCTGATTGTCTTTAGCAGAGCTGTTGTTGCTGCTGTAATGGCATTCAAGTAGCACAAACGGAGAGTGAAAGTGAAAGATGCTGCCAATAGATCGCTGTCGTAATATCGACACTGATCGTTGGTCAATGGCCACTTCACCGTCGTTGTCGTCGCTGCGGTTGTCGTCGTTGATGCTCATCTTTAATTCATATTCACACTAATTCACACACACTGTCTGAGGGATGTCATACTTTGTCTAGAGTAGAATAGCACTGCTAGCACATATTGCTTGCCCATCAAATTGGTCACTGACTGGATTTTTAGTCAGCTGTGATGCCAGAAGAACAACGGTGTGATTGATCGATTACTGCTAACTGATCAGTAAAACTATCGTTTAGTGGTAGTGGTGGTGGTAGTAGTAGTGGTCAAGACCAAACTCGATGATGTACTTCGAGGTGAACCTAAATCGAGCGGCGGCTGTTGCTGCTTCTTCAGGACATTTTTTAGTTTGCCATTGAACATGCATTAGCAGTGCATCAACACACTTACAGCAGTCTGCACTAACACTGCTCTCGTCTGCAGTGAGGGGACAATGTCACCCAATAGCCGCAGAAGGAGTTTAAATGAGCCATTGTTCTTGTTGAGAAGCTGCTGCTGCACTTTTCATTTCTTTTTACTTTTTTTCACGGCACGCAGACAATCGACGATGGAGACAGCAGCAGCAGCTGTCTCTTTTTCAATCAACGCGAATCTCCCCAGTAAGCTCTTCTTGACTAACATCTTTTTTTCTTTTTTGAGCAAATAGTCTGTCTCAAGTGGACGGCATCAGTTGAGTGCTGGTGTCGGAAACCATCAGCCACTGACACTTGCAAGCAGACATACAGAAAATTAGGCTCCCATTTGGCATTCTCAGGGCGGCACTGATGCGGGTTTGCTAGTATCGTTCTAATTGCAAATTAATTGCCGCACCGGCTAATCTTTGACTAGAGGTGTGTGTAAATGCAATCTCCATCGATCAAAGCCCATCAACACTGGGCGCCCACAAAAGCACTAGTTAGTCATCTATTGATTTATTGCACTTCGGGTAGTGCTGCTGATGCTGATGGTTATGGTCAGCCGATCCTCACCGAAAACAGTTGGCATCCTTTCCCTCTTTCTCTCTAAAACAGCTTTATCTTTCTGCTCATCTCCATATCAGCAATTGTCGATGGCTGTTGGTTGGATCACACCGATTGCAATTGCAGTGACGCGTGTCTGTGCGCCATTAGTAAGAAGATCAGCGAGTATCACCACACGAGCGGCAGAACACCACCGAGCCGAGCGGAGCCGTTACTTCCGGGCCAGCTTCGATTATGCTGCTGATGCTGAGCTGCAGTGCTGCTGCAACGCTCGAACGAGTGCGCGCACCTATTCGCCTTAACGGGGCAAAATTAGAGTTGGCCAGAAAAGCTGCTGTGGTGGCCAGTGTGGACGGGCGAGCTGAAGAAGGGGCAGAAGATGGAAAGTAAAGTTCTCAGGTGAAAGTGAGAGTGCTGGCCCATTCATTAATTAAACTTGATTTACTGGCAACCTCACCTGTGCATCTGTTGGTAGGGGCAGTCCTACCTTTCTATTCTCTAATTAATCTTCAACTTGGCACAGATTTTCAAGTGCCAGTGAAGTGGAAAAAAAGTAGGCAAAACTTGAAAAAAATTTTATCGGGAAAGAAAGTTCCCGGAAAGCTGCCACAAGTCATTTTTCTCTGTTGATTTTCTAACTTGTTTACATCGTCATGATTTTAGTTTCTTGATGAAAATTAACTTCAGATGCCTAAAATTGTGCGTTTTTGCAACACAGAAGATTCTGCGCCACTGGAACACCAATCTCCCTTTGCCCATCTAAAGGAACATGCTCACGGGTGATCCTCCTTGATCCCTGTTTCCAGCTGATTGTTGTTGACAGTTCTGATCACTACCAATATCAATGTACCACAGACTGATCAATGAAGAGGAGCTTGAAGAATCGCTCCCTTACCAGGATAAAAATGATCAAAACAACTTTGAGCTTAAAAATCGCCACAGCAAGGAGCGCAGGCCGCTCGAGTTGGGCGGAGAGACTGAATCACATAAAGTAAGCAAGATCGACTTTATCTACCATACGATCAAGCCGAATGAAACCTTGCAGGGCATTGCTCTCAAGTACAACTGTACAGTATCCCAGCTTCGTCTGCACAACCATCTGATGAGCGACAATACCTTTCACGGGCTTACAGTGCTAAAGATCCCCGTAGTTCGAAGCAGTATCCTCACCGAGCAGCTAGCCACAAGTGAGCCGTCAACGTCAGCAGGTGAGCAGCGGACAGAGTTTGTCGAGGATCTGGTGGACCTTTCGGACGACACCGGCGGCACTGGCGCTTCCATTCCAAAAACGCAAGTCATCAAAATCGGCATCTCAAACTACTTGAACAGCAACAGTAGCGATGATTATAAGAAGTTTCTCAACAATCTCGGCGAAGACTTCAAGGAGATTCGCAAGTCCATACAGGTGAAGATGGAGGACTCTTCTATTGCTGCCCCTTTGCCTATCCAGGTGGACGGTGATCATCCCGCAGTAGGCCTCATCAACTCCACTGTTCCAACGAAAGCTGCCTCCAGCGTTTTCCTCTCCTGTGATGGCTCTGATTTTGGCATCCACTGGCGCTACCTAATTATTCTGCTCATCTTTGTCTGCTTCCTAGTCCCCTCCTATGTGCTCTTTAATTTGGAGCATCACAACTCCACTAGTAGTCATCCAGGCTGAACATGAAAACGAAATGCGTTTATGAAGATGAGCCTAATGTACTTACATTTTTTTATTGTTACCTGGTGATGGTAATATTTGTTTCCCCTTTACATGTGATTTTTAGTGTGCCTTTACGAGCACTTGACCAATTAATATACACTTTCTTGCTGATACTTACTTCGATTGTCGGTGGGGGATCACCATCCCATTTGCCTAATCCTCAAAAGAGTAGCACAGTTTCGAAATTCATTCGTTAGCCAAACACGATCGTAAAAAAAGTTCAACAGGCGGAGAGACGTCCTCTGCGAGCATGTCGCTTGAGATATTCAAAAATTTTTGGCCGTTTTTTCTCCTTTCTCGATTTTGTTTTTGTTGTGTTTTTATCTCCCGCTTCTTTCACTTTCTCGCTCACCATCTCAAAGTACAAAATGCCCATTGTTATTCATGTTGAGGCGCAGGTAAAGCCTAATGTCAACATCAAGAAGGAGACACCAGTCCTGCGGACTTCACTGCTCGAATGGATTAAAGGAGATCGTGCGCGCTTGGTCCGCTTTATCAAGTCCGCCATGCGAACTAATGGACACTACATGCTGCATGAGCTTCCCGATGAGCTATCTCAAGTGCTGGAAAAGGTGAGCATCAACATCGACAACAAAACAGAAGAACTTGACCGCCTGGTAGCGTCTCGAGACCCTGAGTGCAATTCAGTGATGCTCAATGCTGAATGTTACTTTTACCCGCTCTTTGATGAAATTATGCAAAACAACTTTGAGGAGGATTTGCCGGCGTCTTTTCACACTTTGCTGCCTTCAGCGAATTTGGACGGGCTTTGGGAAAGCTTAATCTTTGACTCAAACATTCGTCTGAAGTTGCTCAACTACGTGAAGACTTCACTGCTTTTTGCCAACCAGAAAGTGAATCCCTCCATTATCGCTTGGAATAAGGTTTTCTTTGATAACAAGTCTCATAATCTACAGTTACTAACTTTTTATTTGCATAACTTCAGGTTATTCTACTGCATGGCCCGCCAGGGACAGGAAAGACGTCTCTCTGCAAAGCTTTATCACAAAAGTATGCAATTCGACTCTACGACCGCTACCATAACTTTCAGCTGATTGAAATCAACTCACACTCACTCTTCTCAAAGTGGTTCTCTGAAAGTGGAAAGCTTGTGTTGAAGCTCTTTGATGGCATTCGCGAGTTTGCCGACGACAGCACAAATCTCATCTTTGTACTGATCGACGAAGTGGAAAGTCTGGCGTATGATCGTCAGCGTAACAGCAGCTCAGATCCGTCTGACGCCATTCGAGTGGTCAATGCTCTGTTGACTCAAATTGACTCCATTCGCAAGTACCCAAACGTGATCATTCTCGCCAGCTCTAATGTGACTGAGGCAATGGACAATGCCTTTGTCGATCGGGCCGACATCAAGCAGTACATTGGCCTCCCTTCAGAGTGCACCACCTACAAAATCTATCTGACTTGCATTCACGAACTATTCAACTCAAAAATTATCTACAACATGGACGGAAATGGAGAAGAAGGGAGTGCCGAAGAAGAGCATCGTCAACTTGAGGAGGCCATTCTCTCGTATGATACACTGCAATCGATAACACTTGAGATGGCTGAAAAGGAAAGCCAATCAGTGCAGGTGGCGTGGAGCAACGGCAGTACACTGCTGCAAATCGTCAGGAAGAGCGGCACTCTGAGTGGAAGGACCATTCGGAAGTTGCCCTTTCTCGCCATCGCTCTCTTCAGTCAGTCAGCCATTCCCATGAGCATAGAGGAGTACATGGTCTGTCTGGAGAGTGCAGTGGACAAGCAACTGGCGGATAATGAGTACTTTAATGTTTGAAGCTATGGCTGCTATAGAGCTGGAGAACCTTTGTGATACTGCGATTGTCATTGGAGAGAAACTCCCCTAGGTTTATATCAAATACTAATAAATAATAAATTAAAAACAGTTCCAAATATAAAATGCATTGAAGAGAAAATAAAACGGCAGATAGAATAGTGGAAAGGTAGGAAAACACAACAAAGAGAAAGAAGACAAGAGATATGATCAGAATAGTAGTACGGTCACAGATAGTTTACTTGTGTGGTTATATGGTCGGCGGTGAGGGCTCCGTCCTCACGAAGAAGGCCACCTTGTCCAGGGGCACTTGGTACTTGCGCATCCACTTCCCTCCACGAATCACCTACAAAATATTACAAAAAAAAGTTCGGTCAAAAACTAAAATGAACGACTTGATGATAATGTTGGTACCTGAGCGAGAATTTCGTCCTTCCACCAGCCACTGGGCAGGTAGATGTCCCGCTCCGTCTTGCCCTCGAATGTAATGGGCGCCACGATGATATTGTTGCCCACGTAGAACTGGTCGCGAATGAGGTACGCCTCGGGCTCCTTCTGCGTCCACCACATCGGCCGAATGATGGGCGAGCCCCTTTCGTAGTACTCCACCAGGGCGGCCTTCATCGCCGGCAGAAAGTGCTCCCCCCGGAGCTTGAGCAGTCGCTTGGCGATCTTGATCACGTCGAGGTCGTTGCCGCCCGGCGGCTCGGCAAACTGCACCACGGGGAGGAAAATGGCCAGCTGGAACCAGCGCAGGTACAGCTCCTTGTTGATGTAGTCGGTCTCGTTCTTCAGCAGCGTAAAGAGCTGCTGCCCGCCGACGGTGTCCGAGTTGACCAGCGGGTAGCCGAGCAGGCCCAGCGTCAGCACCGAGGGAATGATGCTCTGCAGTGCCCGCCAAGTGGAGTCCCGGGAGGCGATCGACACGTAGCCGAAAAAGCTGCTGGCGCTGACCGAGGTGGAGATGCCCATGGCGGTGGGCAGACTGCGGATGGCGGCATTGCTGTGCTCGATGAACTGGTCCGGGTTGATGCTGCGGCCAAAGTTGATGTACCTCGGCTGCAGCGATGACTGAATGCCCTGGAAGAAGAGGCCGTCCACGGAGAGGCCGACGTTCTGGCTGAGCAGCTCCCGTTTGACGTTGGCCCGGAAGGCCTCGCCATTGTCGGGGTTGGTGAAGTTGATGGTGGCGCAGATGTGCGCCTGGTCGGAGAGACACCGACTGAGCAGGGGCGAGCGCAGATTCGAGTCCAGCATCAGGTAGGGCGAGGCGCTGTCCACCAGTGGCGAGCGCAGGGCAATGTTCGGCGACAGCTGCAGCATGATCTTGAAGCCCTTGTTGTGGAGAATGTTCACCAGCACCTTCGGGTTGCTGAAGCTCTCATTCATGCGCAACTCGCCGATGGTGTTCTCCCAGCGGGAGTCCAACAGGATGATGCCGTAGTTTAGGCCGTAGTCTGAACAAAAGCACATGGACATGGTTTGGTAAGCGCTAGTATCATCATTTGTGAGACATTACCGTAGTTGGTGATCTGGTCGACGTACATCTGCACCGCCGTCTGCGTGAAGTTGGGCAGGACGTTGGGGTTGGTTGACCAGATGATGCGGTCGAGGAAGATGTTTTCCGCTTCGTGGTTGTCCAATGGTGGCGGTGGCGACGCCGTCGCATTTGCTGAAGAGGCATTGTTCGTCTGTTTTGCCAACTGCTGTTGTTGTTGTTGTTGCTGCTGTTGCAGTTGTTGTCCAGACAGCAGCAGCTTCTCGCCGAGCACCGTGCCTCGATTAGCCTCAAAGACGTAGTTCTGCAGCGTGGAGAGGTTTTGCGCCAGACAGACGGAGTACTCGAGGTGGACCAGGTACTTGTTGAGGTTGTTCACGTGATAGGGTGGCTGCTTCCGCGACAGCAGGCACACCCGGTTCGGGTCGTCGGTGGAGTTGATGCTGACGAAGAGGGGCACATCGAGGGGCACGGTGAGGGAGACGCCCTTGCTGAGGAACCACGTCCGCCCGATAATGGAGCCGGCCAGCTCGTCGGCAGTGCGGTGGTTCGTCACAAAGGGCGACGCTGATATGGACATCTTGTTCAGCGGCCACTGTAGATTGTGCAAGTCGCCCATGCCAAACCTATCAGTGAGAAGGAGAAGGGAGAGGGGAAGGAAAGAAAAGGAAAGGAAACATCTTATCAGTCAGCGCACTGGTGAAGAGGAGGAGGAAGAAAATCCTCCAAAGGAGGCTGAGAAAAAAATTCCCACCAGTGCGAGTCGGTCATATCAAAGCAGTCCTTGATGGTGGAGTACTTCTCGTAGGACTGCCATTTGAACTTGTAGCACGTCACCGGATCGTCCACCTTCAGCGCCGTCCGGTAGTTCTCTCGGTAGGACTTGACGGAGAGGTGGGCGCGGTACTTCCAGTCGAGACAGTGGACGGTGTTCTCGCTAATGACCGACAGTTGACCGGCTGTATGTCGGCGGGGATGCCGAGGCCGTAGTGGATGTGCAGCAGATTGCCGCCGTCCCTGTCGAGGAACGTTATCTTGCGATTGTTCTTGTGCAGATAGATCTGCCGAATGATTGACATGTTGATCTCACGGTGGTAGTGCATGTACCGGGTGAGCAGCACGAGCACGAGGATGGAGAAGAAGAGAAAGGCGACGATGGTGCGAAAGCGAAACTCGGCCGCGTTCTCCTGGCGAAGGTACGCCTGCAGCTTGAGGAAGGAGTTTCGAAAGGAGTTACGGCCACCGACGGCGCCACCACTGCCCCCACCTCCGCCGCCGCCGCCTCGTTTCATGCTGGACCTTCTGGTGCGTTGCGTCGTCCTCGAGGGTGCAGTAATCTTCCAGGTGTTGGTCTCCTTGTTCAGCTGAAGAACGGCATTGCTCGACTGTCTCCGGGTGTCGAGAGTGGCTGGTGGGGTGATGCTGCTGCTGTCGCTGAAGCTGTTTGTCGACTGCGAGTTGGTGCGATTGCCTGCCAGAGCATCAACAACAACAGCGGCATCGCCAGTGGCACTGGTGGTCGTGGTGACGGTGGTCGCCGTGGTCGCTGTGGTGGTCACTTCGGCGAAACCAGTTGTCGTCGTCGCATTGGCGCCACTCGACTCGACGTCTGTCGTCGTCGATCTGGTTGAAGAGAGCTTTTCCTCGCTCTTCGATTTCCTCTGTCGATGACCGCATGATGCGAGTGAAGGGGAAAAAGAAAGAGAGAAAGAGAATGACAGAACAAAAATGTTTAATGAAGTAAGGTGAAAGATGATCACGCTCTTTTTTCTCTTCAACTTCAGCTTACCATGGTCGAAGGCAGCAGGACTGAGAGCTCTGATAATGGAGATTGAGCTGCTGAGCTGCTGAGTACTGCTCCCCTTGATGTCTGCCAGTCAAGTGAGTGAGAGACATCAGGAGGTGTCTGTCAAGACTGAAAGGCCACTTGTTGCACATCTTGGACGAGTGCCGCTGCTGCCTGCTGCTGCTGAAGCTATTTCCCAGCGCCAGGATACAAACACGCGCACAGCTGATCAAAATAGCAGCGCCACAATCGTAAACAATCGCTGACTTTTTTGACGTCACTGCTTTCGGTGATTGATTGGTTGGTTGAGGCGATCATCGGCGAATCCACTTGAAGAATTTGAGCGTCGTTGATGGAATCGCCCCCTTTGATTCTGGTGCTACAAACGGCTACTCGGAAAAGATGGACGGCTTTGAGGGCGACTCAATTGCCGCTCTGCTGAAATATGCCGCCTCTGAAATGATGCTGGCAGTGTTAAAGAAGGTTTGCAGTTGAATTTGTTTGTTTGTTCTTGGATTTGGTGGTACTTATTTGATGATGACACTGCTTTCTAGGTGGAAGGACAGAAGGATATAGTGCTCTGTGATCAACTCATAGCGTCTATCGACCTGGTGTGCAGCTTCAAGGAGATGAAGGTAGGCCGGCGCCGTTTGATATCGTTTCCATGTTTACACTTTGTTTTCATTAGAATATTGGTGTCGATAAAATCTACAAGCTTGACAACGTGCCTAGTGTCAACACGAAAAAGGTACCTTTTCACGGGGGATATTGGTGCATTGAATAATTCAAAACTTCTTCCGAATGTAGTTATGTTTCATCATCAAGCCCACTATAGGCGATGTGAAGAAGGTGTGCAATTGGCTGAATGTCTTTCAGAGCAAAGAAATCAACGACCTGCAATACTGGATCATTTTTGTTCCACAAAAGGTATGCAAAGTTTCCATTGTCATGATAAGTTTGCAAGCTTTTTCAACAATTCACTTCAGTCGTACGAATGTGAACGATACCTAGAACAAGAAGGCCTGTTCAGCTACTTTACCATTTTGGACTTTCCTCTCGGCTTTATTCCCTTCGACCGCGACCTGTTCTCTCTGGAACTGAATGACTCCTATCAAGACTACCTTTTGGTAAGGGTGCACTGTTTACTCTTCCTGCCAACAAGCTAACGCTTTTCACCACGCTGACGTTTCTTTTCAGCTCGGCGACTACCAATTCCTCAACACCGTCGTTCTGGGACTTCACCAGCTGCAGAAGCTAATTGGCAACATCAACCTGATATTTGCCAAGGGGCGAGCATCGGAATTTATCTGTGATCACTTTCAAAAGCTGAACGCACTGTCTGGTCTCGTCGGACCGGTGAACAGCGGCGGCGGCATCGGCGGCAACGGGGACGAGACTGCCATTGACTTGCTGGTCTTTGATCGCGAGGAGGACTACGCATCGCTTTTTCTCTCGCAGCTCAACTACTCGGGCATCGTCGATGAGACGTTCAACATCAAAAGCGGTACGGAGACAAACACTGAGACACTGAAAAAAGCAAAAAAAAGATCTATTTACAGAAAAGACCAAGTGGAACAAAGGACTTAAAAAACTAACAAACATTCCTTTCTTCTGCAGGCAAGGTGGAACTCGACTCGAGCGTCGTCAAAGACGGCAGCACGGCGCCTGCCAAGCACCAGCTATTCTTCGGCAGTGACCGCATCTTCGCCGACGTGCAGGACATGTCCTTCTCCTCGGTGTGCATCTCCCTGAAGGAGAAGGGACAGAAACTGCGTCAGAAGTACCACGAACGGCAGTCGATGAACCTCAACGAAATGAAGGAATTCTTGACAAAGGACCTGCGGAACATTCAGTCGGAGCACAAGGCGCTCTTTCTACGTAAGTATCGCTCTGCTAGCGACAGCAGCATTTTGCGTGTGTGCGTGTGTTTGTCTTTGCTCTTCGAGCTGAGCACAAATCAAATATTGGCACTATTTTTAAATTTTACTTCTATTATGTTATTGGCACATCACACATCACGGGCAGACATAAACGTGTGCGAGGCCATCATGGAGAGGAAGAAGGCGGCCAAGTTTTCCGAGCAGCTAAAAGTGGAGCAGAACCTCATTGAGGGCATCGAATCGCGCGCCTCGCTGGCGTTCATCGAGGAGGGCATCACCCGACTGTATCCGAGCCAGCTCATGCTTCGCCTGATCTGCCTCTTCTCCCTCTGCTACTCAGGCATCAGCAACAAGGAGCTGCACAGTCTGATGAGGCTGTACTGCCTCAGCTACGGCTTCCACTCCATACTCGCCTTCTTCAACCTCAAGAAGATTGGCCTCATCTTTGAGACGTCCAATCAGTTCAACCAGTTCAACTTCACCGCCGTCGCCAGCAGTCTGCCGGTGGTGCGCGATTCGGCACTGACCACATCCTCTTCTTCCTCCTCCTCTGCGTCTTCTTCCTCTGCCTCCTCGCAGAAGGTGGCCACCTACCAGGGCGCCATCCTCTCTGCGGGCGCCTCCTCTCCGCCCTCGGAGACGATCAAGAAGTTTCGCCACGTGACGAAGAAGTTCAACCTCATACCGCTGCTGGAGACGGAGAGCTACAGCGTGCGGACGCCCAGCGACTGCGGCTACGTCTTCGGCGGCGCCTACTACCCCTACGTATGCAAGCTGCTGGCCACCTTCTTCGACCTGAAGACTGTCGGTCAGATTGAGGAGTGGTGCCGGGGGACGCTGTGCAAGCTGCAGCCCTCACTCATTCCCAACCAGCACAGTGGTCGCAGTCTGGCGGAGAAGCGAAAACGCCTGCAGCTGGTGCTTCTGGTGGGCGGCATCACCTACGCCGAAGTGTCGGCGCTTCGCTTTCTTGCCACGCAGAAGGGGGTGCCCATTCTGGTGATGACCACCTCCATTACCAATGGCAGCACCTGGCTGCAGTCACTCGCCGCAAAGTCCTTATGATGATGAGGCACCAGCAGACGATGGGGAAAATGATGGATGGAATGAATGCCGCCCAGTGCTCAACCAAGTATTTGCTCACAAACACACGCACTCAACTAGTCTCCCTCTCTCATTCTCTCTTCTCAACAACTATTTATTTACTTTCCGTGCGCTTCTTTGCATGCTAATTAAATGGCATAATTTTTTAATGGATGGCATCTCTCTCTTGCACTTGGGTGAGTGCAATGAAGTGCTCTTTAGAGAGAGAAACTTGAAATGAGGTGTGTGCTCTGCTGCATAAACTGCCAGTAATTAGTCTGTTTAGCACAATTTTGTTTTTCACTCAAAGTGCTTGTTTTTTCTTGTTGTTCAGCAACTGCTGCTGCTTCCCATTCAGTGCACTTTTGCATGAGCACTGTCTTGACACCTCTCTCTCATTATCGCTGAAGTGATTGTCTTGTTAGGGTACACATACGCACATACCCACACAAAAACCTTCATGTTCTCACTTTTTCCTTCATTTGTTGACATGAACAAATTTATCATAGAGAAAACTGTTTTTCACCTCTTCAGCAAACACAAAACTGAGAGAAAAAACACGAACCGTGCTTTGCTGCAGTGCTTTCCTCACACTATTCATCCTACTTCTTTTCACCTTTTGTTTGCTCTTCGTTTGCATTTTTTATCCGACTCGGTTGATTGCAGCGTTGGCATGCTTTTCTTAAAATGATGTGTTCTCTCTGTGGGCAAATGGGCCAGTGTGTGTGTGTGTTGGTATTCCCAGTTGCATTTACAGCTGGAGCCGCTCTTTTGATCCACCCGCTTGTGTGTAAGTGTGTGTGCCATCCCTGTCCTCTTGGTCTCCTCAGTCTCTCAGTCCTTTTTAGATCTGCTTTTCAGCTTTTGTTGAATTGCACCGACGCTACATTCTTCTCCCCTGTGCTTTATTGCCTGCGCTCACATCGTCCGAATGTGGACATAAACTTGCGGATGAATTTCAATTGCGCTTGACCAGGACAAACAAATTGTCTCGCTGGTCAGCCTCTCTGGTCAGCTTGAGTGTGAGTGTGAGTGGCTATTGCTGGGCCTTGGCGCTTTTCTCTCTCTCACTTTAGTGTGGTGGGCCTCATTTGGTGGCAATAAAGGGCAATGGTGGTGGTGGTGGTGGGCAAAGTGCTGACAGAGGAATAGGATAAATGTAGAGTGCTCTCTGCCTACACAGTTTGACACTGCTGTAATTTGCTGCTGTCGCCGAATTGAGCAACATTTACAGTTGATGGTGGTGGTGGCATTTGTTAATTCCCCTTTCTTCCACTCCCCTGTCACCTAAATTAGTCGTCCTTGTGTGTTGATGCGCTATAGACAGAATTGAAGAACAAGGGGATAAAAGCTGTCACAGTCCATTCTTCTCACCCCTCTCTGACAAACTCAGTCTGTGAATGTGTGCAGTGTTTGGCGTCAGTGCTGACAACGTCAGCAACAGCCTAATGTTGTTCGTTTGTGTGGGTCGATGTGCTCGTTTCGCTGGTTCTGCTGTCCGTCTCCATGTGGCCATTTCCTCCGTCATACCACTGATTGCCAGCCATTCACTCTAAATGTGTGTGTCTGCAGCATGACAATCACCACACACACGATTGGGCAATCGATCGTCTGTCGCCGTCCTTGTCGTTGGTTAGTTGTCAGTTCACCATCCACCACCACTCCAGAAGGTACTCTGCTACCTCAACGCTGCCGACAATCTAATGTTGACTGCTGCTGTTCGGAGAGAAGCAGCTGGAGCTGGAGGACAGCCTAAAGACCCAAAGTAAATGTCAGTGGCAGTGTGATTAGGCGACAACCGACGCGACGAGAGGACTACGGGGAAAATGAGGACTACAGGGAAAGCGTCGGCGAGGCTCAGTAAAAACGGACGGCTACAAAAGCACACATCCGTGTGCGCCTTAATTAGCGTCCTGTGGCGTCGGTTCTCTCTCTCTCTTTCATTCTCTCCCTTTTCTGGTTAGGGTGTACAGCAGCTTGTTCCAGCCTTGCACCGTTTACCGCGTCGCCCACTGCCTCGTCACTCCCGCGGAGGTCGCTTCCGAGAGAACTAAAAGAAAAGAGAAAGTGAGCTGCTGCTATGGCTCTCACAGCATGGGTAAGCGCTGCACAAACTGCACCGAATGATGTTCGCAAGAAACATTACCAGTCATTACTACCTCTGATGGCATAGGTGAGTGGTGTTGGCGGTGGTGATGGTGGTCGTTTCTGCAAACTTCGGACTGTTCCACTGAAGACATTTAAAGTGTATTCTTAATTAAGAAAAGATAGAAGAGAAAAGGTCCGATTACTAACTACATTTCAGCAGAAGGGGGCACAGTGTTCTCAGACACTTCCACGCTGTCTCATCCTCCTGCGCATCACTACCACAACGGCCAAAACCGTTCGATCGATTGTGCAAATAATTTTCAGGTTCCTCCTCCTTTTTATCGTCTCTCCTTCTCTCGGCTCAACTTCATCTGAAGAAAGCTGTTGCGCTCTTGCGCTTTTGCGGTTCAAGGATTGTGCAGTGCAGTGTTCGTCGGCAGTGTGTCGTGAGGTGCAGCACTGAAACCTCTCGCTTTTTATTGTCTCAACTTCTGTCACTGACAGCCACTCATTTTATCTCTCCATCTGAATAAGCTCGTTCTGCGTGGTTTGCTTTCATTTTGTTTTGCTTTTTCCTTTTTCCTTTCTACTTTACGGTACGGCATAAACTACATTAATCAAGTGGCTAATCAATAGCGACAGCAGCAGCGCAGCAGTTAGTTTATATGTCTGTGTGCTGATTCATGGCAATTCCTCCACTATAAAGAGTACCACTTAAAGTGAGCACTTTGCATTTTGAATTTTATTACTTTTACATTTTACAATTTACTTTGCCAAAAAACTAAGCACCTTCACGTTTTCTCCTCGATCGATGTCTTTCTTTCAGCAAAATCACCGCTTGTTTCCATTACCGGCACTGACAGGCACATCTGTTTATGCAATTTGCTTTTTGTTGTGTCTCACATCGTCTGACCAGCAGTTTGTTGATTGTGAATGCAAAGCAGCCTACTTGTCCCGTGCCAGCCACTACTAAGCGGTTGTCAGTGCAGTGATGTGAACTGTACTGTACACTTTGCGTAATAATTCAGAGAATCGCACGCATCACTCATTCTTTTCCGCTACCGTGCCCTCTCCAGCCGGCACCTGCTGTCAACACGCACCAATTCTGTTGTGTCCAGCAATCTGTGTGTTTTTTTTTTCTTCTTCACACTCCTGCCTCATCTGTCTCTCTCAGCTGTCTTATCTGATGATTGAGTGGACTGGGCTGAGTGCAACAATCGGCACTTGTGATGCCAAGTCAGTTGTCCCCCTCCTTCCCCTCCTCTACCACTCGTACACTAGTTCACTGTCAATCATCAACAGTACCAGTGCTTGTCGATGATCAGTCGGCAAGACCGCAAAGAAATAGTGAAGCAGCATCCGTTTAGTCGGTTTGTATTTTCTATATAGCCACCTTTTTGTAGACACAGCAGCGGCTGCAAAACTAAACACCAGGCACATTTGATCCACAGCCAGCTTTTTTCTTCTCTCGCTGATCCTGGCCGTCCATATGGCGTGAGTGCTGTTGGAGCTGGTGGAGCTGCTGCTGCAGCTGCTGGCCTCTGTCGTACTCGACGGCAATTCCAGTCGATTGCAGTCGTACCAGGTTTCTCTCTCTCTCTCTCTCTCTCTCTCTCTCTTCTCTCTCTCTCTCTCTCTCTCTCTGTGCTCACTGCTTTGCTCCGTTTCAGAAGCTTCTGCCGCTGCTGTTGTTGCCTTTCTTCCTCTCTTTCTCTCTCTTCATTCTGAGTGCCTGTGTGTTGTTTGGCTCGGGGACATGAATAATAAATGTGACAGTAGTGCACCATGAGGAGAGAGAGAGAGGTAGCGAGTAGACTACAGCAGCAGCACCACCATCAGCCGATTACCGTGCCTGCTACTGGCGCAGATGTGACGACAGCAGGAGCTGCATCTCATTTGCCTCCTCACTCCTCGTTTTCTTTATTTCTTTTATTTCCTTTCTTTCCGTTCTACCTTTTGTTTGCCTATCTTTTTCAGTTCTTTTCTCTTTTATTCCCCCACATTCTATTTCTCGTTTGCTCTTTGAGCACTTTCAATTTCCGAAACATGAGGAGCGCAGCAGAGTGGTGGTGGGCAGGCAGTCAAGCAGCTTCTTCTCTCATTTCTGTTTTACACCTTGTTGTTGCACCTCTCTTCAGTTGCCCTTCTTCAGTTCATTTCACTTTTTCATTTTCTACGTTTATCACTTTATGATATCATTTATCGTTTAGTGGTTTTATCGCTGTTTTACTTTTTTGTTCATCTCTTTCTTTCCACCCTTTTTCCTCCATCTTATCTGTTCATCTGCTCACCTGTCGCCTGTGAAATGCCCATCAATCACCATTAGTGTTTGTCAGTGGTCGCCTTCTCCGCTTTGCGCCTGAGCTGTCAGCCTTGCCTTATCTGCCAGCAAACACCAGAAAACAACCACCGACCGGCATTACACTCACACATCATCATCATCATCACCCCCATCACCACCCTCACTTTCACTCAGGCCTTTACGGTTGTGCAACCCCCTCTGTTATCATCTTCTGCTCATTTGCTTCTTCAACTGACTGTGTTTACCTTTCGGTCACAATTGACAGTGATGGCGGCAATCAGCATATATCAATAGCCTCATTACCATCAGCACACGATATTCTGCATAATTCAATCTTGTCAATCGTCTCGCAATCTTGTCATCGTCAATCAGTGCGCCACTCTTTGAACAATGGCAATCAGAACACAAGAATAAGTGTAGACACTACTGCAGGCAACTAGTGCACACTTGAACTGTTTTATTGTTTGTGCAAATCTAGTCGCTCCACTTTTAGTTGTTCAGTCTGTGTGTGCCTTGCTCCCTCTGCTTTGTTTGTTTTGCTCGAAATGTATCGATTGAAGTTGGAGTTTAATTTGAATTCGAGAACTTATTCCTCTTATTGTTGCACCACTCAATAACACGCAAAACTGATCAAATAACTTTGCTTATTGCAACTATGAGCAAGGAAAATGTGAAATGTCATCCTCATGTGATGACTGAAGAAGAAGTGATTGAGGTGACCAGGAGGAGAGACCACGGATCAACCGCCACTACGACCACCCAAACAACAACATCGACTACCACTACCACTACTAGCAGCTGTAACACTTAACCCAAACAACTGTAAAACGGAGGAAAATCAGATAGAAAGGATCAAGAAGTGGAGAGGCAACAGTAACAACAGCCCGGAAAGTGTTTGTGGGACGCCCATCGGGGAAGGAAGGCAATTAGAAGGAAGGAAAGGAGAAGAAGGAGGAGGCGGGAGACCAGTAAGGAAGACCACCAGTGTAAGAACAATCAAGAAGACAAAGAAAGGAAAGAACAAGGCAAGAACAGCAGCAGCAGCAGCTGAGACAGCAATAATGTCTGTCGTGATGGTAACCACAAACAAGAGTAGTGAGACGTCCAGCAGCAACAGCAGCGGAGTGGCCGCTGCCTCGACCACTGCCACTTCGGCGACGACCACAAACAGTGCCGCCGTAAACAGCAGCAGCAGCAACAGCAGCAGCACTTCACTGCCCCTAACACAGCACAACAGTAGCATCGGCAGTAGTGCGACCAGCACCATCCCCACCACGACGACCACGATCACGACGACGACGACCCTGAGCAGTGCCTCCAGCAGCGGCAACCCCACCGCCAGCCACGCCACCACCTCCATAAACGTGGCTCCCAGCTTCGTCTTTGAGTACGACCCTAGCGGTTCAGAGTCAGGTGGGCCCAGTGGCAACAGCAGTGCCGCCAGCAGCAGTGTCAGCGTCAGTGTGGGCGGCACCAGCGGCAGTGGCCATCACAACTACCACCACTCTCACCACCACCACCATCCTCACCACCATCCTCACAAGACAGGGGTGGACCATGCGATCGCAGTGGAGGCGATAGGCGGCCACGACCTGGCCACCCCGATCGCAGGAGGAGCAGCGGGCAGCGAGGAGGACGGGGTGGTGGTTGCCAGTGCTGCTGCCGCTGCCGCCGGCCACCATGACAACAACCTCTCGATCCTGCTGTACGGCCAATCCAAGAATGGCAGCGACGGCGGTGGTGGCGGCGGCGGTCTGTGCACCGTCAGTCCGCATGTGATCTTCGGTCGCATGCATTCAGAGCCGGAGCGGCCGCTGCCGCTGATAGAGTTCGCCTCGCTGCAGCCACCAGTCGAGCTGCAGACGCTGGCGAACCCGAACCACCGATCCTGTCCGGAGATCAGCCCGTCGGAGCACCAGCTGTACCAGCAGCAGCAGCAGGCGCAGTACCAGCAGTACCTGCTGCAGCAGGCGCACAACCAGCACAGCAGCTTCGCCAGCAGCGGCGGCCGCAGCAGCGTCGCCGGCCCAGCCGACGCCCAGCACAGCATGTCCATCGAGTCGACGGGCAGCAGCTACCGAGGGGGAGGGGGAGGCTATGGGTCGTACTCGAATGCCGCCGCCGCCTCCTTCCACCGGTGCAGCATCAGCACGACGGGCAGCGCCAGCACCGTGGGCAGGCAGTTGTGTTCACCGCGCGTCAAGCGACATCTCTGGCCGTCGCATGCACGTTCAGTGCTGAGCTCTCGCCTGGAGCACAGTTTCCTAACGCGGACTGTAAGTCGGGAGTCGATGCGCCTCTCCACGCATGCACTCAATTCCGGCGGTCCGCCTGGTGCGGCTTACGTCTGTGCCGCTGCCGCTGGCTCTCACGCAGCTAGTGGCAGTGCGGGCGGCTCGGCGTCAGCGGCAGCGGCCAACAGCAGCAGTGGCAGCTGCACCGAGCTGCAACCTCTGATGGCTGGTGCGGGCGCCTTCTGCACCAGCCACTCGTCGTCCGCTGCTGGAGGACCAGCATCGACAGCAGCAGCAGGAGCAGGAGCAGCTGGAGGACCATCGTCAGCCTCGAACTACCTGAGCTCCTGTGCGCACCAGGCGCACTCGAATCAGCCGTCACCGCAGCACGGGCCGTCGAGCACTTGCTACTCCGGCAGCAGCACGGGCCACCATCTCGTGGGAAGTTCGCCGTTGAGAAGCGCAGCCAGCCGACCTGACGCCTGCTGTTCGGCCGCGGGCTGCCTTATCACCTCGGCTCGAGCACCGGACAGCTGCCCGGACAGCTGCAGCAGCACCTGCCCCACCACCGCCCGTCATTGCTGGACAATGAGATCGCGGAGATCGCCGCCGATTCGATGCGAATCAACGGCGCCCTGCGCCAGTTTCGCCAGCTGAGGAAGGCGACCAATGCGTCGACCCTGTCAATGCCGGCCGCCGAGAAGGGCTCCTTCACTGCGGCAAACTCGCTCGAAGTAACCGCCGACGCCAGCACGCCACTCATGAATGCCACCAGCGACCACCGGACGCCGCAGCAGTTCCTCTCACAGCGCTCATTCGCCTCCAACTCCCTCGACAGTGAGAAGAAGAAGTCCACCACCATCAAGAGTGGCTTCCACAAGCCCAATGTCGGCTACAGGCTGGGCCGCCGAAAGGGTACGTACTATTTTCATTCATGCTTTCTTGCTTTGTTTACCTCTTGATTAGTCTGCTGATGATGATGTTATTAATCTCTGCCTACTGTTTAAATTCTCATTCTCCTCCTCCTCTTTGCATCCTCCTTCTGTCAACACCTCTGCTGACAACAAATGCATCAATCATCGCCCATCGATAAACAACAGCCCTCTTTGAAAAGAGAAAACGCATCTCAGACTACTCTCTGCTGATGGCCTTACTCGGCATTCTTCTCATGGTCTTTGAGAATGAGCTTTCGCTGTCGGGGATCTACTCAAAGGTGGGTGGCTTTTAATTTAATTCTCAAACATTTGCCAGTTGTGCACTTTCGCCACCTGTTTATAGTGCTAGTGTGTGTGTGCGTGTATAGCAGTCCATCAGGTGCATAAACTTGTTAATTTTTCTGCTGACTTGACAATTTCTTCCAACTGACAACAGCCAGAACCACAACAAACAAACAGACAGACAGGCAGACACAAAAAGAACCGCCAAAAAACTTTACCATTTGGCACTTTTGTGTTGTTCAGCGTAGCTTGAAGCGACACTGAAGTGCATCTTTGCAGCAGCAATTTCATCATGCCGCAGTGCAACTCTTTCCAGTACTCGCTTCATTTAGCCATTTTCTCGTTTTGGTCGACTTTGTGAAAGCGAAAGTGTAGGCATCGCATCTTTTTTTGCGGCCAAGCAGCTCAGCAGTAGGCAAAAAGGGCTGACATCACCATGAAATGAGAATAGACGGCAATTGTTTCAGCACAGGCTGACGCAGCCAACACAAGCAGCTTATCACCATCGAGAGAGCGGAATTTCTTTCCGCTCAGCAAATCGACAACGATGAATTCTCTCTTTGACGGCAAAACTCATAACTGAAAGCGAGAGGAAGAGAATGGGGAGAGAGACGGGTAGACACAGAAGGCGCAGAGACTGAGACTGAGACCATACCGCACACACAGTTTGTTTCAGTTCATTTCAGTCATTCAGCTGCTTTGAGGCAGGCTCATCTTGATTGCGATAATACCATTTGCACCGTACAGCAGCAACAGCAGTGCCTGGGCAGACGATGGCGATAGTGCCGCTGTAGCCGTCCCGCTGTGCACTTCCCGGCAGCTGCCGTTTGGACGTCAACGGGTCCCTTCCTAATGACATTAGCACATTACCATTGGCTTGTTAGCAGCCGTGAGCTAGTGCCCCAGCGACACTGAGACACACACACACACTGGCTCGGTCAGTCACACTGCCTGTGCTGTACTTTGGTACAGCTGCCACCACCACCACCAGCACACTCTGCTCTAATATTGAGGCAGCCTTCTCCTTCGTTCTTTAGCAACTTCTGCTTTTTGGAACAAATATAATTTCATTACTCGCTCGATGCCCATTGACACTTGATTTGACATGGCGGTGCCGACGGCGCCGACGAAGACGGACATAATATTAGGCAGCATCATAATAATAATCAAACCAACAACTACAGACTGACACTTCCAATGATACAGTGAGAAATCACGATTACCAGAAAGCCAAAGTGGATGGATAGATGGATAGAAAGAAAGAAAGATGCCGGTGCTAATCAAATATTAATTCGGATAGAAAACTATCGCCTACGGCTGCTGCCGGAGATAGAAGTGTAGTTGCTTGCTTAGAAGACGAAGCGGGCAAGTAAGTAGTGCCTAAAACTTTTTACCTTGTACATGTTGTGTGTGTGTGTGTTGTACATCGCGCTAGTTTTTCCGCGCACTCTTTTACTTTAAAACCGTAAAACGCGATTTTTCTTAACAGTAAGTCTTTGCCTTTGTCTTCCCTACGACTTGGTTCAATGTAAAACACATTTTAGGAACACTATTTGTCACTTTTCTCTGACAGCACTGCAACCTTAGGCAACTGTGTTAACCGATTTTTAGCTAGTCGATCCACTGCTTGGAGCACTGCTTGCACTCTACCTTTTTCTCACATGCTATCTTGCTGGCTTTTTGCTGCTGTAAAACTGTAGTTGCTGCTGCTGTTGTTGCTGCCTGTCTTACTTACCGTTTTGATATACGGAGTTTCGGCTCTGCGGATCAAGCGATCGAATGGGCCGTCGACCAGATAAATGAACGACCAAAGTCACGCACTGAGAGAGATAGGTAGTAGTCGCTTTATTCTCCTGTCCTCTTGTTTTCCACTGGCTCACACTGACTCACTCGCTCACACACCATTTACCAGTGTCCACAGAAAGTGATCTCTTCTCTATCTCGCCTTTCTCCATGCTGCTGGTAACCATGTTTTCCGCCGTTTTCCGTTCTCTTTCTCTCTCTCTCTCTTTTCCCCTCGCCATTACAAAAGGCCATGTTTCAGAAGGAGACACATTGAGACTTGACTACTCGGACCTTCCTTCAGCCGTTTCAGCGGCCGTCGCCGTGGCCTGCAGTGCAGTGGTAGTCACTGGTAGTCAGTCAGCCAACACTACCGGTAGGCTCTTATTCAAAATTAATTGGCTTCTCGGTGGCGGCGGTTGTGCTGACGCTGGTGCTTCATGGTCTATTTGTGGTGCCCACTTTGGGTCTCCGCTTCTCTTTCTCACTATCTATGTGTTCAACGTCGGTTGTCTGAGATACGAGTCGTTGCTGCTGCTGCTGCTGCCACTGAATGCGCACTACTGAAGCAGCTGAGCTGACTAGTTAGGCAATCGAAGCATACTGATGACTGACTACCAATTTCGGTTCGGTTGTGCTTGCACACACACACACACACTTGCATACACATTCCCTTTACCATATCACAGGTGTGTACATTGTCTTGTCTTGTCTGTCAGTGCCCATTAACGACCCACTGTATTCCTGGTGGTGGTGGTGGCGGTGGTGGTAGCCGTGGTAGGGTGGGAAGGAAAGTGGGGAGGGGGTCTGCCCCACTGCTGTGTTACTCGATTAGTGCTCCTATTGTACTCGACAGCAGGACAAACGTGTCGCCCAATTTTCGGTGTCTCAATTCTCACTTTTTGCCAGCATTTTTCCTGTGCACTAATTTGGCTAATTCTGCAACCGATCGAAGTGCAGCACACTTCTTCTCCAATGAACCTTTTCGCACGGCAACTTCTACCATGGCAATTAAAAGTGGTCGCCGGGTGAAAGCGTAAGTGTACTGATGAATGGTTGCAGCATTCTTCTTCTTTTCCCTTTTCTCCACTTTCTCATTTGCTGAAATCACGTACATTGAAAATTGCTACATGGCTGACTGAACGATTTGCCATGAATGCCTGATCAATGAAGATTTTATGTCAGATTCAATTCGGAAAATTGCCAAGGAAAAAGTGGATGATGGAAAAATTGTGTGTGTGTGTGTTTTTGTGTGCTCCCATTCAGTGCTCTTTTACCATTTACCCAATACCGTTGACAGTTTTTGGCCATTAGTGCTGGTGGTGAGCACATTCGGACACAGTAGCTGGCCATGCTTCAGCCAATTGAGCCACTGCAGCAGCAGCAGGGCAGCATGGCTCATCGGACGCCAATGGCGTTGGCAATGCACGTCATCGATCGTTGCTGGCACATTGTTCTTTTATTTAGTTTCCTTTTCTAAAGAGTGGTAATTTTATTTGGGGTTTTCTTTTCATTCTCTTTTACTTTCTTTTTTTTTCTTTTCTTCCTCATTTTCACAGTAGCTGGCCATGCTTCACATTGAGCCACTGCAGCACACAGGGCAGCATGGCTCATCGGACGCCAATGGCGTTGGCAATGCACGTCATCGATCGTTGCTGGCACATTGTTCTTTTATTTAGTTTCCTTTTCTAAAGAGTGGTAATTTTATTTGGGGTTTTCTTTTCATTCTCTTTTACTTTCTTTTTTTCTTTTCTTCCTCATTTTCTCTCATCATGCTCATCTCATTCTCATTTTCATCGTCTCATTTTCTTATTCTTTTCTTTTTTCTCTTTCATCTCATTAGGCTTCGGTGTATTCGTACGCGGTGAAGACGCTGATCACGGTGTCCACATTCATTCTTCTGGGCCTAATAGTTGCCTACCATTCACTGGAAGTGCAAGTAAGTGCTTTTTACATTTAACATGATCACTACATCCACATCTGCAACAGAAAAAGACAAAAGTATTGCGGGCAAACTTCTTTCTTACGTTCGTTCAGTCGATAAAAGAGAACAGGAAAGGGACAGAAAAGTTAGATACTTGAGGAGGAAAATTGGCAAATGACAGTGAGCAGGAATTAGTAGAGCAGTGTGTCTGTGTTTGTATATGAGACAGTGTATGAGACAGTGTGTGTAGACAGCCATTTGTCAATGCCAATTAAATGTGGAGCTCGCCAGTCAGCAAAAGGCAAACGAAGACACGTCAGCGTACATTAGTCGCTCGGCGAGCAATTGTTTGTCTCGATACTCCGCGCTCTCCACTCTTTTTCGACATCTAATTCCAGTTTCATTCTCAAGAGCTCGTCGCTTCACTGCCTCCAACTGACACTGAAAAACAGCCAGTCAGTCTGACAAACAGGGAGAGAGGCAAAAGCAAGAGACAAATAGTTGAGTTCCTTCTTCCGAGTTGTTGTTTGCCTCTTCAGCTCTTTTTCTCTCCGTTTCATTCACCATTACTCCGTTGTTTTGGAGTGTACTGCAAAAAGTGCATCAGCAGACATAGACACACCACTACTTACACCACTAGGCCAATCATAGACATTCACTCAGCAAGTTCTCTCTCTCTCTCTCTCTCTCTCTCTCTCTCTTTCGGTCATTTGTCTAATTAATGGTGTACCTCGCCTTCACTTTCCATTCCGTTGCAGTTGTTCATGATTGACAACTGTCTGGAGGACTGGCGCATTGCGATGACCTCCAATCGCATTGCGCTCATCATTCTCGAGTTGATCATCTGCTCGGTGCACCCTATACCCGGCGAGTACAGCTTCACGTGGACCACCAAGCTGGCCAATCACGGCGGTCGCTTCGAAACCAAGTCTGTTGTTGTGAGTATTCCATTTCCCTTCCTTTGTGCTGGCTTTACACCCTAATCTTCACATCTGTCTTTTTTTCTCCCCTTTGCATTAGGTGCCCGTTGACGTCACCCTTTCGTTGCCTATGTTCCTCCGTCTGTACCTAATCTGCCGTGTGATGCTTTTGCACAGTAAGCTCTTCACTGATGCCTCTTCGCGCAGCATTGGCGCACTCAACCGAATCAACTTCAACACTCGCTTTGTCCTCAAAACGCTGATGACCATCTGCCCGGGCACCTGTCTCATGGTCGTCCTCGTCTCACTTTGGATCATCGGCAGCTGGTCAATGCGACTCTGTGAAAGGTTAGTTGTGCGGTTTTGTTACCGAATCAGTTGGCCTTCGATTTCAAAGTGCTCTTGTTCAAATGCTGTGTTTGATCTTCTAAAGTTCTTACAATTTCGACATTTGATCTAATGGAGATATAGTGCTTCGGTGTGCGTGTAATGTCGGTTTGAAAAAGCGAAAGAAGAGTACTTTGCACTTAGTGAAAGAACACCGTCTGAAATGATGATGCCACTGTTACTGCGGCCTAATGACTGAACTGTGCACACAGTAGTAGTTCTCTACTCATTATTCAGTACAAGTCGGGCAATTACGCAAAACGCAGACAGTGTCTGATCATTAGATTTTGGGTTTCAGTTACAGGCAAGGCACAGTGTCTGATCACATCGTCTAATGCACAAGCTTTGTCGTGCAATTTGATCCTCGTAGTTGCCTAATGAAGGCGCCCACAGTCTCTGCTGCTGCTGTTGTAGGCATCAATGCTGCACAGAAACTCTCAATGACTGATTATCATTGCTGGGACGCCGTATCACAGTGGGCAAACACAGCTTTGCTGTGCTATACAGTTTCTTGCTTCCTAGTTTTTCTTGCCATTCAACTAACCAGGCTTTCACCGATTGACAGTTTGCCTCTTTATCTTTCCTAGCAATCGATTATTTTTTCTGGTGATTCATCATCATCCTCTACCCTCTTCTGGTTTATGTCACTAGCATTCAAACAATATCTATATTTTCTTTTATTCTCAAACAATTCATTGTTTTGCTTTGATTGAATGAAAGAGTAGCTGTGCAAAAGGCAATGAATTGGCTTTGTTGGTTTGTGTGAGGCTGATTCGTCAGGTGATGATCACCGGCTTCGTTGTCGTCATCGACATTCATTGCTTTTCTGTCAACTTTAATGATTGAGTTGAATTAAATTTGCATCTCTTGGAAATATCTATGAAAGCTGGCCGGCCTGTGATAAGAAGCGGCAGAAATGGCGGCAGTAGCAGCAACAACAACAAAAGGCACTTTCCCCGCCATGAGTTGCCAAAGCAGTTCTGGCAGTGATCGATCAGAGGTGCAGTGCTGTGCAGGGAAGCTTTTATGACTTTGACTTTGCTGCAAGTACTGCCAAATACGCAAGATTCTCCGGGCAAGGAGATTTTCCGATCCGTCGAGACTGCTTTTACTGCCATTACTGGCCATTACTGTCAAATGGTAATTTTGTTTTGCTATTGCAATAACTGCCGCTGCTGCCCGGTGCCGATTCTGTCCACACAATAACGGCTGCTGCCGGTGACTAGTGCTCTAGAACACTGAGGGAATTAATTACATTACCACTGACAGAAAAGAGTCGCTACGCGGCTGGGTGGTGGTAGGTAGCATAATTTGAATGCACATTAGATTAAATTATTAATCTCCAATTCACTCTCTAAAGCGATTACTCAAATGACAGCTTAGGTTTTTAGCTCCGTTTTCTAGCGGAGGTGGCAACAGCAGTTCAAGACGGTGTATATGCTTTACCGCTCTGCTGCATTTTCATTTTCGGTCATTACGGCGAGGATCTGCACAGACACACAATAGTGCTTGCGTCTGCGGAAATTCTATCTTCTTCTTCTTCTCCTCTTTCTTTCTGTCTTTTGCCGCTTTTCCTTTCTATTCTCGTCTCGTCTGCCGCTAACGACGTTATCAGGCAAAAACAGCTCACTAAACGGTCATTTTGTACACCTGCCGCTAATCTGCAGCTTTCTTCTCTTCGGTTTGCCGTTACCGCCAATTCTACTGTAAACTCGTAGCAGTGTTGAACAAAAAATTGACTGTGCCTCTTCAGTTGACGTGCTACACCTCATTTGTATAAAGAAGTGCAGCAATGTGTGAGAGAGAGGGAGAGATACAAAGCGGGCTTCATTAAAAATGCATTCAATTCAGATCGCCTAGCAATGAAGTGATTGCGCCACTTGATTGAGGCGCATGGCAAGCATTAACCAGCTTACTGATAATCTGTTTTGTTTTTTCTTTTTTTTTATTTAACTAGACACCACGACGAAGAGCACGCCAATTTGTTGAACACCATGTGGCTCACTGCTATTACCTTCCTTTCCATTGGTTATGGTGATATCGTCCCCAATACGTAAGTGAATCACACTTTTTTCTCACTGCCTACTTTATGGATTCTCTCAAATGCTAAGTGCCACTTTTATTCTAAATTCTCACTCCCATTTTTCCTCTTCTACGTTTTATCCATCTCATCACATCACATCTCATCCATCAGCTACTGCGGAAGGGGCATCGCCGTCTTCTCCGGCCTCATGGTACGTCTTTGCTTTCTGCATGTCATTGGTCTATATTTAGGTCAATCACAACACACACACGCACATTCACATTGGCATCGATTTTCCCTTTTCACTGATGCTCTTTCCCTTTCTATCCCTCTTTCTCGCCACTTTCCATAGGGCGCCGGCTGTACTGCGCTCGTGGTTGCCGTCATTGCCCGTAAACTCGAGCTGACGCGGGCCGAGAAGCATGTGCACAACTTTATGATGGACACCCAGCTCACAAAGAGAGTAAGTGTAGTCAGACAGGCAGTGTGTGTGCACCACTAAGATGACTGCCAAGGGCGGTTGATGCGGAGATGTTGCTGTCACTGCTGAGAATGAGAATGATGCTGCTGTTGCAACGTAAATCATCCGCTGCCGGCGTTATTTACATTATAGCCCCCGCTTTTAATACACCGTATTAATACTTTACTACCGTTTTTGTCTTCTTTTCTTTTTTCTCTCCTCTCCTCTTTGTAGCTGAAGAACTCTGCGGCGAATGTGCTGCGTGAAACTTGGCTCATCTACAAAACACTAAGCTCACCAAGAAAGTGAACCCGTCCCGCGTGCGAACTCATCAACGGAAGTTTCTGCTTGCCATCTATAGGTACTGCTTTCACTGCACTATAGCAGTTATGAAAACCCACTAGTGACACATTCATTTTTTTGTTTGACGTACAGTTTACGGAAAGTGAAGATGGAGCAGCGAAAGCTGCTGGACAACGCCAACACTATCACTGATATGGCGAAAGTGAGTAGCTGTCACCTCTGATCATCCTTTTTTGCGAATAGACATGAACTGACATGTTTCTTTTTTATTTTGTACAACAGTTGCAGAACAACGTATACGAGCTTGTCTCTGACATCAACGCCCGCCAGGCGCTAATGGACGAGAAGGTGCTCACGCTGGAGGAGCGCCTGCTGATCATCCACGAGCAGATCGACCAAATGCCCGAGCAGATCAAGAAGGTGCTCACCAGCGGCGCCGTCCAGCGAAGTTCCCTGCCCACACTGGTGGAGAACAACATCACCGTCGGTGGGGGCAGTCACCACCACAATGGCGGCAGTCCAAACAACAACAACATCACCGTGCCCATGTCCGGCTACATGCCCAGCTACCAGCGAATGTCGGACGATCTGCAGCAGGCGAAGCACACCTACCTCCACCCGAATGACGCCGCCTGTCTCTCCGCTCGTCCCTCCTGGTCGACGTCCAATATAAACACTCCACTGCAGCAAGCAGGCTCAAGTGCTCCCACGCAGCAGCAGCAGCAACAGCAGCAGTACGCCAGTGGTGGTAATGCAGCGAAGCAGTACCTTACGCCCAATGTACTGCGGACTACCTCCTTTGACACCTGATCAAGCATCATTTTTTAAGCCCACAACAATTTTGTTGTTGTTGTGGTTGTTTTCATCGATTCCATTTACACTACAACACTGTGGATATCGCAAATCTCCCTTTTCTCCAACTTATACTTGTCCACTCTCTCTACTCCGATGCCTCTTTTTCTTTTTTCCCAGTTGTGTAGGTGGGACGACTAACCTCCTACGCTGCCAGTGATGTACATAGCCTAAACTCCTGAAGTCCTTCTCATCTTCCTTTTTTCCTTTTCCCTTCATTTCACCCCTTCCTCCATCATTCAATCTGAATCATCCTTGCTGTCGACGATTCTGTCAATCTGTGTGATCGCCATGGCCATCACCCCAGCACTGCTGGCCATGCCTGTTGTACATAGCCACACACCACACAATTACTTTTTCCACAATTACACACCTACACACACAACCACCCTATCAACTCACCACCCTCACCACCACCATCTTGCCTCACTGTTCAATTTGGCCGTTCACACCTCACGACAACCATCACCCAAACCATACACTTTGTTTTCACGCCCACTAGAGCCTAATTACTCTTCTGTTGATCTTTCGATGATTTTTTTCTACTGGCGCAAAACATTTCTTCCACACACACAAACACAATGATTATTTTCACTATCTGTTGCTGTTTGACACGGTTGTTGTTCAGCTCTTCTTGTTGTTCTTTTCTTTCTTTCGGTGTAAACTAAATCCGTTTCTTCTCTTGCCTGTGTGGTCGGCCTGTGTGGCAGCAGATGTGCCCCCAATCGACCGCCCACCATTTGCCCTAGTGTCCTTAAATTCTTCAACCCAATCACACACAAAAGCCCACACCTCTCCAAATGATTGTGGTAGTCATCCCGGTAAATGGCCGTCATCACCACTACCACCAACATCAACCGACACCTCTCTTCCTTCTATTTTTTTCCGCAGTCAATTTTTGTAATGCTGACTGCTCATCATCTAGCATCCAACAGCCTCTTCTCGCCAGCTATTGCCTATCTGCAGACTGATTCTCAGCCAATCAGTTAGCCTATCTTTCTCTTCTTTTCACACACAACTAATTTGTTCTTCTATTTTGTCCATTTTGCTGGCTATAGCGCTCGAATAAAGCCTTTTTCTACTACTTTAAACTCCCATTTAGGCGACCTTCACAGATGGCGCATCATGATCTGCCAAACACTACATTGGTCATTTTACAAAATGCCATTTTGTCTGTTTAGTGACTAAATTTTAGTCAAAATCAAGCCAGGCTTGCTTTGACTATAGTCACTACCTGAACATTGCTCTTCATTGACTGTCTCAATTTGTCACTCAAAGCAATGATCACCTTTTGCGCCAGGCGCCACTGTGATCATAGTTCTTCAGGCTTTTTTGAGTCAGTTCCTCTTGAACAAACACACACACGCATCAGTTGTCGATGTGAAGTGATAAACAGTGAGAGAGGCACTTCTTCAAAACGTCAAATGGCAGTGACGGCAGCGGCTTCGTCGGCATGTTCACAGTCACAGTGTGGTGTCATTAACATTTCCATTTTAATTAGAAAGAAGTCAAGCACACCAAAAGCATTAAGCTGAAATATAGCTATGGCGTGGAGTTTGTGTGCGCGAGCACAGTGGACGATGGATGTGTGTGTTTATACCGAAGACCATCTATTTACGGCGTGGACAGTCCTCTTCTTCTTCTTCTTTAGTACAAAGCCTCCGCTGCTCTTTCTGTTGCCGTTTCTGTCATTGGCATTTGGGCCAGTGTTTGATCGAACTTGGTGTGCTATGGTATGCTCTTTTCCTTCTGTCAAACGAGTTATCGACGTCGTCAGTTTGGCTGCCGCTCCTGCTAGTGTTGCCGGTGCAAATGAATGTGTGCTCTGTCTTTACTACTAAGGTACTGCCAATTACTATCATCATTTTTCTCTTTCATTATCCTGCATTATCACCGTTTGATCTTTTTCCTTCGTTTGACACTAGTAAATGTGCTCATTGACGCATCGTTTTCTCAGTTTTATTGCTCAACGTCTTTAAAATGATTTTCATTTTTAATCGAAACAAAAGGGTAATCCCTTTGAAAACAGTTCTAGCAACAACAGCATTGTTTATTTTGTTACAGATTTTATGAATGTTTCTGTAACTGTGCCAGTGGTGCGGTTTTTAAACATTATCCAATAATTGGATTCCAATCGCTGCCATCTCTTTGTTGCCACCAAGAGCGGCGGGGAAATGACTGCGACTGGTATCTCCTTCTTTGATCCGATCTCTACTACTGTTGATAATCTCTAGAGCAGTTTTAACCAAAGTTTGCGCAGAGAACACTGTGTGGTTGTTGTGAGTTAAGTAATGGCAACTCATTAAGTAATGGCAATGTCCGCAATGAACAAATGGCCATCACCAATACTGCCATAAGCAGCAGCAGGCCAACAGGAAACATTTGCGCAATTGACACACACAAACAGCAAGTAGTAGTACCCTGTAGGCTGCAAAACCAGCCATTCAGTTTGGCTAATCTTATCTGACCTTTCACTGGTGATGGCCTGTGAGTGGATGGCTGAAACAAGCAAGGTCAAGCGGTTGTGCGCCTCACCAGTCAGTGGTCATCTCGATCATCTGGCCTGTCCTGCCTAACAGCAACAGACAGTGCCTGGAAGAGCACACAGAAGAGTAAACAAGTGTCGCATTGCCAATGAACACCGATTCAGGCTGACTAACTGTTTGAGGGTGAGTGTGTTCGTTTGTGCCATGTGACATTCATAAATTGGCCAAGTTCTTCTTCTTTCAGCTGCAACACCATTCTTCAGAATTGACATGTTTGACTGTTTAGCAAGTTATGCGTCCTGTCCTCCTTTTTGTTTAATATCTAGGCTTCTCAGCAACCTACTGAAACAGAATTGTCAGCACTGTGCGGCGATTTGTTAGTGGTAAATCAACGTTTGTGCTACTTGAGACCCAGTAAGACAAGACGACGTCGACGGCTGGTAAGTGATTACAAACTTTACAGCTAGGAAACTGAAGAAGAACACTGCCAGCCTCTAATTTGTCTGTCTCTTACTTTTCTTCCTCTTCCCTGCCCTTTTTCCACAGAAAAAAGTGCAATGTGAGAAGGTTTGAGAAAATCTTGGTGAAGATGGCATTTCGCTGGCGTCAGTCCTCCTCAGCCTTCACTTGTGATAGACAAAAAAAGTAATAAATCCATCGACCACACAGACTTGACACGGCCTGTACCGATTGACTCATCTGACCACTTCGGTTGGCAAATAGCCCTCAATGACTAGTGTGCCTGCCTGTCCGATGCTCAGCTCTGTTGGCGCCAGACTGACCACGGCAGATGCAAAGAGATTAGAGATCAGTTGAGGTGAGTACTACCTCCTTAGTTAGCCAGTTTCTTCTGCAGTACTAGATTGCGCATTGCAGAGGCGATTATTAGTCAGTCAAAGACTTTACGTTTGTTTTTCCAGGCGCCTCCAAGTTATACATGACTGCTGACAGAAGGAGAGAGAGAGAGAGAGCAAATATGATTAATGCGGCATTAAGTGGATGTTCGCTCTCTTGCTTTTTCTCTCACTCAGCAAGCACTTATTGTCACTTTTGCCTGATCTGGCCATTTGTCATCGAGCATCAGCATAAGCAACTCCGAAGAGTCGTGAGTGAGAGGCCACCGGCGTTTTAATTGGCTTGTTACCGGTGATGTGATGATGACTGAAGATGTTCACTTCATCAGCTGGAGCCCTCACCAACTTCTTTATACATTTTTTGGTTGTCATTCAGTAAATAGAGTTGTTGACCATAGCTTTGTACAATGCTCCCTCTCATTCTCTTTCTTTTTCTGGTTCAACTACCTACTTTACCTGTTACATTATCCAAACTATCTACTTTTGAATGCTCTCGTCATTTTTCACTGTGTAGTTTAGCTATTTGCAATTTATTGCGACCTTGTTGGGCGATCAGGAGCAGCAGCAGCAACAGACGTCATCGTCTTTTCAGTGTGTTTTATTCTCCTCTGCCATTTTCATTCTTACCCTCCCCACAGGTCACATTATCGTCCATTTACTTTTTATTGTTACACAACAGCACACCATTGAGAAATGATTAAGCGGCAATGGATGAGGCAGTGAAACTGTGCAATAAAATGAAAAAGAAGCTGCTGTTGATCTTCAAAGCTGTTGATGCGCTCTTCTTGAGCTTTACTTTTCTTCCTTTTTTATGGCACAGAGAACCACCGACACCGCCAGGCACAGGTATTTTGGTTGCCCTCAAACCACCAACCTGTTGTTGTTAGTGGTGGTGGTGGTAAATTTGGCCACACAGAGATTGCCTGCTGATTGATTCCTCCAATTGTCTCTCGGTGTGTCTCACTGTTTTTATGGCAATCACTCCCAGTGGCAGTCACCGTCGATTCTGGCGACTAGGCTTCCACTGTAGAACCTTATCGATTCAAGCTGACCGAGTGGCCACATCTTGAATACCTGAGAATAGTGGCAGCATGTGGCAGGCGATGTTTGCAGCTAACTTAAGAGCCACGTCTTCACTTTGGTAGTCCTCCTTTTACTTTTCATTGGCGACCCTGTCACTTCAAGAGCAGCAGCAGCAGCTTCTGCAGGCTTCACCAGTCCATTAGCAGTGAAATGGCTAGCCAAGCTATCAGCCTAATGAATCAATCCTGCTGCTTTGGCTGAGTTTCTGCAGACGACAGCTACAGTAGGACAATTTGTCCATGTGTGTCTTGACTAGGGCAGGACTCACAGTGAAACAGCGAAAGAGGAGACACTCACTCTTCAGTAGAGACAGTGACAAAGAGTGAGTACCAAGAAGCAAAACAAAAGACCTAGTGTCAGTGAAGTGTCTGTCAGCTGAGAGAGGCTGACTGCTAGCCATAATGGATTACCAGGAGAACCATCTAGCCTTTCTGCTAGCAGTCAGGCACTCAAATGTAGGCTTAAGCTCATTAGCAATTAATAGATCTTTTTGTGGAATTTGTGTCTTTGACACAGCTTCGATGGTCAGTGATTTTGGTTTTCACCAAAGCACCAGCCCCAGCAGCATTGCACAGACATGTGAACAGTTCTGCTTAATGGAAACATTAATCTGTTTGCCCACCAGTTGTCCAGTGAGCAGTGGAGGGAAGAGGAGCGAAGTACACTGACCACTGGCTAACAAGGGCAGGCCAGCAGAAGGAAAAAGGCAAACTTGATGCCAAGTCGATAGATAAATGGCCCTGGCAGGCAAAACAAACAAACAAACAATCACTGCCCGCTGAAGGGCAAACAGAAAAACAGAGTGAGAGAGAGAGAAAGAAAGAAATTGGTCCTAGGTCTTTTCGGCCCTTTGAAGGTTGGGAGCACATTCTCGCCATTCTCTTACTGGGCTGTGGCAGAAGAAGTCAAAATACACAGAACAGCACTATTCATAACAAAAGACAGAGAGGAAAACGCTGACAGATTAGAATCTTTTGACATTTAAGTTTACACTTGCTCGGTTCTGAGATACACTTACTCTTTCAAATGCTACATGTCAATTTTAAGTTCTCAAAAGCGAAAGGGTGAACAAGAATATTGTGCTTTTCAAGGTGCCCTTAATTTTTTACATCGGGCGACACCAAATAGCAGCCTGAACTTTTTTAGTTTTTTGTTTGCTAACTTTGGACAGGATTCGATTAAGCTTGTTATTCATTTGTTTACTCTTCTTCTGTCAACTGTGACGTTGCTCTTTAAATCGGTGCTATTTAAAAGGTCGCTGTTCTGTTACTGCTGCTGCTGATGGTGCCGGTTTAATTTGCCGGCACTGAACAGCCCAAGTATCGCCGCTGAAGGAGCATTTGTAAACGGCAAAGTGCGACAAGATCATAGTCTGAGGACGTCATACTGCTGCTGCTGCTGTTGCTGAATCCTGTTTGCGAACAATGTGTAATGTGTTGCTGTTGCTGCTACAAGACAAGTAGATCGTAGCAGAAGGCAGCGACAGGCCAATTAAGCCTGCAAAGTGGCTCGATTTCTTCAATGAATGAAAAGTAAAGTGAGCCTCCGAGTGAGCTCAAACTTCTTCGGCAGTTGGCCGATTAGATGTCATCGTCGTGTTTTCCTAGTTTTTCTCCTCAACCGAATGTGACTGTTCGAATGTGTCTGCACCACTGGAAGCAAAGCACTGTGAGCACCTCTTTCCTCTTGCAGTCCACCCAGTGCACCCCTTTCCTCCACTGATAAGATCCATTAGAAATGAGAGGGCAAATATTGCCAAATATTGTTACTCTGTTGCCAGGAGAGCCGTGAACAGGCACCGGCGATGCACAAGTGCCATCGACTCCTAAACTGAGTCCAATTGACTTTTCTCAAGCACGGTGGCCCAATCACACACACACAGCACTTTGTTTTCCCTTTCTCCCCTCTCCTCACTTAGCTGTGAAACACATTTAACTCTCCTGTCACACTAATGAAGCAATTTGAATGAAAGTAACTGCCCTTTAATTGCACTTCCAAGAGACAATGGCTCCGATCGATGAGCTGCTATTAGCTGCTGTTGCTGCTGCTTCTGTTGATAATGGTGCTGATGCTACTGCCTCTGCTAGAAGGTCGTTCTCACTGCTGATGAGAACAAAGGGGGCACCGACCATTTGTCGGTCGACCGACATTGAACTTCTGCTGCTACTACTGATGCTGATGTTGCTGCAGTTGCTGTCGGCGGATGAGTTGCACAAGATTCGCCTTTCTTTATAACTTAATTTAGTGCTCAACCTTGCAACACTCACGAGTGATCTACCTGTGTGCCTAAAATGTGAGGCTCTGGTTTTGCTTTGGCTAAAAAGGGATTTCAAGATTAAAGTTGACAAGGTCGCAATTAGATTATCATTTTTCATTGAGTGAGAAAGTGGCCCACCGTTTAGGAACGTCTCAATGGAACAAAGTGCCAGCAATAGCTCAACAAGTCAGCTGACGTGCTAAATCAATTACAATCAATTTGCCGCTGTGAAATCCGCTTAGATGAACCAATTAGTAACTCGTTTATTTCAATCAAACAGTAGTTTTTGAGAGCGCACTGTGTTTGCTGTTTGCCAGTAGCTGATGGCCAACGACAGGTAACATCTATCCAAGTTTACACACGAGTAAAGAAAGACAAGATGTATGTTTGCAGTTGGCCAACATAGTGAGCAGCGACAGTGAGAGTGACTTGCTGAAGTTGACTGGTGCGAAGCACTTTAGTCCGAGCGATCGAGTTAGAGGCTCTTCAGAAACGCCTGAGGTTAATTAGAGCCATCATTACGAGTGACTCGATTTATTGCTGCCAATTTTGCCTCACTTTGGTCTCACTCTATGCTCTTTCTTTCGGCGGATTACCACCATCACCACCAGAGAGGCACTTTGACGGCGGTCGGTGGCTTTCTGTCACTGTCTCCGTGTCCGTGTACTAATTCAATTCGCCTCCTTTTCTGTTGTGGCTGCTGTTGTAGTAAATTTCAAATTGTGAAATTGCTTAGTTTTGATCAATTTTACGTATGTGGTTTTTTCTGGCACTACGATCTGTCAATGTGGTTAAAATTGAGCATTTATAGCGTTTTTAAACTGCCGAAAGAATTTATATAGGATTTTGATCATCATCAAAAAGTCGAACAGGTACATCGATCAAAGAAGAATGCTGCTGTCTGTCGTCAATAGCGAAGATCGGGTTAAAATTTCCCTTTTCATTGAAAAGAAGAAGCTTCCAGTGATTTGTTTCTCATTCACTTTATTTCTTCAAAGTTTTTTTGAACTCAATTTTGCCTGTTGTGATTGTTTTTGCGTGAAAACTCAGAGTTGTTGGCAAGTATCTTGTGATGTCTAAAATAACGACGAAATACTGCTGTCTGACACATGCACTGCTTAACTGTGTGACTGACCCCTTGACCGAGAAATGCCTTCGTGCAGAGAATGGTGGTTCAAGTGGCCTCAGCAACAACAGCAGCAGCAGCACTTGCACGTAGCAAAAAAAATCGTTTAGAACTTCACAGGCATTTTTTCTTCTTTCTGTAGCCGTCCTCTTGAACAAAAGACTAATGGGCAGAGGTGCGTTCAGTGTTGCTAATTGGCACCTCCGAATGGATCAATCCATTTGCGTGCCACTGCTGAATCACTCTCTCACTCACACAGTATGTGATCGACAGTGCATGTTGACTAGAACAAAATAGAAAAAGGGACTAGAGGAAAGGGGCACTGACTGAATATCCCCACTTTGCCCGGGCTAGACAAAAAATTGTGGCTAAACTCTTCTGTCTTAAGTGGGGGCAAGCAAGGAGGGGTATATGCGATCAAGCTGACCGATAGCGTGAATTATATTGCCATTTCTCCCTTTGTACGAGTCCTTTCCTAGCGACAAGAGCGTGTGATAGTATCAAATACCAGCGGCAACAAAAGTGGCACTGCTTAAATTGGCAACAGCATCGTCAGTGTACAGGTGATGGTACAGTCTGAGGATGGATGGCTGCCGTTCGACGAGTTGACACTCATCGAAACACTTTGTCAACGGCGCCGTCATCAGCATCCTCATCCTCATCGGCGACAACAGCAACGACAACATTCCAAGACAAGTAGTTATTGAACGATAAAAAAGGGCAGCCGAGCACTTTAAATCAAGCACTTTAGTTTTTCAGTTTTTCCACCGTTTTTCTTGAACATATTTGGCAAAAAATGCTAAAAATGATGACTAATTCACAACTTTAAAACCTACAATTCAAAAGGAAAGATCACTTAGCTAATCGACTTTTAATTTGTGCGCAATAAAAGGGCGACAATAGACAATAAGTTGATTCGATTATGTGCTGCTTAAAAAAGCTTGTAGAAAAAAACACCTGACTGCTCATTCAGTGTCTCACCTTTTTGACCGTCTGGCAATATCCGTTATACCGTTGCCCCCGCCTGAGACCATTGTAATTAAGTATATTACTGTTTGCTGATTAGAGACCTGCTGAAGAGTGTACACAAACGGACACATGCACACCGATTGCTCAGCTTCGATTAGTGTCAATCAAGTGGTGGTGGTTTAAAGGGAGAGAGAGGCAGACCAAAGACAACGGTGGAACTGCTCACTGTGTGTCTGTGACTGAAAAGAGAGAAAGAGACTGATCATTAGTGTTGATGCAAATGCTCAGCCAAAGCTCATTTGCAGATTCCATCTCACCTGTGAAGTCTTTTTCCTCCTGAAGAAGGGGCCAGAGAGCGGCAACTTCTGGAGACGTTTCAGGCAAAAGCAGGGAAAACAGAAGAAACAGTCTAAGACAGGGAAAAGGTCGAATCTTCTGTTGTAGCTGTTGCTGGTGCTTTTGCCGACAGAAGCTGACTCGACCCTCGACACTGATGACTAGCGCCAATCGACCTATTCCCACGACCGAGCCAATTAATGCGAATCGCTAGGTCGAAGTGAGGAGCTGAGTTTGACTGGCCAGGGTCCCTCTGTCTATTTGCCTTAGAGCCTGCAGAGTTTTAACTAAAGGAAAGCTTAGAGAATGAAACAAAAAGGAAGAAGCAAAGATGATCTAATTGAATTGGCGTTGTTCGCCATTGAACCGCTGTTTCTGTCCGCTTGCCCGGCGGCGGCAAATGCCTTTGCCATTGCGCTTATCTCCATTTTCTCTCTCGCTAGGATGTGTGTGTATGTTTGCTTGACATACAACTAGCGAGGAGATGGTATGCGAGAAGATGGCATGAATGCTTCACTCTTCGCATACTACTCAATGAACGACGGTGATGGGACACTGTGAGAGCAAAAGAGAGCTAGAGAGCCAAACCGAGTTTGTCTCAATGGACAGACAAGTGCCACTGCTGATGTTGCTGCTGCTGCTGCTGCTCAAACACTGGTGACATTGTGCTGCTCTCGACCTGCTCACCTTCTTCTCCACCATCGGCACCTGTCGTCTTTGTACCCGGTCGACGCTGTTTTCTCAGTTGTGCAGTTGCGCAGTGCAGTGGCACATAAGCACCGTCCACATCAGGAGGTCGTTTATCACACCTGAGAACACGTGTGTTCGCCTGTTCTCCTTCTCTCTCCGTCTTTCTCTTTGCCCACCTTGTCCCATCATCAGCACCACCGTTTCTCTTATCGAAAGTATGCCAATCTCGCAGCAATCTAGCTCTCTATTTTCTGACCTTCTTTTGAATGCCCCTTCATTTCCACCCTCTCTGTCCTGCTTTTTTCTCTTCAACAGACAGTGTCAACTGATTGAAAAGTCCCCCTCTTTTTTAACTCTTTCAACGGCAATAAGTGACCACCTGATTTATTTTCAGTTGTCCACTGCGTTGTACACATCAGCAGACGACGCCGATACTGAATGTGCCACATTCCGAGCCAAGTATTGGATGTGGTTGACCCTCACAACTCTCACTACTTTGGAGTATTCCAAAGTTTATTGCTCCAAAAACATTCGTCTGCCATTGTTGCTGGCATGCACTGTTCCTTTACGTATTCCTTTCTGAGAAGCAGCAGCAGCAGAAACTCTAGCATAATCGCCCGTAATAGTCCATTAGGAGGAGGACCAATTAAGAAGAGAAAGAAAAAGTTCAATCGTCAGGGCCCGGTCAGAACTGAGAGGGCAATAATAAAAAAGCAGCTCCATTAATGTACGGGGGATAGTACTTGAGCAGAGAAAGAATGAGAAACTAATCGAAAGAAAGCTGAGACGGATAATGAAGACGGCAGCAAGAGCAGCAAGGAAGAAGGGATTGTGTGTCTGCCAGTGTCTGCACTGGCTCGCGTCGATGTACGGCGGCCGTCAATATACAAGCAACCGATAAATTATGACCATCGGCTAGGAGAGACAATGACTGCATAAATAATGCGATTTAGGCACTCAACGCAGGCACTGTCGGGGCCAGACGAATTGAATGAGAAGCGAGTGAAGACTAGCAGACGCCACTGGCAGACTGACCATGGGCCACACTGGAGCCTCCAGCAATGCTGGTCGCTTCTTCTTCTTTTTCTTCTTTTTTTTGCTGCATTCTTGGTCGTCCATTCACAGCTTTGTGTGTCTGCTTTTCAGTGTTCACACCACTGCATTTGCTGTCGACAAACCACTGCTGTGCTTATTTCTAAAATGTGTTGTGCTAGTTTTTTTCTTTTTTGCCGGCGCAATGTCGCACACTGCAAAGACACAGAACTTTTAGATTCATTGCTTGATCAACAAATGTGTAGACAGTGAAAGAGGACAGAATGAGTATTGAATGGCCACCGGTCAGGTGTGTTTGTGTGTGATTATGTTTCTCTGATGTTTGATGTCTCTTTTTTGCTATTCGTTTGTGGTAGTGTAGATAGCCTCCCCCTTTCCTGCTCCTCGTGGCACCCTAAGTCGAACATTAAACATCTTTGATCAGCACTGCTGCTGCTCATATAATTGCTACTGCTGCTACGATTGCCATTGCCGTCGACTTTGGACTCTCTTTCTTCTTTCGTTGCAAAGAAGCTGCCGTCACTATTTATTGCTAAATAGCAGGCCAAAGCTCTTGTGTGCATATTTGATTGCCAACACTGCTGGCATGCAACAGTGGCCGGACAGACGGTCGTTCTCCATCAGCACTACTGCCACTACGCAAAGGGATTAGCAAGCTGGGTGAAATTCGAAGAAACAGTTGAAACCCATTGCAGAAAAAAACGAGGACGATCTTTTTCCTTTTTTTCGCTGTTTTGGTTTCCAAGTATTCAGGCCACACGCCGATGATTAGATGACACCATTACTTGTCTGTGGCACAACTCCTTTTATACCTTCCGGTCAGATGGACTAAATGAGAAAAAAGTGAAGAGAGGGAAAAATAGAAAATGTTGGAATCGAATTGCCAAAAGGAAGTGCAGAGGACATTAATTGCGACACATAACTTGTGTCAAAAGCAGGCACACTAGCAGCTCACTGTACTGCCTGGTCGTGGTTGTGGAGGCGATTGAAGAAGTGGAATTGACTTCAAGACAAGAGGCCGAAAAAAAGGCAAAATTGCTGCAATGGTGGTTTGTGTGAGCTTGAAAACGAGGAGAAAGAGAGGCCCATTTTGATGGTCACTGCGTGCACAACCACAAAAGAGCGATGACCAAGACTGAAGAAAACGAAGAAGAAGACACACTAGATTGAAGGTCAAGCTCGCGTGCGCCAAAGTGACGATGTCGAAGAACCACTGGGCAAATGACCACTGGAAGCAAAGGTACAGCATTCCCATTGCCTGTCGCATCAGCAGGGGTCTGGCTGATGGTGCACCACCGCCACCACAGTTCGTGCTGTTGAACACATGAGCAGCTATTCCTTCAATCGATAAATGACTGCTGATTCTACAGTAGAGATTGTCCAAAAGTCATTCTTCTCTTTTGGCGATAACAGTTGAGATTGTTTTAGTTGTTTTAACTTTTTTTCACAGAAACACATCAGACTTTTTGACATTCTTTCTTTTGAGGAAGCGCCTCTCTCTCTTTCTCTGAACAATGCTATCACTTGTGTGTGTGAGCTCGAAGAAATACTGCTACTTGGGTGATTCAGTCAGATTTAAAAGACACACACACTGAAAGAACAGTTTGAAGAAGAGGGAGCGTGAGAGAAAAGTGCACTAGAGATATTAGGTGTCAGACCGTTAGTTGGGCGCTAATAGTGATGCTGCTTGGTGATAAGGGGCGATGCTTGATAAGCAGCCTACGTCCTTTTTGAGTGGGTGTGAAAAGACACACATTGGATGTCTCGGTGTCAGCCAGTAATAAACAGAGCACTTTAGTTACGTCTGCGGAGCACAGAGGCACCCACACGAGGAAAAGCATCATCAGTGTTTGTGTGTGTGTATGTGCGCTTAGAAGTGTCGGAAAAAAGCAGGCTAGATGAGCTTTGACAACCTACACAAGTGACCCTGTGATGGCCAAATTATCATCAATTACCACTCTATTTGTCGGACATCCATTTAATGGACACAACACTGAATTTCTAATCTTCTGCCGACTTCCACTAATGCTTGGCGCTGTTTTTCATGTGAATTAACTTTTGCCACTGTTTTTGTGCAAAAACGTCTTCAAAAGCGCCTTTTCATTTTAAAAGCTGAACCTGGACTGCTCCATAACGAAAAGCAGAACAGATCAACAACAGCAACAGAGGCACCAGCAGTAGCAGAAGCAGAAGCTGACAACTGGAACTTTAGAGCCAGCCACAACTGACCCCTGGCTAGCAAAAAGTGTGTGTGTTTGTGAGTAGCTTTGGCCCTGGAGAAAATCATTTGCCCGGTCGGTGATTGAAGGAGAAGCAGAGAAAGCGCCAGCCACAGCAGCAAGAACCAGCAACCAGCAAGTGGACCAAGGAGAAAGAGAGAATGGAGAATGGTGTGTGCAGAAGAAAAGGCAGCCAAAGAAGCAGAAGCCGAAGTGTGCAGCTTGCCACTGCAGTACTGGCCTGCTGTGCGACAGCAGAGAGTGAGAGGGACTAACTCCACTAACCACTAGCCACTTGTTGCCGAAGAGACTTCTTTCGCCGTCTAAGTCGCCGTCGTCGTCATTTGCCCAGTCAAAGTGATTGTGCTGAACGTAAGTGCAAGTGCCTGCCTGCCGCAAGTCAGTAAGTGTTGCTGCTGCAGACGACAGTCGCGAACAGACACTCGCGCAGTGCACTTCGCCTCGGTGATCGGTGGCACTGTCGTCTTCTTGTCCTCATCAGATACGGCGTGTCTTCTTCAAGGAATTATTTACATTTGGCAATTCTCTCTGTTTCAGTTTCGGTTGCTGAAACGGAAGATCAACACTGAGCAACACCTTTTTGAACGTTTTAATCTTGTTTAAATTTAATTTGATAAGCCTTCTGCATTTGATTGTCAACTGCCTACCCTCACCACACACAACTTCTGCCTTTCTCGTCGCTATTTTTCTTCTTCTTTTGTGTTTCCTATTTTTGCCCACGGCCCCAGTGGCCGCCATTTTTTGCCTGTGCACAGTTGTCAACCCCCCACAGCAACCATTGCCACCTCAATTTACCCTCACTTTCACCAGCACCAGCACCTAGTCAGAGTGCAACCGACTGACTGCGAGCGCAGCAGCAGCGGCAGCAGTCGTCAGAAATCGGCAGCGATGGAGTTGCTGTGCATTGAGAGGGAGTTTGAGCCAACTGCCTCTCTGGACGGTGCCATCCTCGACGATGACCGTCTGCTGCACAACCTTATTCTCACCGAGGAGCGCTACCTCATTACTGGTTCTTACTTTAAGTGCCTGCAGACGGACCTGAAGCCAAGTATGCGCGAGGTGGTCGCCAACTGGATGCTCGAGGTAACTATTGCTGTCACTGCTGTCACCTCTACGACTACTGCTGTACAGCCCTTCAAATGTCATATTATAAAGTCATTGCTTTTGCTCGCTGTAGAAAAACACGTCTGCCTCTTTTACGCACCTTTTTCCCCTGCATCTTTTCCTTTCTATACCACCGCCTCCACCACCACCACTTTTGCTCGACTTTTCCTCATTGCGCACTTTGCTGTACATTAACCCGTTGCCAGTTAAACTGCACGTACACAGACCAGTAACATTAGCTGCAGCAGTTGAACCTGTCAAGTTCAGGGTTGTATAAGTTCCTTTTCCAGTGACAAGTAAGTTGTCAATAGCTGCAAAGCAACCAAAAGGCCATCAGACAATCTCTACCTCTGTGTTTGGCCTGTGTCTCTTGCTGGGCAATCTACTTTCCAATCAGCTGAGCTCACACTAACTCAACCTCTGTCTATGTCACTGTTTTTTGCCTGCCTTTTCCTTTGTTCTCTTTTGGCTTCCTATGCTAACACTCGTCTTTGCAGGTGTGCGAAGAAGAGCGCTGTCAGCGTGAGGTGTATCCACTTGCAATGAACCTACTTGATCGCTTTCTGGCGGTGGTGCGAATCAGCAAAACACAACTGCAACTCCTTGGCTCCGTCTGCCTCTTTATAGCGTCCAAAATGCGCCAGTCGAGGCCACTGTCGCCGAAGCGCTCGTACAGTACACCGACTGGTCGATTACACTCGAAGAATTAACCGTAAGTGATCGCTGAGCAGTGATCGCAGCCGGTGCCATGACATCGCGAGCGTGGAGCACGATTCCACTAAATGACATCGATCTTTTCAGGGTTGGGAGATGCTCGTTCTGAGCAGGTTGAAATGGGACGTGGCATCAGTGCCTCCAAATGATTTTGTCGGACCACTGCTTCGTCGTCTGGCAAAGAAGTTTAAGCTAATCGGCGAGCACTATGTTCGCATCAAGAAGCACACCCTCAACATGATCGACCTCTGCTCTGCTGGTGAGTGCTCTCTTTCTTTCTCTCTTTTATCTTTTTTAAATGCTAGTTAAACGAGTTAATTACTACTCAATTGACTGTGTCAGGTGACGATTCACCTGACACATGCAAATACACTTACACACACACAATACACCTGATGCACTTTGCATTAGAGTGGAGTCGCAGTGAACTGCCTGCCTGAGCAGTGAACTTGCACTCGAGGTCAAAGGGAAAGTACTGTTACGTAATGAGAAAGTGAAGGATGGAAGACAGACAAACCGGCTTTCCGCCGTCTGGCGACCCTTCCCCTCTTCTACCTCTCCCGTTACTTACCAGCCGAGCGTATCTCATGACCTGGTACTAAATCACTCTGTATCACACTCAGGTTATCACTGAAAAAAACTCGCACATTTTTCGAATTGGTTTATTTGGAAAGCTCAATAACAAAATGTGCCTAGTGGTCATCATTATCACAGTCTCAGTAAGTGTGACAGCTAGATCCGTGTAGCAATTTTTTTGCCTTTTTCAGCAGCAATCTTCACGGTGGCACTCTCCTTTCCAGCTATCATTATGACGGCAGCTATCCCCTTCAGCATCGTTCTAATTATACGACCTGCATGGTCACACTGCCTAGACCCTTTTGACCAGCCGTTTGGCCCCCTTTTGGGAGGTCAAATTGCCAGGCAGAAAGCTGTTGTTGGTAGAAGAGGAAAAAGATAGCCACTAAGTCTGGGAGAGGTCGTCATTGCTGGAAGGAAGGTAACGCAAAAGTAAAGGTGCTCTGTTTTGCCTTTTTGTTTTGTCAATGCCGCCTCTCTCTCCGTTTGTTGCACTTTCTTTCCTTCTCGCTAGTGCCCGTGCTAATCTGGTTTCAACAAGAAGAACAACAATGAACAGCAACGCCATGTCGCAATGTTTTTTGCTTTTGCGCTCTCCCATTTGAAAGAAGCCTCTTCAAGTTTACTTCTTTTTCACACACTGTGGCAGAATGACCACTGGGAATGTCGCCGGACTGGCGGCAGCGACAAGGGCGAATTCCTTCTTAAAGTTGCCTTTGAGAGCTGGCCGTTTTACTTGAATGGCAAGTGACTCTGCTCTTCAGAATGGTTCTCTCGTGTTTTCTCTGTTTCTCTGTCTCAGCCTGCCGCACACACTTGGTGCACTAGTCGCTTGGTTCACTCTGGGCCACTGGCACTACTACTACTACTAAGCACATCGTTTGTTTTGGCCCGTGACAAGAAAGGCTATGGGGTATCATGGTGCATTCGGTTAGGTTGCGTGCAGCCCATTTCAATCTGCAGACATCGTCAATCCTTTCTCTCTTTCTAACTTTGTTCTTTTCCCTGGCCCAGACCACTGGCCACTCTGTTCGTTGTCTTGTGCCCCTTGGTGATACATTCGCACCCATTTAATGTGTGTTTACACTCTCTGTGGCTAAGGTTCGGACTATGTCTGTGTGTGTGTGTTTTGCCGCCTTCTTCGTTATGGCTGCTGCTTAGCATGTTTCTCCTTTTTATGGCCGCCTGTTCTGGTGCAGAGGTCAAATTGCAGCGTTGATGATTTATGGAGTTGCCATTTCATCTATATCAATTTGAGCTGTCCTTTCTTTCTCTTTGGCTTAGCTCAATGTTAAAAATGATGATGATGATGATGATTATGCGGCCCTTGCCTGGTGTCCTCCAACGACGGTCCACCGAGAAGCGGACTCGTCTTCATTTTCATCTTCTCTTTCTCAAGTTTTTACATCTCAAATGAAACTGACCTATAGGTTGGTGGACAAGCATCATCATCATCACTTGACTGGACTGAACTGGACTATCTTCCTCCTCCTCCTAGGACTACTGCTAGCACATTTTTGGCCTAAGTGGGTGCGAAGTTCTCGCCTGCCACTGTCCATCGCAACACGTCTCTTCTTTAGCCTCTCTTTCCCCCTCTTCTCTTCGACTGTCTAAGTCGGTGTCTGGCGATGGTCAGCAGTTATGGTGCTCTTGCACAGCATGTCATGGCGCCTCGTCTGGCGGCTTAGCTTAGGCCTTCTGCGCTCACAATTAAGGCAAGAGCGCGCAAAAACAGCCATTTACGTGCTTCATCGCCACCTGACACGCCTCTTTCCCTCTCTCTCTCTCCCCTCCACTTGCACCATCATCTCAAGTGAGCTGTTTTAATTGGCGAGAAGTGCAGCTAAAAAGCTCATCTGCTTGTGCACCGTCATCATCACCACCACCACCACCAGACACGATGTGCTCATCTTCACCTTTGAGCTACCACTATAAATCACCCAGAACACAACTTTATTATATTTGCGCAATTACATTCCCCCTCCCTAGCCTTACACTTGCTTTTCTCTGCCCCTCTCTCTGGCCGCCATCATCATCGTTTTCTCGGCCACTGGGCCAAGCTGCCATCTTCACACTTTCTCCGCAGGAATGTGTGAAATGTCATCCTCTCCTTCTCTTTCTGTTCAGCACATAGCTGCCGCAACAGTGTAGCAGCTAACTGCACTGATGATGATGATGATGATGGTGGTGATGATTGTGGTAGTCAGAGAATAGTACTGAAGTAGCTTCAGTTGGTCGGAAGCAATGTCGCTTCTTCTCTGCCGCCGGTCGGCTGCCGCTGCTGTTTTTGGCCTTTTTGGCCATTTAATCGGTGCACAATCTGTGCCCGTAAGCAGGAAGCAGGACAGTCTAGCCGGTGCAGTAGTGCAGTGAATAGCGAGTGCGCAACTGCTGCCACTGCAGTAGTAGCGGATCTCCTTTTTCCTTTTTGCCTCCTTCTTATTTAATGAATGAAATGAAATGACACCACAACAGCAACAAGTGTTCTTGCAGATTGATCTCGTCTAAGGCCTTTGTACGGCCGCGCTCTGGTAGTTAGGCAACCGAAGCAGTAGTACTTTTGTTGCTATCTGAGTTACGCGGTGCAGTTGCCACTTCAATGTCCGACCATCTTGAACTGTTTATCTCTTTTTCACCCCTTGCCAACAGCACCCAGACTCTTCTGGCAAAACGATCACTGTACTAGTTAGTACTGGATTGGCCACCAGTATGGCACTTTGGAAGGCAGCTTGGGAGGCATCTTCTTTTCATTTCTTTCCTAATTAGTATTTGCTGTGCCGACTGAGTATGATTCAATAGAGTCTCTACCATTACTTCCTCCACTACTTCTGCTAATCACTAGCAGATGACAGTTGCTGAGGAGACTGGGAAGTAGAGTACACGTCTGCGAGCATGGTGATTCTCGGCAACACGTCGAGAATGCGACGTTGGTGGTGACCACTTGCCTCAGTGATCACCACCTCTATCGAAGTATTTTCAATACACCGCCATCACCTCAACCGCATACTGATTTTTATTTCTGTTCATGTGCTTTCAATCGGTGCTTTCACTCCACAGACTACAACACGCTTGTTTGATGTCAATCAGTGAACCAATAGTGCCATCCGCTTGTCGTCCTTGTCTGCATTTCTGACCTACATTCTTCAGCATTTGACTGTCAAAATCACTTCGATCTTAATTAGTCAGTGGTTGTGTGCGTCTGCTTCATTATTTAATCAGGCATTTCAGGAGAAGCAAAACATGGACGGTAGTGGTGGTAGTGGTGGTGGTGATGAGACAGATGGTGATTGCCAGCCTGTCTGCCAGATTGGCTAATGCAATCGCCGCCGCCAAAGTGGACGACAGAACTTTGACGCCACTTGCACTCACCTTTTAGTGTTCTTTCTCTCACACGCTGTAGCTGTACAGTCTGACGCACGTACTAATAAAATGAAAAATAAAAAAAAGTTACTAACTAAAAGTAGCAGTCATAGCTGGAAGCAACTTTCAGCAGCTAGCTAGCCAGCTAGTTAGCTTCCCCAGTGCCGAGTTCAGTTCAGTTCACTGCGGTGACCATTCATCGCCTGAAGAAGTGTCGCATCCTGTGACATTGAACCGCAAGTCGGCAGTGTCGGAAGGTGAACACATTTATTGCAGTTGTATTTTAGTGTTCGCTGGCAGAGGTGCTAGCCCTTTGCTGACCTGGAGGCTGCTGCCCTTTTTCGCTGCTGTACCATGGCCTCTTTGCTGCAGGACAGAAGCGACAGAAACGACAGCAGCAGCCAAGGCCACTTGTTGACAGCCAGTGTAGACAGTGACTCGCTATCAGACTGCTGCTGCTGCAGCACACTTGTTCGTCTGTTCTGTCGCCGTCTTGACACAATCTTTCTTTCTCCTGCTTGCTCTCTCTCTCTCTCTCTCCTTTTCCTAGCGTCTTGACCGGAAACTACCCAGTTGCGGCGGAATGCTAAGCTCACTCTTCTGCTCTAGTAGCGAAACTTGAGGCAGTGTACTTTAGGCATAAATTATCTTTCTCCACTGGTCTACTGCCCGTATGTTAGGCAGCAAACACGAGAGCAAAAGCACAGATTGTTTTGCACAGTGTGACTGCAGTGCTAGCGGTGGTGGTAGTACTGTGCCCCCACTTGATTTCATTCATCAATTGGTCGCCGCCGACGCTGCTGCTGCTAGCAATGCTCTCTGAGTGGACCACATTGGAGGAAAGGAGCAGAAAGTAGAAAGAAGTAGAGTAATGAAAGGCAAGAGCGCTTTAAACTGTGTCCTTTCAATGAATGAACGACTGACTGAATGATTGAATGAATGGAATGCCTCTCTCTCTCTCTCACACACTCAGTCACTTAAGCGGCCGACGACGCTGGCTGGTACGTCGTCTCTGGTTGCCTGCACGTATTTATTTCCTTGCCTAATGATCGGAGAACATTACTTTTTTACTTGCTGATTTGCCTTTTGTCACCCCCGTTGTCAGTGTATGATTTGCAGAGTGTGATTCTCGTGATGGTCAATTTGGAAGCGTTTGCTAGCAGTTCGCTAGCCCGCCTCGTCAGTTTGCATGCGCGGCGAGGGCATTAATGTGGGCATGATTCCGCCGTCCAATGCATCACGACTTTTGGTGGCGGAGACTGTCGTCTCTAGCTAAAAACGGGCCCATTCACTGGCAATTGATGAGCAGCTACTGAGCAGCTCATCATCTTCCACATCAGCAGTGAGCACTTTACTTAAACTTTTCAATGAGCTTTAAAAAGGCGGTAGTGGAAGTTGCGAAATGGCGGCGGTGAATGTGTGAATACCTGCACTTGCAGTGCTGTATAAAGGTCGAATCTCTGATTGCCATCATTATTATTATTTGCATTGTGTCGGCGGACTGAATCGAACTTTGTGGTGACCTTTGCCTGCTGCTATGTAATTTGCCTTTAATGATGTCATCCAATACACAAAAGATATTTTTGATGGTGTCGTTGTTGTTGTTGGTGCTGCTGATGCTGTTATATCGATGATATTGGCTAAATGTGATCAACTTTATCCCCCTCTTCAACTCTATTGTTCTGTTAATTAGCCCGTTTAATGGAGGTGGGCTTAACTTGCACATGTGTGCATTTACTTTCTTTTGTATGGTTTGCGTGTGTTTTACCAGTCATTGAGAAAATACCACTGCCACTGACAAGCCGTGCAACATTTTTCTTTCAAACAATGCACACACTCAAACAGTGTCACACACACGCACAGTTTTGCTGAAAGATTCATGGGCAGTAAATCATTGTGTAATTGTGTCAGGAGAAGCTAGCTGGCCAGTTTTTTTGCAGTTGAATTGAAATAGAGCCACTGAATTTGCTGTTGAGCCCGCACTGTCTAATATTCTTTGCTCTTGACGCCGTTGCCGCCGCCGCCGCAGTCGAAGCCTCTGGCTCTAGTTAGCAAGTGAACACACCTTGCTCCTCAGCAACATTCACAATGACCGCCAAAGTCAGTGCAGCTTGATTAGGCCACCACTGACCGCTATTAGGGTTCTCTTCTCACTGGTGGTGAAAAAAAGTCAGTGCCACCTCGATCTGTTTTGTGAAGAACAGTTTTCTTCTGAGAAGAGGAATTGTTGCAGCTAAATGTCAGCGTGCAGTCTATTGATGGTGGAACTGCTGGCAGTTCTCATGTGCCAGGGCCCACTCTCTTTGAGTTCTCCCGAAAGTGCTCAGCTCAAAGCTCAACTGAGAGGCCAACACTCTAGGCGAACACACGCACGCACGCACTTGCCAAATAATCCTTTATGAACAGCCTTTAAAGTGAAGAGTGCAACAAAGTCTTTCTCATGATGTCGAAAGAGTGTGATACTTGCCAGTGGACGGTCAGCAACAGACACACAAACACAGACAGAAAAGCAGTGAAATGAACACGTTTGGATTCTGGGTGCAATACCAGTTTTACTATTTTACTATTTTTTTATTTCACACCCCAGAGTGTTCATGAACTTGAACTCTCTCTACTATGTCGCAAATGTTGTTGATCTCCCTCTTTCCCTCTCCCTCTTCTTTTTGCCCCTCTCTGGGCAAAGTGTGATGACAGTTAGCAACTTTGTTTCAGTCTGTGGGAACTTGTGACTGGCTTGCATGCCTACAAGTGGGCTCCACGCATTCCTTACGAGTCTCTCTCTCTCTCTTCTCTGGGCTCGTTGCCACTTGTTTTATCTCTTTTTCTCCCTTTTCCAGACTACTCTTCACTCTGACTCATTCTCGCTTTTCCTACAGCTTTTCTCCAACTTTCTTTCATTTGTTCGATGTCTACTGCAACAATGTCTGTACCCAGCTCCTCTTACACCCAGTTGACGGTGGCTTTAGTCGTAGCCATGTGCTAAAGTTTGTTTTTGCAGTAGTGTCTTGAACTACCGCCATTTGCTGTAATCAGCTTGAAGAGTTTCGCTGGCCAACCAAACTGCCTACCCTGTCCTTCAGTCAGTGTGTTTGTCAGTTTGTCTCAATGAACTCGGTGTCTGATAGCATTAGCGTTTGTGAGGGGAATCACTCAGATGATGGTGGCAGTTGAGAAGCTAAGCTGAAAGCAGTTTTTTCCATTTAAAACGTGAACGGATAACCGAGCAGAGTACCACCACCACTGCCGCCGCCACTCGTCCCTACTTAATCGGCCATGCAAATTCCAAATGAAGCACTTTTGCGCAATTGAATAAGGGCAAAAGGAGAGTGCGCACTGCTGCTGGTGTCGGTGGCCGATTGATCACCACCAGCAGCAGTGTCACTCGACCAGAACATCGTTGAAGGGCGGCTGGCAGAAAGGGAGCAGAAGGAGGAGGAGGTAGAGGGCAAGGAGAGATGATGAGGAAGAGGAGGGTGATGAGCAAGGCCACCGGAGGTCATTCCGTTACACTTACAGATGGTTTTCCCGCTGGAATGTGTCGTCTCAATTCGGGTGCCGGAATTGCGCTTCCATGCATACTTGTCCTACTTCTTCAACTTCAACAAGTGTTGCTTTCAAGAATTGATATGTGTAAACTGTTTGAAAACCACTCGAGAAGTTTAGGCCAGAGGAATTTCTTCTTTTTCCCCTGCTTTGGATCGATCACTGACCACTGGCTAGCGTTTGTCGACCTTTGAGCAGCATTGCTGAACTTTTTTGCCTAAAAAGCAAAATAATCAGTAGTTAACACTTGTTGCTGTGCTTTGTCTTTGTCCAAACAAAGCCACAGTGCAGATTACTATAAGAAAAACAGCATATTGCAGTAAAAACGACCATTAGCGACCAGCCCTTTTCTTTCTCTTTCTCAATTAGTGCAATTTCTTACTAATTAATCTTTCTCAATTTCCTTTTCTCAGATTTCAACTTTTCGATGTTGCCCTCATCAATGGTAGCAGCAGCGAGCATTCTCACCACAATCGATGGCATACTGTACGGAATAGCAAACTGTGACGCCAATACCCTTCTTCTATTCAAGTCACTTGGTTCGCAGATTCTCTACCAGCTCCATGAGATCACCGGAATTGATAAAGTATGTTAATCATCAAGCGCATTTTTCTATTTTTTCTTTCTACCGCCCTTTTAATTGCTTTTACTTACGGCCAATTGCTAACGGAGAGCTAGAACTAAAGTAAAAATGTGTGTACTTTGGCAAAAAGCTTTGACAATGCTTTGTTGACGGTGCCGCGTGCACGACAACGACGTAAAAAATGGCTGGCAGATAAAAGTGCTGTCCTGCGCTGAAGTGTCTGCAACTGCGTAATTGCGTGTTGATAGGCGATTTAGACTACCTGTCTCTCTCTCCTGGCAATATTATTATTTGGTCAAGTGAGCCAGTCACTCACTACTGACATAGTTTGCATTCTAATGGATACCTTTTTCCTCTGCTGGTACTGCTGCTGCTACAATTTATCTGATGTGTGTGCTTTAAAAGTCGGCGCGAAGACAAAGCTTAGCCAGCGTTGCACCAGCACCACACTACTACTGCTGCTGCTGTAGCTTTGCTTTTTGTCGAGGTATTCATTAGAGCTCTTAGAGTCTGAGACGTGCAATTTGCAAGAGAGCAATTTCTCTCCCACTAGCCACCATCTTCTCTTGCTGCTCAGAATGCTGAAGACAACAGAAACAGCTAAGACGACGACGATGAAAGGACCGCTTTTCTTTTTGCTCTCGTTTTCTTCTGTTGTTCAGTGGTTCGCTCGTGGCTGTGGCAATGAAAATGTATCAGTCAAATGTGAAGAACCAATGGTGAAGAAGCAGAGAGGCTGAAGGAGAAGAATGCCTGCCACTTGGCCTTTGGCGCTCATTTTGGACTGGGCACTCACACATTCTCTCTCGCTCTCACTCACTCAAACTGACTTTGGCCATTGGCACTTGATTATTATTAGGACCAGCAGCAGCAGCAGAAGCACCATCGCCACCACCACTGAGCACTACTGTGCACAGGCGAACGTTTGGCACTCATCACTCTCTTTCGACGCTAGTTGCTCCTTTTTTAATAAGTTTGTTTAATTTAGCCTGGCCAATTCGTGCGATAATTAGTTTAGCTCATCCAGGGCCCTTCAGACGGCCAGACAGAAGGTCAGGCTTCTGCTCTGATGCACTCACTGTTCATTTTTCTGAAAAGTGGCGCCTTTCAGAAGGGAGGCAGGCCGATAGGCCAGTGGGCCAAGCGGCATCTGCAGCAACAACAACAGCAGCACTTTGATTGATTCTCGCACGCTCCGAAATTGGCAGTCGCCTCTCTGATGCACACTAATTAGAGCACATACAGCTCTGCTCCCAGGCAATGTCAATAATATCGGCTACTTTTATCTTTTCAGCATTCGTGCGATTCACGGATGTAAGTGTGCTTGTGTGTGTGTATGGTGTGATTCAACTATTGGTGGTGGTGGTATTTAACCAGCGGGTGGCCAGTCGTGACATCTGTTTGCTTTGTTTTAGCACAGCTTAAATCATTTTGTGATTTTGTGGCACTGCAGTCGACGGTGTAGTGCTTCAGGCAGCAGCAACAGCAGCAGCTAAACAGCCTCAGCTAAACTCAGTCCAGATCAGCACTGCAGTGCAATTATCACCTGTTTTCAATGTCGTCCACTTGAGCTGTACCAGAATATGCATTCCATGCAACACTTTTGCTCATTACTATTGGCAATCTTAAATCAACAGCAGTGCAAACATGTTACTTTTTCTCCTTTTCTCCTGTCGCCAAGTGGACACCGTGAGATCGCAGCTGGCAGACTGGCCACGGAGAAGACAAGAAAGTTAAAGAGGCCAGAAAGTGGGGAAGTTTTCACGGCCCCTGGCCACTTTCTTGAGGAGAAGCCAGTTCTTGCCCAGTGACCAGTCGCCTCTAAGGGTTATTGTCTTGCTGTCCGTCTCTCTCCGTGAGGCCAAAACCAAATGACTGTGTGTGTGTTGCTGAAGCACTGATTTCGTCTGCAGCACTTTTCTCTCTTTCTTTCTGCCAGGCAGACAGCCTTTTTTATTGTCCGCGTTCGCGGTCTGTTTCTTCTGTTTCACTTCTGTCTCCTCTGTCTTCTGTTCTGAAGCGGACCTTGCCAAGGACGCAGAACGAGAACGAGCGAGCATTTACTAATTTGGAGAGAAATTCCTTGGCACTACAACCTTTTAAATGTGCCGCCGAGAGTGGCTGCTGCTGCCAAGAGTTGTGCATTGTTAATTTATTCGCAAACGAAGGTCCAGTGCCTTGACTCTTGTTACCTGCTGCAGAGGACTGTTGCCCTTTCTTGCCCTTTCTCTCTCTCCTTTTTCCCTTTATCGCCCGATAATTTATTTCCTCACCCCTCCCTTCCAGCTCGCCGTACGGTCCACTGTTAATGGGTTAGAAAGTTGGCCTAGTAGTAGTGTGCTTTCTGTGTGTTGTTTTGACCAGGCCGTTTGTACTTTACCTTTTCTCTTTCTTGCTGACACGCCTGTCACAACTGTTGTACTAGTTAGAACCAGTGGAATTTCAAGTGTCCGTTGATGGCACATTCCATCGTCCACTTCTCGCCCCCGTTTGGGCACCGGCTCTTTATCCACTTGTCATGATTTCTCCATCTCCCTAGCCTGCTTGCTTGCACTGGACAGCTCATTTGCACTTGTTAAGCTATTGCTGCTGCTGCTTCTGCGGCATTCGATGACTAGTGATAGGTCCTCGAGCGATGATCATCGGCGACGATGATTGCTCCCCACCACCACCACCAGCATCATCACCTTGGCCAATACTTGAGGTTCGTTCAAACTGTCGCTTCTAAAGTGGTGAGCTAGAGCACGGTGAGAAATGTAAGTGTCAGTGCCTGACGCTTTCAGCAGCAGCAGCAGTTGCGCCAAGTGTGACTGTGATGGTGTGAATATTTGCACAATTCTTTGTCTGCTCTGTCTAGACAACTAGTGAAGTGCAGGGAACAAGTGAAAAGATGCCACAAGGTGTTTCTGAAGAAGTCAGTGTCAGAGGCAAGAGGAGATCGAAGAAGAGAGAGAGAGAGAAGAGAGAGAGAGAGAGAGAGACTGATGGTGAAGAAGAAGAAGAAGAATGCCACTGGAGCAAGTGCTCCTGCTGATCATGCTGTTGCTGTTGTTGTTGAACAGTGAAAGCGCATCTTATTATTACAGCAGTGAGCCGCTACCTGTGTGCAGCAATCACAGCACTGCCACCACCAACACTTGCCGCTATGCAAATTAATTGTGTTTACTTTGGCCGCTGCTCTGCAGTAGAAGTAGAATGCTTCTGATAAAGGCAGAATAATAAAGGAAAGGAGACCCTCGCATTACTGGCCCGAACCGTGATTACTTTGGCCTCGCGCGGCCTTAGGCCACTGCTTTGCGATACTGCGGGTTCTGCTGCTGCTGTTGCTGTGGTGTAATGGATGATTGGCGAGATTGCGAGAATTCCACACTGCTACAGTGTATGTGTTTTGGGACTGCACGAATCCAGTGAATGAATTGTGCACTGAGCACTGACTTCTGCCCAGCCAGTGCTCAACTGCCTCACTCAACTGGCTCTAGCTGCGAATGGCGGTGTGCTCACTTTGGGCCACGGCCAATTGACCTCTTCTGCTGCTGTTACCATCAAGCAAGTGAATGAAGTCGAGAAAGCCGCCGGGCAGACCAAATCTATATATTAATTAATTACCAGCTCAAATTGTATCCAGAACTGAGTCTGGTGGTGGTGGTAGTACTCATGGTGCCTTTTGCGAGAGTGGTCGCCTTGTTTTGACGAGCAACATTTCTTCTTTCTCCCTCCACCACTTTTGCCTTTTGATCGCAGTTTTGTCTTTTAGCAGACCGGGCAGCACACTTTGCTGTGTGTGTGATTTTACGAGGCCTCAATGTTTGTGTTTTATGGCGGTGGGCCTTTTTGTCTGCTTGAGAGAGAATGAGAGAGCGAAGGAGCAAGTGAGTAGAGTGATTCTGCCGCCACCAGCGCTGCCAGCAGCAGCAGAAGTAGCAGCAGCCTCTTCAGCTCTTCAGAACTGACCATGACAGTAAGGAGAAGAAGACACACTGCTAAATGACTTTGCCAGTCAGTGGAGCAGTCAGCGGTGTCGGCCTTGGAGAAAGATGTCGAGAAAGAAGATCCTCTTCTTCTCACTTCTCCTTCGCTGAAGGGCTGCCCTGCTCAGGACTGACACCGGATTACCTTACACTCAAGTACACACAACCAGTGTGTCCAACCACTTTTGGACTCCTCTTCTTTTCCTTCTCATCTATCCGATCTATCTGTCACTAATGTTTCTGGCCGCACACACACTGTTTTAAAATTTGTCTTTTCTAATCTGTTTCTTCTTCTTCTTTTCTCTTCCCTTCAGGAGCTTCTCTTTGAATGTCAACGGCAGATTGAGCAAAAGATTGGCGGTCCGCCAAAACCGCCGCCGCCTCACGCACCGGTGCATCCTCACCACCCTCACCATCCACATCACCCCCATCACCCTCACCCTCACCCTCACCCCACCACCACCACCATCACCACCACCAGCCTCAACCTGTCAGTTGCGGAGTGGCCAGTGTCACTGCGGACAGTGTCAGTCTGAAATCCTCGGCCGTTATGGTGGGCAGTGGTGGTCACTGTTCGGGCACTGCCGTCCTGGTGGACTGTCCCAAGGAGAACTACAACAGTGCTAACTCGCTGATGAACACTGCCGACAACTGCGGCCTCCATCCGCGGCTCTTCAAGCACACGCCCTGTGTGGTCAGTGATGCCTCCATTGGAGTGGAGTTCTGATGACTGCCCTCAATTAGAACGTCATTTTTGCTTCCTTTTAAAAAACTTTCAAATGTGATTCTGAACCGATGTGATTTTTTCCTCTGTACTGCGCGCTTTTTTAGTCCGCCCAACTATACTCTTCTTTTGTTCACTGCTCATTACTTCATTTGCTCAAGAAAAGGGTTTTCATTATTCTGCACATCGGTCGGTCAGACCGTTGTCAAACTTTTATTGTATCTGTACATACTCGTTTTCTTCACTCGTTTTCCTTTTCTTTCCATCCTTTCTTCCTCAATCAAACCTCTTATTTTCTTTCTTTATCATTTTTCACAATTCTCACTCATCCGATTTTCAAAGTGATACCTCCCTTAAGTGCCTCAACTGCCCATTTCTGCAAACACACACATACACACACTTACTCACATCTTTCTTCCTGATCATACTACTCCTTCTCGATCACCTCCCACTTATCATTTCATACTAGTCACCACCTCTTTTGTCACCCCTCTGCGCGGCCATCTCCTGTGTGATACTGCATGCTGCCGACGAGCAATGTTGTCCACTCAATCACCATTTTCTTCTCTCAAACGCCAAAAATGAACTTTCCGATATATCCGAATGTGCGCTGAAAATGGGCCCCTTTCCGGTCGTCTCATATCGTCTCACTCACTCAATCTTACTGATCCCAACCTCCACTCTGTACCTCACTGCACCGAGTCAAATGTGTTCCGCAAACAAACACACGACAGATCTGTTTTGCACACCTTTACACACCTTTGCACTACCAATTGCCTAAACTCGTTCTTTTTGTTGAACTCTTGACTCTCTTTTATTTTTCTGTTTTGACGTGTCTCTGTTTTTCTCAATAGATTTTTCATAAAAACAATAAAAAAGTATTATTGCTCTAAAAGATAAAATAAGTCTCTCTTTGTCTTTGTGTATGTACATAAGAGTAATGTTTCGTTATATGAGCATGCACATGTTCAAATGTAATGTCATTCATCTGACTAGCCGTCGTCTCTTGGCCGAGAGAGCCACTCGATCTCGCTTGTGCTTGCGCTGCTTTCTCTTGACGCCAGCATCGTTTTGAGTTATCATCTGTAACAAGTATAAGTAGTGGTTAGTAAACTGTAGAAAGGTGACCAAACAAAACTCGAAACAAACCTGAATAGCTCTGCTCTTCTTTCGCTCCAACTTTCGATGCGTAATTTCATTGCGCACTTGATTGTAGTAGTCGTGGTACAGCTGTGCACCCAGCCGGGACTTGAGCATCTCATGCACCTGACGATGCAACGACGCCAGCTCCTCTTTGGCCTTCTTCACCGACGCATCAGCGGTCTCCCCTTCATTGGAGGTGGAGAGATCCTCTCGACAGAGCGGCGGAAGCAGACTGGGCAGGTACTTCACCACTCGGTCCTTTCGTCGCTTTTCCTCGCCGTACAGGGCAAAAACGACGGCGGCGATCCACTTGGCGAGTAGACTTCGCTTTGGTAGTTCTCCGGACTGCTCTTCACCTCAAACTTCACCTCAAAGAGGAGCTTGTTGATGAGCCACCGGAGTGACACCTTCCGCTCACTGGCATCCTCCTCCTCCTCATGACTGCCGTCCAGCTCAATGAGCACTCGGGCAATGTACACCAGGTTCTTCATCAGCTGCTCTGAGACGGTCGAGCAGTTGTAGATGTCGCGGAAAATGAGGCAAAACTTTTTGCCCAGATTGAAGAGCACCTCTTCGGTGTTGACAAAGAGGTAGGCGTTCTTGTAGAGGTGGACGTCATCAATGAACGACTGCGGGTCACTCCACAGGGAGAAGAGCTGACCGAAGATTTGCGTCGCCAGGCAGCGAATCCACGAGTGCGGGTGCAGCAGATAGGTTGAGGCAATGTACTCAAAGATGAGGTTAAAGTCCTCGTAGTACTTGGCTTTTGTCAGCACCTCTACGATGGAAAGTGAACGCCACTGTCTGACGACGTGAAGGGCTTCAGCTGCAGCAGATGCAGCACAAATGTCAGGTGGTGAAAGATGAGATTGTCCTCGTTGCGAAGCTCTGCACTAACTGTGCCGTCCACCTCTTCCACCTCCTCACCTCCTTCAGTGGCCTTCTGTCCGAGTGAGCCACTGTACCGACTGGGATCAAGTTGTTGGCAGACCAGTGGAAGACAGGCAGAGAGACGCTTCTCAAAGTAGTGCTTCTCGTGCTTCACCAGCTGAGTGACCAGATGGGAGGCCAGCGTACGCACGAGAATGTCATCACAGGTGAGCCAGGGCTCGATGAACGTCTCAAAGAGGTTATCACGATCGGCCAGCTCCAGCTTGCCCAGAATGGTGAGCACTGTGGCGGAGATGAGCCGCTTACACTCGGTGGACTCCTCGTTGACGATGCGCGAGGCGATGGGCACAAAAGCGTCACCTTGAGGGGCGAGAGCGTCTTCGCGTCGAGCATGCCAATGACGCTCTTGAGGATGGTGATGGCCGCCAGTCGGCCGCTGAGATTGCTGAACTCCAGCTGGCGGACCAGCTTCACCATCTTGCCCTTGAAGCGGTTCCCGTCAATGGGATACTCCGTCAGGTACTTGATCGTCAGCTCCACCGCGTGCGACCGCACGTGGTCAATCTCCGTGGTGATGGCCAGCACGAGCAGGCGCTCCATGAGGCGGTGCAGCTCCTTCGAGGCGAACTTCCGCCTGATGATCGCCTTCAGCAGCAGGTAGATGGTCGCATTCTGACTGTTGCTCTCAATGTCGCTCTCCGCGTAGGAAAGGAGGACGGCCAGCTCATCGTCGTTCAGCTTACAGTCCGCTCGGTTGTTGACAAAGTGGGCAATGGTCTTGAAGCACAGCGTCACCAGCTGACTGCCCTCGTTCGCCGCCAGACCGGAGTACTTGCGCAGCAGCACAAAGATCTGCGAGATGATCGTCTGCGTGGTGGCCCTGAAGCTTGCAGATCGGGAAACTTGACCAGGAGACTGTGCAGTACCTTCATCGAGCTGGTGATCACCTTGGTGTCCTTCGAGTGGAGAAAGGTGGCCAACTGGTCGACCATCGGCTCGAGCATCTCCCGGTGGCTCTCCTCCACCGTCACCAGTCGGTTCTGCTTGATCAGGTGAAGGACGGTGGTCAGCGCAAAGTCGGCCATCACGTGCAGATTAGAGGAACGGTTCAACCTGGCCGTCTGGTGGACTCGTCGCAGTGACTTCGCCGGTATCAGGTAGCTGTCCACCTTGCTGGGCAGCTTCTCTGCAAGGCGTTGAATTTTGCCGCTCTCATCGGCGGCAGAGGCAGAGGCATCAGCAGCAGTCGAAGCTCCAACGACAGCCGCCTCCGCGGTGGCCATAATTTGCAGGAGAACGGGCACCAGTGATTGCACTGTGAGGCTGCGATTGCCCACCAGACCACGGCAGATCTTCTCAAAAGCCGTCTCCGTCTTCTTCACCACCGTGTGACTGCCCGTCGACGTCAGCACCTCCTTCAGCGGTGTCAGCAGTCCGGTGAGGGCCGCCTGCGAGACAAACTGCGCCAGAATTTCGTAAATATCGTAGCTCTTCAGCTTCTTCGCCTCCTTTGTCTTGGTGGTAATGTGCGTCACCTCCTTCTCCTCGGCGAGGGCGCCAAACATCTCCTGGTGGCACAGTGAGATGACGTCGCCCAGCACCCGGTCCAGGTCGCCGTACTTCAGCTGGTCACGGAGGCTGTTCAGCAGGGCGTACACCGTGAAGATGAAGATGTGCTTCTGGTAGCCGCGGGTGAGCAGCGACCGCATCTCATAGAAGATTTCCCCAAAGTACTTCGGCCCCAGCGTCTGCATCACCTGGACCAGAGTGCTCCGCGAGGCCTCGCGAATGCTCGTCGCTCGGGACTGCAGAAACTGACACAGTCGGAGGAAGATGCTCGTCACATTGGCGTTGAAGAGCTGCTCATTGATGCGCACGTGTGAGAGCAGCTTGACGATGGCCAGCGCAATGGGAATGCGCTGAATCTCCTTGTCCTCGGCAAACTCCTCGTCCTTGAAGTCCCTCGCATCGTTGGCGTACTCAATCTGCGCCCGCTGGTGGAGACATCGATGCAGCAGGGGCAGCAGCTTCCGACAGAGGGACTGGTAGATTTTGCGAGCCTGCGCCAGACGATCGCCAGACTGCTCCTCCTCAGTACCATCTTCCCCTTCTTCCATGTCCTCAGCAGGCTCTTCCTTCTCAACCGCCTCTTCAATAATCGACTCATCTGCTTTCTGAGCTTCATCAACAATCTCTTTCGTCGTCTGCTTCGTCACTTCATCAGCAGCAACTTTTTATCCGCGCCCTTTTTCTTCCCTTTTCCAAACTTGCCGCCCTTTTCATTCTTTCCCTTTCCTCCTTTGGACTTCTTCCAGGCGACACTGTACTCGAGAGACATATTCTTCAGATCGTCCGCCTTCAGGTCCTTTTCAATCTGCGCCACCTCAGCCGGTTTGAGGAAGCTAAACTTGGCCAGCATCGCCGAGATGATGCGAATGGCAATCTTCGGCTCCAGCTTATTGCTCAGCAGGCGGTGGATGTACGAGGAGAGCGTACTGTCGTACTTTGACCAGGAGCAGTGCTGCAGAAAGGAGGCCAGTGACTCGACGGCCGCCCCAAAGAGGGCCACATTCTTTGCGTAGTGCGTCGGCTCGACGATGAAGCTGTTCGCCAGTGGAATGAGAAAGCTGGTGAAGACTCGGCTGGAGAGCGACCCCAGCAACTCAGCATCCGCCGCCAGTCGGTTCAGGGCCCTCGCCCGTCGGTGCAGCTGAATGTGCTTGATGTTCAGCCAAAAGTCGAGCTCCTCGTTCTTGGCCTCCTCGGCGGAGAGCGACCGCAGCTGCCTGACCACCTCATGGCGGTCGCTGAAGATTCGCGCCGCCTCCACGAGAACGCCAATGTACTCGTGTCGGGTGGACTCCTTCGGCTGGCGGAGGCCGCCGCTGATCAGTCGGTAGAAGATGATGCCCATGACGTAGCGATCAAAGAGCGCCTGACTGCAGTCCGCCAGCAGGTGGCACACCTTCACCAGGACGGTGGAGGAGAGGTCCCGCAGACTGAGGTCATCGTAGGTGTTCAGCATGAAGGCGCAGTTCTCCAGCAGCAGGTGCACAAAGTCCATGTGGTGGAGGTTGCTTGGTCAAAGTCGTTCTCCAGCAGCTGCAGTATTGCCTTGAAGCCGCCAATCCGCCGGTTGTAGTCGGGCTCCTCTGGCTGGCGAACGTCGTACGAGTTGATCTCGGTGATCAGCGCCAGCATCGGCTTTAATTGGCTGTTCTTCTGGCACAGTGTGCCCACAAAGGTGCACAGCTCGCGGCGAGACAGCGGCCGACTGACCAGTTGAAAGAGCGGAAAGCTCAGGTGAAGCATCCGCCGAATGTCCTTCTCGTCGTTCAAGTTCTTCGCCAGGTGATTGAGCGTCTTCAGCGTGAACACCTCCTTGTCCTCCTCCGGGCGACGAACCTGCGAGATGGAGTAGAGCAGCAGTGTGGAGAAGGAGGCCGAGTCGGTGGCGTCCTTCACGAAGAAGCTCAGTCGTGCGAGTATGTTCACCTCCTGGAGGGTGAACTCAAACTTGGAGTTGTTGGCAATCTTTCCCGCGTAGTTGGCGTAGATTCGGTCGAGAATTGTCTTTAAGTGCGGTATGAGCAGACGTGCGCCGAAGCTGACGGTTTCTCCTCTTCGGGAGCTCAACTTCCGCCAGCTGCCGTCCAAAGTTGTTCACCTCAATGGCCGGTCCGACGGTGGCCTCCTGTGCCGCCACCTTCTCCCCGTCCAGCGTGAGCAGGTTCTCGATGATGCCGCTGATGAAGGCCACCGTACTGGCGGACACTTTCGGGTGTGAGTACAGCTGAAGAATGGAAAGCAGCGGCGTCAGGGAAGAGGTGCCGTCCACCTGCTTAGCCAGCAGGACGTAGTAGCGGGCATTCTCACTCCAGGTGCCCAGCAGACGGAGCATGGGCGTCGGCGAGTCGAGTGACTCCGTCGACAGGTTGCCCACCATGGGCTGGACGAGCACGGCAAAGAGAGCGTCCACCTCCTCTGCGGTGAAGGGGTAGTGGTCAAAGTTGAGGAAGAAGTGCTGCGCCACCTTGTAGCAGCTGGTGCGGTACGCCTTCAGCTGTCCCACCAGGTACGGCTTCAGCTGCAGCCGATTGGGCGCCGCCAGCAGTTGATTGGCCACTGCGCTGCACACCACCAGCACCTTCAGCATGAGGCGCTTCACCGACAGACTGCGTCCGCCGAAGTGCTTCATCAGGCACTCCAGCGTGGAGATCAGCGAGTTGAACTGGCGAAAGGGCACGAAGAAGGCGCCCACGTCCACAAAGGCGGCCACCTTGGTCGGCAGCAGCTCGCCGTACTCCGCCTCAATGAGCGGCTTCAGTGCGACGTAGATGAGCTCCATAAAGGCCAGCTGATCGGCCTCGTCGAAGCCAGAGATGACTTTGAGAATAGTAGAGCGGAGGTATTCACCCTTGTTCTTGCCGTGCACCTTGTTTCCCGAACTGCTGAGCAGCTTTCCGTAGAGCAGACGGAGAAAGATGGGCATCAGCAGGGGGCGGTCGTCCTCGCTGATCACATTGTCCTCCTCGGTGTCGTGCTGGACAAAGCGGTAGATCTCCGAGCTGAAGGTCTTCTCCTCCAGCAGCCGCAGCAGCTGCTCCCGGTACTTGTTGATGTACGAGTGGCCGTAGGTGAAGAGGCACTTCATGGCATGTCGCTGCAGGCCGCCATTCGGTGAAACGAGTAGGTTCATGTACATTGCCGTCAGCTCCACTTCTCGGTACAGTGCCTTGGGGTTCTTAAACTTCCCAAAAACGGAAAGATAGGCGAAAAAGGTCTTCCACTGGAACTTTAGGTCGCCCTTTGAGTCGGCAACAGCAACAGCTTCTTCTTGCTCACCCTCTTCCTCTTCATTCTCCTCTTCATTTTCCTCTTCCTCACTTCTGCTCCTCAAGTTCTCCCTACAGGAGGAGATGTAGACAAAGCGTGATTTCATCTCCTGCTGCACAAACTCAAAGAAGCGATCTACAAATTCACGATTCCGCGGTTCAACGGCAGTGGAGAAGCTCTCAAAGGCATTCAGCAGCAGTATTCGGTGGTTGTAGTGATCCGGAGAGCTGGAAAGACCGCTCATTAGTTTTGATCTACTTTTAACGTCAAACAGCTGTTCATAGACATTCACTGGATGGCTCGACTCTGCTGTAGCCGTCGTTGATCGAATGAACTCATCAGTCGTCTTCAGATGTTCAAAGAGCACCGTCAACAGCGGTCGTTTGTTATCTTTGGCAGTAGACTGCAGTGGCGCATAGGTGGCCAGCACTTCAATGGTAGGCTTCCACAGGAGGCTTAGATTTTCGTAGAGCGATCCAAGGAGGTAGTATACTGAAGCGGATTCAAAGTCAAAGTCGACGTTCTCCAGTGAATGAGGAATGTGACAGGCCACCAGATTGCACTCCAGCTTCCGTACATGTCTCAGCCGTTCTCGATAGGTGGCCAGTTCAGGCTCGGTGAGCTCGGCTTCAAGGCAGATGGAAAAGACCGACTCTCCGTTGGCTTCAGCAGGTAGAGGCAGCTCAAAGAGGGTGACAATGTGCAGTGCGAGAATGCGGTTCAGTCGGAGAGGGGAACTGAAGGTGGACTGCAGCAGTGGATACATTTCGGCGAGCAGTTCAACTGGCAATGCCTTCTGCCCTGAAGTCTTCCTGTTGTACGACAGATAAATGTCCAGTGACTGAAGCAGCTCGGTGGAGCTGGGAAACTGTCTGTGGAAAGATAGTACTGTTAGTATTTTACTATCACTTGGAATTCACTTACTTGAACAACTGAATAATGCACTCGGCAGTAATCTCCACAATGGGCTGTTTTCCCTCCTTCAGCAGAGCAAGCGCAACGATGGCCTCAAACAGAAGTTGCCCGATCAGGAAACTTGAAGTCTGGAAACATTCTGTTTGCTTTAGTACTACAGTTGAGATTGCTTTGCCAATGGAGGCTGTCTTTTCCAGCAAAAACTGCAGGTGAGGAATCAAGATGACACAGTAAAGCATCTCTTCGGGGTTGGCAGTAGTGCTCAAGTGCTTTAGAACAGCGTCCTCAACAATTTTACTGTTGTTCTCAAACGAAAGTTGGTACCTCGTGAGGAGGCGGTCATTCTCTTCGCCAAACACTGGCCTCGGACGTTTGACTACGAGAAGGTGGGCTAAAAATTGAAAACAGCTAACTTTTGAATCACTATTTGAAGACTTTTGAATCACAGTAGAGCAGAGAGCGCAGCAGTACTGCTTCAGCACAATGTCAAAGATTGAGCAGCTGAAGACTTTTTTGGTAAAGGTGAATATCTGATCGAGTGATAACGTTGAAGAGGTGTAAGCAGACTGGTAAAAGTACTCGCAAAATTGGTTGACTTTCTCCAGAGAAAGTTCACTGTCGTGATTGTTGAAGATGTTCTCAATTGAATCGAGCACTGTTGAAGTCGTGGACAAATCAAGGCGATGAAAAGACAGGTAGTTTGTCAGTGTTATCAACTTTTGAGAACTGTCAGAGAGCAGTTTTCCTCGGCGAAAGGTAACAGCCACATTGACCAAAGGAATCACTTTGCTAAGACATTCTCTTGAAAATCTGTCCTTGTCCAGAAGAAGGTAGTTCCAGACAAGTCGGAAACTGTCTTTGGATGAGTACTCCAGCAAAAAGACGAGAAAGTAGTGCATCATCTCGTCAAAGTGGTTTCCCGTAGAGTGAACGAACTTGCTGAAAATGATATCGAACAATTGTTTTGCTTTGCTGTGATACTGCTGGTTGACGCCTTTGACGGATTCAAAAAGGATGCGACCGACGGCACGATCAAGGTCTGAGTCTTCTGCTAAATTGTCGAACAAAAGCTGAATCAAATCCGCCTGCTGTTTGGCATTTTTCACCAGAAAGGCAAAAACCTCGCTGGAAAAGTTTAGCACATGTTCTTTCTTTGACTTCAGCGCCGGTTTAAGAAGGACAAAGTGTTTAGCAATGTCTCTAATGATCCATTTTCGCAGGTACTTGAAGAGAAAGGTCTGACAGACGAAGAGCCCCTCAATGTCCTCGATTTCTGTTGCCTGACATGTTAGGCTGACCAGCTGCTCCAAGATGGTGGCAAAGTAAGCTCCTTTTTCCAGTTCATAGAATTCATCTAGAATATCACGAGCAAGAGCAACGATCAACTCGAGAATGGCATTCAGCGCTTTGCTTCCTGGCACCTTTAAACCATCAATCAGAATTTCAGCAGTCTGCTTCTTTCGGTGAAGCACCTGTCTAAGGTTCTGGTAGTTGAGATTGCTGCCGATGCGCTGCTGAATATCCTGGTAGTCTTGCGTACAGTTGAGATCGCTCCATTTCTCCAGTGCAAGGGCAAAAAATGGTAGATTATCATCGGCCTCGTCGGCATCAAATCGACGCTTCAGATGACTGATTGTCGATATGTTTATCTTCTCGAGTCTCTCGTGAAATGACTCAAACTAGAGCAAAATTGTTTTTATTAGACATTTAGTATTCCCTATAGCTCATTCTTACCTTGTAGGTGTTGGTAGCCTTGTGCGAGGTCGGTTTGGGCTTCATGGTTACTTTTAATTGGTAAATAGGGATCCAGCATGCAAAGGGATACCGCCTCGGCGTGTTTACGAATTTTCGCTGCACGTGTGTCTCTCGGAGTCAGTCGTAGAGGACAGTCCAAGTCGGCATATCTTTGAGATCTGTCCTTGATAAAAATGTGATGAGCTTTGTGCAGGTTTTAGTTGCTAAGCATTCTTAAACATCGTGTAACAGGTAAATAAGTCATTTTGATCAATAAAATTGAGTGCCAATAAGTCTGCAAGCCAATGAGCTTAACCTCGTGGTCAAACAGCTGATTTTGCCGGCTGATTTGTCATTTTGCCCAGTGTAGGAGTGTCCTCGTTTCCTGCTTGTGTGCTTTTTTGAGCCATACTTCCTAAACTATTATTGCCGATACCAGATTTATTTTACAGTTGCACTGAACTAGGGCATCTTACTGTACTTTGAATCTTTACAGAGGCGGTCGCTGCCCACAATCAGCACAACCAGTAGCAGCTGCTGCAAAGGTACATGCGTAGCTAGAGTAAGCTCGAGCTGTGGTGCGTTTTACCTCACCATCTATTGTTCTGAACAGCTGGTGCTGGACACGATGATGCTGTCTTCAATTATCTAGCACCGGCTTTTCGATTGTTATCAATGAAACCCGAAAAAGTATAGCTTCGCGAAGGTTGCACTTGCAGTGCAAGGCGTGCCAAAAATAAAAAAATGATTTGTTGCACGCTCTCTGCGAAGGGAAGCTGACGGCCGCAGTTCGAAATCGCAACCGTTGCAGACGCGGCTGCACGTGGGCGGTCTTTGCTACACTGACGAGCTTTACGCGTCTAAAAACCCTCAAGAGATTACTTCCACCGCGCTGTTCAGTGCTGCCACCTCTACCACTGCGACAGTGCATCTTAAAGTGCTCGGCCGCTCACCTTCTGAAGAGTGCTTTGTTTTGTAGCTGTGAGCACTGCTTCCCTCGCTCCACCCCCGGTTACATCAGCAGTACTTTGCCTCAGCCACGTGCTGGTCGCCCAGTTCGGGAAAGATCTAGAAGCAGTAGTGCAGAGGCACAGACGCAAGCTCACCGTCACTCACTGGCACACTCACTCAAGTACAGCCATCAAGTTGAGCTGCAGCTTTTTCCTTTGTGTCTCTCCTCTTTCCCTGTGTTCCTTTTTACGCTAGCACCCGACCAGCGCGGATACAGTCAACTTTTTCTGGCTGCTGCTGCTGCGTGTGTGTCTCTAAATTATCAGCGAAACTCCCCGGCAGTTCCCTCTGCAATTCCATCTTCCACCGGGACGCTCCAGCTTTTACCTGACGCGCATCGCTTGACGAACCATGGTCAAAGAAACAGCCTACTATGATCTTCTTGGCGTGAAACCTAACTGCTCAGCTGATGACCTCAAGAAGGCCTACCGCAAATTGGCCCTGAAATTCCACCCTGATAAGAATCCAAATGAAGGCGAGCGCTTTAAGGCGATTTCCCAGGCCTACGAGGTCCTGTCGAACGATGAGAAACGTCGACTTTACGACATGGGCGGCGAGAAGGCCATCAAGGAGGGCGGCATGGGCGGTGGTTCCTCTCCCATGGACATCTTCGACATGTTCTTCAACATGGGTGGCCGCGGCCGAGGTCGTGATCACGGCCCCCGCAAGGGCAAGGACATGCACTTTCCCTCTCGGTCTCACTGGAGGAGCTGTACAACGGTTCCACTCGCAAGCTAAAAGTGAGCCGTAAACAAATCTGTGAGGGCTGCAAAGGCTCTGGCACAAAGACCCCCGGTGTTGGCCCTGAAACCTGCACCTCCTGCCGTGGCACCGGAATGACCGTTCGCATTGAGCGCCTGGGCAGCTCTTTTGTTCAGCAGATTCAGACCATGTGCCCCGAGTGCAGCGGCACCGGTGAAAAGATTGCCGCGAAGGACCGTTGTAAATCTTGCCAAGGCGAGAAGGTAGTGAAGAGCTCGAAAGTTCTCGAGGTGCACATCGACAAGGGCATGCTCGATGGCCAGAAGATTTGCTTCTCCGGAGAGGCCGACCAGGACCCGGCGTACGAGCCCGGCGACATTGTGGTGATGCTCGAGCAGAAGAGCCACGAGACGTTCAAGCGTGTTAGCAATATCAACTTGATGATCAACCTCAATATCAACCTGACTGAGGCGCTCTGTGGCTTTCAGAAGGCGATCACCACGCTGGACAATCGCACGCTGATGCTGACCATCATTCCCGGTGAGGTGATCAAGCATGGCGCAGTGAAGTTTGTTTCCGGTGAGGGCATGCCCACTTACAAGAACCCCTTTGAGAAGGGCAAACTCATCGTCCAGTTTACTGTCGACTTTCCCGAGAAGCTGTCTCCGGCTATTATTCCCAGTCTTGAGAGCCTCTTGCCTCCTCGCCCAAAGAACTTGGATCTTCCCGCGACTGACTTTGAGGAGGTGAACTTGCTCGACTACAGCCACGAAGAGGAGGAGAAGAGAAGGGCCAACCGCCACGACTACGATTCTTACGAGGAGGACGGTGATATGCACCACGGAGCCGGTCCCGGCGTCCAGTGCGCCACCAATTAGACTTCACCACTTAAGTATCCATCCCCTCTCATCTATAAATAGGATTAGTAGCCGTAGTCTCTCTTTTTTAATTAACTCTTCATGTTTCAATTTTAACTTTATTCTTCTGGCAGACACACCGACACAACTCCTCCTCCTTCTCCCCCCTCTGTTACTTCTTCCTTTCCTTGTTGTACAACAGACACCAGCACACCACACACACACATTCTAAACTCACACGATATTTTTAATTTTAACTAATTGTTTGTATGAGTTTCAACTTATGTTTCTCAAATACACACACTGCTGTCTTGCGAGCCGAATCTGGCGGCTCGGAAGACGGCCGAGAAGACGCTCTCTGTTCACTGATGTTGTGATGTGAAAACAAAGCCAGTAAGCCCACACCGGACTCAAATGAACTGCTGCTGTTCTTTCCTTCATCTCTCTCTCTCCCTCTTCTGTCATGAAGTGTATTATACGAACTGCTCTTATCTTGTACACACCGCCTCTCCTAATCAATTGCTTATTCGTTGGTCCTAGGTCCTGTAAACAATTTAATAAATTGAATCACCTCCAAAGATGTCACACTCATGTCCTGTTTCTCATTTGTAGATGCGAGCCATGAGGTAGTTCAGTCGGCTGGACTGGCTGTGCGTGTGACCACCCGGGTGACCACACACCAGTCATCATCATCGACCTCACCGGACTGGTGGACCGCTCCAGGACTGGTTGAAGGGAGGGAGAGGTTTTTCGAAGGGCTGGTGGCCCCAGTGAGCCCCGGTAGCCAAGGGAGTGCGGTGGAGGTGGCGAGGTGGGCAGACCGAGCAGTGCCTTCGCTCGGGCAGCTCGGGCGAGTTCCGGCTCATTAGACTTGACCACCGGGGTAGTTTGGTAGTCGACGTAGAGGCCTCGGTAGCCGAGGTACGGCGAGACTACCAGAGCGCAGAGGCTCTCCATCTCCAATTTGTTCTTGCTCGGTGGGAAGCACTCAAAGACGCTCTAAAAATAAAGTGCTCAATTTTGATTTGAATTGTATGTGTGCTATAGCATGAAATGCCTACCTGAACCACCAGGACCATTTGTCGAATTGTGGGGCTCATTGCCCTTTTGTTGGCCACACGCTGCCTGAGGTGCTCTACAGAAAACAAAATTGAATTAGAGTTCATTTCTTCTCCGATAGGTAGAGGCAGTGTGTTTAGTTTGCCCCTTATCACACCTGTTGATTATCATCTCGTCTTTTTAAGTTTTATCTTTTCCTGTGTGTTTCTCCTCACTGTTTATGATTTCCTTAAATTTTGATTTTGTTTTGTTGCCTTGTTCTACTTACCTTCTAATGTGCCGCCAAGCAAAAGGTGATCTCGAAAGGCGACAATGGCTGCTTTTCGAATGGAGATTGTTTTTGGTGACTGCAAAGGATGAAGGCGGTAAGTTTGATATTGTTTTCACTATTTTCAACAATATTTTCCTACTTCAATCAAGTAGAGCATACATTCTAAAGTAGGCAGAATTGACCGTAAAACAGTCTCCACACTGATTCAATGGCAAAAAGGTAGCCGGTAGTTGGTGCCCGCTCTTCGACCTTTGCCTTTAGCAATGACATTGCCTTGGGTAAAAGTTGCGTCTGTTGAAAATAATTAAAAACTAAACTAACAGTGATCACAACATTTTTACTTACCTTCAACCTCCAAAAACAAGCGGTCCAAAGTCAATGTCCAGTATGAGGGTTCGAACAATTTCATGCGTTTTGTGGAGTTTGCCCTCCTCCAGGCGACCTTCACTCTGCACCATGTCAATGAGTGACTCCTCCAGAACGAACCAGTACACATTTGCGGTCCGGGCAGTTGGTAGGCGTTAGAGGCGCCGCAGATGGTGTGAAAGAGCAGTTGGTTCTGCAGCGAGTCCTCTGGCTCCTCGGCCACCGGTCGGCGGTGAGAGTTGGCGCGCTGTTTAATCTGCTGTCCTCTCGTCGAGGCAGTTCTCCAGTCGCCAGTGCCCGCCTGGAAGGGTTTTAAGAAGGCCAATTTTGATGAAGCTGTTTTCGTTTTGGCAGTCATCGCTTCACTGAGATGATATCGGTGCAGTGAAGCAGGCTAGGCTCTTGGCAGGACAGTAACTCACGCGACTGCTGGTGTTGCTGTTGGTTGGTGCACTTGATCTAATCGATGTCAGTTGTAATATCAGTATATTTTGCCACTGTTACTCTAACAGTGGACAGCAGCTGTCAGCGGAGAAGGAACGAGTTGTGGCCAACAAGCGAACAGCTTCTGTTGTACATTACTCCCGTCAGTTAGGTGATGTTCAGCCGAGCAGTGCACCAGTGCGACTGACATTTCCACCAACTTTGAAGTATGTTTATGTGCGTGTGTGTGTCTTTCTCTGCAAACACATTCACTCCAGTTAGCTTTACATCCTCTCTCTCTCTCTCTCTCTCTCTCTTCTCTTCCTCTCTCTCTCTCTCTCTCTCTCTCTCTCTTTTCCTCTCCCACTCACTCACTCACCGACTCGCACACAGTACACTGCTCCTCATGATAAGGATGCATTATTATGACCAGATTCGTTGCTGGCCAATTCAAATTTAATGCCCCTCTGCCTCTCAGCGCGCACAGAGTGCCGTGCTGTCAACGGCAGAAACAATGCCGTTGATTCGGAGTCAGTTAGCAGACAGTCGGTTAGGTAGTTAGTTAGCAGTGCGCTTCAAAGGACGCCTCTTCCTCATCTACCACCGGGCACCCTGTACAGTGTATTACTGCTAGTGCCATTATTTCATTACTCGTAGGCGCCTATCATTCCTCGTTAACCAGATTACTGGCCAAAGACAGAGTGTGGTGTGGAGAGCACACACAATAGAGTGAGGAGTACAGCAAAGTCAGTGATGAGGACAATAAAAGAGTGATCACTTTAATGGCGGCAGCATGGCAGCATGGCGGCTCACCATCATCAGTTGAAGTGACGTACGGTAAAAAAGAAGAAGCAATTGGGGGAGCAGACAAGCATGAGGAATCATAGCGACACACACAACGGCCAATTGACTTTTTAACTTCGATTCAGAAACTCTGAAGCTCAGTTGTTTGTGGTGATGGTCATCACTGCCAGTCCAAGGACACCGGCACCATCAAAAGGGGTTTGAGAATGAAGTCACCACTTTTCATCATCATCACAACCACCATCACCAATGTCTTTTCTGACACTTGCTCTTTTGTTGTGAACTAAACTCAGAGACAGTGTCAGCCCCGCTATATTTCATTATCATTAGACAAATGCTTCGCTAATGTTTATTGTGCATTACTGATATAGCCAGACAGTGAAGCTGGGGAGAAGGGAACGCTGCCAGCGTAGTAGTATCACATTGCCTCCATCAACTCATATCACTCATGTCGTTCTATCGTCTTTACTTCTTCTTACTTCTAACACTTTTGCTACTGTGCAACGACTAAAAAACAAAAAAAGAAAGAAAGATGATGTTATTGCCTTTTCTGCTGCTCAGTGGACAGTTTGCAAGCAGCTCGCATTTTTATAATTCTTGGTGACACACAGTGTGACCATGGTGACCACAATTTACATAAACTGTGCAGCAATAAACTGCTCCTCAGACTTTTACCAAATGAGTCACTGCGCCAAATGTTCACATTCGGTCCTCGCTGGTTCTCATGACTTTGATTTCGGTTCTCAGGCTCTCAATGTCACCGGTGGGCACACAATCATGTTCTCTTTCTTTCTACGCTCTCTTCTGAACTGCTGAACTGACTGACCTCCCCATTGCGTAATATAACCATTTTCTAATTGCTCGCTTGGGTCGTGTGTTTGTCGTTGCTGTGCCGCCGTTGCCGGTCGTGTTGGTGACCAGACTGCGATGAACTTTGAGCGTTCAGTCAGCGATCAGAGGCAAAGGTCTGCGGCGATGTGTGGGTGCCTGTCTGTCTCTGAGCAGCACTGTTTTGCCCTCTGCTCTCCCCAGTTTTCATATTTTGATGATGATTATGACTCGACACATTTGAGCTGGCTGCAGCGACACTAATCGATCGCCATCGACTGCTGCTGCTGCTGCCAATTGATCGGCACCACTGCTGGTGGTGGTGGTACCTGTACGATCGGGCACTTTTTGTTTAGCAGCAGTGCTGCTTTCTTTCCAGCAGCACAACAACCGCCTCCGGCTATCATCTCCCTTTTCCTCCCCATTTCATAGGAAAAGGTGATATTCAAACGGCATTCAGCAGATATTGAAAAAGGGAGACAGATACTCTTTACCTGTCACTGATAGTGCACCGGCGGTGCTACTGCTGCCTCAGCGAAGGGTGATTCAATTTATATATAGACATCAGCATCGTCCCCCAAATAAAAATAATATGGCGATTATTATTTGCTTTTCCTGCCATAATCTCAGATGACAGCCGAGAGTCAGAGAGCCGATTTCCGATTTGCTGCCGCAGACTGCTCGGCGTTAGGAAGCAAGACAGATTGAGAAAGAGGGATCTCGTAGTTGTGCGGTGCCTGCCGATTGCAATGATGACTGATTCTGATTACTACTGCTGTTCCTTTGGCGGTGAGTGTGCTTGTGGAATTTGCGTTTGTCTTGCTCCTGTTGGTTTGCAACACACACGCACGTACACACACACTGAGCAGCTTCCGACGGCGTTTGCTCTTTAAAGCCGATTCGGTTAGTGTTTAGGTTAAAAGCAGTACAACAGCAACCTAGGCAATGAATGCCACTGCTGATGCAACATGAAGCGATTGCTACCAGTCGATTGCCGGCTCAACATCAGGTTCACAGAGCCTGCCAGAAAAGCAAAGGAGAGAGGGATAATCAGGCGATGATGAGCCCACCTGGATTGTTGTTGCCTGCTAACTGCCTGGTGTTTGTTTCACTGTTCATATCTAAATCGATCAATTGAGCTTCAATTGAGCTGTTTTTCCATTTGTTTCTCTCTCGTTTGCCACTTGACTCGGTTTAATGCAAACTCATGCTCAATAAGCCAAAGTGAGGTGATTTTTACTTTTGCTGGCATGTAGGTTTGTGATTCGGCTTCACAATCAAGTCAAAAATCAATAGTGTTCAATTGCCTACTTTTTTGTTAACTTTGTCGCAACGGTTGTAGTAGTACAGCAGAAGTAGGTAGAATTAATATGGTAAAGTCATTTAGATTTGTTGTCATCCAATGTTGTAATATAAATAGCCTGGTGCAAAGCCCTCGTTGATGTCAGCCAAAAGCTGATGCTTCGTGTCCTATAACCTTTCTGCTTGGTTGCGCCAAAGATTCCTCTGCCAAAGCTGCCGTTTCAAAACGATAGAGATTTACAGCGCTGGATACGCTGGATACTGTCGCAGATGGTTGTGCAAGCACCTTTCCATTTCTTTCCCCATCAACCAGTAAACCAAGCAAATCCAGTCAAACAACCAACCAACCAACAAGCTCAGTTCATCGTGGAGATGTACACTAAAATGAGCGAAAACTTTGCACTTGGTGCACAAAGCAGCACACACCGGTACAGGACTGATGGACCGGTGTGTGATGGTGCGCTAATTTATTATTTATAAGTCAGTTCGTTGCCTGTGCGTTGTTGTGGCACCGGTGGATGGATGATGAGGAGGAGAAGTAGTGAGGTAGTGACTTCTCTCTCTTTTTCTCTTTCAACTGGTCTTATCAGTTGTCTTTGCATATACGCACTTTTCCTAAGCGTGTGGCATGCCCGAGCTTGACATAAGCAGATTTGCCCTGTCTGTGTAATTACTAATTAGTGACGACTTATCGACTAACTCACCACCGTGCATTTAGGGTGCACTTCACAGGAGCACTTCAACGGTGCAGCACTTGGGCACTTCTCCTTGACTTTCACTGCCGGCTGACAGAGAGTAAGCCACCAAATCAGGCCAGGTCACCATTACCACCACGGCCAAGAGCATCGCCAATTTAGTGGACAATGCCTAGGTGCGTAGACCAAAGGGCGAAAATCTTCAGCTGGCACGCGTCAGCTTCCTCGGCCAGTGAACTGCTGCTGATGGTGGTGTAGTAAAAGGTGCACTTCTAATCAAAGAAGGAGCCCAACAACTGCAGCAACTACCGTTTCGTCTGTTGCACGTGCAGTAAGGGCAGCAGCCGCCGCAGTTCGGTGTGTCACATCTGCCGCATTGTCATCGCCGGTCGCCCATATCGCGTGCTACATGTTCTCGACGTCGTCGTTGCATCTGCGGGAAGTGCCCTCACTGCTGCTGCTGCACATAACTGCACTGCTAAGGACGCAGTGACACACCGGCCCGGTGCCGACTAGGGTGACAGAAGCACTGTCTCCTGTCGGACACCGTTCAGCTGTGCCAGACTATGTCCGCATGTGAGCAGTGGTGCTCGGAAGGGAAAAAGAGAGAGAGAAAGAACAGGACCACTGATGGCACGTCCCTAGCACAGACACAGTGCATCCGTGAGTGCTGCCCTGTCGGGTCCGGTAAGCGCAGCAGTGGCGCGTGACACTGCTGCTTTTGCCCCTCGTGTCTGTGACCATTGCTGCTGTTGCAGGTCGACGTCGTCTGCAGAACAAATCACCTACCTATTGCGCTAGCCGGTCATCTACTGTTGAAATAAGAACCACTACCAGCAGCACTACCACTGCTGCCGTTTGATCCCTTTCAAAGTCAACGCAAGTAAGGCGGTCTCGTCAGTTGCAATTAAGGAAAGTCAGGAACAGCGGTAAATGAGCCACCACCATCATCCGAAGCATTTACACCTCTTCGTAATATTGCACAAGACCACTAGTGGCCTAGCATATCATCAGTCCATATTAAGATCAAATCCCCATCAGTATTCTGCCCCGTTTGAGCACCGTCTTGCAGCGTCGAATGCCGCTGTACCGCACAGCACCGCACTGTAGTGAGTAGCACTCATTGCTTGCCCCTCTCTCCTCTTTCATGTTTGCTGCCTAGTCAGTGAGTGAGGCAGTCTACGGCAGTGGCAGACACCGTCAGTGGTTCGCTTCAGTCTCACTCTGACAGCAGTCCACTGCGGATCGGCGGAAAAAATCTCTGCGTGTGTGAGTGTATTTGTGGCTGCCTTGCGGTACAACTGAAAAGATTGTTCCGCTTCTACTTCTCTACTACTAATACTTCACCCAGTGCTGCTGTACACTTCCCGCACCGAACCCGCCGCCGAATTTCCATTTCACATCCGTGTTTCAATCCTTTCCGCCAGATTTTATTAGCCTTTTTTTCTTTCTTTTGTTTTGGCCTCCATTTCCACTGATTACATCACCGTTCGGTTTCACTTTCCCTCAAATCATCATCGTCGTCTCCCCTTTTCTGCCCTGCTTGAACGGCCCAGTCTGCACCGGTTGACGCATTGATTTGATCGGCAACTCTTTCTACCAGCAACTCAAATATCTTTGCCATTTTTCAGTCTGTTTCATGTGTTTTTGCTGCACTCAAGCACAACTGTTTTTCTGCCTCTACTACTCGCTCACCGTGATGCAAATCAACGGCAAATGTCATCATCTGTGGTAGCATCGAAGTTCCTTCTCTCTGACGTAGTCCTCCCAGCCTGTCTGTCAGCCTGTCTACAGTGGTGGTGATGCGGCTACCAAAGTACCGAAATGTCTGCTATCATATTACGCGATTCATTGCCACTGTTGATGTAATAATCCGACTAATGCGCCCACTGCAACAGCCAATTCTCACCGATGCAATTCTCCCAGCCACCTGTCGCCAAATGATAATCATGCATGAAAACGACTGAACTACTTAATTTAATACAATTAAATTGAAGCATTTAAAATAAAGTTCTCGTGCTCAAAACTGAGGTTTTCAATAGAAATTTCTACAAATAAATCAACCACTGAATCAATCTCAACTGCCAATTCCATTGTTGCAATTTTAGTATTTTCACTGTTTTCTCTCCACTACGATGAACACACTCAAATCCCTTTCTCCAAATAGTACCTTCACTCAACTGTACAGCTGGTGGTGGCTGAGGCCAAGGCCCTCTTCTACTCCCAACCCCACCAGTAAACTCCACTGTGCCAAGTGCCAAATGTGCACAGGTGCTACTGATGTTGCCGGTCATCGCCATCGGTTAAAAGACACTGGTCAGCAGTGTTTGTCCGCAGCTGCACTCTCTTGTCATTGCCACCCCCACCACCACCAGTCATCATCTCATCCTCATCACTCTTTTCCTCCCCCTCCCTTCCTTCATCATCAGTCATTGTCTCAAACCACATGTGCAACATGTGCCAACAGCGCCAACCAAGAAGTGCACAGTCCAGAAGTACCTGCAGGGCAGGCAAAAGCAGGAGAAGATTTTCAACTCAAAAAGTTTTAGTGTCTTTCTTACTTTTCCTACTACTTCTAGTCTCAGCGGCTCATGGTAATTACCTCACTCCCCCTTTTTGCTGACTACTTTTTTTGCGTTGGCTTTTTGTTTTGAAGACACAAGTGCACAAGTGCAGTCTATTTGTTTTTTAGCACCCTTTTCTACTTTTATTTTTATTACTTCAAGCACTTACCTCTCAATTTGTTTTGTGGAAAGAAAAAGAGAGGCAACAAACAAAGACATTGTTTTGTTTTGTTTTCCTCACTCTGTCCCAATGGCCTACTGTCTGCTGACCATTTACCTTCTGTGTTTACCTTGCAATAAACAACATCAGTAGCAGCAGCAGTTGAAAACGCAACACTGTCTCGTAGTGGACATCGAGGCTGCAGTCTCCTGCTGTGAACCTCATCGTCACAGGTTGCTCAGTCGTCGCCTGCCGTCAAGAGTCCTTGCGGTCTATAAAATGGTTGCCAGTGTTTGAGGCACCTTGCACAGCGGCGATTCTTTGCAAGGGAATGCTGCACTCTGCTGCTGCTGCAGTGCTCTTGCTTTGATTGTCTTTGATATTTTGTTGACTTGATTAATATCTTCTGTGAGTGTGCTAGGTGCAAGTGTGCTTGCCAGTCTGTGCAAATAGAAAACCAGCAGTGCACATTCTTTTTGAGCCTTATCTAATCTGCCAGCTGGTACGCACACACTGAGAGGACAGGTAGTAGAGCAAGTGCCAAATGATTTGTGCCCTAGGTCCAAGTGAGAGAGAGAGAGAGAACGAGATTGAATCACAGATCAGGTCGTCGTGACCGTGTCAATTAGCGGGCGGCACCGACACACACACTCATTTTCTTTCTGGCACTCCATTTGGCGCAATGCAAAGTGCAATGGTCTGGCAAATACCGAGAATAACTGAGCACATGTGTGTGTGTGTATGCAGAGTACTAGCTCCGGTCGAGTTGCCGTAATGAATTGGTCACATTGCCAATGTGTGTGTGTTTGATTGCACTGTGTTGAATGAGCAACCCGCAGTCATCATTTCCACCACCTCTGCAGAAGCACTAAAAGCAGCTACAGCAGCCGTTCACCTCCTCCTCTTACAAAGCACAGTCACATCTGCACACTTCAAAGGTGAGAATGAAATGGAGATTGCACTACACAACGTTTGGAGAGAGCAGCGTAAAGTGTCGCAGTGGTTCCACTCATTGGCAGCTTTTATAGCCACTTAAGTGTCGCAGCAACAGCCGCAAACGAGAAGAAGCGATCACATTTTTCTGCTTTTTCATCTTCATCTTTTTTTGTCCTTGTTTTCCTACTTTTTTTCTTCTTTTCGGCTAATAGGCTCAGTGCAACTCGGTGTCGGGCGACAAGAGTGAAAGGACGAGGACAGAAGTTGCAGACTGGAGCATCAGCATCAGCAGCGACTTGTCGTTTAGTCGTAGGCGAGCACATATTTATGACACAGTTTAGTCCTGGCAACGGCAGGCCAGGTTCAGGTACAGTCACAAACTAAGATCATAACTGCAAGCGGCATTTTTCTCCCTTAAACATATTTACTTGTCGCGCACTGACCACGGCAGTAAGTTGGCATTACACCCCTGCAGTCTAACTGCTCAATGCCGTGACCACACTCCCGACGATCAAAACTGTTTTGTTGCTCTCAATGCAACCTTCTTACTTTTCTTCCTACTTTTTAGAAAGAACCTAAAAGAGGCAGTTGTAATAATCTTGAACCTTTTTGCTCATTTGGAGAACATAATCAAATTTATGATAGCAGTCTGAGGGTGAAGGTGACTAACTGTGTGCAGTGCTCTGTAAAAAGTAATCCACTGAGCACCAACTCCTGCTGCGAACAAATGGCCTTTACTTGGCGACTGGTCAGTGCTAAAGTACAAGTAATACCAGTATTTCCCGGTTTCTGAATCAGCGCCGGTCGTGGCGAAGAGAATCAATCAGTCTTTTCTTTGTGGCGGCTTCCAGTGCAAATCACCTTGGCCTCTTCTCTGCCCGCCAATTCTTCCTTGATTTTGCTGCACTGAAAGCACTATTTTCAAACGCTGGCTCAATGCCAGCAGCAACAGAAGCAGCAGTGAGTTTCAAACTTGCAAATTCGATCGAGTGCTGCTTCATCTTCGATGTGATGGCATCTGTGGCATATCTCAGCTGAGAGTGAGTGCAGAAAACGGCAATCACAGCAGGCTACTACTTTCAATGTTAATTGACTTGTCTTGACTGCACTCAGCTGCTGGCAAAAAACTAAGCATTACACTTGTCGAAGAAGGAAGGGGAAGACACAAATGAACACACGGTGCGCTACCGCAAGTTGCGCAATTAATGAGAAAGAGAAGCATTTCAGCCCATTCAGTGCACACCGCAAATGAGCGACTGCAGACGCTGCTGTTGGTGCTGGTGCAGTGTCTCGTGCCAACTCCACAGACAACCGACACAGTTCATCGATTGAACTGTAAAGTGTCCTCCGGCTGCTGTTTCTACCGCTGAAATGGGCCGCATAATTGATCGGGTCAGGTCGAATGTTGCTGGTTATGCTTTTGGCGGTGGTGGTATGGCTGACATATGTCAGCCTTTTCAAACAATTTGGTTGTATGTTTTTGCCCGGGTGCGATGAGTTGCACTTCTTCGGACTGCCGTGCCTGGCTGACGTGCATTTGAGCTGTGCACTTGTACAGTACTGAAAGTGTCTGTGTGCGGCACACCGATCGATGCCAAAGAAAGAAAGAGAGAGAGACTAGAACAGACTGGTAATCGATCACGATTTGATGCACCGCTGTTCATCGGTGTGCAACAATTCAGTGGCTAGAACTGACACCGCCGCTGTCTGCTGGCCTCACTAGCAAATACCACCACCACCAGTAAAGTGTGCTCCTTTTTTCTCCCTCCTCTCCTTCAACTGTTAATTGATTTTGGGGCGCGACGCTAGAAGTGTTGTGTGTATTTGCAGTCAGTGGATACAATACACAACAGCGATGCTAGTCAAGTGTGCTACTATTGAGTGTATTCGACAACACGCGCGCCCAAAGCGCGGGAGGTCTGCTTCCCATCACCGCCACGGCTGCTGCTGTCTCCTTCTTTGACTACTTCTTTTTCTTCTTTTTCGTCTTCTGTTTGCTTTGCCAGTTGATTTCGCTCAAAAGAATCGCCTGTTAGATGCTGCTGCTGCTGATGTCTGCTAAGCTGCTAAGGGCGAGTAATTAGCCGTATGCAGCATGTATTAGCCCTTTTGAGAGTCTCAGCCTCATCATTTAGAGCACAAGAAATTATTTTTTGTTTGTTTGCTCTATCATCTTATTATGCTGGCTGACCTGGCATCCTGAACTGAAAGTGGCCGTATGTGAAGGAGTCGTTGCCTTAAAGGGTTAGTTTATTGACCCTTTCTCCTTACAAAGAGAGCGCCAGTCAGGCAGACAGAGACAGACGAGGGCACTATTGAAGAAAGTTGCTTTGCAAGCACTAATCGTAGTCGATGAGGAGACGCCCCTACACGCAGACAGATATCTCAACGCCAGACAGCAGTGGCAACGCGTGCCAGACTTCCGTATTTTTCTTGAATTTTCAATTTACTTTTCTCGAAGGCACTGAACTGCAATTGAAAAGGAGCGAGAAATAAAGAGAACGAACAAGGAGGCTAAGGTTGCCGTCTGCTACCTACCTACCTACCGGTGACTGTTCACCTTTGGCCCCTTACCCTTGGCCCTGACCACTCCTTTCACTTTTTCTTTCCTTTACGACACGGGTGCTGCTCAGTGTCTTTCACCCTGAACTCGGTGGCAGTAAGTCTCTTGAACTTACCTGGCTGCCTGCCTGCCTGCCTGTCTGTCTGCTAGTCACGCATGATTGATGGTCGCTTCGATGTCGCAGTCGTCGTCGTCGCGGGCACTTTCCCTTTGGCACGCGTCGTTTGTCGTCTGTCGTCTTCTGCTTCTGCTGCTGCTGCTGACCAGCCACCTTCTCCTCGTTTACCTCCTCCTCCTCCTTCTCCTTCTTTTCCTTCTTATTCCCTTCTGCAGCCAGTTGCGCACCGCTGCACACTTTTTTATTTTAGCCACTTTGTCTCCCTACCGCCGACAGCGGCACGTGCCACATCGCGAGAATTGAGGTAGAAGAAGGTGGCAGACGGTGTGTGTTCAGGTTTTGACCCAGGCCAACTGACTCAGCAGCCGAAGCAGCAGGTGATGTGGCCAAATGCAAATTGACATGTTTGCCTGTTGATCGCTCTTCAACACAAACGGCACCCAAAGATTAAGCTCTCGTTCATTTGACTGCCATTTGACTAAGTAGCGACGGCTGCGGCAATTATTATAAGATAATCAGCAGGCAAGGAGGGTATCCCCATAACTTTGGCTTTAGTCAGAACTGTGAGCCTGTCGTCCATATGCCACTGCTGCTGCTGCTGCTGCCTGGGTCAAGTCCACTACTTGTGTGTTACATTCAACTGCTAAAAGATGTTTCAATTAAGAAGAAAAAAGCGAGGATCACATTGCACTCAAATAAATAGACTTTGGGCAGTTGCTGGCAATTGCAGTCCTCAGCTCTAGAGACGCTCGATTAGCTGTGCCCCCTTCATTTAGCCTCTCTTTCTCTCTCCCTTTTTCCCTTTCTTTTGCAGACTATGTGTCTGGCTGAAGACAGAGTTGTCTGAGTTGTTGAAGTTCATGGTAACATCGCCTTTTCGCTAGTCGAGCGTGACTGACACCTCATTATATGCTCACTGGCAGTAAGTGTGTAGCTGTCTGTTTCAGTCTCTCCTTTTCTCTCGCTTTGTACTCTCCTTTTCTTCTTTCATTCATATTCAGCGAGAAGGAGAGAGAGAGAGAGAATTCAGCCAAGTGGAAGTTTGCACTGCTGGCATCTCGAATCGATGCCTCTGTTGGTCGCCGTTGTCATAGTGTGTCCCTTTGACACTGTGTCTGTTTGTGTGTGTTTGCCTAGTTGCACCACTGTTTGCACACCTTCACAGGTCGCCAGACTGAAACCAGCAACAACAGAGAGCATTGAGACAAATTCTTGTAAAATAACTACAGATGCTGCGTCGGCTGTAGTCCAGTTGTGTGTGCTTTGCTTATCACCATTACCACCATCATTAGCTGCAGCATTGATGCTGACCAGAATATTTTGAGATTGTATCGAGGACATTGGTCTGTGAAACGACATTGCTGGTGTCGGTGACATGAAACGTGGCAATCACTTCCCTTCCCTTCTCTTCGTCCTCCTCCTCCTCCCCTCCCTCACTATGGCAACGTTTACAGATCACAACGTTTTGACTAGTGGAAACACTTTGTGTGCATAAACATCGTCCCACAGTGCACTACGATTAGCAGTGCCTGACAGAGAGCAGTGTGACGATGACTGGAGCTGCAGTGTGACCCTGCAGTGTGCAGCTCACATGTGCCCAATTAGCGGTCGCCAATCTCTCTTCTCTCTCAATAGAACTTTGGGGGTACCTGAGCTGCAATTTTCACTGCATCCATTGCATTTTCACTCGGTTTGTCTGCATTTTATGTTGATTAATTAGCCAACCGTTGACTTTTTGCTGCCATTCCTCACATCATGGTCAATGGCGGTGTTTCTGACTTTTTTCTTTTGAATGCTATTTTCCTCAGGAAACTAATCCGCCAGTCATGGTAAACGGATTAAGCACCTTCAAAGTAGCTAAGCTCTTGCCAGAAATCTTTTTGTCTAAAGCTCTGTAGATTGATTCAATGAATTCGGACTTTGTTTCATCCTTTTGCTTCTTTTCTCCTCTGCTCAATGAAATTATCGGCCGCTTCATTGTGTAAAGAAAAAGGAAAAGTTTGCTTCATTCCTCCCTCTCTCTATCTCTCTCTTTGCTTTGCATTGCTTGTTTGTCTGTCTAGCATTACTGTGGCATTACTGTTTATGTTTGCCTAAGTGATTCTGCCAATTGCCTGGTACACTGTTGCCTGTTGTGCCCTGATCACCCTTTGCCAGGGCAATCAAATGCTGCTACGGATGCTACTGATGTTGCTGTTGCTGATGATGGCTACCAAGTTGAATGTCCCTACATGTCCCTCTTTGCCGTTTGAACTATTGGCCATACTGCACCGTACGTTCTCTCGGTGTCCATCTTTTCCGCTCTCTCTCTCTCTCTTCCAGTCTTTTTACCCTTAAACCCCAATGCTACTTAAGGATGGCTAATGTGCCGATTAATTCGAGCAGTCAGGAAGGCAAGTTAGCCAGGACAGCAACAGCAACAGTAGCATCGGTGCACATCGTTTGGAAGAAAAAGTGGGCGCCATTTGAACTGTTTGAAGTGCGTGTGTGTGTGTCTTTGATTTGAGCAATTGGACCACTGCTCATTCATAGGCTGTTGCCGTCGTCCTCGTCGTCGTCTGTTTGTCTATATTTAGCAGAGCATCCATTCATGTTGTACACGCTTTCCTAGGTTTCTGTAGGAGTAGGAAGAAGACGAAGAAGCAGGAGAAGATTTATTGTCAGAGCTGCCGAAAGGGAGCAGAGGAGTATCACTGGCAGCAGCATCACCAGCAACACCACCGGACAAAGGGCAATTCTGACCACTGATCCGCGCGGCCTTATTGTAATTATCCAATTCGTGACTGGAAAACTGCCTCACTAACTGTCAGCGTTTGTGTGCTCATCTTTTTCTCGCCAGTTAGTTTGCTTATTTGCGCCATTCTTAATTTCTCGCCATTTGCAGCTCTATCCTTTTTTTCTTTCTCCCTTAAACCGTTTAATTGAATTATGCCGTCTTTAGCTCGCTTGCGCGAGCGCGTTTCATTAGATTTCAGTGGAATGCCTATGTCAGTGTGTGTGTGTTTGTGTGTGTGTGCGGTCTGTTTGCTTTTAATTAAACAAACTGACTAATGATGGCTGACTGATAACTGGCGGCTAACGAGCAGCATTGGCCACAGAAGCCGAGCAGTCTGATTAGTCTGGTGGTGATGCGCTGCTGATGAAGAGGAGGAGGATGGTGATGTTCAATCCGTGTTGGCGGTGATGAAGAGCCATCAGACAGTCTGCGTGTGTGTGCTATGGATAGTAACTGAAGATGATGATGATGCAAATGCCGATGTAGGCTGATTGACTGGCCAACTTTACCGACAAACTTCTTTTTTTCTTTCACTTCTGTCACCATTTCCTCCTTTCTCTCCCGCTTTTAGCCGGTGATGATCAGACAGCTAAAGTATGCTAACGGCTGCATTGCAAAATGATACTCACACGGATGCAAAATTGAATCATCCTCAAACACTGCACTGCACCCAATAGTAAACAGAGTGATGGTGATTGCCACACAGTTGGAGACAGTTGAACTTCTTTTCTTCTTTTTCTTTCCTTTTCTCAGTACTTCACACTTTTGAATCTCAGTGCAATGCGGCCGTTACCCTTTCATCTTTAGAGGGGGATCTCAGCCAATCTTCTGCCATCTCACCTTCATCTCAATGTCGATGTTCAATCTACAGGCAAATCCTATTAAACTCTGCAGGGCAGCGGTGTTGGCGTGTGCTGCTGTTGTTGCTGTTGATGGTAGTGGTGGCAATTTATGCAGTCATAAATTTCCTCTGTTTCATGCCTCCCCTGTTCGCCACTTCAGACTGGCTCTCTGATTCCCGCCAAGTCATCGATTGGCCGTTTGCTGTTATTAGAAGCCACTTATTATTAGAGTTAGCTGGTGGCTGCTGACTACGTTACGTTACGCACATTGCCAGCAGCTGGTGCTTCCAATTGGAAGTGTATCGAAATGACATCGACAGTGCCAGTGCTGCTGCTGGGGCAGGGGCACTGGGGGCGCGATGGATACCAATTGCACCGTTCATCTTCTGCAGAGAGAGAGAGAGAGAGAGAGAGAGAGAGAGCATCTTGCACGGAAACATTTGGTTGTGTTGGCTCGTGTTCGGTCTCTCTCTCTCATTTTTCAATTACGCACACCAGCGGCAGTTAGGTTTGTGGAACGTACTGCTGCTGCCACTGTCATGTCAATTGCTTCAAATGTTTCTGCTGCAGCTACTGCCTCAAATATATGAATGAATAAATGAAGCCGTTTCATCGTTTTCAGCTTCATCAGCAGCTGTCGTCTGAGCAGGTAGTGCTGCGGCTGCTGTTGTTCCACTTGCAGTTGTAGAGAGATCCGACGGCTGCACGCGAGTTCGGTCCACTGACACTGAGGTGGGCACTCACCAACAAACAGACGCACACACACACACATTGTGCTCTACTCGGGTCCTTCTCTTTCACTCTGCTGGCCCCTGACCTAGTGCTCTGCTTTGATAGTCTTCTAAAAGGTCTGCAAAAGGTGCAAAAAGAGTGCCCTCGCTCTCTACTGCACTTATTGATCACCTGAGTTGTTCAGAGCTTGGCAACGTGTGCGGGACACATGTCCTGACAAAATATCACTCCGTCTTTTTGATGTTCATCAACACATGAACACAGTCAATTGACCTGTATTCTGCGGCATTCTTTGCTCTAGTGATGAAGTCACGAAAATGATGATAGAACTTCATTTACTGCAACTCTGCAAACATCTTCAAAATATCTCAATCATAATTATCGGTACTGCTGCTGCTGCTGATAGTCTGCGTCATTTGGCGATCAATTGCCATCTGGGTGCACATTTGTTTATTCTGGTTAGAAGATTTCCCGCCTACGATTGTGCAGTCTGTTTGTAGTCTTTTGATTCCCTATCGTGATTGACTTCGATTAGCTGCCGTTACCATTCAATTGCTCATTTGTTTGCTGGTCATCAGAAGCAGCAGACTGAGACGGAGACTGAGACAGAGATACCGGTGCTGCAGACGGCGGTGATGGTGGTCGACCGCTTCTTGCGGTCAGACACACGTCTTGCGACCTCTCTTTTTCCACTGTGGCCTCTCTTCAATTGTGCACTACTCGGTGCAGTACCACCACCGGCTGCACACTCCGGATGCAGATGTTTGCGAGGGTACTGCCTGGCCACTCCATCGGTGACTTGCTTGCTCATTCTTTTCATCTTTCTCTCTCTCCTATTTGCCTTGGCTCGCGACCGTCGGACGCGTGGCCAGCTTGCATGCACTTTTTCTTCAATCCTTCAAAGTGGGGGTACTACTGCTGCTGCTGCAACTACTTGAGGGCGACTGAGAATACGTTCGCTCTCTTTCTCCTTCCAATAGCAATTATTTCTGCTCCGATAATTAGAGACAATGCGATGCTGAATTTCGGAAACTGTTGTATTTGTTAGTTTGCTCCTTCTCCTTCTCTCTTTCACCAGCCATCGAAGCGTGCTTGGTTGGAGCATTCGATCTGCCAGCACTTCTTCAATAGCCAGTGCACAGTAGTGGCAGCCATGAGTGAGTGCGGCTGGCGCCTGAATTCCACATTGACATCCAGTGGCCTGTACGATGATTGCCTCTCTGCCTGCCAGTGATAAATTGATTTAAACAAACTCACTCTGGAGTGTTGTTGTCTTTTTCTTCTTCCTCTTCTTCATCATCTTGTATCACTGGCTGACTGGCTGGCTGGCTTCATTTGCAATGCAAACTAGCCTGGCTAATTTGGTTTCGAATGCTGCCCAGTGGCAACAGCAACATCAGCATATCAGCGTATTGTCCGATTATTTGAAGGCATATTTGTCATTGCATCTGCTCTTTTCAAAGGAAACTGCTGCAAAGACAGACACAGACAGAGAGTGAGTGAGAGACAGTGAATCTTCTGCTTGCCAGATCACTACCACCAGTATCACCGCCAATTTCTTCCATTGAACTTTTCTGTAGACAAAGTTTTCGCCAGCGATCTGTAGTCTGTCTGCTTTCAAGTTGAAGTGTAGACGGCTGCGGTGGTGGTGGTTGGGAGACCACGAAGACCAATTTGTGGTGAAAGAGCAAGCGTTTCTGCTCCAAAGGCGCCGTCCCGGCGGCGCCAGCAAGAACGTACACGACAACCGCATCAGTAGCGGTTATATGCAGTGAGGTAGCGGTAGTTTGCTGTAGCGGTAGTCGACCGTCTGTCCAGGATTGTCGGACACTGAACAACAGTCAGTCAGTCAGTCAGCCGGCGGTAGAACAAGTGATTTCACGAGTCGGCTGTTTCGATTCTCGATTAGACTGCCTATTAATTTAATTAAATTTCCCTCCACTTCACCCCCTTTTCTGTTGTTTGTTGACTGTTTTGCTGCACTTCAGAGTGCAGAAGTACTGTTACCCACTAGAAAGTGGAGCAAAGTTTAAAATGTAAGCAGAGTTATGTGTTCGAGATAGAGAACTAGAGAGCACATTGCGTGTCCACCGTGAACACAGTGCGACTGTGACTGTCATTTCATTTCCGCTGGTAAGTATAAAGGCCTAGAATTGGTCATATTTCATAAAATATTTAAAAATGCGCCCTGATGCTCTTTCCCACTAACTTTCAGTGCTAACCGCAAGTTTTCACTTGTGACTATTATTTCTCTATTTAGTGAAGCCATCTTGTACTCGTACAGCTTCCTTGATGGTGTGTGTGTGTGAGTGCATTGCCATTGCCGTCTACCGAAAATACTATTACTCCTGCTGTTGTTGTCATCAGGCTCTAACTTTGCTCTCTCCTTCGCTTTCACTCTTTTTGCCCTCTTTCGCTCTGCTACTTCTGAATCAGGCTTCTCCAGACACACAGATTACGCCACACGCACACACACACAACTCACTGGCGACACTTTAAATCGACTTTCCTTGTCGACTGTGGTAAAAGGGGAAAAGGGAGACATTAACTTTTGATTTCTCCCTCACTGACTTGCTTCTACCTGCCTACCATTTCAAGGAAGAACAGAGTGAAAGTGTACTGCTGCTGAAAGGGTGCTGCAGCTGGTAGAGTCTGCCACTACTGCACTGTTCCATTTTTGGTGTCACTGTCATTTTTTTCTGGTGAAGCCTGGTGCAGGCAGGCTAGGGCAAAGTTGGTGCGACACACTCATGCACTGGGTGAATGCTGGCCAAGGCTTTATGATGTATTGGCGAGGTTATCAATTAAAATTAGCATTTCACAGACGTAGTAAGTTGGCAGTTGAAGTAGTAGTGGCGGCGGCGGTGACGCCTGTAGCCATTAGAGGAGCTAATGATAGGTGCTGCTGAGGCCTTATCGATTTCATTGGCATTATTATGGCCAATAGACAGAGACAAGAGACGGACTGATAGGCTGGGAGCACTTCAGCTGAGCAAGCCATACGGCACATGGCCACTTTTCGTCACCCTCCACAGGTCAGAAGTGGCAGAAGCACCCTTAGCACCCTCAGCACCCTGTCCGTCAGCACCACCATCATCATTACCTAATTGATTTGCCAATTTAAGTCCATTAGCAGTGTGGAGCATTCCGCACTTGGCCAGTGGTGGGTGCTGTGATTGAATCGCCAATTCACGCGCTCTCTTTCTCTTCCCATTCTCTCCTCAACGTGTTTCAGTGCTCTGTCGAAGTTTTCTGGCAAGAACTGCACCACAACTAGCACTCGATTATTTGTGCATTCAGCTGTGTTGACAAATTGATTTCTCGTTTCTGCCAACTTGCTTCACGTTTCCCCTCTCCGTCTCCGCCAGAGGTGTCTCTTCTTTTTTCGTCTCTTTTTCACTGTCTGCCACCGTCTAATAGACCCATAATGATGTCTAATGTAATGCCAATGACACATCGAATGCCGCTGAAGACTGGTAAAGTGCTTACTCCTGCTGCTGCTGCTGCTCTTCACTTTGTGGCTTTCTGTCAACATACAAACACACACACATGCACTTACTCTCACTCCCCGATGCACCAGTCTAATGTCAGCGACATTGAAGCACTGTACGCACTGTGCACATACGGTGTCTGCCGGCACTACCATTGCACTGAAGCTAATGCACTGCTGAACTGCTACAGACAAAACAGTGACACTGTCCGCTACTATTGATTGGCCATGCTGATTGCTGCTGCTGATGCTGCTGCAGTGCCCAATGAATGCAGTTGACCCCTCTCCTTCCCCCTCCCCAACTATTACGTGCAGCACCGAAAGAGACAATTTGATTTCCATTTGCATTTCCTCTCTCTCCCTTTTTCTCCCCTGAGCATTGGCACCTTCTTCTACCAGTCAGAGAAAAGGCTGCAAAATTAGTGAAGCATTTATTTTATCGCCAAGTTCAGACCCGGTGATTGATTTGTTGGGCAAATTGGCGGTGAACTGGCTGGCTGGTCGCCGGCTCTGGTTCTGGTTCTGTCCCTCTCGCCTCTGGCCGGTCTCGTGTGCACTACCACCAAATGACTTGAACGGAGCCAATTTTGCAAAATGAGTGGGTCTACTTTGTTTGCTTAGCGTTACTGCAGTTACTTCCAGTGCAGGCTATTCTCCAGTGGGTCCACGACCATGTGCTAGTGATGATGATGATGGCGATAGTGTGGTGACTGGCGGTGACTCTCTTTCTGGCAGTGCCCTTACTTTGCTTACTCGCTCACAAGCACACATCTGCGAGCACGCTTTGTTTCATCACCACTATGGTGGTGGTCACGCTAATTTACCGCAGGGGTCCAGTTGGCACTGTTGATCGACGGTGATGTCTTGCCTGCTGTTGGTTGGGACCATTAGCCGCCGACGCAGAGTGTCTGCATCAGTGTGTGTCAGTGTCAGTGTGTGGTGTGAGCAAAGCTAATGAGCGTTTGACCATGGCGTAACCGTTTGGCAGACAACGGCGGCGGCCACATACCGCTGCTGATTTGTTTACTTTTGCCTTCTGCTGCTGCTGCTGTTCTGTTGATTGCCCGACATTTGTCATTCGGTTCTGTTATCTGCATCAAATACCTAACAATACGACTGATTTCCTTCTCTTTCTCTCCCTCATTCTAACAGGAAAGGAGGAAGAGAGCACGAGAAGAGAGTCCTCCGAACGGCGTTCTCACCAAATCAATCTCCTCGGCGAGCTGAACCTACACGACTTTTCCTATTCTGGTGTGTCATCCACCGCCGTTGACAGCACGCATCCATTTCCAAGCGCAATCTACTTCTACGGTAAGTGGTGATGGTGGCAGTGGAAATGACGGTAGCCACATCAACAACAACACACAATAAATAACCTTAATTGCCTTCTTTTCGCCTCCCAACTTCTTCTTCTTCTCCTTTGCAGACGATAGCTCAAGAGACGTGCGACTAAATTCTCGCGTCTGCAGGCAGGCGGCGGCCTTAATCGCAGACAGCGACGACATCACCTTCCTGGCCACTGTCCGCCAGAACCGAGGCAATACCGGTGCCCTCTTCGCCTTCACCGATGGAGTCCACAGGTATGCTCAAAGCCCGCAAATTCCTTTTTCTCGAGGTCGTAGGTCACTGAATTAAATTGAAAGTGTCCAGCGAAATGAAAACAAATGACGGCGGAGTGTGATTTATTCGCAGGCACTTACTCACTTTCTCGTCGTCTGCCTTACTGTAGGGTGCTGGAGATGCAAAGCAGCGGTCGGCGAAAGGAGCTTCGCTTTCAGTACCGCCAAGCGGAGACCGTCTTCTCGGAGACCTTCGCCGTGGACGTCGCCGATGACAGCTGGCACAAGATTGCCCTCACACTGAGCGACACTCGCCTGGACCTGTACATTGACTGCGTTCACCGCTACACCCGAACCATTCTGCCCTTGGACAGACAGACGCTGAGAGGGGCGAAAAACCTGACGCTCTGGCTCGGACAACGGGGACGACATCACTTTGCTTATCAGGTAAGAAGCAATCGCTACTGCTGAAACACTGTAACTTTCTTGCCAGCAAAAATTCTACACGGTTTTAATTTATTCATGCTGACTGCTGAGCAATCAAACAGACACATCTTTCTCTTCCTCTCCAAACGTCAGGCGTCATCAGATCGGTGCGCCAGGAACGTGTAAAAAATAGACTTGGGGAAAAGAAGGTTGAGCCATCAGCCAGCAAGAAGGTGCAAGATTCCTGATTGTTCAATGTTCTTAGTAATATAGAAATCTAAGCAAGAGTGAAAGAGGTAGAGAAAGGGAAAGAAAAAGAACACAAAGTTAGTTGTCATCAGTGTTGTCGCGCGTTTTATTAAGCATGTCGAATTGCAGCAAGCTGATAGCAGAAAAGCACACATGCACACATGCACACATTCACCACACCGTCAGCTGTTGTCGCAAATTAGCAATTGAAATGCAATTAAACTGGCTCGTCAGCAGCACTGCTGCTGACATGGCTGCTGCTGCTGTGACACCTGTGTGTGTGTGTGTCTTCAATTGCTCACTAGCTGCTGCTCGGAATTGTCACTCATTTGCACGTTGGAAAACGGGCACTATGGATGAGCATTTGATGAGCTTGTTAGGATGCTAATCAGAGTCAATATCAATATTATCATGAGCACGTAATTAGTGAGAGAAAGCTATGATTAATTAACGGCAATCAGTGCGGTGTTTGCCTCGATGTGTGTGTTTGCTCAGTGGTCAGCTAGCCTCTCGGTGCTTCTGCGATTACGCTGCCATTAGTAATATTTACCTTTTCGCTTGACGTTACCTTGCAATACTAACTCCAACTGCTAATCTCCGCCTGTCGTACCTAGGGTTATCTGCGCGACGTTCGCATCGTCTCCTCCGCCAATGGATTTCGAGCCCAATGTCCTGATTTGGAAACAGGTTTGTAAAAATACCACTTCTTTTACTAAGTAAAAACAAAAATACTTGAAACTGGCGACTTTGAAAAACAGTCTGACAGAAGTAAAAAACTGCCCTCCCCTCTTTTCACTGCTCGTCACCATCACCTCCATCGCCGGCACACATATCACACATCAGTTTAATAATATTTTTTGTTTTTTCTTTCCATTTTGTTCTTTCCTTCTTTTCTTCCGTCACATCTTCCCTCACACTTACACTTACCGTTCAGCCTGTCCAACTTGCGGCCAATTCAAAGCACTAAAGACACGATCTTTCGTCTGGAAGATACAGTGAAGCATCTCACTGAAAAGGTACGTCCGTTTGACTGCTTCTTTTGCTGTTTTTGTTTCATGTTTTCACCGCTGTCTGACTCTGTTGCAAATGAGCTTCTAATAGATCGCAAGTGCTCGCGTCGCGCAAAAAAGAGTAAAAAGTACAAATTGAACTTTTTCATGGAAAAAACTGAGAACTTGTATCGCAGCTAGTATGCTCCTGTTTTTGCAGCCCACTCAATTTGTAACATTTTCAGCCCCGTTTCTATTTCAGTGTCTGTCTGCACAGAGTCAACAGTCAACAGTCTGCTTGTTCTCTCTGTCTGCCCTGTCTGCTAGCCCCCACAAACAGCTCCGTCTGAGACAGTTTAAAGTGGCACTAATATTGACTGGCAGACGGCCATGTTGCTAGTGTTTGAATGAAAATCAGTGTTGAGCAGGCAATTAATTACACCTTCTTAATTTCCTTCCTTTTTCCCCTTCCTTCAAACAGCTTCAAGCATTTGAACATCGTCTGGAGAACGTTGAATCGTGTGACTGTGCAAAGAGCTGTTCGGTGAATGGCACCCACTACGCTGATGGATCAACCTGGCGGCAGGGTTGCGACAACTGCACCTGTTCGGTAAGTGTGCACACTCCGCAAGCGAACGGCTGTATCACTGCTGAGCTGAGCCACGAACAATTCTCATTGACAGTGGCGTCATCATCATAAGACTAATCATCCCTGCATGCTTGTCTATCTAATTACTACTAACGCTTTTTGAAAAGTCAATGAGCAAATTGGAAAAGTGGAGAACAGCAGCTAAGGCCGAGGCGCTCGCTCGGGGAGCACCTAAGGCACAGAAAGAGAGTTTAAAGTGACTGCAACTGGACTTGACAAGTCAATCACATCTTGCAACAAAGTTTCCCAGTGCTGCAGCGGCGCTATCCGGCTAGCAAACTTTAGAAGGAGATACTGATCGGTGCGATGGGGGCTCACTTTTTGCCCTCTTTCCTTTTTCTACATATTTTTCAGTCACTTTTTACTGACAATTTCCCAGTGCCATATGTGTACAGTGCACTCCGCATAAATGCACTCTGTGAGGGCTGCTATATTTCTTCTTTTTCTTTTAATTAGTCATGCAAATATATTCGCTGGAGGGAGAAGATTTGGCAAGGGGCGATTTCTTCTTTAGTTGCCTTTTCCTTTTTAGTTTTCAGTCTCAGGTTTTGAATGAAGTTTGATTGACGGCAGTACACTCTTTGAAAACTAGCTAACATTTATATTTTTTTGAATTCAGCACAATGTTTACACGACAGTTATTAAGATCTTTAATCTCAGCAACTGCTGCTGCTGCAATAGTCACATTAGTTCGAGGTGATAGATAATGGAACTACAGCAGAAAAAAAGTTAATGCAATCTGATGCTGATGATTGCAATCAATTATGCCTTTACTAGAGCCTCATCATTAGTACTAGTAATAGTAGCCTCGCTAATAGATTGCTTTTTAATTAATCACCTTTTATTTTGCACACCTTTTGGGTGCCCTTTTTACTTCACTCACTAACTCACTTTCCCTTGTTTTCCCTTGTTTCTGTAAACCACAGGGCGGCGTGGTGACTTGTAAGAAGATTAAGTGCGAAAATTCCTGCATTCGAGGTGTTGCTGCGTCTTCTCAACAAGACCCCTGTTGTCCGCGATGTAAAAGTAAGCAGTGCCGCATCATTTGATGTCTCTTTCTTCTGGTTTTCCTCTTCAGTCCACCAGTTCCCTCTTGTCATCTGAAACTAAACATGCATTTTTTCAACTTTTTTATCCCTCTTTCACACAGAGCAATGCTACCAGAAAAGCCGAGGGAAGATGAACGAGGGCGAAAAGTTTGCCGAGTTGAACTTGCGTAAATTCAAGTGCACCCAGTGCGTCTGCGAGAAGGCAAGTTGTGTGGTGGTGCTGATGGCGAGAGCATGCCCCCTTTTCTCCCCCATTAGCAGTGAAATTAATGCTCTTCTAGCTTGTCGGCATCATTAGCGTCTGTCCTGTCTACCACAAACAGCAGAGACGGTCTGTCTGTCTGGCTGCCTGACAAATAGGGAGCCTGTCAGTCAGTCAGTCACTCTGTCTGCCTGTCTGACATCGGATTAGAAGCGCCGCACTCTGCACATTGCATTGCAGCAGTTATAATTGCTTGATTAATTAACCGTCTGCTCACCCCTTTTTATCTTTTTTACTACTACTGCTGCGGCTGTTTTAACTCATGTTCTCCCTCCTCTTCTCTCTCCCTCTTTAGGATGGTAAATTGAATTGCCGCGATGTGCCCCTGGCGAAGGTCTGTCCGCCGCTGAACTGCAGCGCCGACCGGCGCATTCAGCCGCACGGCGAGTGCTGCATGATCTGCGAGGGCACCGATTTCTGCGCCCAAGGGCACACGTGCCACCCTGACGCCGTCTGCCTGAACCTGCGCACCAACTACACCTGTCTCTGCAAGAGCGGCTACCGAGGGGCGGTGAACGGTAGCGCACCGGGGCGGCACACCTGCGTCGACGTGGACGAGTGTGCCGACGAGCGGCTGAACAACTGCAGCAGCGTCGCCTCGACCTGTGTCAACAAGCCCGGCTCCTTCTCCTGCCGCTGCAAATCCGGCTGGACGGCCGTCGATGAGCACCGCTGTATTGGTGAGTAAACAACGGCCAGTGATTAGGCTAGTCAAGTGAACGCCATTCAACAATTGCCCCCGGACCTGGGCCCCACACACACGCAGTAAAGAGGATAAGGACATCCGCAGTGGAAATGGCAAGGGAGTAGTACCCACTCGCATTTGTGCACACATTCATTCATTCCCCTGCACGAGGTGCTGCCACTTTTTTAGCTTGCGGAGGTGTCACTGGTGTTGGTAGTCGGCGGTAGTTTTCGTCCAGCAGTAGAGCTGATTAGCGTATAGTTATCAAAAATACTTATTAGCATTCGGAAAAAGGGAAAACAAGAAAATAATCAGCAGCACTTGCTGATGCGCAGTGTCATTAGATGTGTGGTGAGAACCACTGACAAGGGGATGATTATGCTGATGCTAAGCAAACAAACTGCTCAACTGCATGATGCAAATGATCAGCAATGGCGTTGGCGAATGATTAGCCGCAGCAGATAGTTTAAAAAGGTAGGCTAAAGTGATGATGGCACTTTCCCCTCTCTTTTTAGAAACGTTGAAGAGTGTTTGAGTTTGCATGCTTGTAAGCCCCTTAAATGTAATTGCTGCTATTTTATGTGTGTGTTTGTGCACTTTGTGTGTCTGTACTGAATGCACTGAATGCAGTAAAAAGCGCTTACCGATTAACGTCAATTTGCACTATCTCTTCCCCAACAGACATCGACGAGTGCTCCACGAATGAGCATCTGTGCGGCGAGAATGCCGTCTGCGAGAACACGCCAGGCAGCTACCGGTGCAAGTGCAAAGAGGGTTATGAGGGCGATGGAAAGGTGTGCAAAGGTGAGTGTCGCTGGCCAGACAATGTGGCCACTGGAGTAGTGCAGCAGCAAGCAATTGACCAACTGGCTGACCACCACTATTGTCTCTTTTTCCCTTATTATGACTACAGCTGTCTGCAGGCACTCCTGCCTCAATGGCGGTCAGTGCGTCGCGCCGGACACGTGCTCCTGTCGAAGGGGCTACTATGGTCATCGATGTGAAGCGGGTGAGTAAATAAACTAGCACTACTACTGAGCGGTACTACATTTGATGATTGCCTGCTAGCTTATTAGCTGAACAAATTGAAGTAGTACAATAGATCAACAATTTGCGTGCGTGCCTGTGCTTACCTACCACTTTTTCTTTCCCTTACACGCAGACATTGACGAGTGCTCACTGGGCCTGCACCAGTGTCCAGTCAACTCGAAGTGCGTCAACAAGCCTGGCTGGTACCACTGCGACTGCCTGAAGGGCTACGAGGCAAAGAGGGAGCTGATGGTGGACGGCATCACCATTGGCCACAGTGCTGGTGGTAGTGGTCACCACGAGGAGGTACAGTGCCACGATGTGGACGAGTGCGCCAGTCCACGGCTGAACACCTGTCCAGGCGATGGGCGGTGCATCAACTTTGACGGCGGATATCGCTGCGAGTGCACTGCTGCCGCCACCGCCGCTGTCAACCAAACAAATAGCAGCGATCCAGCGTTGAACGAAGTCGATTCCACCACTCCCCCCACTCCCACCACCATTGACTGTCAATCGTGTACCGTCAATGGACTGCAGCGAAGACAGGGCGAGTGGTGGCCCTCTGAGGAGGACTCCTGCAGCACGTGCCACTGCTCCGAGGGAGTAGTCAGATGCGAGGCAAAGGAGTGCGACTGCTCCGATGTACAGATGCACCTAGATAGGCACCAACAGCACTGCTGTCCGCAGTGCAGCGGCGTCGCTGGTCGCAGCGCTAAAGTGTGCCTCATCAGGAGGATCGAATGAAGGTTTTTAGCAGTGGAGAACGCTGGAACTACGACTGTCAAACGTGCGAGTGCATGGTAAGTGGTGGTGGTGGTGGTGGTCGGTGCGTAGGTGGTAGACAGTTTTGCAGCAAATGATTAATTGCCTGAATTGTACTGATCAGCTTGTTTGCAAGGTAATACCAATTAACTCATTCTTTTCCGTGTTCACTGACCAACTACAGAACGGCGAAATTGACTGCTGGAGTGAGTGTCCACCGCTGATGACCAACTGCCTGAATCCAGTGAGAGCCCCTGGTGACTGTTGTCTGCGCTGTGAAGACGACCCCTGTCAGTCGCCTGGTCCGAAGGCAGGCAATGGAACGCTGCCCTTGGCTGGTTGCCGCCACCTGAACAAGCACTACGAGAGTGGTCAGCTGGTGAACATGGACAACACTGACAAGTGCACCTCCTGTCTTTGCCAGGTAAGTTTTGTCACACATTTGTGTAATGCGAAGGCTGCCAAAGAGTCGCTCATCAAGGAAGAATGTAGCAACAAATGGCTTCCATTTTCAAGTTTATTAACTGAGTAGAGCAGCAATCACCGTGTGCGCTTGCTGTGACTGTTAACCGCCATCACTTGACTTATTTCACGTCAAACGTAAAAGACTGCTGCTATCGTTCCTTTCCCTTTTCCCCTCCCCATTCTTCCTCTGATGACTAATCACCGCCGTAGAGAATGCAGTAGTCCTTTGCATAAACAGGCTGCCTGTTTACCATTTGCCTCTTATTTTCTTTGCAACCGGCTGCAAAAATCAGCCGACATGTTTTCAATGCTAACCACCACTTCTGCTTTTCCCCTTTGCCCCCTTTCTACCCGCTAATATGACCAATTAATTAGTCGGTAGTACAGCTAAAGAGTTTATTTGTCAGCTAAACGTAGCGCCCCTGATACGTGCTTGCCTTGCCAATTTAGTCGCAGTGCCTGGAGTTGCTTGGAGTTTGTCTGCACTGGCACTAGTGGTGGTGCCAACACTAGTAGTAGTGCATTTGTCAGTGCGTCTTCAGAGCATCATCTTCATCAGCGGCGTAGAGCCGGCCGCAAAATCAGCTCACTCACAACTTGGCAATTCTTAACCAACGCAACATGCCGACGACTGTGCTGAGGCTGATGCTGTCGCTTAGACAAAACAAAGGAGACGCTTTGCGATGAAGGAAAGGAGAAGGAAAGATTTGGGTGCCATGCGAATTTCGGCAATGCTCGCCGAGACACGTTCTCTATATTCCAACGGGTGCCTGTGTGAAGGTTGTGTGCTGCTGGTGGTGGCGGTGGTGATGTTCACATCGACGACGGCGGCAACAAAGTAAACAATCAACCACTAAGGCAAAGGCGGCAAAAATACTACTACTACTCTATAAAACTATTTTCCGATGGCATGATGATACTTTTTTGTGCTGTCTTGCCTCTTTCTGCTGCTGCTGCATCTGAGGCTGTTTATTTTACTGCCTCGACACTGCCATTGCCAAACCAATTTAGAAATTAGTCATCATCAGCGGTGTCGGCATTGGCTTCAGCAGTTGTGTGCGGCTGTGAATCGGGAAATCACTGAGCGCAAATCACTGTTTACTTAACGGCACCGAGCTTTATAATCTCTTTCCTCTATCGATTCAGTACTGCTGGAGAACTATTATTCTCCATTTCACACACAAACATCTACATACTCACACACCAAACAATTTCAGCCAGTATTGCTCATCTCTCGAATATGCGGAATGCAATAATATCCGTTTTTGTCTACTGAACACTCTAATGATCTCCCAAATTCCCTTCTAATGAATAACATCCCCCTCTTTTCCCCAAATAACAATAATCCATCAATAACTGACCGCCCCCTTGTCCACCCCTTGTTCCACCACAACAGGTACCTCAAGTGCTCTTTGAACAGATACGCCCAGTGAGAATGGCCTCCAGTGCAGGCCACAGTTTGTTTGCCCTTAGCGGTAGTGCAAAAAACAATCGGTAAATGTGACTACAAACTACAAAATACACACACCACAAATCACACAAGTCACTTCACTGCACTGACTAAAGTTCAGGTCAACAAGTTCGGGCTCACAAAACCGAATGACTTGAAAGAATGGTGTCACACCTTTTTGCACTACAGTACATTTTGAGCACACTGTTCGATCACCACAATACTTTATTATGTTGCACTGCTTGTCGTTGTTTGTTTCTGATTACTTTTCAATGCATCCCCCTCTTTTGCACTTTTTGCTTGCCATGTTTACTGTTTTGATATGCATTTTCCCCTTTGCTTGTCTACTGCTTGTTCAATGCACCTTTAGTTGTCGTCACTGTTTCTCACTCTTCGAAGCACCAGTATCATCGGCACCACTCAACCTGCACCTGTCATGCTAATTAAAGAACACGCACATTAATTCTTTTCTTCTCTCCCTTTTTAGAATGGTCGTTTGTGTTGCTCTTACTCTGCTACATGTCTGGTTGATGGCGTCACCGTTTCTTCAAGCACTTTTGCACCGACTTTTCCGTCCACTTCACCTTCACCCTCCACCTCAGCGCCCTCTTCATCCACTGACGGCTTCAATGTGTCACTGCAACGATCAATGTCGGTTGCGGGCAGCAGCAATGCCGTCGACCAGGCTAATCACTTTCCACTGGGCAGCATTGCCGGCTACATGAGTCGATTCTTTGGCGATGATCAAGGACAACACCAGCAACGGCATCACTCACCACAGCCACCACAGCACTCACCACCTGTTGAAGAGAATTTGGTTGAGGAAGTTAATGATTCGACAGGTGATGTTGTTGGCGGCAGCAGAAGCAGCAGTGGCATCGGCAGCAGCTCTCACGAGGTGAGCAGGTTTACTGAGGAGAAACGCTGGAAACCGTTGTCATTCTCTGAAAGTGAGCCATCGATCAGAAAGAGACATCGAGCGGCGCTGGTGGAGGGCAAACTTGGTCATGAGGCGCAGGAGGAGGGGGAAGAGGAAACCAACAAGGAGGACTTTCTCGCCGACTGGTCACACGAAATGGCTACCAAATGAGGCATCTCAGTTACACAGCGAATCGTCATCAATGAATCAAAATTCTAGTCAGTATTTTTTGCAGTTTGTACAATACTCAAAGTCGTATTACTACATTTGAAGACGGTGACTGGTGGTGGTGATGTTTATTTGCTGGCTCACTCGCTGTCGCCTCTTTCATCTGCCAGTCAGTTGTCTGTGTGTGCACTAAGGTGATAAACAGAGTGAGAAGGGCTAAGATGACAGACCACTTCATCATCGTTTTGAAAAAAAGAAATCGTCATTCACAGACACACAAACACATTCGTCTCACATCGTCATTCATCTTTCAAGTTGTGCTGTACATATCTCACCACCACACCACCACCCACCACCACAAGCATCTCCTGTTGCTCTCTTACTTTTTTCTCAAACATCGCCACTAGGATTTCCACTTTTGATCACGAGACTTGGCCAAAATGCAATTGATGTTGATGATGATGAGGCTGATGATTACTTTACATATTATTATTTATTAACTTGCATTTATTTATTTATTTTTGTACATCTTTAATTTACACTTGCTACTGTACATTTGTCTCTTTTTCTTCCCCATTGAACTGTTCCTCTTTCTCAACTTTTTTCTTCTTCTGATGTTCCTTGCAATGACTGCCTATTGAGTATTGCAATTTCATTGTTGTATTGGCACCACTTACAAGTGCCAATGTAGTGATATTATCATACATTTCTTTTTCTCTTTTCTTTCTCTCATTCTGTGTCAACTGTTCTTCTACTACTTCTTGTGTTCCGTTGTCTCAATTTTGCGAATTTGTTCAAAATAAAAAATAATTGATTTAGTCGATGGCAATGATGATCGGTACTAATCACTAGACCAGATCGCAGTAGCAAAGACACACATTTATGTGATCACCGGCAGTGCTTGTTTAAGGGAAAGTGGTGTTTGTCTCCGAGCGGCAAAAAAGTTTTCCTCAGAAGGCTGCCACTGCTATCTTATCACCCTGGCGGCTCGTCAGGTCAGCAGTGGAAGAGTGTACGGCTGTGTCCTCACGACGGTGATGAAGATGAGAACACTCAGTATGCTCTACCGACGACACTTTGCTCGGGTTTTATTTTTATTTTTTGTCACTCATGTGAGCAGTGTAGTCACTGCGGCCTCATCAATTGATTAATTGACTTATTTTCGGCAAACACCAAACACCAAACACACACACACAACCACACATCAGCCGCATCACTTCAGAGCTCAATTATGCTCATCATCTGAAGGAGTGTATATGAGCACAGTGAGCAAGGTAATCTGCCTGCACGAAACTGGCTAGCGATGCTGCAGCTTAGTCGCTGACTGATCACTGGTTACGTCAGTTAGTCAGCCAGTTAGTCAGTCGTTTTCAGGCAGTAAGTTGATGGACTCATCGATAGCCGATGCCAAAGCTAGATTCTCCTCTTCTTCCACAAATCTGCTTCCTCCTCCTTCCACACTACCGCTCTTATCTTTAGCCACCGTCAAAAGCGACTTCGCTCTATCGTTCGAGGGAGAGAGAGAGTGAGAGTTTTTGATCTGGTGGCAGTGATTGCAGGGCTGAAGAAAAGAAGATGATGCTGAAGATTTGCCAGCTAGCTATTGCAAGTGCAACTGTGCTGCTGCTGTTGTCTTAGAGAGTGGCACCACGCTGCCTAGCAGGCTGATTGTGGCACCCTTGTTTGTGTGCTCAGCGCTGCCTTCTGTTTCCCCAGAGGGAAGAGTACTTTTGGATCGGATCACCATAGCTGACTGACTGGCTGTGTGCAACAGTGCATCAGTCTGATGGTAGCAAGCGAGAAAGACCCCAAGACGTGTCTGCCGAGTGGCTGTAGTGGTGAGCAGCCGCCCTGATAAAGAACACTGCTCTGATCAATGCCTCTGCTGCTGTTGCTGCTGTGCTTATCGCCGATACGAAATGTCTAGCGCGAACTGACTGACTGCCTGAACGTCTGCTCTGCTTCAGTCTTTCCCAGTGCATAAATGCCACCAGTCGACTGACTACCTCGGTCAATATCATTTGTAAGTCAGAAGAGGAAAAGCAAGATCACCATCATCATCAGCGTCAGCAGCAGCAGCATTACTTGAATCGTTCATCTGTTTTTCATACCAGTGGTACTAGCAGTGTTTCAACCATGGCCGCTGTTCTGCAGTTCTACCAGAGTCCGGCACTGTCAGGCGCCGAGGAGGAGGCAGTGGCCGCCAAGGTGGCCGCCATTGTCGGTCCAGTGAAGAAGGTGCACTCTGAGTTCTGCTACTATGTTGACTGTCAAGGTAAGTGTGGTCAATTGATGAATTGTGTGATGATGAATAAACTTGCTGTAACCACCACCACCAGAAAAGCTGTCATCGAGCGAGCTTGAGCGAATCCAGTGGATCCTCACGCCGAACTTTGAGAGCAAACTGTCAGCCGGCGTGTCGAGCCTTCGCAGCAAGCAGCAGACAGGCGGAAGCTTCTTCGTGGAGATTGGCCCTCGACTCAACTTCAGCACGGCGCTCTCCACCAACGCCGTCTCCATCTGCACCAACATCGGCCTCGCCGACAAAGTGGGACGCATTGAGAAGAGCACTCTTTACCTCTTCGAGTTGACGGTATGACTTATTACGGCAGTTTTTCACTTCTTTTAATTAGATACAACAACAACATCGTGTAAACATGTTTTCATCATCTCCTGTTTCCTTTTTCTCCTTCAGAAAGCACTCAACAAGGAGCAGGAGATTGTGCTCGTGGAGGCACTGCACGACCGCATGACCGAACAGCGGTACTCGCAGCCGATCACCTCCTTTGCACTGCCCGCCAGCACCGAGAACTGGTACGAGATCGACGTGATCGGCCGCGGCGAGGCGGCCCTGCGTGAGGTCAGCGAGAAGCTGGGCCTCTCCTTCGACGACTGGGACGTCACCTACTACTGCGGCCTCTTCCGCGACCAGCTGAAGCGCAACCCCACCTCGGTGGAGTGCTTCGACCTGGCGCAGTCCAACTCTGAGCACTCGCGCCACTGGTTCTTCAAGGGGCAGATCTTCGTGGACGGACAGGAGGTGCCCGAGTCGCTGATCGACATGGTGGCCAGCACGCAGGCAACCACCAATGACAACAATGTCATCAAGTTCAACGACAACTCCAGCGCCATCAAGGGCTTCACCGACCTGAAGGTGCTCCTGCCGAAGGACCCCACTGAGGCGTCTTTTGTGCAGGTGAAGGACGCCCAGGCGAGGCACATCATCTTCACCGCGGAGACGCACAACTTTCCCACCGGTGTGGCGCCCTTTCCGGGCGCCACTACCGGCACTGGTGGGCGCATTCGAGACGTGCAGGCGGCAGGCAGAGGAGCACACGTCATTGCCGGCACTGCTGGCTACTCTTTTGGCAACCTGAATCTGCCTGGCTACGATCTGGAGTGGGAGAAACAGGGAGAGACTTATCCGAGCAACTTTGCCTCTCCGGCACAGATCTGCATTGAGGCAAGTAATGGCGCCTCTGACTACGGCAACAAGTTCGGAGAGCCGGTGCTGTCGGGATTTTGTCGAAGCTACGGACAGCGAAATGAAAAGAGTAAGGAGGGTTTTAGGATGCAAAAGTAAGACTGTTGCTAATTACTCTTTTTTCAGAGGAGCGAATCGAGTACATCAAACCGATCATGTTCAGCGGCGGCATCGGCACCATCGACGCCACCATGGTCAAGAAGAACGACCCCGAGGTGGGCATGGTCGTGGCAAAGGTGGGCGGCCCGGTCTACCGAATCGGCGTCGGCGGCGGAGCGGCCAGTTCGACTGAGGTGCAGGGCGCCGAGGGAAGCGAGAGTCTCGACTTTGGCGCCGTACAGCGAGGCGACGCAGAGATGGAGCAGAAGATGAACCGACTGATTCGAGCCTGCATTGAGTGTGAGGGTAAGTGTGTGATCAAGTGTGATCTACTGCTGCAGCAGAACTTTTAACAATGATATTGCTTCCATGCTGCAGACGTGAACGTGATCGAGTCGATCCACGACCAGGGCGCCGGCGGCAATGGCAACGTGCTGAAGGAGATCTGCGAGCCAAAGGGCGCCAAGATCTACTGCAAGAACTTCACCCTCGGCGATCCGACCATAAACACGATGGAGTTGTGGGGCGCCGAGTACCAGGAGAGCAATGCAATTCTCGTTAGTGAGAAAAACAAGAGCATTCTGGATAAAATTGGACGGCGGGAGAAGTGCAAGGTGGACTACGTCGGACACATCACCGGCGATGAGCACATTACGTGATTGAGGATGAGAAGCAGAGTCGACAGCCCGTTCACCTCAGTTTGGAGTCGGTGCTCGGCTCAATGCCACGCAAGAAGTTTGCCTTCCGCAAGCTGACGCCCTCCCTGCGACCGTTGGCCATTCCGGCGAGCATGACCGTCAATGAGGCGCTCAATCGAGTTCTCCGACTGCCTGCCGTCGCCTCGAAGCGCTTCCTCACCACCAAGGTGGATCGATGCGTTACCGGTAAGTAGTGTGCAAAGATTAAAAGTCTGGTCACATTACTAAAAAATCTATTATTTGTTAACTGGCCTGGTCCGCCCAGCAGCAATGCGTGGCCTTGCACACCCCTCTGGCCGACTACCGATGATCGCCCTGAACTATTTCACCTACCCGGCATGCCACTCCATTGGCGAGCAGCCCATAAGGGGGTGCATGACGCAATGAGGCGCCATCGGTTCTCGACTGCCTGCCGTCGCTCGAACTCTGTCCTGCGCCACCAAGGGATCGTGCGACGGTAAGTGTCGGCAAAATTAGTGGCACATTACAATATTTGGAACTGGCTGGTCGCCAGCAGCATGCGTCGGCCTGCCACACCCTGGTCGACTACGATGATGCCTGAACACTTCACATGACGGCGGCAAGTGCACCTCCTCGCGAGCGCCTCAAGGTGATAGCCGGCGGCGAGCCAGTGGTGGCGAAGCCGTCCGGCAACGCGTCATGTTCGCCGCTCACCAGTGCCGACTAGTGCTCGCAATGGATGTGGCGCCAGTGGATGGCGAGGGCACCCCGTGAGACCTGGCCGCGATGTCGCCTGATGAACACAACTTGCCATGACGGCGGCAGGCCACCCCTGCGTGGCGGCCCAAGGTGAGCAGGCGGCGGCAGTGGTGGTCAATGCGCACGCTGGTCATCGCGCACTGACCCAGTGCCGGCAGCGTGAAGTGAGCTGCGTGATGAGGCAAACGAAATAACTGGCTCCACAGTCGGTGTACGCCAAGAGGGCGTGCAGCACGCGGCGGCCAGCTTGCGAGGTCAGCGAGCGGTGGCCAGCTGTCTCAGACTGACCAGTGCCCATGCGCTGAAGGTGCGCAACATGGTCGGAAAGAGGGCGTCGCACGGCCGGCCAAGTGAGCGAGGCGGCCTGGTCTGGTCTCCCGGATGGCTCGCACAACTGCGGCTGAGGTGGACATCAAGGGCGGAAAGAAGGGCTCTGCCCGTCTTCAATGTGCTCTTTGCGGAGAGGCCGGTGGTGGTCGTGAGATGGCTGCACAAGTTAAGTGAAAAGGCGGAAAAATTTTCCCCCCTTTTTTTTATTGGTGGAGCTGCGAATGACGGGCTGGGGCCCCCGGGGGGGGGAAAAGGAAGGGGTTTGGGGGAAATTTTTTTTTTTTTTTGGGGGGGGGCCCCAAAAAAAGGGGGGGGGGCCCCCCCTTCCCCCCCCCCCCGGGGGGGGGGGCCCCCGGGGGGGGGGGGCCCCGGGGGGGTTACCGGGAGGGAACGGTTTAAAAATGAAGGGGGGGGGGGGGCCCCCAATTTTTCGGGGGGAAAAGGGGGGTTAGGGGAAACCCCCCAACCCGGGGGGGCCCCCCGGGGGAGGGGGGGGGGGGGGGGCCCGGGGCCCCCCCCCGGGGGGGGGGGCCCCCGGGGGGAAAACCCCCCCCCGGGGGGGGGGTTTTTTGCCCCAGTTGGGGGAAGAATTTTTTGGGGGGGGAAAAAAAAAAAATTTTAAAAAATTTTTTAAAAAATTTTTTTTTTTTAAGCAAAAAATTTTTTTTTGGGCCCCCCCTTTTTTTTTAATTTTTTAAAATTTTAAAAAAACCCCCCCCCCCCCCCCCCCCCCCCCCCCCCCCCCCCCCCCCCCCCCCCCCCCCCCCCCCCCCCCCCCCCCCCCCCCCCCCCCCCCCCCCCCCCCCCCCAAAAAAAACCCGGAGGAAAAAAGGGGGTGAATTTTTAAGGGGGGGAAAAAAAAAAGGGCCCCCCCCCCCTTTTTTCCCCAAACCCCCCCTTTTTTTTGGGGGGGGGGGTTTTTTTTTTAAAAAAAAAAAAAAAAACCCCCAAAAAAAGGCCCCCCCCCCCTTTTTTGGGGGGCCCGGGGGGGCCCCAAAAAGGGGGTTTTTTAAAAAAAAAAAGGCCCCCCTTTTTTTTTTTCCCGGCCCCTTTTTTTTGGGGGGGGGGGGGGGCCCCCGGGGGCCCCCCCGGGGGGGGGGGGGCCCCCCTTTTTTTTTTCCCTTTTTTTTCCCCCCCGGGGGGGGGGGGAAAAAACCCCCCCGGGGGGTTTTTTGGGGGGCCCCCCGGGGGGGTTTTTCCCGGGGTTTTTTTTTTTTTTGGGGGGAACCCCCAAAAAAAAAAAAAAAACCCAAAAGGAAAAAACCTTTTCCGGGGGCCCTTTTGGGGGCGGTCCGGGGGGGGAAAAATTTTTGGGAAAAAAAATAAAAAACCCCAAAACGGGGCCCCCCTTAAACCATTGGGGGGGTTTCCAAATTTATGGGGGGTTTTTTTTTTCCCCCCAAAAGGGGGGGAAAAATTTTTTTTTTGGGGGGGGGGGGCCCCCCCCGGGGGAATTCCCCCCCAAAAAATTTTTTAAACCCCCAGGAAAAAAAGGGTTGGGGGTTTTTTTCCCCGGGAAAAAAAATTTCCCTTTGGGTTTTAAAAAAATTTAAAAAAAAGGGTTTAAAAAAAAAAACCCCAAAAAAAGGGGGGGGGGAAAAAAACAAATTTCCCTTTTAAAAAAAAAAACCTTTTTCCCCCCCAAATTAAAATTTTTTAAAAAAAAATTTTTTTGGGGGCCCCTTTTTTTAAAAAAAACCCCCTTCCCTTTCCCAATTTCCTTTTTTTGGGGTCCCCTTTTTTTTTTTTTTTCCCTTTTTTTTAACTCCCCAAAAAACCCCCTTTTTCCCCCAAAAAAACCTTTCCCCCACCACCCCCGGGGAAACCCCCTTTTCGGGGGGCCCCCAAAAAAAGGGGGGGGGGAAACCCCCAAAAAAAAGGGGCCGGGGAAAGGGGGGGGGGAAAAAAAAAAAAGGGGGGGGGGGGGGAAAAAGGGTTTTCCCCCCCAAAAAAAAGGGGCCCGGGGGGCCCAAAGGGGGGAACCCCAAAGGGGGGAAAACCCCCCTTTCCCCCCCCCGGGGGGGGGCCCCCCCCCCCCCTTTTTTCCTCTTTTGGAAAAGGGCCCCCCTTTTTTCCCCCTTTTTTAAAAAAAACCCCAAAATGGGAAAAAAAATTTAAAAGGGGGGTTTTTTTTTTTTTTTTTCCCCCCCCCCTTTCCCCCCCTTTTAAAAGGGAAAAAAAAAAATTATTTTGGGGGAAACCGGGGGGGCCCCCCCCCCCCCTTTTCCCCCCCCAAAATTTTTTTTCCCCCCCGGTTTTTTCCCCCCCCTTTTGGGGGGGGCCCCCCCCGGGGAACCCGGGGAAAAAAAAAACCCTTTAAAGCTTTTCCCCCCCCCGGGGGGGGGGGTTTTTTTTTTCCCCAAGGGGGCCCCTTTTTCCCCCTTAAAAACCCCCCCCGGGGGGGGAAAAAGGGGGGTTTTAAACCCCTTTTTTTGGGGGAAAAAAAGGGGGGGGAAGGGGGTTTTTTTAAAAAAAGCTTTTTTTAAAAACCCCCAAAGGGGGGAAATTTGTTAAAAGGGGGCCCCCCCCGGGGGGGAAAAAAAAAAAAAATTTTTTTTTTTAAAAAAAAAAAAAAAAAATTTTTAAAAAAAAAAATTTAAAAAAAAAGGGGAAAAAAAAAATTTTTTTTAAAAAATTTTTTTAAAAAAAATTTAAAAACCCTTTTTTTAAAAAAAAAAAAATTTTTTTTTCCCCCCCCAAAAAATTTTTTAAAAAAAACCCCTTTTTGGGAAAAAAAACCCTTAAACATTTTAAAAAAATTTTTTTTGGGAAAAATTTTTTAAAAAAAAAAAAAATTTTTTAAAATTTTTTTTTTGGAAAAAAAGGAAAAATTTTTTAAATTTACTTTGGGGGAAAAAAGAAATTTTTTTTTTTAAGGGAAAAAAGGTTTTTTAATTTTTTCCCCCAAAATTTTTTTTTTTTGGGGGGGGGCAAAAAAACCCCCCTGGTTCCCAAAAAGGTGGTTTTTTTTTTTTTTTCCCCCCGTTTTTTAAACAGCATCAGAGCATGCAGCACCAAACGTAACGGTGTCGTTTTCATCTCTGACATTTAGAGTGAGTCACCGAGGTGGCCTTCAGATCTTGAGACCAGGGCTCAACGCAAAAGTGCCCGTTTATAACGGTGGTAGCTGTAACACCACATCTGTGGTGTGAGAGTAGTGGCAGTGGGGCGCGCTGCACACGTAGAGCCTGTTTCCTAAACACGCAGCTATTTCTAATGTAAACACCAGCCTGACGGCTGGTGAAAAGTTCATGATACACGCGAGATTTTTTTGGCACAATTACGCAGGAGGTATAGTGGGATTTTTGTGGAAAATACCAACTTCTAAGTTTGGGCGGAACCCTTGGTAATTGATGATAATACATTTCGTCGAATAGGACATTTCACAAAAACCAGCGAAGAAGTGAGAGCTGACACAAACACAAATTTTTTTCGGTAAATTGCTTTTTCGGAAAAATGTCTTAGTTAATACAAAAATTGTTTGTAAAACAATTAAAAGTAAAAATTTTTTAACTAAAGTTCCGCCCAAACTTAGAAGTTGGTATTTTCCACAAAAATCCCACTATATCTCCTGCGGTTTGTGCCAAAAAATCTCGCGTGTATCATGAACATTTCACCAGCCTGACGGCTGGTGAAATGTATTGAGAAAATTCACCCACAAAAAAACATTTTTTAAATTATTGTTTTGCAAAAAACAAATACCGGATTGCTCAATGTTGCCAATACCTCATTACTGAATATGAGGTTTTTAACCTTGAAACCGTTTTTATCCAAAATATGAATGAAACTGACATTGTTTAATTTAAATATTTGCCGCTTCCTATTAAACTAGCCGTTTATTTTGTGTTTAAATTTGGCCTAGAAATTGGCGAAAAAAACCGTAACTCACTGGTTGCCTTCTAACTATCAGTGTGCTACCAAGGCTTTTTTTGTAGTGGAAATTTTTTTCAGCGAGAACTCTCTGAATGCCACTGTGGGCACATGAGTCACGTGACGCAAGCGCATTGCCCCACTGCCACTACTCTCACACCACAGATGTGGTGTTACAGCTACCACCGTTATAAACGGGCACTTTTGCGTTGAGCCCTGCTTGAGACGGCGAGTGAAAGGATACAGCACTCCGCAGAGAGTGCATAGTAACACAGACTAGCACATCGGTACTCTGTTTGCCCTACAACGCAGCAGCCGCTGCCTGTTCGCCTTCTCCTCCTCCACTCGCTCCACTACAGTGTGACGTCACTGCAAAGCTCTGGAAGCTTCTCAGCGTGTGTGCATTGTGGGTGCATTGCATCACTATTCCATCTGGGCACCTGACGCCCGGGCCGGGCGCAAAAGGACACGCAGTCTTCAGTGGGAACGGTGAGGTGGCGTTTGGCAGTTGGTAGGGTCCCAAACGGTAGCTGGCGCCCTGGTAAATCCGACTTGGCACCAGCGAGGAGGCGGAGGCATCGCTGCACTTACAGTGCATTTTCGCGTCAGTGCAAATCTCGCCACTGGCGGCCGCTCCAAGGAGAAAGAGGCAGGCGGGCAAGCAGCCAGCACAGGCAAACGACAGGCGAACGTATAGGCAGGCAGTACGCAGCAGGCCTCGTCATTCTTCAACTCACTCTCGGCGACAACAGACACACATCACCCTCTTCACCCGACGCCAACTTCCCGACCTTCCTTTTTCTGTTTGCCTCCTGTTCCCTCCAGATATTGGACCACCATGTCTTGCTAAACACCTCTCCCGGCGTATCTTTTGATACTCCACTCAAGTCCCAAATTAATTTCCTCGCAAAATGTCAGTTCTCAAGCTCTCTACGACGATGATCTTCGCCACCGATGTCCACGATTGATCTAACTCTTTCCTTTTGATTTCATACAGGGCGACCCTAACGATGACTGCACTCTCTTGCTCTTGCAACTATGCAAACCTGAACAACACCAATTTCGTTTTTATCTGCAATCCTAATTATTCTTGGCGAAAGTCCACCCGAAACCATCTCCACCACCATAACCATGATGATGTCAAGCCTCATGTCTTGCAACGATCCCTTTATGTCGGACCACCAGTCAATTATGGCGGTGGATCCTAACGACTTTCTTAATGACATTGGCTCAGTAACCAAAGGTACGAATGAGTCTAGGGCTGACGACGAAGACCACGACTCCGTCTGCCCATTTTGTTCCTTTCTGCGTTGCAATGAACTAACGGACTGCTTAATAGATGAAAGCCAAGACTTCAGCGCTGATCCGGCGCTGATGGAGTGGGTCAACATGGACGACAGCCTGCTGGAGAACATGATTCTCGGCGGCTTTGGCTATCCTGGATCGACGCCCGCTGTTGCCGCTTCGACTAGCTCTTCTGGCAACTCTGTTGGCACTTCGCTGGATATCACCCCCAGCCAGTCTCCTGACCGCGACTTTGATGAGTTCCTCAGCAAACTCAAGTTTGAGCCTGACGAACAGTTTCTGAGCAACGAGCAGACGGCGTTCCCCTTTGACGCCTTCGAGGCCTCCAACTCGAACTCTGCCGCCGACCTCACTCCTCCTCTCACTCCGGTGCACCAGGCGACCCAAGACCCACTGTCGACTTGCCTCTTCGAATCAGGCATCGCCAACTTTGAGGAGGTAAACAGCTCGCTTCAGAAGCAGATGCTCCAGAGCTGCCTGTCTGACGGCTGCGCCTCCGGCACTGCCTCGGAGTGGTCTCAAGCTCCGTCTCCGGCCTGCACTGAAGTGGTCGCTGACATTGCCGAGGTGGACTCCCTCTCGCCCTACTCGGAGGACAGTGGCGATGCCGATAGCGTGCATTCATTCAGCAGCACCGCCTCGACACTGAAGCGCAAGGCGATGGGCGAAGAGGACGACGACGATGAGGAGTACCTTCCTCCGAGCAAGAAGGCCAACAAGGGCGCCCAGGCTGCCAAGCGAGCTCCCCGAAAGGCGCCCGCCCGCCGAAATCGCCGTGTCCAGGACGAGCGCGTGAAGAACCAGAACAAGGTGGCTGCAATGAAGTACCGTGCTAAGAAGCGTGATGAGAAGAGCACCATGGACGTTCTCTATGAGGCCGAAGAGGAGAAGAACAAGATGCTAAGTCGCAGCTGGCTGAGCTGGAGGTGAACATTAAGGTGCTGAAGGAGCTGCTCGGCGAAAAACTCAAAAAGTAAAGGTGAAGATGGAAATGCTCTGGCGCCCTGAGAGTTCGACTTGAAGAGTTACCACAATTATTATACTACCCTAGCACTGTGCCGCCACTCTACTCATAACCAACTTATCTACGCTGATTGGCACATTTAGTATTTCTAGATTTTATCTCTTAATTATTATAATAGTACCACTGTTCTTGTCTCTTTCGTCTCCCATTGACGAGGAGTATTCACTGAACTGTTTCTTCTGTCACCGTCATGTTTTTCAATTAAATTACACTGTTCCACTGTTTAGCCCCTCTTTGCGTTGGAGACAGATGTACCTCAAGGACAATGGAAAGTCATGTGGTGAAAGTAGTGGTGCTTTGGAGTACTTTTCAGGTACATTTGAGAAGTATTTGGTGGGTCATTGTCCGGTTAGAGAGTGCCTTTCCTGATCGCCACTATCGGCACTATCATCTCTTGGGTTCAACTCAACGAGCTGATGATAACGTAACTGCCGATGAAGCAGATTTAATCTGATTTCACCAGCTGCTTCACTATCCCTTTGACATTTAACAAGTGGCGCAGACATTTAAAAACCTATTTCGTGTACTGGAAACTACCTTTTGGCAAGCACCTTCTGACGTCACTTTGCACTATCGTGGGAATGTCTGCACTGTACCATTCTTCGGATTATTCATATTCTTCACTTTGCTTCAACTGTCAAAGGGAAAGTTCAAAATCGGATAAAAAATGGTTTTTTCGTTATCATCTTTAAGCTCTACAAGTCAAATCATGTCTGGCTGTACTTGCAGGACTCAAAATTCACGTTCCAGACAAAAATGGCGTAGAATTTTGAGGCGGTCTTTTCAAAAGACTATTTTGGCTGTACAAAAAAAACTTTCCGGTAACTTGCGGGAACTTACAACATAAAGCGCTTCTCTTGCTCGCACTGTGTTGTTTACATGAATTGCACCAGGTTCAAGTTTCTTTAATTCTTTTGTTAAAAGTTTTTTGAAGATCTTCAGTTTTTAAAAAATGATGGACGACTTTGAAGAAGAAATTCAACAAGTTTCCAGTTTAGAGGAAACCTTTCAGGTAAAAGAGATGGACCCTTTTCAGGTAAAGTTTAAATGTTCTCATATTTCAAAACAATCTCTTACCCATTTGTTCTTTTCTCAAATTACCATGTTACCATTTACAAACAATGATAGAGATGGGCCTACACAATGCGAAGAGAAATGCAAGAAATCTTGCCCAAAGTCTGGCTTGGTCCATATGCTTCAGCAATGAAGAAAATCGTAAGTATCGATCACAAAAAAAGTGCTTGATAACATCGCGAATCTTGACAGGAAGCTCAACTTACTCAAGTTGGCATCACACATATGATCGTTGTGCGGGGTCCCAATGAAGCCTACTACATTCGTCCGCACTTTCCTAATTGCATCACTTACTTGGTTCTCGACATCGCCGATAAGCAATCGCAAAACATAATACAGTACTTTCGCAAGGTAACCCTTTTCTTTGTCTTCATTCGCCAATAATCTAAATGACTTCAATCTTAGGTGTGTGAGTTCATCAACAACGCCCTGGCAAGTAATGGCCGAGTGCTCGTTCATGGTATCAGTGGCATTTCTCGAAGTGCCACTTTAGTCATAGCTTACGTGATGACGCAAAAGATGTGCACTTACATTGAAGCCTACAAATACGTGCAACTGCGACGATTCTGCATTCACCCGAATGAAAGCTTCAGAAAGCAACTCCTTGAATTTGAGCCTATCATTATGGCCCAAATGAACCGCCATTTACCACCAGTTGATAACCTTCACAGTTAGTAAAGTGGCTTTCAAATCTCTATTTGTGCTAATTAATTTTAACCTCTTTTCAGCTCACCTAAAACGACCTCTCGAAGAAGATTTTTGAAATGATTCAAATCCAGTCTACAAAAATAACTACAGAGAACATTATTCAGTCATAAATGTTGTAAAAACTGTACAACTCATCATCTCGCATCTCAACAAAATATATGTACATTCTTCTCACCAATATCACCGTTTAACGCATCTGGAGTTCTACTAAACAATGATTTATGATGTATGAGTAAAATATTCATGTTTTGAAGTTTATTGGATTACTTGAGAAATGTGTGTCTGTGTGTGAATATATGTTTGTGGATGCGATTGAAGGGGTGGGGTGTGCAAATGTCATTTTTTTCAAGTGCTCTGTCAGGCGATAGAGTGGAAAATGAGATTACTGCAGTCGTGGGTGGTGTGGTGGTGGAAAAAAGTACAGAGAATGGAAGTTGATTTGGAGAGCCAGGTTCCGCGTTTGTTGTTTATAATATAGAAATGTATCATACAATGCTGGGGATAGTTGTTTTGCGAGTTTTGCAAATAGATGAATGAATGCCCTTGCTGTGTAGAAGTATTCTAAACGGTATGCTAGAAATGTTGGGTACGAAATATAACATAAAGCAGAGTTTAGAGCAGATTATAACTAGAGAAAGGGAGAGAGATAAAGAATATAAAATGAAAGTGGAAAAGATAGAGAAGTGTGTTTTTATCAGAAGATTTTGCGCGTGTCAGTGCAGTTGAAACAAAAAATGAAAGGTGAGAAGATAGGTACGAATCATGAGAGAAAGAGGAGAAAACAAAGGAAAAAGTAAGGAGGAGATTAAAACACACTGTGTTGCTAGATTTGAAATTGGATGAATACTCGGGGCTTGTTACGGTTGCAAAAGAATGGGTGTGTGTGTGATGTTGGGGAGAGTGCGTAGACCGTAGGACGTTCCACTCAAGCTTTCTCCTCGATTGAGGCATCAGCCGCAACCTTGTCGTCCACACTATCCTCCTCCTCTTCCTCCTCCTCTTCGTCTTCTTCGCTTTCAGCTTTCTTGGCTGCAGATAAAGGACAGCAATTTTAGTAAATAGAATACAGTAAGTCACCCAAATCACTCACCTTCTTGGCAGCCGCTGCTCGTTTGGGCCTTCCGGTGGCAGGTCTCTTGCTGGCGGTATTTCTTTGCGCTGCCTTGCGTCCTCCTTTTGCAGGCGACACCTCGAAATCACTGCCACTCTCCTCGTCCTCGTCCTCCTCGTCCTCACTATCCTTGGCTGCCCTCTTCTTGCTGGCAGCGGCTCGGGCATTCTTACGTGGCAGCACCTCCTCTTCCTCCTCCTCTTCGCTGCCCTCACTGACATCCTCCTCCTCCTCTTCGGACTCGTGCTTGGCACGTCGAGTGGACTTTCGAGTGGGCGGAGTTCGAGTGGGCTTGCGACCACGACCACCCTTTCCGGCGCCCTTCTTCGGAGTGGCCTTCTGCAGAGAGACAAAAAGTTAGAAAACGCTTTTGAAATGAGCAAACCACTAAACACAACAAACCTTCTTTTTCTTTCCCCAGTCGCTGTCCGACTCGCTATCTGTTTCCCGGTAGTTGCGTTTACCGGTAACGCGACCGCGACCGGACTTTTTGGTGTCCGCCGCCCAGTCGCTGTCCGAGCCCGAGCTGGCTCGTCCTCTGCCACGACCCTTTGGCTTGTAGGACTCCTCTTCGCTCTCATCGGAGAACTCATCGTCGTAGTCTGACAGCGACACAGTGGACTTTTTCTGAGGCGTACGTTTTGGACGGCCTTTGGAGGAGGAAGCGCCGGTGTTGTTTCGTCCCCGACGACCCTTTGATTTCACCTCCTCTTCTTCATCATCGTCTTCGCTACCTTCGTCGTCCTCCTCTTCCTCCTCTTCCTCGTCGCCTTCATAGTCATCGCCGCTGTCGTCCTCCTTCTTGGGCTGCTTAGCCTTGCGACCAGCACCAGCCTTCTTCTTCGAGTCGGCCTTGCTCGGGGAGTCAGCGACCGAGCTACTGGCATTACCATTCTTTGTGGAGGATTCACCTGTAGTTGCGGCAGCGTCCTTCTTTTCGCTGACATCAGTGTCTTTAGTGTCGTCATCATCCTCCGACTTTTTATTCTGACCTGCTGACCCATTCAGCGCAAGGTCGTTTGTCGTTGAATTGATCTCATTGACACTGACATTTTCAATGCCTTCGATAAAGACTTGGTATTTGAACGCTGCGGCTTGAAAGCCAAAGATATCTCCGGTAAACAACTTTTGAGTGCTGTCTTTTTTGACAATTTTTGGCGCCGAATTTGCATCGCCTTGAAAGTAAAAGCACGGATTGACATGCAACTGTTGCATCAATGAAAAAAACAAATAAGAGTTAGTAAAGAAAATTAAAATAAAAGGAAACAACAATTTCTATTAATGATCGAAAACAAGATTTAGCCTTTGCAAATGTGTCAACAATTGTTTATGCTTTGAAAATATCAAGACACAATCCCTAAATGCCTGCAAACGATAAAGACTCAACAAAATATGAAAAAACAACAACTCACCGAAGTCAAGAAGACGTCACCACTTTTGGTTACTTCAATTTCGGCGTGATTACGAGAAACTTTCTTGTCGGTGCACTGGCAGGTAAAACAAAGATAATAAGTAAATCATGTCCCATCTCGGTGCGCTCCTGACTATCATGAGAAGTAGAAAAGGCGCGTCTCTCATTCACTTACATCGAGCAATGTGCCACGGCCGACGGTGATCTTGCCCACCTTAAGGTCCACCGTCTTGGCGCCCTCCGAGAGCGACTTCAGGTAGATTCGCATGATGGATGGTGGCTGGTTGGCTGAGTGGTTGACGAGGGTATGATGATGATGATGATGCCTTCTTTGGGGCTGCAGGGCAGGGCAAGCAGGTCAACACTAAATAGAAAATGGTGCAAGTGAGCCGGTACGTGTGCGTGGTGTTTGCTGGTGGTGATGGTGTCAGTACGAGAACTACTGCAACGGAACGAGTGCTGGCGCGTCAACGTTTCACGAAACGACAGACAGCGCTGCTACGTCAAATGGCTGAGGGAGACCCAGCGGTGATGACACTGACTGGCAGACTTGGCGGAAGTCTTCAAGTGGCGACCAAAGGGAACCGGCGATACTCAGGGGCCAATTTAGAATTTGCCTTCCGTCCTCAGGGCAGCGGTCAGCGGCAGCGGCGGCAGCGGCAGAGGCGAGCTATCTCCCACTCTGTTGAAGCCTTTGTCTGGCTTGTTGTTGTCCACTGGTAACAGGCAGAGAGAGACTCTACGCTTGAGCCGCCAAGCTTCTCTCTCCCATTTTTATTTCGCCACCATAATCGTCAAGTACGTAGAGGACGTGCTGCTTTCGGTTTCGGTTTCGAAAAGTTAGTTTGACAGTTTGACTTATTGATTCACGTTGCTTTTGAAGCACTAATTGTTAGGCATTTTAAAAAAACTAATTTTTTAAAAATAAAATGTCGTTAACTTAAAATTAAAAAAAGTGCCGCCTACTTTCTGTTAGAAAATAGCGGCCGGCGCTTAATTGTTTTTAAATTGTTTTGCCGGTAATTGTTAAAAAGTCATTTACTTCCGGCACGCCTTCAAACAACATGATTTTTTTGTAATTTTGTAATTATTTGATTTTGGATTCTCAAACACTGATAAAATGGCTAATCTTGATCTTATTTAGCGCATTTTGAATCACCGGGCACTCGAGTACATTAGGCAGGTGGTGGCCGCGGCGGCTTTCTTCTTTGATTTCGGTTACTTAGATGGCAGCACGCCAGTGGCCAACGGAAAAATTTGAAAACTCAAATGAAATGCCGCCAATTCTTTCTCTATTTCTCTCCTCTTCACTGGTGCCATATATTGGAATACGAAGCGACCAACCGTCCGACTACCGCTACTTTTCCTACCAGTCGGCCATTTACAAATCATTTTCTCTTTGGCCTGCTCCTCGTCGGCGCCTTCAGTCCTCGCGTTCCCTCTTCTTCCTTCTTCTTCTTCTTCTTCTTCGTGGTCGTCGTCGCCGCAGTGGCCACCGCTGCCTCTTCCTCTTCAACTTCTACTACTTCTTCTTGTTCTGGTTTTGGTTCTTGTTCTTCTTCCATTCACTTTTGATATAGAGTCGGTTAATCAAATCGAAGAGAGAGAGAAAAAAGACCCTGTGGCAAATCTCTGACTACCTCACTGACTCCCTCTCACTCACTCACTCAGTGGCGAGAGAAGACGACAAAGCACGGTGGCGCCAAAATCTCGGGAGCTCGCAGCGGCAGCAGTCAACCACCACCAGCACTGACAGCCACGGTTTGCGCTCCACCAGCTCACTCCTCTCTCCTCGAACACTACTACGACCACTAGTCAGCAGGGAAGTCACCAGTGTCGGTGAGCAGGCGAACAGTGACAGACGAATTGCAGACAATTGCATCAAACAATTCTTCTGGCCAATGCCGATGCACACTTGTCAACCCGAAGTTTTTCACCAAAACTCTTTATCTACTGAATTCGCTCACACGCCTCACCAACACTTCAGCAGCCATCAATGAGGGAACCAGAAGAAGGGTTTGTTTTTCCATCCACCTCTTCCTCGTCTGCTTCTTCTCACTACCGACAATCAGTTTTTTCCACTAATGATCTGGATCTGCTGAGTTCAAGCTGAGACACTGAATTGAAGCAATTGTTGACATTTGAAACATCTGCTACTTATTAACTTTTGTTTCGTCCTTCCGCCAAAGACGCTACCATGTTTATGGTCAGTGAGCATCGCAGCCACCACCACCTTCGCCACAATCACCTCCGCTATCACAGCTGAAGACACAGCACACCGTCACTTGATGCTTCAGCGTGCGCTGGTCGCAGTTGCACTTTTTACAGCCATTCGCTTCAATTCATTCTGTTGCTGCTGAATTCACTGAAGGGACCACTTAACAGCGGTTTCCGTTTCTCACTCTCTCTCTCTCTTTTCTACCACAACCTCTCTTGCACCGTAGATTGCAGAAATTGTCAGCCGCACACTCACCCCTTCACACCGGTTTGCTAGTCTAACATTTACTTACCTTCGTCTCTTCGATCAAACTCAAAAAACTCATTTCTTAGAAGTTGTTAGAAGATTAATTAGAAAAAATTGAAGCAAAAACAGCCACTGCGGAGAACACTGCTCAGAATACTAATCATTCAGCAGCCGGAGCAGCCGGAGCTTTTCAGTTGAGGCGGTAAGTAAGGCCCAACAGTAGTAGTATTCTAGGGACCTAGTTTGTTTTTCATTTCTTTTTGCTCATTACTAGTATTTTTAAACCATCCGACGCCAAATAGTATTCTATAAATATAATAGTGCCCGCAAAACAAACACATGCACACATTTATAAAAAAACAGCCTTGCTTATTACCCACGCTCAATCTAAAAATTACCACCTTTCTCTTTTATTCACTTTTACTTTTACAACTGTCAGGTACACAGTGCAGGAGCACTGATGAGAGACAGGAGGACCTCTCGTTTACCTTTGCAGCAATTTTTCTTCAGGTGCAAAGGCGAACTGGGAGATTTCACTTCTAATTAGAAACACCTCATTCAACTTCATCGATCAGTTTTTGGGCGTTGCGCAGAACGGTAGTGTGCAGAGGATAAAAACAAGTACGCACAGTTCACTGTGCATCGTCAGTTTTTCTCGCAACGTGTGCAGTCAACAGTAGCGCCTCTCATTTCTACTAGAGGCCTTCTGTTCCAAGTTTTTTCTAAGTCCTCCTAAGCCGTGCCTCGCCTAGTCAATCAGACAGTGTTTCCTCTTTTTACTGCCTTTCTCACCTTTCTACTTCCTAATTGGCATAATTCTGGTGGCTTCCAAATGAGCCCTCTTTACTCACGTTTCCAAATTACCTTTAAGGCAGCCTAACCCTTTGGTGAGCTACCTGAATAACTGCTGCTGCCGCTGCCGCTGCCGCTTCAGACACTGTTGCCTGTTAGCTTGTACCTCTTTTTTATTGGCGATACTTAAAAAAAGTGTAGTGTGCTTTTGTTTGTCCTGTAAATGTCAAATTCCAATTCATTCTTTCATTCCATCGGTGCGTGTATGGATGGCATTGTTTTGGATGTTCAGTTTTTGTCTTTAATGTTTCACCCCTATTCTCCTTCCTTTCTGACTGAATAATTCCATTGATGTCCCCCGCAGATGACATTTGTACTGTGAACCCTATGAATGTAATGTGTTTTTCCGCCTTTGGCGTCTCTTTCACAGTGCCATCGTCATCATGTAATTTTGTTGCATTTTCTTCACGTTTCTCGCTTTTTCGATCAGTTTAGCTTTTGTCAGCTGCTGTACTGAGCTTATTTGTGCTTGTGTGTGCCTGTGCGTTAAACTGTGATTTTGTTTTCAGCTTCAGGTTTTTATATTAGATTTTGCCGTTCGACTATTCTCTAGACGACTGCGAATGCTGTTGTGGCTGCTGAATCGGCAAAATTGCAATACACTGGGATTTTCTCTAAAGGGTTGTGTGCCTTTTTGTGTTTTCAGAGTATGACAAAACAAAGAGGACTCTGAAATAGAATGGTCACCACTTGGCACTGCTGCTGCTGCTTATGCTGATGCTCAGCTCATTGAGAATTCCGCAAATCGATTGACGACACTGAGTCAGTAAAAACGGAAGGAAATGGGAGGGGAAAACATCACGAGATGACAAACACAGACTCACAGGGTACACAAAGCAACATTTGACAACAAAAATCATTAGAATGTCTGCTGGTGAAATTCCAGGGATGCTAGAGATATGGAGAAAAGGAGAGAGAGAGAGATAGAGAGATTCGCCTAGGTGTGCAGGTTTCACGCAGCGTCACTCAGTGACAGGCACGAGACAAACAAAATGTGGCCACAAAGGAGGGGAAGAACACAGTAAAGGGTTTGCCGCCAAGTGGGTCCTTTCATTCCGCAGACAGAGACAGGCAGGCAGTTGGCCATCGACAGTGGCATTTGGGTGCCTAAAGAGCGACAAGTGCCGCAACGTGCTCTTTGTCTCGGTGCTGCAGGCACAACTGCTGCTGCCGCTGTTTCTGTTGTTGTTGCCTCCATTCTATTACATTTCATTTCGTTCCATTCCATTGTCAATCGTATTCAATTACCAGGCACTGGTTCCGCTGCTGCTGCTGCTGTTGAGTAGTGGCTTATTACTGTTTTGTTCTGCTCCTGTTCTCTCTCTCATTCTCACTCGCTTCATTGCTCTCATTAAGGATGCTGCCGCCTGGTGCAGCAATAATTGCCTCCGACCAGTGCGCTGATTGAAAATAATTTGCTCATCATTGCAGGCACCTTTGCTGCCTTGCTTTTCCACTCTCTGGCCGTTTTTCCGTTTTTCCTCGTTTTTCTGCATTTGCTGCTGGCAATTATTAATAATTGATTTGATGATTTGCCACCGACTGCGTTGCTGGAATTGTTTTTGCTGGTAAAACACTCTTTTACCGTCCTTTCTTCTTCGTTGATCAAGACACAAACACACACACAGTCAGTTACAATAAACTGGCAGCTTAGTTTGTTGATGGCGGCAGTGATGCAGCAGTAATAGTTGTAGTTGTAGAAGTTGTAGTAGTAATAGTAGTCCTTTACTACAGTTGCTGCAGTTTGCTGAACCCTCATGAGGAAGGGCAACACCACCACTTTTACTTTTGGTGGCACTTGAGTGAATGAGTGAGGGAGCTTTGATTAGCTGAAGAAGAGAGATGGAAAAAAAGGATAGAGAGAGAAATGGGAGAGAAGGAGCGGAAAGAGTGCAGGATTAGCCTCTCGAGTCTGCCATATCTGGGCATCGAGTATTTTTAGCATATCTAGCTCAATGTAGGCTTTATTTATTTCTCTTTCCTCTTTCTTTCCAATCTTCTCCCTTTTCTCCGGCCCTGTCATTTGGGAGTGAGACAGAGAAAGACGGCGAAACAGTGTGTCCATAGAAATCGGCCACTCGAGAACAATCTCACTGCCTCTTCACTCTAATGAGGCGACCATAACATATACACACACACTCAGACAGATAGGGACGGCGACACGGCAAACGTGTCTCCATAACTTTGACCGAAAGTAGTCCTACGACGGGGCAGTGCAGAGGAAGTAATAATAATATTTGTCGGAACATCGATCAATTGAATATCACAGGGCAAGCCTTCTTATATTGGCTGCGCAGGAGAATAAACAACCATTGCTGCTGCTGCAGTAGTAGTTGTAGTCCCCAACAGTGAGCCAATTAAGCGCCGTGTTTAGTGTTGGGGATCACGGGCAATCGGTGGCGGAGGACAGCCACCGCCATCAGCCGCCATCTTTCACAGAGAAGGACTTGTGCTTCAGTAGCATTAAAGGATCAGTGCCTTACTTTCTTTTTCTCTCCCCTTCTCTCTGCTTCATTCTCTCGAACACATCGTGATGACCACTTTGGTGGGAATGCAGCGAAGATCACTGAGACCGGAGGAGGAGGCGCAGGAGAAACCAGGACACCCACACTATTTTTGGGTTCCCTTCTTTTTCTTCTTTCTTTTGCACTTGCCAGTTCTTTGTCCCTCAACTCAATCACAACAGTTGGTGCAGCTTTTTTGCCAGTAATTAGCCTACTCTCTATCTACTCCTCCTCCTCCTCCTCCACATCAAGTGGCCTCTTTCTCTCTGTCTCTATCTCATTGACACTATCTCAACGCACTGTCCGTCTGACCACTACTTTTGCTTATCTTATTCTCTTATTGCTTTCTTTTGTTTCCTCTCATCTCTCCACTTCATCACTGCACATTTCGATTGCCCTCTTACATACTGCATTTCACTTCACTGCAGATGTACCAGATTTGCCACTGAAAAGTATCGAGTGCACTAGACATTTCTACCGCCCCTACACAACAGCGGAACGGTAAACTGAACCCTCTGATCAGAAAGTGGACTCTCTTTTTTCGACCTAATGGGCAGTAGACATGCGAGATTGTGTTTGGTTGTTTGTCGCAACTTTGCTGTGTTTGTCAAAACAGTCGACCCTGAACTGACTGCAGCGAAGAGCAGCAGCACACCAGCAACTGCTCGATCTCACCTACGTCCAATGTCCTCGGATTGACGGAGAGCACCTACTACTAATACCACCTCGACTAGTGCAGGCCAGTTTTAATCAGACTTGAACTTTGCAGGGCAAAATCAATTATTAGCACTACAACAACAGGGCGCCATCCTTGACCAAACGCGCCCCGCAAAAAGGTCATCCTGATTAGTGGCGGCGGCGGCGGTGGCGGCGACCGCTTTAGCCTGCTACCACTGCGGTGCCCTCTTCTACTTCATTTCTTTTCGATTTCTTTCCTCTCCCTACTTCCTCTCCCGTTCACCCCCACTGAGCTCAGCTCATGAGGAGTCATGTTTGCCCAAGTGGCCCGAGAGTCGCTCGTCATTACCGTCCTTGTCCGCTCTTTGTCCGTTGCTGTCTTATCGCACGACTTTTACCCGAATTCGCCCGGCACTGGAAGCTGTTGTTGCTGTTGCTGTTGCTGAGACGGTAACGGTGGCGGCACTTCTTTGTGAGCTCTCCATTATTTTCGACTCTGATGGTCAAGCTCTAGCTCCCTTTTTCTCCTTTGTCTTTATTTGCTCAACTTTGGCCAAATGCAGCATTTGAGTGTGTATGTGTGTGATTATACTCGTCTTCCCATCATCCTTGTCTTCTTTTTCCACTTTGTTCGGCTCTTCTTTTTGAGGCTTATGTCAGCGTATCGTCGCTGGCGCAGTGTATCCACTCTAACTAACTAAGAACGTAAGAAAGGACGGTGCTCTCGGGGTGCGCGGTAATGCATTCACGGAAAAATTCGGTTAGCCGAATGGACGTTGAAGAGAACGAGTGGAAGCAGGGAAGAGAGAATGAGCGATTTTAATATAAACGCGGCTAAGAAGTGGAAAGAAGGAAGAAGGAAAAGAAGCCAGCCTGAGCTGTAACTGTTGCGGCCACTGTTGGCAGAGCAGTGCTCGCTCGTAATGGTAATAAATGGTCAAACAAATACGCCATTTTCGGGCGTTCATGTGTTTGCTTTGGCCACAATAAAAACGAGATTTGCTGCTTCTACTCAACTGAGACTGATGCACTGAAGACGTTACCGAGACTCTCTCCCTCGCTCTTGTGAACTGCTCTTTTTTCCTGCCACCCACAAAACAAACACATTCACACATTCACACATAGACGGATAGATACAGTACGATAAAAGAAAAAGAAAAAAGTCTAATGGAAACAAATTTGAAAGCAGTCTAGCAATGACCGCATTCACATGCAAGCAATGGCTGCATTTCACTGATGTGATCATTCTAATTGGCTGCACTGCCGCGCGCCGCCAGTGAATAAGTGTGTATGAAAGGAAAAAAGAGAGGAGAGAGAACAACAATAGTACAGTGGATTGAGGTAATGATGGTACTATGATGTTTCTGCAGCTTTACATTTATTGCTAAAAATAGTGGCCATTTCGGCCACAATGAGTACGCTGTATAAATCTCATACATAAATTCATATAAAGGTGGTGATCACCACGACTTGCACTGCAAAACAGCAGCAACATTTCTGCTGCTAGTTCTTGACTAGTCCGGGAAGGAGAGAGTGAACTTGGTTACAGACGGAACTGCAATCACCACCGCTATAACCAGAAGGAAATGAGTGACGTCATTAGGTGCACTTGTTCGCCGACACTTTTTATGTTCTTAGGTGTAAATGAGGAGGAGAAGGAAGAGAAGTGGGGGAGAGAAGAAAGAATAAGAAATAATTGTCAATTTTTCTGAGGTAATCGTATTCTGATTTTCAGCAGTTAGATTTCTCTCTTTCTAAATTCACTCGTCAAATGTTACATTCTTGCGGGTGTGCTAATTGGCCGTGTGCTGATTTAGTTTTTGCTGACGTCCATTTTGTCAGCACTTCTTTTCCTCTTCTCTTCCTTTCCTGTTTACCCCTTTCCGACTGCGACGACGATGGCAAAAACTAACTTTTTCTTACCATCATCAAGCTTTGCACTGCCTGCTGCGGTGGAAAAGGCAAAAATAGCAAACCGTTTTGCATGTTTGTGTGAGTGTGTGTCAATTGGCGTTCCGTTTAATTGCCACAAATTAAATCGCCCCATTGCATTTGCCTAGCGCGTGACGGTAGAGAGAGTGGCAAGACCAACTGGTACTCTCTACTTTTTCTTGTCCATCAATCCACTTTCATTCCCTTTTTTCATCCCATTTGCCTGCGCAGCAATTTAAGTCAAAGTTTAGTCGTAATTTAATTAGCGGCCGCCGGCGACGACTGTAGGGAGAAGGAAAAGAAAAAAAGAAAGAAAGAAAGAGAGCGAGATAGAATGATAAGAGAAAAGGCAGTCATGCAAAGAGGCGCAAAAAACAAACCACAGCCGCTGAGTGTGTGACATTAGATGGAGGCAATAAGGCAAAGAGCCAATCTAACGGCAACGAAGGGAAGGAGACAAGAAAGAGAGCGACCGGTGGTGGCGAAAAAGAAACAAATGTCCTTTGGAGGGGTAACGGAGGGTTGGAAAGAGAAACACCAAATAAGTAAACTTGCCAATTGTGCTTGTGTGTGTTTGTGTGTACAAGCCTGCTGATTAATTCCCGCATTCATTTTCTCTCTTTGAGCGACTGCTGGCCCACAATCCTCACATGGCAGTGGCTTTCACATTTCAGCCACCACCACCACCGTCACTGTCATCAATTCACTTTCGCTTTGTGTGCTTCTGATTGTGCCTGTATTATTTGTCTGTTTGTGTATGAAATGAATGTTTGTGCTTTCTTGGCTTGGTGCACTGAGGCAGCTGAGGCAACACAGCCGTTGATTGCCAGACGTCATGCGGTGACTACCTTCCTTATTTTTCCCGCACTCATTCACCCATTAACCGTTTCTCCTAACTTAACTTACCTCCTCCTTCTTTTAGTTCCCCACGCACACGTACACTTTTGCACGCCTGACGATTTTTAATTCTGCGGTCTTAAATCCCAGTCACTTTATTATGCTAATATGCCAAGCGCCGAGGCTTCGCAAAGTCACAGACTTAATCAAATTATCAAATGTCACCACTTTTTCAAGTGAGAGAAGGATTGAGGGAGAGAGAGGAACCCGATGAAAAAGGTCGCTTGAAAGGGTAAGAAAAAGAGGAAAGCAAACGGCATCAAGCTGGCAGTCACAGTTCCACTTAAGCGTTTCTCGTTCTCTTTTTGGTCCATTTACTGTCAATTTATGGCACTCATTTGCCACTTGCGTTTCCCGTCTCCATTACTATCATTGGAGTAGAATTTTTCTGTTGTTTTTTCTTTTTCTCTTTTCTGTGGTTGCAACCCACACACACACACAATCACATAAGTTCTCACCCATTTCAGAGTCTGTCAAGAAAGCGAGTGCAATAATCAATCATTACCGATAATCAACGGTTTCCCGTGATTGCTACTCTCGCCAGCACTACAACCGCTCTCATTTTGTCTATTGGCATTAAAATCTCGCACATTTAGCCGTTGCCTGATTAATTGACAGCTTAATTTAGCCAATCACAGAAAGAAAATGAAAACCCCTAACTTTCTGTTCACTTTTCTAGCAAATACTTTGCTGCGCATAAAAGTTGCCAATTAAAAATAGATGAAGAGCGTAAAAACAGTAGTTTGTAGTATTCTTTCAGTTTGATGTGTGGTGTGTAAGATGGCACAGAAAAAACGTTGTCTGTCTCGTATTTTACTTTTTTTGCAGACAAGTTGGCAACTTCAACTTGGCAATTTGGTGCCCTTTACTTTTTTTCCACTCGTTGTTTGTTTAGTGCCTAGCAGTCACGGTGGTTTGCCTTTAATTATGAATTAACGTGCCTGTCCGTTTGCTGTTTGCTGGCGGTGGTAGTTGTAGTTTGTGTGCAATGAAGAGAAAATGAAATTAAAATAGAAAAGGTAAAAGACACAAAATGAAAGTGCCCCCATGGTTAGTGGTGGCCCAAATGACGCAGACAAAACACACACTCACACACACCAGGAATGTTGCCTCAGTTTTTACAAATTGAATTGTGACTGACAGGTTGGCCGATTGGAGGTGGCTCTTTATCTCTTCTTTTGTCTATGTGTTTCTTTTTAGTTTTTTGCTCGCTCACACCATAGTGCTTTTTAGATTAGTTGGAGCTGACATGGCAGCAAACATTGGACAAGTAGACGGAAAAACTAGTTAGAAAATGCTCGCATTTTTCCCTAATTGTTAATTACCGAAAAGCAGTTAACAAAAGGAAAACTAGAGAGGCCAACTTGAACTTACTCTCGCTGTTTGTCAAAAAGAGAAAATTGTGCAGTTGTGGCGTGACATAGATTTGCTCTCTGAGTTAAGCCGAAAAGTTTTTGTCAAGTTTCATTGTCTTTTGCGTTGTTATATTATTTTGTCCTCCTACAAGCAGACCGGTCAAGTCAATTACCGAATACTGATCAGCAGTAATTAATTGCAAATATTTGAACAATAGGTAATCCTGACGTAGTGGGTGAGGAACAGTGAAAGTTATAGCAATTCAATTTGGCACTCGGTTCCGGTCTGAGTGAAAAAGAGCTGTCAAAAAATAGGAAGCCTCTCTCTTACAAATGCCGGCCCAATTTGTCGACACAGACACTTGATTAATAGACGTCACACAAAGGTGTTAAAAAGATTTTTTGCCTGTGTGAGAAACTGTCGCACAGTTAGTTCCCCATTTGTTTTGTCCTCTGCAGGACTGTCCACTGGTCAGCTCAATAGGATTGTGAGAATGGGAGCGTACCAGCAGGCACCCATTAAGATTGATTACCACCAACCATTAGACATTAGACAGCACTAGCAGAACTCTTCAGTTCTGCAGTTCTGATGTTTAGCTTATTTGCAGAGCATCATGTGCTTAGCTCAGCTTAGCTTTATTTTCGGCTGCATTAATATTCATCTGATCATGGAGTGAGAGAGGGAGTGTGTGAAGTGTGCACTGACTGCCGGTACATTAACATTCAGGCTGCAAGCTGATGGCTGACAGCTGCTCTTTTTGCCGGTGTCGACAGCCCAGTTAACGCTATCAGATATGGGCATCGTTTGTTTCAGTGCACCTACCAGTTTATCAGTACACAACACCGAACAACCGGTATGTGTTCGACACCGATAATTAAATAGAGACATCACACGGACACATTGTGCGCTGTTGACAAGCCTATTTGTCTTGGACCACTGTCTCTTACTGTCACTGTCACTGGCCTGTTCACACTTTGTTCACACGGCAAACTTTGGAACGCTTTTCATCCTGTTAGAATGTGTGTCAGCAAGTCAAACTTGTGTATGCGTGTATGTGCAAACCTTATACACACACTCAGACGCACAGCATCTCAGCAATGGCGGTTATAACCATATACGCAAATTCTTCGTATTTATTTATGATTAATTTGTGCTTTAAGCAGAGAGTAGTGCGATATAAATAAAACCGTTTTTGCCATTGTCGCTGTGTAACCGATATTGACAAGAGCAGTCGACCGGTTCCGTTGTGTGATGCCGGGCAACACACATCGAACGTCGTTGTCGCTGTTGTAGTGCTAATGAATATGTGTAGTGAATAGTGAAGTCTTTCTTCTCTTGTTCTGCTCTTCTCACCGGCAACTTGATGACGCTGACATTTGCACTCCTGTCACACACGTACACTGTGTGTGTTTTACTTGTAGATCAAGAGCAGTGAAAACGAGAGGAAATTGCTCTTTTCGAAGCGGCAATAGGCCCGACAGGGAAAGTGAAAAGGCATACACTCACATTTACACAAACACAGCAGTGTTAAGCACTGCCTCGCCATTGTCTCTCCTTCTCTTTATTCGGCACTGGCGTCACAGCACGTTACCCAGCACAGTTTTTGTGTCTCCGTCAGCTCGACGACTTCGCATCGACCCACACACATGACTTGTCTCTCAACTTTAGCATCGTCAGAGGGTGGCAACACCACCGCCATCATCATCATCAGAGCAGTGCATCGTTTGTCTATTGTTTCCTTTCTACCTCCTTTCCATTGTGATGCAATCAATTATCAGATCACAGTGTGTGATGCCTCACTGTGTAATCTTCTAGTGAACTCTGTCTCTCTGTCTCTTTCCTCTTTTTTCCTAAACTGCCCACACTTGTTTTTTGTTTGTCAGCGCTAAGTGACTAAACAAATGGCGTTTACCCTTTCTTTCCTTACTTCCTGAGAAATTGAATGCCCTGTCTAGCTAGCTAACTAGCTACCTTAATTGCCCTCAAACTGTCTCGCTGCACTACTCCCAGACAGTTGATGAAGACATAATAATTTTTAGCGTGAATAGCAGTAGACGGCGGCAATTGTCTGATTCCCGGCTAGTTTCGCCTGAACCAGTGCCGCTGAGTGCCGGCGGAAACCATTCAGTGTAGTGCACAACTAACACACAAAACAGCAGCGGCAGTATTTAGAGAAGCACGTCAAAAACTTTGCGTTTTGACTAAATATGTGTGTGTGTGTATGTGCGTACGCGAATGACTCCAGACGCGGAGGCATCTCGCGACAAGGGCAATGAAGCGAGTGAAAGGCACGTTACAAACGTTTGCCTTTTTACTATTTTAGCTGTCAGCAGTCTAATAATAAGCACACACACAGACCAGACACACACCAGCCAAAAGCAGTGCCAGTCAACAAGAAGACAATGTCACAATGGAAAGTTGCTTGAGTGGAAAGTGGTGTTGCTGCTGCTGTTGTTGTTGGTAATCAGGAGACAGGCAAATGGCAGGCATCATCACTGCTGACACTGTTCGCTTCCCGGCACTGCATTTAACCCATTTCATTGCATTTGCTGTGTAATGTGTGTCTCGGTGTCGTTGTGTCTGAGTCAGTTTAGGCAATGTTGATGATAATGATAATGATGATGATGCTGTTGCTGTTGATGGGAAGCAAGGACAATCCAAGATTGATACTGCTAAATGGGCATTTAATCAGAAACGGACTTTGAAGGCGGTGACAGGGGGCAAGTGTTGTCATGTCAGAGTGTAGACGAAAATAGCCAGACTGGAAAGTGGTCAAATCTGGTGCGTTGCTGCACTTTCTAGTGCTACATTTGTCATCAAAAACTGGTTAGCTGTTGTTGTTGCTGATGCCTGTCAACTGAGTGCCAACAAACCAGAAATGCCCTACTATCATTTGCGTTAGGGTGAGCAAACAGACTGAATCAAGAATAAAAATTGCAATTGAGTAAAATTTATTGACTTCTTGAAAACTAAAATATGCAATGAATTCGAGACGATGACGTCGTAAAGAATTGTCGTCGTTGTCGTCGTAGTCGTCGGTTGCTGTGGCAAAAGACTAGCAGAATGTGTGCATGCATCACTTAAAAGAAGCGTATGTGCTGAAAGCTATTTGCAAAAAAGACAGTTTAGCTGTCACACATACTCTTACAGTCGCACACTTTGTAGTTGAAGAAAGGCTGCATTTTTCTTTTTTAGTTCACTTTGACAGTTTCTTTCTTTCACACTTGGCAGAAGCGTCAGGGACAAGGCAGGCACCCAATTAGGCCAACTATTTCCGAATTACAATTACAATCATTAGCCCGATTGTAATGCACTTAGGCCGTTTTAATGCGCCATCCCCACCAGGCCAATTAATGCATCCCAGCGACCTTTACAGCCAATTTCCCTTTTGCGGACTGCCCCTTTTGCACTCTTTCTTTTTTCAGTTCCGCAGTGCGTTCCGGTATGATTTTAAGCGTTTATTCATCAGAAAAGTGCACTTTTTAGGATGATGCGTGTCGCAAAAAGAATTTGGCCGCATTCAACTGTCCAATGCACTAAAAAACTGCTTTTCAAAGCAGAGCCCAGCACTGCTAAAGTCACGCAATGCTTGCCAAAAAGCCTGTTCAAGTAACTATGCTTTGTTAACATTAGGCGGTAATCCGCAAAGGCTGTTGCAGAATACAGTGCAGTTCCCTTTGTGCTAATTGACAGTGGCTCCACTTCAACTGAATTTTTTTGCGGGATTAGCTTTTACTAGCATTTTTACCTTCATTTGTTTCACTTACTTCTGACCAGTTCACTGCCGGTCACTGCTTATCTAGACTGCACTGTTGCTTCTGCTCCTCAGGCAAATGGAGACAAATTGCCCATTGTCCACATTATTCACAGCCGCCGCCATTGACGCAATTCAGTCAGTGCCCATGAATGAGAGGTAGTAGTGCGTAAAACGTGCCTTGTATTGCGGACAGTTTTTTGCCTTTGCTTGCTTGATTGAAAGCCCCTCAGACATGCAGGCAGCCAGGCTGGCAGGCAATCTCTCTTGACCACCTAAGCAATGAGCAAACAGACACTGTGCACACGCTGCATTACACAATTACCGGCCACCTTCTTCCTGCTGCTGCTCCTTCTTTTACTGCCAACTAAACGACTTGGCAGATTAACGACGCCAGCAACAGTAACAGCAGCTGCTGCGGAACTGCCGCTAATCTGCGTCATGTGCCAAGAAATAGTGATCAGAGCCTCTTTCTTTTTTCAGGCTAACACCGGTAATTTTTCTTCTCTTGTTTTTTTACACCAAAGAGATTAATCATCAAAAGACTAAAGACATACATTGCCCGCGCCCTTTACCGCCTCGTCTACTGACGACCTCAAAAAATGACTGTGTGTGTGGTTTACTGCTTGACTGATAAAAACCGTACAAAAAAGTAACTGCTTGACTTTCAATGTTGCGGCTCAAATTTTGTTGCAACATCTTAATTAACTTAGCGTCGATTGAATAATTAATAGGCAAAAAGAAGTGCAACATAAATTAGTAATGAGCAAATTTCATACATCGGGAGGTAGAGAAAGAGAGAAGTAGATAGTCACAGATAAAGAGGGAGACCACACACGTAAACACGCACTTTTATCTAACCCTAAACTGGTTTTCCTTACCGTTTTTATGTTCTGCTTTTGCACTTCAACACTACCGTCCAACCACCTAATAATTTCACAGCAGGCAGACTCTTTCATTGGAGACATCGTGGGCAGTGAATCGTTCTTCCGTCTGCAGCCGCAGCACCACCACCACCGCCACCAGCGAAGAGTAGTCAGTGGACTCTTTTTGTAAACGCAATCACCTCCACTTTCACCTACCACCACCACCACCCCCTTTCCCCGCAATCAGCGCAATCAGCACCCCACCACCAGCACACATTATGCGTGTCCACTTTCTAAACTGCATAAAGATTATTATGAAAAAGTACTGCTCGCTGTCATATCACCTCAGACTCGGGCTGCTCATTCTGCTCATCCTCCACTGCAACGTTCAACTGGCGCTAGCACATCGGCAAGGTCGGCCGTCCTCATCGGCCCCCTCCTCTTCTTCCTCCTCCTCCACCTCCTCTTCCTCCTCCTCCACATCCTCCATGACCACAACGACGCGAGCCAGATTGGGCAGCCGTGCCGAGGCTTCGCCTGCCGCCACAGCCGTCGCCGCCGCCTCCGCCTCAGCCATCAGCACAGGCAGAGACAGACAGATAACTTCGGCGGCGGCGGCAGCAGCAGCGGCCTCAGTCGGCTGGGAGCCCGATTGTTGCTACAAGACGGGTAAGTCACAACACACACTGATTCCCCCCTTTATCCTAGTAGTGTTGTGATTGAGCGCCATTTTTAGCTGTTTTCCTTTTCTCCTGAGCATTCCTCCTCCTGACCACTACAACTAGCCACAGCGAGTGAGTGGAACACAGTGGAGTGCACACACGACGGCTGAATTATTAATCAAAAGGATGCTCAATTGGGCGAGCGAATTGAGAAATTGAGAAATTGGACTCGTTTCCTTTTGCTCTTTCCTTTCCCCTTTTCTCTTGCGTAGAGCAGGCCTAGCAAAGGACGACAGTGCTGGAAATGGTCGTTTGATGTTTCCACTTTCCTGCTGCTGTAATGCCTTTCGCCTTGAAACGGAGATTGTTTTTGCGCTCTTTTCTGCTCCTGTTTTTTACCCGACAAGTTACATTACTTTTAACAACAGTACATTGAAGTTTTTTGCAATCTAACACTTTTTCCTTTTTCTCTTTTTTCATTCAAAAGGTCACACGCAAAAAATCAGTGAACCAGGTTGCGTGGAGTTCGAGGTGACGACGAATGCCTGTCGCGGCTACTGCAGGTCCTTCACAGTGCCCACGACGCATGAGGTGCTGCAGAGAAATCGGAATCAACTTCTCACGTCCTTTGGCACCTGCTGCAACATCATCGACTCTGAGCCGGTAAGTGCGTGGGTGGGTGCAATGTGGGATGAGTTCCTTTGCCTGTTTGCTTGCATGGATGATTAGTTGCAATGAGTCCGATGATAGATGGGATGCCCAATTCTCATGAAGTGAGATGGGGACACTTTGCTGAAGAGTGAGGGTAATTGAAAGGAGAGACAACACACACAAGACACTGCTGGTAGTGATGGTAGTGGTGGTGGTCTCAAATTGGCGGAATCAGGTCGACCGAGTTGGTCGTTTGCCATTTAGTGGCCCTTTTAGTCGCTCACTGCTGGTTCACTGTGTCTCTGTGCCAATGTCGATGTGAGATTAGTGTCTCGCTCCTGAAGGCTCGTTAGCATTAATCTCGTGCCGTGCTCCTAATGCACTGATGAGATGGCAAACAAGCCCAGCTACTGCTTCTGCTGCTGCAGTTCAGCCTCTGCCGAATCGATTTGCTGGATTGCCTTGTCCCTGCCTCTGTTTCTGTTTTTTGGCTCTATTCCTCATTTGCCCCCGCGCGCGTGCACAAGCAGACATTTCCGCCGCACCGCACTACCGCAGCACAGGACGGCCCCAGCGGAATGATTCCGGTGATTAGATTTTAATTAAACACAAAGGATTATTTGTCAGTGCAGCAAGGCAACACAACAGCAGCAGTAGTAGTAGTGGAGCCGTGTGCATTAATTATTAATCGATCACTACTCGTGTAGAAATGTATTGGGAATGAATTCCTGGTGGTGGTGGTGGTGGCAGTGGTGACACCGCACAATCGACACGAGCTGAAAAAGTAATAGATAAAAACAATGACGATGACAAAGCTACTGATCAACCTCAGTGGACAGTCTCTAAATGAGGGCCAAAGTTCCAGCAGTGGTGGTGGTCAGCAGCTGCAACCGGCCAACCAGCCTTGTGCGATGATAATGGCCATAATAAATGACTGCTCTTTTGAATAAGCCTACAGCCAGCTCTATTCACTCGAACGGTTATTATTTAATTAGTAATAACGGCAACAGCAGGAACAGAGCAAAACAGCTAAATCTGCGACGCCTTCACTGACGAGGAAAAGAAGTAGTGAATGGGTGAAAAAAAAGTTGTTTTTTGGTGGTGGTGGTGGTGGTGAGCGTAGTCGTCATTTGGCTGTCGTTGTCGCTGCAGTGCATTCCTTCACACGGCTCAGTGCAGAGATAAGAGAGAGAAAGAGAGGAAGGGGAGTGAGGGAAAATGTGTGAGAGAGCACACAGAGCTAACGACAATGAATCCAAGCGCGTCCGAGATATTCGGTGTGTGGCGTCACTGGGGGCTGCTGCCGTCTCCTGGCTCGGCTTTGGGTTCTGCTCTTGTTACTATTAATTTATTATTGAGTCGCATAAACAAAGTAGACTGCCTAACTAAAATGACTGTGGGTAGAGTGTGTGTGTGTAGTGTCTGACGAGTCGCTAATAAGGTGCACCAACGCCAGCAACAGCGACAGCAGCAACACCGCTCACACGCTCTTACGCGCCATAAGTTTCGATTAGAGTCACACACAGAGACAATGCAGTCAGTGGTCTGTGTGTGTGTGTATGTTGCTATAAATAGGTTGAAGCTGAACGAGCTAAGCGAAAGAAGCAGTCAGCTAACGGCTAGCCTCTGCCGCTCAACCCAATTGTCTCATTAGTGTGTACATTAATATTACATGCACCACGATCACCAATCTGCAGCTGAGGGTGAAGGAAAGAATGAACATGAGGAAATAAGTGAGAAACTGCAGCCTTTCCGATGTATGTGTGCTAGCCTTTTTCAAGTCGAATCGTCACTTGCGTCACACGATGGAATTTTGAAGTGGACACACACACGCGGAGAGATAGGGAAAGAAAGAAAGAAAGGATAGTAATTCAGCAAATTCTGATCACGACAAATCGGGTCAATGGAAAGAAAAAGAAGTGGAGAAGAGTTTCAGAGTATGAATGTGCAGAGGATGTTGATGCACGGTTTGTTTGCCCCACTTTTGACTTTCCCCCAAACGCACCTTTGCTGCATCAATAATGCACAACCATGGTCAATCAGTGGGGACAGTCAGCCCGGCAAAGAGCAGAGAACAGCTGCTGCTCAACTGGACAACAGATCACTTTGTGAAACAGGGGCAGGAAGCTAAGTGAGAGAAAAAAGGAAGAAAAGAGTGCACCGACACCGTCGAGTTTAACTGTCACTTACAATTTTAACTCAAACTATTGAATGAAAAGGCAAAAATAGTAACTTGGGACAAAACGTGAAGTGAGTGACTGAGAGATAGAATAAGCAATCGGAGATCGATGGACAGCAAGCAAGTTTGACGGCAACAAATCTAAATTCACTTCAATGCGTTTCATGTTTTGTTTTTTATCCAATCCTTCCATTTCTTTTTTGTCCCTTTTACAGATAAACGTGCGCGTGATGTGCTTCGAAGGACCTCGTGAGATGACGTTTCAATCGGCCACCAAATGCCGTTGTGGACCGTGTAAAAAGTACTGACAAGAGCGAGAAAATGAAGAAGCAAGAAAAACTGCAAAAAGCGGGGGCCAAAAACAGCACCACCAAACCAGTAAAGGCCAAACCAGACCAACGCCAGCCACTTACACTTACACACACACACCTCCACCCGACTCAAGCACAAGCACTCACTCATTCACCCACACACACACATTAATACAATTTCACACCTGGATTCTACTATCTTCTTCTCTATCTCTTTTTCCCTTATATTTCCTCTTTTTTTCTCCCCAGTCGACTAAATGAGCTGATAAGACTATCACCAGAAACTGAAACGCACAAAAGGGCGAAGAGGTTCAACGACGGTGACCATCACCATCATCATCACTATCAGCAACTGTAACACCTACGCAAAACTTCACCGGCCATTTTCTTGCTATCCATCACTAATGCCATCTTTTATCTCTCTCTCCTTTCTTCTCCACTCTGGTTGTCACTCATTTGGTCATTTCATCACCTAACTTTTTGTTTTCTCTTTACTTTTATTTTATTTTGTCTTTATTATTTATCTTTTTTCTTTAATCTAAATTGTGTACTTTGTTAACTACTCTTGTTCAAACAACTGGTTTTGCAAAAGCAATTAGAACTGCCGCCGCTGTTGTTGTTGCTGCTGCTGGACGCCGTCTCAGTAAACACCACCGGTAACTGATTGTGATCGAAATGAGGTGCACGGCAGCAGCAGCAGCAACTTACGAAATGTCAAGTGCAACGACAGTTCGCTCAAGTTGTACGCTTGCCTAGCTGTCTGTTTTGCCAGCAAACGGTGCTACCATTTTTTGTATTTTACCACCCACTAGTAGTGACCTACAGCCAGGGATCAGCAAGTACCAGCAGCTTACAAATTGTATTGTAGTAGCTACTGCCGCAGCAGCAGAAGCAGCAACTCAACCCAGCTCAGCTCTGTTCAGTTGCCAACAAGCCATGTTTGAACATAACACTTTTCCCCTTTTTTCCTTTCAATAAAAGTAACCATACACACCAAAAACCGAGTTGTTTTCAAATATGGGTATAAACCGGTGTTTTAGCCGTGATTGCACTTTACTGTGATTGCAGGTAAAGGGTAGTTTTTTTGCAATAGTCAAAGTGCCGTCGTTGGTAAATGGCACAAATGGTTGAAAATCTAGGAGTTACTGTAGTTACATAGTTTTGTCGCTTAGTAGTTTTCTGCAAGTAAAATGTATTAGCAGTAAATTATATTGTCATTTGAACACATTTGAAAACTGAGTACTTTCATTCTTTAAGCATAAAACAAAAATTGTGCAAAACAAATTTTTTACACTTTTGCTGAAATGTTGTGCAGGAAAGCTTTTATAAAAAAGTTTCTTTGTGAATTATTAAACTAAAAGCGTAGGCTAAAAGTATGAAGTTTGAAACAGCTGGCGGCAAATTCTCCTACTGAAGAAAACGTGTTGCATGTGTTTTTCACTACATTTTCCTGGTTTTTTTCAGAGAATTTATTAAATACAGCAAACAATGCTTTCTGTTCCGGTGACAAAAATAACCGCCCACTCTGTATTGCTAACATTTGGGCATCAGTTAAGTAGAAAATCAAATTGAAAGTTTTGTTTTTCAATCAAATTTTCAAACATAAATGAGAGTAAAAAATAAAAATAAAAATAATTTAGATTGACACTCAAAAAAATTGAGCACCGTTCTCAGCATTTGAAAAAATCATTTAAACTACGGAAATGATCTAAATCAAAGCTACCCAGCAATCAATTGACAAAAGTAGAAAAGTGAAAGAGAAGAAAAAGAGTACGGCTAATGTTTCATGAAATGATACCACATCTGTTTGATGGACAAGCAGGCCAGTAAAATGCAACAACAACAACAACAGAAAAAAAGCAGCTACGCCTGAAAACGAACACATAGTCAAGCTCAGAGACACTCGATCAGCCTCCTGAAATACTAGCATTTTGAGACAAACTTCTACCGCAGCCTCTACTGTCTCTATGTCACACATACGCTCAGGCCACATTCCGCGTTTGAAGAGGCCTCCTCGACTGATTGTGTTTAATTTGTCATAATTATGCAATTAGTCAGGTTAGTCTCATTAGGTAGACACTCGGTGGCAAACACACACACACACACACACTCACTGAACAGTCGCGCTCCACTGCCAACTGACTGAACGCGTACCAGCACACAATCACTCACTCCACGCTGTGTGTCTCTATGACGTTTGCAGACGTTTGTACATGCAAATCAACTTCAACTTCAACGTGAAAGCAGAAACAGGGGCAGGAGGCAGTGGTCGTAAACGGCAGAGCTACCTTTTCTTGTAATGTGTATATGTGTGCATTTGTCTGTTTGATTCCTTGGCTCCTTCTCCGCGGGTGAAGCAATTGTGGCGGTGGACAATTTACTAATTGCCCACTGGTGGCACAGTGGCGGTAGTGGTTTTGGGTTACGTGTAGTGTTGTACTTTTTTTGGGCTTTGGCGATTAAAGAAATTGAGCTATGCAGTCTGCCTAATTGATTGCGCTGCTGCCTTGTATTCGAAACGCGTCGCTGTACAGCTCTCTGCGATGTGTACAGCTCAGCAGCACCTGCAGCTGCACCTTCTGCAAGTTGTGTGACGCGCAAAAATAGACTGCAGCACGACGGTAAATTGGCCGTCGATCTCACTTTTGGCACATTGGTCAAAAAATGCTATTCTAAATTTAAATTTTTTTAGAGGCACGTCCAGCGACAGCTGCTGTTTGCACTTGGTCATTTTGCACCGTTGACCGTTTGCAGTTCTGTTCTATTCGTTTTCCTCACTTGTGATTGATTCATTTAAATGGTCATCTTCAACTGCTATAATACAACTCTTATTTTAGGGACCCCAATTACACCCTCACAAGTTATGCATGGCAAAGTGGTCACAAGTGCAGAGTACTTCTACACTTCAGATTTTCATTGCAAGTTTCACGTTAAGGAGGGTTTAGTGAGCAGTGCAACCAGAGGTTCAGCTCAAACCACCACAGAGTGGTTGTTAATCAAGTGGCTGCTTTAGTACGGGCACTCTCGTAGTAAACCTGTCCTGCTGGTAAGCACTACTGAGCAAACAAACAAACCCCAAAGTCTTACCAACTCCCACTCTCATTGAAACAATACGACGACGGTTAAAACACAAACGGCAGCACACACACTGAGAGACTTTTAATTACAATCTAATAAAGAATGCAATTACATTCGCCCTTCGAGCTTTCTCTCTCGTTCGTCCGTTCACTCTTTGGTTCCTGTTTTCTTTTTTCTCTTTTGCTTTTGCCATTTAACTTGCACTAAAAACCAACACTGTGTGTGTCTCTAAAGTTTGTCAAATTTTCCTATGGCATTCAGTGTCGTACGTTTTTCCCTTTTCTTTTCTTTGAAATTAGCTTTTATACGCAGACAAAGTTGCTGCATTTTTTCATCTTACTACAAATTTGCCACTTTTGCCTTTTGCTCTTTAGAAGTTTAGCTCTATGTTTTAGAGTGTGTTTGAGTATGTCGTAAAAGAAATTGTCTTCTTTCACCCCCTTCTCCAGCATCTCTGCTTTGGTTGAACGAGAGAATTCATCTATTTATTATGTTGACCAGTTGGATTAGGAAAAGCACAGACACACACGCACGCATTCGCTTCATTGGGAGCATAGGAACTTTTGCTTTTTCACTCCGCTGTCTACTGAAGTAGAAAAAGAGATTTAAAATTCCGGATGCAAACTAACTTTCAACAAAACAAATCTCGCAATTTTGTTGTCCATCTGTTCAGCTCCTTTAGTCAGAGTCAATTGAGCGCGCACTGATGAAGGAAAACAAAAAAGAAAACGGGAATTTTGTGCTTGGTCTTGAAGAAGTAAGACTACAAGTACTGTACAAGTGTACAACTGTTTACGCATTTACAATTACTGAGGTTTGTTTGTGTGTGTCTCTTGCACTGTCTGTTAAAATTGAAGTTTAAATGTCACAACAAAATTGAGAATGACTTTTTGTCCTTCGCTACTGTTTTTGATGTGTACTTTAGCTTTTCTTCTTTTTGCTGCACCGGCTGCCTGATTGTCTCTCAAGTTTTTTGGGCGCCCTCATTCAAATGGCACACAATAACCAGCTGACCTGCAGTGGTAGTGCTGGTTCAAACTGACGGCCAACAGAATGGAACGAATAAAGTGCACAAGTGCCGCTTAAGCAAAGAGTCAACTTGGAAAAGAAGGACAGAAGGGCATTTGCCAGTGTATCATCTTCGGCAGTGTGTGTGTGTGTGTGTGAGGGTGAGTGGTCAGCAAACATCAGCTCAGGGGCTCTTCTTTTTGGTGCTAAGCCATTGAACTGCTGCTCTAGTGGCGGCAGAAGCAGCACTTGCCACTCTCTCAATGCTTTTTTCTGGAGGCCAACTTTTTGGCGATGACTTTTTGTGAATAAACGGTGCCGGCATTAGCTTCAACTGCTCTTTTCTTTTTTCTGTACACTATCTCTCACTAAGTTGCTTGTTTGCTCAGTGGTGGGTATCGTTTTGAAACTTAAATTAAAACAAATTTGGTCGTGTTCATCTTTGTCAAGTCAAAGTGACACAGTAGTCAGAGTGATAGTGAAAGAGCTTTGCCATTTTACCGACATCGTGAGACAAACAGTGATACTGGAAAAACAGAAAGGCACACTAACTGACAACAGAAAGCCAACGTCAATCGCATTTTAAAGCACTGAGAGGGCCTAGCCTAATACTGCCGATTCAAAGGAAGTAAACGATCAGCACAGTGCAAAGTACGTTCACAGAAACTGACGCTGAAGCTAAAGTTGAAGAAGCTGCTGCCGCTGCTCTTCGACCTTTCCGGCAGCATTGTGCTATATTTCATCCCTCTCCGTAATAAGAAATGATTTATATGCTCCGAGCGCACAGGGAAAGGAAGAAGAAAGCCTCAAGGAAAGTGGCGCAAATCAACGCAAAGCACTGCACAGTATTTGCGTGCTTATATGACGATTGTCACTGCAAATGAAGTGAACGTAAAAGTGCACTTTAAAGTCCATGAACTTAGGTTGTTGTCAAAGTTGCCTTCCAGTGAATTTTGCCAGCCGTTGTATTGTTCTGATGGTACCGGTGTACTTTGTATGAGTGTGTGAACAACAGCAGCCACAACTCATTTGTCTGATTGGCCACCAGCAGCTTTGACAGGGGCAGGAGCGGCGACTGTACCAAACAGTACCCAAAGTGCACTACCGTCAACTTATCCATTTTATTTTATTTTTTTCCTTCAGTAGCCAATCTTTTCCTTCATTTTCTTTATCTCACTCACCTCAAACCGATTTCCAGTTAATATTGCATTATTGAATGGCACTCGGCACTGACCTACTCTTGACATTTCTCCTCTGCTCGTCCAACTGTTTGTCCTGTTGTGCTCATCTGTTTGTGAGCCACCAACTGCTTGGCACTTGTGGTCAATGCGGTCTATTGTGTGTGCAATTGTGTGCAAATGTGTCTCTCGGTGGTCCACCTCTCATTCTCTCTTTTTATCTTTTCCTTCCGATGCGCCTGCAAACGAACGCCCGCGCAATTAGCCTTTGCGAGTGGCTTCCAAAAGTTTCAATGGCAGTACACAGCTGCAAGCGGAAATGATCAGGCGGTAATTTACAATGACAAACTAACTGCTGTGACCGGCAGTTGCACTGCAGTGGACACACTTTCAAACACACGCATTCACACAATTCGACAAACAAGACATTTAGACAGCAGTGAAGTAAAGTGGATTTCTGCAGACAGACAGTACTGGAGGAGGAGGAAAAGGAAAAAAGAAGAAGTGCCAAGTTGATTCTTTCCTCTCCCGCGCTCTCTTTGTCCGAGAATGTCCCTAGCGCACCACTTGCCCTGACTGTCAATTGTCTGTGCAAATGTGTGTGTGTATTTGTACATGAATAGCTTCGTGTTGGAATGATTTTTCTTTTCTATTCTTGGCAATCGCCTTCCAATTAGCCTCTCATGTTCATCGTATTATTCTGTCTTGGCGTAGCTTCTCTTCAAAGTGGGCACTTGGGTGGCCTCAATTAGGAGGCGCAAATGCTTGCTTTGCAGACAAATTGGCTCGCTTCGGTGAGAATCTACAAAAATCGATTCGTCGATGTCGATTTGCCCTCACACCATTCACCATCACTCTCCGCCATCTCCAAACCCCTATCTTTGATACTGTCATTCAGGCAAGCTGACACACAATCTCGTTAGTGCAAAAAACTCAAAATGTTCGTCGTAACAGGCTAGTTTGCCTGTCGCTGTTATATTGTGCGCGTCTGTGTTTCGGTGAAAGTGCCTTGTATTGGATAGTTGTGAATAGAAATAGAATCGCATTGGGTATTGAGTATTGGGTAATGCAAAAAATGAGTTAAAATTAGATAGACAGTGATAGAGGAAAAGATAGATACAGAAGTCAGTGAGTTGTGAAAAAAAGAAGTGGGAAAGAGAGAAAGCGAGAGAGAACAAAGGGCCAAGAAATAAAAGAAAGGGGAACAAACTGTAAAATCAAATGAATTTTCTTCTGAATGAATGAGTGAATGAACAAAACGAAAAGAAAAGAAGAATTCAAATTAAAATGTTTAAATCGATGTGAACGTGAGTACTAAAAGTGTCAGAGGCCACCTCCGTTCCTCCACTCATTCATTCATTCATTCATCATTGAACTGATTGGTGATGCCAGTGTTTGTGTGCGTGCCTGTGTGCACTGGTGCTCTGTGGGTGTGTGTGTGGGGGAGGCTAGTGGAACATTGGTATCTGGTTGTCACCAGTGATGGTAAGTGGATAGTGTCGCCGGTGTAGTAGTGTCTGTGATATGTGATCTCTCCTGCTCACTATCGCCTAGTGATTACTGCTTTCCGGTGCTGCGTCCTGCAGCAGCAGCTCTCCTTCCTCCTTCCTCAGTACTCTCTGAGCAGCCAGGCAGTGTCCACCTCGCAGTTGGTTTTAGTCGTCTCGCAGAGTTTGCAGATACAGGACACTGCCTCGATGGTCTCGTACAGCTTCAGGTGGCTGGGCGCCCCTTCGTCGCAGTTCTTCAGCGTCACGGGCTTTTTCACCTTTTCGTGGTACGTGCAAACGTGGTGGTAGGACTTCTTGAAGGGAAAACGGTAGTCAGGAATCTAGAGAGTAGTGTCAAAAGAATGATGTAAAAGAAATGTTATTGAGGTTGACATATCACTTGACTGCCACCAGGCCTATTACTACTACTACAAACCTCAGCAGTGTGACAGTGACCGTAACAGGACTTGAGCTGCACTCTGTCCCAGCACTTGGTGCCCGTGGCTCGGTCGTGATTGACGGCGGTGTAGGAGTAGGACTGCAGGTCACAGGGCACAATGTTGTTCGCCTCGAACATTCGCCGACGAGGCTTGGAACGCAGCAGACCACCGCCACCGCCGCCAGCATTGCTGGAAGAGAAGGAAGAGGAGCCACCGCCAGCAGCCTCACTGGTGGGCACCAGGAGGAGGAGAGTAAGGGCGCAGGTGGCCACCATCACCAGAAGTAGCACCTTCAGCAGAGTGGACGCCATTCTTTGCACGGTTACACTGCCTTCTGCACCTGCCACTTGCCACTGTTTGTAGGTCAAGAACCGAGGTGCTTGAGGGCTGAATGAAAGGGGCTGATTTGAGAAGAGGACAGGATTGAGATCAAGACTGAGAAGTGAAAAGTGGATTGTCTGTTTCACTCTGTTTGTCTGTTTGTGCTGATGGCAAACTGTAAAAAAGGGCAAAATCAGATTACTATTAGTACGAGTAAACGGTGAATGTCACACAGTGGGAACCCTAAATATCACTGCAATTCGTTAACACCTGACATCTTATAAAAAAGGCCAAATGATTGAATGTCATCGTTTGAGAGGGGAAATGCACTGTTTTGTCTGTGTGTTCTTCAAGTACCAATTGCTTAGATGGGCACCTGGATAAGGCCGTTTACTAGACTAGATAGAGTATGCATGCAAAGAGCAGACGATCACTTTTCCTGCCCTCTCACTTTTTCGCCTTTTCAAACAACAGACAAGTGTTGGCAAAAAAGAAAATGGCAGCACCTCGAACGATAACACTTGCACATTTGCAAAAGCGACATTTTGCTCTGTGCAAAAAAAATGCACTTTGTTCAAGTGCCAAACAGTTAAGCAAACGAAGATACGATAGAACTTGTTATTGAAAACAAAAAGTAAAGCAAATGCTAAAGGGCAAAATAGGTTCTTTTTCATTAAGTATTAAAAATTTATTTTTTATTTGTTTTGATGACATTTGGCGACACAGGCCAAAAGAATGCTTACTTTAAGGTACAAAGTGCTAGTCATCAGTAATTAATATGTTATTCAAACCCTAATCAATTAAGGTTGAGCACTGATTGACTTACCTTAGGCTTTATTATTGCGCTTATTGAGCAATATTGCTTCTTTGAGATTATTGCGGTTCCTTAACTTCGTTTTTCTCTCACCTAAAAGGTAAGTAATGAGGAGGTGTTGTTTTTGTTTCGGAACACAACAAAAAGAGAGGAGAGTGAAAGGTGGAGAGAGAGAGAGAGATGAAAGCTGACGTGCTTCGTGCTCTGAGCCTCTGCGTCTGTCGTCTTTCAGTCACTTGGAGCTGCTTCTGCTGCTTCTTCTGTCAGTGGCCCGTCGACCTGAGCTTCAAAGTGCTGCCACTTGTGTCCACTTGCCCTGAGAATGAGAGAGAACAGTTCTGTCTCCTTCTGCTTCTCTGCACCATTTTCTTGGCCATGCCTAGTTTGTCTCTCTGGTCCCCTTCTGCCGATCGCTGATTGGTGGAACCGCTTCTTGACGTAATCGTTTGCGATGTCTCAGTGCCCACCAGTAGTCGCCCACTTTGTACTGTTGTACTGCTCTTGTACAAGAGATCTGTACCACCACCAACACTGTACGGTAATGTGGTTGGGGAAAACTGTTCAGTTGTTGTACAATGAAGTTGGTGCTTTCCTCTGATGTCTTCATTTGGTACTATTTTACTTTTAGAAAGTAGTCGAAGATTCATTCACTTTGAGTAGGAAACGGTAGATGGCAAAAGTGTCTTTACTTTTTTCAAAATGTTTGTAAATGACAAATGGAATATTGAGAAAAGGATATTGAATGTGAAAAGTTTGAGAGCAGGCAAAACACATTTATTGAGTACAAGTGAGAAAAGTTTCCACTTGCTTGAACTCATTAGGTTCAAAAAATATAAAGTTGAAAATTTGTGGAGAGAAAGTGCAGCAAGAACAGTAACAGACCGCTCTTTGCACAATTCACGTCACATTATCCGTTTTCCGTTCACGGGTAAAGAGCATCGTTGCAGCAAATATGTAAAACTTGCCGTTTTTCCAAAATAAAGGTGTTTTTGATAAAATCATACAGTCACGTCATCGTCGTCTTCAATTGTGATTATCGGAATTTGGCAATTTTTGGCTGATTTTGAAGGTGACATTGAAAAAGATGTGCCAAGGTAGATAACCTCTTCCTCATCTTTAATGTCTTTGTTGTCTTTGTTGTCTTTGATGTCTTTGATGTCTTTGATGTCTTTGATGTCTTCCTCTTCTTTGATTTCTTTGATCGGCTCTAGCTGAGACGGGACATCCTGCCCAACAGGGACTGAGATGGACTGAGAAGGTGGTTCGGCTGCAGTCTTCTTTGGAGAAACATACTTCTGAAAATCCAACTTCAGAGGCATCTTACGAGTGCTCGAAACAATTTTTCTTTTTTTATGTTTTCCGCGCTTTCCCAAGGCGGGGCTGTGAAGGCGCCATTGGGTGAGGAGAGCTTTGCTTAGAAGGTTCTGCCGGGGCTCCCAAGTCGATTCTTTTGTGTCAAAACCGTCCCATTTGACGAGAAACTCTAAAGTCTTTCGACCTCTGACATTACGATGGCGCTCGGCGATGATCCGCTCGGCTTTCCACACATTCTTTCCAAAGCCTGTAAGTGGTCCAATAGATGACGAGGGATTCACTAAAACAAAGTTATGAAGAAGTGTAAAGAAATAAATCAAAGGAAAGTCATCATTACTCGTTAGACGATGGTTTCGGAGAGAAGAAAATGTGGGTTGAAGGTGATAGCAGGCGAACGGACAGATTGGGAATGAGCGACTGGCTTTCTCTTCCAGTGGCGGCATGTGGTGAAATTGCTGATACACTCATTACGGTCATAGCTTTCTTGGTGGCCAACTTGAGTCAAAGTAGCCCTGCTTCTAAGATGGAGGTGTGTTAATCGAAGATAAACAGAAAACATTTGCAGGACTGAACTTTAGTAATTCTAACATTTTGGTGGAAAAGTTTACGTTGTCACTTCGTCTTACATTGCCCAACAGCGTTTGAAGCACCGGAAAACGAGATATTTTTTAGATTTTATTATCAGATACAAATGCCAAATACTACAAAATTGGGACAGAAAAGAACAGAATGAAATGATGCAGCATAATCAGCATCACTAGTTGTGGTTATAAAAACGAGAATTTGGGTCCCTATAAAATGGAATAAAATACGAAAACTAAGTGAATTATGAAAATGAGTAGAAGTAATATACGCGAAACTGATGCCTCAATTGCCAAGGAAGCTTTGAATTTTTAGACGGTTTGACTTTTCGTTGAATAAACTTTTCACCAATTCAGCTATTTGAGATCGTTGAAGTTGACTGAAGTAAATGCTATCTTCTCCCGTTTAAGCTCATCATTGTATATCTTAAGCGATTTTAGCTTTGCCGTCAAAACTTCTATATTTTTTTCCGTTTGTAAATTTTCCTTAATCAATGAGTCCAAATAGCGCATCCGCGAAGCAGTGTCGAAACCAAGGCGACACAGAAGGAAATTTTGTGTGTGAATAGTTTGAAATTCAATTAACTTATCGATCGTTTGAGGAATGCCCCCGTTCTGTACATGATCCGTAAATTTCGTCACACCGGGAACAGAAGTTAACAGTGATGTTAGCTGAATCGTCTTTGAAGCCGCAGCTGATACGTTTGTTGTGTCTGATGTGGCAAGGTTGTTGAAACCACTGTGTTCCATAGTGCTTTGATCAGGAAAATCTGTTTCCATACTTTCAACATTAGGTTTAAAATCAGCAATTTGAGATGTACTATGTGCAAAAAGAAGTTCAGAAAAGTACAAATCATGGAGTTTTGGTAAAAGGAGAATGAACAAACATTAAATTATGTTTTCGTAAAGAATCTAGAATGATTAAACACTATACCTTGTTTCCATTGTGGCATTAGCAGACTGTCCAGTCTGGACAACCTTGTACTTAGAAGTCGAGAGTCGCAAACTCTTACGAAGAGGTACCAAAACTTGCGAATAAGTTGTGGCATCTTTTTTATCTAGAGGTTCATTTGATGTGACTTTTGATTTCTTTGAATGAACCGAGCTTTTGCTAAGAACAATCCTTCGCTTAGACTCATGACTGACTGATTCACCTTTGTTTTTGGAAGACGATGAAGCTTTTGGACGAGTAATTTGTTTAGCCTTCATCGTAGTGGTGGTTTTCTTTTTGTAGCCAAGCGAATTTAACTCAAAATCAGTATCAGAATCGTCTTTAGACTTGTTTTTCTTTTGTCGAAGGTCGAAGACTTTCATATTTGCGTCGTTTGAACTTTCTGAATATCGTATGAAGTCGGAAGACTTGCTTTTCTTTGAATCGACAGCACTTAGAGCGATGGCTGGTTTCTTGGGTTTTGTTGACTTTCGAGGCTTTTTTACACTTTTAACAAGTTCCATGATTTCACTTTCAGTTTTTATATTTGGTTTTAAGAGCGAAATTGCTCTTGAGACGCGTCTTGTCGGTAGCTTTGAACCACTGGTGTCAACAAAAGAGCTTGGTGACGACATTTTCCGATGATCTTTTCCATACAAAGAATCCCTTGCGATGCTTTGTTTTCCTGGCGCACCAGAGGTGTGCTTTTCGCAAAAGCTGTGTTGACTAGTGGCGGCACCATTGGCAAACGTGGGAAAACAAAACACGTTTTTTACTGCAAAAAATCACCATGCGATATTTTGGAGAGACTTTTCGAGTGGATTGAACATCGCCTGAAGAAGGAGGTTAACAGGAATCTGGCCATTCCGTCTAAAGGTAAGTAAATCACACTGTTCTCTAAAATCTTTTTGGCCAAAATTTGTCCTCACTTTGATTTAACTTGAACCCAGTAGATGGTAGTCGTTGAAGGTAGAATTGAGTTTTAGAAAGTGAATGTAAAAGTTGCTGTCATAACCAGTGTTTAATTTGAGTAGAAAAAGGAGCATCCTACGCCATGCACTTAAATTGACCATTTAAAGAAGCTTTTATTTCAGCACTCATCTCGCAAACAAGCGCCTCATTTAACAACTACAAAGTATCATCATCGCCAGTGAGAATACAATGAAAGCCACGCATATACGCGTTAAACTACCGAAACTGACTTCCGACGTCAAAAGTGAAGGAGGAAAGTGGAGAAAAAAGTGGTTCTAGTGCAGAGGTGAAATAGAATGAAGAATAAACCAGAAAAATGGCATTGAGCAAACAGCAATTTTTCGTTCTTGTCACAGCTGACTAAGCTAATCACAGAGGAGACAATTTAGTGTTTGTTCTCGCCACGCACATTTCTTCAGGCTTCCACACTTTTTCCCCATTCTGGTGCTTCTTTTCAGCAATGACATCAGTGCACTGCACTGCACACCACACACTCACTGAGGCCACTGTTCTTCGCTGATGGCTGCAGTGAAGTGCAAAGTTGGCGTAGTCATCTGCTGGCCTGCACCGCACTAACGGCACTGTAATAGCTTCCATCAAGGCTGACAATGACGACGGTCATGGCCAGGTGCACCGACCGAGCGAGCACCTTCAGTGTCAGTTTCAGCCAGTCTCCGCTGTCCACCATAACCACCACCTCTTCGTCGCCTTTTGGCCATGTTGGTTGCGGCATTGCTGCGGTCCTAATTGGGCGCCACTGGCTCGTTTCACGCAACACTTGCACAGACAGAAGCACTGGCTGTGACTGTCTTTCAGCCTTCAGCTTAGTGTGTCTGTGTTTGTCTGTGCGAAGCTGCGCTTTTATTAGATTAAAGAGAGCTCTACTGGCCACCAAGAGTGAGTGAGAGAGAAAGAGGCTTTTCCAGTGAATGTTTCGTTATCATACACAAAGAAACAGAAAAGTGAAAGTGGGGGCAAAGGTAGTGGGTAAATTAAATTTTCGAAAATATTCCCATTAGACTAATGACGCCAACGCTGCTACTCAGCTACTGCTGCTGTTGCTGTTGATACTCTGTATTCTCAATCCCTTTCAATGTGGGGGAGGGAAGGAGTGAGAAACGGAAAGAGAAAGAGAGAGAGAGAGAGAGCAAGAGCCTGCAAATAATAATAAGCTTACGCATTTGGTCATAAATTCTAATAAATTTTAATAAATTAAATGCCAGTGCCTGTGTTAGTGCAGTGTGGCAGTGTTAGTGACTTTACAGTGCTCTTTCTCTTCCTCTGCAGCTGCATCAAACAGCTAGTTCTGCTGCATCTTATTCCGAGAAGTGCTCTGAAGACAAAGGCAGTATTGTAAGTGCGATTCGGTGTGTGTGAGTGTGTGCGTGTGCAAATGTGATATGTTCCAAACGTGTCTCTCTGTGTCCTTCGTGTGCATCCAACTTGGGCCAGGCCAAAAAAGCCGACACCATTTTGACTGAATAAATCAACACACGACAATACATTGACGCTGTGAGACGGTTCTGGGACGGACTGCTGACTTTTAGTCAGACTTTGAGCAGCCAAACGAATATTAGCGTGCCATGTAGAACAGAAGGGCAAGAAGAAGCCTTCTTCGCTGCCTTCGGAAGCTGCTCTACATCGGCGGTGACATTTAGAGAGCATGGCAATGCCTAATCAGTGCACTTATCAAATCATATATATTCTAGGCATGGCTGCCTGCAAGAACGACACTGGACTGGAAGACATTTAAATCCTGCTTCGTAAATCTGTGAAAAGGAGAAAAGTAGTCTTATTATTATCGATTGTCGTCAGCGACAGCAACAGCAGCACCAATTCTTTTAGTGATCGTTGTCACACACTTCTTTTTTCCAGTGATTGGCTAGCCCCTTAAGTTTTTGTCATGTGAATTTCTCACTGTCCCTGTTGAAAAAGAAATGCAAGCAAAGTTTACTCTGTTTTCCAGCGTCAACTTTGTTTCTGGTACTGCAGTAGTAGAGTGCAGAAGCGATTGGAGGACCCAAAAATAATCGAATTTGCTAGTGCCAGTGACGCCAGTAGCGCCGGAAAGTATTACAAGCTGAAAAGGAAGAGGGAAAAGAAGTGAAGGAACGATTTCAAACGAGATTAAGTTACGACGCAGAGTTGCGGCTCGCGAGATTTAAGCCATCTGATCAAGCAGACTGACCAGCTAAACAGGGGAAACAAGAGAGAAAGAGCAGGCGGAGGATGGACAGCCATTTAAGTGTACGGCGATTAATCGATTCAATTCATTTGCTTCGACAGAAAAAGCAGACAGCAAGTATAAAAAAGTAGCAGGCAATGACCAACGGTCGTCGACTGTCTGGAGCTCCCTCCCCTCTTCTTCTCTCTGCTCTTTTTGCTTTGCCGTTTCCTCATTACTGTTGACATTCCGAGGCAGTGACGACAAGTTTGGAAATTCGTTTGCACAGTGCGACACTTGTACTACACAAGGGCAATGCTTGCACTTAGCATTTGCTCATCAGCAATGATGTTGTACAGGCAATTTAGAAGAAGGAAATTTGGGGGAATGGAGATAGGAAAAATTGCAAAACCAGCTCGTCTTACTTTTATCACCAAACATGGCGATTAGAAGGCGCCGTGCTTTAATTAAAAATTAAAGCTGCCTTTTTCAAAATATGCATAAACGCACTTTTGCACGTATGCTGATGATGGTCACGGCGGTGGTATTTGCAAATGGCAAATGACCGGACGCAGATAGTGGTACTTTCTTCACCAGTGGAAAAAGTAAGGTCGGCAATTCAATTCAATCTACGAATTGCAAATTGAGCGACATTTACCGTCGTTTCGGGGTGAAATACTGCAGGGTGGGCAGTGTGCAAGTGCACACTGTAAGGCAGTTAGGGCCATCTTCCGAAGTGCACCGTTTTGCTATGTACTGCAAATGATATCACATCTGCATATACATGTGGAGAGATGCCAACAGCAAACACTCCAATGGTAGTTGTGTGTGATCTGCGAGAGTGTCCCCCCTTACATGATCTAGCAAAGAGATCCTCCTCATTGATCGCCAAAATGCACTGTTGGCCAAATTACCAATTGCACTGGAGCAGAGCGGTAATACTCAGCCTATGTATGTTTGTGTGTTTGTGTTCGTTTTCACTTTGTCTCTGTTCCTGAGCACTGTGTGTGTTTTCCATTGTGTCTGCTGTTGTGTTTCTCTTCTTGGTGTCTTCCTTTCACTTGCGACAACCAATTGAAGTAATCGCTGTTTATTTATTCATCGCAACTCGAAAAACAACTGAACACTCTAAACGAATCTAGCAGAGAGGAAAATGGAACATGAAAAAGATACTTTGAAGATAGTTTTGTAGTACTTCAAAAAAATATCGACAGAAGAAAGCGAGCTTTTACAAGAATGAAAAGTGCAAGAGGCTGTGCTTTCAAATTGGCAGTGTGCCCGTTTGCAGTGAAAAGAGGAGGCCAGTGTAAAGTTGCAGCCCGGAAAAGACAACCTCGATGACGACGAATTGGGCAGTGTCAGCATGTCGTGTGGAGGGTCGATCTTGAGGAGGTCTCATTGTTTGACGTACATTCCAGTTCAGTCGGCTATTACTTGGGCGGAGGTGTGCAGTCGCTAGTTGAAGGCTACCTTTGCCGTCTCTGCTGCTGCTGCTGTTGCTTCAGCTGTCGCTGGTGCGGGCCATTTGCAAAATTAAAATGCAAACAGGCACGCATTCCGATGAACTGCGACAGCAACAGCAGCAGTGTTGTAAATGAAATGGTAGTCCCGCTGCCTCTTCCTCGTGGATTAGCAGTGGCTGTACGGCGGCGGTTATAAAGCAGAACTGTACGGTGGTGTGTTAATTACTGCGGCAATTCCACCAGGACATTGCCACTGCCATTCCCTGCCTTGCTGCCTTGCCTCTCACTCACCGGTTTTCTCAAATGGGATTCCCTCTTTCTCTCTCTCTTCTACGTTAGTTTTGCTTTTTGCTAATATTATTTTAACTACAAACTCCTTTTTTCTCTGTTTGTTTCTCTTCCCCTTGCTCCTCGCTACTTGCAACGGCCTCTTTTCAATTGCCTACCACATTACCGTTTCCTTTTCATTCTGCACGTTACTTAGCATAATTAGAATAATTAATATTAATTAAGGGCAATATGAATGTTTACTAGAAAAACAGCCTCTTCCAGTTAGGATTTTGTTTTTTGTTGGTTTTTCTCTTCATCAGCAAGAAAGCAACAGGGATAGATAAGGATCCTCTGGTAAAGAAGCATAAAGAGAGCCATGGTCTTTGGTCAACTTGTGAGTGTGTGTGTGTGCATAAATCGCCTAATCGCATATGCAAATGGCAACGTGGCACATCGTTTTTCCTTCATTGAAAGAAGTGTAGTCGTAGAAAAAGAGTACAACACAAAATATAGTCATTGTTCTTTGCATGCTTTTAGACAGATTTGCAACTGCCATTTGCTCTATTGTCTTTCGGTTGAATTGCAAGTAAAGGAAAAGGCGCTAGGACATGAGAAGCATAAAGGCGATTCGACAAACATAAGCTCAATAGGAAAGAGTGAGAGAACGCGAGAACAAACAGAGAGTGGCTGGAAGAGACAGGCAGACAAAGAGGGAAAGAGGGGTAAAGAAAAGAGCACCTCCGTGTGGGGGGCACTGGAAAATTCAAGTTAATTTGCATAACTATGGCGGCTGCTGTCTTGTCTCATTGCCGTATCGGGTGCCAGAACAGGCGGCAGTGAAAAGAGCAAATATCAGCAGTTGATAACACACTGCACAAGTAGTTGATGTCGCTGAGGGTGCACCGTTTTCTCTGCGTTCCTTCCCCTCCCCACTCTCTCTCATTCTCTCTCTTCGTCGTGTTGTCCTTGTCATCGGCGGATTAATGAGCACCGCTTGGTGCCACTGGTTATGGTGCTGCTGCTGCTGCTGCAGTGGTGAATTACTTTGCCCACCGACTGTCGCACTTTATTGCCTTTGCCTCCTCCACCAGTGCACACTTTTCGCCTCTTAGCGAAATGTGGCGAATTGGGCCGCAAATGGGCAGGCGGAGACGCTGCTGGCACTCGCCGTGGTGGTTGCAACGGTGACCATCGATGGCTGGCGGCGGCGGCAGTGCCAGCTACAGCAGCAGCAGCACCACCACCACCATCATGTCGACGTCCATCTTCAATTTTCGTTTGCCCCAAGTGCCGTACACTACCGTACACTGAAAAGTACTTGAAGTACTGCTGTTCAACAACAACAACAATATATAGTCGGCGGTGTATCCTCCAGCAGTGGTGTATCCTGAATATTACTTCATAATGTTTGACTCATCATTAGGCAGCGGCAACGGCGGTGGCAGTCATTAAACAGACGTAGAGGACACAGACATACACACAGAAGCAGTCAGAGTCCGTTTGTGAAAGGAATAATTTGACGTGTGCCCAAAGTACTTGCTACCGTAGTTAGTGATGCTGATGCGAATAGTCTAATGCACAGGCAGCCATTTCCGATGGCATGAAAAGTAATTCGCATCAAGTGCTAGAAGCTGCTAAAAGCAGTAACTAAAAGTGGTTGACACAAAGAGTGTAGTAAATGGGGAAAAGTAGCAGAGAAATGTAACAGGGCAGCAGACATTAGGCACATCAACAATCAGCATTGAATGTCAATTGCATCGACGGAAAGAAAATCAATTGAAGGGAAGAGAAATCTCACTTGAATCGGTTTGCTAAGGTGACTTTACTTATGCAGTCGCCTTTAATGTATCCGGATTGGCCATGATTACGAGCTGCCGCCGTTGTTGAGTCATTGCTTGAGAGAAAGTTTGCTCTACAGTTTTCATAATAAAAATTGCAATCAGAGGAGCAACAAGGGGAGGAAAGGGGAGGAAAAGAGGACGATTATTATTTAGAAGAGCTCTCGTGGCAACGGGAACAGGTGACGTCGGAGGTGGGCAAGAGTGAAAGTGTGTAAGTGAATGTTGGACAATCAGGCAATGAGCGAAAGAGCTTCCTTCCTGTGAAAAGAGTGAATGTCTGTGAATGTGTGCTCGCCCAGTGAGTCAACATTCCACCGACACGGTCGCAGACAGAGCATTTGCATAGTCTTCTGTTCTACTTCAGCAGTCCTGCTATCCTTTGCACTGAATGTACTGAACTCGGGTGATCGATTCACTCCGAGGTCTGGTGTACTTGTCTGCAGTGGTTCTGGTGTCTCTGACCACAACTCTTGTCTTGTACTGTGGCTGGTTGTCTCGTTCTTTTTTCCTCTTTGTTCGCTTCAGTGGTCACGACCACCGGCGGCGTGCCGTAGAAAGAGAGCACCAGCTCCAAGCAGAACAGGCGCCGTGTACCAGCAAGCACTACCGACCAAATTGATAAATGGTTTGCACGGGTAAATTGGCGTGCCATTTTACCCGTACTTTGCTTTTTTGTTCTTTTTTTACATCCACACTTGTGCTGTTTGCACTTACTCGCTTTCTTTTTTTCTTTACAACGGTTTTTACTACCACTTTTGACCGAAAATAATGAATGAACGAATGAAAAAATGAATGAACGAGTGAGAGAAGCAAAAACAAAAGAGTTAGCTTTGGTCATGTTCGACTGCGGTTTGAAGTCAGCGGCTTTACAGGCTGACACAATTTAGGCAGCTGTGCGTTTATTGCAGCCCGAGACAAAGATTGATTCGTAATCGTCTAGTGCACTTATCTCACATAGCTTTACTTTCTCTTGTGCTTGTCTGAACGCGTGTGTGCCTGGCAAAAATGCCAAGTGACAATTATACAGTGGAGGGGCTCAGCTGTCGGCCGGGAAGGCCGAGGAGCACATTGTCAAAAAAGCGATGAGCTGCGCGACACACGTCGTCAAAGACGTGAGCTGTCGTCGTTGAATTGTTCACTTTTAGGAAAAAGTCTCTAGATAGATGAGGGCACAAAGAAAAGAAGAATGCCCAATTGTAGGTTGCAATTAAATCAACACCAAACCTGACAATTGAAAAAACACTTTCTTGTTCTTTCAATTTGTTTTATTTTCTTTACTTTGTTTTTCTTTCTCCCTCATGTCCCTTTTGCAGGTCTGCTAGCAAACATTGTTGAAACTTTTTTCCGCCAGCACTGATTGCCTAATTCAGATGAAAAGTATTAAGACCAGATGACTTCCAAGAAGGGCTGCTTTAGGGAAAGTAGAGTGAGTCAGACAGCTCTTTTTCTTCAAGTGACTGGAAGCTGGCTCAAGGCGCTCAGCTGCCGTTTCATTTTCTTGTCGGTTTCCGAAACGTCTTTTCCTCTTTTCTCTTTCCTTTTATCGATTGTTTCTGTGCTAAGTTTTGTCAATTAGATGATTAGGTAATTAAACTGTGCAGTGGGGAAGAGGAAAGGAGATAGAGTGTAGTGGTGGCCAAAAGTAGAAGTAAAAATGGAAAGAGTGGAGACAGGCGATTGGGAAACGTGAGCCAATTAGGGATGATGACAGCACTGTCAACACGTTGACAGCAAGTGGCCACACTTTGGCAGCAGAAGCACACACTCGCTGACATTTAGCCGTGCAATCGTCTCAACTACAGAATGATATCAGAAATTGAAACGCCAAACGGCAATTGAAATGTCTGTCAGCAAATCGTCAACAGAATCATTATCATCATTGACGTCGCCCTTTTCCTTTCTTTGAGTGAGTTTGTCTCTTCAAAATGGGCAACATTTTGTTTCCTTTTAAAAGACTTTTTCAGAATTGTATTGATTAAAATGAGTGTGTGTGAGGGGGGGGGGCTTGACACAAATTGCCCTAATGATCTAGAAGCACTGGTGTTGTTGGTGCAATAGTAGAACACTCAGTTCTAGTGTCTATCGATTCCTAATGAAAAACACCAAAAATACCAAAGGAAAATAGCGCAAAAGTTCACAGCATTTAATTCACTGGCGGAACTTTACTACCACTACTACTGGTAAGCAAAAATTATAGATACTGGGTTGCAGGAAAGCAAGCAAAGTATTTTATAACGCACACAAACTTACCGGTAAACGCATTTGTTAAAAAAGAGCGCATTTAAATAGAAGCAACTGAGAATGCATATAAAACATTAAAATAACTGCACGTGCCACTAGCCAAAAATTACTTCAAAAATCTCTAAACAGTAAAGTTTTGTGTGTTTAATGTAGCAATATTACAAACATAGGGCAAAAGTTTGATATGTCCTAAAATTCGTAAACTCGTCATTACTACAATACGTTATTTTAAATTTATTCCTTATTTTATCCTTAAATTGTATTGCTTTCATATGCTAATTAAACTCTTTGAGAATTGTATGCAACTTTGTTTTGAATGATTCACTCGTGTTTTACAGTGCTGGCTGTTTGAGAACTGTCAAATTGTCAATGAACAATTTGCATGTTTGTTAAAGTTGATTGTCAAAAATTGAAAATTTGAATAAAATAAAAGTTTTTTTAACAAAACAACAGATGCTAAAATGATCGAGATCACGAACACAGGCGCCAAATTGCCTTTATATCTTACAGATACCAAATAAAAGAATGCACTGCAATTCAATGACTGTCAATTTAAAAACAGTCAACAGTGGCAATAAACACGTTCTCTTTTCATTTTGTGCTCTTTCCAGCAGTGACTTCACTCTCTAAATTGGAATCCTTAATTGCCGTTGTTGCTGTTCCAAAAGCGAGAACGATATTAAAACTTTGTTTGCAGTTGCCTTCCCTCCACAGTTCAGCACACAGTTTAGCACTAGAGACCTTTAGTTCCTTTGGCGTCGCGCAGACACTGCCTCCGTCTCCTAACCAACTGCCGAACAGCAAAATGGCTCTCGTCGTTTCTCCTAGCTACCAGACCACAAAATAATGATATTTGTTAAATATTAATTAACTGCAAGTTTAACTTTAAATTAAAGACGTAAATGGTCAGGGAGAGAGAAAGAAGAGAGTGGAGGGGTGAAATTAGTTTGACAAAGCTTGACGGCCGTTTTTTATGCTATCGTATTTGTTTCAATAGAAATGTGCGGTAAGCACACACACAAACAGGCAAAAAACAAACCTCACTTTCGGCGTAAGTGTTTGCCGCTCCTGAATGCCGACTTCACTGTAATGAATTAGATGTACGGCAGCTGCTGCTGATACTCTTTTGCGTTATTGGCGCGTCTTCTCGTCTCCCTCCCGTCTGACGTCTTCCACGCCGCTATTATTGGCAGACTGAACTTTATTTGCAATTGCACATTAAGGCGATAGGAAGATGGAGAGAGAGAGCAAACACTGGTAATTAGCAATTAAGGCGCTACTGCTCTAATCGACACCGCCGACTGCCTCTCTCTGTCTGCCTGACTGCGTCTTGGCGCCTTCACTTCACTTCATTTCTTGCTTCTCCTCAACACAAGGCAATAGTGGAAATGGGTTAAGATGCCAAATGGGAACGATGTTCCTGCTTTCTCTCGCTCTTGGCGGTCTCAGTTGGCAGACAGACAACTGGCAGGAGGCAAAACTCAACTCAACCGAGATTGGCAATTGCCGGACGACCATCTTCGATAAGCACCGCATCTTTGCTAGGAGACAAGACAAACAGTGGCACCCGAGAAAGCACCTATTGCTCGTTTGCTTCTTTTCTTTTCCCCTCCCTCCGGTGCCCCTCTTTCAGTGTACTACTGCCTGCTAACTGCCATTGCCGTCCACCAAATCGACTGTCCACTCGTACACTAGCTGCAGTCAGCTCTGCTCTCCGTTAGGCTCCGGTGTAGATGGCAATCGAATGAAAGATCAATTTATATCCTTCTCCTGGCGCTGCTGCAACAACTGGGACTAGTTTATCAGCGTGATAGCAGCAGCAGTGTCTTTTTGCTGCTACTCTTTTTCCAATGCAGTAAACTGTCTCTGCCAAAGCAGAGGCAATTATATAAATCCAATTAAATGTCAAATTGAATCTGCAAAGTGTCGCTAGGCAGTACAGCGGTGGCCGCCACTGTTGCCACCACTGAGTCGCCGATCGATCTCTGAACAAATTAGCTTGGCGCGCTCCATTCGGGACAACATAAAATTGCCAGTTTACTCAGTGGTGAGTAAAGCAAAGTGTGTGAGATGGAAACAAGAGTAGATAAAAAGAGTGGACTGCAGTCAACGTTGGAGTGTGAAGATATTTTGCTGATGCCTTTACAGCAGCAATAGCAGCAGTATCGCTAACTTGATCTCAGAATGGTAGCTCTCGTGAGAAGGGGTGCACGGAGCAAGAGTGAGAATAGCACGACAAAAAAAGTGCACACTTTAGTGGACGCGTGACTGCTGAGAAAATAAAGCAGTGCACACTCATTTTTCTTTCGCTGACTAGTTGCTTCGTTAAAAGGGCACCGGACAATAAATCAATGCCTGGCAATGATTTACTACTGCTGACACAAAGAGAAAGATTCGATGATATGTGAGTGTCATGGGGTGCTGTGTGGTGATGCCATTGCCGCCACTGCTGTGTGCTATCTATTGCTGCCTCAAGGGCACTATCAAAATGAGTGTGTGTTTGTGGGCAAACGACGCTGCAGAAGGTCACGCTGAAATTGAGCAGAGAACAAAAAGAAGAAAGCACTTTTCTCATCCGTTTTCATTCTTTCCCACATTTATTCCCTCTCATACGCACTCACTTGCGGTGATTTACTATGTGCCCTAGTGCAATTAACGCCAATCATACGGCTAATTGGATCCAAAGTGCACACTGCCATTTGGCGGTGGCAGTGTCAGTGGCGGTTGCGGCAGTTGAGTTGCCGCAAAGTGCTGGCAATCTATAATTAGTGTTAGCAAATTGATCAGCAACCATAGAGCTGCCTAGTTGCTATTGCTGGGTGCTGCTGCTAATCAGGTGTGAGTTTGAGTAAGCTGTCAGGAAAAAAGAAAAAGTGTGAGAAAAGAGAAACGCTCCTATAGATTCTAAATAGACAGCGTAGATTAGTGTGTTGATGTGTAGCAACAGCAATAGGCTTTCAAGATACGGCCTATCTTCCTTTTCTTTTCTTCTTCTTATGATGAATTATGAATCTCTGCGCATCTCCCTCAAAGTTAGAATCTCGTCTAATATGAATAAAAAATAAAGTGAAAAGGATCAAAAAAGAGCTGCTAAGACAGCCTTTCCTGGAAGCGAGGTCTTTCCTGTTTTGCTTCATTTTGTTGGCAGTTATTTGCTCTTTTTCTTGCTTTTTTCTCTTTTTCTATTACACCGTAGTTAGTTGTTAGTTGTTTGTTTGTTGTTGTAACTGCAGTCTGTGTAGGAGAATGCTCTCCCATCATCATCATCATCATCACCACCACCACCACCTTCCTTTGCCCGGAATGGCACCAGCAGGTATATATAAATTTTATCTTGCAGCTCGTAATTGCAGTTAAATATTTCATTTGGACCTGTCTCTCCCTGTGTTTGTGAGCAATGTGACGCAAACGCGGGCGCACTAAGCGAGAGAAGGAAAATACTCGTTTAGCGGAAATGGAAAGTTAAACTGCAGCGGCAGCAGCAGCGGTAGCAGAGGCAATGGTGGTGGTAATTCATAACGGTTTAGGTTTTCCAGTTTTTCATTGCCAAAGCTCAAGTCAAAGCCGTCTACCGGAGACGCGCACCATTTGCCCACCATGAGACACCACCACCACCACCAAGCAAATGGTGAGAAATGAAATGGGAAAGAGCAAAACGGAACGGGCTAAAGCAAATAAGGGCAAGCTTCACTGGGCCCATCATCACCACTGCTTGCATCGATATACGTGTTTATGTGTGTGCCGCCAGTGTGCTAAATAAAATAAACTTTGCAGTGAAGTGAAGTGTGAGAATGGCATTTACTCGACAGTTCACTCGCGGTAAAGGTTAAGTGTAGATTTGGAGTTTAAGCTAGTTAGCTGCGTTTAGGAGAAATGTGGAGTGCCCCAAGCCTTCTAGCCTGATTTCCTCTACTGTGATTCACTTTTGCCGCACTCGTCAAGTAAAGATGTAATCGATGGAGAGAGGTTCAGAAAAAACAGTGACCTAACGAAGCAGAAGAAGTAGTGTAGAGAAACTCAGAAACTACCAAAAAGCGCCCAGAATATGTGAACTGGGCAAGCCCTCAACTAGCTGCCACTATCTTCCCATTTGAGCGGCAATCAATTAACTTGTTTGCTTGCCCTCATTTGATTTGGTTCTTGTTTTTTTCCCGCACACTGATAACACACACACACACTGTGTGTGTGCTCAGGTGTAGGCAGCAGTGGTGGTGGTGGTGGCGGCGGCAGTGGTGATTAGACAAATTATTGAAGTTGACTGCTTCTTTTCTTTTAATTCAAAGGAGAACTGAAACTCGCTGACGGAGCAGGTGTCCTCGGAAAGCCCGCATGCACTGAGCGATAAAGTGAGCACTGCTGGCTTCTCTGCTGAACCAGTAGTAGTAGATTGCTGGCTCACAAAACCAACACTGCCAATAAACGGGAATGTGTGATGTGGCAAAGTATTTGCTTTGAAAGATTGGGAAGTTGCAGGCAGGCAGGCAAGCAGACAGAAGCCCACGGTTCTAGATTCACCTTTTTCTCTTCCCTTTAGTGAGCTAGGAATTGTTTGCTTTTCTCCTCGTCTTCTTTTTTTAGTTTATATCGATTTTACTTTTGTTTTTTCAGTTGCTGTTTCTGCATGTCTTCATCCCACTTTCGTTTACCCCTAACTCGATCTTTCTTTCTTTTTCTTTTTCTTTTTTTGGTTTTTCTCCCAGTGGGAATCGTCCAGTGGTGTTGGTGTGTTGCTAAGGCCGCAGCAACGGTTCTCTGTGGCAGCTGAGCATCTTTAGCATTGAAGCCACTGGCTGTTGCAAAAGAAGCAGCAAAAAAGCCACAAAATGAGTTAACTAAACTAGGAGAAAGAAACAAAAAAATAAAATATAGCGAACGACCATTGGAGAGTTCAAGAGAAATAGAGAAAAAGGGACTGAATTACGAATTTGCCTTTAGAAAAACTAAAATTATTATTTGCTTTCCCTTTTTCATCTCTCTAAAAATGATCGTCTTTTAAAAAACTGCTTGTCTTTTTAGTTTTGGAGAGTAGAAGTACAGACCAACAATTTTAAACTTTCTATTTCACAAGACTTTAAAAAAGAATCGGGCAATGTCTATGAAAAAGAGTGATGAAAGTCAATGTCTGCTCCGCCTGTTCATCCTAAAAGCCGACCCAAAACTCATCTCTAACCAGTTACAATTGCAACAATGTTACTTATGGAGTATAAAGCTCACAGATAATAATGATAAAACTTTAAAGTAAATTAAATTGCTGATAGTAGCGGCGGCAGCGTCGGCGTGCAAAATCAGCACTTGGTATGGCAAGTGCGAATTCTGGAGCAGACAGAGGGAAAAGACAGTCGACGGAAAGGGGAAAAGAAAAAAGAAGAAGATGAAGCGAAAATTGAAAAGGCAGACTTATTGAGCAAACAAGAGTGAGCAAAAAGAGAAAGAGGCCAAATTGGAACGGCGTGATTGTTTCCTCTGCACATAGAGAATGATTTAGAGTACCGAGAAAATGACGAGCAGAGCGTATCATGGGGAGGATGGGAAAAAAGGTCGCGCCGATTTCATTTCAATTATTAATTTGCAATTGAGCTTGCTCCCTAGGTCTGCCTGCCTGTGTTTGCGGTGGCAGTGGTAATTTAAATGCACACTCTACATTTATCAGTCAGACTGCCACTGTGCTCAGCACATGCTCAGGAAGGGGGTGGCTGAGGTGACAGTGCAAACAACTGTAGCCAAAATTGGACTTTGATTGAATACCACCGCTACTACTACTGTTGGATATTTTTTATCGTGGCAGAACGGTGTAATGTGCTCAATGCTAAACTAGTCCCCTCTTTTTTATGTGTCTAATTTAATCGACGACTTTTTTAGTCCACTCGATTTTTCCACGCAAACATGACCACTTTTCGACATTAATTGACTCTATAAATAGTGACCCTGGTGGCAACGTGGCGGTGGTAGATTTGAGTAGGTAGCAAACTTTGAAATTTTATTCTTTCTCCTCTTTCTCCCCAATAAGCTGGACGAGAAGTGCATGTTAATTCTCTTGACTATTTTGCATGCATGCATTTAGTATTTAGTGGGGGTAGTTGATTTCTACTAGCTCTGTTTGCCGTGCACCAAAACTCTGCTGCCGTCGCCAACAGGAGAGACGGGTAAGCCATTGTTGTTGATCAGCGCTAGCAATTTGCAGAGTTCCAAGTACAGTTTGCTGTAATTGCCCGAGAGGTAGTACTTTTCCCGCTTAGCAGAGAGAGAGAGAGAGAGAGAGAGAGAGAGAGAGAGAGAGAGAGAGAGAGAGAGAGAGAGAGTCAACTTTGAATCACTGCAGCTAGCCAGCGGATACACATCAAACGCAAAATGCGGCAGCAGCAGTGGCAGAGTTCAACTACTTTCCAGCTGCGCTTTTCTGCGAATGAATTATTTAAACTGCAAACTTGCAAACTTAAAAGCTTTTAATTAAGTTCGTCTATTAAACTTTCTAGATCTTTCTGGAGTTAGAGTGCAAAGAGATTGTTTCTCGCGAAGCAGTGGCATCAGGAGGAGGACAACACTGCTTAGAAAGCGAATGAAGAAAAAGAGCCCTGCTCTAGGGGGTTTCTTAGTTTTGAAGGCAAAGGAGAACCAGAGCGTGACGTAACATCAGAAGAGCAACATCAGTTATCTATTAGTACAAATTGAATAAATTAACCAGCCAGCCAGCAAGCTAATTGGCGGCATTTCAATTCAAATAGGCGCAACTTTCTCATCTCGTTGTTTGTCTGTCTGCCGGTGTTTTCCTATGTCTGTGTATGTGCGTGTGTCGAGTTGGACTGGCGGCAAAATTGAAGAGAGATGTTTTGTTGAATGTAAGCACACGCACTCAATAGTCTCTTCAGTCAAGTGCAACTTTTTTCCACATTTCACCCTCTCATCCTTTTTACTCACTTCCTCTTCTCCAGTGTTTTTACAGTAGTTTTTGACTTTTGCACTGCACTTCTTTGGCATTAAAAGTTTCACTTTTCTCCCTTTTCTTCTTTTTCTCTCGCTTTTTCTTTCCCTGATCCCCTTCATCCGTATTCACTTTTACTTCATTTTGCTGGTGGTCAAAGTCGCGGTTGACTCGACATTGACTTTTAGTAGCCGTTGAAGCAACAGCAGCAACATCAGCCATAGCAAAATCGGATGTAGACCCCGAGTAAACCGACGTGTCTTGCAGGCTTTGATGTGTGTGTGAGGCAGTGTTTGTATTTGGATAGCGTCAGCAAATCTGCCCAAACGATGGTGACTTTCTCTCCTCTCCTACTCTTCTTCTTCTTCTTCTTCTTCCTTGTATGCCATTGACAGGAGAGATAACAAAGATCGGACAAATTGGGCAAACAAAACATATACACACAGAGAGACACATAGAAAAGCTGTACAGAAGAAAGAAAGAGGGCAAAGAGGAAAAAACGGGAGAAAGTCTGACACACCACCAGCACCAGCACCCGAACCACCACGACCAGGCAGAGAATGCTTCATTAGTGAACTCGCCTTTTCTCCCCTTCATATAGCGTCACTGTCGCAGTTCAAACCTGACCAGTGGGGCCAGAGAAGACGCTGCCGCAACGACGACGACGACGGCGGCTACGTCAGGCTCCCTTAGTGGCCTTAACTAGCCAGCCGAGACTACCACCACCGAGAAGGAGAAGCAGCATGCGAATTGAGAAAGACTCGTATTCTTGAAGCAGTGAAGCATCAATGCGATGTTGCCTCAACCTTATTCGGCGGCGGCATTCGTAATGGACAGCCGCTGCAGCATCAACAGCAACAGCAGCAAAGTAGGACTGATGGGCACAAAGCGGCAATTGTGCCATTACATAAAGCGAGACAATTGCCCACAGCTCAAAGCCACAGTCACCAGCATTGGCTAAAGTGTGTGTGTGCTGCATGCATTGCTTTCTCACTACACTACCACCTCTCTCTCTCTCTCCCTCTTGGGCAAAACAAAGACGTCAACTTCTTCAGCTTTTTGCACCTACAAGAAAGGACAGGCAAGGGAATTTGCCAGAGCAAGGCAGAATCTTCTCGCACCAGCAATGACGTTTGACAACAGTAGAAACAAAAGCTGCATCTGCAGTGGGCAGTCCGGCCGCAGGCAAACCAAGTATTAGCGGAATTAGCAGTCAAAATGCAAAAAGCACAAAAATGTAACCAAATGCTGGCCCATTTTTAGCCTTTAGTGTTACATCAAAGCACCAAAACGTTGAGAATTGACTTTTGATCTTCATCAAGATCTGCCTGCCAGCTTCTAAATGTGTGGGTGCCCAGTTAGTTAGGCCGACTTTGTTTTGCTGTTGTTCAGCACTTTCAGCACGCTTGAAACATTGTGTTCATCAGCAAAAACTAAAAGATGCTGCTGTTTTGTGTCTTCCTGTCAATTCAATTTGACTGCATTTCAGCCAGCATGGCAGTTGTTGTTTTTGCAGCAACAGCAGCAGTCATGCAGTCAAGAAAGCAGCTCATTCGCATCACTTGTTCATCACTCAGTCGGTTGGAAAGGCTACTGACTGACTGACTGAGTGGCCGTGCTCAGGCATAGCAACCTGATTAGTCCATTTGCCTTGCTGATGATCCACTGACATCACGAGTGCTACTGCAGGCACTGCTGCTAAATTACGTTACTTTTTGCCGCCTTGCCACCGCAAGAGGGGGAAGGACAGGAAGAGCAGGGGAAGGCAGTCAAGTAGGCAGACACAGTCTAGCCGGCCGAACAAAGAGTTGAAGAGTTGTGGTTGTGGAGGTTGTGGTGGTGGTGGGCAGTAGCAACCGCATAGACTACCAGGGCACATCCAAATTAGATTTGCTCGCCAAGTTGTACCAAAAGAGCACCCAGTTCCGTTCAGTACTCTTCAAATCCATCTTCTCTAGAGCACTCGTTCGTTTGTGGCTTTTGTTCCTCTCTCTCTCTTTCTCTTTCTCTTTTGTTCCTTATTTTTTCCTTCATAAGCACTAAACATGACAGCAAGAAATTTTCGGCGGCCTCGATGGCAACAGAAGAAAAACAGAGAACAGTTGCAAAACTAACAGTGGTGAGTTAGTCTCTAGAGGAGCATTTAGAACAAAAAAAGATGATGACGCTGCGGTTATTGCGATAGATAGAAGGGGCGGTTTTCTTTCTGGTTCCAATTCTCGGTACTTTTAGTAGCACCTCTTTCAAATTTGTTGATAATGCTAGTGGTAGCAACAACTTAAGAGAATGAACAACAGTCTAACCGAAGCAACTAGAAACAGTGGTGGTGGGAGGGGTTCAACTGGATTGTACAATTACATTTGTGGCAACTCAGTAAAAGGAAAAAGAGAGAACGAGCGGCGCCGCCAGGCCTAGCGGAACTTCTTCAATTGAGCGAGAGAGCACGGGCGCGCAACAGAACGTCACGTCGGGTGGAATGCTGCGAGAGAGAGAGTGTGTGAGAGAGCTGGGTGAGAGTGAGAACCACCACCACTAGCACTCCGTGGAATGCCGTTCGAGCACATACACACTTTTGCCTGCTAGGACGAGGTACTCGAGAGCAGGCGAGCTGCACCGTTGCAGCAACGGCGGCACCGTAGGCGACTATATAAAGCGACGGTACCAGCTACAGGAAGATATCATTGCAGTTCATCAACGGACCAGAGCAGATACCACCGCCACCAACAGCAGCACTCTAGCTCTCGCTCCTTCTTCTCTTTGCAGCAACACTCTTTACAAATCGTAAAACTTTATTGATTACGGGACGCAGACAAGACACCGCAGACACAGCAGTCTCAGCTCTTCCGAAGAGACCTCGGTAGTGAGCCAACACTCCGCCGACACTGTCACAATTAAGTGACTGTTTGTGAATGTGATTCCGTGTCCCCTCTCTCTTTCTTCATCAATTCGCCTACACACACACTATTCGCCACTGGAGATCACCTCATCTGATCTACTAAAGTCTACTTAAAGTCACTAGTACTCCTTTTCAGCAGTCGGGACAAAATTATATTATACAACAAGCGCAAGTAATACGGCATTCAAAGAAAAGAAACCGTGTCTAGAGAAAGCAAAAAGCAGAAAGCAGAAATTACAATTCCCATTCACGTACGGAAATCGTCATTCAAGCAGTCTCCTGTGCGCACTTTTTCCTCCCGTCTCCTTGAACAAAGGCCACTGACGCTGTCCAACATCGTTTTACTTCTCTTCTCGTTTCCACTCGTCTCTTTCTTTTCCTCTTCCTTTCATTGAAAGTGAGGCACGTTTCACGACTGCTACTACCGCCGACTTCCGACCACTTTGGCTCCACTTGCTCCAGTCTTCTTTGTCTTCATCTTGCCTCAAATAGCTTAAAAGGTCCGCGCTCAGACAGGCTTTGAGGTCAGTGCCATACACACACAGACACGGTTTTACTTAGACATCAAGTGCTATTTGCTTACCTGCTTTTCCATCCTTTTAACAGAATCAGCCATTCACCGTCTTTGACACGTGCAGCAGCAGCCCTTGTCAGCCACTAATTCACATCGCATCTTCTCTGGTGCTAGAACCTATATCTAGCCATATCAACCACTCAAATCAAACACTACTTCCGAGCCAAAAGTGCAAAACCGAAAGGAAAAGAAAAAGAACAACCGCCAAGATGAATTACCTTCTGCGAGCCTCTCACGTTCCCATCATCGTCTTTGTCTTTTTTGGACTGGCAAAAGGAGCATATTTGGTTGACTTCTCAAACATGTTACACCGAAATATGCAAAATGTCAAACGAGACGGTAAGTTTCACGGTCGTTCTTTTTTGAGGTGCTGCGCCCTTTTTCCCTTTCATTTCGCATTCTCGGTGTGATTGTCAATTCTGTCAGTTGCCACCGCTGACTCTGCTGTAGTCGTCTTTACGGCAAACGGCAGGAGACTGCTGCCGTTTGTCAGATTTTGTCGGGCAAATATAATTGGGCAGTAGTTGAGAGATTGCGAGAGAGATTGCTGAAATAGAGTGAAATAGAGTACCGAATGAGAGAAAGGCACAGGCGGTGTCCTGTGGCGATGCGGCGGCAATGACGACGACGACGACAATTTGTCAGAGGCTTGTTTGAGTCGAGTAGTGTCGGTAGTTGGGTTAGCCGATGCCGTCGAGTACATTTCAAACGGCAATTTGAATTTGTATCCGCCAAAAAACAAAAAGAAAAGAATAATTTAGCGGCTTTATTGGCTTTAGACGGATGTGCAGGCAAGTGTGAGAGGGAAGACCAGACAGAATTCATGCAGGGTAATCGAGTGAAAGCGTGTCGTTTTCAAACTGAGGGCTCAAAATGTGTGTTGAGTAGTCTTTTTGTCAAGGAAAATAAAAAACAAGAAAACATTATCACTATGACTCGATCAACCTTACTCAAACAGTCAGTCGTTGCTGTTTTATTTAATACTTCACTCTACATCAAAGTTGCTAAAAGTAGCATTGCAGTTCTTAGCAACTTCAATTTGCTCAGCGTAATTGGCACACCAAGGGGCACTCAAACGGCAGGCAGACGAACACATACGATCGCCAGTGCACTACGACTTTTTCCTTAATCACCGTTAGAGCGTAATGCTCAGAGTCTTCATTTCGATTAAGCTTAGCATTACCACTGTACACTGCCGTGCACTCTCTCACACGTAATGCACAGACACACACACAAACCTGCTGCTAACGACCTCAATGAAAGCGTCATTTTCGTTTTGTGTGCCCAGCCAAAAAGAATAAAAGTGCAATAAAAAATGGATAATCTAAAATTAAAGAATGAAAATGGAAAATTAAATACATTTTACTAGCTTTTGGAAAACAAAATAAAAACACTTTGCTGTTTTCATTCTATTACAAAGGTGCTAAGGCGTACTAGAAACGAACCTTTACTCTGGAGCCCAAAAGCTAAACAATTAAAATGTCACCGGCACCGTTTTTGCCTTTTTTGCCTTTTTTGAAAGGCTAAAATTGCTGATAGAGTTATCAGTTACCGCTGTTTGAATATACTTTGTATTAGTCAAAAATAGAACTAAGTGTTCTGAGAAAAATGTTTTTATAAAAAAGAGTAGTAAGTGTCAATTTTGTTTTTTGTTTGAATTCTGAAAAAGCACTCTTTTTATTCATTTTTTGCTCAATATAAAAAACAACAAATGACGTAAACCGGTGTGTTTGGCGTTGTCAGTAGAAAACAATTGCTATAGTAGTAGTGTGCCTAGAAATAATACTGTTAGCTCACTGTTACGCACAGCGAATGACGATGACGATGATCAGCAAACCAAATTATTGCAAACAACAGCACAGCCCCCAGCAGCGGACACGGCGGTTAGGTTCACAAAGAAAAAACAATCGGCAGGTAGGTTTTTTCACCTGTCTGTCTGCTCTACCTGCCTGTCTGGTTGTCTGCCTGACCGTGCCAGCAACAAATCGATAATTATAATTATCCCCTAACGGTGCCTGCAGCCTGTGGTATGTTTGTGACATTGCAAGTGCCAGTAATGATAGTTGGTGAGTTGAAGTGAGGTTGGTTGTTGCAACCGTGCAACACAACTGTCACTTGCTCGCTTGCTTTATGTGTGTTTTCTGAGTCATAAATAATGTAAGCAAATATTAATAATACGCCAATGAATAATTAATCGCAGCAAATTATACAAACATTTTGCTATCATGCTGGCTGGCTAGTTTACTGACTGAATGACTGCTGCCCTGCTCGAGTCAAGGTGTGTGTTTGAGGGCAGTTAACCGTAGTTTAGTTGCTTGCTTTTTAAGGCTTACTGGGCCGAGAGAAGCACTATGCACTACTATGCACACAAAGAAAAACAGGCACTACCGCAGTCACAGTCAAGCACTGAAAGTTAAGCAAATTAAATTAAATTGGATCAAATCGGATCTAGTGGAGAAAATGGTAGATAGAATAAAAGAGATGCAGTCAGAAGGTGACGGTGCACTGGATGCACTGGGGCATGCGACATGAGTGCAAAAGTGTGTGACAAATAGGCAACTAGAGACCAGGAACAAAATGGAAAAAAATCGAAAAATTGGTACTGATGTTGCAACAGCTAAAAGGACTGTACAAAGGGGCGCTCAGTGAGTACTCGACAGTAATTAGGCCGATTTGCAGAGGTGCCATTAACAGCAGACACTGCTGGCTGTTCCAAGGACCAGAATAATGAATGTTGCTGCTGCTGTCTTTTGTGCCTCTTTTGCCTGTTCTTTCCTCCAATTGCAATACTCCTATCTATTTTATTTTATCCAATTTTTTCTTATTCTCACGTTAGAGCAAGGGGCATAGGCGACTAGTGTGCAACAAAGGGATGCTTCACTGCAATGCATTTATTAGACTACTGCTGCTGTAAGTGGCCGCAAATGTTGACACACTGCCCTTCACGGCCCGCTGTGCACTGCTCCCATTGTGTGTGCGTCTGTGTGTAGATAATTAAGAACAGGACAGGGACATTTAATTACAAGCTTACAATTGAAGGGAGACAAAGAGAAAGACAGTATAATTGGTGGTGACAGAATAGAATAATAGAGCTAAAGAAAAGAAAGCGAACAGGATTTTTACTTGAAAGACGGGAAAAGAGCACTGCCGCATCAAAAGGTGCTTTCATTTGCATTGCATTTGTTTCTGTTTTCATGCTGGTGTTTATATAGACAGCTGATTACCTTTGCTCAATGGCCTGAAAGCTAATGATTTCTTAGCATTAGCATTTCAAAACAGGTTTTACTAGAAGAATGAAAGATGAAAAGTGAAAACATGGTACTTAAGTGAATCTATGTAGGCAATCTTCAGTAGGCACACTCATGCTTGGCGTTCAGCTAAACCGATACTTTTAGGAAACAGTGAGCAACTATGTCCAGTTATGAGTACAATGTGGGCTGATTTTGAGCCGTTTCGAGTTGACACTGTTAGCAGTTCCAGTATGTTCTGCCGTGCGTCACCGGTACGAGGTCGACAAAGTCAGGCCATCACCGGCACCGCCAGTACTACCTCCACCAACTTGCCTAAGCCGACATTCAGCAAGTGTAAACGGTATTCTACTGCTGCTGCTACTTGGGCACCTTTCAGTAGGCGCCAAAGTAGCTTTACTTTTAGCTCAAAGAGAGAGCAAAGTACACCTGTGTCTGTGTGCAGTTGTCATCAGTTGTTTGGCAGTGGCAGCAGCTTTGTTGAGTGCCTATTTACATTTGAAACGTTTGGCGACGAGGCAGTGGAGAACAGCAGCAAAAGCAGCAGCTGTAGGGTCTGCGTCGGTGGCAACCCCGAACGGGCAATGAAATATTTATGCGTGTCTGCCTTATTAAGATTAATGGCAATTGAAGGAAAATACTACAGTGCTGTCGTCGAGAGCGACGACGGAGACGGTGCTACAGATGATACTGTTACGAGAACGAAACGGTGACGAATTGTGAGCCGCTCGAGAATACGACTTCTTCTGCTGCTGCTTCTGCATCTCTAGGTACTCTCGCTGATGGCTAGAAATAGTGCAAACAGAACAATGGATAGACACACACACACACATTTGGCAGCGTTTTTGACGCGGCATTTTTTTCACTTTACTTTTACTCTATGCACCTAAATTAAAATTGGCTTTCTCAAATACTAACTTTTTTGTGGCCTTTGCTTTTTTCTCTTCCCCTCTGAAACAGATCCTGAACGTTGCCACCCAACACAGCCTTTCCGCTGTCCAGGCGACAAGTTGAAGTGCATATCGATACAGTACCTATGCGGTAAGTGCTCCCAAGCGGCGGTTGCTAATTAAAATTCGCAAGCAAAATATTGACTTACCCAGCTAGTGTGTCTGTTTGTGTGTACAAGCTGAAATACAAGTACAAGTGAAGTGTATGTGTAGAGGAAAGGTCCATTTCATGTGTTGGAGTGAAGAAATGGAGTAGGAAATGCTAGGAAAATGCCAATTGACAATGCCTTCCATTGAAGTAATATTCATTGAGGGTGTAGGCTTTGCAGTGTGTATTTGGGGGAGTAACACAAAGTTAGAATAAAGAAGAAGAAGAAATTGGTGCAGTATGGTGAAGAATGAGAAACAATTGTCAATAGTAGGCAATTACTGTTGTTGGGCAAAACAAAAGAGAAGAAAAAAAGAAGAAGGGAGAAAGTAGGACAACATCGTTTGTAGGCTCAAGTTGACAGTGACACAGAGCGATACAACAGCAAACAGGATGGGTAAATAGGAACAAACACTCACGCTCACACAATGCACACAGCTTCAAATGACAGTACAAGGGTGGCCTGATGAAGAATTCAGGAGGTCCAAAGACTAGCTAACTAGCTAATCACTAATTCGCACTGACTAATGCTTACTTGACATTTGTTTATCTTTCTTTTTACTTTAGATGGCGCGAATGATTGCGACGACGGGTATGATGAAGACAGGTAAGCAAAGTAATTTTTATAGTAAACGAAAAGCTTAACAAAAAGATTTTTTTGTTTAACAGCTCCCTCTGCACTGCAGGTAAGTGGTCAACTTTTGATATGTAAATGTTTTCATTGAAATGACACACTAGAACTTGCAATATGCGTATTACTTTAGAAAAAGTGGCACCGATCAATACCTAAAACTCAAACGGACACATCACTTTTCATTCAAGTGCAAATTAGTAGTTGATAGAGTGTTTGACTGTGTTTTGGTGCAAAATTGAATTTCAATGAGGCAGAACGATAAAAAAGGCAAACAGGTGCACCACAGTCAACTCGGCTGACCATCACTGACTGCTGGGAGAAGTACACTTCTAGGTCTCTAGAGTGACCTCTTTCCTGCCAATGGCCGCTTATCTGCCGTGTAAATGTTAATATTTGCTTGCAGCTGCCAACTGCTGCCGCCACTGTTTTCCCCTCAAATGTCATTGTTAATATAAATAAACCTTTTATTGGCATAGCCCAACATAATTACGACTAAATAATTGATTAGATACTTGCTGTTGACGGTACACGAACAGGAGCGACAGGCAGGCAGGAGAGAGAGAGACAGGTTTCCTGGCGTCAGTGCCACTGTCAGTGAAGATGGCTACTTCTTTTCCTCCTTCTTCAGTAGTTGCTTCCAATGCAGGAGCAATTCTTGCTGAGCCAATAAATTATAGCTAAACTGAGCTAGCAAAGGCAGAGCACCAGCAAAAGCAGAGAAGCTGCTTATGCTTTGGCTGCAACTGTGTCTACGCGTAAATATTTTATTTCGATAACTAAATTTGCCTCCTTCATCAATTAGAAGCGCTTGGCAGCAAATGCAATTGCCCTGCTAATAAAGAGCAGCAACCAGAGAGGCAGCAGATTGAACAGTAAAGCAAACACGGCACTGAATGGAGCAGGGGTAGACAAGAAAAAGTAGACTAAACAGACAGGAAATGCCTGGGAAGGAGAGGGCAGTGGCATATCAAAGTAGGCTATCAGTGTCGTGCTCAAGGAAAACAAGATAGAGAAAGTAAGACATCTAATAAACTAAAAGTACACATTCCCTGACCTGAATGATTGAATCAGCAATGACGTTCTTCAGTGCAACAGGCAAAGTTGATTAAAGTGAATTTACCGTTTTTCTCTTTCTTTTCATATTTAGCAAAAAGACCGCCGGTTGAGGAGACAGCAAACTTCTTGCAGACTTTGCTGGCAAATCATGGCCCGAACTACCTAGAGAAGCTCTTTGGCAAAAAGGCGCGAGACGCCCTGTTGCCTCTCGGTGGCTCGCACAAGGTGGCCGTGGCACTTTCAGGTAAACAAAGTTAGCAATAGTAGAAGGAAAGTTTGACAAAAGATCGTTTGGCTCAACAATTTTCTTGCCAAAATTAACTTAAACACAGAGAGCGAAACTATCGAGGACTTTGGAAAGGCACTTCACCTGATGCGCAGCGACCTGGAGCATCTGCGAAACATTCTGATCGCCGTCGAGTCGGGCGACCTGGGCCTCCTCAAGGCGATGGGCATCCGCGACTCTGAGCTAACCGATCTGAAGCTCTTCCTCGACAAGCTGGTTTCAACTGGATTCATGGACTGAAATGGGAACTGAGAAATGGGCGACGACGATGATGACGATGATGAATGTGATGAATAGCAACTGACTGAGTGACCAGTAGTAGACAGTGGTAGCAGTAGTAGTGATAACACACACTCACACACACTCACCACACAAACACACCTAAAACGATAACAGCAGCAGCAACAACATCGACATGACAACGGTCGAGCACACATCTCATCTCTCCTTTTCCTTCCCTTTTGCACTTCAAACCATACACACACACCACACACTTTGCGACCATCATCAACCAGACCACCAGCAATGCAATCGAGCGGCAAATCAGGCGGGCAACTCTTACTTTCGGAAATATTTTTCTAGAATTCAAAATTGAACACTGCACGATTTCACAACACACAAACAATTCACACTGGACAGCAAATTACTAATGCTGCCAACGACCACCAGAATCACTTTGTTTTCTAACCTTCATACCTTCTCTTGCTCTTCTCTTTCTCTTGGCATGAACAATCTCTTTCTCTTTCTCTTCTTTCTGTGTTGCAATTCTTTCTTTATTTTGTTTTTGATTTCCATTGATATTCTATGTTATGTTTTTATCCTTTATTTTCCATTTGGCGCCAGAAACTGTGTGCTTTAGAGGAAAACAAGAAAACCCCTATAACTGTTAATAAGTGCAACCACCACCACCAACAACAACAGCCACCACCATCACCGACCAGTCAAAAGACCTTGTGATCAGTAGCAGGTAGTAGAAAGTGTGACCACCACTTCTGAGACGATCTCTGAAACAAACAAAAACATGATGATACTGTTGGACGGACACCACTACCACCACCACCAAACACACAAAGACAGTCATCGACAGTGGCCGCCAAGCATGCCAACCCGAACTCACTGTCAGCACTGCAAGAACAGCCATCACTTTGTAGCTAACAACATATCATGCGTGCTCTCAACTGATGATAACTACCACACCAATAAAGACTATAAAGATCTCCACCTGAGCCTGAACAAAGGAAACTGTTGATGACGTCACTGATGACGACAGCCCTGAAGAAGTTTAGCTCGGTAGAGAGACGGGAGTTGAAAACAATAGGCAAACAGGTAAAATTGAGAATGGTACAATAACACTCAAAGTCGAATTGAGGAAAATGTCAAATGGAGCCGTGGGGAGGGGAAGAATCAGACTCCTCAAAAGTTTGTAGAAGAGAACGAAAGAGAGAAAAGAGGAAATTGGCAATCGAACAGCACTTTAATTTTCTGTTCACACTTCAGCAGCAGCACCAGCAACAACAGTTAAGAATGGGAACACTGCACGGCGTGCACTTAGTTTGGCTCTTTGATCTCTTTCATTGTGTCCCAGTTGGACAGGTTGTCCTGTTCCCAGACACACCAAAGTGCTCCATAATAATAATCATCATTTTCCGCCTCCCATTCACTTTGCTTTGCCAGACATTGTTTGCAGTGCTCAGTGCTCTAGTTAGACCTCCTTCTCTTTTCTCCAGCAACGTTTCAACAATGTATCGGCCACGGCCGCGCCAGCGATCGATCTGAAAACTGTCAAATAGCTTATGAGTGAGTGATACAAAACTGAAACTGCGTCTCTCATCCGGTGCACTCAAGGCAAAGAATGAAAAGTGGAAAAGAGAAAAGCAGTACTAAAATAATATTAAACAAAAGTATACTGAAAAACTTGAAAGAATGAAAACAAAGCAGCCATCGACTTATAAGAGCATATTCTTGTCGATTCGATTACCAACCGTACACTACTAGCCTGAATGTGAGTGTGTGTGTGTTAGTGTGTTTTATTGATGACGGCCACTGAAGCTCTACGACAAGTGCTAGTGCTCGGGGCCTGTGACGGCAGCAACAGCAAAAAATCTCAGCTCCAGCCGCAGCTCGTTATCGTTGGCAAACATAAATCAGTGAGCAGGAAAGAGAGAAAAAGAGAGATGTTTTGATTTGGATTGGAACGCTGCTGATGCTGGTGCTACCGCCGCTAGATAGCACACTGGGAAAGAGGGGGCTAGTAATTATATTAGCCTGCCGATAAACAAACAAGACTACTGAATGCATAAAAAGTAAAAGACAAGGGCTTTCACATTCATTGCAGACAGAGGACTTTGAGCCAGAAATGGCAGCAGCGAATTAGCCTACCAGCTCAATCAATCAAAATTATTACCGCAGTGTACTCGCAGAAGCAATGAGAAATTACTTTCTGTACTGCCGCCACCACCACCACCATTGTGGCAGCCGCAAATGCCGCTAAATGTCGCACTGTCGAACACACTGTAATAGATAGTGGGGATAAGGAAAAGGACAGGAAAAGATAATAGATCATTTGATAATTGAAGGACGGCTCTAAGGAGGCAATGAAACAGTGAAGAACTACTGGAAATGCACCCTATTTCTATTGGTAGTGGTTGGGCGTCAATCGATTGCTGCTGTTGCTGCAACTGAGGCCCTTGAGAAAGTGAAGATAGGGTAGCTTGGTTAGTTCAAATGAAAAGGAAGAAAAAGAAGAAAAGCCTGTACGAGGCATCCCTGAAGGATATCTGTGGGGTATATAAATGGCAGATGGGTACTGAATTAGCTTCGGTGAAGCGTAGCAGACAGACAGACAGGCCTTCAGGCAGTGACTGGCAAATGAAGCCGCACTTTGCCAGATTGCCTGCTTCAGCTGTGTATGATGATGCTGAAGTTGATGCTGCCAAGCAGACAGACCGTTTCACGTTGATTGGCCATAACATCTGAGGGTGAACTACAGCAAAAGTTGAAGAAAATTAATGTTTGTGGTTTGAGTGGTGTTTCTGTGCTGGGAATGGTGCTGGCAGTTGCTGCTGTCCGTTGCCAAAAGTTGTCCAAATTGGCAAGTCGTGACATTTATCAGGTACCAGCGCCAGAAAACGTGGCACCATTAATTGGTCCATAAAGACACACTGGAAAGAGAGGGACAAGTGAACAATTAGCTCGCTAATAGCCGTAGATACAGCGATTAATAATTCATTAGTGTCTGTGTGTGCTGTATATTCACAGAGAACAATAAAAACATTTACTGCAAAAACGACTTTACGGCGCCGAGATTCTCACGCTCTGATTACACAGTGAACATAACGGCGATATTGAAAAGGCGAAGAAAAGCAGTAGGAGGAGGAGAAGGAAGCAGTACCGTTTTGGAGCAGTAGGACAGCTACTGAACTTGACACTGCTTTCACCGCTCATATTTCACCCAAACCACAGTTGAGTTGAACTTTGCAGTGTCATTTAGGAAAAGTGTAAAACGATCTACACTCACGATATTGCTGCGGCTGGACATGATGAATCATATTTCATAACTGCTGCTGCCCGCAGACAACATCACCTAATGGTTTTCCATTCCTTCACTCTCTGCTTCGTACTGCTTCAGCTCGGCGGAAAGGCAGAAAAGTGAAGGGAAGTTGTAAAAGTGGGGGAATGGAATTGCAAATAAATATATACGACTGCAATCTAGCAAAAGGTAGAACATTCCGGCGGCAGTGATGGTGGTGGTGGAAGAGAAAGCAATGAAAAGTGCATTTGCTGCCTTGGGAGATTCGCCCGAAATGCCACGACCGTCAATTGTGGTGCCATTGACTGTGGCAAGTCAGTGCTAGTGCAGTGCAGTCCGTCAATCATTGTCTTATCTTTTCTTTTTCCCTTTTGCCAGGCCTCACTAATAAGAATCACTTCTCCGGATCAAGGAGCTGTAGCTAAGCTCCTCAATTGGACGCCAATCGAATTGTAATCGAGTCATTTAGCTTATTGGTTGTCTGTGTCTGTGTGTGTGGGTATTTATTTTCATCGTGATCAGCATTAATGGTAAAATAGAATCATCTCCACCCTCTTTGGGGTCGGTCTGTTGATCGGTCATCAGTATACAGTTACAGAAAGAAATTGTACAAAATGAAGGTTACTGGTAGAGAAAACATAGGCAATAATAATACAGTGGTGTGTGTGCTTGTGTGGCTCTGTGGAGAGTGGTAAGGAATAAAAACTCCGTTCATTGGTTTTTACATTAGTAAAAGTGTAGTAAGAGTGCGGTGTGTTTGTGTCCAAAAGTTCATTAGAGCACAATTTAAGAATGCAGAATTTTTGTAAATCACACTTATTTAAAAAATGAGAAAAAATGTTCGAGCATGCAAAAGATACTTTTGTCTTGTCCCGTTGATTGGCTGTTGTTGGCTAACTGTTACCTCTCACTTGTGTGTGTTGGTTGCCTTCCATTGGAGTCTCCAAACTTTGAACACACAATATTCCCTAAATACTATCAAAGGCAGACTCCTCCTTGCTCTCTTGCTGCTGCTGTTGGTGGTCATCGTTAGAGTCCGTCGGCTGCACCTCATGTTCAGTTTTCATTCGTTTTGACATTTCTCGCAAGCGATGCTCGATGGCCTGATTCAAATGTTCGATATCCTTTGGATTAGCCTGGTGAAAAAATGGAGTAAATTAGAAACAAAGAAAACAGAAATCGCCAACTAAAGAATACCTTAATCATGTAGATTCCATCAACATTGGTAAAGCGAAGACAGTTATCATTTGCAGGCTCAAATTTCATTCCAGCAACCAGATGAGCATTCAGTATGACTCGCAGAGCACCGGTCGTTCGCATGACTGCAATTATTGAGCATTAGAACTTGACAAACTATTACGAAAAACCCAACACTCACCAAGACGAGAACAAAGTTTATCGTTCTTGCGGACATCATTGAGGCGAAGAAAGCCACGACCTTTTTCAGTCCAGTTAGCACTGTCGGTATCCCAAGCGTACAGTTTGCCATGAATAGAGAGGACATTTTGCTCGTCTGGTCCAAACAAAAGTGTCATTAGTAGCTTGCACACAAGTTAAAAGCAAACAAATACCTTCTTCACCGGTAATAACTTCGTACTTTCGCTTAAAAACACCATCTGAGCTTTCACCATTCTTGTTCTCTGCATCATTTTCACTTTTACCCAAATCTTCAGGCTGGTTGCTGTCAACTGATGCGTCCTTTAGTTTGTCATAGTTATCGCTGAACGAGAACAAGTTGTCAGAAGTAGAATTAATCTCTGAGGCCGTCTTCAACTCAGCAGCTTTTGAGGCGGTCGAAGAGGTACCACTGTCAAAGACAACTCGAGCCGACAAATTCTGGCCAAAGGTAAAGAGTGGCTTCTCATCATTTGTGGTCACAGTGGTGTCTTCGGTTTCCTTGTTCAAAGTTGAACTGGAGCCATTGGAGAAGCTCGATGCTTCATTATCAAGCGTGTTCTTCACGAACGCTGGTGTTTTTATTGTACCGATATCTTCCTTGTTTAATGAAATGAATGTTTTACTTGATGATATAGTTTCTGAGAATAGGTTTCCTTTAGAAAACAAAGCAAGTTATGAGTTTCAAGACTGATTGTAATTCCCATTTCCCCTACTATACCTTCAGTATTTGAGTCGGCTGATCGCAGTACAGAAGGCCTCAGAAAGTTTGCACTGGCGTCAGAGAACAGATTACCACTGGCAGAGGAGAATGGCGCCAGCAACTTTGGAGGAGCAAAGATATCGGCCGAGCTCAGATCTGACGAGCTCTCTTGAGTGCTCGAGGTAATACCCGATGAGAAGGAGCTCGTCCTGAGAAAGGGATTGGAGGGCGTCGGGCTGGAAACTGAATGCAAAAATGAAGTTGAGTTCTGTTGCTGCTGCTGTGACGGCGAGGCGGAGGAGGATGAACTGCTGTGACTGACGCCAGCCTGCGCAATGACACTGGTGCCGATGGCGGACACTCTCTTCGTCTCACCAGCCTGATGATTACCGCTGCTGCTGCCGCTACTGCTGCTGCTGTAATCGGCAGCGTTGGCCTCCGAGGACGGTGGCCCTTGTGAGAGAGAAGTAGTGGAGGTGGAAGAGGTGGATGAGGACGAGGAGGAGTCCACCACCTTGATCACCGGCGTCGTGGACGAGGAGACAAAGAGAGGCTTTGAGGGCGACTTGATCACCGACTCACTGCGCACCACCTGAACATCATCGCTTTCGGCCGGGCCGGCGGTGACGGCAGCCGGGGCAGCCGCGGTAATCACCGTCTTTATCTGGTTGTTGTCAGCAGTCGAGGAGGAGGAGTTTTCCGCCTCCTGTTGTGTGGTGGAGGTGCTGCAAATCTCCACCGTACCTTCGTCCGGCCTCGATTCGGCCTCCTCGTCGACGTGGTCATTGTTATTGTTGTTATTATTTTGACTATCATCCTCCTCAGTGGTCGATGTGATGATGGAGTTTTGCGGCGTAGACGCCGACGAGTTCACCTCTTGGCTGGACATTTGGAAGCGAGCAGGCGATTAGGGGGTGAGTAGCTGAAGAGATGACCAGATATGAGGCTGAAAGGCTGGCTTCTCTTGACCGGTTCGAATCGCTTCTGGTGACCTGGAAATATATCTATTGTTGATAGGCACGAGGTTCACTGCAGCTGGTTTGTCTGTGTGTGTTTGTGCAAGAAGAGCCGAGCCGCCAGCGGCCTCTTCACTCTTCACAAATCGGAGCACTCAGCGTCGATGTAGCCGACGCCTAGGCGCTGCAGCAGGCCGCTTTTAGGACCACCCGGGCACGCAGTTACTAACTTTGCCTGTACAACAGCGCTAACAGAGAGAAGGTAACGTCTTGGCCATTTGAAAACGTGCACTGTAAAGCTGTTGTGATGCCTAGAAAAAACCAGATTATTGGCGCGGAAATCAAGATTTTGATTGGCGCCGCTGACGCCGATGTTGCAAGTGCGCCTTTTAGTGCACCGTTCAGTGCACCCCACTTGGCTTACCGTATCACAATTGCCTGCACGTGCTCACATTTTTCTCTGCTGATAAGCCAGGGCAAACCGATGATAAGAGAGCTCAACTGTGTGACAAGTAACAGCAACGCGCTTCAGTGGGCTTTTTATTTACAATATAAAAATGATGATATAAAAAACAACAACAGCGTGTATAAAAAAGAAAAAGTGTAAAAAAGTAATGAAACAACAAGAACAAGAACAACAAGAATGAATAGTCTTCAGGAGAGTGAAGAGAAGATACCACAGATAATTGTTTGTTAGTATGTTGAGAGGTCGCAGAAAAGTTGACTACTGCCGCCACCACCGCCACATCATCATCAGAGAATGCTATCAGTGTGATCAGGCGTAAGGTCGATGATGCGAAAGTTCTTGCGCGCCGCTTCAGTGGACGCAGAGAGTGTCGAAGGAGGCGAGTGGGTGGAGGAGCTGTTCTCCAGTGCCACCATCAGATCGTCCTCCAGTATCAAGAAGAGAATGTCGTTTGTATAGGAGAAGGAGATGCTAAAATGGAAGAAAGGAGAGAGAGAATGATTTACTAAACAGTATTCGGAAAAACTATATGCTCAGTACCTTCTAATTGGAATGTTTATCCGGTGCAGCTTTATCGTCCGCAGCAGCGTCAGGTCCCAGGAGCTCCACAGTTTGATGGCGCCATTGGAGAGGCCCGTGGCGATGGCATTCACCGCTAGGCCTTCGGTGCAGGTGGAGTAGCAGAGGGAGGTGATGTAGGCGGAGGAATCGGTGGGATCACCACCACCCACCACCGCTACCACCACCACCGCCAGTGATCACCTTGCCGACATGCCTTCCGTTGATGGTGAAGACCGCCAGCTGACTGCAGTCGACTCTGCCTGTCGTCGCCCTGTAGCTGACCACTGCCAGGTCGCCCAGCGTGTCGCTGATAGTGGTCAGCGGAGCGTCGCCAAAGGCAAACTCAGTGTCGATGATGGTGCGAAGGTGCATCTGCTTGCCCATGTCCCAGAGAATGACCACCCCGGTGGCGTCACTGGACAGGGCAATGCTGTAGTTCTTGTTCAGTGAAATTGACCTGACTGCAGCCCGGTGGCCGTACAGAAGGGTGTAACTGCGAGTGCCACCGCTGTGCTTGAAGTGCCGCTCAAGTGGTGCAACGAGGAGGAGGAGGAGGAATGAGAATTCTGTTTGAAGAAAAACAAGGTCAACAAGGCTAGCAAATAGAAAGGCAGTTAAAAAGTACGCTTACATTAGTGGCCGTCTGCTGATTCAGACTGAAGGAGACAATCAGCCCCGACTGGTAGCCCACCAGAAGGCGGTCATAGTAGGGAACTGACTCGGCGATGCAGATCTGAAAGATAATTTTTCATCGTAAGTAACACTCATTTCAAAAAGCTGCTACTGACCTTGTCGAGAAACTGCGCCTCTGCGGTAAAGGGCACCCTCTGCTCCTCCTTGTTGCTCTTCAGCCAAACAGTAGAGTGCCGTGTGGACCAGGTGACCAGCGAGTAGGAGAGTATGTACAGCGTGTTGATGAAGGGATTGCGCGGCTGACTGTACCGACCAGAAGGGCCGAACAGGCGGGCAGGAGGACAACGTCATTCGTCGGCAACGCCCACAGACGGGCAATGGGCAGAGAGAACTGCCGCTGGTAGAAGAACGCGGTTTGCCGTACAGCGGCGAGCCGACGTACTCGCCCCACTTGATGCCAATCACCTCGGGCACTGAGCAGCTGGAGTGAAAGTCGTCCTCTACGGCGAGCGCCGCCTCCGCCGAGACGCCTGGATGGGGCATGTTGAAGAGCTGCGCCGGCATCTGCCCAAAGGTCTTGATCATCGTCTTGATCGCCCCCGCTTCACCTCGTCCTCAATCTTGGAGAGGTCGGCGCTGTAGTGCGTGGCCGGGTGGAAGACGTTCACCGCCTCCACTGCCGCCCGCCCACTCTGCTGGTGGCCAAAGATGAGATCAATCCAGCTGTGCAGCGCCCGCGTCACCAAATTCGCCTCCAGCGCCTGTCGGTGGATGAGCGTAAAGAGACGGGCGCTGCCCCGGGCCCAGGGCGGCAGCCGAACGTCGTCCACCCGGTCGCCGTCCTGGCGAACGCCCAGGTTGAACTGTTCGCTGTTGAGGAGAAACTCCGGCAGGTAGAAGAACTCCGGAATGAGCTCCTTGAAGCCGTTCGTCGAGTCCTCGGTGGCCAGTCGCCAGGTGGTGTGGATGGAGTGAAAGGCACGGTCGGCAATGTCAAAGTTCCGGTCCTGGTACTGGAGGAACATCTGCGTGTAGGGCGGCAGACGGACGAGGTAGTGCAGGACAATGCCACTGTTGGAGTAGTGAGAGCCGTAGTGGTACGGCGCCGCCGTCACCACAAACTGAAAGGCGTTCAGGTCGGGGTCTGATCGGGACAGTCGGTTGTTCTCCTCCTCCTCCTTTGCCACCGCCTTTTCCCTTGGGCAGCGTCCCTCCATTTGCCCTACTCACCAGTCGTTCATTTTCCGCCTTGATGTAGTTGTACTGGTCGACGTAGTGCCGCTCCCGTTCCTTCTTCTGCACGGCAATCGGCCGCGAGAAGACGCGAAAGGAGGCGGCCTCCATGAGGTTGAGCACCTCGCTGGTGTAGTCGGCGAGGACAAAGGGAAAGACCGGGTACTGCATCAGATCATTCGACGTCCGGCCGCTGAGCTTGTTCAGATGGGTCAGATACTCAAAGTTGGAGATGCGCCGCTCCCGCCAGAGCTGCGTTAGCGTCACCAGACTGACCGGTCGGTGAGAGCGGGCAGCGCCTCCCTGCTGGCGGTCATCTGCCGCACAAACTCGTCCCGGGTGGCCACATCCTCAAAGGCAATCAGGTAGGTGAGGCCAGAGGTGAGGTGGATCTCCAGCGCCGTGTTCTGCAGCTCGTACCGGCAGTTGTTCAGCTCGCACACCTCCGCAAAGTGGATGACAAAGTCGGAGAAGAAGGCCTTCTTGCTGAAAGTGTTCACAGGAGTAGTGGTGGTGGTGGGGCTATCACCAGAGTCTTGACTAGAAGAAGTGGAAGCAAAGAACTGCACGCACGTACTCTTCAGCAGAATCTCGCCCTCAATCTCCTCATCGAAGAGGATCACTCGAGCGGCGGAGGTGTACAGCGGCAATTGGTGGGCAGCAGCAGCATCACTGGCGCCAAGGGTGAACGGACTGGCCGATGAGTCGGCTGCACCACTGCTGAAGCAACTGCTGCTGCTCACTGCTGATGGACCGCCGAGAAAGCTGGCAAAGAGGGGCCGGCCGCTGAGCAGCTTTGAGCTGGTGGGCATCAGGTAGCGAGGGCCAATCTCGAGGAAGGCGCGCTCCAGCTTCTGTCGCGTCCGATTGCGACTCTCAAAGGGACTGAGCGCCCAGCTCTGCGGACAGTAGGCGTCCATGTGCCAGGCGGCCTTCTCGTGCAGCGACTCCGCCATCAGACTGAGCAGCAACCGGCGAACCGCCTTCGCCTCATTCGCCTCCGCCCTCAGGTGCTCAATGTAGGCCTTCTTCTCGCGGTGCTGCGCCTGCATGATCTTCTCATTGAGCAGACTGGCCGCATCGGAAACCTGGCCGTAGAGGGGCAGCATGTTGGAAAAGATGCGATTGACGTGCAGGCGAATGCTGGTCTCATTCTCCGCCCGGCGCTGCTCGATGCTCTCGTACCAGCTGGCAATCAGTGTCCGGTAAAAGGACTCGCTCTTTGGCTGCTGCTGACCTCGGTGGTTGATTAGAGACTTGAACTTGGCCAGAACGCCTTCCAGTGTGCTGGTGCCCGATTTGGCAGTGGTGGTGGTGGACGAGTCCTGCGAGTCGCTGATGCTGTCATTTGAAAAGCTACTCTCAGGTAGTTGTTCATCATTGGCCATCGAGGAGTACTTGCTCAGACTGGTGATGGCCAAACTGCGAACGCCCTTCTCCTGTAGATCACCCAGAAAGGCCTCAAAGAGGTGGGCAAAGCGGTGAAGTTGTCGACGCCGCCACCACCGCCGCCTCGATGGTCGATAAAGAGCTTTAGATGGTCGAGCGAGTGCGTCTTTTCGGTGAGCAGATTTAGCGAGAAGACTCGATCGCAATGGACGTCTGAAAGGGCGACAGGAGGAAGAGCACCATTGCGTGAGGTGCTCCTTGAAGGCGTCCTTTGAGCCGGCGAGCAGTGCGTTCCAGGTAGCCGCCGACTTGGTCGCCTTCACTCGACTCTTCACTTCAGCCTTGGCAATGTTCGCCGACTCGATGTGCTCAATGATGGTCAGCAAGTGAAAAAGCACCTCTCGCTGAAAGTAAACCTCCTTTTGACTGGGCTCAATGTCATCTAGTGTGTTTGAGAAAAGAAAAAGAAGTTGGCATAAAAAGCGCTGAACAACAGATCTCTCTTTATTGTACCTCTAAAGACAACAAAACCAGTGGCCTGCTTGACAGCAAAACGCATCCGCTCCAGTGCCTCTTTTGGCTTCACCAGATCACGGTCCACCTTCTGGTCTGCGTCAGCGTCCGCCTGAGCAGAGTAGTCAAAGGAGAGATCCGCCGCCGCCGCCGAGTGGGACACAAAGTCGTTGCCGCTGAACATGTGAATGAACTGCTCAGAGAGGAGATCTGCAAAAAGAGAGAAGAACGTGTTTTTAGAAGGGTCAACAAATCACAAGAAAAGCTACTCACCCAAGCCCTCCTTCCTTGATGACTTCGCTGGGAAGTTGGCCGCCGCTGCCGGCCACTGCCGTTCCTCTGTATCCCTTCTGCAGCTGCAGCAGGCACTCAAAGGCCGACTGAAGGAGGCCAACTTGAATGTCCCTAAAGACGCCTCTCAGCTCACTGCCCACTACCTTTCGCTCCATAATGGCGTAGTAGTGCAGCAGGTTGCTGTACGCAGAGAAGTAGTGCCCACCAGTGCGCATCAGGTACCGCTGGGCAATCTCACTGAGCATCAGTATGATCTCGGCGTTGACGTGCTCCCGCGTCAGTCGGTTCAGGTCGTCCTCAGCCAGCCGTGGCTGCTGCTGCTGCCGCCCATCCTCCTCCACTGAAGCTTCGGTGGACGGCGAGTTGAGGGCGACAACGAGCCTGGAGAGTGCCTGCGCCAGGCCGTACACCTGCTGCAGCTCAATGACCTGCTCCACGGAGAGGAGCACCAGAATGCGGTGCACCGTCTGCAGGACTCGATGTGCAAATGAGGGTGATGAGGTGCACCGCGGAAGGACCGACAACAGGGGGATAAAGTTCTCCAGTGGAATGCTGGAACACTGATGATGTTGGTGTTGGCTGTTGTTCTGCTGCTGCTGACTGGTCTGCCCCAGAAGGCACTTCCTCAGCAGACCTCTGCTCTCCTGGTTGTTCAGCAGATCGAGGGCCGACTTGCGACTGACGTCGAGGAGAAAGCCCAGACAGGCGAGCACCGTCTCCTCGGTGGCCACATACTGGTACAGCTGATTCGCCAGCAGCAGCAGATCGAGCGTCCGCGGGCTAATCTTCAGCAGCAACTGCTGCTGCTCGGCTGCCCTCTTCGCACTGGAGCTGGCGCTGATGCTAATGTCGGTGGGGGAGGCGCTGCGCTCGTGGTGGGCGGTAAACTCCGCCGAGGCGATAGTGGCCGTTCGACTGCGACTGCGACTAGGGTGCTCCTTCTCGTAGAGCAGCGAGTAGAACTTGAAGTAGGTGCGCAGGGCAATCTCACGCACTCGGTCAGAGGGCGTGTTGATGAAGACGAGGAGGTAGTCGAGGCAGAGGACCTGCTCAAAGATGGCGTCAATGAGGGAGATTTCGCTGAGCTGGTCGACGAAGCGATTGAGCAGCAGCAGCAGCTGGTTGACGACTAGATCGGCGTTGTTGTTGCAGTGCAGATTCGAGTCAGTGAGAGGTAAAGTGGAAGAGGGTGAACTCTCTGTTTTTGAGCTTTCAGAAGGCGGTTTCCTTTTCTTTGGCGATTGATGTTCAAGTGCCGCCTCTAAAGCAGCATTAGCAGACTGGTCAAGCATCTCCGAGACAATCTCCCAGTCTTCAAGGTTCAACGGCGCCTCTTCTTCTTCTTCCTGGTCATCCTCCTCCTCCTTATTTGCTTCGTCAGTACTTTCCGGCAAAGAAGAGCTCTCCACCGTAGAAGAATCAGCATCGTCGCCTCTATTTGTCGACTTGGGCCACGTTGGCAGGCAGAGGAAGTAAAAGGACGCTCGCGTCTGGTTGATGTGCAGCAACTCAGTGCGCTGCAACAGCAGCAGACAGTTGAAAACTGCCTTGAAGAGGTTCAGATCGCTGCTCGAGTCGATGATGGCGTTGAAAAGGGCAATCACGTGGGCGAGCGAGTCGCCGTCCAGGTGGTAGTGGTGCTGGTGGTGCTGTCGGTAGCTCCGCTTCTCCTCCTCATCGCAGTGACTAAAGTTACTGTAGTCACTGTACATGTCCTTGATCATGCAGAGCAGCCGCGAGAAGGCGTTGACCCGGCGAAGCTGGGCGAGGTTGTAGTTGCGGTAGGGGTTCGTGGCGCTGACCAGCGACTCCAGCTTCGCAAAGAACAGCTTCAGGGTGGTAAAGTTACAACCTGTACCAGTTCCACCACCACCACTGCTCCAAACACGCCACGAGGAAAGAAAGACCTCCAGTGCAGTCTGCGAGAGCACCACCGAGTGCCCGGCAAATGCCGAATCAATGGAGAACTGAGCAAAGAGGCGTAGCATGGTCGTCGAGTAGCCGCCACCAGTGGCACCATTGCAGACACTCTTCTGCAGCACGTACAACAGCAGACGATGTCCCAGCGAGGTGGGTGTCAAAGTGCAGTCGGTGTTGGTAGTGTGATTCGTACGCCCTCAACAGCAACTCCATTGCCTTCTGCTGAATTGCCTGTCTGCTGCTGCTGCTGCTGCCTACTTTTGTGCCGCTGTCATCTTCAGAGCGCTCAAAGACGTAGCAGAGAAGAAAGAGAAAGAGCGAGATGCCGCCCGTGTCGGCGATTGTCTTCGCTATGCCCACATTTTGCTCCACTTTCAAGTTTCCACCACTTGCACTTGCACTCCTTCCGCCTCCACCACAGTACAGCACCGCCCGATGTTCCTTCATCTGGTCAGACGTCTGTTGCTGCTGCTGCTGACCCTGCTTCTGTTTGCTCTGTTTGGAACTGCTGCTGCTGCTGCCACTGCTGATTGAGGAGGGGTAAAAGCGAGAGAAGGAGAGCTTCGATTGCAGTCTGGAGGCGACCCCACCACCCTCCATCAGACGATTGCTGTGACCCAGACTGCTGCTGCTTCTGCGGATGGTAGCTGGAGTAGTAGACGGTGGCACTGGAGGCCGAGTAGAGGAGAATGAGGTGGCGCAGCAGGAGCTTCGACTCAAAGGAGGGCGCAATGCAGCTGTGCAGGGCGCTAATCGACTCACCGCCGTACTTGGAGCTGAGCAACGTCTTCGGCAGCGTAAAGTAGTTCTCCTTGGTGATCCACTCGCTGCGAAGGTGGTGGGGGTGGGAAAAGTCCGCTCCCAGCGAGAAGAGAAACACTGTGCTCGGGGGCTGCAGGTGCTGGTTAAAGAGCAGGAGGTTGCCCAGGCGGTAGGAAAAGGAGGAAGAATTGGAGGAGGAGGAGGAGGAGGAGGAGTTGCTGGCTAAAGAGGTCGACAGTCCACCGCTCACTGAAGAGGCACCCGATGAAGTGTTGGTGGTTGTTGTTGTCGCTGCCGAAGTGGTCGTCGTCATCGTCGTAGCGCCCAGTAAAAGTGCCGCATTGGCCGCCCCCTTTTCCAGCAGATTCAGCGGATAGGAGAGCTTAATGGTCTCGTCTTTTGAGCAGTTTGTACTGTGGGCAATCTTGAGGACGCTGTTGCGAGCCTTCGGCACGACAATCTGCTCCACATTGACGCGCAGAAAGTTCCAGCGACCGAGATTGGCGGAGCTGTTGGCGACAAAGTTCTCGTTGAAGTAGATTAGCCGCCCGCCATTTTCCTTGCAGATGCGGTAGACGAAACGATTGTAGACGTAGTCGAACCATAGTTCCACGGTGCTCGAGTTGAAGTTCAGTGAGGTGATGTGAATGCACTGGGCGGCTGCTGCCGCTGCTGGGGCCGAGGCTGAAGGGGCGGCAGAAGCTGCGGCGGTTGACTCGGTCATCGAGCCATACTCGAAGTGGTGGGAGGAAAAGATCTTCGGTGGAGGAAGCAGTTGTTGCACCTGTGATTTAATGGAGGTGCCACTGCTGGAGAAGGCACGGTACTTGTCGATCAGTGGACTAATTCGGTCGAGGAAGATCCACACTACAAAGGAGTAGTGAAAGTTGGTGATGTGCGCAGAGTGAAAGGGAAGTGCAATGGCGGCCGTCTTGAAGGCCATCTGATGCTGTTGCTCGGCAGAGGAGGAGGACAGTGCCGCCGCCACCGACCTTGCCCCCGTCCCCGATGAGGCTCTCTCTGCGCCGTGTGTGCGTATATTGCCCATGATGGTGTCCAGCCAGAGCATCTTCTTCGGCCGTAAGCTGTTGACCGCAGAAGGGACATTATTATTGGTCAGGTTTGCATGGGCTATGGTGGAATCGACTCGGAATGACTGCACCGGAAAGCGAACAGAGTACTGCGGCTGATTGGCCTCCGACTGTTGCTGCCACTTTGGAAAAAGTATCTTATTGGTGGTGCTGAGGAGAAAGTCCAGGTCGGCAGTGTCTGCCTTGAAGAGGTTCAGCAGTAGGCGTAACTCGGTTGACCTGACGCGCACTTTGCACAGCTCCTCGAGCAGATCAAAGACGGCCAATCTGAGGGCTTTGTCGTTGACGCTGCTGCTGAGGAGTAGCTCACTGAAGGAGGTGGTAAGTAGTGTGGTAAACTCATTCTCAAAGAGGATGCGACTGTTTTCGCTGTTCTCACGACAGCTTCTCGCCAGTGAGTTGATGATGGCCAGACTGCTCTCACTCGAGTGAGTCCCCTCAGTAGTGTCCTTTGCAGCATTTGCAGCTCGGGTCACCGCAGCTCGGCAAAGGTCAATCTGCTCAAAGAGTGACAGTGACTGTCTTTCCGCCGCCTTCGAAGATGCGACCGCCGTTGATGGCAACTGCCACCGCCAGCTGAAACTGCCAATGGTCGGCTCAGCTGCGCCTGAATGCTGCTCACACGAGTGACTAGATCTTCTGGTATGCCTGTTGTTGTTTGTGTTGGTATTTGTGCTGTTGTTCTTATTATTCCTGCTGTGACTGCTGCCACTGCCCACTTCCCCACACGCCCACTGGTCTTCAGTGTCCGCCTGGTAGCCATCGCAGTAGCTGTCCTCGACGGCCGAATCGTACGCCGACTGTCGGTCGCCCAGACTGGCTGCTGTTGTTGTCTTTGTTGTCGTCGTTGTTGCTGTTGTCGTCGTTGTCGTACATTGGCACTGCACTGTGAACATGGCCACAAGTGTAATCGACCGCAACGGAGGCGGCGGTGGTGGTGGTGGTGGCGGTGATGCTGGTGATCACGATGGTCGACGACGGCTGAGCTGAGAACGGCTGGTACCGCGTCCATGGACCATCGACATCTAGTAGTGGATTTCTGGCAGAGAAAGAAGGAGGCGGTGATGCTGATGATCGTGGTAGTAGTCGGCGTAACAGCGGACAGATAATCGGTAAACGATTGCAAGAAAAATGAGATGAAAAGGAGTGATTGTCTGCCTGACTGACTTGACTGCCTGCTACGCCAGCAAACTACAGAGGGAAAAAAAGAGAGAAAAGAGGAAAACATCAACACAGCAAGACAGCATGCGTTTCTCAGAGGTGGTCCACAGGGGGCGCTCCTGCCTTTCCTCATGTCGTATCTTTTCCTTTTCTTCTTCTTCTTCTTCTTCGACTACCGGTAGTACAATCGCGATAAGTCACCAGCACGACTGCTCTCACGAACAGCAACAGCAGCAGCAGAAGCAGGAGAAGTAGGAGGGGATGCACCTCCCTAGTGACGCATATTTTTATCCATCAGGCGAAAAGTGTGCCCCTGATGGGCCTTTTTGATCGACAGCAGCAGCAGCAGCTCATTACCAAACGGTCTTTTGATCGACCAGTCCCCCTCCACACTCTTCTCCTCCGACCACCATTCCAATCAGCATCGCCTTATCAAGTGCGTGCAGTGTGTTTGCGCTCTTATCATTGGCAGTGCTGTACTGCTGCAACCCCATACAACACTCCGTCTTTGGCCGTTTAGTTGCAGTGCACCGGCGTATTTGCATTGCAAAGAGGTGTATTGACGCACAGTGAAAGTGAGGGAGCTGCCGATGCACACTGCGAACACCTACCACCCCAAGTCATTGTAATTGAGATGCACCTGGTGTGTGATGTGATTGTCTGTCTGTCTGTTTGATTGATTGAAAAAAGTGCACTCAAAGTGCACTGCCTGATTCTTAGCAGCAGCAGTGGCAATGTTCTTGAGTACTACTGACTGATTTACGTATTTAATTACTGTCTGACGTTGCAGCGCCAGTGACTGAAACTTGAAAGTTGAACAAAATCAGGAGAAAGTGTGACTGCCCTGGTTGAGCTGAACGCAGCAGGCAGCAAAGCGTAAAAAAAAAAGATGATGAGGGCAATGAAATGCAATGCAAGAGCTAGTGAAAGCCAGTGATGCAAGGAGAAAGAAGTGCGGTTGCTGATTTGCACTGTGTCACTAGCTTTGCAAAGTGAGACAATGCTGGTGCTGGCAGAACACTCGGAAGCATTTTTATGCGGGCTTTCTCCCCTTCCAATAAGTCTGTCTTAGCCTCAATATCACAACAATGACTTCATTTTTACGAGCTCTAATTACTGCCGTTTTGTTTACTATTTGGCATAAGTGACAATGATGTGTGCAGAAATGAAAAAGTTGACAGTGTATGATGATGATGAGTTTGGTAAACATTTTGGCGATGGTGGGAAGCAACAATGCCTCTCCTTTGGCATCAAATTTGGCGACATTGAACTTGCACTTGCACTCTTCTCAGTCAGCGTACATTGACTTTGTCTGCCCAGCATGCACTGATCTCGACAGTATCCGGCAAAGCGCTTGCAGTTGAAGGCGTAGCAGCAGTGCTGAATGCAGTTGATCACCTTTGGTTCGGTGGCGTTGCGCAGGTCGTAGGGAATGAGGTGAGTCTCCATGCAGCGAAAGTGGTCACACTGTGCGGGGCCCTTGTTGAAGCCGAATCGACTCCACTCCTGAACGCGGCACTTCTTGCGACAGTTCGCAAAGATCGGCCACATTCGACAGTCAAATGCCCAGCAGCAATGGGCGACGCACTGGCACTTGGCGCCCGGCGCCTCCACGCAGTCACGACCCAGGTCGAATCGCTCCTTAAAACAAGGAATCTTGCAGTAGTTTCCGGAGCCGCCGATAGCACCGCCAATTGGCTTGTTCATTGTTGTGTCGGAGCTTTGCACCAGTGAGGTACTCGAATGCAGTAAAATAGTGGAAAGGGTGAAAAAGAAGTAGATGATAAAGAGAAGAAATGTGGAGTGAAAATGTGAACGGCCACCTGTTGAGCTGGTCATGATTGATTTGAGTAGGTTTAAATTAAATAAGTAAGACTAAATAGGACAAAATTGTCAGAAGATGTCAAACATAGCAGTTGCCGGTGATCGAAGTGTTGAGCCAATAACTTTCATTTAGAGGTAGTGAAATTAGACAATTGTTCAGTCTTCAGCCGACTGAGTGGATGCTCAACTCTCCCGCTCCCTCTTGCTCCTTTTCTACCAAAACTTTTATTCAGTCATTCAGTCAATCAGTAGCGTCTGTCAGTCAGTCAGTGGTATCAGTTAGATCCTGTTCGCTAATTGGTAATGTCTTACACACGGAGGCAGACAGACAGACAGACAACACGTTGTTACGCACTTTGGCGCGCTCCTTTGAACCCTCCTGCTGGAAGCAACCAGTGCCAAACGACGTCGGATGCGACTACTACTACAGCCGCTTCACGTCCTCGCTTGCTTTGTGCAATCGAAGATTGGCAAGCAGGCAGACAGACGCAGCCAAATGTGCAGATAGCTCCACCACGAGCACACACACACACACGCCACACGGTCATCTTCACAAAGTATCAAAAAGTGCCTGCACATGGTGAGAACAAATTGATAAGTGGTGGAGTGAAAAGGCATAAAAATGGTAATAAAGTGATAATGGTCAAGTGACTTGGCTCGATTCTCCACCCTCTCCCACACTGTGCAGCCAGCTCTACTGACCACTCTGTGCCTTCTTCTTCTTCCTGAGATGTGCCAGTGGTTGAATGAAGCAATGTACATGTAGAGAGAGGTTGGCAGTATAGCACTAAATCAAAATCCAAGTGATTGCGTCGGTGGTGTGCGATGCAAGCTGCAGCAGCAACAGTAGCCGAGACCTTGCCCTCTGTTCAAGGTGAGATATGGATGCTGCCTCTGCGACGACGACAGCAGTATTATTCCAAGGTTCGCTTTTTCTCGCGTACCAATCAATAGTCACCAAGCACCTCACACTCACTGATTTCATTATCACTACCAGCGTTTTGATGTTGCCCATCTGACGCTCAGTTTTCATTGCCAATTCTGTCAGTCAGTGTCAAGTCAGCGCTGAAGTGGTGATTACGCACAATTATTCCTCTCTGCACATTTACACGTTATCAGTTGTTTGTCGCTAAAAGGGTACTTTGTACAATTTACAAGCTCGCTTGTTTTGCTTTATTGTGATTGAGCAGAGTTCAAGTTTGTGTTTTTCTTTTGAGCACATCATCTTTTCACTGTTTATGGCAAACGCTGTGGCACTCACTATCATACGATTTGTACATCACCGCAAACTTGTTGACCATCTTCCTCTTCACATCTTATCTGTAGTCGATCGCATTTGTACCACTGCCGCCATTGCCATAGTTTTGATCACCAAAGCCTCCACTGTCGGGATCCTCCTTAAAGACACGCAAATCAATCGACGGTATCTGTTCACAGGGAACGCGCGGATTGCTGGTGGAAAAAAGAAGAAAAGAAATTGTTTGTGTGCGTGCGTTAGTGATAAGCTCAGAAAACCAAATAACTTTTAGGAAAATCAAATCAAACAAGGCCATTCATTCATTCATTGATTAAATCATCAACTGATTTTGTTTACTCACTGAATCGGATGCGCCTGTCGCAGCGCCCACCGCTGAATGGTCAAAATGCGATCGCCATTGTCGCAGAGAATCTTCGATTGCGTCGCCTTGCGAATCTCCCTCAGCTGCGGCAGCGTGAATGAGGAGGGGAAACCGGGATTCTCAAACCAGAAGCGGTCCCCTTTGCGAATGTTGGCAAAGTTTCGCGCAATGATGCAGCCAAAGGTGGGTCCGACGAGGGCGCCGGGCATCTTCTCCTCGGAGATGCCGCCACTCCACAGGTCAATGTCATCCGGGTGGGCGTACAGTGTGGAGTAGAGGTAGGCGGTGTGATTGCCCACCCAAGGAATGAGCTCCTCGAAGGTTTCCGCACGTCGCATGCCGCACCACTCGCGGTAAAAGTTGTAGCCCGGCGTGCCCTGCTCCCTGCCCCTCATCAGATTAATGGACGGCAGGTCAAGTCCAACGTGGTCCCAGGGCTCCTGAAAGAGGTGGCCTGCCACCTCCTTCGAGATGAAGGGGTCATAGGTCTGCGAGGGCGTGTCCACCAGGCCCATGGCCAGCTCATCTATCCGTCCCGGCTCATAGATGATGAAGGGGTGGCGGAGGAGGAAGCGAAGTGAGTGTGCGCCCAAAAACTGATGATGTCTTCCATATCGCATCACCTTGCCCTGAATGAAGGTGTGCCCGTAGCGAAAGCAGCCGTGGTGAAGGCCTGCGAAGGACTGGTGTGCGCATTCGGGTCGTAGCCGTACCAGTAGCCCTCTGCTTCGGTCAAATTGTTCTCTGCCACTACCCGTTTACCCAGTAGCATCGGTAGAAATTCTGAGCATTTGCAATGGCAAAAATGGTTTATTACTATCAAAAGTACATACTTTCAAGCTCATCCATCGCTTACCATTGAGTGTAATGTGCTGAACAGCGGCGGCCATGATGTGTCTCGTCTCCTGGTACAGTCGCTCGTCGTCCCAGTGCGGATTGAGCTCGGCCAGCTGGGCGGCCATTCGATTGTGATCACGCATGTACAACGTGTGCAGCACCGTCAGGTGAATCTGCTCATTGACCCGAGTGTCGCCGGCGAGAAAGCAGAAGAGATTGCGCGGTCGATTGGTGCACTCCAGGTCGGGGTTGTCGTCTTCAGGAGGGAGCAGCGGTTTGAGACCTTCCCGGGAGAAGCGGTTCCACGACTTGAGCTGGCCGCCAGAGAAGGTGCGCAGTCGACGAGCCACCGCCTCTGTGCTGCCGTAGATGAAGTTGGCGTCAATGTGACTCGTCAGTATGTTGACGTGCACTCGCGGTCCCAGGGCGCAGTTTGGTCGGTGGCCGGCGATGGAGCGCTTAAAGTCGTGACACTCACGTCCCAGTGGCCCGTACACCGGGTCACCGGGGGGAATGGGAAAGGGCATGCACAGCGGGTGCGACTGACCTGGCTCCAGTTTGCAGCAGTCGATTTCCGTCTCCTTGCCTCTGATGAAGACTAGTAGGAGTGGTAGGAAAATCTGTTTGGTCAGTTTGGGTTTGAGAGAAAACAGGTTTAATGCTTACATCTAGGTGGCATTGCCAGCGCCACGTCGTGATCGATAAACTGGCCCCAACTCATGAACATGATGGTCATGTCAGTAGAGGGGTGATCCTGGTCTCGGTGGACGCTGCGAATGACCAGTCGAGCGTGCGGTAGCTGTTTCCCTTTACCACTGACTGCCTCAGTCCGTCGATTCCTGGTGCAACAAAAGAGATTAATTTTCATGTTTTTGTAAACAGATTGACTAAGCTACCATCAGAATAGACGGGCGGCAGGTAGCGCACAAAAGCGGTATTTGCGGCGCCCCAGCTCGGATTCTCCAATTGTTGCAGTGCCCAGTGAGCGTGCGATACCGCTGCACCCGACACTGCATCGGTTTCACATGCGCCGGACAGTGCCGCCAGAAGGTAGTCCTCGACATGTCCACCAGCGGCAGGCCGTTGAGTATCTCATCGTGAGAGAGTCGAAAACGCCTGGCGAGCAGCCGTGTCGTCAGCTGGATGACTTCCGCTGTCTGGCCGATCGACTCCGGCTGAGGCTCCAGCGAGTCAATGTCCGCCGGTCTGCTGTACCGCAGCGTCCTCATCGCCTCCTCGATTGCCTCGTCCACTGCCCGGTACGACAGACAAACCTCGCCCAGCTCTTGCTCCTCTTGCTGCTGTTCGGCATTGTTGTCGTAGTAGTAGTAATCACTAGTAGTGAAATGAAGTGAAGTGATCAAGTGTCAGCCTAGGTAAGTTGTAAGCTAGAATCAAAATAGTGACAGCTCTTACAGTGCATGAGAATTGGCCCTGCTTCTGCCGCCTCTGAGCGCCTCAAGCATTGCCTTGAAGGAGGGCGCGTAGCTTTTGCCGACGTCATTGAAACCGGGCATCATTCGCCGGAAAGAATGAGCGCGCAGTCCTGTCCTCTTCCGCTTCCGCCACCTCCATTTTTGTCATTGAAAGTGTAATAACTGTCCCTATCGTTATTAATTCTGTTGTTGTCATAGCTGTTGTGTTGTTGTTGTTGTTGTGGTTGTTGTTGTTATTACTATTTTGGTTATAGCTGTATTCGTCATTGTCAAAATGTTCTCGTAGTTGCCGTTGCTGCGGTAGTTACTGTCGCCACCGTACGTCTGATACTGCCGACAGTTGACGGCACTTGTTCGGCCGTGGTCGCTACTTGTCCACAAGAAAAGGGTGAACTGCAGAAGCAGTGTCTGAACGCCTGTTCGCCTGATGAGCCTAAATGAGAAAGGGAGGAAAGAAGAGCAGACGGCAGATGATGAGTTGAGAGCAAAAAGAGGTAAAAAGAAATGTGCAGTGCCAATGCGGCAAAACCGGTGGCCCCTCTTCAAGTCAATTGTCCAAACATAGTCTAAATGGCATCAAGTGGCTGTCACTAAGTTGTCAAAAAACGTTAAAGTTGTTGTTTGCTTGTGATGCAGCCGGCACAAACGGACACCTGTTGCTCTCTTAGATTTTTTTCCCATGTCTATCGAACTCTCAGACAGACAAAAAATTTGCCCAATTGCTCGTTTGTCTGCCTTTTTGTAAAAAAACTCATCTTTTTCTATCACCACTAATGACAATAGCACTTTTGTGTTTGCCTAACGAGTTGTCGTACAAACGGCACAAAACTGTTTTTTTCTTTACTATCTAAATCTCGGTCATTTCCCAGGGCTTTGTGTCTATGTACTCAACAACAATTGCGACAAACAATTTGCTTTGCAAAAAAATGTGAACAGGTGTAATTGTAATGCCCTCTCTTTTTCTCACTTGCGGCCACTCATCCTAATGGTCACCGATCACGTGTACTCAATTGCTTGAAAAATCGTCTTTTAAGTTGTGAACATTACTATGTCATTAAACTGCAATAAAAAAACAAAAATCAAGATAAAAACAGTACAACTTACATTTTTTGCAAAGAAACTGTAGTGCTGGCGTCGGTGGGGAAATATATGAGAAGCAGAGCAAATTACTGCTGTTGCTTTTGCTTCAGTTTTTGATTTGTATTAAAAAGGTGATTAAAAAGTAGCTGATTGAGTATCACAAGTGAGTTTTGGTAGTATAATATTAGGTCCTAGGTGAAGTCCCTAGGTGAAATTGGCACAGACACAGAGCACGCGAGGAGGACAAACGTCGCCATCACCTTCACCATCACCAAGCGCACATCAACCGCACATTTCAGCAGTCCACAGCTCCTCTTCATCTGTCCTCTGCAGTGGTCCATTCACAATCAATTGACGACGGCAGTGATGTCTGGAAGCATCCAAATAACATAATTACAGGAGACGAGCACAGGAAGTCGAATTAATTGCCAGTCAAAGCTGCTGCTGATGCCACTGATGCACCGAGGAGATGCACAATACGTGAAGTACAAACACTCAAGTCAGTTTCAAGCAAAAAATTGCTGCTGTTGCTGCTTCTCAATCGTGAGAGCAGCCAAATGGCAACTGAAACGGCGAAGACACCGTTGCGCGCCAAATGGTCTACCCGGTGGAAGGAGAAAAACAGTGAAAAGAGAAGATGCACATGGCGTGAATATGCCAATGAGCAGTTCAACGGCAGAAGTGAAAGCATAGAATAGAGGGAAAGTGAGAGAGAGAGAGAGAGTTGGAAAAAGAGTCATCGAGTAATTGGGATTGCTGTTGATGCTGCTGCTAAGCGGAAAGAAGTGCTCGGGAAGAGACAAAAACTTGTTCTGTTCCAAAAGTGTCTGTTGTGGTGGTGCTTAGTGACTCTTCTCTCTCTCCCTTTTTTTATCCGTTAAACATAATGCAGACGATCTGCAGCATCAGCGTCAGGAGCAGCACTATCTCTGCTACCACAAACAGGCCCGTCTGCGTGATTAGTGGCACTCGGTTATTGTCATGTTGACAGTAGAGTGCGTCTGCTGCAGTGGTCATCAGTGCCGGCGTGTGCTTCTGCTGCTGCTGTCAGACGTTGTCTGTCTGTCTGTCTCCCTTTCTCCCATCCCTTATTACATCGATCACTCTTCTTCTTTTGCTTTATTTCATTTTTTATAACCCATTACCAATTACGTTTCGGTTTATGGCGCAAGTGTGTGCCTGTCTGTAAGGGAATGCTTTATTCCGTTTTTTGTCTTTTGCCTCTTTATGAAAGGTTTGTATTTTTAGCACTATGCTGTTTACTTTGTAGTGTTTTATATTAGACCCTCAGCAAGTTTGCACAAGTGTCGAAGCGGCTACTTTTCTAAAAACATACTTTCACTTGAAAATGTTTTTTCCAAAAAATCTTTTAATTTACTCAAGCTGAGCAATCGTAAAAATATCTCAGATAGTAACTATTTGCAGATAGACACACACCGTCTGCGCTTTTACTTTTTCAACAGCACTGCAGCCTTACAAACAGGAATATCATCGGTGCTACTGATGTTAAGTTTATTGCCTAGTAATAGTAATTAGCACTGTGACCACTAATTGAGTAGTGATAAATACAGCTGTTTCATTTGCGAAATCTTCAAACGGATCTTAAGGAGTGTACTCGTACTTTAACGTGTTCATCAGGAAACAGACACAATCGGTGTACTCTTCAATCTGACAACGGTAAGATTGTTAAAAAAAGTTTGACAAAAGAAATAATACAAATGACACTTACCCATTTGAAAACAGGCTTTCCTGCACCATGACCTGAGTTAGAGTCGACGCGAATCATCAGCGGTGTATTTTTGCCCACTGTTTTGCCCAACTTATTCTGCAACTCTGCGATGAACTTGTAAGAGTGCAACGGCACTACTCGGTCATCGTGATCTGCAGTTAGTACCAACATGTTGGGATATTGAGTCAGCGATGAATCAATGCTGTGCACGGGTGAGTACCTGAAAATCGCAAGAAACAAACAATTAAAAATTTTAATTTTTAAATCAAACCCAAATTCAACTAGGTTTTTAAAAAAATATACTTTGTTAGTACTTTCTTTTTCTAAATGCTAACGGTGAAAATTTTTATTAGACAAAAACAGTGATCTACCATGACGAGAGATTGCCATGCATTGATGACTATCAAAATGAGAAAGCAGTGAAAAGTGTGCGAGAAAGAGAAAAGGCAAAAAGTTTAAACACACAAATCAAATGAGTAGCTGGATGATAAAATTTGCACACATTTGCTTGTGTCTTACAATTAAAACAAAAAAGTTGTCAGTCTTTATCCTCTGTCGTGAAATCTTCATGCGGTTTAAAAATGAAGAGAGAAAAACAACAGAAACTGCGCATGTTATCTGTATGTGCACTTTAATGGTAATCACGATTTTCTTGCTAATAATAATTAAACTTGCAATCTTACTGCCGGTTTCCAAAGTGCAAAGATAATTACTTCTTTTTCACTATTTTCATTCAGTACCCTATTTCTAAAAAATACTTGTTCGACTTACTTTAAAATGTATTCAAAATGCTCCTTGTTGCCCTGCGGATCACCGTACTCCTCCACCCAGGCCCAGCCAATAGTGAAAAGCGGATAGCGGATCATGTCCATGACTCTGACGAGGAGAAAATGAACATGTTTTTATAAGTGTTTTAAAACAGGGTTAACTAAAAAGCCACTTTCGTACCCCACTGCGGCGAGAGAGGCGCCAAAGATGTCGGGAAATTGATTACTAGTGGCGCCCATCAGCAGGCCGCCATTGGAGCGACCACTTGTGGTGAGGTAGTCTCGTGAGGTGTACTGATTGCTGATCAGCCACCGCCCAGCGGCGGCAAAGTCATCAAAGACGTTCTGCTTCTTCAGCAGCATGCCTGCGGTGTGCCAGTCGTCGCCAAATTCACTGCAATTGACAATCGGAAAAAGGAGGTTAAAACAGTTTGTCACCATTTAGAATACTATCACTGACCCGCCGCCTCGAATGTTGGCCACGGCGTAGATGCCGTTCAGATTGCGGGCAAAAAAGATACCCAGCGCATTGTAGTCAGGCTGAATGGCAATGTTGAAGCCGCCATAAGCGTACAGCAGCGTTGGATTTTTGCCGTTCTTTACCAGGCTCTGTTTTCATATTCAAAAGATGATCAGATTCACCAAACACACACACAAACATTAAAAAACTTACCTTTCGGTGGACGAGGAACATCGGCACTTGTGTGCCGTCCTTGCTCGGATACCAGACTTGATCGGTTACGTACTCATCCGCGCTAATGCCGGCCACTTTTGACTCGGCAAAGATACGAATTTTATTTGGCTTAACGCTAAAGTCATAGCGGTAGATGGTGCCCGGCGAGGTGAAAGAGGTGATCTTGTAGAAAAACTCATTGCTCTTAGCTTTTCCAGAGATGGAGCCAATGGTGCCGATGGGCGTGTCGACGTCAAAGAGAAAGCGCCCGGTGGCCTTGTCAAAGATGCGCAGTACACTGACAACGTCGATCATGTAAACAGCTACGGTGTAGTTGTAATTAACAATGAGCGTATCCTGGAGAACGTGCTTCTCATTGGCCGCTCCGGGAATGATGTCCACCCAGTTCTCTGGAGCCGGATTGGCCAGGTCCACGCAGACCAGGCGAAAGTTCTTTGCCAGGTAGTTGGTGCGAATGTAGGTGCAGGAGTCATCGCCGCCGACGTAGAAGTACTCAGCATTGGGCTGCTCGACAATCGGCTTGAACTCCAGTGGCTGAATGTTATCCTGGTCAAAGTCGGCGTAGTACCAAGGCGTGTTCGAGGTTCCCGGACTGGGAAATATGAACACACGCTTGCCATCGTCGCTCACAATGGGCGTTCCTCTGTGGTTGAGTTGGTAAGCGTTAAACTGTGTTTTTCTCTTTTCCCTCAAAACGCAAACTTACATCAGCCAGAGCGGCTTGTCGTCAAAACCAAAGATGTTAATATCCTGCTTTTGTGGCGTGTTCAAAACGTGGTAGTAGACGCGCTGGTACTGGGGCTTGCCAGTGTCGCTGCCATCGCCGGTGCCGTTGTAATTGTCGTAGTACTGTTGCAATTGTGAGCAAACAAAGAAATTAGGAAATTATACAAACTCCAACCCCAACCACCACCATCTACTTACCGCATAGAAAAAGCCTTTATTGTTTTTATTCCAGCCAACGTAGGCAAACTTGATCTTTGTCAGGACTTCGGGCAGATCCTCCTTTGTGGCCACATCCATGATCTTGATGGTGATCCAATCAGAGCCGCCTTCAGAAATTCCGTATGCAAACCATTTTCCGTCCGGTGAGAAGGAGGTAAAGTGGAGCGAATTAGTGCCGTCTGCAGAGAGGCGGTTCGGGTCGAAGAAGGGCTCTCGTTCGCCATCTAGCGTTTCCTGACTGTAGATGATGGCCTGGTTCTGTAGACCGCTGTTCACTGAAAGGTAATACCGGTCGCCCTGCTTCGACGGCACACTGTACCGGGCGTAGTCGTACAGCTCACCAAAGCTAGCTCAAAGAGAGAAAGTGGTGAGAAAGAATGTCGCCACAGAAATGAAGATGACCAACTGGCTTAAAGATCTCACCTTTTATTAACAGCTCCCCAGTGCTCGTTGTCTCGGATGAAGTCAAAGGTCAGCTTGTTCTGGTCAGCGATGAACTTCTTCGTTTCATTGCTGTTTGGATCTTCCAACCATCGGTAAGGGTCTGGCAGCTAAAAAAATGCATTTTTAATGATAAATAAATTCCTTTATCGTCAACACTTTTTACCTGAGTTCCATGCAAATTTTCCACTGTATCGTCTCTGTGTACATCCGGGTACACGAATTCTGCACAGACCAAACCGACAGAAATTAACAAGAGCAGTATGCTAATTCCCCAAGTCATTGCTCTTTGTTTTTTCTTCTTTTGTGTCCACTTACTAGGCCACTGAAAAAAAAGTAAAGAAAGCAACAATCTAGTTGACTCAAATGATTGAGCAAAAAATATAAATGCAACAAGCTTTGGTGGCGTTATAGCAAAGCAAAAAAAATAGTTTGCTGTCGCTCTTTTATGACACACACAACTCGCTCACTCCATTAGCAATGGCCGAGATACTTCACTCCTTTTGTGTGCCTGTTCGATGTGTCCTGTGCAGAGGAGATCTGTGCCAATTAAAAAAAGTGAAAAAGAGGACACCAACAAAGGGAGACTACCAAAATGAGGGGTCATAAATGGAGTGCGATTACGCGACTGTGTGAGGTTGTGTGCTTAAAAACGGAGAAAGAGAGAGTGAAACAGAGTAAAAGAGCACTAGGGCCAATAAAAATAGAGAAACTGACACCGTTGACACTGACGAGAGTGCTTCAAAGTGGAACTGCCAAAATGCGGCAAAAAGGCCAATTGTTGCCTGCTCTCCCAGTCAACCAAGCGTTCAAAGTCTTTGCCTGACGCTCGCACTGACACAAGCATGAGAGCCTCGAGCACGTTCACTTTTCACTCTATTCTTTTTTTAATTAAAAAAGCGTAGCTATTTACATTGTGTATTGTGTCGCACAAACAATCAGCACGGATACTATGTGAAATGTGCGTTACATAACATTGTGTGTTTGGTTGAGGAGAAGGGTTGCCAAAATAGTGAAGGAGGAAACCAAACAGCCGAGTTAAGTGATAATTGACACGTGTAACACTGACCAAGTGATTAAGTGAAATAAACCAAAAAGGGTCACCTTTAGGACATCGTTTTCAGTATGACTTATTGTTTAAACCTAAAACAACTAAGCTATTATAATCTAAACAAGTAGACATTTATTTTAACAGTTATTTTGGTTTATTATCAACTTATCAACTTTCACAACTTATACTAGATGGCTGAGCAGCCCCTGCGATGCATTTTGTGTTTGCATCCACATACAGCAACACCAGCAATAGTGAAGCGTGCCTTGTGGCAATATGCATTGGAGCCACCAGGACCAAACAAAGCTAAAAGCCAGGGCGCATGCCACTCACTGTACTGGCAACGAGAGTTATCGTCGTAACAAAACCATTTTTCGCAACTGTGCAGTCCTGGTCTCCCCCCTCCATTGAGGATGATTTTCATATTATAATGGCAGTCGCAGATAGAAGGCAACGCCCCACCTGGTCGGTGCTTGCAAATCGCTTGAGATGCGTTCACAAAAGCGGGGGCACAGTCATAGTCAGTGTAGCAGTATGGCGGCTGCAGTGTTACTGCCGGGTTGGGCAAACGAGGAAAGCGGTAGTTGGGCGGTATGGGGTACCCGGGAAAGCAAGGAGGAGATGGATGGGAAGGAGGAAAAGAAAGTGATTGTTTGGAGCTGTCAGGGAGAAAGCTGGTCAAATTGGGAGCAGCTAAAGTATTCCTGCAAATAAGTTGTAAAGTTAAAATAAAGAAGAAGTTGTAAAAACATTTTTGAAATAAAAAATTCATGTTTTTGCTTAGCATTCAGTTTTTGGTAATTTTTCTATTGTACTAAAAACATATAAATGCAAATGAAAGTAGATTTATTTTTAAAAAATATTGTTTGTGCAATTTTTTTGACAAATGCACAAAAACCTTGATCAAAAATAAATTTCAAATAATAATTTTAGTTTTTTATATTTTTACTGATAAATTGGATTAACACTATTTCCATTTGGTGCTTTAGTGTTTAAGGGGGGACAACGCAAAGGCACAAAATATTTTCGAATTTTTAGTTTCTCTTTCATGTCAATAGCTTTTTTCACCAAGATCTTTAAACACAACGGTACCCACATCGGTATCATAGAAAGGTGGCATGGCTTGATTGAACTCGCCAAATGAAAGGTAACAAAAAAATCTAAATTTTGATCGTCTTCGATTTGCTGATTTAGCCTTATTTGTTTTTTAAATTAATTTTAAAGTTTAACTTTTTTTATTTTTTCAAGTTTTCATGCTTTTTTTATCCAAAATCTTAAATTAAAAATCGTTCAAGAAAAACTGAGACCTTTAAAAATTAATCGAAGACGATCAAGTTTTAGATTTTTTCGTTATCTTTCATTTGGCACCTTCAATCAAGCCATGCCACCTTCCTATGATACCGATGTGGTTACCGTTGTGTTCAGAAAACTTAGATCGTCGCTGATGGCGGCTCAGTCATCGGAGAACCATAGTATCAACACAAAACTGTTTTACATTAAATTCTTAACAATCCTTATTAAGTACATCTTTCATGAACATCATAGCCACCCCAAAATCAAAATTCGAAAAAACAGTCAAAAAGTGCGCGGTGTCCCCCCTTAATACAAACAATACATTAACATATTTTAAATATTTGACTTCAGTCATTCCAAAAAAAATGCTCAAAGTTCCATTATTATCAGTTTCTTTTACAGATGCTACATTACATTTTGGGTATTTAGAAACATCAAAACGACCAATGTATGTCACCTGGTAGTTTGTTTGAGGACCAGGTTTTTCTGCAATGACTGCTCTTGGAGGCATTACATGAAAATTGTCAAAAACTGAATGAACTTGACGAGGTGAAGCCAATCCGTAATACAATGTATACAGACTTGGGTTAGTAAGAACTTCATAGCAATTCCAATGTTTACTAAGAGAAATATATTTTACGTTTTTTTCAGAAATTTGATAAATGTTAGTTTTGTTAGTTATAGGAATGATGCATTCTTGAGATGAGTAGTTAAGCTACAAAAAAATTATTAAAGTTTAATATATTATTATATTAAATTATTTAATCATACTTTTCCAAGTATTTTGATCCCATTCAAAACCGTAACTCTACAAATATACATGTTTTGTTCATCACAAATTGGATTTCCAAAAAGAAAGTTACTGTTAATAATATTTTCATCTATTTTACGCTCATACTGGACATTGACTAAAATTGCTTTATTAATTTGTGTCAAATTAGTCTGACATGTTTTCACCCATGGCAATAAAAATCCTTTATATGGCATTTTACAGTTTTCAATATAATGAATTTTTGATTTGCTATTATCTTGAGCGTTTAAAAAACAAACGTTTAAAAATGTTGTAGACAAAATGATAAATTTAATTAAATTTTGCATTTTAAAAAAATATTTTTAAATGAGCACATATTTAAAAATATCCACAAAAAAATTATTAAAAAAATTTGTTAAGGGCATTTATTGATTTTTTAACTTTAAAACACTAATTATATTTGCTAATATTAAAAATTTAAAACATAAAAGTACTTTAATTTTTTTAAAATAGTAATCAGGAAAAACTAATTGATTTTTGAAAAATGATTTTATTAATTTTTTTCTTTTTTTAAGTGTTTCATCTCAAAACAAATGTCAAACAAAAGTTCAATTAACTAATAATTTTGACATTGGTGTAGATTTGCCCTGGTTAAAAACTGATAAACACATATTTACAAAAATTCCAAAATATCTTCTTGTGGAAATTAATTTTAACATAAAAAAATTGAAAAAAGCACTTATGTTTGTCGAGTAAATTTTGGAAACAACATTAAAATAATTGGAAAAGTAAGTTATATTACAAATAAGTTTATCTACAAACATTTAAATTTCAAATGTTAGTTTTAAAATGTATTTAAAAATTAAATCTAATAAATTAACTTTTTTAACATTTTTAGGTCAATAACGCTTCTAAAGAATGCCACATTGCTCAAATGAACATTACAAAAATACGTATGGAAACCAATCTATGCAATGCTTTTCCAACTGAAAAATATTGAAATATGAAGTGCTGATTAACCCTATGAGATATAACCTTTTTTGGTCTTTGGTTGATACAATGGGAATCGGTCATTATTTTGAGTACTACTTTATGCCTTCTCAACCAGTAATTGCTCAAAAACCAAATAGATTTAATAATTATCAGACGACTTATATTGCATATCAAGGGTCAAAATGTGTTATCAATATGGGAACTATTCAAGAAGCTGACAATTTAGGAAAAATAGATTTATATTTTGGACTAAACAGAGTTGTTGGAAACCAAAGAGTGTGGGTACTAGCTGTAGGTAATAATCAAATTTTACAAAATTAATAATTTTGTGAAAACTTTACTAGATCCAATAAAATGATTTTTTGCACGTGTTGAAGTTATAGTTTCCCTTAAAAAAAAGAATGAATAAATTTGCTGTGTTTAACCAATAAACTTGACATGTCAATCCTATTGTGTTATAAAACAAAATATATTTTTTATTAAAAACAAAAGTTTATACTAGGCGGCTGAGCAGCCTCTAGGATGGCTTTCGAGTTTGCAAGAACATTGAGGTGTATAATAATGCTTTTCGCAATAAGCATTGGAACCGCCAGGACCAAGCAAACCTAAAAGCCAGGGCGCGTACCACTCACTGTACTGGCAATGTTCGTCTTTTTTACAAAACCATGTTTCGCAGCGGTGCAGTCCTGGTCTTCCCCCTCCATTGAGGACAATTTTCATATTATAATGGCAGTCGCAAATGGAAGGCAACTCTCCACGTGGTCGGTGCTTGCAAATTGCCTGAGATGAGTTCAAAAAAGCGGGGGCACAGTCGATAGTCAGTGTAGCAGTATGGCGGCTGCAGTGTTACTGCCGGGTTGGGCAAACGAGGAAAGCGGTAGTTGGGCGGTATGGGGTACCCGGGAAAGCCAGGAGGAAATGGATGAGAAGGAGGAAAAGAAAGTGATTGTTTGGAGCTGTCAGGGAGAAAGCTGGTCAAATTGGGAGCAGCTAAAGTTTTCCTGCAAATAAGTTGTAAAGTTAAGGTAAAACAAAAATTGTAAAAACATTTTTGAAATAAAAAATTCATGTTTTTTCTTAGCATTCAGTTTTTGGTAATTTTTGGTAATTTTTCTATTGTACTAAAAACATATAAATGCAAATAAAAATAGATTTATTTTTAAAAAATATTGTTTGTGCAATTTTTGACAAATGCACAAAAACCTTGATAAAAAATAAATTTCAAATCATAATTTTAGTTTTTTAATTAAAAAATGAGTAAACTAAACTAATTTATAATTAGGGTCTTTTGCTAAATGGTTTTAAATTAACTGATTTTGCAAACTTTATATTGCATTCAAACAGTAGATTTTTAACTTGGCTTCTAGAACAACTTAAATTTTTTTACATTTACAATGCCAATAAAATCCTTAATTAAACAAAGTAAAAAATTTATTTTGAGATTAAAATATGTACAAAAATAGTTAACACTTGTAAGATTTTCAAACAAAATCCCTTTTAAAATGTTGCTTCAGTTTTCTGTACTGTTATTAGAAACTCCTTTTACATGAATGTTTGACTCACGATTTTCATATGCATAAAACCCGTTGAAATCAATTAAAATGCTGACCAGAGTGTCCGCAAATCCACTGTAAAAAATTTAAATTTAAGTAAATAAACTGATGCTGTAATTTTCATTGTAGTTAATAAAGTGGTACCTAGATAGAAGGTCTTCAATGTAAATTTGCTTTGATGTAGCCGGGCGAACCATGTCGAAGATTTCATTGCAAAAATCGGCAAAATCAATTGGCTCTTGACCTTGTAGTTTCATTTGGTTTTGAATTGGCTTAAAAAAGTACCGCAAAACAAAGTCATCAATGTATTTTGTGGAATTGATGTCGAGTATGTGAAAGAAGAAGTAAATTGACTGAAGTTCTTTACGATTTTCCAATGCAAGAATAATGTCAATAAAAGTTTTAAAATCCTGCAAACAAAAAAAATTAAATCTTTATAAACTTTTAAATACAAGCACATGACTCACAATTTCTCTATTGTAAGTCATACAAACTTCAAAAAGTCGATCGACAAAGGCCTCAGTAAAGTTGCCGTATTTTAAAAACTCTAAAAGTGTTTTATATTTAAAACAGTTTACTCTTTGATTTATTGTATCAGAAGTATATTTTACCTGATTTACTAAGCATACCGTTGTGATCTAAATCTAAATTTAAGTAAATGTTGTACAGACGAATGGTATTTGCTACAGAGAACCAGTTGTACTCTTCTCGTGTTCTAGTAGTTTGTTCATTTCGCAGTTCGAGCAGCTCATCAAGAAAGCCTGAACAGAGAATATCGGTGATCTTGACTTTGTTGTACTTTAGTGGGTCGAGAAAAAAGAAAAACTTTCGCACAGCAATACACGTGTAGAACTGATAGTACGAGGTGTCTAGTTGTTTCAGCTTTAAATTTAGGTTAGTTCAAAACAACCTTTACTGCAACTCAACTTACTTTAGATAGTGTAGGAATAAGCTCTTTGATGTAATTCTCGAGTTCCTAAATGAAAAGAATTTTTTTATTAAACAACAATTTGGAAAAAATGTGACGTACATATTCGTAAAGCGTTCCGTTGCCACTTGAATCCCAAAGTGATAGGGCGGCTCGTGCCTGTTGCATCCAGATCTTGCGAAGTACATAATTGAAAAAGGTCAAGATGGCCACTCCGTCACTGTTCCCTTGACTCAGTCGGGCAAAGACTGTCGGAGTGAAAAATGAACTAAGTATAGAACAAAATGTTAATCCAGCACAACTAGAACGTAAAACGAATTTACCGAATCTTATAAGATGAGTTAAATGACTGTGCGATCTCCTTAAACTCCAAGTAGTTTATCTTTTGTTCACGGTAAATATCGAGGGGTTGTGGCGCGGACTTTTCAAGTAGCGCCCATAATTGCTAAAATTACAAAAAAGTTCATGTGAGTGACCATATCCACCGACCATCAATTTTACCTGAAGCTCATCGTTCTCAATCGATTCTTTACTTAATTTTTCTAAAAATATAGATCTGGAGAAGTTAATTAGTAATATGTAAATCAAGTGCATTTTTCTTCCACAAACCTTGCCTGTTGATTCGCCTTGTCTTTTTTTTCGTAAAACTTGGGAATGACCTTCATAAACAAGGCAGTTTCATTCCTGATCGAGCCATTTTCCCCAACCTTGTCTTCCATCTTTTACTTTCAAATAACTAGATAACGCTATCAGAAATATCGTTTACTCACAGTTGAATTCGGTCTTGTCAAAGCGTCTAAGAAAAATACAAACAAAATTGTTTACACGTACTTTACGAACGAATCTTTACATCTCAAAACAACAAAAATCGAGTGCTTTCACTTTTTAAAAAGTTACCTGCTTCAAGCTTTACCTTGTGCCGATTGTTTTTTGAAAAAACATCATCTTGTTTTAAGATGGCTCCGGTAGTTAGTATTCCCGCAAACAACAAGCTCGGTCCAGAAAAGCCCAAAAAGCCCGTTGAGCGCAAGTGAGTTTTGGTGGCGGTCAATTCCATCTCCAAGTTACTTTATTTATTGTCTTTATAATTGCAGGTCTGAGCTCATTTGCCGGGTCAAGTACAGTAACACTTTGCCTGACATTCCGTTTGATCCAAAATTTATCTCTTATCCTTTTGACACAAACCGGTAAGAACTATTCACTGCTTGATTTTTGTTTCGTTAAAAGTGACCATTTTATTTTTTTAAATAGATTTGTTCAGTACAAGCAAACTTCATTAGAGAAGAACTTCAAACATGACTTGCTAACTGAACTTGATCTTGGCGTAAACATTGATTTGATCAACCCGGACACATACGAGCCTCCTGAGCAAGGAATTCTAAAAATTGACGAAGAGGACGACAGACTTCTCGAAGATGAAGTCACTGCGCCAACAGACACTAAACGCTCTCGATGCCACAATCGAACTGTCACCTGGTTGAAAAAGACTGAATACATAGCTACTGAATTCAATCGTTATGGTACCAGCAATGAAAAGACAGAGACAAAGTATGTATTCACTAATTCATAAGCTGTTGCCTGTTTAACACCCATTGAATTCTTTCCTTTCATTAGAGTCGGATTTGGAGTCAAAAAGAAGATGGATATGATTGACTATGTCGGTAGAGATGGCCAAATTTCTGCTGTTAGCCGAACATTTGAGGCAGCCAAGAAGCCAATCGTTGCGCATCCAGAAAAACCCGGCGTTAAACCGGTGGAAATTATACCTGTCTTTCCAGATTTTGATCTGTGGAAGTATCCATTTGCTCAAGTTATGTTTGATGCTGAACCGTACAAAAGTGAAGAGTACATGTCAGAGGCAGTGTTGCGAGGTCAAACTGGTGACAACGTTGTCATGTACTTTGTGCCAACTGAAGCAACATTGGAAAAGCGAAAAAAAGACGAAGAGGAGGGACGTGATTACATCTGGGAGGAAGAGTACGAGTACATAAAGGCGCACGAATATAATTGCAAGATTACAAATACTCATACTCATAACAAAAAGGAGTTAATCGAAAACTACTTCTTCATATGGCGCGACAATGAGGTGGTCTACAATGAACTGGAAACGCGCATTAATCTCACTAAACGACGTGTGAAGCAAGCCTCTCAAGGAGTCTCTTTGCTGGCGATAAAGCACCGAGAGCTAAATGAGACGGAGGATAGCTGCTTTTTAACTCGCCTGGAAAAGATTGAACCGAAAAAGAAGAAGGAAGAGATAGAGGCTGAAGAGAAGGCCAAGGCTGAAAAGGGCAAAGACGAACGGGAGAAGGAAGAGGACGTGGAGATGAAGGATGCGGACGAAGAGAGGGGTGCCCATAATGAAGAGGAGGACGAGGATGAGGACGATGGCCTGGACAGCGTGAACAGTGACGATGACAAGAGCTCCAGTGAGAAGGACGATAAAAGCGATGAAAGCGAAGACGAGTCCGACTCTGAGGCGGAAGTGTACCGAAAGAAGAAGGGCAGCGAACAGCACTCCTCCAAGTCACGAGTGCAGCCGAAGTCTCCGGTGAAGAGCGACAGCGAAAAGTCCTCTTCCTCAGCCGCCTCTTCCGCTGCCTCCGCCTCTTCATCATCAAGCTCGGAATCGGAGGGAGGGCTTCCTGCCTCGAGCAGTGACGACGACGAGAATGGAGGTGACAGTCAGCGGCAACGACAACGCGAGCAGAAAAAGAAGGGCAACAAAAAGATAACTGACATCTTCGGCGACAGCGGCAGCGACAGCGACGCAGCTGACAACGACAGCGACTAACCACCGACCATAACGCTCTAATTTACTTGCTCTACAATGAAACGTTCTTATAGACACAAACACACATCCAAAGTTCGTTAAAAATGTCATTTGATTCTGCATTTCCTTTCTTTCATTAACTACAAAACATATACAGTCTTAAATTAGAAGATCTTCACTTTTTCTTGGAGATTTGCGTCATTGCCGCCGCCGTGCTGGTCGTCGCCCGCTGTCCACTGAGCACCACATAGGGCGCCTTTACCTCCTTTTGCTTATCCTGCAGCAACTTCAGCGTATTCAGCGGCGTGTCAATGGAGCTCATCTGGCGAAGTTTCTGTAGGGCAAATTAAAAACAAAAATGACAGTGAGAATCACAAGGTAGATAAAAGGGGAGAACTCGGCGGTGGTGACTTACACTCTCCTGCTCCATCTTCTTCATGCGCTTGTCAATCTTATTCTTGCCGGGGCCCTTGCCGTGGAACTTGTGCGAAAGGTAGCGGAAAGCCTCCTTCTGGTTCATCATGCGGCCCTTTTCATCGACGTAGTCGAGCTTGAAGCCAGGCCGGTAGCCCTCCTTCTCCTTGAACTCCGACATCTGGCCCATGTAGCGGTCACGGCGACCCATGCGGTCATCGTCACTGGGTGGAAAGAGAAAGAGAACGCGGTTACGGTACTGGAAAACAACGACACAAATCAAATAGGACTTACTAGAACTTTTCCTCGATTGCGTAGGACTGCGCCGAGATGAGACTCGTCGATCGATTCGTTCCCATCGGCTTCTTGTGTCCTTGTCCAGGTAGCCCTTGTTCATCGCTAGCTTTAGCGCACCCGCCACGCCCACGCTGACATCGGGCTCCTCCTCGAGAATGGGCTTGCTCTCCAGTGGTCCTCATCGTCCGGAGATTTGGTGGCTTTTCGACGAGAGTAGCTTGATCCAACTCCTCCTCCTTCATCGTCGTCGTCGTCGTCATCGTCCTCCTCCATCTTAATGTCCACCTCGTTCCAGTTGTTGCGAACTGGGACCTTCTCACCGTCCTCGTCTAGGTTCTCGTCATCTTCACCTTCCCCATCCCAAAGGTCACCCTTGAGGCCGTCGGCTTCATCCAGGTCCATCCGCTCCGAAGTTCTCCTATGTCTACTGCCATCAAAGTCGCCATCGTGGTGGCGGTGGTGGTGGGCGTCATCATCGTCGTCACTCTCGTCGATCTTCATCTTCGAGGACTGCGCCAACTCACGGGAGTAGAGGTCCTTCGGCAGATCGCCCAGGTTGCGACAAAACTCGGCAGTAGTGTTGAGCACCAGAGTGCTGCCGCCGTCCAGGGCGCTGGCAGCCGACAGTTCCTCCTCGTCCTCGTCCTCCACCTTCACCGTGCCGCCCGTCTCCTGAACGATTCGCGCAATGTCAAAGTCGTCTTCCTTTTTCTGCATAAGCTTCAGCTTTCGCGTTTTATTAAGCGCCATCGAGAGCTCCTTCTCCGCCTCGTCCTCCTCGATGCGGACGCCGATCAGCTCTTCATCAGGTGCTATGAGATCAAGGTCTAGCTCATCCTCCACCTCCTCCTCCAGACCGCTCTCAAGTTCGGCCAGTTTGACGTGAACCTTCTTAGTCTCATCAGCTTCGTTTGATGAATGTTTGTGCTCTCGACCAGTGGTCCGCCTCGACCGTGATGCGTGGTCAGATGTAGACCGTCGGGAGCTGCTGTTGCTGGTCGCTGAAATCACCGGCACCAAAGGCTCCTCTTTAGGCTCTTTCAAGTTTCGCTTCCGCAGAGTGCCCTTTCGTTTGGGCTTTTTGAACTTCAGCATCTCATCGGCAGTGTAGTATTCGCTGGCGATTTTAAGCTCCGGCAGCGATAAAGAGACCTTTCCCAGGGCTTCATTCTCCTCTAACCTCTGGCGAACAATCTCCGCATTTGAGAGCGTCTCTCCGATCCGAAAGATGTCCTTCTTTGGACCTTCAATCTCTTCGTCATACTTGCTCAGCAGAGAGGACTGCTTCAGTGATCCAAACTCATCAAACTCCTCGTCATCGTACGGCCGGTAGTTGACCTTGTTTTTCTTGTTTTCAATATTCTTTGCCGCCTTTTCATTGTCAAGCAGGTTGACATTCTCCAGAACGTCCTCGTCTTCGTCCAGCACACCTTTGTCACGCAGTGTCAGGATCACCTGGTGGCCCTCTTTGATGGAGTCCACCTTGTGTCCGATAGCGAGTCCTTTTAGGTCCTTGCTGGTGTACGCGGCCCCCGTGCTGCTGGTTGCCGCTCGATGTCCACTGGACCCCTTTACCTCCTTTTGCTTATCTTGCAGCATTTTTATTAGAGTATTCAGTGCTGCGTTTTAATGAAGCTCATCTGGCGTAGTTTCTGAAAATAAATGTGATAATGAAAATAAAAGGGTAAGCAAATAACTCGGTGGTGACTTACACGTTCCAGAATCTATCGTCTTCAATCTCTTGTCAATCTTTCTTATTTTCGTCAGAGCCTTAGCCGTGGAGTTAGTTTTGTGTCGTGCCGCACAAAAAGCCGCTTTCACAGAGGACGGCAAAGCACTGGCAAGTGATGCAGCCCCCAACGACCACCACCGCTGCTCCTTTCCACTGACGAGGTGACAAAACATCAACAACAGATGACTTGCTGCCGGCTGCAGCCAGCCGCATCATCATCATTTCATCAGTCACCTTTTTGTTTCATTTTAGAAATCACCTCATTCAGCACAAAATCCCTACCTCCACTTTTCATCAAACAGCATGTTCACACGCTCCCGTACCTTCTTCAATCGCCTTCAGTCGGCTGACCTGCAGCTGATGAAGAGCGTCAAAGACCGGCTCCTGGTGCCGGCCATCACATCGTCTGATTCCGCTCGAAATCTCAACCTGGTGCCCATCGTCGTGGAGCAGACGGGCCGAGGCGAACGCTCCTACGACATCTACTCCCGTCTTCTTAAGGAGCGCATCATCTGCTTGATGGGTCCAGTCAATGATACACTCGCCTCAGTGGTGATTGCCCAGCTGCTCTTTCTGCAGTCGGAGAGCAGCAAGAAGCCCATTCACATGTACATCAACAGTCCTGGTGGGTCGGTGACGGCCGGACTGGGCATCTACGACACCATGCAGTACATCCTTCCCCCGATTGCCACCTGGTGCGTCGGCCAGGCCTGCTCAATGGGAAGCCTTCTGCTGACGGCGGGCGCCGCCGGCATGCGTCACTCGCTGCCCCACTCGCGCATCATGATCCACCAGCCCTCTGGTCAGGCTGCCGGCCAGGCGACCGACATTCAGATCCAGGCGGCGGAGATACAGAAGCTGAAGAAGCTGATCAACGGCATCTACGTGAAGCACAGCGGCCTGCCCTTGGAGAAGGTGGAGGCGTACATGGAGCGCGACATGTACATGAACCCCGAGGAGGCAAAGGAGCTCGGCCTCATCGACAACATCCTCTCCAGACCGGTTAATGGTAGCAGTGGAAAGGCCGAGGACGGCGCCGACAAGCAGCTGCCGCCGCTGCCACCGCCACCACTGCCGGTGCCTAAGAGCTTTAGTTTTAAATTTGTGTTGCCCTAGCACATGTTTTTGTATAATGATATACCTTTCCTCTATATTTTTCGCCTGCTCATTCACGGCTGTTATAGTGGCCCACTAAACACATAGAACTCACCAGTGCACCCCTTTTGCCTTCCCATTGATGTGCATTCATGTGTCTGCGATTACTTTTGATTATTACTCTAATCATCCTTATTGATGGTGAAAATGAAAGGGTTCAACGCTGGTGTGTTTGGCAGCTGAAAGTCGATAGTCCCTATACATTGACGCGTCATGTCACCAAAAAATCCTGGGCTGGTCTATTACACACACACTGAAAGTGGTGCGACAGTCAACCAAGTAAGACGCCACTGTGAAGAGTGGTGATTAATGTAAGGATATTGTTCTTTCGTAGTAGAATGCACTGTTTCGCCATTAAATGCCTTACAAGTTGAATTGATATGCCAGGCAAATCTGTCTCTACTCACTGCCAATACTATAATTAGAGAGAAAAAGAAAGAGACAGTATGATCCACAGTGAGTGCACCGACCATTTGACGCATCCATTTGGAGCCAATCTAACTGCTGCTGATGCTGCTGCTCCTACCGCCTCACCATCATTGATGCGCCCATTCATGTAATTGCCCCTTGTCAGTCGCTGCTAATCTCTTCTCTCTTTTTTTTGGAACAAAGTTTGTCAGCAAATGACTGCACTGACTCTTCCCTCTTCGCCGAATCAGCCGGGGCGTAGCCTTTCGAAGGGAAGAGCTAATTAATGAATTAATACTCACTGTGCATAGGCTGTGCTTTGGAGCAGCAGCAGCTTTATCGCCATTAATCACCAGTCACACAGTCTCGAGTCATTGCTGGCCAACAATAATTATAACTGTTCCTCTTAACTCTCAGTGAATGGTAATTTATCGATGGATGAGTTGCTGTAATTACTGACCACAGTGGCGCAGCTTCAGCATCACTGGCCAAAAGTCTGCAGTCAATCAGAGAATCGAGAGAATCAAGCAAACACACACACACAGAATCGAACACAGAACTGTGCATTCTCGAGTCAACTGCGTCTATTGCTCGAACAGTGCAACATTTCCAATGAGAATCGATCAAGATTAATGAGCGCCAAATTAAGAGTGACTGTGCAAATTATTCGAGCAGCAACGCCAGCAGATTGGCTCAATTTGCTGGAAAGGCGATTCCCGCGGAGAACGCAATGGAACCTTTTTGGTGTTTGCTAGTTGGAGCACTGCTCTCTCTCTCTCTTCCAATCACAATCATTGCAATGATTCTCTATCTCTGTTTGCAAGTGTGTGTGTGTGTGCCAATTACCAGTCAGTTTGGCGTCACCGAGCTGAAGAGTGCTGGAAACTGCATCACCGTCTCTACTCCACTCATTTTGCTGGTGAAACGCGTGCGACCAATTGCAAATTAATTACTGCCAAATCTAATTTAAAACACTCAACCCACTGCGGGGAGAATGTGTTTGTGTGTATGTGAAGATGAAGATGAAGATGGGAGCTCTGATTTGGAAAGAGGGAGAAACAGACAGAGAGAACCGAATTGCTCTCCTGTGTCAATTGGCACGTGAACGGATGCCAAGTAATCGAGAGGCTCTAGTGGAGGATGCTTCTGCTGCTTATGTTGCTGCTGTTGTGCTGTCTGCTCTGACTGTGTGTCCTGGACAACATCGCCACTTCTCTTTGCTCTGGCCTTGTGCTGTCACACTTTGGCCCCGTTAGTTGTCCACTCAGCGGGATATCGGTGCAAATTGACAATACGCTGAAGAGAGAGAGAAAGATGGCCCACTCTCTCTCCCGACACCCGCACTCTGGTGGGAAATAGTAGGCTGCCCACTGCTACCATTGACGAATGTGCCGGGTTGCCCAAAGTTTCAGTGCGTACTAATCGCACTGTGACTTGTGACATGTGCCACACAGCAAGAGAATCGATACTAAAGAGAAGAGGACTGAGGCTGCAGCTACGCTGGCACGACTTGACACGATTTCATTTTACTGCTTCCCATTAGCGAGAGATTGGCGATCCTTTCGGTGATGACCTGCTGTTCTGCTGCCCTTTCTGCCGCTGCACCGACATTAATCGACACTTAATTGGCCCATAATAGAGCGGTCACCAGCGGGCACACAATTAGATTGAGTGTTGTGTAAGTGTGAGAGCACCTCTTTAATCTAATAATTTATTATTGTGATTATTCGACGAGGTAAAGTGTCTGGGAAAATCAAAGTTATAGTAAAGCAAGGTACATCAGTGCGACGAGGTAGGCAAAAAGCAGCACCAGAAACGGAGCACTGAGCTGGCAAATCTCGCAGTGCAACTGTCTGAAGAATCCAAAGAGCACATTTGAGGAAGATGCTAGTAGTAAGGTAGTGGTGGTGGTACTGGTTGACGTGGTGATAAAGGTTGTGAAGGCGGTGGTAAAGGCGGCACTACCATTTCCACAGACGAGTTCGCGTTGTTGCATTTGCCTGAGGACTGCTGTTCAGCAACGATCCGCTGGACACTCTGAGCGGCAGTCGAAGCACCTTGTTAGGACCACTGTAGAAGTCCTCCTCTTCAACGGGCACCACTGTTTCATCGTCCTCCTCCACAGTGGCAGTTAGCGGTGGTGAAGATGGTGTGGGTTGTGGTTGTTGTTGCTGCTTCTCTTGCCTTTCCTTCTGGTGCCCCCTCTTTGGTTCTTCCTCATCTTCGTCCTCCGCCACCTCGTCCAGTACAATGTCTTCGGGGTCGCTGTCAACGTGGCTCATTTGATTGTTTTACTGACTTGGATTGAGTGTTAGTGAATTTTAGAAAAAACTAAAGTGATTTTTCTATTTCTAGCATTTATCATTACAATTAAGTTCGATTGTGAAGTTAGCCAAAAATGTTAGAACTTGGTGTGCACACTCTGTATTGCCACTAATTATAGTGAAAGCAGCCCCGAAAAGCAAAGCAGAGCAACTCTAATGACAGCATCTGAATTAAAACTGCCGATTTCTGTTCATTACATTACATGTTCACTTTCTCCCTTTTTAGCCAATTTGGCCATCAGCTTTGAAAGTGGAGACCAGTTCTGGAGAAGAGGCAGAAGGCACACAGTTAGCAAACAACACAGTTAGCATTTGGCCAAGTAGTATATTGTTTCAGCGCGTCTCGAATGATTTAGCATAAGACAACAACATAAATATAAATAAATAGAGACACACACTGGTCGTTGTCATTTGTGTTTGCCCGTTTCCTTATTAACGAACGGGTGGGGGAGACGGCGGCAACAGCAAGAAGAGACCAGTTGACCGTTGGTGCGGCACAAATGAACAGTAATGATGCACTGCTGCACTGTTCTCTCTCTTTCCTAATTGTCGCCGATTAATTTCGACAGAAGAAGGGGAAAAGGAGGAGGAGAACACAGTAGTGCATCTCTAACTTCTCTCCCCCTCCTTCTTGCGTCCACTCCCGCATGGAGGCCATAATTTAGCAGATTAAATTACTGAAATGGCTGCTGCAACATATTGAGCGGCCAACAAAGGGCCTTCGTTTCAGTCCGACTGTCTCTCTAGTCGCGTTCCATGTTTTTGCTTTAACTTTGTGTAAGCATAATTTGCTATAAATTAGCAATGTCATCCCTGATTAAGCGAGCGCGTAGCTTAAATTGTTTCTTCATTCGTGTATTTACACACACACAGCCAAAAAACAGACACATTAACGCCGATAAATTACAGCACTTTGGCACTGTATCGCAGCGCGGCCACTCTCCAGCTAATCCGACCCTTGCAGTGCTGTTTCAAGTGTCGATTTTGCTGTCAGTTTTTCTGTGTGTGTGTGTTTGAGGCTAGGCAGCAGACCGTTGATTCTTTTAGCCAACTAAACGTTTCAAAAATGCTTGACCCTGGACACCATATGTGGTGGCGGCCAATGGTTCTGGTCAGTTAGCTTGCCGGGCTCAAGCCTGTTCATCGTACGCTTACTGGCACGTCACTAAATGCTAATTAACCAATCACTTGTCCAATTGCTGACTGCTGCTTCTGCTGAGGGTGCACATCACTGCCTCTCTGTGGCAGAAGGCTGCAAGCTGGAGTGTGCTGAGGGTGCCCCTAGGGCCCCTTGGTCAACAAGGCAGATTGTTTCTTTTCAGTGCTTTTGACACAAGCCTACTATTTGCCAATTTGTAAATTGTATCTCTCTCTCTCTCTTCTTTTGTTCTAAAATGACATTCAATTTTGTGCTTCATTGGCAATTGGATAGTGCGTTTCAAATGGAGTCCTTTTTGCCGCAGTTGCAACCAGAGGCCAATTACTATTTATTTGCCAGATACCAATTAGTCGGTAGTCAGCAGTAGTAGATAATGAGATGTGTTAACTTGACACTGGTGCCCGGGCATGCCCTTTTCCAGTTTGCCCCAACCACGGTACAAATTGATTTTACTCGATTTGTTAAGTAATAGACATTGGACAAACATGCTCTTTACCAGCGTGCACACCAACTGATATTTAGTTGAGCAATCGGGTACAAATAACCAAATTAGTTGCACCAACAAAACTACAACCGCTAAAAATGGTACAAATCACCCACCACTAATTGAAACATACTGAGAATCGAATCAGACCGTCCTCTCACGGTCCATTTTTGCAAGTCATTTTAGCCACTTTGAGGCAGTCACGGTGTGAAGTGTGTTGCTAGCGTCGTCAGGCAGTGCATCTGCACTAATTACCGAGCAGTAGAGTCCACGGCTGTGTTAGAGTTCATTTACCAGCAGCCTTATTGTCTGCAGCAACTTCAATATAACCCCTATAATAGATGATGGAACGATTAATAATCATTACGAGCCCGTTTGCTAGGTTGGCTCACTCATTTGAATGCTAATGAGACCGTTGAGTGCGTTCAGAGCGGACTACAACTACTGCTGAGGCTGGTAAGTGCAAAGGCGGTGGCTGCTGCCGTCGTGTCGTCGTTTTACCATCTAAATGGACGCACGAACTTGATCAATGGCCTGCCGCTGCCACTGTGAACCAGCAGCTCTCACTCTCCAAACTTGCGGCGAGCTTTATGTTCGCACTCTCTTTCTCCCTCTCTCTTTGTGTTAGTTTTATGCGCGAGCTTACACAATGCTAATATGTTCTAAATTGCCCCATCTACCACACCATCGACTGACTGGTGATCTATTAATTTTGAACATAGGAGTTCTCACCTTCAGTGGCGGTGAGGAGAGGTGAAAGAGAACAAGGACGACCACGACAACGACAGGCCCTCACAGAAGGCATACGGCTTTTACGACGGTGTGTGTGACAGTTTTACACGTAGCGGTTTGACTTTGTGTGTCGCCGCCGCCGCCGATTGTCACTTTAGGAGGAGAAAGAGAGCGGCCGCCAAAAGAGCACCGGCTTCCAGCACTAAACTAATCGACACTAATGGCCGGTAATGGAGCAAAAGCTGTCTAAGTGTTACAACCTAATCAGAGAGTGTGTTTCGGTGTGTAGTGGTCGCTGGTGAAAGGCCAGCGGGCCTGTCCAGAGTTGTAAAGTTGAAACATGAACATATTTTGAAAAAGCGCATTAAGATGTATTTGTATGTGTCTTCGGGTAATGTGTTTGCATATAAAAGCCATAGCTTCTGAACGTGGCAGTCAACTGAACGTCGACGACGATGACGGCTGCTGCTCCAGCTTCTGACTTTGTCAGCAGCGGCAGTCGTGTGAAGATCAAAGTAGCACCAGCGACGGCTAAAGCAGCACACCAGCGAGCACAGACAATGACTGAATGAATGGACAGACAATGGCCGCAAAAGTGACACATTACAAGTCGGAAACCACAAGCAAAGGAGAGAGAGAATGAGAGTGAGTGAGTGAGAGTGGCACAATGGCCAACAAGACCACGAAGACACACAACCTTTTCGGTGTGCGGTCGAGAGTCAATGGCAAGAGAATGAAGAGAGAAGAGAGAGAGAGAACATGTCGATCACCAGCACACAAACACACAAAAGGGCAGCGTCGATGATCTGAATTAAGTTGTCAGCAAATTAACAGCAACAACGACGACAGCAGCAGCAGCAGCACCACCAGAAGCAATGGCCACAGCCTAGTACAAATTTAACATTTTGACTTTTGTCCGGGAGGGAGCCTGCGAGCTTTGTTGTTCAGCCACCGCGGGTAAATCGCTTTGATGTCGTTGCGGCAGCAGCAACTACACAAACAGCTTTGTGGCTGAAGCCGATTGAAGAACGGATTCACCGCTCAATGGGCCTCAATCATCTCATGCTGCTGCTGTTGTTGTTTCTGCTGCTCACTTTCCAGCAACAGTAGCACCAAAAATGGGCCGACAAAGAGTACTGCTGGGAGATCAGTACGGCACAGCAGCACCTCACAGTCCACCACTGACAACTGACTCTGACAGCTCAGAGTCGACGGTAATCCGCTGCCGGTGCTGCTGCCACTACCGCCGAATCCTATAGCTCTCCTCCCCTCTCTGCCTGCTGAAACCTCGTAAACGATTTATTTACACCACCAAACTGCCTTCCCAACGGCCACTAATGGCCAACTGTTCCTGAAACACAGTTACACCACATCGTGAGGTGTGTAATGTGTGCGCGCTGCATTGTTTGCTTGCAGTGTTGTTCTCCTTCTGTTGGCCATCAGTATCCCCGCTATAGTCTCTCTGTGCTGACATCGCACATTGACGACGACTTGGGTAAATGTTCCCATTTTCTTTCCTTCTCTCTCACTCTCTTCAATTCGAGTCACACCGTTTGCCTGTCATAATAATGCTACCCTATAACTCCTGGAAGTTGGTTCAACATGCACACACATACACAACTCGTCCCCAACTTCCTTCACCTTGCAGTTTCAGCTTCAGTGCGTTCCCGGCGTTCCCAGTTTGACAGGGGCAGAAATATGTCGTCAAAATCAGAAAGAACGCTTGCACTTTGGTTTTCAATGTCGAACGAAAGTGATCGGTGTTTGGTAGTGGTGGTGACAACTGACAAATAAAAAGGTGACAGCAGTCGACCACTGGCTGAAGGTAAAAGCAGCAGCTGCTATAGCATTTATGTTACTTCTGTTTTTTGTGCGTGTTGCTTTAGGTGCCACAACATGAATACTAACAAATCAAATCAAATCGATTGATTTTGATTTGATTTGCAGTGCAGCGTGCTAATTGCCTGACAGACACTGTTTGGCGACAGGCACGACACACCAAAGCTAGGATCACTGTCAAAGGAAAGTGAAAGTGATCCTGTTCTCCTTTTTTGAATGTTTAGCAAGCACACACTTTCACTGTTTCCACCAGTGGCAGTTGTTGATCAACAGATTTTCAGCTTTTTACTGCAGCAGTGCTGATGATGCTGGTGATGATGGTGCCGTCTGACTGTTTGTCTGTCTATATTTGTCTGTGTTTGTCTGCGTCTGCTTTCAGTATCAGTATCTTTTTTGTGGTGGTGATGCCAGTGACTTCAGTGGCAGTATTTATATATTTACACAGTCAATTGTTGTTAATTGAAGGAAATTATCGCGAAACCGTTGTTACATCTTGTTGTGCTCAGCTTTTTTACTGTTAGTTGTAGTAGTGGCAGCAGTATTCATTTGCGTCCAGCAGCATCGTTTCTTACTGTTCAAAGATTGCAACAGTGCCATAAGCTCTCCTGATGACTTCAGCTCTGATGTGTCTTGTAGATTCGAATCAAGTTCTGTACTGTGTTCGCAGTCTTCTCCGTCTCGGTGTTTGTTGTTTGTCAAAAGTGACAGGCTGTTTAGCTTTGTGTTGGCTGCTGCTGCTGTTGCCGCTGCCTGTTCTTCAATCTTTGGTGCTCTCACTAGTCCAATCTAGTCAGTTTGTGTGCCCACTACATCGTTCTTTCTCTCTCTCCCTTACTTTCGGCACTGCAAATCGTTGATTTACAAAAGACAGAAGCAAGTTGGAAAGTTGTTGCCACATGTAACGGCGCCAGTTGAAGCAGCAGCAGCATTGCTTTCCATTGACTAGTGCACTGCACCAACGTGGCAACTCCTCATCATCGTCCCTCGTCGTCTGTCAATTAATCTGCCGCAGAAGAGAAGCAGCAGCAGCTTCAGTTAGAAGAGACACAGGCCTACACACAATGAAGGAGAGGAAGAAGAATCAACCTTCCTCCAATCTTTGCCTGTATCGATTGCAGTCAATCGAGCAAGGAAACAGTCATTCAGTCAGTCTTCTTTGTCGGCGGCTTCTTTTCTTTGTCTAATTGTTCAGCAGTGAGTGTCGGTTTTTTAAAACAAAAAATGGCTTTAATATTCAGCAGCAGTTGGTAAATGAGAAGGACATCGGTTCACTGGTCTGTTTACACCAAAACGCTCATGTCCGCTCATGACCACAACAGCAGCGGCTGTGGTCAGTGCTGCTACTGCAGCCATTTGGGTGCTCGTTTTGCCATTTGACCGCAATTATTAAATATGATATGTGCGACGTGGCAAAACGGAGATATCCCTGTGCACTGTCATCTGCCCCCACTGCTGTCTCTCTATTGCACATTGTTATTAGCGATTTAGTGGTAGTGCTGGTGATGATGATGATGTGCGATCGTCGAACGGGGTCACTGGCAGAGAAGGGAAGAGACTGTGAGTGAAAGACTGAAGACAGGCAGAAGGATCAGTGAAGCTACTAATTGCACATGTCAGAGGGCAACCACTGAATGAGAAGGAGAAGGAGAAGTGCCATGTTCCTCGACTTGACACTTCGCCCTCGTCGTCGACGGCGGCGATCGATCGTTGCCAGTGCTCGCAAAGTGGTGCTCGCCCTGGCTCGCTCGCGCGCATCTGCCACCAGTATCTGTCATCGGCTTCTGTGTATGTGTGCTTGTGTGTATGTGCTTGTGCTGGTCGTCGTCGTCGTCGTCGTGTCGGTCGTTGTCGATTTTGTCTGCTCAAGTACAGGCACAGTTTGAACATTGACATTGAACTTGTGCTCACTGCCTGCTTCACTGTCATCAAAACCATCTCTATTTTTGGTGTTCATATGGCTGTTGCTGGAGATGATCAGCAGCAGCGGCATTCGGATATTCACTTTGACACTTCCACTTCCAACTCGATGGCGGATGTTGAGTGAGGTAAAAAAATTGAAGTAGAATCTGCAAGATGAAATGGACAAAAGTCCACCCTAATTGATGATCGATTACTACCTTTTGTTTTCAATACTACAACACCCAATTGCTTGTGTTGTTGACTACTTCTGTTGACTTGATTTTAACCAAATGGAAAAATGTGGCAAAAATGACTATTTATAGTCGGCTTATAACTGACTTGGCAATAGGCTGGAAACAACAACTGACTGGCAATAAATCAGTGTTGCCGCTCTCCTGGTGATAAATACCACTGATCACTAATGCGCTCAACCAATATTGAAGAGGAGAAAGACGTTTTAAATGCCTTGCATTCAATTGAGAAGCATCATGCTAGGCGTTATTAGGTATTTGAAAGAAGTGCATCAGGCAAAATGCTCGCTCTTTCTCACTATATTGATGACGGTGGCAAGAATGAATTATCACCGTGTAATGCAAGCACTACTGCCACTGACGCCTAAAGTCAATTATGAAGACGGCACAAGTTGCCAATCAATCGAAAACATGCACACACACAGCAACTGCAGTGAAAGAGCAAAAGAGAAAAGGAGTTGTCCAAACTGCAGCATACTCTTCACCACTTGAACTCACAGCACTCTCAACTTTGCTGAAAAGTCGCTGTGCTTTTTTTCCACTAATTGCCACTTTTCTGTTTACATTAGCATTTTAATTAGAGCACACATGCACAAACAGACATATAAACAAGCACCGACAAATCTATGATTAAACTGGGCGCCATCATTTTCACTGGCTGCCAACAGAGATGCGGTGGCAGGAGTGAAAAGCGGGAAAAAGAAAAGGAGCATCTTCATCTTCATAGGCTCGCGTCGGCACCACATATCTTGCGTCACAAACACACACACACACATAAATACCAAAACACTTAGAGCACTTCTTAGGAAACACACAACTACTGTTTGCAGTAATCAGTGCAGAAAAGTTTTTCATCATCTTCTTCTTCATCGGGACACCACTGAAATCCTGAAATAGCAAAGAGAAAGAACAAATTCAGTGCTCTCTCACTCGCACCACTTTAGACCGCTTCCATTGGCTGTGCACAGTGGTCGTCACCACCTCCTCAGCGACGTCGATCCCGCCTAGTGTTCTCTCCTGACCACTGATGCTCCTCGAGGGCGGGCACACTTGGAGTTCGTTCAGCTTGGCAGTAGTGTGTGCAGACAATGCAGCAACAGCAGCAGGAGCAGCAGGCAAATGGTGCCATTGTGCACCTTCAGTGGACTGCAGCAGTGTGTGTGTGTGCACTGGCTGGCTTGTCAATATTTGGGCTCACTTTACGCCATTTGCTTAGACTTGATTAGTGTCTTGTTGTCGCTGCTGTCCTCTTCTGATGGCAAACGTTTCCACCTACTTTCACCAGGCAGCACCGTCAGCGGCTGACAGTGTGCAGGCAAACAGTGGGACGCTTTGTTTGTGTTTGTGTACGCTGCAGTCTGACTTGCTGCAGTCGAACACAACTGCACCAACCACCACTGCTATTCGTCGCGATTCAATCAGTCGCCGTTTGGACGTTGCAGGGGCTGCTACCACTGCTGATCTTTCGCCAATCGAATAAGTTGACAAGTGTGCCCGTTTAGCGCACCATCTTCCACTACTTCTTCTTCTTTGTCACATTCATCCTATCAACTCAAACTCTTTTCAGTTGTTTATTTGTTTGTTTGTTGGTGCATCACTGAGCCACCTTTCACAGCATTTCGTCGATTCTACCTCGTGATAAGCCCGCATTCCTTCTCCAGTTAAACTGCACATCACCTCCACAGAAAATGATGTTGCCACCTAATCGAACAGTGAGCCACTCACACAGCAAGAGTAGCGCCTTCTCTATCAGCAGCATCATCGCCAGTGATGAGCCCAAGGTGGTGATGGTGGAGGACGTGGTCGGCGGCAAAGCCGGTGCTGAGAAGTGGCTCACCGGTGATGAGCCGTTCAATGTTTCAGGCGCCGGCAGCTACTTCTCTGACGCCTCTTCGGAGGTCTACTCCTCGGACAGCTGCTGCTCAGAGGAGGACGTCGACATGGCCGACCAGGAGGAGGAGGGCGAGGACTTGAGCAAACCACTGGAGCTGGTGGCTGGAAGCAAGACTACGCAGCACAACTCCACCTCCAGCCTGCATACTTGCAAAAAGCTACACAACGGAGCAAGTGAAGTGAACGGAAAGAGCGCAGACAACAGCTGCAAAACAACAACTTCAGAAAAGGAAAAGGAACACAATGCCAAGGAAAGCACCACCGATCTGAGCAAAAGCGCCAGTGGAGAAAAAAAGTCCTCAGATTCTAAAAGCTCAGAGAAAAGTGAAACGACCAAGGAGGGCAAAAAGAAGTTTGAAAAGCCGCCATTCAGCTACAATGCCCTCATCATGATGGCCATTCGCCAGAGCAAGGAGAAACGACTGACACTGAATGGAATCTACGAGGTAAGCATCCTACCATCGCCTTTCTAAACTATCACCTGATATTGAAATAACTAATCCACATTTCATTTCATTTCATTTCACTATTCAGTTCATCATGAAAAACTTCCCTACTACCGCGAGAACAAGCAAGGCTGGCAGAACTCCATTCGCCACAACCTCAGTCTGAACAAGTGCTTCGTGAAGGTGCCCCGACACTACGACGACCCCGGCAAGGGCAACTACTGGATGCTGGACCCATCCTCAGATGACGTCTTCATCGGCGGATCGACGGGCAAGCTGCGTCGGCGGAACACCTCCACCTCGCGAAACCGACTGGCAGCCGCATTTCGCGATCAGTGGTCGCCAACGCCGCCGGACACGTCGTCCACCCACTGTACGGTCACCCTCACCACCATCACCCTCACGCTCACGGCCACATGATGGGCGGTGCTGGAGGTCTGGCCGGCATGGCCGCCTTTGCACAGCCAGGGCATCCTGCTTTTTCGGCAGGAGCAAATGCCGCCGCCGCAGCAGCGCTCTTTCCGCCCACCGCTCAGCAGCCCTGGCCAACGCCAATCACCCACTGCATTCGTGGTTCTACACCAATCCAGCGACGGCGGCAGCGGCGGCCGCTGCGGCTGCTGCCTACGCCTCGCAGGCGAACAGCGCCGCCTTTCAGTTCCACCAGCGCTATCCGCACGTTCCCGCGTACTTGCTGAGCAATCTGCAGAAGTCCCTCTTTGGCGTGTCATCCGCTCAGCCATCATCACTTTCGCCGTCCGGTGTTGCCGCCAGCCATCCGCTGAACCTAGGACCGGCGGCCGCATCAGGAGTGCCATCAGCTTCACTGCCGTCAGCCTTCAGCGTAGACCGCCTGCTGGCGGCGAACAGCAGCCTGAGCCTGAGCGACTGCCTGGCGGCCACTGCTGCCGTCACCGGCGGACAGGGAGCCATTAGAGCAGCGGCTGCTGCCAATGCCTCTTCCACGCCCTCGAACCTGTCTCCGAAGCCAGCCTGTGTGGCGACGACCACCAGCACGCCCTCATCATCCGCCTCATCCTCCAGTTCATCCTGCCTGTCCACTGCGAGCACTGCCACAGGCGGAATGTCCGCTGCCCTTCAGCAGCACTTTAACCAGCACCAGCACCAGCACTCTAACCACACCAACTCTACATCACCACTGCTGAATGGAACCTCCTCTGCCTACCATGGCACTGGCACTCCCTCGTCGTACCTGCTGAGTCAGGCAGCCACGAACCACAGCTATCACATGCTGCAGGAGATGTACGACTTGCAGGGCAGTCTTCAGGCGGCCGCTCTCAAGTCGCTGGCTGCGGCGAGTTTGCATTCACAGCAACAGCAGCAGCAGCAGCCTTCACGGTCTGCCGTCGGCAGTCCTCCCGGCACTCCTTTCAAGCCAGTCGGCTCCCCCTTTGCTGAGATGACCCATTTGAAGAAGTAAACAGTCTTGCTTGTGATCCAACTATCCTCCCATCATCTCATCTTCACACCGTAGTCATAGTCCCTTTGTGTAGATAGTTACTGTATTTATAGCACTCCTGTACCATATTGTTATTTTCAATTAGAAAAAACTAATCGAAATCTTCATTGTTTCTCAACTTTTGCTTTTTTTCTTTCTGATAAACGCCCATTTACTCACATGATGAGACATATTTTTGTGCCTAATCATCATCTGAATGCACTGGTCAACTCAGTTTGTATTTTTATTGACTAAATATTGTCAAGTTTACATAAACAAAAATTACAATGAATTTGTGGCTATATAAAATCAGTTGGTATGAAAACATGAATTCCACAATGAATGGGTATTTTGAGTCGGGAGTAGTACATGGGATAAACAAAGGTTCTTCTAATGGTCAGACAGAAAGTTTGACAATAGGTTTTTGAAAATGATAGCCAAATATCAGCGCCGATTTGAATTCATTTGAACTACAACCATGAGGATCCCAAGATCGGCCAGGCTTTGGCTGACAGCTACACAACAAATTGAACGTATTGTAATATAAACCAGCACCACTACCTAATACTATCTCAGTTTTCACGACAATCATTCACCACTTTTTCTCACTGGTTTCACTGTTTCTTTTGGTCAGTAGTAGAAGTAGTAGTGATTGTAGCCAAAAAGTGCTTCTAAATTGCTTTCGGAAAGGGGTCAGAAATGCTAATGAAGTGGTCATTAGTGGTTACATTGACCACAACACCAGTGTCACAGACAATAAAAGTGTACTTCGCAACTAATAAACCGACTACAGACTGCTGCTAGCACCCAGAGTGACGGGGACAACTCTTTACTGTGGCCGAGAGTCAACTGACACCACTTTTGGTGCTGCAACAGCAGGAAGGAAGGATTGAGCCACTGCAGATCATTGTCTGCCCAGCTCAACTTTATTTTCTCCTCACACTGAAAAGGTGTTATATTTCGGCTAATTACTTTCCCAGCCGCCTCAACTGGCTCCACAGTCACGATCAAATGCAGAGCTCACAAATCTGCAAACTGACACTTTCACGACTGAACGGCGGCGACGGCAGCGAAGGTAGTGCTGGAGACAGAAAAAAGACGATGACGGTGGCGATACTTCAGGGTAGCATTTGATACACAAAACTTCACTACAATTGAACAATCTCCAGCAGATTGCAGCAAGCATGGCAAATATTATGACGACAAAACGGCCGATTTAGAAAAGCAAATGCAAATGGGGTAAATGGTAAATGAGGGCCCGTTTAGTCTGATATTTGCTGTTTTCCAGCTTGCAACAGCAGCACAATTGAAATTGAAATAGATGCGATAAATTTTCCTTTGGACACGACTCACTGAGACTTTTCACAAAATTGCGCTGCTTTGGTGCCTGCTTGGCTGCTGCTGTTGTTGCTGTTTCCACCGGTGTGCTTCAATTCGTTTCACTGTGTCAGCGGCCAATCTGTGCACCGGTTTCCTCAGGTTCACACTCAGGTTCACTCTGCTTAATTGACATCACCTCAGCAGTCAATAGCCCTGGCTCGTAATTATCTGCGGTCTCACACTCCATTGACTGCCCCTCTCGCTTTCCATGTTCTCCTTTACGTCTTCATTTGCCCCTGAGGATCTGATGGTGGTGGTGGTGAACAGCACAGAACACTTGTGCAAACAGTGTCAATGGCACTGTGTCATGATCATCGGTGCGAGTGTGTGTGTGTGTGTGTGTGATAATCGATTCCAAACATTCAGCAGAGAAAAGATAGCGAGAACAACAAATGCCAGAACATGGTGCAAGACCTTCTCGCGTCTAAATGAGAACGTCAATGTCACCGGTGCGCAGTGTCGCTGTGACGAATTTCAACTGTAACAGCAGCAGCAGTGCTTTACTGCCTAGCGGGCCTAGGCCTTCATTTGTGCAACCGAACCCACTGACCTTTTTTGTAGAATAAGGAGAGAGAGCGAGAGGTGAAGAAGGTGAAGATGACAGTGACAGGCAGTGAGTTATGCAGCAGCAGCAGCGAGGAGATTGTTAAGTCGATGTCCTCGTCGCTGGTGATGTCATGCAGTGTGGTCAGCCAGTGGTCAGTGTGGCCGCTGCAGGACACCGGGGGCCATTCATCTTCAGGGCAGCTATTGGAGGACAGTCGCTTCTTCTTCTTCTCCTTCTGCCTCTTCCTTTACTCTTCATTAGTCAGCTCATTATGTACTCCACATTGCTCATTCACCCACAACGAATCTGTTTTTATTGCGCTGCCGCTGTTGCGGTTATTGCCGCCACTGCTGCTACTGCAATTGCCGCATTTTTTAAACGTCTTCATTTTCTAAAAGAGTGAAAACACATTTTTCCCGTGTCCTTTCGGCGCCATTTCTCGGTCATTGGCGCAAGAGTTGTTTGTCGCCAATGGTTGTGGTATTTTGGCATTTGCCTGCACTCTAATTGACGGCGGCGGCGGCAGCAGTTATTTGGTGTTGTGCAAGCAATCGTGAAGTTCAACAGTTCTCCATCAGGTTCAGACCGAGACGTGTGTTAGAAACTGCCGCTTCAACTTTACAAAATTAAAATGTCTCTTGAGCTGTGGAACCAGCTCTCCAGATAGCACTCTTCACTTGCTGACCACTAGCAGTGTCCAATTGGAACAATAAATTTCTATTTATGTTTGCCTGTCACCGAGGACAAAGAGTGTGGTAGTGCTCCTCTCCTCACTCCAAGTGGCAGCGGCTGCTGCTTTCTTCAGTGGTGGCTGCAAAGTGAAAAGATCGCTGTAGAAAGACAGCAATGGCTGCCAGTGGCTGCTCAAAGGGGCCGCCGATTTTCTTTCTCTACAAATGAGCTGATTGTTGTTGTTATTGTAACTGCTGTCGCAGATTGGCCACTGCTGAGTGGTGGTCACCTCTGGTCAGCTGAGGCAGCGGCAGCAGTAGCACTGGTTTGCCCGTTAGTGTGCTGCTGTCGCCGGCCACAATGCCCTTAGCTCTTGTTGTGCATTCTCCAAAGTGCACGTGTACAAATCAAGTCCTCCTTCTTCTCCTTCTTTTCTTCTTCTGTTGTTGCAGTTTGCCTACCTGCTTACCTGCCTACCTGCCACCATTGTCCGCCACTGTCAGGTGAGAAGTGAAAAATGAATCTAAAGGCGGCTAAAGATCTAAAGTCAGGTCAACAGTAGAGGCGCAAACACCACCAATCGGATAAGAAGAAAAAAGTAGAAGTAGAAGTAAGCCGATCTCAACATTGACACATGGTGCTAATGCACATTGCAACACACAAAGTGTCCTATTTTTGTGCGGTCATTGTGCTGTTAGTTGTGGTGGCAGTGGCGGCGGCGGCGTCAATCGTCAATTGAGGCGCGCTGCCTGATAGAAGAAGAAAGGGAGAACAAGAGAAACGCAGGTAACTACAACAACAAACTAACAAACCAACAGTGTCACCAAACATTGCCAGCCGCTGATTGACAGACAGTGCCGACAGATTGAAATCTGGGCACTGATTGGCACCGATCATCACCGAATCGGCTGATCAGCTGAAGGAAGAAGTCACCAGTGCATCCATTGTTGCCCAATTAAAGCGGCCAAGTAGAGAGAAGGCGAATGAGAGCACGCCGAACAAAAATGCCATCAAAATTTGGCCATGCTTGAGTGGGCCCCGGCGAGGGAGCCCCTTCGGAAGAACGACTCAATTAGCAGTCGTCCAGTTGACATGTTTATTGTCCACTGGCCAGCACAGCACGTCCACTGCTGCCTACTAATGAAGAGATCACAGCCGCCACGACCACGACGACGACCACAATCGTGAATCGCTTCTCTTTTTCTTCTCTTCTCTTCTCATTTCATTCTCTCCGGGCACTTCTTCTCTACGACGACGACGACGGCTGCCGTTATTTATGGTGGCGAAGACAAGACCGCAAGGCACACGATCTGCTGCTGCTGCTGTCGACAGTCCCAGCACAGGCACACACTCAGTCCAGTCGGTTTTCTCGGTAATTGTTTGCCTTTTTCTTGTAATTTTTATCTCTTACTCCTCTGTGTTTGCTGGCAGTGTCCTCGCCTTGTAGCCTCGTCATCATTATCATCAGAAGGCTGCTGCTGCAACGCTTGCAGCTCTTCTCCAAACTGAACTGCCTTGTTAGCAAACATTCGGCCAGCAATTGGCATACTTCATCATCAATGCTGAATCAGCGGCAGCAGCAGCAGCAGCAACATTGCTCAGGGCGATGCTAATGTCTTTAGCTGTTTCTTTCATGTTTCGATTGAAATGATGATAATCGACTCTTGACTTTTGTTGTAGGTAGTCGTTGTCGAAGCAGTAGCAGAGAAAAACGTCTGTTTGCACACGCAGTTGACCAAGTACGGCAGGCATGTGCAGCGCCTAGCTCTTTTCCCCACCGCACAAACGGGAAACAATAGCCACCAGAAAAGAGTAATAGAATTAGTGCCTTCAGCAGCAGCACCAGCAGCATCAGAAATGGCTGCCATGGTGGTCGGCTATCGTGAAGCTGTTTGTGTTGGTCATGGCACTGCCGCTACTCATTTGCTGACATGGTCAACGCAATTAAAAGTGAAAAGACAAACTGAACTGATTGTGATTGTGAAGTTGTGGTAGTTGACCTAGGGCCATGAAAAGAGTAACGGCCGAATAGAATGCTGTCCCTATCTGCAAATGCAGGCAAAGCAGCGGCATGCCTGTGGTGTGCACTAATGATAATTATGAGAGAACCGATCAGCCAGCCAGCCAAACGGTCTGATGAATGGACCCGCAGCAAGACTTTTTCATGTTTTGTTCTCTCTCCGTTGTCATTTCAATTCGCTGCATTCCAAGTGTCAAAGGTCATTTTTCTCAGCAGCTCTCCCCGCTGCTTCAGTCGCTGGTAGCCAAATTGAAAATAAATTTACCGCAGCTGGAACAATATGTCCACCAGTGACATCTTTATGGGCGGCAATGTAGCCAATTTTCCTTTCAGTGTGTCCTACCCACTCAACACGACACGAGCCAAGAGGAAAGTGATGCTCGTTCTCACTCACTCTCTCTGGGTCAGACTTCCCTTTCTTTATTACCGTCATTTCTCTGTTTGTTTGAGCTGCTACAACAGCAGCAGCAACAGCTCAATTTGTCCTTCTGCTTGTCTAAATTTATGAACACTTCTTCAGTCAGTGTGAGGATGCAACGACATGGACAACTTTACGTCTTCAAGAAGGAAAACACGACAACTGATAATGAGCACACAGAAAGTCAGAAAGCTAGTCAACGCGCGGCCCGATGCGCTACCAACGCAAGGGGCTAATTTATGAGCACATGTTGCCAATTGTCTGTGTAGTGTGTTTGCCAATGTTAGTCAGCACTCGTTTTCTGGTTGAAGGCAAAGGAAAATAGAGAGGAGAACTCAAAACTGCTTGTCGAGAAGAAGCTTGTGCTGGAGTGGCTGACTACCACCACCGATTGCTGACAGAAATACGAGCACCAATTTTGAGTTGAGCGTGAACAGCCAAAAAGTGCCTGCGTTTCTGTGGTTTGGATAAACCTCGTCCGGGCTCAGCTCTTGATGTTACTGCACAAAACATAAATTAAGACACCAAAGCATCGAAGATGAAAAAAAGAAGAAATGGAAGTGCAGCAAGTCAGTGGAGAAAGAAGAGGAAACACAGCAGAGTGCACAGTTGCTGGAAGTCTATGCAAATGATGGGAGGGAGAGAGAGAGTCAAGTAAAAAAGATAGTTTGTTCCCACTTGGCCGCAAAGTGGTCTCAAAAGAAAGAGAGAGGGGATTTGCATTGCACTTGGAATTAGCAAATTGTTTTGTTACCCAATAAATCGCCCGCAATCTCCTCTCCCACTCTCTCTCCCTTCATTCAGGCCGGCAATTTGTTCAACCACTTTGGCACAGCAAAACAAGCAACAGCAGCAAAACGACTAAACAAGACAAACACAAACAAGGAGCAGAAAAATGAACACCAGCGTCAACTATGTAAATGTCTGCTTCACGACAGTGTTTGTCTTTTTCAAGCGCTTAGCATCCACATTAACACCTTAAGCTGAGGCTGCCTGTCTCTTGCTGGCTGTTCACTTTGATTAATACTAATACGCTTTTCTGATAGTGTCATTAGTGTTTGTAGTGGCTGATGTGCAGGCTATTACCGAGGCGATTTCCTCTGAGGTGTGAGAATGTGCTCCAGCAGACAATCCAGTTTGCAGTGAAGAGGGGGGGGGAATGGACGACAACAGCGACGTCCATTGCCACTGCCCAGCAGTGGTAAATGAGCTTTTCACTTTGCCATCATTTATGCCGCCATCACTGGCACTGATCATCCAGCAATGATCGTCTCTCGATCATCTGATGATATCTATTAGTGGGCACTAATTGCTCCCTCTCTACTGGGCACCGCTCTCTCTCCCTATTTTGTTCATGTCAATTAATCACCTTTCTCAAGAGTCGACCATCGGCTTGTGTGATTGTGCTCACCTCTGCCACCGCCGCCGGAGCAGTGAATGCAGTGGATGCAGCGTCCCCCCAGCGCACACACTCGCACACACATCGACATTGTTTCGCATTAGGTGGTCAACAAATTAGATCGAAGGAGGCAGCAGTGGCAGTGGCAATTGTCCGCCTGTCGGGCGATGGACAAATTCTCTAATTGACGATCTTTAGGCGAGATAACCATCACCACCACCACCACCACCACCAGCAATGTGAATAGGACAAGGCGGTCGGTGGAGCATGTGCAGCACTCGTTTGCATGCTGTCATGTTGAAGTTGCTTTGAAGTGACGCTTCTTTGCCGCTTTTTTTCTTCTCCATCTTTTTCTTGCCACCCATCTTGGGAATTGAAAACACGCCGCAATGAGTCCAAAACTAGCGTGAATGGAAATAATGAAAAATAGCTGATCATCCGAATAACACGCCAGTGTCCTTAACTCTGCAGTGTCACAACCACTTTCTTTAGATCAAAACTGCAAAACATCTAAGGTGAGCGTGTGCCATCGTGCACCTATAACTTGTATTTTGTGCTCTCTATCCTCATGCCTGAACATGGCGCAACATCTTGTTCTCTCCTCTTCTCTCTAGATTCGTCTAAATTGCTTGTTTGGCAAATATTAGTCTTTTGCATTTAAAAAAAATTTTGAGGAATGTCAGTCTCTCTGTCCCTCATCATTTTCACGTTCATCTACATGCCAGACAGGGCAAATATGTCGATGCTCAACACATTCAGTGCATATTTAAAAAGCATATTAATAGTCACTAAACATCTCCTGCTCTTTCAGCCGTCTCTTGAAGAAAGAAGCTGCTGTTGCAGTTCACCAGTCGCCCCAGTCATCTCTCTCGCTAGTCTAATAATCAGTTGTACAAACAGAGTGAAACAAAGTTGTTGGAAGAGGAGATGATGATGAGGATAAAGAGATGAAAAGAAAGAAAATAAACACAAGATAACTAACTAGCCAGTGGGCTACCAGCAAGCAGTCTGAAGCCTCTTTTTCTCACTTTTGCCGCAAAAGAAGAGGAAACGAAAAGCTGCAGCTTTAAATCATCGCCCAGTGAAGAGCCCAGTGAACATGCTCATGTCTTGTCATAAACGGGGGGCGATTGGGCTTGCTGATAAACCTTCAGGAGGTTGAACTTGATTTACCAAACAGGATAGCAATGGAAGCCGCCTTGTTTGCATCACCGTTGCCTTCTTTCTTGCAAGTGTCAATCACAAACGTTGCTGCTCTTTAACACTGGTTCGAAGACACACTCTGTTGCTCAAGTCTTAATCTTCTCTGCACACACACAATCAACGGTATTGTATTCAAAACGACTGCGTTGTCCAAAACACTCTAGAAGACAGGCAGAAGAAGTGATAGTCACAGCAAAGTGGAGCCGCAAAGTTTGAAGATCGATCATGGCAGCGGCTATTCTATTCTCGGCAACCAAAAAAGCGGCATCAATTTGGAAATGGCAAAGCATTGCTCCGGCGCGCGCGTGCCCCACACTACATCAAGTTAACTCTTTTCCACTGACTACTCTCACAGCACTCCTTTCAGTAATGATCACGACAGTGTACGTTTTGGCTTCAGTTGAACGTCTAATAATCACTTAGTTTAATGAAGGTGTTATTTATTGCATCGCCTCAGCAGCACTAGCAGCACTTGCACTCATCAATAGCTTTCAGCACAGAGCCATTTGCTGGTGCTGTTTTCGCTGATCGATGGCGTGGTGAAGAGTGCTGATCAGGGATGATTGCAATGCATCTCTCAACGAACACAAGCACAACCAATTTGCTGCAATTTGTCGATATGATCTTTTTCCCCTCTTTCCTGCCCCTCTCTTCTCTCTATAACTCTTTATGGCACGCTTGTGCGCACTGTCTTCTTTTTCTTTGTCTGTTTTCAACTCCAAGCTATGTGTTCACTCCCTCCTCGTAATTATAGGCGTCCATCAAATGTGCGTGTGTGTAAGTTTGTGTGTGTGTGTTTGGCAGGCGCCACATTGGTGATAGTGTAGGTTGATGCTGCAGCAGTAGTTGCACCCTTTGCTGCCAGCCATCGACAAGATTAATGTCTTTATATACGTTTAACGCATTATAATGATGAAAGTGATGATGAAGAACATAGGCAGCAATCAGAATACCGGAAAAAGGGGGAGACTGTGAATTTGAATGCTCTCAACGCAGCAGCAACGGCGATCTCTATCTCTTCTGACAGTAAAGTGTTTATTTGTTGGAAACTAGGAAAGAGCTGCCAAAAATATTAAAATATAAGCAGTCTGAAAAGACACTTAATGTTGAGGACTGAAAAAAAGCTGTAAGCTGTAAGCTTTAAGTGCAAACACACACTGACGACTGTTTGCCGCCTCTGCCTAGAAGTTTTCAAAAAATAAATCAATGTTCAAACACACGCACACACACATACTTATACTTTCGAGCAGTAGACGGTCATTTGGTCATTTACTTGAGGTCGAGGAGGTGTCATTGGGAGAGGGAGAGAAGACGGAAGATTTCAACTTGTGCTGCAAATTCTTGCCAAATAAGTTTTGCCAATAGATAAAAATAAATATCTGAAAGGCGAAAAATATTGAGTTCAGCCCGCCAACTACTTTTCGGGTTGTTTGCCACCACTTTGAGCTTTTTCTTTTTTTCAAGTCACCCTGCCAAACACTGTCTAAAAAGAGGCGCCAAGCTGGTCATAGCAGTTTACCAAACTAGCCACTTTGTATTCAACTTATCAGTCTCCACCTCACCATTTTTGCTGATCATTAGTTAATAGTTTGTTGTAATGTTGATATTAGTTCAACAACAGCGCGGGGCAGTGTGACTGTGATGATGATCATTAATTAGCGATTACAACAGCACAGAGTGGTAAGTGAGATATCACTGGCAAGAGCAGAGAGGGAAAATCAATGCTTCATCTAACGACTTCTCCTCTTTTTCATCTTCTGGGAATGGCTGCTTTCAAGTAGTGCTACTCGATTGACACTTTGTAGTGGCAATAAATTAAACAGTCTGAAAGCAAAAGATGCTAGGCAGAGATGCATGGCGGCAGCAAATGCAACAATTAATTTCCCAGTGATCAGCGACTGCAGCAGCAACAGCCTAAGAAGAACTGAAAAGAGCCGCTCAAAGTCGATCAAAGTAGATGATGATGATGATGATGCTGACGATCAGTGCTCTGAAGTCTGTGGGCTCTGATCTTTATTCGTTCTCTGTCAATGGTGGTGGTGGCGTTGTTACTTCCAATATTGAAGAGGCTTTAATTAAATTTTCCTTAGCAAAAAGTGACTGCTGTTGTTGATGCAGCTAATGCTGGTAAGTAGTGCTGCAGTGATTAATCACAGATTAGCCTGTGTATGTTGGCGTGTACTCGGACAAAGACACTGTGTCCCGATCCCCCTCTTTCCACTGTTTGCCGATTGGTCCATTGACAAAGGTGTGAGGCAGAGAGCGAGCTAGCTCAACAAAACTGGCCTAATTCTAGAGTTTTGAAAATATCTTTTCCATTTTTTAAATCTTTGAAAAAAGTCACTAAAAAGAATGACAACAAATTATGCTGTTGCAACTTTTGCTAAAACTATTGCCCTAATCTGCGATTCTGCTGGAATTCACAGAAAAAGTTCATTTTAAATGGCTTTTACATAACACTGGCATTTCTCGCAAACACTCATTGACAATTAATCACCGGTCGATTACACGGCTCACACCGCAGGGCGCGAACAATTAGCTGGCCTCAGATTGGCAGCAGCGGCAACAGCTTTGGCCGCATCGATCGTCGCATTGGTCTGCGTTGCTTTGCGGGCGGTGTATTTGCTGAGAAAGATGGGGGAGAGAACGTGGATTAATCAAGGAATAGTACTACAGCTACTTCTAATAAGTGCCATTAGCAAGGCATTAGTGCCACTACCTGTGGACAGTATAAATATTGACTAATAGACGAGGCACAGATGACAGCAGACAGCGAGAAATGCCTGCCAGCCATCCAGCTTGCCTCGTCGTTTTTGCCTTTGATGTTCCACCTTTTTCTGCCACCTTCTTTGGCAACTTGGCCTGCTGCTGCTAAGCTGCCTTCTAAATGTACGATTAATTAGTATTTTTCCTTACTAATTCGATTTTGCACACGCACACATACACAAATACTCACAAAACATCATTTTGATTGGCGTTTTGCTCTCCGAAAAAAAGATTAGTCTCAATGATTCTACGGAATTTTAGACTACACTTTTGCCATATGCGGTAATACAGAAAAAGTAGAAGATGCTGCCGGGAAAACGCCGCAGGTATTCTCTTTTCAGATCAGATCATTTAAGTTTTTTGGCTTGACTGTGAACTAAAACAACTTTTTGTAAACAATTTATTTTACTTGCAAAACTGATAATAACGGTGATAGATTTTATAAAGTAAAAGTTAAATTTTTTTTGTCAACAAAAAAAATTTGTTAGTAATTTTAAAATTGATCGTTTTGAAAAATCGAAAATATTTGAAAATTAGGTAACTAGGGCGCACTCTATCGGCGTTGAATCAAAACACATTTGACCGTTGTGTTGAAAAATGAAAATGTTTTTTTGCGCTGTTGTCAAAACAAAACCTGTTGTATCCAGGGAAGCAAGCATCATTTGGAGCACCTCTGGCACGCAATGACATTGCCTCCTCCTCTCAACATGGCCGACAAAAGGCTTGCAATGGCTCAACATGGAACTAACAATACTCGATGATTCAGGTTTTACTTTGTTTTTGAAAAAATAAATTTTGTTAAATACTCACTATTTTCCCTTTTCAGAAAGCAAAACAGTTGGGCAATCAGTACAGTGACAATTACTGCAAGCAGTCCACATCACTTCAACTTCATCGCCAACGAATGGATTTGATTAAATTAGTTGATGCTGAAATTCATGAGACACAACAGCAGTTGGTGACTTTGCGTGCTCAGTTGAAACGATCGACGCAACATGAGCCAAAGAAAAGCTCAATAAATGTTCAAGCTGTACCTTTTAAAGAACAAGCAACGAAGCAACCAGTGTTAGCAAATAGGAGTGTTGCAAATGCAAAACCTTTAAATCATTGTGCTAAAAGGCATCATTCAGCAACAGCAGACCATTCAATTGACAGTGCCATCAGTTCAGCTGCATCAAGTGAAATGCATCAATTGAATTCACCAGATACGTCGCCTCAAACAATTCCGAAAACTGTGTGGAGCTCCTCGCCTGATGACACTATGTCAATGAGTTCTCGGACGTCTCAAATGCCGAAGAAAGGTACTTGGCAAAGTTAAAAAAGATGTATCAGAACAGAGATAAAGAAAAACAAATTGATTCCCAGCCAAGTCATGAGTCTAATAACAACAAACTTACTGAATTTGTTGTGGATGGTATTGTTGAGAAAATATGGGAAAAACTTCAAAACATAAAGCCACCTCAAGAGAAGGAAGAAAAAGAGCTTTGTAGTGTTGCCGTTGAAACTACTTTTGCCAATCAAAGCCTGCCAAGTGATGATTCAGACTGCGATGAGGAATCACATATTAGCGATGATATTCAGTCAATTTACCTTGAAGAGGAGTTAGAGGACGAGAATACTGTTTACATGCCTTTGCCGACTAAGAAGGAAAAGGAAAAATCAATGAATCAGCATCGCCAAGAGCTGCACAAAATTCAGGAATCTCTGCAATCTCTCAGTTTCTTCAATCAAAATGAAATGACACAGTATAAAGATCTAGAAATGAAGAAAAGAGAAAAGCCGCCAGTCGTATTGATTGACTTTGACGAAGACCACGACCATGTTGACCACCAAGGGCTCAATTTCAGCAACACGTCTCACAATACTTCAATGTTTAGAACACTGCCTGAAATATCTTCTACCTGCTCAACACCCAAACGAAGGCAATCTATCTCGTTCACACAGAATTCTGTTTCAACAATTGAGCAGATTCGAAACTCCACCGTCTCAAATGTCTCAAACCAAGCGATCTCATTTTCTACCGCACGCGAGTCTACCAGCTTTTACCCCAAACAGCAGCTGCCGCAATTCAGTGCCATATCATTTTCCGTTGACAGCATGTCAAGGGAACAAATCATGAGCGCAATTTCCTCCTCAGACGTTCTCGACAATGACCAATTCTGGGAGGATGTCCTCGACGGATCGGCAAATCTCGGACATGAAGTTCACTTTTGATAAGCAAATATCACACATTTTTATTTTACATTTTGTACAATATTAAATTCTTTTAAAGATGACAGTTCGGTTAGACAGCCTGTAGTTCATCTCCACGACGCTAGTGCTGCTGCCGCCTTCAGCCGCCTGCTGTTTGGTGTGGCACTTGGCGATGCCGTTGATGGTCTGCGAGTAGCCCGACTTTGGACGATCACAGTCGAGCCAGGTGTCGCATTCGTAGAGCAGGCTGGTCACCAGAACGGTGGCCGCCTCGTCCTCCTCGAGGAAGTAGGTGCCGATGAAGAGGCTGCACTGCTTCCGCTTCAGCGACTGTCGCAGGCGACGTACGAAGCTATAAATGAGTGCCGGCTCGGCAATGTAGGAGAGGAGGACGCTGAGATCGTCGATGAGGAGGACGGAGTTGGATGGCAGCTTGGTCACCTGGGCGTCGATCGCCTTCACCAGCTTTCCCCACTGGAGAGTGTCAATCTGACCCACTTCGCATGATCGCTGAAGAAGCCCGAGTGATCGTCACCTGCAGTCTCGTCAAAGAGGTCCACCACGGTGATGGTGCCCTCCTCACGGCGACTCTTCAGACTGCTGATTCCGCACTTGGTGGCCACTGCGCTGTAGTGGCTCCAGCCCTGGCCGAGCAGCACCAGTGCCAGACTGGTGCCCTCCGCTCCTTTCACCAGCGACTGCAGCATTAACTCAAAAGCAAACGGTTGCGTGAGAAGGCTGCGAACGGTGTTCACCGTAAAGGTGCCCGGCTTCGGGTGCAACCAACTGGTAGTTGAATCGGTCATTGCTGCCGAGGATTGCTCTCTGATTGTTGACGTTGATGAAGTGGTGCGGAAACGTGGGTGACGTAAATGCCGAGCATGCAGTTGCTGCTGTTGATGATGATGATGTTGATGATGATGATTTGGTAATGTTGACGAGTCTGATGATGAGAATGAAAAAGTGGGCAATAAAGACCGGTGCAGTCGGGTAATAAAGATGGGGCCAACGGCGGTGGTGGTGATAATAATAAGACGCAAGTGTAAGCACTCGCACAAGTGCACTACCGATGAAAGGTGATCCTCTTTGTTGGAAAGCGGAGAAATCCTCGTAAACAGCACGTGAAAGTGGTGTTGTTGTGCACTGCACTGCAGCTGCTGCATCTCTTCCCCGATCTCGTGCTCACGCTGCCTGGTGGCCGCCACTGGAAATCCTCCCCAAAGTGCTTCCAGAAGACTGCGAATCTCTCTTTCTGGTGCCCCAAGCTGCACTGGAAGTAATGAACGAATTAAAGAGAGAAAGCGAGGGAGAATTAACATCATCATCATCCATCGGATTAGCAAAGTGTAGCGGCTAATTGTTATAATTAGCCAAATGACACACGAAGCGAGCGCGGGGAAAAGACCGACACCACATCGCAAGGATGCGCGAGCTCAGCGAGTGGTTGCACCTGCTGGAGAAAGCAGCAACATCAAAAGAAGATTTCAAGTTATTAGCAGAATAAATATCGTTTTATTTATTGTACAAAGCAATAGAGACAAACAGAGAAAAATAGCACAGTTGTGATCGTCATCAAGCAAGAGAAAAATAGACTTGGGCTGCAGTAATATTTACAAAGAGAAGCAGGTGGCGGTGGTGGTGGTGGTGATCGATGATGAAGTTGATGGCGAAGATGATTGACGTGCACCAGTGTTGTGTCAACAAAAGAGCAGCTGTGTGTGGTGCTGGTGCTGATTATCATTCGATGTCTCGTACTGAAATGATCAAGTTTTCAAAAGTAGCTGGTGAGCACTCTGGATGATGAGGGATGATGAGTAGGGTGAAAGATGAAGTGAAGTGTAATCAGTAGTTGGTGGGGGGGCCTAGTTGACCGGCATTGGGGGCCTTCGCTTCTCGGCAATTCGTTCTCATTCTCGGGCATGACGGGCACTGTGAGCGAGGCCGAACTGGCCGACCTCATCAGGAGACTGTCATCGGAGGAGGACTTGTCCTCTTTGATGCTCGCGTCATCGTCGTCATCAATCAGCTGGTCATCGTCGGCAATGTCCTCGCAGACGATGGTCGGCTGGCGTTTCGGCGGTCCCATCGAGTGGAGGAAGTGGAAGAGGGAGCGGAGGAGGCGGCGGAAGTTGCGGTGGTGGAGTTTGAGGACTGGCAGGCAGCCGTCTTTAGCTGCATCTGGGCGAATCTCTTTGTGAGCTCCATTGAAGTGTTGCTGGCGGTGACTCCATTAGCGGTGATCTCACTGCCGCAGTTCATTTGCTCCGAAAAGTGGTGGTGGTGGTGGTGCATCGATCCACTGCCGCCGGTACTGTTGCTCGCCATTGTCGTTGCCATTTCTGTTGTGTTTGAGGATTGTGAAAGGAAAATTCTGCAAAGTTTGAAAAGGAGAGAAAGAAGCTGAAGGTTAGATCAAGTAGTGTGTGTGGCTGGTACTTTGGCAATCAATCGATAACTGATCGTTTACTGTCTCTAACTGACCAGCGGCAAATGATGACTGATTTTCCTGGAAACAAAGTGTCTGCTGTGTTTTGCTGTGTTTCAGGCTCAGCCTAAGTCGCAGACTAATGTGCGTGAGTGCGTGGTGTATGTGTGTGTTGTTTCTTGGAGACAGGCAGCACTGCTGACTGTGGGAGTGTGAGAGAGTGTGTGTATGTGTGTGCATTTCCGATATCGAACTGGAAATGGTAGCTGTCCAGCATGAGCTACCCTGGCTATATAGCCGATCCGATCCATTCGAATGCAGTCTAGTCGACCCACGCGGGTATCACTGCCACTCGGCGACTAGCTCTGCTGCTGCTGCTGACGCCAAGGGCTCATCGACTGAATTGGAATCGAAACGGTTCAACGGGTGCCCTGCTGTACCACCACCACCACCACCGCCACTACTGACAGTGAGACTAATCGGCGCCTGTCAGTGGGCGAACAGGCTAATAGCGAAGAGCCTTGCAGGCGCCGTCGACGGCCGTGAAAGAGCCTTTCAATGTCAGCTAGGCAGTTGCCAGCCAGCCAGCCAGCCAGCCAGCCAGCTAGCCATCTATCCAGCCTGGCAGTCGATCAATTATACTCTGCACACCGTACAGGGCAGAACGAATTGTTCCAGAACGATCCGTCTCGCTGGCTGTCGTCGTCAAAGATTATGACTCTCTCACGAGCTTGCTCTTCAACTTCGTCATTCGTCATTCGACTAAATTGGCTGGCTATTTATTATTAATTAGCTGAAGAATGCCGCTGCTGGTGTCAGCTAGACTGGTTGTTTCCGGTGTTTTGGCTGTCAGTTATGACTGCCATTCAGACTTACCTTTCTTTTCCTGTGTGTTGTAGGGCTGGGGCTGGTAGCAGCTGGTAATTAGCTGGGAAAGTAGGCGGAGGTGGTGATTCAAGTGTGTTTTGCGTTTAGAGTTGCAGTGAGCAGACTGAAGTGTGGCACTGGCTGAGGACAGAGTGAGAACAGTGGGAAGTGCCAACCAATCGACAGTTTGGCAGAAACTGAGCAGATCAAGTGGCGAGTGGCTCTTCTTTAAAGTGAAGTGGTGAAGACAAGTGCCAAAGTGTTGGTATGGAGTTTAGTTTAGATCACGGGCTCTACACCGTTATCTGTGTCTGTTTTGTTTGTGCGAGAGTGTATTTTCCAAGCCAAGTCAGTGAACAAACAGCTGTGTGACGCGTGCTTCGTCTGCTGAGAGTGCACAAACGTTTGCGGTGATGATGGTGGTGCTGGTGGTGGTGGTGGTAAGACGATGCGATCCGAGAAGTGATGAGAGAAAGAGTGGAGAGAGTAACTTCTTAGCAAGAAATTATCATGTTATATTTTTAAATGCCTGACGCCAATCGAGTCGGGTCTAGTAGGCAGACTGCACTGGTGCGACCGTGTAATCAGCAGTTAGGGGGCAGATTTTTTGTTGTTGGCTGTTTTATACTGCAGTTGCGGCAGTGCGTTTGTCGTACAGCACGGAATTTGTAAACGGGGAGAGGGCGAGCCAATTGGCAGTCAAGAAGATTAGGCGGCGAGAGCAGGAAAACAATGCCTGTCACTTGATGGTGGCAAATCAGAAATGAAAGACGTCGTCAGAGTCGTCTGGTCGTGTAGTCTTCAGGAGGTTGAGGAATCGAGTGAGTTAGAAAACGGTTTATTTATATGACGGCCGCTGATGATGATGATGATGACATTCGCCGACAGATTCGATGACGATAGTGATGCTACTGCCTGCCTGCCTCACTGCTGCTGCTACTGCAGTTAGTGGTCGTGGTCTCTCTCGTAGGCCGTCGTCTCTTGCACTCTGCTGACAATGAGAGAAAGATGGAGAGAAAGAGACCAAAAGGCGCCGACTGTCACTGTCACAGATGCTGCTGGTGAGTAGTGGAGGGCCACGCTAGCGGTGCGCGCGGCATGACTTCACTTGTCGAACATGAAAGAGGTAGTAGGCAGACAGGTAGACGTTTGCAGACGACGAAATGCAGGCGAAAATGTGAGGAAAAGTACACACTGAAATTGGCACAGAAGCACAGGCAAGGAGGCAGCAATCGTCGATGAGTGTGACTGTTTCGCTCTTTATTCGCCTCCTTCCTCGAATCGCAGGATGACTCACAAACCAGTAGTAGTGCTGGTGCTAGTAGTGATCACTCACCTCACACTGGTGCAACAACCATCTACCTCATCATCTTACATCATCTGAAGTGAAGTGAAGTAGTGTGTCGCATTAACGATTCGGCTGCTGCAATGCTGGCACGACAATTGCTCTCTTTCTAAATTGCCTGCCTAATAATTGCCTTCTTTCGGTTTCAACTACCCCTCATGCTAATATTAGATACCCTAACGGTAATAACAAGAATAATTGCCAACAACGCTGCAGAAGTGCTGCTGTTGCTGCTTCTGATCGTTTCTCCTTTCCGCTAGAGCACAGAATTTTTTCAGCAGCAGCACCAACCGCGACTGCCGTAGCTGATGACAGTTTTCTGAGAAGCAAAAACAGCAAAACGATTCTCAGCTTTGCATTCTGTGAATTCCTCGCAGCAGCAACAGACGCATTTATTCATCTGAATAAATGAATTGCTTCTGCTACTGCTGCTGCCGATTACAATGCCAAGCACTGGAAATGATGGTGATATACAGTGCACAGTGCACAGAGCACCAAAAAAGAGCAGTGGCTACTGCCCAAGAAGGAGAGCGCACTGATAAATCGACATCAGTCAGAGCAAGAGAAAGACTACTGAGTGGCTACATTACATTACCACGATCAGCACTAGACTGGCAAAGTGAATGGCAGCAAGAGTCGGCTGAGGCAGCGACAGAAGCAGCGGTGACGTCAATAATCGGCACTGGTGACGCAAATCGCTGCCGCCGCCGTCGCTGCTGCTGCACCGCGCTTCGGCGGCACTCGCTCACTCACTCCACAACGACGACGGCCACAATCGGCGGTGGTGGTGGTGGTGGTGGTGGTGGTGGTGGTGGTGGTGGTGGTGGTGGGTGGTGGTGGTGGTGGTGGTGTTTGTGGCTGCCACCGAACAGAGACAAAGAAAGACCGAGAACAGACTGATCATTTAGTGGTAGCACCAGCAGCAGCAGCACATGGACACACTGCTCCAATTGGAAGACAATCACCCTGCTGCTGTCGCTGCAAAGTGTTGTTGTCGTGAAAGAGGAGACCGCCGACAGTACTTCTACCACTTTTTGCCGACTCGTCGAAATCAGCATTCACCATCACTTCCCTTTTCCAATGTCGCTCACTCTGCTGCTGCTGCTGTCCACTAAGCCATTGAGCACTTCTTGCAGCAGTAGCAGCAGCAGTCTAATTGACGCTATTTTGGGTTCACCGTTGCCACTGGTGACCAGTGTACTAATACACATAGCTATTCTTGGTCGCCCACTTCACCCAACTTAGTGCCCACTCGGTTGACAAAGGCAGTTTGGCAGTTGCAGTAGTAGTAGTAGTAGACATCAGTGGTTGACAGCAGTGGCAGTACAACTTGTGGGCACATGTCTGTCGGAGTGTCTGATCAGTGCAGTGACTTGAAGCAAAGAAAAGTGAGATAAATCAAATCATATCAGCGACAGTGGGGCACCCGTGCATCAATGAGACAAGGGCTGTGTGTGGCTCAATGGCAGTAAGGGAGAACTCCATCTCGCTTCTTTTTATGATGCACTAGTGTGTGTGTGCAGGTGTATGGCGTGCATGGTGCCATTGCCCATACCCCGGAAAGGAGACTGGTCTGGCCTCCTCTCTCATCAGAGCAGTGATCTGCAGTGGAATAAGACTACCAACCAACCAGCAATGCACTGACTGCCTGGTAGTTAGCAGGCAGTCACTTGGCCCGGATCATCGATTGCCCATTAACGTCATTTGCAAGGCTCATTTGCTTAGCCGACCTGTGTGTACGTACTTCAATTGACTGTTGAAAATGAAATGTTCTTTGAGGATCAATGTGTACGCAGTAGCAAGCACTGTGCACTGCCTGCCTGCCCAGACTGCTCTTCCTTGGATCCCTCCTGTTTACCTACTAAATCTGAATGACGACTGAACGCCGGTCGCAAGAAGGAGAAGGAGAAGGCAAAGATCGACGTTGCCGTGCCAAATGGACTTGCAGGGGGGGCCTGTATTTGCTGTACAACAAACTGAGCAGTGTCATTTGAGAGCTTGCTGGGCGGGAGGGCGGACGACTAGAGCAAACAAGACAAAGGGAGAGAGAGAGAGAGGCCATATAATTTGCTGGTGTTTTATTGCCATCTGCGTGTGTGTTCCAAACACCGAGGAGTAGTAATCTACGTAGCAAAAGAAAGTGGAGAAATATAAGTAGAGTATAAAAAATAAAGTTATTAATGATGGCGTGTTGGTAGTGGTGGTGGTTGCTGCTAAACAAAAAGAGGAGAAAATGCAGAATAAGAAACAAGTGAGACGTAGAAGATTGCTTATGTGTAGAGGAAGCAACGAGGGAGAGAGAGAGACTTGAAATAAATCGGGCAACGTAGAAGTGATGTGATGAGGATGCAATGAGAGAACGTATATGGCTAGAATGAATAGTGTTTCGTGTTTTGGAAGAACCGGCGACAGCAGCAGCAGCAGAGGCGGTAGAAGAGTGTCAGGCAATTTTCCGGCATTGCACACACACACTCACTGACAGTCTGCTGGTGAGCAAATCCCCCTAACTCCTTCGATTCACTACTGCTCCTTCTTGGCAGGCAGCTTAGAGAGTTGCTCTTCCGGCTCCTTCAGTCGATCGAGTACAATGCCCGTGTACCAGGTGAAGCGGACCGTCAGTGGCTCTGAGCCTCCATTTCGGTGTAGACTGCGCGAGTGGGCGCAGAAGAGAATGTGAAGGTAGGCGCCGTAGCCGGCCATAAAGTGCCACCAGGCGTGCAGTTGGGTCAGCGGACTTAGCACCGCCGGAAGCGTGTCTGTACGCAAGCCACGTAACCACTCGCAAGCAAAGTTGTCGATGCACCACAGTCCAAAGCCGCAGTAGTAGAAGAAAACGGCCGAGTAGAAGATGCGCACGCTGCACTGCTTCGTCCGCACCACTGCAATGTCGTAGTAGAGCATCAGCGTCACCAGGACGCCGTAGGCCACCTGAAAGAGGATGGGCGTCTTGAAACTGAGGTAGATGACGGTGCAGATGACGCCGTAGGCAATCAGCGACAGCTTCAGCAGGGCGTTCCGCAACGCTGAGCGCTCCATCGATTCGTAGAGATGTGAAACCAAGGCGTAGACGAGCATCAGCGAGCCCCAGAGCATTGGAAGTCGTCAAAGAGCTGCATCTCGTAGAGCAGCGTCATGTGAAAGTTCCAAGAGCCACAGCCCACAAGGGCGAGCGAGATGAAGCAGAGCATGAAGCGACGTTCAAGATTATTGCGAAAGGCGTAGTAGAGACCGGCGAAGGAGGGCACGATCATCGCAAGATTGGAGAGTGTGTTCCAAAACTCGGCAATGTACTGCGTGACGATGTAGTTCTCCTCGCACCAGTCCAGCGTGGACGTGGGCTCGCCCCAATAACCAGCTATTGGAGCCATTTTCTGGATTTCTGAATTGTTGCTGAGTACTGAAATAGGATCGTTTGAGCGATTGAATGATTGGGACCTGAATGAAGAAGAAGGTAAAAAGATTAAAATCAAAGTATGGAAATCATTCTAATCGGCGGATGCCCACACTTACTGATAAGAGGAGGCACTGGAGGCTGTTGAGCAAGAAAGAGGATAAAGAGGACGACAAGAGAATTGACCAGAGAGAGGAGATCGCTACCGCACAAATGAAACTAATACAAAGTGAAGAGAACAACAGCAAATCGACAGTGCAACAACGGCAGCAGCAGCAACATTTCACGCATTGAAGCGTGCTACCTTAGCCGCCAGTGTCGGCAGTCTCGGCGTGTATGTGTGATGATGATGAAGCTGATGTCCTCGATTCAGACGAGTTTGCAAACTAGACTACCGCCACTACTTCGGCACTCTGTTGGACACTGTGTTGTTGGTCTGGAGGATGATCAAGTCATCGTTCTTCTGTCACCGGCAAACACAGGCAAGTAAGCAGGCAGGCAGGCAGGCAGGAAGACAGGCAAGCTGGCTGTCTGGCTGAGGCACAGGCCGGCAGTGATTGTCAATGTGTCTTTTCAGCACGTCTATTGCAAATGCTAGAAAAATGTTGATGACGATCAACTTTCCATGTTGTTGCTCAAATGTCAGCAGCAAAAGTCATAGTGCCAAATGGAGGGAAGAATGATAATTATGACGACGGTGCTGGGCAGGCACTGGTTGTTCTGGTAATACTTCTCAAACAAGTCGTCGACGGCTCTACCTTTTCACCAGCAGTACGTGATGACTTTTGATTTTTGAATCATCGCTGGAGTTGATGGTGGCGGTGGTAGTGGCGGTATCACCATGAGACGGCACTCTCACGCTCAATTTACTAGAAGGAATCTTCCCCGATGTGTTTGACTGTAAACTCTGTTCTGGTCGACGGTGATGGCGAAGCACAAACAAACAAAGCGCCGAATGTTTACATGAAACAAGTCGAAAATGTTGAAGATAGAGAGGTGAGCCGAGAGTGAGGATGATGATGGCAGAAAATCACTGGTAGAGTACATGAAGACTTGAAATGAGTGGACAGTGGTGGTGGTGCTGGCAATTTACCGCGAATAGTTGCCGCTTTGCTATGGTGATTAGGACATTGGTGATAATGTTGACGGATCTCTTGATGGCCATTGACATCACAGACGGAAAGAAATCTGTCTGTTTTTGTTTTGATTTTTCCACTTTACTGCTCTAGCCCCAGTGTTTTGTTTCGCCACTACCAGAGGGCACATCTGAGAGCTTTTTAAAAATATTTTTTTAGAAAAATTCTGTTGGGTCATTTAATTTTGAGTTGACAGGTAAAGCAAATTTTTATTTGAGATCGATAGAAATCAGTGGTAAGTCAGTAAGAGAATGAACAGTAAAACACAAAAAGGATGCATGTTTTTAGTTTGTAATAGAGTCTAACATCGAAAATGGCGGATATGCTTCTTCTATCCATCAGATCAAGCTGGCGCTGAGCCCCAGTCAAAGTCATCGGGGACTGGCTCAAAAACTGGTTCAGATTCAGCAACAGCCGAAACCGATGCTTGATGACCACCACATTTGGTGACAGTTGGTGGAACAGTCTCTTTTGATTTTCGAGCAGACGAGGAACGGCTTTCACTAGGAACCGAAACAGTGCTTGCTGGACCATCGCTTTGTGATGAGCCTGAAAATTGAAGTTCTTTTAGAGCAGCAAGAGCAGGAAGCTGCTGAAATATCGGTTTACCCCATTTAAAAGCACTCGTGACTAGTTTGACGTCCGAGTCGGGAACAGTTGAATCTGGTCCTCCGTGACCAACATAGTAGCGCTTGCTGTCAGGGGAGCAATCTCCTTTGGTATCGCAGGCGACGAACCAAAGACAGTTTTTCGAAAAGCATTCACTGGAAACAGGAACAGCCACTGGTGGGCGAGTTTTGGTTGTTGATGCTGAGGCAACCTCTATCGGAGCTGCTGAACTTTCTTTCTTTGATGAGCCGGGGAGTTTTTTGGGAACAACAGGAGCAGAGTCAAAATCCTCGGAGACTGGTTTAAATGTTGGCTTGAGCTCCTGATTGACAGTCGTTGAACTGGTACTATTGCTTGGTGGTACAACTTTAGCTTGCTTTTCAAGCACTGTATTTGCCGGAATACATTCTTTAGAGGAAATCGAAATGGTTCTCGAAGTTTCAGGCTCAGAGCCCCACTGCAAATTGTTTAAGACTTGATAACAGGGGTTAGGCTTGACTTCAGGAACAGCCCAGGGATACAGTGAAGCTCTGTCAAATGAGTACTTTGGTCGGGGCAGTTCGTACGCTAAAATTTCTTGTTCACTTGGAGGCAGCAAGGGAATCTGCTGAGTGGCAAAAATCGTCCACCATCGAGCCAGCTTTTTCCGCCAAAGTTCCGCAGTCGACTCGTTCTCAAATGGAATTTCAAAGATGAGCTTTTCAACTTGGTTTATTTTCTCTTTGACAATCGGTGACAGTGGGGCGTTGCTCTTTAACAGAGCCTCGATGATCACTTCCAGAGTGACCAAATGTTGGCGAATGATTGCAAATGAGAGCCTTTCTGCTGGCATCCTCCTGAGATGATGATCCATAGCTTTTGATGATCTGATGGTGAATTTGCAGAAAGAAGGGTCGATTGTATTTTGTAAACTAAAATCACATAAAATGAGAGCTTGCAAGGATGACCGCATCGCATTTATAAACACCGACTGTGGGCAATCACAGTCAGCGGTTACTTTGTCATCTTGATAAAATATGAACAAGTCTTGAACTCTGACTAATTTTAAACACGCCAAAACATTTTGAGCGCAAGATTGAGCAAAAATAGTAAGTTCTAGAATGTACACTTTATTATGAAATGAAAAATGGTAGGAAAAAGAGGCAAAAGATTGCATGATAAACACTATGTACAGCGAGAGACAGTTGTAGTGTTGGGTGTGACGATGATTACAAATTCAATGATGAGAATTAGCAGGAGAGAGAACAAGATGAGACAGGGTCATCATCAGAGTAGAGGAAAGCAGAGTATTAACAGAAAGAATTAAAGAGATGAGGGAAAGAGATAATGAGAATCTTACAGTAGACTGTCTAAATTGAGAAAAAGAGCGAGCGCTAACAGTAGAAGTCGAGTACTAAAAGGGGACGAGTATCGGTGGAGATAAAGAGGAGTTGCAAAAGCCAACGATCAACCTGATCGGCAAGCTTTCAGCTTTGTACAGTTTGCTTTTGTCTCAAGAGTATTATTAGTTGTTGCGTGGATGTGGCGAACGGAGCTGACAGATCAAGTCAGCCACTGTAGTCTAGCGATGATGGTCTAGGGTGAGATCAAAATCTAGAGTGTGTAAAGATGGATGGTGGTAAGGAGGTTGAGAACTGGTGACCATCGGGTGCATTTGACCACATTCAGCTCCTCATAAGACCTGAAACTTAGTCCAGTTAGCAGCTGCCGCTGCCGCCGCCTTGTCCGCCCCATTGTAGCCGTCCAGTGCACCGCCATCACTGGCCAGCGAGCCGTTGAGGGGCGATGTGCGCGTCTGACCGGCGTGCGGATTGCCCGTCAGTCCGTGCAGGCCCGAGGAGCCGCCACCACCGCCTGAGTGCAGTCCGCCCATGTGATTGGCCATTGACATGCCGCCCCCTCCGCCGACCATCTGCGCATTGAGCGCCGCCGAGCTCATGGAGGCGCCCAGCGCGCCGCCGTGGTGGTGGGCCGCGTGGGCGTGCGCCGACATGGCCGAGGGCATGGCCGCGGCGGACATGGCGTGCTGGTAGGCCGAGGCAGTGTCCATGTTCGAGTACGGGTGGTGGTGGTGGTGCGGGTGGTGGTGGGCGTACGCCGCCGATGACGGGTGGTAGGCGCTCTGCGCAGAGGGGTAGCAGGCAGCCCCGGTGGGCGGGGCATTGCTGGCCATTTGGTGGTGATGGTGGTGGGCGTATGCTGCCCGCTGCATGCAACTATTGCTGCTCATCAGATCGGACACCGGGGCGATGGCCGCCGGACTCCAAATGGAACTGTAGGACATGTTGGCACTAATTAAGCGAAGAAAAGGAAGAAGGTTAGACATTTGATTCAAGTCAGTTAAAGCCGATCATTTACCTTGAGTTGTTTGAGGTGACAGAAGAGCAGAGTGAGTTGCCGTTACCGTTACCACCTCCATTGCCTCCACCGGAGCTGAGATTGGAGAGTGAAGGCGGTTTGTAGGGTGAATCTCGGTGGCCACCGACACTTCCACCTCCCAGTGACGCCGGCGGAGAGCTAGTGCTCGAATTGCCCGTAGGTGGAGGACTCTTCGCCTTCTTTGGCCGAGGCTTCGTCGAGCCACTGTTTTGATTGTTGGCTGCATTTTGAGCTTGCTGTGCCTGTTGCCGGCACTTGGCGCGCCTGTTCTTGAACCAGACCTGAAAAATCAGTCATTGTTAAAACGGTGAACTATTTGCCAAAATTTTGCTCAATCTCACCTGAACCCTCGACTCTGGAAGGTTGATCTTCAGAGCGACCTCCTCACGCATGAAAATGTCCGGGTAGCGTGTCTTTCCAAAGAGCGTCTCCAGTATGTCCAGCTGGGCTCTTGTGAAGGTGGTCCGCTCTCGCCGCTGCTTTCTCGGCGGCTGGTTTGGCCCGTTCGGGGAGATGGCGCCTGGGAAGAGGCCAACAGTGACAAAAGGGGAAAAAAGGAAATCGAACATTAACATTTATTGCCAGCAAAAGTGGTTAAATGTGGAAAAAGTTTTAAAGAATTGGTAGTGGTGGTTGTCCCAAGTGAGCTTTCTTTCGACTCCAGCTCTTTCTCTCTTTCTCCCCTGCATCACATCACACACCGGACAGATGGCATAAAATCGGTGAACCGGTGTGTTCCTGGAAATATAGGAACAGCAGCAGCAAAAGCAAAAGTGACTGCGACAACGGTGCTGCTGCAGTTGGGTTCCAAACTCTTAATAGTCAGAGGGGGAGAGCAATGGCACAATGGGAAAGGAACTGCCAACGAGACAGTGAACTAGAGTTCGGCTATAATCCGTGACAGCGACAGCAACAGATTTGGGAGTATGGCTTTCACACGAGGAGAGGGAGAGAGAGCAAGTGAGTGAGCAAAAGTTGCCATATGCAGTCGAAAAAGGGATTAGCGAGGGGGCAGACAGAGCAGGCAGGCTACTGAGTTGGCCGTCCAAGACCCGAGACTGAACAGGCGAGGCCAGGCCAGGGTCGGGCAGACCGATTCGGGCCACCGAGGACACAGATGCGAGCTGCTGCTGCTGCTGCTACGGCCTCGACAAGCGAGCGTTTTGTTGGCCGCCTAAGCCTAATCCGATAGACAATTGCTGCTGTTGCTGTTCGGGTTGCTGTATTCAGGTTGGTTTCTGGCACGCTATAACGAAGTCCGTTGCCGTTCGCCATTTGCATTGTCTCTGCTCGCAGATCGGTGCTTGCACCTACTAAGCACTAGGGTCGTTTCAATTAAATGAAATCTCACGCTAACAGGCAGCAGTGATTGAACTCACTGCTAAACATCTCTCTCTCTCCTTCCTTCCTCCTCCTCCCTGAAATACACACTGATTGACCAGTGTGCCGAGGAGCACATCGAGTTTTGACTGACTGACTGGCTGAGGCTGTGTCGGCAGGCCAGCAGTGTGGTGCTGTGGATCGTTAGCTGCACCGGGCATTATTGCCAGATTATAGGCAGCAGGACAATAGGCAGATTAGCACACGAGCAGAGAGGAAGTGTGCTCTTTCTGCTGGCTTGCTTCATGGCAGATCTGTTGATGGCTGCTGCTGCTAGTGCTAGTGGTGCTAGTGGTGGTTGTAGGTCTCCTCAACCAGACACTGAAAGCAGTCTGCCTGGCCGGGAGAACAGTCAAATGGGATTAACCTAGGCGAGTTTTTTGCTCTTTTAATTACCTGCCACCTTGAATAAGCCAAAGAAATCAGTGGTGGTCGTCCACAGGCAGCATGCTCCACTGGTCAGCGCCACAATGAATTCAAGAAAGGTCTGCCCTTGCTGCTGACCCATAGATCACACACTGGCAAATTGGCCAACTCAGTCTCAGTGGCTGTGTGTGTGTTCCAATTAGAGGTCACACCTGTGGAGTGTGAATGGCAATGACTGAACTACTAGCCCCTGCTAGGTTTCCACTTTATTAGCAAAGCAAGAATTTTATTTTTATCACCGCTCACCGCCTTCGTTTTATTTGTCAGTATGTTTTTATTGCCACTGGTGACGTGTTAATTATCATTGCTAGTGTCGTAACGGTAACACTTCAAAAAAGGTATTTTCTTTGTGGTTTTCACCACGTGCTAGGTCAAACCACGCGAATTTGGCTTCTATCAATTTAATGGGTTTTCGCAGAAAAGCAAAAGTCTACTTTTCTTCACTACATCAGTGTCGATTCTAATCGGCCACTACTGGCTGTTCTCCACAAACCAAGTGGCTTCCGGGCGAATCGAATTGAGAAAAGCTGGGCACACACACAAAAGCCTGTGCCAGAACAGCCTGCAAAGCACACAAAAGCCTACTTGGAAAACACACAGCAGACGCTGAGATAGAAATTAGACAGAAAAGTGCTGCTGTCTGAAATGGAGACACCGAGCTGGACAATGGTCTCTGTTTAAGGGGTTACTTTCACCTCAATTGACTAATTGAAAATGATTGTCACAAGTGGAGGTGAGGGGTAGTGAGGTAGTGAAGTACGAGAAAACAAGCGAGAAGGGCTTAGCAGAAAGACAAGAATGGCTCAGACAATGACCAGAGGAAGAAAGAGGAAGAAAAAGAAGAGGAAAGACACTGGTCCCTCTGACCACCACCACCACCACTTGTCTCGAAAAGAGTTATTCTTTGGCAGACACATTTCTGCCCACAGCTGATAAGTGAGAAGAGTCTTCTGTCTGCTGGGTGACACAGTAGACAGAAGACTGTGACCGATAGCGGTCAAAGTATCTCTGGCAGACTGCTCTCAATTAGGCTTGCTTGATAATCGATATTGGCAGATCACACAACTATGAGGGCAACTGTTTGATGTGTAATCGGAGCAGCAGCAACAACAACAGCAGCAAGCCCTCTTCCTATAAGTGGTTCCGATACCGTTTTACTTTTAAATAATATAAAGAAGTGGCCGCAGTAGTGTGCACGCGCGTTTGCGAAACGAGCACAAAGCGAGCACCACAATGTGTCCACTGGGTCGATCGTCGCTGCAAACTGTGAACTATGTGAACTACTACGTGTTTTTGTCGCTCGTGAACAACAAATAAGTGGTGGTGGTGGTGAAACGGTCCCTTACAAATGGCTGCCTAAAGTGGGAGAGTGGCTGTAGTGGTGGTGGTGGTGTCCATCAAAGGTTCATTAGACGAGCAGAGAGTGGCACCCAGCACTAGCTATTCCGGACAATGGCCCCGGCGTGACCGAGTGAGCGACGGTGAAATTGGCAAGCACAAAGTGTGCGCCCAAGAAGAAGGACTCGTGTGCCAGTGCACAATCGATCAAGGTAAATTTGTGCTGCGTAAAGTGCTACTGTTCCCACCAACACGTCATCAGTCTTAAGAATGGCTGCCACTGTTTGCCAGGTTGTTGTTTGGAAACAATCTCCCTCTCTCAAAAAGGTTGTCATATAGACTTACCAGGGTAGCCGACGCTGGAGTGAAGCAGGTCACTGCTGGTGATGCCGGCAATGCCGTTCATTGCGTACGGGTTCGACTTGAGGTAGGCGGACATGGCGTGGTGACTGCTCGTGTTCATGGTCGACGGGTGGTGCGGGTGTGGCTGGTGATAGGATGGTGTTACTCGGTACCCGCCTGACTGGAAGGAAGGAGTGGAGGAGGGGCTGGTCAGACTGTGCTCAGATCCTCGGGCGAGACGCCGGCGCCGCTGTTGTTGGCAGTGCTGCCGCTCTCAGTGCCGCCGCTTCCGCTGCCTGGAGTGGAGCTTCTCGGCTGATGAGGTCGCTCCGGAGAAGAGGCAGAGGTGGTGGTGGTGATTGGCTGCTGATGATTGGTGGCGCCTCGATGCAGGAAGTGCTGCTCACTGCCCGACTCGTATGAGTGCTCACTGTAGCTGTCGCTCTTCTCAACTTTGAACTTGTTGGCCACCGTCTGCAGCAGTCCAGCTGGTCGTTCGCTGGTCAAAGTGGGCGAGTAGTTTTCTGAGGGGGAGAACTCGGACTTGATTGTTTGTGAGGATGGTGAGGCGGACTGTTGCAGCTGCTCCTGGTGCTGCTGCTGCTGTTGTTCGGCTAAAGCTCGATGATGGTGATACTGGTGGTAGTTACCGGGATGGTGGTGCGAATGGTGATTGTACGGGTTGTGGTGGTGCTGATTGCCGTTGTTTGGTAGTAAATTTGGATAGGAGAACTGATTCGAATTGGACAGATTCGATCTAGGGGCGAGAAAGAGAAGATAAGTGGCATTAGATGTGGTTGATGAGGTTAGTGCGAGAATGAGTTAGAGCGAAAGAAAGTGGAGTTGGCAATGCAGTGTAATGCCTATGTTTATGTTTGTAAAATGTATTACATGTAGTACTGAAAAGGGGATGATATGAGTGTGGGCGTCATGGAGAGGCAGGTGTCGGTGACTGGCCGGGGCGGACAAACAGGCGTACTCAGTGGAGCGCTGTTTGCTTGCTGCGGTCAGAGGTCGTCAGATGTTCAACTATGAGGTGGTAGTACGGGACACTACTAAAGCAGAGCGAGAGGGGATAATCGGCAAACAGACACTGATGATGTTTTCAGTAGATCTGCTTGAACTCCGATGACAAAGTCAACAAATGTAGAAACTTGAGGTGACACTGGGCAAAAAGCTAGACCGGTGTCGGTGTGTGTGTGTGTATGTGTATGTTGGATCAGGAAGAGACCAAACAAACAAATAAACAGCGTGGACTACAATAGACGATGAAGGAGAGAGAGAGAGTCGGCAGAAGGTGCAAGATTTGTGCAAGAGATAATCTTGATCGAGCAAATACGATTAGCAGTTTATGATGTCGATCGAGGAGAGAGAGGAAACTGGAGAGCAAGTAGGAGAAAGCGGCACCGATGAATGGCTGCTAATCAAATAATCGCATTTAAGGTTGGGTATCGTAATTTAATCGGTCCACTCGCTTGTGGATGTATGTATCGGTGTGTGTGTGCGTTTGTATGTTTGCATAGACACTGCCAAAAAAACGGTGCTGCTTTTTCTGCTGTTTTTCAGTCTCTGTCTCTCACTCGTTGAAGCACTGAGCTCATCTGAACTAGTCCTGACGATACAAAGTGGCTTTTGTATATGGCTGAGAGGCAGCGATAGAAGCTAGCAAACGAGCTAAACGGGCAAAAGCGGGAGAGAGAGAAGGAGCGAGAGAGAGAGAAAGCGAGAGAGAGAGAGAAGAGAGAGAGAGAGAGAGAGAGAGAGCGGGAGAACAGTGACTGCTTTCCTCAGTGAGCGCTGCAAGTCGACTGCGACCGCCGCCCACTGCCCAACACTGAACCGCCTTCTAGCTGGCTCAAGTCCGCCTGTTCTTCAGGCTGCCTGGTGGCGACGAGTCCGCCTGATCAGGACGGATTTGCTGTCCGCCGCTGCAAATAGAGCACAACTGCACTGGTGCACATGAAGGGCGAATGAGAGCATCCAGCTCTCCGCTTGGTCCTCACTCCTTGTCTGAACTGTACAAGCACTGCGGCAGCCTGCAACTTCAACTTCCCCAGCAGCAGCAGCTTCGTTATTGCCGACATCGATTGCAGCTCAGCGGCTAATTGGTGCCCCTGCACAATTAGCGGCTGGCTAAGGGCTTGGGCGCGAGCGGGCAGACTCGAGACTGAAGAGCGATCAATTTGGGTCCCTCAATTGACTGCTGTTGCTACTAATAACGGTGCATTACGCCCGTTGAGCTAGTTCTCCTTCCTCCCTTTCTCCCTATTCACCTCTTTTCTTCTGCACGCTTTTCAAGTGGTCTAACTTACACTTAGAAGCAGGCAGATGAGCAATCTCTTTACTGTGTGCCATATTGAAGGTAATAATAGTCTTTAGAGCAGCCTAAAGATTGCTGCTGTTCCACTCGCCACTCATCGCGCGGTCCATAATGCGCACTAATCTGCAGCAGCAGCAGAAGCGTTGTGTTGAAGCTCAATGTGCTCGCGTCCAAAGCTGCTTCTAATCCGAATTTCTTAGTTTTCAAAATCTTATAACAAGAGCAAATAGAGCAAACACTTGTAATGCTCTTAGGGAAGAGAGCATTTACCAGAGAAAGAGATCGGAGCCGGTAACAGTTTGCCTGGCTGACGGTAGTAATAGTTTGGTGCTGTTACAGCAGCAGTAGCAGCAGCACCGTTTATTGTGCTCACTGCTTCTAATCGCAGATTTGCCACTTAATTGCTAATGAAAACGTTACATTGCCCGCACAGAAAGAGAGCACCGAGCATTGGCTGCTGTTGTTGCTAATCACATTAGCCGGCTGATGATATTTAAAGTGCCCGACTCACTGTGTTCGGTTTGGTGTTTGTCTCCGTTTGTGTAAGTATGTGTGTACAAAACGGGCGATTTATATCTCTTTCCACTAATCTAGCCGATTAGCACCCAAGTCAAGCGAATCAGTATCGTCAAGTGGTTAAGAAGAGAAACTGATCGGAAACTTTAATTCCCTCTGTTTAGTTTTACTGTTTTTTGTTCTAAATTTGTTCTGTTTAATGAATTTAGAACATTCGTTTTATTATGGTTAATTGCCTTCTTTCTGTTCACAGAAATACCAAGTTTTATTTTTTTTCTTTAGTTGAGGACTCAAAATAGGACACGGAAATTGACGTTGAAAAGCACGTTCCTAATGCACAAGGCAGTTACAATGTGAGCCAATTGTGGCTAACAGTAAGTGAAAGCAAATGCTTCCATCATCTTACCACCATCTTCTCTACAGCGTCATCACGTAATGAGGCAACGATCAAAACGAAAAGTTGGCAGTTGGGGAGCAGTGATAGGTGCAGTCAGTGAAGTGCAAAAATGGCAACAATGCCTGCTTGCCTTTCTGCTTGATGCCATCGGATTATAACCGTACTGCTGCAAAAGAAGAGAAAAGAAGTCGAAGATAGCAATTGAAAAAATAGTAGAAAAGCAAGGACGTATTTAGGTGCTGATGATTTTGGCAAACAGAAACGGGAGAATAAGAAAATAAATTGTGCCACCACTTCGAAAGATTTCTCTGACACAAAAATAAATGGAAACAACAGTACCCAATGATGAACAAAGGAAATTCACCAAACCAGTGCTGATTGCCAAAAAACGGTGTGTTTAAAAACCCACATTTTCACTGACTACTAGTAGATCAACTAGAGAACCTGTGCAGTGTACTGCATGTTCCCTATGTACATTCTGACTGTTGGTTGTTGGCTGTAACAGCAGCACATGCTGTCATTGGTCGTGCTGTGCATACAAGCTCAGAAGTGAGACTAATTTGCTGTCCAGCAGCGAGCTTTAAGATAAGCAACACCCCAGGAGGGGGTGAGTGACTTGAGTGAAGAAACGACCACATGATTAGCGAGATGATATGTTTTAGCAATTCTGGAGAACTATGTGCTTAGCGTGAAGCAACTATGACACAAAAGGTTATGGCTATTGTACGGCACAGCAAGTTCAATGCTTCCTGAACGCCACAATCGAAAAATTCAACCTGGGCTGAACAGAAAAGCAGGCAGTCAGAAAGAAAACAAAGTTTTTTGGAAAGTTGACTAAATTTTGTTCAGTAAGGACTACCACCACCACCACTATAAACTGCAATTTTTGTTGTTTTTGTCAAGTAACACAAAAAGTGGTAGTACCTCATTGAGGCCTCTCTCATTGTTTCACTCACTTTTAGAGCAGTGGACAGCAGTGCCAGATTAGCACTGGTACTGGGCGATGCCACCACTGAAGATTCACTGGAATCGACACAAACACTGCCTAGCTAGTTCTCTCCGGGGAAAACAAGTGCCCAGCTCACTGTGTTTCTTTGTCCTGTGCCCTCAGTGCAAATGACCTCGACAAATTGGCTGACTAATGGCTGGCTGGCCTGCTGTCTTTTCTTCTTCATTTTCTTTTGTCAGTAAATTAAGCAGACACGTTCTTCTGACGAGGGTTAGACCTAGTAAAACAGTGCACAACAAGAGAATAGCTGGAAAAAGGCCCAGTGAGGTACTAGTGCTTGCTTGCACAGTGTCTGCAATAGTAGTAAGCACTCGTCAGGTGAAGGCAAACATATCCTAAAGTTTCACAAAATTATTTCAAAATCAGCTGGTGGTTGTGGTGACCTCAGCAGGTACATTGAAACACTAACACCACTTAGATATAGACTTGCCATTTTAATTGTTCCTAATCATGTTAATTGCCCATGTTTCTCGCTAAAGTGTGGCACCACTTTGCTTCTAATGAGTTGATGACAGGCTGTGGACCGAGTGCTTCATGAACGATTTTTGCTGTTGTTGTTTCCTTGAATCAGCCGTGTCCAGACAATGCATGCAGTAGTGATACAGGCAATTAGGCGCCTTTTCGCTGGACATGACAGCAAAAGAAATGGATGGAGAGAGCCAGCAGCAACAGCAGCAGTGGACAGTCGTAAATCAAAGCAATAAACATGCTTGTAAGAAGATAGAAAACAAGAAAGCTGCTGCGGTCAAAGGCAACTGCAACTGAAACAAACTTCTACCATTTTGTCACACACGTGAAGAACGCGAAGAAGCTTTTTAGCGATAAAGCATCACTTGAAAGTGAGCCGGAGCCAGTGCTTTCTATGAGTGTGTGTTATTTGTTAAAAGTAAAAACTGTCTGACTTGGCGTTGTTTGCTGCCGCTGTTGCCTCTCGATGAGCGCACCCGATAAGCAGGCAATGGCCTTCAGCACTGCTCTGGGAGAAAGATGGTCCGAGACGGTGTCCAGACAGTGCAAGCAGCCTCGTTTGAAGTTTGCGCCGGCCAGCCTGAACAGTCGTCTGAGTGAAAGTTTGTGCCAAAGTGGCACTTTGTTGAGGAGAGCAGAGCATTGCTTCAAAGAGATAGCTTCAGCTTGTTCTAGGAGGCTCATTTGTTGTTCGAGACTGCTCAAGCCGACACAAGGGTCAAAAAGTTTATGCCGTTACGAGGAGACAAACAAAAAGACTGGACAAAAGGATTGCGCTCATTTGTCGCTTTCTGTGTGTTTTGTGTGTGTTGTGTTGCCGTCCCTGCTGAAATCAAAATCAGCGTCTGGCGCCAAATTAGATTGTCACTTTTTATGCCCGACACGCACAACAAAAAGTTTAACTTTTAAACCCCTCTTTGCATTGACCAAAGGTCAACTGTTCAGCAATGAAAGAAAAGACAAACAAAAATATGAGATCTGCGAATGTAAAAAAATATGTAAACCGTTTAACATGTTTTAACTTGTCAACTGTCAACTGTCTTTTGCTGTAAGAGACAGTTTCAAAACTTTAGACCACTGATGAAGCACTACTTTTTCCCTTCTAGCGGCGCTGCCGACAAAGGTGCTGCCAGCGAAGCATCCTCACGTTACATCAAGTGAGCGAGCACTCACCAACACAATCAGCAATTGTGTCGACTGCTGACCGACAAAAGGCAGCCATTTGCTGCCACACAGACAAACTAACTGAGACAGAGAAAAACATTTTGCAGTGTTGCCAAATTGTGGCCAAAGAATAACATTAAGTGCAAAAGAAAGACAGACACACTTACACACTCAAGCTAGTTTTGTCTCCGGTTGCATTTGCCGTCGTTTTCGTTCCTTGTTAGCGCACTGCATACTGAGTGCAGTCTCTTGCCGATGATGGCTCAAATGGAACGGAAAAACGGTGCACTCACGGCGGTGACAAGGGCGCGCGCACACACACCAGCACAAAAGTGCACCGTCTCGGCACTTTGGGTCTCTCTAGGTCAGCGATGGTGGTGATGGAGGCTCTCTTATTTATGAACTGGCGACAGTATAAAGCGAGCGCATCTCTTAGAGGCAAGCTCTCACACATCCAAATCAGTTTGCGTTTTCGATTGTCTTCAAACACAGAAAGGGGCTCCAACTCCTCTCAGGCAACTTCGGTGTCGACTATCACGGTGAGAACGGTGAGTGTCGAGACACTGATGCAACGTACTCACTCGCTCAGCAAAGTGTAACAGTTACCATTAAGTGAAACCATTAGAGAGTCATTGGAGTGAGAGAAGAAAGCAAGAAGGAGGCTGCCACTGCAGTCTGTCCCTCTTGCACAAAGCGAAAAACCGCGCCGAAGCGCAACGTTCATTGTGATCTGCTGAGACGAAATGAAAGCAAACTTCCTCATTAGTTTCTGCTCGGGCTACTTTCAATTACACTTTAATGTGTGTGTACGACCTTTTGTGACCACCGCTGCCGCCACTTGAAACACAGTTTGAACTGAGTTCAGAAGAGCAGCAGCACTTTTGCTTAACAACAAAAAGGCGACGACTAATTGCTTGCTTTCTAATCGATCAGTGGACATCAATCGTCAATGAACAATAGTAAAACACTAAAAGCAACCCAATAAAAAACTAAAACATGTTGTAAAGCTAGGTTATTACAATATTAGCGGCACTAGAAGTGCTGATGATGATGATGATGGCTAATTAATAGCGATTTAAGGGATCAAGAGGAACAAAACTAAATGAAAATATTGACTTAAATGTACTATACTGAGCCAAGGGAAGGAACAGATTTCCGGAATACTTTGTTCAATATTTTGTCAAATCCGCAGCAGATTAGTGATGTGATGATGAAGAGAGAGACTATCAACTGCACTTGAATTGCTTGGGTGTTGAGGCGAAACAGCTTGCTTGCTTGCTTATTAGATTACAAAGCAGACAGACAAACAGATTGTGTGTGTGAAGCATTAGGAAAAGATGATTACCACCAAAGAGAGAAAGGAGAGGAGAGAGAGTAAGAGGTGGAGAAAGGACCATGGAGGACTTACTCTGAGGACCACCACAGTCGAGGGTTTGCTAATCGCTGGGCCGTCGGATGGACACTTTTCGGTGCCGTAGTGCAGCATTACCACTCGACAGCAGCTCAGCCAAACCGAGTGAGTTAATCTAATTTGCTTCTTATCAAACACAGAATTACACAATTAATGCCGCCTAATGCACTAGTGTCGAGTGGATAGGATCAGCCGACTGAAGCCAGCTCAGTTTGAGCCGATTTCACTGAGAGTTTGCGACCGTGACACAACGAGTTTGAGAGAAGGGGCATTGATGTGTGCTTATTAGATCACTAGATCACTACTAAATGGCAGTGTGGTGTCCTGGATAGTTTCCCTTTTTTCAGTCAGCCAGTCGGTAAGTCAACAGTGTCGACATGTGCAAAGTTGCTCGCAGGGTTATCGACATTTGTCCTCGCCGATGATTATTTGCCACCGGGATTAGTGTGAAATACCTTCCCCTCTCACTCATTCATCTTTGGGTGCTGTTTTACCGGTGTCTACGCTTTATATGATCAGAAAGCTTCAAAGGACATCGACGTACAAGGAAGGAGGTGCTCTCCCTTCTTTCAAGCAATGTCACCATCGCCTTCTCCCCATCAGTATAAGCCCGGATAATCTGCTCAATCAATAAAGGGAAGAAAAGGTGCAATTGTGTGAGATCACTGATCAGCTAAATCACTGCCAAGGTGTATAATCACTGTTCGCCAGAGTTTTGCACTTTTAATGTCTCAATTTAGTCTTCGCCCAAACTTGGGGTTTACTTTGGACTGCAAGCCAAACCACGACTTCAGACAACACTAACTGACAAAAATTTGAAAGTTTGCAATCTGTGCCTTCTTCTTAGTTTCATGTTTGCTTTTGGTAGCCCATTCCAAAGTGACAGGCAGCAAACGAATTCGATGCCTAGCACAGCACACACGCACACTCTGTCAGATGTGAGCGAGCACAGTTTTTATATATTTTCGGAGCAATGTACCTGTGCGAACACCTTCAGGAGGCTCACTCCTCTGCAAAAGAAGAATGGAGAAGACGAAGGTAAACAGACACTGACACTAGGCCCGGGAGAGTGAGTGAGAGAGATATGGTGTCGATTACAGTTCAGCTGTGTAAACAGAGGCGAACAAAAGGCGACATTGCAGTGGAGGTAGTAGTAAAAGTTTTAGCAGGAGCAGGAGAAGACTGCCTCCGCAGCCGCCGCTCGTGCTTAAAATCTCCAATCTTCAAGCTTAGTTTGTGCCCTTTTTCAACGTGATAAACAGCGCCTTGTATAACGGAGACTGGAAAGAGAGCACATCTCACGTGCTAGTTTCTTATCTATTTGCGGCAGTCTTGCATCGGTTTGGCTTCGGCTTCTTCTTTTTTTTCACCGCCGCCGTCAACAAGCACTGTGACCACTGGTCGCTGGTCTTTGTCCTTGCCGTCTCTCCAGTGTCGTCCAGTGTGTCGTCTACCTTTCAGCACGTCAGTTCAATCTAGTCAGCTGGGTGAAATATGTCGCTGGTGATATTAAGTGAGGGGCAAACATCAGAGACAGAGAAAGAAAGCTAAAAGAGATAAGAGGGCAAACTGGATCACTTTCAGAGCAGAGATTAGCAGCACACAAAGAAGAGAAGAAAGGAGAAGAAAGAGGAGGCCAAATGAAAGGCGCGAGTCAGCAGCAGCAGTCGTAATTGGTCAGATTTGGATCGATTGAGTCAGCAGCAGCAGCAGCAGCACCAGTGCTCCTATCAAAGTCTTGAGCAACAGCAAGGGCCGGCACGAGCTTTGCTGTTAGCTAGGCCCGGGCGAATGACCGCAAAAATTCCCCAGATACTTGGCATTGCTCTTTTACCGTGTGCTGCAGTCAGTCAGTCAGTCAGTTAGACGGACAGTCAGTTAGCAGAAGAAGTCAGTGCCTTCAGAGTTGGCAGGGCCAAAAAGAGAGTGACTGAGTGAGCGAATGAGCCACCTGTTTGCTGGCTGCTCAAACTGTGCACCCATGTGGGCCAGTTGTGGACAGTGACATCAGAAGAAACGGTGCAACTGACCCGCTGCCTCTCTCTCTCCTCTTTCCTAATCTGCCCTTTTGTCTCTGCAAAAAATGACCGAGAAAAAAAGCTTCAGCAGCAGCAGCACACGCGAGGGCTCCAATAAATTCTCGCTTTGTAATGGAGAGGCTAATCTCTTTAAATGCCTCCACTGGCTTAAGCAATAGCATAGCTGGGCAGACAATGGACAGGCATAATATGCTGCTGCTGTTGCCGTCTTCAATGGCGCTGCAAAGTCGGACAAACACAAAATGGACAAAGTTCAAGAAGTCGTTCTCCTCTACTACACCGTTTTGGTTCGGTACGATCTGACGCTAAGCTGCTAAACGAACAACGCTCATCACGTACATCAACCCATTTGTGAAAAAAAGAAGGAGGAGGAGATGACAACCAATTGATTGCAAGCAATGCGGTAATTCGTTCTTTGTGTTTGCAGGCAAATCAAATTTGCCTAAGTCCGAACTGTTGAACACTGTCTTTTTCGATCATCAGTTCTCTTTTTCTTCAGAGGTCATCAGTGATGGACAGCATTGCTGAGTGTATGAGTAGGCACAGACAGAACAGAAAACATGATGAGTGATTTTGCCATTCTCTCACTGCGCAACCCAGCTCTAAAAAAGCAGACCAGCACTAGCGTCTAAAAGAACTGTTAGAATTTCAAACAAATTCCGATCGTCTTGAATGACACCGTGTGGCAAGCTCATTTTCTCATCTCATTTTTAGCCCCATCGGTGGTCGATTGAGGTGTTGGTGCCTGGCGGTGAGATTAATAACACACGTAGGCGTCGGTGAGTGATGTTCAAGATGTTGTGTGAATAGGTAGTTTGGTGCAACGTGGCAACTGAACATTTAAAAGGAGGCAGATGAACTTACTGTGTGGACATTAAGCAAGCATTTGCTGGTGGTGGAGGCAAATGTGGAAAAGTTGATAGTAGTAGAAATTTTACGCAGATAAACAGTTGAAATACAAAAAAATCTGATCAGCAAAAAATGATTTTGCAACTTTTTTACAATTTATAAAACTAAATAGGCACAACACTGAACTGAAAATTGCATAAAAACCTTTTGAAATGTAAAACAAAATAAAAAGGTAAAATCACAGAAAAAAATAGGTATTCAAATAGACAACTTATTTGAGTTGAAACAATTGATGAATAAGAAAAAGTGGGTACACTTATTCAGAATGAATAAACAAAGTTGACAAAGGAAATTGCTGTTATATCAATTGAATCAAGGCTGGTGGTCATTGAGGAACATAACATTTACATCACTCATGCAAATGCCCAAAAGAAAACAAAGCAAAATTCTTTTTTAAAGAAGAAACGTCTTTTCTTCTCTTTCCTTTACTTATTTTTGTCAAAGGGCAAAAGAAAAGAATATAAACGCAGCTTCAAAGGAAAAGACAAAAAGTTGCTGAAAAAGGGAGAAGGGCGCCAAAAAATGTGTTTGGCCTGAACACTGCTGAGCGATGATGGTGAAGAGGGAGAGAAAGAAAGAGGAGAAGGCAACGCTTGGGAGCGATCACAGACCGAGGCTGTTCGCGGTGCGGTAATGTGCGCCCAAAGTGCCTTCCAGGGAAGAAGAAAGAGAGCGAGGGAGAAGGAAAAAGAGAAGAGCAAGGCTGAAGACAAGAGGACACCGAGTACTCTCTTTCTAGCCCTGCTCTGTACTGCCACTCGCTGCCGTCTCTCTCTGCCTCGACGCCACCGCATCCGAGAATGGCCTGTCGCAGTGGCAGCATCCGCAGAACCAGTTTGGGTGGATTCACTGCTCGCCGACGACCGCCTCTCGCTGAACCGAGGGGGCCGCCCTCAAACGTTGTGCTCATGCTGATGTGCTGTCTGCAGCAGACTTCTGCGTTGCTGCTATTGTTGGCAGACGTGTTGGCGCCCACAGAGTGTTGTGTTTGTCCTACCCGAGAGTGACAGGCAGCGAGGGGGGGAAGCCGGGCACTCCACCACTGCACTGCTTCTGTTCTGGTCAACACTGAAGAGTACTGTAAGGGAAAGGTGGTAGCCGTTGTGCAATGACACTGCTGACGTAGTTCCCAGCAGTGCTGACCGCATACTCACTCTGCGGGAGAGATCTAGAAGAAACTGGATGCTCAAATGATGGCATGATCGGAAGTGGCCAGCAATGCCACCGCCACCAATCTGATTTGACACTAAATCGGTAGTGTTGTGTGTGTTTTCGATTGGCTGATGACAGAGCAAAAAGGAAATTAGCAAAATGCACTAGCTCTACTTTTCCTGAAGGTGCTCTTGATGGAAAGCAATTTGATCGTTGGAGAAAGGGAGGGCGAATGTGTGTTTGTGGGGGTAAACTGGCAGTCATTGAGACTCTCAGTTTCTTTCTCTTTCTGTTTCCAAAGCAACTTCACACAAAGTAGCTAGCACAACAGCAGCCACAGCTCTTGATGGTGAGTGCTCATTTGCATGTGCTCATGTCACTGAGAGGCAACATCAGCTGCAGCAGCAGCAGCAGCTCAATTTGAATCCAATCGACCACAGTTGAAATACTAACTAGCTGGACACATTTGACACGTCGATGACATATCAATTGACTGGACTGCTGTTGTCGCTGTATGGAAAGGACAGGCAAAGGTCGCAGCAGTGGTCAGTGCCAATGTCAGCCACAGCAGCAGCCGTCTCAATCTCTCTCGTTGATGTGCAGCACTCAACACTACCACTCGAAAAGTACACAGAGGGCAATCAGTTGTAGACACTTACTTACTCATTCACTCACACTGTCCACATGCACAGTTTGCTAGCCCCAATTTTCCACACCAAGGGCCAGTGGCTCTTTTCAATTATCGATCGGCAACAGTAGCACCACTAACTACAATTACTACTACAACTGCCACTGCTGCTGTTGCTGCTTCCAAGAGAAGACGGGGGCAAAGTTGCTACTGTGTGCGGTCAGAACATACTCCGCACTTACTGCATGCACTTTTAATTGCCCAGTCAGACAAATTGCCTTCGTTTGTGTGAAAGGTGAGCTACCGCTGCTGTTGCTGCTGCTGTTGCTGTCGCCGCTGGCCCTCACACGCCCACCACAACAACTGCTATGTGATCGTCACTTATTGGGCACTTGAATCGAGTCGAACACAATAGCCTTTTTCTTTTTCTTGCTCCGTTGACCGTTGTGAGACCACGATGACCCGAGAGCAGCAGTGTCAGCATTGCACACCTTTCAAGCAATCGCTTTCTTTGCTTCCCCCTCTTTCCCAGCACCGATTGCTTAATGAGTGTTTTCCTGTAATTTAAACCAAACTGTTGTTGCCACTGGTGTCAATGGTTCGTGCTAGTGTTGACATAAACTCTCACCGTTTAAATTGGTAGTGCTACCACTACTGCTACTAGTGCTGCTACTACAACAGCTTCCTTTTTACAAATCGCCAATTTTAAAGCGATTAGTGATTATTATCGATTTTGTTCTCCTCTTAAAGGCTCAGACAGTAGAGGCTTTTGACAAGCTTTTCTCTACTCAAATCTTTCCCTCTCTTTCTTGAGCAGTGCTAATTATGAGCTGCTGTATGAGTGTGTGTATAAGTGTACAGTGTAGCAGCAGTTAATCAAGTTTATATTAGTAGAAAGAAGGAAAAGATTTCTTTCCCCTCTCTTTTCCAAAACAACTTTATTCAGCTTGCGCTGTACTGAAATGTGAATGAAGTGTGTGACTGAAGAAGAAAGAAAAAGGTGTGCGAAAACTTCTTGACCTCGTGAGCACACGAGCGTGAATATTGAATGTCAGCAGCAGCAACAGCTCTAAATGACTCAATAGATTTAGCAACGGTGGCGGAATTTGCATAGTGTGGCGGAGTGTGTGCCGCACTAATTACCGGCTTAGCTGGTGCAATCCGACTACTACCACTACTTTAGAGTATGATCATTATGAATAATCATACTACAGCAAGGTATTAGAGGAAAGGCACACCGAGACAACAAACAATGGCAACAGGGACAATGTCGTCGAAGTAAACGTTTTGTCAAGTGACATCAACATCACTATCGACAGGAGTTATTGAAAGCAAACGAATGAACGTTCCTCTCCTCCTCATCAACTACCTCTACAACTATCGAAATGGACTGCAGGTCAGCAGACAGACAACGACAGACAGAGAGACACAGATCTTCAACATTAGCGACAGAGGCAGCTCTCTCAGCAGGCAGGCCAATTGACCAACTGACAGGCAATCAGTAGTTCTCGTAATAACGATATGATAATTTCGCACCAGGTATTTTTTCCTTCTCTTGTTCTATTCGTTGATTGCTGGCGATTTGTCGAAGGAGGCTCGTTTTCTCTGCAGCAGCATCAGCAGCCCTGAAAACAATTGTGCACAGACGTGCAGACACCACCAAACGTGCAATGGTCAGAGCAGCCATACTGTGCAGTGCCATTCAAATCGGCTGGCGATTGACAGAGAGAGAAAGCTATCTTCGACTGCGACTGCTGCTGCCGCTTCTGATTCAGTGCAAGTGAAACACTAGAAGACAGACAGCAAAAAAGAGAGAAAGCAAATATGTCTGTCAGTCGATCTTTGGCTCTCCCTGTCTCTCCCCCTCTCACTCTTAAAAACTGCTGATTTTCGTGCTCGTCAAAATTTATCACTTTGAGCGGTGGGCAACAGCAATCGATGCTTGGGAAGAAGGTGAAGTAGTGAAGTAGATTTCTTGTTTGCTGCTAAAAGAACTCTCATAACTGTGGAAAAAAGTGGCGATTCTCAATGTGGCGCAGGTGTTAGGTAGAAGTGTAAGTGAGCTTGTTATGCTGCTGCTGCTTAGGCTACTGCTGCTGTGTCCCGATTAATTACACCTATCGGCACACTTGGGTGAGTACTAGTCAAAATCTGAACAAAAAAGTTCTAAAAGAGGGCTAAATACTTTCAATGAGAGAGGGAAAAAAGAGAGAGAATAAGAATGAGAATGAGCAGCCACTTGCTTTGTGGAGCAGTCAGTTTTGCCGTCACACTTGAGTTGGTGAACATGGAGAACAGCACAAGAACTGCTGGTGGAAGAGGTAGATTTGCGTTAAACACCACAAGGACCCCTGACATTGTTTTTGCTCATTCACCCATGAGTGTAAGTGGAGATCTAGCAATGAGATCTAGAGTGGTGAAAGGTGTTTGTCAGACTGAGAATGGACACCCATTGCCCACAAATGACCAATGAGTGACAAAAGAACGCAAAGAACTTTAGCAGTCACTGACTGGTGCAGATAAGAGAAAAACGATTGCAGTCACAATAATGAAAACGGTCAAATTGAAGGAAAGAAGAGGGGGTAATAAGTATGAAAGAGAAAAATGAAGGGAAACCGACTTACCCGAAAAGACCGTCTACTAACGTTCCGCCGCAGCCACTGTTTGATGGCGTTGACGCATTCCACGCGTTCAAACCTGATAGAAGGTGGTAAGACTTTGCACAAACAAGACAAAAACTCATCGAAAAGCAAAAAGTGTGTAGAGCTGCTGCTGCTGTTGTTGAGGAGACAAGAGTATAGCACTGAAACTGCGGCACTTGCTGGTGATGGCAATGAACGATCACTGTGTGTACAGGCCGATGACAGGCGGAGTGCTAATGAGAGTGAGGGGAGAAGACACACGGCGACAATCGTTGACGGACACGTGTTCACTAAAAAGAGGAGAGATTCAAAGCAGCATCAGCTGCGATTCTGTCGCACACTGATATCGACCAGTGCCTGCAAGTGTTGTATGTGTGTGTGAGCGTGTGTCACAAGCTAATTCGCAATTGAGATTAATTTGAATGTAGTAAGCATTAGCTGGTCTTAAAACACACTGGGAATAAAATAAAAAATAGAGGAGAAACAGTTTCCAAGTAATGGTGATGTTGGCAATCAAAAGTCGAGTGCTTGCTGGTTGTATTTATCACGCTACAATGGTCGTACAATTGCAAAAGTGTGCACCATGTTTGAAAATATTTTTATCAGTTTTTCTTTTAGCAAATTATATTGGAAAAATTAGAACTTTTAAAAAGCAAAAATGAATAGAGAAAAAATGAGATAGTCACAGGAAGTCGTTGACGTATAAATGAAAATGTTTGCAGGTTCACTGAGATATAACTGAGTTGGTGTTGGTGGTGATGATGATAGTAGTTCACTACCGTGTGAGCGTGGAAAACACCAAAGGCAATTGCGCGCGCGTTGTACACCTTTTTCGATGACCAGTGATGCCAATGGTAGTGCATCAAAGGCAGTGAGAAGTGCTGTGCGTCAATGTGCGCGATCGATGTGAATGCAGAATGAGGTAATGTGTGTGTTTGTATTTGTGTGATGCTAGTGATGGTAGTGGTGCTGATGTTCGTGCACGGTGGCACTCCTCTCCTCTTTCCTCTCCGTGTCTTACCTCGACGATGGAGCAAGTTTCTGTCTGACTGCTTGTCTGAGTTGTGACTGCAGCAAGAGTGAGAGAGAAAAGGACGAAGACAGGCTAAGGTTACCACTGAAGATGGTGTGGCTGGTGGCACTCATCAGCAGAACAAGTGGTGACGGTGAAGAAAAAGGTGCTGTTGCTGCTGGGAAGAAGATGCAGCAACAACGACATCAGCAGCAGCATCAACATGAAGAAGCACTAAAGTGAGCGAAGACACTAGCTGCCCGGACACAGCACGGCAACTGTGCTCCTTCGGCGTCTTCGCCGTGTGCTGGTGTGACTTTGATGTGATGCTAAAATGTTCGCTCTTGTGCTAGCAGCCTCTGTCGTTCTCTTTGTTGACTCCTTTCGATTACTGACAAAGAAGAGGAAGACGGCGTGGTAGTGATGCTAATAAAAACAACAACCCTAGCTGCAGCTGCAAGAAAGTTTGAACTATGTGAGAGAAGGAGCAGTTGTATCGAAATGACACTACCGGCTGCTCTTGCTGTCGTTGATTGTCTGCCGTTTTGCTGCCGGTCATCAGTATAAAAAACTGACTGTCAAAAAGCTTTTTTATTTTTCCTTAAACTTCAAACCCTTTCTCATTTTTTGCTTGTTTGTTTGTACCTTCAGGCAATAGATTAGCTTTAAAAAAGGTCGATTTGCGGCAAAGAAGATGCAAAAGATATTTTCAACCGCCGTTTTTATCATAATCCTAGTAATCATCTAGTCGCTTTCACTGAATGGACAGTCGAGAAAAGCAATGACTGGCGGTGGTGGTTCACATGCATTGAACTAGTGCGGCAAATCAGTGCATCATCAACCGGCGATAGCAATTGTCGCCTACTTTTTACACTGTTCACTTTTTGAAACACCGCAAAAGCAGTGTTGTAAAAACGTACCGCACTGCACTAGAATGTGATTCTGAAGCCACCCATCCAGCAAACAGTAGAATCTTTATGAATGCCTGACATTATCTTTCAATTAGGAGGCACGCGATAGCATGTCAATGTAAATATTGCCCTTCTTTTTTTCGTTCTCTTTCTCAAGTGCTCGTGTAGCTCGTGAGAGTGAGTGAGAAAGCACTTTAGATGTACCAGTATAATTTATGGAAAAGAAGAGAAAAGAGTAGCAGTTTGAAACTGATGCTGTTGCTGTTGCTGGAAAAGTCATTTTCACGATTCACAAAAGTAAAGCCACAAAAAAGCTATCCAGCCCCTTGAAACGTGTGGCTGCCACCGCAGAGATTGAACAGACAAGGGGGAGGGTGAATTGTCACACTTTGGTTGTGCACACAAGCACATCGGGCCCGCGCCAGGAACTGGTGAACCTCGCTGCTGCTTGCTCATTCTCCACTGCATGCCAACCAGCAGTCAGTGCTCCCTGCTTCTCCGCTGGCTGATGCATTTGCACATTAAAAAGCATTTATGCGAGCTATAGCTTGTGTCAATATTTGCCTAGACCAGACGATGTGCAGCGAGAAAGTAAAGGCGAGAAGTGCGTCTGCCAGTCCGCCTGCCTGCCTGCCTGCCTGTCGTCCGTCGTCAAGCGGGCGCACTGGCAATAATTGATTTTCAGCAAACCTCAGCCGTGACAACGACTCCAAACTAGGCTGTGATGGTGGCAGTGCTGAAGATGCTGATGCTGTTTACATTAAGCAGAACACAGAGGCAAACACACACACACACACAAACACATTCATGCAGTTTCAAAGGTGGCAAGCAAGACTACCAGACATCAGCTTGACCAGTTTTCTTTTACTGAAATAGACATAAAGCTTGGAGCAAGACCAATTAGCTAATTAGCGGAGGAAAAAATGATGATGATGCTGAAGATGACCAGTGCACTGTCTTCAATCTTCAACAGTTCTTTTTTCTTCTTTTTGATGTACACTGAGTGCGGGGTTGTCCGTGAAACACTTAGCACAGAACGCCAAAACGCCTGAATTTGCCAAGAAGACACCTTATAAATCACTGGTCTTGTTAAGCTGGAGGCATCGACAGTACTATTACTTGGAAATGCAAACACACATACACACTGGCAGACAGAAAGAGACAGCACACACACTCCGAGAGCACTTGGAGTCTTCGATTGGTCATGGGCAGTTAAATCTCGCCATGGCGAATTTATTGGTGCATAAACGACGACGATCAACGCTAAGCTGCTTTTGTGTTTGAGTGTGGCAGTGGCAAAAGCCGAAACAGTGCGGCTCGCAAAGTTCGCTTGTATTCACTGAAGTTGATGTCGCACAAAACTTAAAAAAGAATAAAGAGAACTGGTTAACCTTTTGTTCACTACTAATTGTATCATTGAAAATGCTATAAAATACTAAACAGAAACAGGAAAAGGAAGCTAATGTTGCCTCATTCTTTTACATTTCATCTTTTTTTACCTCAAGTTTGTTCTAATTAGTTATAAATGACAATCTGATTATCGCCTGATAAAAATGAGAAACAACAAACGCACACACAGTTGAAAGTTTGTTTTTTGTAGAAAAACGTTAGAGAAAGAGCGTAAATAACTCAGTGCCTGGTGATGGTGCCCATCCAATATGGTGTTTTTAGCAGACTTCTGTTTAGGAATGCTGCATCACGCCAAACGCCGTCACCAGCTGTTAAAAGTACCAGTGAAGGTAAGAGAAGGCATCGTTTAACAGTTGTCCGTTTTATTAGCACGCTTCTTCTTTTGCTTCGTTCATCTTCATCCCGTCACTTCGTTGCGGCATCCTCTTCTTCTTCTCCTTCACCTTCACCTCTAGCATCTTTCCTGCTCAGCTACCCTGTGGTGCGGCAATGTGCTCACTCTTCTCAACAAAACTCGGCGGTACAGCAAGAAAACAAATCACCAAACTGAGAAGTACTGGCGGTAAGAGAAACGACGGCCAAAAGGATCGAAGATGCTCTGCCTGTTGGTTGACCACTGGACACCACCACCATCACTTTGCCGGCACATTTTCTCTCGCCTGCCTTTTCAGTGCTGTATTCAGGCAAATTTATTGGCCTATCACCGATAGTGCGCTAGCAGATGCGTCCCTTTGCAGGGGAAAATACTGGTACTGCTCGCTTCGACTGCCGCTGATTGTGCGCTGATTTAGAGTTCAAATAAATTAAAACGCTTGAAACGGCAGAAACAGCAGCAGCAGTTAGCATTTGGGCACATTGCAACATCTAATTAGCGCTCTCGTAATTTGAGACCATAGAGAAAGTCAGTCTACTTGCGTGCCTAATGTGTTTCTTTAAATCAAACAAAAATTAATTAAAACTTGTACATCTTGACAATTGCTGCTTTTTCTGCAGTTCAATAAAGTTTAGTCGTTGAGGGAACTGTGTAGACAATGCTTCAGAGAGTGAGCAGAATGATGATGCAGTGCCGATAGCAGCAATTGTGATTTGCTCATACTTTATCTGTGCACTCCAATTGGACTAATTAGTCATTAGCCAAAGAAGATTAAGAAGAGCGATGTTTACTCTAGATTACGTTGTCTAGGAGCAGGCAGAGTCGAAAACTTGGGTGCATTCTAATTAGAAGCAAACATGAAAGCAGTGGCACTAGTCATTACTAAATTGGCTTCAGGACCACTGGTCACTGGTCAATCTGCTGTTTTGTGCCCTGTACAGATGAGACATATGAACAACACAGCTACACAGTTGCAACAACTAAAACAAGTGCACAGTATAGCACCGAGCACACAAGGTCCCCCACTGGCACCGAAACCGATCAATCGATTGCATGGGTGCGAGCAATGCATGGTTTAGGTCATGTGGCAGAAGTAGCAGTGTCCGTCTGAATGTGCTCTCTGACAGTGAAAAAGTCAAAATCGACAGATAGCACTGTCGGTCGCGATGGGGAGGCATCAGCATCAGCAGCAACTGAGAAAAGGCAAATCATCGTCAGCAAAGGCAGCAAAATGTCAAAGACAAATGGCAAACATCTTCACTAGGCAAACTCGCTTCAAACATTGACAATGAATGACAATTGGCCGTAGACGTCGTAGCTGCAGATAGACAGCAGACAGACAATTGCCCAGTTTGGCGGCACAGCACAGTACAGCACAAGCGGCATATACGCTAATTTGGCATGATCGCCAATCACTGCTGCTGCCGCTGAAGTTGCAGTTGCTCACACGCCGGCAAGGCAATATTTATGCTAATTTATGCATCAGCCAAGCTCATGCTGATGATCGATGTGATGGAGCAGACAGCAGTGAACAGAAGACATCACTCGTCCTGGTGGCCGGGTGCCTGACGAGAGATGACATCGAAGGCACTGGCTGACTGGAAACAAAAACTAAAATCAGCACAGACGGACCACCACTTGACGGGCAATTCCTCTTCGGCAACCAAACAAGTGCACTAGCTAGACCTAGCTGCAGTGCTCTGTTGCGCGTCCAGAGACCATACTGGGCGATTATATTTGGTGGAAGAGGATGAAAGAGAGATAAACGATCGGACAGATGACAAAGTCAATAAAAACAAAGAATACTGCGGCAAAATGTGTGATGCAAAGAAAAAGAAAGAAGAACAATGACGACATGACGTGCGCGGCAAGGGCGCACTGGCAGAACAACGCAATGGCACTCAAATTCTCGTTCTCTATTCTAATTCTAATTCTGGCTGACGGAAAGCAGACTGCTGCAGATGCTCATCTCTGTTGAATCGTTAAATCACAAATTGCCTGTGATAAGTGATTTGCGCAAAAGGCGCAGAGCGCATCAGCGGCAGCGGCCAATGGATAATAGCACAGAGACAGGGCAATAAGCAAACATAATGCTGATTACTTCTCTAAAGCAAGGTGTTAATAAAGTAATTGCCTGCCATCGTCGTAGTACCAAGAAGGAGAAAGGAGCTGAAGCAGAAGCAGCAGCAGCCTAAGAAGCTTACAGTGCAGATTAGTCGAGATTTGTCTTGTAAGAAGAGGCAGCAGCAGCAACAGCGGCAGCAGCAACCGAAGCAAAGCGACAGCGACGGAGACTAGACAAATTGCAATGACAACGATTGCCGCTGCCTTTTGCCGCAACCGTTATCACAATCGCAATAACAATAAAGTTAAGGCAGAACAAGCAGATAGCAGACAAGATGAGCTGAGAAAAGTGAAAGACAGTGACAAACAGAGGGAGTATGTGTGGTGATGGTCCTAATTGAGCTAATGCATTTAATTGATGCGGCTAACTGGTGCGCGTGTCTGTTTGTGTGATGCATAGATTTGACTGAAACGCTAAAAATGTCTCAACCAACTTTCACATGACTGATGAAACAAAATTGAAAAACACTTACCAAACTAGTTTATTTGTCACCCTTGTTTACCAAATCACCAAGTAATTTCCCAACACTTAACAAAGAGAAAACAAAAAAGTAGTTATCAACTGTCGAGTGACATGACGAGAGAGGAATTCAGTGTTAGCAACAGCAGCAGAGTGCATAGTTTTGAAGGAAAAGGGAGAACGGAGAGAGAGAAACGTGTCCTCAGCTCCAATTGAATGGCAATTGAAATATGATCCAGCAGTCAGTTTAGCTGCTGCTTGTCACTAGACTGATGTTGGTGCTCTCAGACAGCCGTCATCGTCGACAGCAGTGGCAGCACCAAATACTTTGGTCATTCTTCATCAGGCGGTAGATCACGACGAGGACGCTTGGCAGACGCATGGCCACTACAAGCAAGTTCATCATGCATTATTGACCCTTATTAATGCCCAATTTGAGCGCAAATAGAGACGCTAATGCCTGACAGACAGCAGCAGCATGCACAGCAGTGCGCTGCACTGTTGACCGGTGAAAGGCTAGCCAGGCAAGGGAGCAAATTAGCACAAAATTGCAACAGTTCCAGCAGCAGCAACAACGAATGAGCGGTTGATCGAAAGACACAGTAGTCGAACACTGACGGCAGACAGGCAGGCACAGACGGGCTGCAGTGGATGAGTCAAATTTGTTCACGTCAATCACGGTCAACTCGTATTACCGATTCGGCACCGGTGCTCAGTGGCTCCTAGTGCAGCTGAAGCCAGTGCTGGCAGCACTGCGCAAGGATTAGCCAAAGAAAACAGAAAAGTCTGTCTGTCTTTAGATTGGTTGCATGATCACTGCCACATACTGTCGATCTGTTCTCTTACACATCAAGCCTCGTGCCGAAATGGTCGGCATCAAAGTTAGATCCGAACAAGTAAAGAAACGGAAAAAGTTAAAGAGCAAGGTTCGGTAATTAATTGGCCAGTCTGCAGCTAGGTCTAAAATAGACTTTACCCCGGCTGCTGCTGCTGCTTTTGCTGATACTGCACCAGCGCTAGAACTGCAAATTGGTAACGCGACACTAGTGGAAGAGCACGTGGCCAGACAGAGCAGATCTGAGCAGGTCTGGGCCTGCCCGCCAGTCGGTAATCTGTCGGTGTGCGAGTAAATAAAAAGGTCTCGGCTGTTTGGAGCAGCAGTGGAAAGCTGACAGAAGACATGTGCCGCGGATTAGACTTCCTCTACCAGGCACCACCAGCAGCAGCAGCAGCAGAGGCTAAAACCTATGGGCGCCGGCGAAAGTGAAGGTACGAGCTGCTGCAATATCCACAGCAGACCGACCGTTTGCCCGTTTGTTATCGCTCATTAGCAAGCGTGTAATCACTCCACTGACTACTGTTATAGCACCAACAGACAGTGAGAGACAGCGTCAGCAGCAGCAGAAGCAGCCGCTGCTGCTCGTGTTTCACCAGCAAATTGTCCGACACTCACTCACAGTTCATTGGAGGTTGCGTGAGAAAAGTGTCGCGATAAAAAAAGACGAATTTCAGTTTCAATTAAGATAAGGCAGACAGCATAAGGCTGAAGTGATCGGGCATTAGTAATGATGAAGTGAGCGTGAAACCATCAGAGGGAAAAGGAAAGAAGGAGAACGAGCACGAAGAGAACATCATTTCATTGTGTGAGTGTGCATTTGCAAACATTGAGATCAAATTACCAATTGGAAAAGGAACAAGGAATCCATTGCACACACGCCTGTAAACTCACAGTTATGAGGTTGCTGAGAAAGTGTCGCGAAAAAAGGCACGAATTTCAGTTTCAATTAAGAAAGGCAGACAGCATAAGGCTGAAGTGTCGGCATTAGAATGAGAATGACGTGAAACCATCAGAAGGAAAGGACAAGAAGGAGATACGAGCACGAATGAAAATCATTCATTGTGAGTGTGCTTTGCAAACATGAATCAAATACCAATGGAAAAGGAAAAGGAATCCATGCACACCTGTAAGGCCTTTTACCAGAAGGCTGTTGAAAAAAACAGAAAGATGGCGACAATCAGTAACTGTGACGCAGCAAAGTGTTACAAATAAGTTTTTATTATCATTGTTGTATTTTGTATAAAGTTCAAGGTGCTGATTCGTATGTTTTTCAGTAGTACAAAAAAGGATGGAGTGGATGTGAAAAAGAAGAAAAGAAGATGAGACTGTAAGCATTGAAGAGTTGAGACCGAAAAATGATGATAACAGTGACCAGTGTGCCAGTCTAAATGAGTCAAATTAAGGTGAATTGCGGGTAAATTTGACTAGAATTGCTTTAGTGCAAGTGCAGATGGGTGGATGGATAAAGTGTTCAAGTGAATGATCAGCAGATTTAGGGAGGAGTGATGAAGGTTGATGCAAGGCAGATTCAGTTATTGTACGTTTGTTTCCTTACATAATTCGGCAATTCTTGTCATTTTCCTCCTCCAGTGTAATTGGACGCTGAGTAGCGCTCTCTACAAGTTCGTCCTCTTCGATGCTATCAATTAGAAAAAATAAAAAAAGAAAAAAAGTTATCATTAGTTTCCTCTTTTAGTTGAGCGAAAAAGATACTACTCAGTTAGAGTACAACCCCGAACCCTCTTGGAAAGTTAGTAGTCGAACTGAAAGCAGCTGTGTGTGTGTTGTGTGGTGCTTTGCTGTGCACTATACAGATGAATTATTCAAGTGTGCTCAGAGTGAAGTCGAGGCAGACATACCGAAAAGAGCCAGTCGATTGACATTAATGAGTGTCGAATAAACAGAGTGAGTGAGTGAGAGTTAGCTTGCCAACGAGTGGCAGAGAAATGATTCAAATAGAAACACAGCAGCCCGGCATGATGGCTGCCGAAGAAGTAGAAGAACTAGATGTAGCAACGGCAGCAGTCAAGTTGCTAGCGGAGAGCAAGAAAAAGAAAGAAATCCTTTCAAATGGCCCGACAAGTGGAAAGATTAATGATGCTGATGATGCTTAATAACAAGGATGCGGCAAGTGGCAATAGACATAAAGTGCAGAGCAGCACTACATGACACTCGAATTGGCCAGGTCTGAGGGAGAGATTAGCGAACAGGCAGCTGAGAGAGAGGCAGAGGAGAGAGAGAGAGAGCCATGGTGCCATGTGCCAAGCGCATACCAAAAGAGAGAAGCAGAAGAAGGGAACACGACCGATCAGAGACGCTACAGCAAAGAAGAAGATGAAGAAAAGAAGCAGAAACCAATCGATACACAGTCATCTGCCTAACCGTTTGATGGTGATGGCATCGGTTCATTTGTTAGCCAGCAGCAGCAGCCATCGACAGCACAATCAGTTCGGTGCCAGCAACCAATAATCCTCAAATCGAGCACCAAAAATGCAACAAAAATAAAACAGAAAAAACTCGGAGTGATCGTGCAAAAGAAAGAACAGAAAGAGAACAGTCAACAACGACGACGACCAGTGGCACCGACTACTGACAACTGACAACCGATGGAGCTGCAAAGAGCGATGTCCAAGGATGCGAATGATCACCGCGCGAGAGCCACTGCCGCTGCCGCTGATGGTGCCTCATTAAGGCGCCACGGCGTGTGCAGAACAGAGGGAAAACAGACAGCGAAAAAGGAAAGAGAGGGACAGTCAGAGACAGGCACATTTGGCGCTCTAATCAATTATTGAATAATTTAATTATTATTAAAGCAGAGAAAGAGCAGACGAGCAGTAAACGACAATCGAGATGCGGCGAGATAAGTTAGAAACAAGAAGGACGAAGAAGAACGACTACCACCACAACGGTGATCAACAATTTGGAGAAGTCGCCGTGACAGTGACAGATTGGGAAGCGAGCTAATTTGGATGCACTCGATGGTACTGCTCTCTCTCTCTCTCTCTCTCAGTGATACTAGAGCGTTGAGCTTGAAAGGATCCACCGCCGACCACAGCAGCAGCAGTCGGCGTCGTCATTCTCTTCATCATCGAGTTCTCAGTCAAGAGTGCTGCTGCATCACCACTGAAGACTCGGGTGCGCGCAGCAAGTGGTGGAACTGCTGAAGTAGCAGCAACAGCACTCATGCATTCGTGGTCCATCAAACGCAAACGAGAACCTTTCGGTGTCCGAAACGTGTGCAGCAGAAGACCGATTCGGCACCGAAAAAAAAGCTGAGCCTGCAGTTGCATGAACAACAACATCAACAACAGCAGCGGCATAAAGTCCAAAGTCAGTCGCTGTCCCTCTGCGAGCAGGTAGCAGTAGTAGACAGAGTAGCTCGTCATCGTTGATCGATCTTGATGAAGGGGGTCAAAGGTGCACGGTGGTGGTGGCCACTCGATGAGCCAGTGCGCGCGAGCCATCGAATGCAATCGCTCTGGGGACAGTGAAATTGCGCCATCGGAGCACATCTCCTCGAGACATGATTGAGATGTGAAGATCGCCAATCGGCGAATGCTAGATGCGCACTCATTAGAGCAATAGAGAAGAAGGAGACGGTCTCTCTCACACACAGTTTTTGCTGCCTTTAGACCAACAAGGATGCCCTTCTCTCCATGATTGATCTCGACAGCATCAGCAGCAGGCCAATAGGAGCATAAGTGGAATGCCATTGTGGCGAGTGCTCACCAGCATCACCATCATCATCATCGGCAATGATATATGCGCGCCCAATGATGCTGCTCATAAGGCACATTAAACGATGCGATCTACACTTGTTGCCTGTCAGAGTCTGCTGCTGCCACTGGCGAAGTGAAGCAGAGCTCAGGGGAATGTGCACAGTGTGAGCAGCAGTGTCATACTCGATAATCGATAGACCCATCCACTGCCTGCCGCTCACGACAGCCACAAACACTGGCGAGGTGCACCGATTGCGACCCAATCACCACGATCACCAACGGCACCACTTGAAGCACTGTACATCAACATCATCTGGAGTGGAAATTCTTTTTCCTCATTGCTTGTTTCATCAGCCAAAAAGCTAACAAGACTGCAAAGAAGAAGAAGATGGATACAATGGAAGCAAAAACAGCAGCAACAGCAAGTGCAAAATGTGCAAAATGGGCATCATCATCACGGGCAATTTTCGGTAAACAATCGACTGGGGAGCGAGCGAGCCTAATGGCGGGCGTGAATTGGCAGCTTTCAACGCCATTGATTCGATGCGCTGCTGTTGCTGCCAAGGTGCAACCACTAATAAAAATGAATAAGAAAAAGGTAAGGGGCTGACTAGAATAGGCTCAAATTGGCGCTGGTGTGACCAATTGGGCAGTTTGGCTGTTGCTACCCCGACACTTGATCGAAGAGAAGTGAAGAACGGTAAATTGAAAAGGGCAAAACACACTTTAATCTAAACTGCTGTTATCACCACAAGCACCAGTAGCCAAAGTAGCATGACGCAATTAGACTGCAGCAGTACACTCGTGCTTAGCATTAGTGGGTAAATTGTCAATTTAGCAATTTATCTGCGCTTCAATGGACAGTAGCAACAAAAGCAGCAGAAGCAAAAGAAAAGTGCAGTTAAATTTGTAGTGGTAGTCTCGGTCTAATTAGAAGTGCGCCTGAAAAGAACAATAGGGCGAAAGAAGAAACCGAAGACGAAGGAGGATGCCGATACCGAGAAGAAAGTCCAACTAAGGCAACTCCACAAGAAGGAGAAGAGCAAACCTAACAGCTAGTAGAAAAAGGGAAGCTCGTGACGGAGTAGTGCAATGGCGGCCGTGTGACTCCAGCAAACCATGCGCACGTCCAATTATGCAGGATTAGCAAGGATACAGTACAGCAAATGCAAGAGCTCTGTTTGTATGTGTGCACTGGAAATCAGCCATCCAGCGAGCAGCAACGTCCAATGCGAATTTAATTATCCAGAAATGCTAATCCGCCAATATAATTAGATTGAAAACGAAACGAGTAGAATGAGGACAAACGAATGAAGGGGAAAGAAAGAGAGAAAAGGAACGCGTCGAGGAGAAAACAACAAATGCCAATTGAATCGTGTAATCAGGCAACGACCGGTGCGCACTGTGCAATGTGAAAGAGTAGTGCGATACTGATCAGTAGCAGTTGTGCAGCCGCACTACAATAGCAGTGCCAACTGGTTGACTCGGCTAGACTGAGCCCTACCAACACACAAGTCAATTCAGGCGAACCGAGCCAAACGTCCGGGCAAATATTTTGCGTGCCGCGTGCCCGACTGTCGACCACTGCCGCTAATACTGGTCACGGTCAGTTGTTGTCTGTGTTCTTCTTTGGCTGCTGTTGCTGCTGTTGTTGTTTCCACCGTCGGTGTAACGGTTCGAAGATAAAGCTATAACGGGAACTGGTCAGTTGACCACCACAACCACCATCACCACAATAGTCGAAACACGCAACCAGTTTGGCAGAGGATGCAGTCATAATCGGATGTGTACTCCCAATGTACTCGGAACCAGGCATTGGCATAAGCATTGCTTGTGGTCACATCAGAGCACATCAACATCTGACAAAAGCAGAAACTTCTGTCGCTTAAAAAATGTATTTACCCCACACATGTCAACCACCACCAAAGCAGAAAAAAGTGGAACGCGATTCTGGCAACAGACTTGTCGACAACGTGCCAAAGAGTGCATCAAATGTGGTGGTGTTTCTGGTGATGGCAGAAGGACAAATGCAGGACAAATCAGCCAAAAGCGAATCTATAATCGAATTACTAGACTGAATCGGTAGTGAAGACACAGCAGAAAGGTCACTGGCGATTGACATCAGCAGGAGGAAAGGGCAGAGACAATCGTACAACTAATAAAAAGTAATGATCTGCTTCGAGGCATCAGGTCAAGTGCTACTGCGGCTTTAGTTAGTGCTCCGCTTCAAATGGACCAGATGTGTGCCGAGCTTGCAACCTTGAGCTCTTTCTCTTTTCTGTATCTATCTAATTGCATTTATTTGTTGAAACGCAGAAACTCACAAACAACTGCTTCAGCCAAAAGAAGAAAATCGATCACCCTAGCATCATTCAAAGACAAACGGTGCAACCATTTCTAAGAGCAATAGCAGTTTTTCTCGCCTAAATTGCTCAATTAATGGGTTTGCCGGGTGAGCAAGTGCACGTAAGTAAGACAATTGTCTACCTCTACCTTGCTGCCGCTGGTTCTGGCAATAGAGCAGTAAATCAAAGTGCTTGAAAAATGACATTCACCCAGACAATTAATGGCAATCAGTGGCAGCAATGAGCCGACCGACATTGAGCCGACATCGAGAAGGCATGCAGTCAGTCAGTCAAGTGCGACCAAAAAATAAAAGAAGAAGCGGCCAAAAAGGCATCTCCCAAAAACAATGACAACGCTGGAGAAGTGAGCATGAAAAAATTAATTCACACTATGATTCACCGTCAGCAGCAGCAAAGTGTGCTGATGAAGGTGAAGGCAACTGCTGCTAGCTGTGCATTATGCAAGTGCTGGCCTGTCTGAACATGGTGTGTGCTGAGATGAAAAACTGCCACAGCACCGGACCGAGTGTGGTAATTTATGTGGTCTAGTAGAGGGAGAAAAGAGAGAATAATTGCCACTGAACAGAACAGAGAAGAGGGAGAAGAGAGCCGCAGTGAGCAGGACTAAATTAATATGCACACTTCAGCCTCAACTGAAAGGTCACTGGAAAGGGTTAGGCGAGTAAAGTGCCCAGAGATATTCAGCAGTGCCTTCGTCGATTGTTTCTCCTCTGCTCATCTTTCACTTACTCCCCTGCAATGGCCATCGATTGGCAATCAAAGTCACCAGCAACAACATCGTAATTAGCTGCAGTAATCGTCACTGCTGCTATCGCCTCCTCGATACACACTGTGTGATTTCATTTTCAATAAACACCCCAAAACGTGCCAGCAGTCACTCACACATTGACTGGCTGGGTAATTTACGAGTGTCGGCTGGCAAGAGGAGACGGACTGCAGTGCCGTGCAACTAGTGCCTGCAACCTGCACTGAAAAGTGTTAAAAAACGCCAGATTTAGCTAGCTCAGCGGTGGCTGCCTCGCGGTGATCACCCTTCACTTGCAACCACCACCACAACTAAAACTATTATCTCAAGAAAAATGGCCAAAAAACGGTACTGTAATAAAAAAAGGCTGGTGGTAGATGCAAAGAAAACAAAGACCGTGAGGGAATTTTTGTTTAGTCTGGATGATGCTGCGAAATATATACTCTAGTGCGCTGTTTTGCATCGAGTTGTTGGCAGTAAAGGCCTCAGCAGTTGGCAGACCAACTACTGCTGCAGATGAAGCCACTCATCAAGATTTAATGGCACATTAAAAAGGGTTCACCTTCTTCTTCTTCTTAATTCGTTTGATCTCAAGTGAGAAAGAGAGCGCTCAGTGTGCCATTTAGTAGTGAAAACCCATTTAGTTTTTTGCTAAAAAAGTTTGCCAGAACACAATTCAAGTGAAAGCGATATAATCTGTGCGCTTTGTTAGTAAAGTCAGGTAAAAATCACAAAAAAATCAGAGGACTGCTGATGATCTTCTTGGCCTTTGATGCGGCGGCATTCCTCGCACAGCAGAGCCTCAACCGGTGGGTTTCAAAGTGTGTTTGCTAAATGTTAATTGCGTAACGAAATGCGTTCAGGCAGCATAAATATAAATAAATAATGGCTAAATGGGTAGATGATATTCTAACCCCCTGCCTGTTCGCTGTTCATTTCTTCTTTTTTTCTAGGCAATAAAGAAAAAGTAGCTAAAAGGCCGTAGAAGCACTGAGTGAGCTGAGTGAGTGAGCAAGAGAGGGTTAGTGGTGATTTCAATCGCAGGGTGCTTGCCCTTCAGCATCGGCATCACACAGCCCAAGTCTCGGTGTCATAAACACACTCACTCAGTGCGATTTATGCAAAGTTGTTCCTCGCTAGCTTCGCCCTGAAGGAAAAAGCAAAGCACTGTGAGCAGTTGTCACCAGAGGCACTTCATAAATCAAAACAAATGAAGCACCAAATGAAGCACTCTCACAAGGACTAGTAGTGCTGCACTTGACAATTGAGCTGCTGATTTGCTTGCTCGGACGAAAGACTGAAAGACTGACAGACGGAAGCCCTAGCAATTTTCCGCACCGAGCAAATGGCGGTCAAATGTGGCAGAACGATAACATTTAGTGAATGTGTGTGCTTGTGTGTGTCCAGTCTGTGGCACATGTTCCAGCACCACCAAGTAAACTGCAAACTGAGACCACTGCACTGCATGGATTTGTCGACCGACTGTGTGCATTACTATTGGGCAGAGAGAAAGGGAACACAAACATGGACAAATCGGATCAGCAGCAGCAGCAGTCACCAGACAGCAACAACATGGCATTAAATTACAGACATCAGCAAGTTCAAACTGAAAGTGCGCAGTCAAACCAGTGTTGTTCATGACTGGTGGCAGTGTCTAGAACTGTCGACTCAGAAGAAGGCGACAAAAAAGAAGATACGAGAAGTTGACAGGAAAGTGAAGCAAACATACAACCTCCTCGACCTTCTCACAGATTAGCCATGTGTGTGTATCGTTGAAAGTTCTTCTGTCATCCACATCATCATCCGAGGAGGAGGGCATGTCACCACCATTGTGGGAACTAAGCCAACTGAGACTGCTATTTTGAAGCAAACAAAGTCGACCAATTCTGATGATGTCTTCAAGTGAGAAAGAAAGAGAGAAGACAAGACAAAACAAAACAAGAAGACAAGTGTTCACTCCTGATGCTAGTGGGTGCTAGTGATGGTGATGAGGGAAAAAACACTGAAGGCGCGACGTTTTGGTGCAGCTGATGATGATGCATGTAAAGGCACTGCTGATGGCAGCAAGAACACCACCACCACCAAGTGCGAGGTGCACTCATTGTTATCGTCGGTGATCGATAAGGCGCGACCTGATTGGCGCAGTGATCGATTGCACTGACCATTGCACTTCCAGCACCACACAGCATCCCGCACTACTTACGCTTTCTCCTGATTGTCCAAGTGGCGCACCAGTTCATCGCGTTTGTCAACGATCTGCACGAGGTCATCCAGCAGCTTCTTCTCGCGTGCCCGCTGTGCGTCCGTTTTTTCAGACTCTGCATTGGGTTAAGTGGAAAGAGAAGGAAGGAAGGAAGAAAGGAAAAAAGAGAAAAAGAAAACGATGAGAATGGTAATAGTTGAAATTGTAAAGTCGACGATGATGATAATAAATGAATGGGGAAGCAACACATCAGCATCAGCTAGCCACTAATTGAACGGTGAATGAAATTGGCCAATTGGCACCATCACTAGCACTGATGGATCGGGTACGAGGCTCATCCATTACTTGATGAGTAGCCTCGCTGACACCAGCCGCACTCGCCGAGGAAGAGCAGGTAATTAGCATGGCGTGGCAGAAGTGGCGGCACTGCACCGATCGAGTCGAGTCACTGCCGACACTGCAGACAATGGCCGACCGACAATCAGAGCACTGCATCGCCACCACCACCTCCACCCAGGATTACTCGCTTCAAGACACAGTGTGCTGTTTGAAATCTTAAAGTAGCCTGCGCCGCATCCCTTCCCCTTCCCGACAGCACTGACGGCAGCCACAGTGGTGGTAATTAAATCGCGCAATGTCAATGCTCAAAAACAGCATTTCCACATCTGAGGAAAACTGCCGAAAAGGAAAAGAAGAGGAGGAAGGAATGGCAGTTATCGATGCTGCTGCTGCCGCATCAATTAATAACCAGACCACAGTGCACAGCGAGCGCCTGCTGAATGAAGACAATGGCCGAGAAGATCACACGTAGAGGTGGTACTTGCAGCAGAAATTGATCGAAATATTGACGCTTGCCTAATGACAAGCCAAGTTGAACTTGACTTCAAACAGCAGCAGCAAAAAGCTGACCGCAAGTATCGGAGTCAATTCTGCTGCTCCGATACTTAATGGGTCACGTAAACGGCCACGAGAGTGAGAATGAGAGAATCTACCCCGGCTGTGGCTAATAAGCGTCAGCTGCAGTGTCGATAGCGAATTAACCGTGCGAAATCGAAGACCGTATTATCACATTTATACTGGGAAAAATGTACAGTGGTAATATTCTCCCTCTTCTCAAAAGCGCTTTATAAATTTTAATTCCAAACAAAAAGGGCATCAACAGCAACAGAAGCTGCCGTTTCAGCAAGGAGCTCTTCTCTGCTTCTGTGTCTTCTGCGCTGGAACGCAGAACGAGGGGCAAATAGAAGAGGCGCCCACTAAAGATAGCGGCAACAGTGCAAAGACATCGAAAGCTAATCATATTAGGCTAAGAAGATAAAGCATTAAGATGCTGACAAAAGAAAATCGTCTCTCGCTCTCCCACTCACTGCTGCGTGTGTGGCTATTTATAGGAAGAAGGCATCACCACCAAGAAAACCAGACCGCAGACACAACAGAGCTGAAGACGACAATGTGAGAACATTTCATCGGAACGATTTCCTCGGCTTTAAAAAGCAGAACACAGTGGGCAATTGCGCAACGCAAGTGCACAAAAACACATTCCTACTGCTTACAACAAAAAGGTGTCACCAGACCACCACCGACTTTACTGTTATTACTGGGAAAAATCATCAACTTCTTAAGTAGACAATTAAAATTATTGCTATTACGGTGAACCACAGTCGCCACCTCCGTCGCCATCATCAAATTGGCCATAAATATGCTCAAATAAATGAGGATGCCGCGCACTGTACAGCTCACATGGTGCCCGCTGAAAAACACTTGCAAAATTGGCTACATCGATGGCTGCCGAGAGAACTGTAAAAACAGGCAGACAGGCGACATATTAAGCTCATGTCGTGTCAGTCGCACATAATGAGCTCAGTTGCCCGCCCCCTCTTGTTCTGCCGCATTCTAAGACAATGGCAGGCGGCAAAGAGAGACAAGACAATGAGCAAACTTTGCTCAGCAAAATGTGCCAGTGAAAAAAGGGTGAGATGCTTGCTCAAACTGCCTAAATTAGAGTGCACAGCGAGCGCATCGAGAGAGCGGAAAAGAGCTGATGTGCCTAAAATTAATATTTGGGCTTGCTGAAAAAAGAAAAAAAATGAGGAAAAATAAATCAAGTGCAAATGACAACGATCGAGCCGCAAATAGTGGTGATGGTGGTGATGGTACCAACATCTCTGCCCCTTCTACCCGGGCATTACATTTGAGCAACGTCGTTGAGCTTTCGATATCTTTCAAATGTGGCGGCAGTAATAAATAAATAAATTAGAAATCGCCTTAGAAAGAAAAGGCGACACAAACGAGCTCATGTCAGATGACAGTGGATGTCAGTTGTGATGGCAAATGTGTGGCCAATGTCATGCTTTGCAAAGCATTCTTTGACTGGCTGAATAGAATTTGATACACTTGCACAATTGACCGCACGGACCAAATAAAGAGAAGGAATCATCATCAACAGCAGAATGAACGTCATTTCCTTCCCTTTTTTATCGAAATGACTGTATCGATTGAGAAGGAACCAGCAAAAGAGAAAAAAAGCGATAGGAAGAAAGAAAATGGCAGTCATTGGCAATTGTCGCAGGGAAGGAGAACCAAAGTTGAATGAAAGGCAAAGACAGAGAGCCAACTCTGAGATATCTGACTCTATATGACCGGCGCCACCACCCGCGACCGACGTGGACAGACTGGCAAGTAAACGGTGCTAGACGCCAAATGGTTGACGATGCACCCAACAACACTGCACTACTAGTGCCACCACTCCGATTAGGGCGACACAATCGGGCCAAATGCAATCGAGAAAAGAGGAAAGAACTGGCAAGTGAAAATACACACAAAGTGCCAACACACACGCACAGCCACTGTGCGTGTGTGCTCCTCTTTGATTGCCATTGTAGAGCGTCTAATTTTGGTGAAATTAAAACAATGGCAATGTCTTTGGTAGAGAGAAGAACTGCCACCACCACCACCACCATCAAAGGCTACAGTGAGAATCAGACAAACAGAGAAACAGAGACCGTCGTCGTCAGCACCACCAACTGGAAACAGTAAAGCAGTGGGGCAAGAAAAAGACCTCCACTCTAATCTGATTAGAAGGCAGCAGTTTAAATTGAAGCAATAGTGGAGAAGGAGGGGAATTCATGGCAACGGTATATGCCATCTCTCTGTTTCGATTTAATTCCTTAATGGCACAACAAAGGGAATACGTACACTTGTACACACTTACTGCGCCAGTATCCACAGAAAGAGAGCGTTTGGCAAAAAGGTTTCCAAACCAGAAAGCGAGAAAATAGACACTGGAAAGAAGTACCAAAGCTGCAGTAGGTTTGCTGCAGGCGGGCTGAATTGCCAAGTGCAATTAGACAGACATCAGCAGCAGCGACAGCGACAGCAGCATACTAAGCTGCTCGTCTTGAATTGCAAAAGTGCACTCACTGGCTGGAACCAAAGTCCACTTTGGTGCTGAGGTCCCTCTCTTTCTCTCTCTTTCATCTGTCACTCTTCGGATGCTGTTGGTCCAGCAGAAGCAAACCAAGAAGATGACAGTTGTGCAATGAGGCCATTGCCAGAGGAGTACACACACACACACTCACATACATGACCAGAAAATGTCACCAAAAGAGGCAAGCAAACAATGATGATGCTTATGATTTGGTGATGCATCTCCCTCTATTTTTTACACTACACTCCATTTGGTACTTGATGGAGATGGCCACCGCTGCTGTGCACTTGTTCGACTGACCGAGGACTGACAGAAGCAGAGAGATGAGAGAAATGCGCACCGAGTGTCTATGTTTGAACAAGTGCTCTTAGACAACCATAGCAGCAGTAGTTCACCGTTTGCTGAAAATGCTGCAGCAAACGGACGTGAACACACACACTGATTGAGTGGCTTTCTTTCAGTTGCACAGATTATGCTGCCACGAGCCAAAGAGAAGAGGAACACACTGGCACAGACACAAACTGATCAATTGACTCTCTGCGCGCTGCCAGTGCCTATTCATAGGCAATTGCAAGTGCAGCGGTGCAGGACAGTGTGCATGTGTACAGTAGTTGCGCGACAGTAATAAAGTTGCAATTATTATTAATTTCAGAGTGCAAAGTTAAAGTGCTCAGTGGTGTTGGGGCACTTGAACAGAGGAGAGAAGTCTAAATGAGTGATGAAAAGTAGTAGGAAACGAAGCGGAAAATCGGCGTGCGAAATAAAACATACCACACTTACAATCACCGCAAGCATCATCATCATCATCACCATCACAGTAGTCATCTGTAGTAGCCGAAACATCGACAGCTGCGCGACTGGGATTGTGATACAAAGGCTATGACGGCAATGCACGTACTCGCACTTTGGGTGTCATAAATGCAGAAAAATGATTATCATTTAAAAATAGTGAAAACGGTCATTTTTAAATAGCAAAAAAATGATGCGAGTTGAGGTGATCACAGCACTGTCCAGTGCACACTCATCATCAGCAGATGACTTTTGAAATCGATTGCCATTGCCTTGTCAAGTGGCAGACCGCTCTCGAGTAGAACTGGCAGAGCAATTGCTGCTGTCCATCAGTGCACCTCATCTTGCACAGCATCTTGACTCAAACAGTGCTAGGCCCCCTGATTATCAATCATTTCGCGCGCACCACACACACCGTCACTGAGAGCATCACTGGCGGACATAATTACCCGGAGTGGAAAAGAAAGACATCGATCGTCATCGGTGGACTTGAGAGGAGCAGCGCAGAAGACAACCTGCAGCCAGCACAATTCCAGTCAGCGCAGGTAAATGGCCATAATGGAGCAGATATTAGCAGCAGCATATGAGAACATCAATATTTTCCGTCCACTGAGACGGTGGTCAATTGAAGCTTGCCGACACCAGAGCATCCATCCATCCATCCATCCATCTACCAAAGTGGTTCTTCACCACTTGCAGTGAATTGCTCACTCACACAGCTCCGTTGTAATTAATTAAGAGATACCTAACTTTTCCTACTAAGGTTGGCCGGTGCAATGTGACGCAATAAATTACACACGACAGGGCGACCATTAATATTCGCGAGCTCACCGAAAGAGCACAGTGATTCGTCTTCGTATTCTACTTTTTTCTTCACTTCTTCATTTCTTCTCCTTTCAGATCTGAAGGCTCTCAATGCAAAGTTATTGTAGAAAAGTGAAAGATGTTTCACTCTTTTACCACAGCCAGAACTGCGACCAAAATGAGGCACCATCTTGAAAAAGGTTCCTCTGCCAATCGAACCTAGTCGATTGACCAGGCAAAAGTTTTGGCAAACTCATTAGAATGAGACCAATTAGTCAACTGAAGTCTCAGGCGTGAGTGTTCCAGTGAAAAGGGGCAAAAGTTAGTTCTCTCATTAATAGCTCGATAATAGAGTGTTGCCAAATGTTGACAAGCACAATTAAACTGTTCGCAGCATCAAGAAGAGGCAGAGTAAGTGAGAGAGAGAATGAGGATATATTGCCCGAGAAAAGTACAAACTGAGCACACCAGAACACTGTCGACAGTGACAAGGCAAATTAATAACTGAAGAAGCGGCCGTTTCTCCAGTGCTGCACTCGTTTGTCTGTCCGAATGAGCGCAGCAGTTTGCAGCAGTGTGTGCGTGATTAGTGCCGACGAGGAACAAATCACTTCACTGCTGAGCTATTCGTTTAGCCTTCTCCTATTACCACCGGTGATAAATGGCCGGTCATTAGTAGTGGGTCTGTTAGCGTTTACGGCAGTAGTTCTGTTGTGTGTAGTGTTGGCAACTAGCACTGGCCTGCCCTATTGTCACCGGTCGCTAAGGTGACATAATTAATTGCTGCCGGCAAAGATAAGACAGAAAGACAAACGGAGAGAAAAACAGAGAAAACACTATAAGAGACAAATTGAAACTGAAAAAATAAGTTTTTTGTGTACAAACAAGAACCCATTTCGATGATGATGCACTATTAACCAGAGTGCATCTCTTTTTAAATCTAAAGTGCTAATCATTAAACTTTATTCACCGGATTTGCATAGTTCTACGTCAAAAAATGACTGCATCATACTCCACCTTCTCATCATAATAATAATAATAATCATCATCATCAGCGCAGGGCCATCACCATCAACCACGGCAGTATCATCCTGCGAGCAGGTCTACTGTCATGGCCATTATTTGGCGTGTAAGCTATCCATAATTAATTGCATTCACATTGGCCAGAAAAGAGTACAACTGCAGATAAAGTGGCGTCGGCGTCGAGAATGGCAAAGCGACCTCGGCCAAACCGGTGCTGTGCACTATGATATGAGTGTTGTGGCACGGAGGAAGAGTGAGTAGTAGTCCAAAACAATTCATTAGACGAAGAAGAGACTACTCTACGCCTGCCTAGTTCTTCGTTTCTGTTTCGATGTGCTCTTTCTCTTCTTGCCTTCCCTTCCTTCACTTCAGAGAGCACTTCTCTAATCCTCTCTCTCTCTTGAACGCAAGTGGATACATCAAGAGAAAAGGGAGAAAAAATACTAGTTGTAATGTATAGAGAGAAAGAAGGAAACAAGAGAGAAAACAGCCAGGGAGGCAAATTAAAGCGAACCGAATTCGCTCCTTTTGCCGGCGATGGAAGCTCTTTTTCTTCCCTTCCTTTTTGGGTTCGTTCTGGTGATGAGTGCTGCCGCTGGTGCAAAAAGCAAATAAATAACAATTATGAGTGTACACTGTACGGAAGACAATGGCAGAAGGGGGCAGAAGAAGAGGCAACAGTAGCACATCAACAGCAATTGACAAGGCACACACAAAGAGAGTCGACGTTGCTCCAAATGGTCCGAATGGCAAAAACAGTGCAGTACTCTGACATTGCCTTCACTCACTCATTTTTCCCAACTTCGACCCACTAGAAACATTGGCGATAATATTCATAGGGGCTGCATCCTCGAGCAAAGTTTGGCGCTGGTGTGTGTGCATGTGCGATTGATGCGATGCTCCTTCGTTTCTTCTCTATTCCTTTCCTCCCCTTGCTTTGCCGTTCGCATAGCGGCCAAATTGAAGACATATTAGAGTATTATTAGGCTAGCAAAACTATGCTCAAATGGCTTGCAAGAACGGGAGAAAGAGAGAGAGAGAAACGGGAAAGAAAAAGCTCGTTATGCTAAGCCGCTTATCAAAGGGAGACCAAAATGCTCCAAGAAGAGTGAAATTAAAAATGAAGCAGACTGGGCTGGCAGTGAAGATAGTGGTGGTGGTGGTGGCTGGTGATGCCGACTACCACCACCACCATTCTACTCGTCCCCGTCGAAGAGTAGTCGTGAAAGATGATGGCAAACGCTGTAGTGGTAGAAAATGGCATAGTTGCCAGTGGCATGACGGGCGTTCGGGTTCTCTCGACGTCTCTCGCCAGTGCGCTACTGTGCCAGGGGTGACAAGACGGCTAAAGAGAAAGAAAAGCGAAGAGACCGGCAACTAACGCAACTCTAACGGTGAAAGACTGGCAGATGCAGTGGGGCAAACGGAGAGAAGGAGAGAGACTGGCAGGCACTATAGGAAAGAGAGCACGATTGTCTGTGTGCCTTGGCCAATGCCTGGTGCTGCTCTTCAACGGCGGCCATTGTGGCTGATGATGATGCTGCTGCTGACTGCAACTCAGGCGGCCATTATTGGCCATGAACGACAGGACCAACAGCAGCCAACAGCGTAGTAGAGTCAATAAATCCGTAATCAGAACGAGGCAGAAGCAGAAAAACTTGGCTGCCGCCACCGCCACTGCACATGCAGACAATAATAATAATGGAGCACAGCAGAAGCACAGTGCAGAATAAGAGAAAGAGCGAGTGGATACAGTTATTGTCTCGTAATCTATTCACTTAATACATCATCAAATAATGTCAAGTTGAAAATAATTAAGCCTACACGGCACTAGAGGCACTACGAGTGACGATGAAACTCGATAGTGCTGCACTAGAAAAAGGGAAAGAAAGAGAGAAAGACACCGGTACCCAGCATTGCCCCAACTGGAGAACATCAGCATGAGCATCATCGACAAGTGGCAGTGACTCAAAGCTCATCAGCATCACTGAATGCATCGATGATGATTGCCAGCCAACTGTCACTACTGCTCGGGGCACTGTGCAGAGAGCGAGACAGCGAGTCGACAAAAAAAAGTAAACGGGCGAAAATGTGCGCTCCCAAAGCGAAAACAAATTAATCGCAGCATAATAGGCTTCCCTTTTTATTTTATTTAGCTTCACTCACTGCATTGCAGTCACTGAAGATGCGTCTGCACCCAAATGGGCACTCAGCAAGCTCTCTGACTGAGTAGGTGCTGCAGCAGGGATGCCTGGCCCTGGGAGCAGTGCAGAATGACGAGAAGATAATCAAATTGTGACAAATCAAACAACATGCACAACACTACAGCAGTAATGATAATAAGTCACAAAGCTAATTTGCAGTCAAAATTAAATAAAACGATGATAGCTTCCAGCATACGAGAGAAAGAAAGAAAAGGAAAAAGAGTGGTTTTCTGCCTCCCGGCAAAGGTCACCGAAAGCGCACCACCTCGCCGATTGTCACCAGCGATGCATTAAACTCACATCAAAGTTCAAAGATAAAAGAAACCAAATAAACTGTGCATGCAATCTCCCTCGCCCTCTTCTCTGGCTCCAGTTCGTCTAGACAGTTTGAATGAGACGCCAGTGGGCCAGCAATTGGCGATTGGCAATAAAATAAAACAACAACTGGCAATAAGTGCTGACGGTAGTGACACCACCACAAAAGGCAAAAAGAAGTGGATGGATGATTGATAGATGGACGAGCACTTACCATCGATGGAGCACAAGGTGCGCAGTTCTTCATTAAGCGCTTTGTATCGATTCGTCATGTCGGCTTCTTTTTCGCTGCGTAAAAAAAGAAAAAAGAAAAAGGGTTATCATTAGTATAAACAAACGGTACGAGATTATTAAAATACTTTCAGCCACACTGTGGCAAATTCAAACAACAAACTCATTTCTTTTTTGTGGTGATGGCGGCCATTGACAAGCCACTAATAAGGTGTCCTGTACCTGGCCGACTGTCACTCCTGTGCAGCTGACATTGCATTTAGAAGCCAATGAATTGGCGTCCCCCTCTCTTCTCCACTCCGACAATTCTGCATGCAAATTAAATGTAGTGAGTGTGACTGACTGAGCCGCATCTCTATCAGCTAAGTAGATTTACAGTGTGCAGTTTAATTAAAAGGCCGTTTAATTGGAGGCCTCTTGCAAGTGCAACAGTAGTAGCGGCACCGTTTGAGAGGCAAACTAGCCGCCCAGCAAAGTTGGAGGTAACTCACAGTGAAAGACACATAAGAAAGGCTCGCCGACAGCAAAGCATCAGTCGAATCACGAGATAGACACAATAAAACGCCAATTTCGACGATCGACTATCTAAACTCAAAAAGAAAACTGAGCATTTGAAGAGATGGCACCAGCCTTTGTGAAGGCAAGTTGCGAGAGAGAGAGTTGCGGTCGAGACACCGGCAAAGAGAGAGGAGACATTGACAGACAAAACACACACGCAGGAGACAGACTTTGAGTGCGACTCTAACTGGACACTGCTTATCGTCAGTCGATCAGACTGCATCACCAGCAGCAGCAGCAGCACATCTCACTGCTGACTCGCGCGTCCTTTTAGCACTGCCAAGTGAGCAGCTAGGCTAAGTGCAGTCACAAAGTATATTAGCCTCACTGACGGCGTCTTCGGCTGCAGACCGTGTAAATGGAACTGGGGGTGAAAAGTAAGAAAAGTAAGAGAGGGCAAGAAGAAGTGTGCTGCTTCTCCTCAGTGTCGCCGCCATCTTCAAAGTGCTCGAAATCAACCACCACTACCACTACCTCCACGAATGCGGGAACGCAAGTGAGCCCAGTTCTACTTCAATTAAATTAACAAGCCTTTAGTGACGATAAGATCTAAAATGGCTACAGCAAGAGGAGAAAAAGAGAGCATCGTCGCCGTCGTCGGCGGCGGCGGCGCAAGACCCACTGAATTAAGAGCAGCAACAAGAGAGAAGTTCAGTGGAAGAGACTTGCGACGCCGCCGACGTCGTCTTCGTCGCATTCGAACGAAGTCAAAGGTGTCTAAAGGAGCCCAACAGCAGGCGAGAATAATCTCGCAAGAGAGTCTCTCTCTCTTTTTCCTCACAAGCCATAAAAGAGTGGAGTGATCGAGCAATTGAAATAAGTAAATTTGTTGTTGCACTTACTGCTGCTGTTGCTTATCTTCAAGTGATGCTATTACATTGGCCAACTTGCAGTCACCGTCACAACAGTGTCAGTGTCAGTGCCGTGTCTGACAAATAGAGAAAGAAAAAGAAAAACACCGAAGACTGCTCCTGGTAAGATTCTCTCGCCACTACGAGTGGTGATTCCGACGGCGCCATATCTCTAAACGACGGTGCAACACACACACACACAAACACACAAAAAGCGATCTGTTTGTCGCATCTCTTTTTCCTTTTTTCTTTTTGCAAACCTTTTTAATTTTATTGGCCAACATTGAAAAAGAGAGAAGATGCGATCGGCAATACTCTTTTCTCTTTCTTGGGCTCTTTAGTGCAGCAAACAAAGAGCAACCATCATCAGCTGAACAGAAACACACAAACACACTCAAATTGATGAAATTAGAAATTGGCGCCAACAATATCACAAAGACGACTACTGGCTGGCTGATTGACTAGTCGTTGTTTTTGCCTGTCGCAAACTTAATTTTCTCTCATTTTACAGACATTTTCTAGACAACCGCGTATCCGTGACTGCAGCGCTAAGAGGAGACTCTAAAAGAAAATGTGAATAGTACATAAAAGCTAAAACAAACAAACTCTTTCCTAGTGAAGACATTTGACCCAAGACAAGGCTTGCAAGGGCCGCATATCGTGTCGACAAGAGGAGAAGAGGGAGCTTCCAAATCAGGTGCCTAAAAATCCGAGACCACCACCACAGTGTGTGTGTATTGATTGAACAGTAAAAAGGGTAACATTGAAGAGAGGACACTCTCATCAAGTGCCCAAGTGAGTGGACTCTCCACGCAAAACAAAGAGTGGCCACAAAGTTTTGAAGTTGTCTGACTGACTGACTGACACTGAAGTGCCACCGAAGCAGTAGCCCAATTATGCGCTCACTCCTCTTCACTCCACTGCCACCGATGACAGTAGGGACAAATGTGCGAGAAATTGGAAGCCATACAACAACACAGTTGTGGCAACCAGTTAATTGAAAGAAAGAAGAAGAAAGAAGAATGGAGAAAAGAAAAGGAGAGAAAAGAAAGACAGTAGTCAGAAAGTAGTAAGGGAGAGAGAGGCCATCGAAACAGAAGCAGTGGTCGGTCGTGGGTCGTCTGACCCGTGACCAGTGAAATCGATGCCTGTCACCTGTGACGGAGAAGAGGCCTCCTCAGTGACTGCTGTCATATCTTCACTCTTCAACGGTGCACTCGTCACAACAGAGACGACAGACAGAGTGACAACGAAGACGAGGGCGATAGCTGCAGAAATCGATGTCAAATAAATCGAGTACCATCAATGGACTGAGGGGAGAACACACAGAGAGAGAATGAGAGGAACCTTTGACAGTGAAATGAGAAAGCAGCAGCAGCAGACTGCTCTAGTGTTCAGCAACAATCGACAATTTTTCTTCAGACCACCTCGACGACTTTGTGCACTGCTTTAGTTCGGAAAACGGTAGCTGCTGATTGCTCAATACTGAAAGTGGGGGCCACAACGTCAACTCAATTAAAAAATCTGCAAACCAGCAAAGCAAAATCTGCGCAATGTAGTCGATTAATTTCCACCAAAAGGGTGCAACGCACACATACCTAGAGAGAATCAGTATAAAAGAAAAGGAAAATATTGTAATGTACACGCAAAAAACGAGCTACAGCAGTAGAAGCAATCGACACTAACACACACGTTCGACTGCACAGTAATGCAAATGTGAGCTTATTTCCGCCTGGTTGCCTCCCTTCCACCCTCGCTCGCAGGGGCCCTTTTCTCGCTGTTCGCTCTTCCAAACTAGCAGAACATTCTTCCTCCATGGCGAGGAATTAGAAACAATTAGAAATTAGACAAAGTAATTGTCAACTTTGACAGGCCAAGAAGAAGAGGGAGTGTGTGAGAAACAGGTACCCCTCATTCAGGTAGCAGAATGGCACAACAATGGCTTCTTCTCAGTTTACCAGCAGCACAGCACAGTCGGTGTTGCATAAATAAGCAATAGTCTGCTGTATGGTGCTTGATTGGAAAGTAATTGAGACTGCCAAGGGAGAAAGAAAGAAGTTCTAAAAAAGAAAGAAGGACCACCAAAGCAGCATGGCAGCCTGACAATGCCACTGCCTTCCTTCAGTTAGCTGCTGCTGTTGCTTATCAAAGTGGCACTGTCCAAACAAAGGCAAATATTTATGTCCAAGTGGCCGACCGTGGCCGATGTGGCTCTCTGGGCCGCTGAAGCTGAAGGGTGTCAGCAAAGCTATGTGATAGAGAAAGAGAGCGAGAGTGAGCACTGCAATCGACCCATAATGGACACAAATCCAATCAGTCTGTGTAATTCGAGCGAGTCAGTGTGCAGTGTTCAGTGCATACGTCACACGGTGTCAACGGGGATGTACGGCCTAGCTGCAGAGAGGAGGCTAGTGCAACTGCGTGTGCAAAAGGTCACCACCAGCACCAGCACCAGCAAGGGCCGACTCTTTTCCCCAGTTGAGCTTCATCGCTTCATTGCCTCGCTTTGTTGTCGCTGTCGCGCGGCTTCCCCGGCGGTGGCGGTCTTTTCCTTCTTCTTCTTCTTCTCTCTGTCCTCTCTCCACTACTACTACTCCACTTTTCGCTCCTCGCCGGCGACGTGTTAATCAGCGAGACCACACAAATTACCAACTGCTGCTGCTGCTGCTGCCGTCGCCGCTAGGACGCACAACAACATAATAATCAAGACCAATTATGAGTAGTAGGCAGAGAAGAAGCACAACAGAATGGAAAATGGCAAATAGAAAAGAAAGAAATTGTAGCAATGAGAGAGGTGTGTGGTCAGCGAGACGGAGAGAGAGACTAGCTTAGGGTGAATGGGAAAGAGTGGATAGAGCGTGTAACACGTTGCGCCCAGTTGTTGTTGTCCCCTGTTTACCACCACTGCCGCCTTCTGCCGCGCCCTTGGTCCGCGGCAAAGAGAAAGGGGCCACAGTGGCACAGTAAACACTGGTAAAGTCACACCGAGAGTTTGTGCAGTTATAGTGCCAAAAGTGTGTGCTTCCGAGGGTATTTTTTCACTCGAGAGCCTTTCGCTCGGCCACGACTAATTACAAACACGAAGACAGGCTCAGCCATTCGCCGAAAGGTTCATTAGCGTGCGACCTCAGTGTCAGTGGCAGTGGCAGATGAGTGAAAGACGGCCGAGTGGGCGATATTTAATTTGCAGGCAATATCCAATTAGAAGGCACTACTACCTACAGCAGCAACCTGCATGCTCTCTCTCTCTCTCTCTTCTCATTCTCTTTCATTTTCTCCTTCACATCAAATGTACACCAGAGCAACCGCAAAATAGTTGAAATATTTGCGTAGCGACGGTGCACGCAACGGCAAGCACGCCAAGAATTCAGATGTACAGGTTTGGTGGTGGTGGTAGTGGTGGCCGAGGTGGTCAGTGCCTATGACCCGTAGAGAAAGCCTCTAATTGAGACAAAAGTGAGCAAGTCAGCCTGAGAAGAAGATGGCACAAGGCCTCAAATGGCAGACAAATGGCCACCTTTCAGAGAAGCAAATAAGTAAGGCACCTCAAGCCTCCACGCAATGTACCAGTGAACACAGTGTCATGTAGGTGCGTACACAGTGCAGCATTGTTCGGATGAACAAAGACCGCGAGAGAGAGAGAGACCCAGTGGACAGTTAGTTTGCAGTTTGTCAGGGAGAGAAAGAGACAAGGACGACCAACAGCGACGAGGCCATTGTCTCCGGCGACCTGATACAACCCTGGTGGACAATGGTGCACGGTGACGAATACACGGGCGGCAAATATCAGTGTGTATGTGGGCATCAGCAGCAGGCTGGGGAGCAGGAGAGAAGAACAGCTCGGTTATTAATGCCCCTTCACCACCACCAGCCAGCCATCCAGTCAGTGGAGATAAATAATTCATTGGTCATCTGCTTGGAGAGCACAGCTGCGGTAACAGCGGAGGAGGCAACTGATTGAGAAGAAGGTGAAGGGGAGAACGGGTGAGTGAAAGACTGCCACCAGACAGGAGGCAGATCAATGTGTGCACTTGCCACCAGATATCTCAGTGACACACACACCGAGTGGACAGTGTGATTGCAGCATGTGGGCAGCATCATCATCATCATCAGCATCTCATTCGAAGCGAACGTCTAATCGAATCAGCAGCATTTAGAGGCAATAGGAAATACTGCAGTAATCACTTTAGAGCAGTGAATGGAGAAAGTAATGCCAGGAATCGAAAGAATGCGTAACAAGCCACAGACAACTAATCCATTCGAACAAAAAATGTGCACCGATCAAAATTGGCAAAAAGATGTGGACGTGCGGCGGTGGTGGACTTTTCTGGTGGCAACAGCAAGGAAGCACCGCCACTGACGAGCACAGGCGGCAAAATTAATGACTGCAATGTCATATGGAAATTAAAATCCAATTAAAGGCCTAAGGTAATTAAGCAAACATGGTAGTAGTGCGGCAGTTGTTGTAGGTGTCCCGACAGTGCTGCGCAACCATTCGACCAATCGAAGACGCCATTGATGAGCATTGGGAGCAGACAGCCGTGAATGGGGACCAGGAGAAAAAGTAGATTAATCGACTAGAGTGGCAAAGCTCATTACTGAAATCTGAAGTGTAGAGCTTCCTTCATTGTGTTGTTACTCCAATTTCCCAAGTCTACTGTGCACTGAAAAAGGAACATTAGACCAAGTGGCCTAATGTTCTTCTTCTTCTTCTTCACAATCTGTTTTTTAATTTTTGCATACAATGGACACTGGCGCGACTGTGTGATTAATAATGATTCGATTACTAATGGTCGCTAATGACATTCATTACACAGACACAGAGGTAAAGGAAGCTGTGTGACTGTCCCATGCTCTCTTCTCTATCTTTCTTTCTCTCCTCTGCCGTCTTTTCAGTGTTATTAATTGCCCACATTCACTGGAGATGACAACAGTTACAACACAGGTAAAGCTGCTGCTGCGGTGGCGGCAGCGGTCACTCAGTAGTGATTTGCTTCCCTAAACGATAGTTAACCTCTCAGGAGGTCCCCCGTCAGTGCTGTGTTTGCTGTGTGTGTCCTTAGCTCGCTAGGATGTGTCATCGTCTGTCGCCTGCACCGAAGCTCGGCTCACAGCAGCAGCAGCAGTCATTCTAATCAAGCTAACGACAACAACAACAGCTAAAATAATACCAATTTCTACAGTTTGCAGCTGTTGTAGAAGGAGGAGGAAGAAGAAAGAAGCAAATGCCGCGCACAGTCAAAAACTTTGAATTTTGTCAAATAAAAAAGAAAGATAGAAAAAGCACAGGTGAGTGCAATAAAAGTTTGGCAGCTTTAATATAAAGGACGACAAGGAGAAGCTGAAGAAAAGAAGAGGACAGAAAGCAGCAAACAGGTGAATTGCGAGCGAAGTCGACAGATTGAAGGAGATAAAGTGGGCCCACAAGGGAGTCGGACATTGAGAGCGAGAAGAGAGAGAGAGAGAGAGAGAGAGAGAGAGAGAGAGCGGATGACGGTGTTTTACAAATTGCCGATCACCGAAGTTGGTGGTGAACAAGACACCGAGGGGGCGAGTGTCAAATAGCGAGCGATGTTCTTCGCACTTGGCATTTTCGCACGCTATGATTTTGTGTCTTCTAAAGTTAAAAAGCGCATACTCTACCCTTCACCCAAAAATTCTTTTCAGTGACAGAACACGGCAATATCAGTAGCACCATCGATCATCAGAAGCAATCTAAGTGTGTGCAATGTGCCCACTTCACATCGACAAATTGCGTGATGACCTGAGAGGGGAGACACCTCATTAGAGCAGAGAGATGACCTCCAGAGAAAGCAGTTCAGGGCACTTGTCCAAGCTCGCGCGTGGCAACCAAAATTAAATGATGCTGCTGGTGATGGCGTTTTTGACCAACTGATGCTGCTCAATTGTGTTCGCCACTAACCACTAACCGTCTGATCTGATTAATTATTGACTTCATCTGAACATTCAGCATACAAGACTGCTGCTGCTGCTGTTTCCCAGGTGCCAATAAATTGATGCTGTCAGTAGCAGGGCAGACAACGAGGCACATCTTTATGAGAGGAGTTCTTCAAAGCCCTCGCAGCATCCGCATTACAGCCGAAGATTCACAACACACTTGCTGAGTGAAAAACTGAGCATCACACACATCAGCAGTGATTATAAATTACGGCCGATGTGATAACTACAATAATAATAGTAATGAATGCTAATTTACCAGTGCGATGGTTGGACTGGAATAGCTAATAAATAAAAAGTCGAAGAATAAAAGTGTAGGCCTGTGTGTGTATGTGTGCTTGCAGAAAAAAAAGTGAAGAGAAAAGGGAAGGCAGGGGAAAGGGGAAAGACTGAAAAAGGCTGAAAGGATTGTGTGCCACCCTTTCGGCGGTAATCGACGTGAATATCGTGCCAACCTGACCAACAAGTCAACTGGGCTGAACTGCTGTTGCTGCAGCTTCCCTGACCATTCCACCAGTGCCATCATATTAATAATGACACGATGCAGCAACAGAAGAAAATAAAGAAGAAGAAGAAGAAGAAGTAAAGTGCAAACCAGTGCAGATAGCACTGCACACACTCGGCAATACCTGCCGCCGAACTACCTGCTGACGAAGAGAGCGAGAAATAGAAATACAGACAAAAATGCGAGTTATTTATCGTCAGAGAGTGAGCACAAGTGAGTGAATGAGAAAGCGAGTGCGGCTAGCTCTGCACTTCAGCCGGACAGCAGCTGAGGCCAAGCAGTCTGGCGAGGGCAGCTTCAGGAAAACGGCTTCGAGAACACGTGAGAGGAGAGAGAGAGAGAGAGAGAGAGAAGAGAGAGAGAGCAAGTGAGAAGGAGAAGACACATAAAATACGTCCAGGGGTTTCGTTCGTGGCCACCGCCGCCGCGGGCACTTTTCGGCGCAATGCAGTCTGGCTAGGTCTGATCTTTCACTGTCTCTCTCTCTCCTTCGCCGACACTCTTTGCACTGCTTAAGCAAGAGAAAGACGAGAAGAGTTTTGCTCTTTCACCTTCTTCTTCTTCTTCTCTGCTGCTGCTTCTCATCGCATCACACACCGGCTCGAGCGCACTGAGCTTTAAAGTGAGAAAAGTCAAACAACCTTTGCTGCCAAAGTGGAAGGCGCAGACCAGGTGTTTGCGGCAACCTGTGCTCGCGCGACCGAGGTGGTGGTGGCGGCGGTGATGGTGGTGATGGTGCTGCAAATACTGTCCGGCACAGTGCGATCTAACACCCCCAACTGCTACAAACACACACACAAGCAGACATCCATCTCTGCGTAGATAGAAGCCTGGACGGTCGTTCGCATATTTGCCAAACGAGAGAACAGAAGAAGAATAAGCAAAGGTCGGACTGTACTCAGAGTGCACTCACTGTGCAGACCTGACAGCAAGTCAGTGTGGCCCGAGTAGCAAAGAGTTCATCATAATTAGCAGATGGCTAGGCAGAAGCAGTCGCTCAATATGCTAATACCGCTGCTGTTGTTGCTGGACAAACAGTGTAAATTGAAACTCAAAGGGCTTTGCCGCCTTTCGAGGCTTTTGAGAAATTGGATGGAGAAGTGAAAACACGAATCAAGTTCTTGCCCAACTTTGATCCTCCAAAAGAAAAAAAAGGAATTGTGCTAAAAGTCGAATAAATTCATCCAGTCACTACTATCCAGAGCATTTCAAAATGTGCAGAAATGGCATGACTGAGTGAGTACCATATTATCGACGTTAATTGCCGAATCAATCAAAACACATTCACACGATGCTCATACGCTCTCGCCATCTCATTCTCTCTAAGATGCTTTCCAGCAGCTTTGCAAAGCAGTGCCAATGGCCGACAAAGGAAGAAGAAGGAGAGAGGAAGAGACAAACGTAATCAGACAGTGCGCCACTTTCTCAGACACAAACGGATGAGACCAGAGCAGACAGCATGACGACTTGACTGACCAGAGATTCTGCTGCAGTACTAGTGCTACTACATGACCACTCTTCAGAGGCAAAAACTGAGCAAATACCAAAAGGCAAAACCAAACTCTGCCCTTCCCGAAAATGCCAAGTTAATGAGCAGCTCGGGAATGGTTCGACTGCGATAACCGAATGAGAAAGAGAGTTGAGAAGCACTAGTAATGATAAATTGCACAAGCGACCAAGGGTGCTCCAGAAAAACTAAAACAAAAAAGTTGCAAAAGACACTCACACACAGACGCTCACACTTAACGTTCATGAAGCAAACTGGTGTGGTGCGATACTACTGCTGGGGCAAGCAAAGTGAAGAGAAGAATCGTAGAGCAAATAGCCTCAAATGTGGCAAAGCCAACGGCAAAAAGCAGCAGTGGGAACAATGGTAAGCGGGCAAATAGAAAGTGGAGATTAAGTGGCACATCATTAATTGGAGGAAGACTGCAAGCCACCACCACCATCACTTCTGCCATCACTGCTTTTTGCTTTCTCATACTACTGTCCAGGCGCCAAATAATAAAATAAAAACACTTTGGCTCAAACAAACATATACACAGAGAGGGAGATATTGGGCCATGGGGCAAGTGAACTAAAAGGTGAGTCTGGCGCGTGGAATCAGTACCGATCAGTGTCAAGTGTGAATGGAAGGCGATAGAAAGTAAATATTTGGCATGTGTTTGCCTGCCTGCCTGTGCTGCACTGAAACGAAGAAGAAGAATGTGAGTTTGTCTTTTTCACTGAGGCAGAGGAGCAAAGTGACTCGGACGGTGAATTTGATATTTTCAATCGACACAACCAAAGGAGAGAGAGGGAGAGACAAGAGATCGACTATTTGTTCGTTTGTTTAAAATGTTCGTGTGCTCACCGAGTGTAAAGTGAAAGACGAAGATGAGACTGAAGGAAGAAGAAGAAAACCAAAACCAAGTGAATACAAAAGTGAACAAGAAAACTGTTGTGTAGAAGGTAGACAAACAGCGAGAAAGAGCAGTGAGCCTGCTGTTTGCGCTACTGCTTATCAGCCATTCATTTGCACAGCTCGAACAGAGCTCGAGCACACTCATTACCAGCGATTGTCCGCGTCGATTATGTCATGACCGCACACTTTCATGCCGATCATCATCGTCATCGGCTGCAGCAGCAACATCAGCACTTGATGAGTGACAGACAGACAGACAGGAAAGCAAGCGCATCTCTCTAAGCCCCTGGCTAAGCTCACCTCAAACAAACTCACTGAAGGCACAAACTGATTGTGACTAGAGTACACTGAAGAAAAGAGCCAAAAGGGCAGTCCGACCTAGACCCGAGAGAACTTGTGAACGCATCTTCCACCACTGCTAAACCACTCAAACCGACGCACCAAACAGTGCAAAGGTCTAACGAATTAAAGATAGTAACGATGCTAAAGAATTAAAAAACAAAAACAAAAGCAAACTTGTGCAAGTCTTGCTAGCACTGATAACTGTTACTTCTTTTCACGCCTAACCTTTAACCCATGAAAGACTGGCATTTAACACGAACTATGGCTAACACCATTGCAAACACTGGACATAATTCACATAATTGAAAGTGGACGTATACTGAGTACTGAAGCAAACCGAAGCTGTAGCCTGAAGCCTGCAGAGCAGCCAGTGTCAGCAATAATTGAGAGTCAACTTTCAACTTTTGGCGACAATCGCCAAATAACTGAGTCAGCAGTCTCTCTGTTTGTGTGCACTGTCTGATGATGCGCACACAGCACGGATTAGCGCGCTAGGTAAAGAAGATTAAAGTGACCGCAAAAGTTTCATAAATGTGTGTGTGTGTCCTCCCAACAATAGTTGCTGCAGAAGATGTGCGGGGACACTGGCTGAGTCAGCACAAGAGGGAACACACTGGAGCTGGCACCGATCAGAAACCAATCATCGCTCCAACCACCACTACTACTACCACTACTTCTTCTGTTTGCAGCCTTCACCATTAGACCAGTGTCATTATTAGTTGTCGAGAAAAGAAGTACAACAAAAACTAGACGAGGACTGCTCGTTCATTAGCACTGATCAGCAGAAGCAGAAACATTGTGCTTGAGGAGTGGAGTCTCGGGCACTTGCCGAACTGTGCGAGCAAACGAGTGTATTCATCGCAAGTAATCGGATCGAAAGTTTGTGCCAGTGTTGTGCTGGCGTTCGAATTAATGGGAAATGGCCAAATGGTGGAAGACAATGAGGAGGCGAACATCCACTCAGAGTGCTGATCTTGAGGGTGTGCACTGTGAACGCACTTGCAATAAAAATCAGTCAATCAGAGGGGAATTCTGCTGAGCTGTTGTTGACTGCTTGCCTGCCTGTCTGCATGCACTCTACTGAATTCACCGTCCAGAGAGCTAAGAAACAATTGTCTAGGCTGTGCAATACTAATCATCAGACGAACACAACACACAAAAGTGGGCCCGGTTAAACGATATAAATAAATAAAATCGAAAGAGATCATTTGCACTTGATCTGATTGACTGTACAAGTGTGTGTGTGTGTGTGTGTTCAGAGAGATAAGAAATAAACAAAAATTAAAATGCACTTACCGAATGTTCAGTTGCATCTGCCGGCGAATGACGGCATTACGTTTGTTCACTAGGACAAACCAGTTATAAGTTAATTTCTCTTCGAGACGCTTGTTGCCACCTAGTGACAGGGAATGAAAGAATGTTTAGAATAAAAAGCGAAAATGGGCAGAAGCTAAAGTTCTAACCAGTATCCATGAGCTTGCGAAGCCGTTTCTCCAGAATGGCAGCTTCTTGGTCAATCAACTTCTGCTCTCGTTCAATGTCTTCTTGCTCCGCCTGAATGTCTCTTTCAGCTAAAATGAAAAAACTTGGTAAACTCAAAGCGGATAGATGCCGTTTTCAAAACTCACTTGAATTACTGTCCAACTTTCGCCCACTATGATGCGGCTGAGAGCGAGACTTTGGAACTTTGCCTAATCGATCACTTGCTGACTTGCTTATTTTGCCAGCTGGCAAACCAACTTCATTTCCGTTTATTTCACTTGGCCCTGCAAAATAAAAAATATTTTAAATTAGAAAAGAGGTAAATTGTCTAAAGCAAACGCGTGAACTTGATTTGTATGCGTACCATTTGTGCGATCAAACTTATGAAAGCTAAATTCAAACAGTTTAGCTACATGTGCAAAAAAATTGGGGGGCGGGGGAAAATAAAAACGAATAAATAAAAATAACTTGGCTGGGGGCGGCGGGGCAGTGCATCTTGAGGGCAGTGCTACAACATGCAATATCTCAATTCTCTACACTGATAAGGTGTACCTTTAGAGTTCTCCAGACTACCATCACCCGTTGTGCTGCTTGCTGACGACTGTGGTCGGCTGTGGTTGGCGGTGGCAGTTTGCTGAGGAGGCGATTGCAATGACACTGCTAGGGTCACTGGTTTTGTCGTCCTATCAAAGTCTGACTTGATCATGTACTTGGGAAAGGGAGGGCCAGCATTGCTGTTGTTGGCACTACCATTTGCTGATTGCAATGCATCAAAACTGTGACTACCACCACCAGCAGCAGCAGAAACAACCGCTCCACCACCACCAACTCCCTCGAGCGGACTCATAACGGGCGTATTTGTAGAGTTGGTAGTACTGTTGCTGTTGGATGAAAATGAGATCGGTGACTCAAAGATGCTCGTAGAGCCAGTGGAGATGATGCCCTGCTTCGCATCAGCAATCATCTTCCTTGCCCGCTCACGCAGCATTCGCTGACGTTCGTCTTCCTGCAAACGTATTATAGAACACCATTAAATATTGACAAAACTCTAGAGAATCTTTAAAAGTAACTCCTACCCTTGAAAGTGACGAGGAATTGCTTTGTTGTGCAGCAACGGCGGCAGCTGCAGCACTCTCCTCCTTTCTCTTCTCCTCCATTTCCTTTCTCACATTTTTCAGGAGGTGTCTAGCCCGCTCTCTAAGCTCTGCCTCCCGCTCCTGCGGTCGTTGTGGCTGTTCGCCCAGCAGACTGAGGGACTGACAGGTGGGCGCTGATAAGGCACGCTGCAGGCGGTACGCCTTCACCGAGGAGAGGTCCAGCAGGCCGGGCGCCACCTCCACCGGCTCCGGGGTGGTCATCTTAGAGAGGCCCGAATGAACGGAGCTGGCTGAGGTGGGCGGAAGGCGGTAGTTGATGAAGGAGGCCGTCGAGTAAGAAGTGGGCAGCGGTCGGTATGTGGGGAAGTTGGACGGAGGCGCCGGTGCAGTGAATATTCCACGACCATTATTATTATTGTTGCAAACTGAAGCGGCTTTCTCACGGGAAACGTCGGTCGAGGGTGGTCTTCAGAGGAGTCCTCCGTACTGCTACTGGAGGGCGTCATTGGCTCGTGGTTTACTGGAAATAGCAAAAAATTTTAATCAGTTAAAATGACCGAGATTACAAGTGGTAGCAGGGCTTACTTTTAGACTCATTCTTCGAGAGCAGTTCAATCTCCTCGTCACTGTCCGAGTCAAAAGGATTCATCAGCTGCTTTCGTGTCATCAGCTTTGTCTGTGAACTACTTCGAGAAATGCTTCCATTCATCTCTCCCTCCTCTCGGCTGGCAGTGCTCATCTGCTGGTGATTATTATTGCGCGTATTCTCAAGGTAGTCGTTCCAGGTGTTTAACTTTTGATATGCACTGGCAGTCTGCATCATCTGACTGGTCGTTGGGGCGGCACCTTGCTGAGCACTCCCCTCGTTTGATGATGATTGTCAGCTGTTGTCTGCTGATGCTGTTGTTGTTGTCGTCCATCAGTCTGGTCACTCTTCTGTTTATAGGCAAAGGAGGCATTGTCCAGCTCCTCGAGGCAGTCAAACAGATCGAGACACTTTGACTTGATCTGACTGCTGATGCTTCGGCCCACAGCGGCCACCTGAGCGCTGTCCTCCTCTGCCTCCTCCTCCTCGAGGACATTGTACTGCGCCATTGAGTAGCTGTTGGCCTTGCTCAGCATCCGGGTCGGCGAGTGCGGTCCGTTGAAGAAGGACTTGAGCTGGTAGAGGTAGGTCATGACAGAGAGCCGGTCGGGCACCGTCAGCGTGATCATGTCCTTTGCCTCGATGATCTTCGGTATGCCCAGGCGGAAGGCGGTGTCAAAGGCGAGGCCGCAGTTGCGCTCCACTTCAGTCGGCTTCAGACTGTCAAAGTCAATCAAGTCAGGGCGAAAGTGATGAATGATGGCGCAGAAGGCGATGCCGTTCCGCCACGAGGTGGTCATGTTGGTGATCTTCACGCCCGCGTAGCCCTCCGTCACCTTCTTGCACCAGCTCAGCAGCTCATCGGCCGCCGAGTAGACGGGCATCTCCGAGCCGTTGTCAAGAGCAGCGTCAAAGTTGTCCTCGAGAAATGCTGACTCGTCAATACTCGGACCAGTCCTGTGATGGGAGTGAGAGAGGAATATTAATGAATGAGAAATAGAGAGGAAAAAAGAGAGAAAGAGAGGATGCGCAAGCTAAAACAGACAGACAGAGTAGCCACATTAGAATCGAATCAAAGGCAGATTAATGGACAGCAGTCGCCCAGAAGCATCAATCAAACATTCGGTCGAGCCAAGTGAAGTGAAAGACACTGAAAGACAGAGAAAGTGAAAGGACTGCGAAAAAAGTGCTGCAAATCACACGGCTAATCATTGGCCGATCGATCGCTCCAGACAATGCAAACAAAACTAACCAACCGACCGACCGACCAACAAAAGCAGGCCAACGGACCGGACTGCGTTCCCTTTAGCAGCAGTAGTCTGCTTTCACAAAGCTCCTCAATCTGAACATTTAATCTGGTAATGGCGCTGGTAGCGACAATACTATCTGCCAAATTAAAAACGACCGCTTTCTATCCCCAGTCTTTTTTAAAAGAAAAGCAAAACTTCAATCTGCTCATCTAACAACAGCGTAAAGTGTAAATTAAAAACCAAAAACCAATTTTTCTTCCAACACGACTATTTTACGACTCACTCACCATCAGATGCTAGATACCCTTTAACAATAATTATTGGCAATAATGATAATAGTAAAATAAAGTCAGAAGGAAATTGAAAAAAGCGAAAGCGTTTTGACTGCACCTTGTAAGAAAAGTTTTTCCTTAACTTAAAGCACAATCTACAGAAGCAGAAACAGCCAAACACACAGCAGATGTTGTGGTTCCCAGCAAAAACCGGCAGCAGCAAAGCTGCAAAGTCGATAAAAGGCGCAAAAAAGAGGCAAAAGTTAATGCCAAAACGTGCTTTTGCCAATTGATTTAAGGCCCAGAAGGAGAAGGCAGTGGTGAGCGATGAGTGAAAGCGTGCGGCATTTGGCGATTGGGTTTCTCCTTGAGTTCGTTTTAGAGCAAAAACGAATTTGCCACCGATTATTCGCTCGTTAGGCAGTGCGCCTGATTAGAGAACGGAGGACTGACTTCTGGGCCAGAGAAGGAGAGGACAAATACAGTTAGCAGCAGTGCCCTGCAGAAAAACTACCACCGCCACTACACCGTCACAGCCGTACACAGGAGGCGAAATGCGACACGGCGACGACAACGTCCAGAGAAGGAGGAAAGGCAGCAATCTAATGAAAAATGCCATTAAACAAGTTCAATTCAAGTCGTAGTCGACGGAGACGCTGAGAACGTCGAATTCTCCTGCTTCTCTTGCTTTGCCAAGGAAAGCGCCATAAGCTTATGCCGACTGCTGCCTGGCTACAGCCACCCTTAATACATTAAAAGTGTGTGCATTATAATGTCCACTGAATGCAGGAACAACTTCTGCTGCTGGTGGCAGTCAGTGCGTTCTCCTGTCCTCTCGGTAGTGTGTACTTACTGGCACTAGTAAATTGCATTGCAAAGTCAGTGCTGCCCTTGCCCGATTCTCCCCTCGTCTAACAATATTCCATTCTGCAGGCAATTCGGCGGGCATTGCTAACCGCAGTCGCAGCAAAACAGCTCATATTAAGTGAACAACACGAGAAACACTGTGGCCATACTGCGGTGGCGACTAATATGCACACATTACAGTGACAAACAAAATGAAGCATAGTCTAGAGCAGGCGTAATTAGGCGCTGCGGAACTGAACTGTCGCGGAACAAAAGACGCATAGGAAAATTATTAGAAAGCAGATTAGTGTGTGTGTGCGTAGGCAAATAGAGTAGGCGGTTGGAGATGGGTATGATGGTGTCTCCGCTAAATGGACGACAAGAAGGAACTTTAGTGGGGGCAATTTTGCAAACGCAGCTTCCTCTCCAATTAGGATGCAAATGGAGAAGAGACAGACAGTGCTTATTGGACAGCAGCAGCAACATCAGTAGTAGTAGAAGCTATTTCATTTGTCTCCTCAGCAGCGGCAAATTCGGCCATTAAAGAATTACCCAAACACAGTTTGTATTGTTCAGTTTGGTCGTTTGCTGTTTAGTCCAGTAAATTACCGCAAGTATGGTACTAGGAAGACTAGCGTTGTTCATGCAGTGATTTAATGACAATGCCAAATAGCGTAACGAACGCAGGGCTCCAAGTCGGCGAAACTTGAGATTGCTCAGAATGTGTGTGCATTTGAGATTTAGCAATAGCATCTAAGCATCTGCAAATGCAAACAGGTAAATATACAAACAAAACAATTTTTTCGTGCCTGTCTGTTAGCATTTGTCCTTCATCAGCAAACTAATTGAGTCATAGGCTTGTGGTGCTGGCATACTGTGCTTAGCAAAAGCAGAGAAGTAGGAATGCGTAATAAATTATTGACCACACACTGCAATTATCGATCTGATGATAGAAGGAAAATCGTGGCAAAATCGAGTGCCGAAACCAAAGCACACAAAAGCACAGAGAAATGAAGAAAGGCAAATATGCGGGGTGCACCAATAAATCGAATCGAATCGAATCGCACTGGTAGTAAGCCACAAAGCGAGCGCCCTCATAATAATTGCAGTGTTGCAGGCATACAGCTAATTGAATATTACCGCATTGTGGCTAATTAAAAGAGAAGGCAATTGGACATGTTGAAGGCATGGAAATGATAAGTGTAGGGGCCGAGCGGTAATTGCCGCTACCAGCAGACCAGCATTCCATCGGACACACAAAGCAGCTCTCTCTCTCCCTCTGGTCCTCTGTGGTTCGACCAGGAAATGAATCATTCGACTGGACAAAAATGAGAGAGAGAGAGAGTCAATCGAAATAAAAGAGAGAAATGCCTATTGAACTGCAGAGACAAATGGCTACTTTGAGGAAGAAGGAAGCCACAGAGCAGAGCACAGTGCTTCCCTGCAATGATTATCAAATGCATCGTCTGTTTGTTTCCGGTTCCATTGGTGCTTTCGTTTCGCCTGACTCTGCCTTCCCCTCATTGCTACGAAACTGCTGCAAATATTAGAAAAGTAGCATCATCATCTAAAAGTAAAAGCAATATGTGCGCCAAATTGACAGCAAAAGAGAGAAAAGGAGAAGAAGATAGAAATGGAAAATGGATCAAAATAAATGGTAATTGGCGCATAAATATAGATTGCCTGTATTATAATACTCTAATAGAGCCATTTTTGAATTCAAAACTCACTTTCCCTTTCTACTTTTCCTTGAATAGTACTAAAAATGCAATTGAAAAAAGAAAAAACGAAACTAGCTGACTGCTAGTAGAGCTAAAATATGAGAAGAGATGACTGGTGGCAAGAGTACACTGCCTCTCGAGTTGGCAAGAAGCCAATTACGGAATGGCAGATCAGAAGCAAGACAAACTGGCGTCATCTTACACTGACAATTCGCCCGAAGCTATCCCGCCACCTTCTGCTGCGGTCAACGGGTGAATAGAAAGGAAAAGGAAAGAGAAAGATACAAGGAAAGAGTTAATTACACACTCAGGCACACACTTACCACTTGGGGCGATTGTCGACGCGTTGCTGTTGAGACGGTGAACGTGAGTCGTCTTCCGCTGAGTTTTTCCCTTTGGATGAAGGTGAAGAATGCAAATCACTGAAGATGGTATCTGGTGCACGCGATGACGACGACGACCTCAAATCAGACTCATCACCAACGGTGGCTGCTGCGGGCTGCAACGGCAGCGTACGATTGCGACAAATGCCTAAGATTGTTGCCGTTGTCGACTTGATCGTCACTGGAATAGACAGCAGTGCTGATGCTGGTGCTGTTCTTGTCGCCTAGTCTATTGGCGGTAATCACGGGCACTGCGGAATCACGATCGGCTGAGTAGCTGTCATTCAGCCGTGCACCCGAAGCACTAGATGAGGAGGAGGAGGAGGCGGATGCAGTCGACTCGTGCGAATGAGTCACGCGTTCGTAATCGGCGCCCTTCTTCCTCTTCTTCTTCTCCTCTTCAGAAGTAGCAGTAGCAGTAGAAGCAACAGCAGCAGCAGCAGTATTGTCACCAAGCTTGGGCGCCTTAAAATTGATTAGAGCACCGGGCAATTCAGCAGAGCTGGCAAATTGTATCGCCTTCCTTGTTGGTGCTGGTGTTGTTCCACTTGGACTGTTTGTTACAGAAGAGATGACTTCTAAAAGCGGAAAAAGAGAAGGAAAAGACAAAACAAACGTTAAGACAAAGCAAACAAGACAAAAACAGCGCTCTGCTCTTACCGTTCTTCCCTGCCACTCCATTGACAGTAGAGTAGAACACTGACTTAGTTGGCGGTCCTTCTTCTCTGGTGCCAGTTGAACTGGGTCCGTCGGTTTGGTCTGCTTTGCCGTCGTCTGCTGGGTGGTGTTGTGTTTGGTTGAGAAAGTAATAAATAAATAAATAAATACTAGTGCCCTTTGCTTATCAGTGGCGGCAGTGCAAGACAACAAAAGAAAGAAGGCGACCACGAGGAGTCTGACGGAGAGAGAAAGGGGCACAGGCAAGACACTCATTAACCGAGTAGCACCGCCGATCTGAACCGCGCGCTCAGCGTGACTGCCTTCTTTAGTCTAATAAAGTGGCCATTTAAATTCAGCAGACCGTCGTCGTCGTCGGCTGCTGCTGCTGCTTTAGTCCTCTCTCTCACACACACTTGGACGTCGCTCTCGTTCCAAGAGAAGAGTCAAAGAGCATTGCGCACACGCAAGAGAACCAGTGTGTGGTTCCCGACTGCAAAACAAAGAGAGAGAAGAAGAGGAGGAATTATATAACAGGCAGCGTCGGGCACCAGACGACGTGTGGATGAGTCAAGCGAGCGTGTTGGCAGTGTTGCTGCTGCCGCAGACACTGTCTCAGATGACTAGATGAACAAAAAACGAACTCGGATCTCTCTTTCTTGCCTGTTCCCAACACCGGCCCAACAAAAGCTGTGGGTGGTAATTTGGTAAAGACCACCAGCACCAGCAGCAGCAGTAGCAGCAGCAATCAGCAAACAGCAAACAGAGAGTGAGCGAGTGACAGACGACAGTAGTGCAGGCTTTGCAGAGAGACACACTTTCTCGGTGAAGAATGAAGAGAAAGCAAAGAGAATGGTGCTGGTGCTATTTGCGGAACGACAAATTTACCGTGTATGTGTCGCGAAGGTGGCGGCAAAGAATTTGGCCAACGACAGCAGAAGCAGCAGCAGAAGAAGTTCCTGCTGCTGCATTCTCAATTCCGCAAAGCAAATAGTATGCGAGCGCCTCTCTCGCACTATGACTGAATGCAAGTCAACGTGTTAATTACCGCAAAGTCGGTAACGACCGGTGAGTGAGAGAGCCGGCGCTTCTTTGTCTGCTGCTGATTCTAGCGGTGGCAGTGCATTGCCAGTGTCAATTTGAGCCAGCCCAATTTGAGCCCCCGCTTCAGTCAGTCACTCATTCAGTGAGTTATCAACGACATGTCAGTGCACTAAGCTCGTGTCTGCCAGACACCACACACCACTTCTCCCCTGCTCTTTGTCCTTGGCCATCACCATCACCATCACCGCCACCGCCATCATCATCAACATCAAAGAGAATCGCACTCAGAGAAAACCAGTGAATGCCGAGGCATTTGTCGCAAAGACTGCAGGAGAGATAACAGAGAATGAGAAAGAGGCAAACATAGTCGGTGTTTGCCTAGTGTGTCGTGCCAATTGACAATGAAGTTTCAACAAGGACGGCAGCAGTGCCTCATTTGCCGCAACTCTTACTCAATCCGACCAACTGAACGACCACTTGGCTGTGCCGAGTGCACTGCAGCAACCGCAACAGCGGCACCAGCTGACTAACTACTGCTCACTGCCCATTAACACTGAAGGGCCACATGCAAATGGGCTAATTAATACATCAACTGAACAGCAGTGCAATTTTGGTGTGCTGGTAGAGGTACTTGTGTAAAGGATGGCTTCAATTGATTAGTTGCACGATTATGCAAATGGCTGCAGCATGAGCTCAGCAGCGCAAAACAGCCAGAAAAGCACATGGCCCGGGTACTCCTGTGCCTCCTCTTGTTCAGCGTTAATTAATTGCCTGTCAAGTGGGGGCCAATTGCCCAAAATGGTTGTGGTGGTCGTTGTGGTGATGGTGGTGGCAGTGGCAAAAGCAAATAAGACTTTAATTAGCCACCAAATGAGGTGCTGCTGCTTGCTCTCTTTGCTTAAACAGACTGAAAGCAGAAGAGAGAAGCCAAAGTAAAAGACAAAGGAGTAAGAGGAAGAGGAGGTGAAATTGTGCCGAGGTGGCAAGGATGCTCGGGGCATGCTGATTGGACCAATACTCGAACAAGGAAGCTGCCAACTCTTTTGCAGGCGCAAACCTAGCAGGCTCTCCCAGCATCGACCTCAGCATCTCCGACCACTAAGCCACGCAATTAATCATTCAGTGGCACATTCACTCCCCATTCCTCCTTTCCTCCATTCCTCTTCTTCGTTGTGTCATGTCCATCGAGTGCCAATTGAGTGGGCCATGGTGAGTACCAGGGAGAGAAAGGGAGATAGAGAAGGAGGCAAAGTCGCCCACAGTTGTCCGTCGACTTGAATTAATCACCGGACACTCACACATCGCATTAGGAGAAGCAGCAGCAGTAGCAGCAGCGCAAATTGATCAGATCAGCTAAAACCAGCGCCGCCTTGTCCAACTGTCCAGCAACATTCAGAATGACTGCCTGCCTGCCTGCCTTCTACGAGAGAAGAGAGTCTTCTAGTCGAAAGTCAACATATGGCCAATAGAATAATTAATTACGTACAAATATGAAATGTCGACGAAGAAGGAGGATAGGAGGGAGGAGAGGGGAAAGAGAACATACACCAGTCACACTGAATGTGCTATCCCGTCCAGTGTGTGTGTACGAAGCAATGTACATCGCCGACAAACATTGCCAGAATACGAAATGGCGATAAGAGTGAAAAGGCAAGTCGCACTAGTGCACCAGCAATATATCGAATATCGTGTCCGCCTGTCTCTCTGTCTGTGTGTCTGTATGCTGTGTGCTAATCTAATAAGTCTTCTTATATCGATGCCGTGGACAGGCGATCAGACAGCGACTGTTGGCACACACACACACTCACACTATGTTCAGTGTTGGCAGTGCACACACACATCAAAGATCATGTTAATATGGCCCTGTGGCGAGCAGATTACGGCAAAGTGTCTGTCTTCTAGTTCCTGGTAATGTCTGCTGCAGCAGAAGAATAAGAAGAAGAAGAAGTGTGAACAAGAAGATATAATTGCAATTGCCCAGTTGGTCAGTGCAGCGCTCACACTACACTACACTGCCCAAATTGCTAGTGGTGGCACTGGTGGAAGTGTTGTTTGAGGTAAATTCCCTAGAATTTGCAAGATGAAACGGAGACAGCAAAAAAGAACAAAAACCATTGGATTTCCACTTGGACTGTGGAAAATAAAGAAAGAAGCACAAACACACATACTAAAACCAAAGACTAGCCGCAATCGATCATGATAAGCAGCACTGGGCACACTGTGCAATTGAAATAAACCATTCTGCTGTACATGAGTAATGGTCTGACCAAGAGTCTGTGTGAGAACAAAACAGTTTTTTTCTAAGAAACGAGTTAGAAACTGCTGCAAAATCTAAAACTGTAAAAATATAAGAAAAAATCAGTGCTCAACGTCTGTTCAAGCTTTGAAAAATCCCAAACCTGTCTCGGCTAAGCAAAAAGAATCAGCCCTGTCAAAAAGGTGCCTGCTAAAGTCTGAGCATTTTTTCTTGTAGCCCCTCTGACTTAATCAGTGGGCGACACAAATTAATCCCTCAAGAGTTCGAGATTCTCAAAAGCGACAAAGTGTACTCTGCTAAAAAAGTCTTATTTCCTCTTTCCCCCTTTAGCCAATCAATAATTCACAAGAGTAGAGAGAGAAACATGCTCAATTATTTAACTCTGCACGAAGACTTATATTTTTAGATAGACTGAAAGAATAAGACAAATCTAGCTAAGTAGAAAGCAAAAGAGAAGACGCTTTTCTATTAGCGACGCCTTGAGAGGTTGCAAATTGCAACGCCAGAAAAAAGCTCGGCCAAGAGGGATGCTTTCTGGGCACTACTGAATAATTCACTTTCAATTAGCAGAAGACACTGACTTGTGTGTGTGTGGTCAGCTCACTTTCTCCCTTTCTCGCCTACGACTTCTCCTGGCAATTAATGGACAGTTGCCAATTGACAGTTGCGCCAATCAATAAGCGGGCAAATTAGTGACAGCTTGCACACTTCTTCACAGCTGAAAAGAGGAAGAAGTGAATGGAGCCCACTAACCGCCGCAATCAAACTCACACAAAGCAGTGGCAGCAAAGTGGCCAGTGTGAGAGTGGCACAGCGCACCGAGAAGTGTACGCCTGCACAAAGAATGAGGAATGCCTTCATTGAGCAAAGCATGGCCTTCACATTCTTCTCCCCTATCGCAAGCTGGCGTCACGTGTAGCCGCGACAAAAGTTCATTGCGCCCTCCTAAACTTTGCACCACCGCACCAACTGACCACAAAAATCAATAGCGCAAAAGAAAAGTACTGACCTGTCTTTCCGAATAGCCTCTTCTCCGCTTTGCTTTTCACGTCATTCTCCTTTTCCTCCTTCTCCTCCTCCTCATCGTCTTTGCTGTTCAGCAGCTCCGAGAACTTGTTGGTAATCTCCAGCAGCTGCGCACTCGTTTCCGCCGAGTGCTCAGTAAAGTCAAGCTGATCGGCCTCGTCGTCGTCCAGATTGCGCACGCCATCATTCGCCGAGACGCTCATCATACTGGTGACGCTCTCCATGTCGTAATCGCTAAAAGTTTTTAATATTTTCAAAAAATCAATCAATCAAATCCCTTTTCCAAAGTAAAGGCAAAGTTAAATACATACGTCGCTTTTCCTTCCTTAAGGAAGGTGGTAGAAAGGGCCAGTGTCACGTAGACCTCTTTAACTTTTTTCGAGGTGATCCCCATGGTCAGTTTGAAAAGCTCGTGACGTGATGTGGCGCCAAACTGCTCGTCGACAAAGTCGCTAATGTTGATGCTCTTTGTGGCGATGCGCCGTGGCCGACCAGTGGACGAGATGTCCTCAATTGCAATCGTCCACTCTTTGTCCTCGTACTTTGTGCTTCGCGGCCCTCGATAAAGCGTCACATCGACGTCCAGAATCTCCGGCAGTGACCACACGACCAGACCACGATACGGATTTCGAATGGTCGGATCCCAGTGCATTGGCTGACTGGCTATGCGACGACGACGGCGAGTGAGCACAACGGAAAGCTTGTTTGGTTGCCTTACAAAGTGAGCAAAAAGTAAAGTTTTTGTAATCATTTCCACTTGATAATTTGACTTACCATTGCGTTGTGCCCTCCACCATCAGCTCCTGAAGCTCAAAGACAAGTCGATACTTGGCGGCTCGTTTATTCACCCGTTGCAGGCGCTTCCAAATGACACTCATTTTGAGCAGTGGTTATATTATTATTGCCTTTGATCACCCGAGTAATTGCAATTAAGTTGTGTATGTTTGTGTAAAGTTGAAATTAGCAGTAGTAGTTTCTTTAGTTTCAGTAGTAAGTAGTTGTTGCCAAAATACTTGATAAATGCACTGTTGGTGGTGTTGAGGGTAATTGTAATTATTGCTCCTGCTTCTTTGCACTTCTTCTACTGCACATCTTTGCGACGATTGCCACTTGATGTAGGAATATCACATTTTCTACAAAAAGAGGGAAGAGAAACGGACAATGAATATTAAAGACAACTTTAATTGCCAATTGCTTTCAACCTAGCAAACAATTTATTGTTCTTCCTAGCAGTGCGCTAATTGCAGCAGTTGAACACCGAAATGAGATCATTCCCAAACAAGTCCAGCCGTAGCAAAGTATATAAGAAAGTAATTTGCAATTGCACAGGGCACATAGACAAAGTTGCTAATGCTAATGCATTTGCCTCCCTTTTAACCAAAAAGAGCCAGCCATTTGATCAGTGAGTGAAAATTGCCAATTATCCTCAGTAGTTTCCAGCAGCAGATAAACTGACACATCGTTTCTACACTTTTGAGCAAAGACAAACACCACAGCTCATTCAGTGGTCGGGCAGTTTGCTAGTTGTCTCCACTTAGAAAAGGCAGTAATAAAAAATTGAAAGATGAAAAGTTTTAAACGACTGCCAAATTGACGCACAAGCAGTTCAAACGTAACGGAGTTTTTTAGAGCTACCGAATCGCTTTCACCAGCACGTAACTGTAGTGCTTCCCAGTATTTGTGCGCTATAGACGCCAACAAAAGCAGCATTCAATTTGCTCTTTCAATTGAATTGAGCCATTTCTCTTCATTACCGTTGGCAGACTCAGCAGCTTGAAAATGTGAAACGATCAGATGGAGAAACAGGGGCGGCAGTATGCAGAATCGACTTCCACTTAATCGAGGTTAGATTGCCTAGACACACGCATACACACACACACCTTGAAAAGAACAACAGAATCGTTTGCATGCTATTTCCCTCTAAATTGAAACTAAATTGAAGTGAATTGCCTGCAAATTGAATAAGAGAAAGAAAGAATAACTACCAGCAGCCAAAGTGATGGCAAAATGTGCTAAAGTGCAAGAGAGGAAGCTGTGACAGCGCTGATCGGCCAGCAACTCGTCGAACACACAAAACGTGCACATCTCAATAAATCGCCCCTTTTATCTGCTCAGCGTCTGGCACAGCAAAGAAAATGCTCGTTGCTCCATTCCTGCGCAACAAACAAACCTAATAGCCGTCTTGGCGTAGTAATTGAATTAATTCAACCTTAACTGGCCTTGTCTTATCCACTAACATGCTCCTGAATTCCTTGCTAACATATTGAGGATAAGCATCACAACAAATTAGCCCTACCAGCATTAGTCCAGCAATCCTGGTAGCAAGTCGGAAGTAATAACCAGCGGACAGCAATGAGCTAATTGCAGCTGTAGTAGCTACAGCAACAGCAGCCTATTACCAGAAATAACCAGTAGGCAGTGAGGCAGCAGATCAGCAAAGAGTTGATGAGTCCTGTCCTCACTGTTTTCCCTGTTTTATCCTGCCCTACTAAATTATGAAACACAATCAAGAGCCGATGCTGCTGATGAAAAGAGGAAGGCAGGAAGCCAGAGCCTTTTTTATAACTGTCTCCTCTGCTCTGTTTTGCCTGTTCTCTCAGCATGGCTTAGTTTTTGCCGCTGTCACTGCCGTTGATGCAAACGCTCAGCAAGACAACAAAAAGTGTGGTAGTAGTCGCAGTGCTCTTTCAACATGACAGTGGACATGGTTTCTGCTGCTGCTGTTGATGATGCTTCGGGTGCTGCTGCTGTTGCACAAGCTGCTGTCACGATGGGGTCCAGCAGCAGCAGCAGCAGCAGCCAAAAGCAGTACAGTGAGCCGATTAATTGAAAGAAACAGCAGCAGCAGAGCGGAGATTGTGTCTACTGCAAGGCACCGTAATACTACGGGCGCCTAAAGAGAAAGAGATTGGAATCAAAGGAGGCAGTCGGAGAAGTCTCAGCAGACTTCTCAGAGGAGGAGGTGAAGCTTCCGACACATCATTTCAGAGGTGCAGCTGCATCTCGCTTGGGGATCCGCGTGTGCGACTAATTAATTCGCAAAGTGCACCACCACCACCAGCAGCACCATCACTGCCATTGCAAGCATCAGCAACAGCAGTGTGTGCAACTGATTCTTCTGCACTGCTGCTGCTGCTGATTCGACATAAAGCGATAGGGAAAAGGCGACAAATATAAAATGCAGATGCACGAAGGGAGTGAGGCGGCGACAATCAGAGCGAGGCGACCCAAGCAAAGTCGCAGAAATACACACAGACACACACTCATGATCGGCCAGCAAGTCAGTCGACACAGCGAAGCACTATTGAACTGGCACTCGTTGCCTTGACAGTCAGCACAAACAACAGCAACATCAGCAGCAACAACGAGGATGAATCATGTCGCCTGGTGCCAATGTGCAAAGGGAGTACTTGAGCAATCACATTCACAGACAAAACACACACACACTTTTAAAAATGATATGCTGCAGTTTGTACTTTGGCACTAGAGAGGATGTGTCGCTACATTATCGTAATTGCAGCGGTCGTAAACAAGTTCAAGTGGATACTTTCTTCGGGCGCCTCAATTTCAGAACAGGCAGAAGTGAGTGCCAACTTTATCACCTAGTAAATTGTTGTCGACGACAAGTGCTCACACGCTTTCAGAGAAGACAAATGGGTAGTAAAATAGAGAGTGGAGCAGATTGTGGTAGGCATAGTGGACAGCACAGACGATGACAATGAGGACGTGGAGGCAAAAAAGGGCATTGTCGATGAAAGTGATCAAGTGCAAATTACCACTGGCTAATGGTCACAACTCTTCCTCTCTCTCCGTTGCAGTCCTTATCGAAACCGTAATCGAATTAGTAGCCGGAGGAGCTTTGTAACTTTGCAGACAGGAAAACAACAAAAATAGAAAAGGGAAAAAATAAAAGCACTGTCAAATGGAAGTACGTCGCCGAATTACGCGCGTCTTGTCGGCGGTGATTGTTGGCCACTGCTGCTGCTGCTCGACAATCTTCGGCGTCACACGCGTCAACCCTGCTTTTAAGAGTGGCGTTAACTTTTGTCGAAGAAAAGTCAGTCGAGGAAGACCGATCGAGTGCACTTGTGTTGCAACACAAACACAGTACTCCACAATTCTCACATCTGCTTCTTTAGGCAGCAACGTCGCAGCAGCTTCAAGGCTTTCACTGCCACCACCACCACCACCACCGTCTAACAGTAGCAGTCAATACTTGAGCCGAACAAAGACTCTCAAGTCTTGAACAGCAGCAGTGAGTATAAACAAAACGCCACCAGGGCCAGGAATAGAAGTCATTTGCCTTCGTAGCAAAAGAACACTACTATCAATGCAATTGAAATTGTTGATAGTTGGTTATTCTCAAAAGGCGGGGGCAGAAATTTAGTGTTTACTTTCGTGATGATGATACACTTGCAAACTGGTGGGTTGCCCCTTCTTCTTGCAAGCTTACTCCCACACCCTGTTGGTCACGGATTGAGATTGAGACAATGATATGGCCAAGGGAAACACACTGATAACTATCGAAAAATAAATATACACCAAAGATCAACTGATTAAAGAATGCGACAAGTACCATGATGGCTGTTTTTTCTAGCAAAAAGTAATGAGAATTCAAAGATATCATTTACAATAAAACTCATTTGAAGAAAGTCTGCCAAGTTTACGCAACAAAAACTTTAACAAGCGCAAAAAATCTTCATTTACACCGAGGTCGGGCGAGTACAAGAAAAGGGAACAATTTTTGGCTCAAGTTCAATAAACAAAATAACAACAAGCCAACAATTTTCTACTTACCACTTACGTGTCAGAAAAATGAAGATCACAGATAGTCACATGGGGTTCCAGAAAAGAGCACAAAAGATAAGCAGTGACGAGGATATTGATGATAATGGTGATTCACATGGGCCAGTTTGGTGTATTGTTGTTGTTGTTTTTTGGATGCCACCAGACCGGCCCAAACGGTGTTCCTCCTCTCCTTGGTGGGCCAATCTCCGAGGATTGGGTTGCTATTCAAAAGGGCAACCACTAGGGATGATGAAAAAGCGGATGAATGAGCAAAAAAGGATTGAGGAAAAGGCCACCCGAAGAATTAAAGCCCGAGCCGAAGCATTGGCTAATGTGTGATTGTATAAATTGCCAAAATCTCAGCTGTTTTCCTCACTGCAGCAGCGCGCGGCAGCTATTTTGCGACAAAACAGCTGTGGAAATAGGAAACTACACCCAAACAAAAAAATATTTTTATTTCTGCCAAATAAAAGTTGTACAGTTGATAAAGGACTGGGATTGTATAAAATCTGGTTATCTGGTAAAGCATCTCAAGCCTTCTCCGCTCGACGATCAGTCCGTCGGCGCCGTCCTTGTGCCGCCGCTTCACCTCCTTCTTCAGCTTGAACTTGCGCTTTAGCTTCTGCGGAACGCGCGGCTCGATGATGTTTCGCTTTGAAGACTCTTGAAACGATCCTCCAGTAGATTGCCCTGCGCCTTGACCGTCCTCAGCGAGCCAGACACCTCCCCAGGCAGATTAAGGGGAATTTCACTCTCCTCAAACTTGTACTTGCTCAGCTTCTTCGGCTTGTAGAGCGATCAATGTGTCGCTGGGCGCGCATCTCCGATCGACGGGCCATTCTCCGGTCTCGCTCATTGAGCTCCTTTTTGAAGGTCTTCAAGCGGAAGATCTCATTCTCTTTTTGTTTTAGCTTCTTCTCCGCTTCCTTTGCCTTTTTCTCCTGTCTGGCAAGTGCCTCCGTCGTCGTTGCTGCTTTGTTTTCTTTTCACTTCCCTTCACCAGTTTAGCAAACTGGGCAATCTCAGCGAGATCCTCCGCAGTGGTCATTTCACCGGCCTCCTCGTCCTCATTGTCACCAAGTCCAAGGCCTTGGGACATTTCGTCGATCAGCTCTTTGTTGTTGATGGCTGCCTGCTGCTTTGAAACAAAGTACTTGTCCACCTTTTTCGCCCACTTGTTCTCCTCGTTGATCTTTTCCATTTCCTTATTTGCCGCCTCGAGGATCAGCTGTTTATGATCATCACGGTGTGGATTGTACGACTGGCCACCAACTGGTACCTCAACGGCAGGCAGTAGTGAGGGCTTATTGCGTAGGCGAGCGGGCACCTTCAACTTCGGGGGCGGATGCACGAGAACGTCCTCTCGAGTTAGTTCAGAGTTCGGTTTGGAGTTGCCTTCGTCCCAAAGATCAAATGTTTTAAAGTTCTTCTTTGGGTCAGCGTAGGCGGCCGCTTTGGCGGTCTTTGCCTTTCTGGCGGCGGTGATGTTCGCCTGCTTGTCAGTCCACAACTTCTCCAACTTGAGCGGATCATTGTGCACCGTCTTTCTTCGGTCTCGTGGTGCCTCCTTTGACCGTACAGCAGGCACATTTGACGAAGACTCCAGTTTACCGTACAGCTTGTAACCGTTTGAAAGGCCACGAAGCCGAGACGACTCGACGCTGATGGCCTCCTGTCGCTTTTGCATCGTTTCCAGTTTCTCCTGGTACGCCTTATCATCGCCCGTCTTTTCAATCATAAAAAGGTCCTCATCTTTAACTTCAGCGGCGGCGACTCTAGTAAAAGGTTAAAAGGTCAGTCAAATCCAATAAACACAGCGATGATTCAGTTCATACCCAACTCGCTCTTCAAAGCGTTTGTTTTCAAGAAAGTCCTCAATCTCCTTGATGTCGGTGTGCTTTCGCCATGACTTTTTCTTATTCCGGCTCACCTTGAGCTTCCTCTTTTGGCGACGCCGCTGGGAAGAGATGAGGTGGTAGTCATCATGGAATATTCAAATTCAAAACACAAATTAAGAGAATCCTGTTCGGCAAAATCAGCCTCAACTCAAAATCTCTTCGGCCAACACAACAGACAAACACGTGCTAGCAGTTTTTCATTTCCTGACAAGCGCACGAAATGACATTTGCTCAAAATCTTTTCACGCCTGCCTCTTGCGTCATCTAGCGTCAGGAAAACAAATCTCAAACTGAAAAGATTCAATTTTTCAAAAAGTAAGAAAATGTACGTGAGGATGCAATTTTATTTTGATGATCACAAGTGGGCTGTGTGTGGTAGAGGTGTGTGTGAGTGTGATTTAGATGATGATAAATTAATATACACTAATGGATGGGGGTGTAGGTATGTTACAGCGAATGGCGAGAGGAAAAGGTGGATGGAGTGAGTGAGGAAAGGAGGGAGAAATGTTCGGAAATGATGATGGTGATTGCTCGTCAAAAAAATGTGAAAATGAAGAGATTTTGTTGTTCATTGATTCAAAATTGCTTTCTTGTTCTCAGGGGGTGATCATGAGTGCTATTGCTACTCATCAGCGTTGCTGTTGTTCGTTGGGGCGGGAGTCGTCTTCTCAACCACAGTCTTGGCGCCTTTACCGCCACCGCTGCTCGGTGAAACCTTATTTCTGAGTGCCTTTGACTTGTTGCGTGCCCTCTGACTGTTGCTGCCCTTTGGGTTCGGGTCGACAATCTTTGTGGACACCTGCACACAGGCCACCTTCTGTCCGGTGGGATCTGTCAGACTGTACTTGACCTTGATGGAGATCTGTCGTGGAGGGGGGAAGAGGGGGAACAAACGAGCAATGGTAATTGTTAGTCAGCAAGAGCGGAAACTGATTACCACTTTCTCCCTGCGCCATTAGCAGTGTGGGGGCACTTACCGGCGGGTAGAAAGGCTTCACTTCAAACCACGCCTTGAACTGGTACTTCTCTCCCTTGACAATTGGACAGGACGGGTAGATGTTTCCGGAGTTGCATGGGTCGGCCCGCTGCTCGGGAAAGGGCATCTCACGGCCGCGGATGACGCCCTTGATTACCTCGTAGAGCTTGCTGGTGCTAAAGGCTTTGGAGGAAGAAGGAAAAGAAGAGGAAGATGAAGTCATTAGAAATGCAATCTGAAGCCATCAATTTAAGGGTATCAGGTGCAAGTGCTGGTGGTGGTGGACACTCGTCGTTGACTCTCTGTTCCCACCGTCACACCACTGGCTGCATTATATTTATTATGATTATAAGCTAATCTAATCTGTGTGCCCAACTGTCACAACTGAATTACGTAGCTGCCTGCCTGCCTTCCTCACTGGCTGACTGGCTCGTTCGCCCGAGCTCAATCGAGCGCCTCCTGCTTAATGGGCTTCCTCAGTCAGTCTCTGACTCGAATTGTCGGGACGCACTCGGCGGTGTCCGTAGCGCAATGAGCTAAGCAGCAGCAACAGCAGCAGTAGTCAAAACGTAAGAAGCACTGCTTTAATTATCGGTGGCAGTGGGAACGCCACACCACTCTCGGAGTAGACAACAGACTCAAGACAGTGCAACAGCAGTAGAAGTATCCCCTCGACCTCGACCTGTCGCTAATTGTCGGCTCTGGGCACACACACTCAGCCACACTCTATCCACTCGGAAGAGTGAGGAGACAGAGCAGCAGTGGAGCCAGAGGCAAAGGTGCTCGTGCTGCTGCTGCCTAAAGTGCAATCAAGTCACTTGCTGACTACGCGACCTTTCGCAGGCCAACTGACGACGCTTGACGACGACGACGACGGCGACAGCGTCGACCGAAGACGGCAGTTGGCTAGCGCACATTTCCGCTCTTTTCCTGCACCGTCACTGGTGCTTGAGCAGTAAGTGCCCGAATGGTGGTCAAGTTTAATTAATTAATTGCCATCAGCACTCTGACTGGCAGAGCACTGAGACTCGATCAGATGGGGCGATCAAACTTACGTGCGATAAAGTCCGCCTCCACGGTGACATTGGTGCCCAGTTTGATGACGCAGGGACTGCTGCCGGCGCAGGGAAAGATGCGCACATCTTTGACGTTTCCTTCGCCTAGATTTGTGGAGTAGAAGAGGGGGAAAACAGAAGAAGGAAAAAGTTAGATAAACTTTGCTGGGAATGATAAAGAATGAAAGTGACAGCAGCATCAGTTTGATATGCACGGATAGCCCATCTAAGTGGCCAGGAACTTTTTTTTGCTGTTGTCTGATGAACGACCAACTTTTGGCATTGCCACTGGTTTCTGGTTGTGCATTTCTGTAGCCTAGGGCCTGATCGACCTGATCGACGGCGCCAGTGATCGGCAGCACTCGAACAATTAGACGTCTGTTCACTTTCGCTCGTTCTTTCCCTAAACTGCATTTCGCCAATTTCAAAGTGATTAAACTCGTGATCACGATTAGCGGCAGAATCACGCAACTATGTGCAATGAACTTTGTCGGCGTTAACTGGCATAACTAACATAGCTGGCTAAACATTTGAGCTCATTTTGATAATATAAAATGTGGTCTTGGCTTTAAAAACGTCTTTTTGTTTTCAGGAAAAAAGAGGAAGAGGTGCAATTCGTACCGCAGTCGGTAAAGTTGACCGATTGTGCTGAAGCAAAATGTGACCCGAGTGCAAAGAGAAACAGCAAACTGAGCGAGGCAGCTCGACTGTAGATCATGTTGAGGTGATGGTGGTAGTGCTCTTTGGATGATGAGGCTGATGATGATCTTCCTCTGTTGAGGATAATGAGAAATGTAATTGAACACAGAGAGACACAAAATTGAGAGAAGGTAAAAAGGGGAGGAAAGCACGATCAATTATCAGTCGGGTCCGGGTTTGCTGAGCACAACTGAACACTGAGCATTTGCTGCAAAATAAACGGCAACAGCAAAGAAGAAAAAAGGGACAAATCTGGGCGATGGTGAGGCGCTCAGCAGTTGGCAGTGAGTCGCACTAACTCGCACTTTGCCGTCACTTTGATTCATGAAAAAACCACAGTTTCAGCCATTTCGAAAGCGAGCAGCACAGAGCACAGAGACAGTGCTTGCAAAGTGAAAGTGAGAATTAGGTTGGCGTTGAAGCTGCTGAAGCTTGAAGAGCCCGCTGAAGAGTCAACTGAAGAGAAGGTAAAGAAAAGAGAAAGTGAAGAGAAAACTTCACAAGACTCGGACGAGTTTGCAACAGAGAACACGTCAAAATTTTGCGTCAGCTGACTCTCTTTCTCTTTCTCTCATTTTTCTCGCCACCATCATCTCAGCTCCCTGTAAGTCTTTGGTCTGCAAGCTTTGGCAACATCAGTAGTCAGTTAGTAAGTCCAAAGACGAAGAAGACAGCGGTGCTGCACTGAGTTGAGCTTTCCTGTCACTGTCACTCTCTGACTTCAAAGTCCAGTCCAGTCTGACTGAGGCTCTCAAAAGGCAAGAGAAGACGCGTGCCTTCCTCGTGCCGTGCAAACTTTTTATTTTTTACTCCAAAATGAGACAAAAAATAGTGCGCCCAGTGATGCTGTCGACAGTTTGCAGAGACTCACCACCTGCTGCTCACCACTTCCTCCTTCACTGCCAAGTGCTCACAAACTCGTTCCTCAACTTTTTTTGGATCGACAGCTTTTGGATAGAGCTCACCTGACAGCTCTCCCCCTCTTCCCCCCCCCTCCTTCGCCGCATTACTACTTTCATCTACCGACAGATGTAGCATGTAGACTGGTGGTCCAATTCGACAAAAATGGGGATGATATTTTTCATTTTCAAAAGGCAGTAATAGCGTGATGATGAGGAAAAGGAAAAGGTCTCTTGTGGTTACTTACATACTTACATACATAGAGAAACAAAAGTGTGATAACGAGAGCACAGTAACATCTACTGGAAGTCTGAGTGAGTGTGAGGTGAGTGTGAGTGTATGTGTGAATGTGAACGTGTGTCAGACTGGACATCAAACATAGAAAACTTGTGTGTAGGTAGCGTGGGTGAGAAAGAGTGATGAGTACAGAGAGTTAAATGGACTGCACTTTTGGTAGTGGTGGTGGTGATGGTGGTGGCACAATCTGTGCACTATTTACAGTGGGTGCAGGTGGTGCAGTCAATCAAAGTGGTGCAATCTCCGCTGAACTGTCAAAGCTGCTCGCCGTCCATTTGCTAAACGACAGCGTAAATGTTAAAAGTGTCCTGCACTCCATTTCCAGCTGGCGCCGACTGCTTTCCGCCGCCGCCGCCTCCACCGATGTCGCGTCCCGTCGCCCCACTGGGCACTGCCTTTCCACAGCCAGTTCCGTTCATCATCGCCGCCAGATTCTTCGCCTCCTGCAGCAGTCGCAGCCTCGGCCCCATCGGCAAACCTAGCTTCTGCAGTCGCTCCTCATTTAGATGGACCAACTCGGCTAATCCGATTTTTTCTGCCTCGAAGTGCTTGCAGTATTTCTGCATTGTTGATTGTTGTTGTGTAAAAGAGAGTAATCATGAGATGTGCGAGAAAACGAGAAAGTTTTTTTGTGTGTGTTGCCAATTAGAAGAGGGAGAAAGAAGGAGCGTGGGGAAGAAAAAGGAGAGTTTGTTAGTTAGTTAGTCGGCTGGTTGGTTGTCTAGTTGGTTGGCTGAGCTAGCTAAAGTGAAGTCGTCGGAGAGACGCTAACTTAATCATCAAGCTTAATGAGAAGATCTGTCGGTGTCCATTACACAACGGCAGAACAAGAGAAAAGTACTGCACGGGCACGGCACGCGATGCCGTTCTTGCCCAGTCAGTGCACTCTCTCTTTCTTTTTCTCAGAGCGTGATGCTGCGAATAGAATAGAGCTGTTGCTTACCTCGTATCCGAGTTTTTCAGAAAAAGCTTCATCGGCTGAGGCTCGTCCACGAAGAGTCTGTGAATGTGAGTGTGTGTCAAAATAGGGAGAGAGTAAAAAAGAGGAAAGTCATCGGTCAGTTTCATTCGATTCAGATAGCAAAAAATAAGAAAGAAAGAAAGAAAGCTAAAAGTTGCCGCAAGTGGAGCTCAGTTTAGACCTCTCAGTCTCAGTCTCAGTCTGCCTCGGTCTGTCGGCGTCGGTGTTCGCTCATCACCGTTTGTCCGGTGACCAGCATCGGCATCAGCGCCGTCTTCAACTTCGCTTTCAAGTCCACCACTGCACGCTCGGGCATAAATGCATACTGATGAGCGGTGGCGGCATTTGGGCTGCACTGCCACTAGGCTAACTAATTCGATTACCATAATAAAGACCTTCAGTGTGCACGACTTGCAATGCTGACAAAGTCAAAGAAGAAGAAGACGATGAAGATGAGGTAAAAAGCAAAAGAATGAGGAGAACAGAGGCAGACACAGACACTGACGCAGACAGAGACTGGCTGGGAAAGAGGCAGACATAGACCGAACACAGACCGGGCAACAATGGCCAGCATCACTCACCTTTTCAGTTTGTCCACTTTCTTTGGCTCCTTAGCGGCCGCAGTGGCGCGATTTAAAGTAGTGCACAGTTGTTGTTGCTGCTGTTGGTGCTGGTTGACAGCGGCCACCTGTTGCTGTGACTTACTGAGCGAGGCCACATTCTGCTTGACGTTGGACATCTGCGACTTGAGCATCTCCACCTCGTGGCGCAGACTCTCCATCTCCTCATTCAGCATAAAGTTGAACTGAATGTCGGCGGAAAGCTGCGACACCGACTTGGCCAGAGTGAGAACCTGAGACTCGAGCTTCTTGTAGCGTCGGGATAATTGCCTGGCGGTGGCGGTAATGAGTAGAGAGAAAAGAGGAAAGAAAAAGAAAATGAACACTAATTAGACACACATTTTTCTCCTTTCAAGCTTCACTATGTACAATTAGCTGATCTGCTGCTGCTTATCATTAAATGCTATTGTCATCAAACGTAGATAAAATAGAATTAAACAGCAAAACTTACAAGTCGTCGGGCTTTGTCCTGCTTCGACAGTCGCCGCCGCCTCCTGCTCCTCGATACCGCCGACTAATGTAGTCCCGAGTGTTTCGACTAGCTACAGAGCTGCGTCCCGAGTTTCTCCGAAACAGCTTCGTCCTCGTGGGGGTTGCCTTTGATGTTGAAAGAGGGCACTCTCCGCTTGTTTGCTGTTGAGCATGTTTAGCAGCTAAAGGAGGACAGGGGAAACGGTTGTATAGAGAACAAACATGGTTAGGATAAAAGAGTTTTGTTGATGGTGATCGTCAGTGAGAAGAAGTCACTCACCTCCGAGTACATGTCCTCGATGCCTCTGAGCTGCTTGCGCAGTGGGTCGTGATCGCCTGGCTGCTGTTGCTGTCCATGGTGACCATGATGTCCGTGGTGGCCGTTTTGAAAGTAGACGTCAGTGAACTCGCTGCAGCCGTCATCGGGAAAGTTACTCTCCGGATCGCTGGAGGCAGCCAGGTCGTCGTCCATGAGCCGCCGCCGTCCAATTGATCGGCGGTACTTTTTGCTGAGTAAGCATTGCCCGTATTCACGGGGCCGCCATTCATTTTATCGGCGTTTGGGTTTACAGCAGCGCTACCACCTCGTAGGTACTTGCCCTTGTTGGGCACACTGTAGATGCAGACTTGTCGACTACGTCAGCCTTGTTACTGCCCAGCATCGACTTCTTCGACTTGATCGCCGGAGAGGAGAGAATCTGCTTGGCACTGATCTGCTTTGTGCCTGGTGAAAGGCAGTTCTCCGGTTTGGAGAAGTTTGTCTTCAGTTGCTGTTGCTGCTGCTGCTTGGCCGAGTCCTGCTGCTGCTGAAGAAGTCGACTGGCTCCCTTGGCGGCAGCCATCGTAGCGAGCATCTGCCCCTTCTTGGTTGACTTAGTGGGCAGCAGTAGTCCATTGGTGGGACGCTTCTTCATCGTCGACGGCTCAGAGTCGGAGATGCTCGTCCAGCTGTCGTCGTCGGTGACGTCGTTCAGCGACAGCTTTGAGGACTGAAAGTCCTTGCACAGCGCCTCTGCTTCCTGTTAGCCGAGGACGCCTTTTGCTGGCGCTGCTGCTCGTCGAGGTAGCGCTGAATGGTGCTGTAGTTGCTGCTGCTGCCGTTGCGGCCACTCTTACTGAGCACCGGCTCTGGCCTTCGGGTCACGCCACCGTTGCCTGCTGATACCGCCTCTTGCTGGTGGTGATGGTGGTGGTGACTGTGACCGTGATTGTGGTGATTCTCGCCACTCTGATCAGAATCGAGACTAGTTAGATCCGCCGGACTGTTCATCATCGGGTGGCCGTTCAGCGAGGCGGAAGAGTTATGGCCACCTCCGCCGCCGCCGACCCTCTCCTCGAGGTGGCTGTTCATCGTCCCACGACCCGACTCGGATGACTCGTGGTCGCCATGGGAGGCGACGCTGTCCCCGCCGCCGGCACTCTCTCCCAAACTGGCCACATTGAGGCTAAGCGTGCTTCCATTGACTGTTCGGTGGTGTTCAGCAATGACAATCGGCTTGTTGCTGTCTGCTGTTGTTGTTGTTGTTGTTGCCCAACAGGCGTCTGACTGCGAACTGTGAGGCCATTCGCCGACGGTGGCGTTGCCTTTGGCGACAGTTCACTCACAACGACCACGTGCTCGTTATGTTGACCACCTGGCGACTGTTGTTGCTGCTGCTGCTGCTGAAGCACGTGGTTTCGTTGATTATCATGATGTTGATGGTGATAGTGGCTATTTACACTGGAATACTGCTGATGGTTTGGGTTGAAGTGAGTATGGTGATTGTGATGGTACTCCATTGATGACTCGGGAACTGCGTTTAGCTGATGTTGAAAGCTGGCCGATGAAGTGAGTAGGTGCGAAGATGGCGATGAAGTGATGTTGGTGCCGGTGCTGGTGCTGGCTGTGGGTCTGTTACCGTACGCAGTGTAGATGGCCTCCTTCTGACTGACCTTCTCCACGCCGCTCTCATCCGGTGTAATGTTCCGATAGCGAGTAGGCTCTGGTCACTGGTCACCTTTTGCACCACCGAGGAGAGCACACCGCCGGCACTGTCCGGCGAGGCTGTGAGCTGTTGAAGCTGCAGCTGAAGATTGCCCACTGAGGAGCTGTGCAAAGCAGAGTACTGCTTCTGCGAGAATAGCTTATTGCAGACGTTGCGCAGATGAAAGGAACTTTGATCTTCGCCTGCCTCATCAAAGCTCGTTTCGGCAGTGCTGTTTGGTGAGAAGGTGGTCGTCGCTTGTTGTTGCTGTTGTTGTTGTTGAGGATGATGAGGATGGTAATTGTGGTGGTGGTGGCTGTGGTTGAGGTGGGTAGTCGAAGTTGATGAGGACGAGGAAAGATTGGTCGAGGACGCACTGACGGTGTACTTGTTGAGCGTGCTCAGCGGACGATTAGCCAGCACAGCGGCGTTACCACCGGAAAAGCGAACACCGAACACATCACCACTCACAACACCAGCACCATTAATCCTCTGGTGGCGATCAACACTGCTCTCCGGTGGCAGGACTATCTCCTCACCAGGTCGGTACGTCGAGGTAGTGTTGGCAGGTGAAGAATTAGTAGTTGTGGTAGTCGAGGAGGAGGAAGATGAGGTTCCGTTAGACAGCGCCTTCAGCGACTTGTGCTCCGCTTTGGGTGAGCTGAGCATCGCCTTGAGTCGCTGGAAGGAGCCCAGCTTTGCCTCGCCCTTGTGCAGCAGATTGGCCTTGCTCTTCGTCTCTGCCACCTTCTCCAGGTGGCTCATTGACGCCTGCCGCCGAAGTGGTGCAGCAGCCTCGGCGGTAGTGGAAAGCTGCTGCTGCTGCTGGTGCTGCTGCATCGTCTTCATCAGCTTGCCGCCACTGCACGACTGATTCGACTGATGTTCGAAGTGACTGCTGTGGCCGAGGTTCGCCGCAAAGCTGCCTGCTCCCTTGGCGAGCAACGAGCTCAGTGTCGAGTTTGGCGGCAGAGTGCTCGAGCCGCTGAAGAAGGTAGTAGAACGACCAGTGGTGGCGGTGGTCGTAGTGGGCAACTGAGGCGAAGAGCAGCGTCGTCGCTGTCCTGCAACATCGGAGGTTGTAGTGGCAGCGGTTGCAGTTGTGGTGGTCAGAAAGCGACTACTCTGCTGCAGGGATGCCGTTGCAGCAGCAGAAGCAGAGGCAGCAGTGTTCGTCTGTTGATGCGGAGGTGTCTTGCTATTGGCTGCAACTGCTGCAGAAGATGAAGATGAAGTAGAAGTCAGAAGCATTGACTGCTGACTTGCTGCTGGTGAATGGCTGCAGGATGGTCTGTTGTGTTGATGACCTACGAGAGGAGAGAGAGAGAACAAGAGAAGGGAAAAAGAGATGAAAAAGAGAAGGAAAACTGAAGACGGCAGAACAACGTGATCGAAGGAGGATGAGGATGATAGAGAAAGAGGGGGAAACACACAAGAGGGGACTCGGCCAGGAATTAATTGACGCTTTGCTACTACTGCCTTCGAACATTACCGGTGCCAGTGTGTGAATGAAGTTTCCTCAAACAGCTCGAGATTTTTGCTTCGTGTCCGCAATAATCCACACACGCACTGCCGATGATGCTAAAGCAAACACACACAACACAACGCCAAACACGCAGACAACTCTCGGCAGCAGTGCAGCTGAGAGAAAGACTGCTCAAAGATGCTCATCATCATCATCAGCAGAACACATCGACAGCCTGGCAAACACAAAGGCACCAATTACCGCCTAATTAAAGCCTTTTGCTTTCAATTGGCGGCCGGAAAATGGCTGACCAGTCACAAAACGGTCGATTGGCCACCGTAAAAAGGTTTGTTGGACACAGGAGAACAAAAATCCGTCTCTTCGCTTTGAGGCTAACGAGATTTGACGGCAGAATAAACCTTTTTCCCTGCACAGTCCGATGTATGCACTCACAACCGCACACCGTTCAAGCATCATTAGTGCATAATAAAAGTGGCTATTAGATAATCGCGCGTAGTAAAATATGCGCGTCCAAAATAAAAATACCACTGTTGGTAAATGGTGGTGGTCAACGAGGGAAAGAAAGGGGGAGAGAGAAACCGTCTGAAAAGACAAAACCAAACAAACACAACACACACACACACGTACTGTGCGCTCTGAAGATGAAGAGGACGAAAACAAACGGGTTTCCCCCTCCTTCTGAAAAGATTGACCACTGACCATCCGTCGTCGGTCATCGGTCGCTGTCGCTCTACATCGTCAACGTAATCAGTCACTGGAAAAAAATGGTCAACAGCCATAGTGAACCAGGCACTGAGCTGTGTGAGTAGGCAACCATCTAAAACAATGAGCACGCCGATCGGTCCAATTTGTGTTCGCTAATGGCGTCATTAGGTGGTCCACTGTGCAGTGATGGTGATGGCAGTGGTGGTGGTGGTGGTGATGGCCACCACTTGTTGAGCCTTGATGGCCTGCACTGACCGCAGCACAAGTGGCTGCTGGGTGATGGTGCTGATGGTGATGGTGCTATGCAAACAATTGAAGCCGCAGAGGAGAAGAGGAAAGGAAAGCTGACGGCATCTATCATTAGCTAGCTGGCTGACTGACCAAATGCGCCCAAAATAGGACAAACAACAGGCCAACAGTCGGCTGCTTAGCACTGACTGTTGGCTAAACAGTGAGCTCAACAATGAGCCGCTGACAGCCGCCTGGGCGCAATAGGGCCCCGAGTGCTTCTCTGCTTCGCTGTCCATTTTTCAATTCCACCTCCTGTGAATGCTGATGCTGTTGCTACCTCAGCAAAAGTAGCAAGAGTAGTATCCCTTCCTCCCTCCCAACGTGGGATCAGCATCCTCGTCAGAGCGGATGGATAGATGGATAGACGGATACATACATTTATACAATATTCATTGCAAACGGGGGCCAATTATGGTCTGGCTCTCCCTCCCTCTCCCGTTCTCTCTGTGTGTGTATCTGCCACCATCAGTTACATCAGCAGCTAATTTGTATGACAATGGACAAACAATTACGATCACGATCAGTGCGCAATGCTAAATTCGAAAATTGCCGTTAGCTGCAGTGCTCTCTGAGAGAGAACTGGAAAAAACTTAAACTCTCTCAGGTAATTGCACTTTAATTATGGAAACTCTCAAAAGAGAACGGTAACCCGTTCAGATCACAGTGGATGCTGTAGACAAAGTGGCTGAGGTTGCACAAGACTCTTCCTAATCTGCACTGTTCACTGATCAATTTCTTTAAATCGTCTTCAGTGAAAGCAGTGACAGCATCGACGAGGATGACGGCAGATGTTTTTTGTAACTGTCGTTGTTGTTGTCCTAAACTATCGATGGAAGCATGGCCAATAAATAGCTGCTAATTGCTGCTGGGCAGACACTAATTGATTTGTTCAATTGCACGGAAAAGAGGAGAAGAAGGTGGACAGAAGATTGAGCAGTCTAAGGCAAGGTGTTCAGGACAGATTCAGACACGATCGAGGGGGCTCTAATTGGCGGTGGTGGTCAATCGGCGACGAAGATGACGACGACGACGACGGCCACGGGAAAGGCACACAGACACAGACACTCACAGACAATCGGGCACAAGTGGGCCACTGTGTGCATTTCTGCCGTTGCCAGTAACTCCAAATTTAGCCAAATTGGCCACTTGTGTTGGGCGCAAGGAGAAGCAGAAGAAGCAGCGATCACCACTGAAAAAGAACACGCACACGACCCGAACCAATTCGAACACATCGGCAAACTGATCATCGAACCACTTGCAGTGTGGGCAATACACTGGAGATTGGCAGAAAGACAAGTGAGGAGTCGAGGTGATAGCTAATTTGTTGTTCTCCTCCTTCTCTTTTACCAAACAAGAACAACGGCAAGGCACACGACACAGAGTGGGAGCAATTGATCAGAACTGCGCCAGACAATGAACACTGACCGAGTGGAGGGGTTACAGCAACAGCAACAACAACAGCAACAGCAAAGACAATCAGCCAAACAAGAGTGCTGGAAAGGTGCTCTTTTTTTCGGAGAAAAAACGCTGAGTGTGTAGTTTCTACACAAAAAGGGCTGCATCTATTTCTCTTGCTCGAGCAATTTGACTGTGAGAATAATCAGGGTAAAATACACTTTGATCACTAGAAAACGCAGAAACTGGTAGCCACAAGTAGTTCAGGTGTAATAGAATTGAACAAACGAGATGCTCATCACGGCAAATGAGATGGGAGCTGGTCGGAGGAAAAAGGGTGATACTCAAGAGCAGAAGCGGCAACAGGTAAAGCAGTCCATCATCTCTAGGCAATAAAGGGCATCAATTCTGCCGTATAAAAGTGCTTAGCGGTAGAGAGAAACGGCTTCAGCATGAAACAAAAAGCCATATATCGTCACAAGCGGCGGCGGCTGTGGCTTTGGAGGCAAATCCTCTCACCTTTAGGCCGCCAGTGGTGCCATAGTGGTCAGCCTTTAATGTGCCGTAATAAGCACGATGAAAATGACCGATTTAGCGTAGGCAAAAAAGGCGATGAATACGATGAGGACAAATTGACATCATCACCAAATGGAAGGAGGCAATCTCAGCCGGTTGGCCGCTAACACGCCGACATTCACAATAATCGACATCTACTGTGTATGATGTGCCACTTCAGACAAGTGGCCACCAGCAAGTGCACTTTGTGCAGTCTTCTCTCTCTCTTTCTGCGATTAGCCTCGACACAGCAGACTTGTGTGCGAATTAAGTTAATTTGAAGGCACATTAAGCGGTGAACTATGATGCTGATGCAGCAAAGATGTCAAGATGTAATGGCGATAAACGAAAAATTTAAATAGAAAAGAGTGCTGCTGATGCTGTTGTTGCTGCGGCACAATTGGAGGCCCATTTAGAGTGGAGCATTGGGAGAAAAGGAATAGAAAAAGTGGGGGAGGCAAGAAAAAGAGATTGGCAAAGAGATGGGAGATGCTGAATGGAAATAAAGGTAGGCTCGGCGATGAGAAGTAAAGTCTCCCTTGCTAATTTGTCTGAGAAAAGTGGTAGTAGTGCTGGTGGTGGCGATGGTCGAGAGAGCGAAGCCAAACGCCAGACAGAAATGGCTGCCAGTGAAGTGATAGTGAGCGCCGACCTTTCTGCAGACACCACCACCACCAGACTGAAGTGTCGATGCGCACATTCCAAAACCGCCATTGATGTGTCAATCGAACGTTGATCGGGGCACAATAGACGGAGTGGAAAAGAGCAGCATCGGGTGATGAGACAGGGGAAGGCTGCTGCTGGTAGTGGTGGTGGTGGTGGCTATGCTTCCAGCAAACAAACAACAAGTGATGCGATGATGTGCACCGATTTAGGAGAGAGGAGGCAAATCGACAGATTCAAACCATCAAACTGATGAGATGGCCCTCTCTCTCTCCTCTCTCTGCACTTTTCAGCAATCAAGTACAAGCAATCTACAGAGGCATTACAATCCCTTACCTGAGGGCTGCTGCTGGTTATGCTGATGGCCGTTGTGGTTGTGGTTGAAATGCTGGTGGCTACCATTCGATCCAGTGACAAAGGCCGCCAGTGTGCCGCTGAGAGAGGGCTGAGAACCAGAGAGCCCGATGACAGGGTTGCGACGTTGTTGCAGCAGCTGCTGCTGCTGAATGACAGACATATTCACTGTGTTCTGTTGCAAAACGCTAGTAGAAGAAGAAGAAGAAGGCAGTTGACAGTCTAAGTCCTCTTGTCCGAGGTAGCACTCATCTTCAAAGAGGACAATTTCGCTGCCGTCCTCGTCTCGTCGGGGGAAAGTGCGCGACTGCGGCACCTGAGCAACTGGTGCAGCGCTTCTTTCCACGACTGCCACTGTTTTAGAGTCCAGCGGTGAAATCAGTGCAGCCTGACTACCTGTCATAGGTCGGCTGGCCACTGCCACTTGTTGCTCACTGCAAGTGTTGCGGCTGCTACTGCTGCTCTTGTTGCTGTTGCAGCTGATGATGGTGCTGGTGGTGGTGGTGGTGGTAGGCCGCAGTGAAGAACAGTGCCCCGGTTGTGCTGCTGCTGCTGATGGGTCGTCCTCGTGGGAACTTGCAGCACTGTTTCAGTGGAAGTGGTGGCAGCAGCGATGGAATCGTCGCTGCTAATCGCGGCGACAGAAGCAGCAGTAGTTGTCGTCTTTGGATGATGATGATGATGATGACAAGTGTTAGTGGTAGTGTTAGTAGCAGAAATAGTGTTGCCCAAACATGTGTTCGGATGGCTACTGATGCTGATGATGCTGTTGCCCACAGGCACAGTTGTTGCCTGTCGAAAAGCAGCACAACTTGGATGGTGCTGCTGATGGTGATGCTGTTGAAACAATGCAAATAAATGAGAGCAATTAGTGTCAGAAGGGAAGGGAATGAAGAAAGAAGAAGACAGCGTGGAGAATAAGCAAGTCGGAGCGAGGAAGAATAAGTCCAAGGAGAAAGAGACGTAGTAGTAGTGACATCGTTTGTCATCTGAAGGGTCTCGCGCTGGTCGAGTGGACGCAGCAAGCGAATGAGGCAGACAGCCCGAGAACCGAGCAGTCAGCTGATGATGACACCGCCACCAGCTGAGAAGACAACCATCAAGATGAATTCATTCTGCTCGGGCAGCTCCACTTTGGCAGGCCACCAAACTGACTCACTGAGTTTTACAAAGCTGAAAGCCTAGCTAAACATAGTATGCTCCAGCAGTAGTCTAGAAAAGTCTACACCGCATATGGCGTTAATAGAGCGCCGAAGACGGCGTCTCGCTGTGCCTTGCTTGTCTAAGATGCTCAATGAATGCTCAAATGCTGCGCTTGGAGAAGAAACTGAGGAAGAAGAAGATAAATGAAAGAGGAAGAATTCGGACAGAAAGTAGAAGAACAGACAGACAAACGGGGAACGACGGTCAGAGTGGAGCACCAGTTGGGAAGTAATGCAATGCACACTCAGTCAGTGGTGGGTAATTCACACAATTAACGAGTCAGCGCCATCAGCACCAACTTAAGTCAGTCACCAACCTGAGAGGATTCAGTTCTTCTGTTGCCATTGCTGCTGGAGCGACAAGAGCAGGTGTAGAAGGAGGCATGTTTCCGGAGACGCTTCTCAAAGGAGAGAAACATCTTTGCAAAATGACACAAGGTAGCAACTAGGAAAGGATGTTTGAAAGAAACCACCAAAAGTTGAAGCAATGTTGCAGTTTTTAGAATGAAAAACCTTATGATCGGCTGATGATCAGACAGAGCACACTGGCAACAAACAACAAACACTGGCCACTGGAAGACACTGACCAATGCAAAATGAGTGCTGCTGCTGCTAAACACCAATCCACTGGCCTGAGCCCCATTAATACAATTGCCCTGGCCAGTCTGGAAGAAATGGGCTTCACTACGACTACGACTACTACTGCTACTACTGCCACACCACCACCACCACTTACAACTATCGACCAGAGAGCAGTGAGAGATACACGAATATCCGTGTCTCGAGAGTATCGCTTAATTGTTGTAGTTGTTGTGTCCATAGTGGAGGAATTGATTCGAAGCAGTGTCCAGTGCCGATTGCTCTGCATTGGACCGAGAGAGTGCACACCGAGTATTCACCGTGATAACGATCGAAGGCATGCCGCCTCGCCGACAGAGCTGCTGCTGCTCCTGGTGGTAATGATCGCCAGGCATCATCCAAACACACATTACATACCACACACACACATATCCCTCTTCTAGGGCTCTTCTGTTAGCAGGTAGGCAGAAAGGTAGGTAGGTAGGTAGGATAGATAGGAGCAGACAACGGTAGACAACAGCCGCCGGCAAGGCCTTGCAACTGTTGCCGGTGCCTCTGCTGCTGCTGCAGCAGCAACGACCGCGATCCGATCGTGCCATGAATAAACATCAAGAGAAGAGCAGTAGTGGTAGGGTCGAAGCAAGTGCATCAGCACAGCACTAATTGCCGACTGACTTCATTTACAAGCGATTGTAGTTCAAAGAGAGTGTGTGCAAGTTCAATCAAAGTTGCAACATTCAACCGATTGATTTCGACTAAAGTGTTAAGGAAAAGAAAAAATGATTTAACAGGGTAATGCCACTGAGAGGAAGAAGAAGAAGAAGGGCAGGGATCACTATCCGCACTAAATGGAGTCATTTAGTCATAAAAGTATAAGTATAAGTGATTGCATGGCAATTAGAGTGAACAAATCGATCAAAAGGAATGGCGATCAGTTACGACATATGCATGCCAAAATTGTCGGGCAAGTACCGAGCAAACAGAAACAGCTCACAGACACATCCGCCAGAATAATCCATCCAGTTCTGTGACACGTATTTATATGAATAGCATCCCATGATTCCTGTTCATTCAGTGCCTCATTGACGTCAAAGCATTCATGGAATCTGCAAGCAGTGATCCATCATGTGCTCTTCAAGGTCTGACCACTGGTGTGTGTGTGTTCTATGTTCCCGAGCATCACCGAACGGCCAACATTCAAACACTGCACAGCACAGCAGCATGACACGAACAGTCCGAGTTTTAGAGTTCGTCGTGAGTGAATTCAAAGTGTGTGTGTGTGTATTCGAAGAAGAGTGTTGCCACTCCTGCAACAAGAAAGGGAGAGAGAGAGACTTACCTGTTGTATCTCCTGATGGCTTCGGTAATCGTGGTTAATGTTCTTCGTTTGCATGGTCAAGCAGCACAGGCAGAGTCAGTGGCAACGGCAACTTCGACGGACATTCGACGGCGGCACAAGCGGTCACGAATTTGCAGCAACTGCAGCAGCACTGTGCTTTACTACCACCGCTTGACTTCCACAAATTATCGCGCACTACTAAAAAAGGCTGAGGTAGAGATGCACTGCTGATGGTGGTGGTGGTGCTGGCGCTCAGACAAATTCTTCAATGAGTGCTGGCAGAGAGTGAGTGAGTGAGTGGTACACTTCCGCAATGATGCTGCACTGCGTACTCCACAGGACGAATCACACTGACTGACTGAATGAAAGAAAAAAGAAAAAGAAAATAAATAAGCAAACATCAGTTCTTCTTCTCTGGATATTCAATTGGCAAATGTTGTGGTGAAACGGCAGTCGTAGTGGCAGTTGTTGTAGTATGTTTGAGTGGCCAGCTCTTCACTCTGCCCCCTGGTCGAGCGGAACACCTTCCTCTGACTACTGGAAGGTTAGCCATCTGTTGACCGAGCACTAGTACCACCATGCCCACCATCTCCATCACTACCAACACCCGAACAACAACAACATCATCATCATCACTTTCCACTTGCTCACTGGTAAAATATGCCAACGCTTTCTCTCCCAAGTGAAGTGAAGGTGAAGGCACTCTCCCATCTCATCTCATCTCCTCGGTCACCTGTGTCACTCGAGTGAGCACAAGCACACACTCAGGCTCAGTCAGGTACCCTCGAGTACTCCTCCTTCTCCTCCTCCAGCAGGCGGTAATTGCATTAGTCGGTAATTAGCAGGCGCAAGGAAGCGAGCCGTCTGCGTTACGTCTGCCGCGGCAGTGAGAGCGAGAGCGAGGAAAGGCGAAGGAAAAGCCACGTTTCTCTAATTAGGAGGCAATTAAAACAGTGCTCTCTCATTCACTTTTCGAATTTAGTTCTGTTGACATATGGCAATCGGCATCTAATTCCCAGCAATGTCAAGAGAAGCATGACCGAAGATGAAATGGAAGATCAGCAGCAGTAGCAGCTGTCACCCTCGCTGTGAGAATTACCGCAGAATAATCTGTATGTCGTCTCTTCCCCTTCCTCCCACGTCTCCTCCTCCTCCGCTTTAGCAATGTCAGTGCCCTGAATCGATGATGGTGATGATCAGAGTCAATGCTGATGATGATGATGATGAGCAAAGGTAGTCGAAGTAGGACTGTTGTTCGCACTGGAAAAAGATTTACTCCAAGTTCAGCACCGGAATGAAATCATATCGCGCGCCACCGAGTGCACGTAATGATCGCAATTTGGCAAAGCGCAATTTGGCGTGCCAGGCAGACAAAAGTCAGTCACACAAAAGCTCGTCCGTGTAATGAGTGAGAGAGATATAGCACGGTGAATCCGTCCACCGGCCAACTGGTGCCCTTCTCCAACCTAGAACACTCCGACCATCTTCATCTCATCCTCTTCCACTGCTCTGTCACTGCACTGGCAATTCAATTACACTTTGGCAGTGACGGTGACGGGTGGCCCTCTGCCACTCTCGCACCACCACCGCCACCATCACCATTAGGAGATTATACCGAAAAGACCGATCTGATTCTTCTTCTTCTTCTCATTCTCTTTCTTCTCCTTCTTTCTCTTCAGCTTTTCCTACACTCTCGTGTCATTAGCCTCACAGACAGACAAATTAGTGGAGCAGATATCTCACTACTACTACTTCACTACTGAAGGGTGGTGGTGGACTGTCAGGAAAAACACACACACACACATCACATTACCACTGGTGCTCGTGTCTACCACTGATGTCCTCATGACACCAATGATCTCTCTCTGCAAGAGACTTGCGACTACACCATCAACTGCGATCACCTCGATCGTCGACAGATATTGACATCGACGGACAGGCACACGCGGGCCGCGCCTTCCAGAGCAGAACAGAGCAAAGCTGAACTGAACTGAACTGAGCTGCGGGAAAATGCTGCGGTACACTCTGCTGGCAAACAAAAGATGCGGTGTCTGTCTGTGTCAACTGACTTGCCTCATCTCTCTCACTCACTCAGTCACTCAGTCAGTCAGCCACTGCTCTCCTTTTGCCTGCACTGCATTATCTCGTAGCCCAAATCTATTGGCGACTGGAAGAGCTAAGTTGAGCCGCAGTTCGCATGCGGCAATGCTGTAGTGCAGGTAGAATACACCTTTCGAACAATTAGACCTGCCGCCGATGCAGCAACAGTGCTGAGGCTGATGATGATGCTGATGATGATGATGGCATCTCCGACAAAACGGTGGAATGCATACACATTCGCTGATGGCAACAACAGCAACAACAGCAGCCTCGTGGGCCTCGCTGATGTCTCTCGGATTGTTGTCCATTGACTTGTAGCATTCACTTTACAGCAGCCGCAACATCATACACAGTTCGTGGCAAGGCAGCAAATTAGCATGTGATGTGAAGAAGCAGTGACGGACAGAGAAGTCAATCAGCGTCGATATCACTTTCAGTTTGGCCGATGTGCCTGTCCATGCCTGCAGCCGGGTGGCAGCCAATCTCTTGTAAGTCTTCTCCTTGCCCAAAGACAGTGGTGCCCGTCAACCTAATAACCTAGCCCAATCCTACCCGCAAGTAAACCCCGAGTCGAATTGGCATCACACCGACAAAAAGATGAAAACGCCAAATATCGCAGTGAAATGATAGACTGACCGTATAATGGCACAGACATCAACAGTCGGCTTTCACTAATCGCCAGCAAATGAAGAAAAAGAAGAAGAAGAAGAAGAAACGGAGCAGGGAAACGACCACTCTCCACTGTGGCCAAAGATGTCCGCCTTGAAGTGAGAGGGAGAGACCACACAGGTACAAGCGAAGCCAGGCGGCCCGGGCAGCAGCTCTTCTTCTTCAGTGTCTTGGCAGGCTCTGAGCCTGAGGCCAAACCGCCAGATAGACAGACGGACGGACAGGTAAGTGCCTAGTACTACAACTATGGTAACATCTCTGTTAGTTAGCTGCTCGTGCTCACTGCTCACTGCTCTTGTTCGCTGCTCTAATCAAGCAGTCACGAGCGACTAATTCACTAATAGTTCACCGCCCTCATTTACTAGCTATGTCATTTGTGCCATTGCTCACAACAACAACAACAACACACAACAAAAGCAGAAAATAGAAGATGGTCAATCAAAAAGGCTCTCCTGGAACAGTCACAACCTTTATAGCAATAGTATTCGGCAACAGGTGGTTACGATCAAATAATACAGGCAAAATCAGAAATGAAGAAAATGCGCAGGCGAGAAGGGCAAGTGTGCCAGCCACACTTCTGCTCTTCTTATCTTCCGTCAAACGCCTTTCCGATGAATGTGTCGCCAATGGGCATAGGCAGCTGAAGCGACAGGCGCCTGACGCTGATGCTGGCAGACATCGATCATCGCCGACACATCTCAAGATCTGAAATGAAATGAAACTCGGAACAACGTCGCCCCCGGGTCGCACTGACCGTTTGCACTGCCGTTCAGGGAGACAGCCAGCCTGCCCGCCTGTTCGCCTGCCTGCCTGGCGCCAATCAACGGACGATCACTTGACAATGTTCGCAGCCACTAACACCGCCGAGTGTACTCGATTATGATGACCACTACAAGTATGGTGTGTTTGTGTGTGTACTATCGGTATTGGTCGGCGCTGCATTATATTAACCACTCTGGAGTGAGTGCTGAAGAAGAGTCAGAAGATGCTGCATAAATATGTAACATCGACTGTGTAGTCGACTAACTCAATTGGCCAGCGATCGGAGGGCATATTTTTAGCCGCATGCAGCGCAGTTTAAAACAATGTGGGCACCGTAATAACGTTAGCCAGAGTAGAAAGGTAGAAAGGAGAAAAACGGTAAGCAGCGGCAAAGAAGGCAGCAAGAAGGGGGCACACCGAACACACCGAGCTCACATCACATTCCCAAACGCAAGTGAACAAGCAGAATGAGGAGGAAAAGCTGCTGCCATCGCCGATATCGATCGAGACCGTAATGTAATGGCCGCGTAATAACATATTAGAAAGGCATTTATCACAGACAATTGCCGATTAGATCCACCGAGATGTGCTGCTGCTGTTGCTGCTCAGATCGGAAAGTTGCCCACTTGTTGCAGCAACAGCGGCAACGGCAATCACCGACATTAGACAGCCATCATCATTCGCCGGTAGATCAACAGCAGCAACAGCAGCAATGCTCTGAGATGGAGAAAGAGAAGGAGCAACAAGCTCGAGATAATAAAACCCGACAAGAAGATGCTGCGATTGGGGGCGATACAGTGCAACCAGTGGCAGCAAGAGTTCACTAACTTGATTAGCATGTCTATGTGATCTGCCGTACAAAGAAGAGAGTAACTGACTGAAGAAGAAGTTCTCAACTCTTAACTCTCTCTCCGCAGTCCAGTGCACGTGATAACCCGCTAATGGATTGCCGCAGTTAGTGAGCAGATTTATGGCCTCGTCAATCGACACTGATCAAGACGCCGATGCCTCACCGACGAAGAGTTAAATTTCAAAGTGAAAAGCAGAGCAAAAAGAAATTTCAAAGATGGTGATGATGATCAGAAAGTGTTGTTAGTAAGGTGGTGGTGATGGTGGCAGTGCTAGCACTCATGACAGACGGCAGCCGACATTCTGCCAAATGAAACAGTTATTTGCTAAAAGAAGACAGAAAGAAAAGAGAGAAAGAGAAAAAAGCAGAGAAAAATGCCCAAATAACTGAATGATTCACATCTGAAGTAGAGTGATTGCAATCATCAGGTGGCGAAGTTGGTTTCATCGGCTTCCACTTCATCTCACCTTCGACAAAAGCAAAAATCTTCAGTGCACTTCGGACACTCCTCAAAGCGGAAACGTGCTGCTGCTGCTGCTGCTGCCGTTGCTCAAACTGCGTTCCTTTTCTTCTTCTTCATCTTCTGTTCAAAAAGTAGAGCAAAACTACACCCAGGCTAACAAGTCTCTTTGGGGAAGCTCTCTCAGTGCTAAGCTCTCTGGAGTGCTAAGACCTGAGTGTGGGATTAGGAGCAGTGGAGTGAGCAGTAGTAGTAGAGTTCCTCGAGGAGCCGACTGACTGTTCGTCGGGCCTGCTTGCTGCCAACAGCGCTGCATTAGAGGGCAAATTAATTTGTTTGGATTAATTCAATCCGCGACGGCAGCGGCGTCTGCCTACATCGACCGCCACAATGTGTGTGCCGTCACTCGAATTGGTAATTGCTCTTTCTCTGGCCAACTCACACACTCAGCTCATTACAATGTCTGTTGTGGTGGTGGTGGTCATTTTTTTCGCTAGTTCATTAGCAAGACAGATCGGTGGTGGTGGTGCTGCTGCTGCTGGTGCTGATGGTGCTCTTTCTGGAGATGATGCTGGTCGTCGATGCAGGGTCGCCGTAGTCAAAGTCATCATTGGAGTGAGCAGAGAAGTGGCAGTCGCCTATCAGAAAGCAATCAAGTAGCACCAAAGAATGCAACAGCTGATCGAGTGAGAGGAGGAAGACAAGCAGGTCTACAGCATTGCTCATTGGCGCCCAGATATGCCGCTAAACCGCCAACAAATAAGGGTTAGCCCAATCGACGATGAGGTCAGCCATTGCTACTGCCACTGCAGTCACCGCCACAAGGAGAGCATCGCCCAATTAAAAGCGCTCTAATTGAATTGGTACAAATACGCACACTGACGGGACAACGGCATCCGCGTCTCCTTCTGGCGCCCTTTGAGGTTGACCAGTGCAGTCCAGTTCGGTCATTTCGACGACCATCAATCGAGGATGAGTCGGGCAAACACACTCTCTGAGAATGGCAGTGATTGAATTGAACCGCAGCAAGTGGTGCTCATGCTGATGCTGGTACTGCTCTCTCTCTCCTTTTCCTCTGCGGTGTCTACTGACCACCTCATCTGCGACGTGCTGAACAGCAGCAGAATTGTAGCATCACCACAAGAGCACACCGAAGACAATGCAAATGTGAATGTGAGTGACAGACAACGGCGGCGGCGGCACCGAAGCTGCTGTCTGTTGCACTGAAGCGACGCACTTTGTGCTCAATTGAGTCGCCGCATCCGCCGTCGCTGAAGCTGCTGCTGCTGCCGTCGAGGCAGCTACCACAGTGGGCGCCGCTATTTTGCACACCGTGAAGCTAATCAATTAGAAAGCACTCAGAACAAATTGATTCAAGTCTAATGATGTCATAGAGACTGCAGCCGCAGCAGCAAGAGGAGACAAAGGCAATTAGGCATTGAGAGCATTGAGATGCGCCCGGCCGCAGCCCCATCGTGATTGATTGAGATTAATAACCAACTGCACCAGCACCATCACTACACCCGTTCTCAGTGCAGAGCATCTTCTGCTAATTTTTCAATCGAAAGGCGACCACAACCACAGCTGAGCAAGCGAGTCGGAAAGAATGAAGACGGTCACCAGCACACAATGAACACGCTCGCGCGCCTTGGTATTAATAATTATTGCTCTTGTTCCTCTGCCTCTCGCTGACTATCGATAATGGGCAGAATGAGAATGAGTGAATCGGCACCGAATGAGTGATGCGGACTGCTGGATAACACCTCCGCATTGCCCACTACTATGCCCTACTACTGAGAGCACTGAACACACTGAACGACCATTGTTTGCCGCTAATCGATTACGAATGCAGGCGTCAGCAGCATCAACCAGCAGCCAAGAGCAGTCACACTAACCATCGATTTCAATTAAAAGAAGACGGAAAGAGGAGACTGACTGACTGACTGACTGGTGGTGATGAGGAACAAAGAAGGTGGCAGTGTGAGCACATGTGTGCTGGATGCTTCGGATGACACAAGACAGGCAGCTGTGCTGTGCGAAGTGAGTGCCAGTTCACCTGTAAAAGAAAGTGTGCGTTTCTATGTACATTGACTCTAAACAAATAAACGCACACACATCAGGCATCAGGCATACAAACCGATCAATCGATAAGTGAGTGAACAGCAGCAGCAGAGCAGTATCCGTCTGAACTGCTCAGAGGAGGGGGAGTGACTGATTGTGACTGTGAACTTAGAGCTGACGTTGTGGGCACACCATTCACTGGTTCACAGAGATACGCATCGCCGCACACTGCAAAACTTGTGCTATCACAGCGAGCGAGCAAGAGAATGCCTGGCATTTGCTGACATGGTCAAGTGCAGATGAGCACTGATTCAGAGAGACAGAGACATTCTCCCACTTGATGACCGACCTGATGACGCTAATGTCAATGGAAAACGATAAAAACGAACCAAGCACAACAATTTCGCATCGCTTGAGCCTGAGACGGCGGCAGGCGAGGAAAGTGTCGAATTCAAGGAGCGTATCGCAGTAGAGCAGCAGCAGCAACAATTTCAATTGAATCTAGCTGGAGCAGTAGCAGCATAATCCACAGTTCAATCGATCAGATTAAGTAATAGAGACAATGGGAATAGACAAAAGTATCCACTGCCCTCCCTGTTGGCCTGTCAACAAGAAGGCAAAACTGTAGTGTCTTCTGAAGACCATCTTCGGTTCGGAGAGAGAAAGAGAAAGAGAGAGGGAGAGCAAACAGTGTCGATGGCATCGAGAGGGGCTGTCATCAAGCCAAAAGCGGAGCCCCAGATCACAATGGCAAAGAGAAGAAGAAGAAGCAGAAGTGGCCACTGACACAGATATAAAGTATAATAGAAGAGAAGAGAAAAGAAGGTATAAGCAGTAGAGCACAGACGGAGAGCAGGCGGTGGACATCGGTCATCGTGCTCTGGGGGCAATTTGCTTGTCATTCGACCGTCATCGGCACCGCCGTCAATCAACGCCGGCGGTGGCGGCAGCAGGCCAGCCAGCACACGACACCATCAGCAAAGGTTAATGTCAATGAGAGACAAAACGAAACGAAAACTGATGCCATCATCAGAAAGAGAGGGGGAGAGAGGCTATGAAGCACGCCATAAGAAGTGAGTGCGTTTTCTTGCAAACAAAGAAGAATTGCTCCACTTGATAACACCAGCACACTCTCGGAGATGCTTATCTCAAAGACACTACTCATAGAACCACGACAGCTAGCTCAGGGCACTACCACCACCATCACTACAGGCATCAGCCTCATCATCGTCGAAACAACAACAACAGCAGCAGCAGAAACAACAATAACATCCACAACAAATCACCTCAGTGAAAACGCATCACACTCTATTTTTTACTTTACAACTCAAGACACACACATTTTCCCATAAAAAAGAGCAACAAAAACGGAAAGAAACTCAGTGTTCACCTGAGCACTGCACCACCAAAGCCAAACATCCGAAAGCAATCTAGTGGTGGTGGTGGTGTGATCTGGACACACACACGCAATACAGATCGGACGTAGGGAAGGACAAAATAAGGAAAGAAGAAAAGTTGAGAATTGAGGAAGTGAGAGGGACGAGCTCGGATTAGCAGTGGTCGCAGTAATGGCCACGAGACTGTGGACCGTCAGTCGACAACAGTTGTGTGTGTGTGTGACCCAACGGCAACGTAGTAATCGTTGGCTCGTTTCCAACGGAGGTGTCACTTGTTGCACGCACACACACACACACAGTGGCAGCAGGGTACAATTGATGATCGCTGAGATTATTCAACACAGGAGAACGAGATGAGCACTTTTCCCTGAGAAGTGCTCATTAGCAGTCTGCAGGGGTGGACAAAGATAAAGAGGACAAAGGGCAGACATCAAGAAGAGAAAAGAGAAACACAGAAGCAAGTGGACACACTGTGCTCTGGTTATCAGCAGGCTTGATGGAGATGCCGAGCACGTGCCACCACCATCGAGCAAAGTGTGCATCTGCCTGTGACTGCAGCACTTACACTTACAGAAGCGACAGCAGCAAAGGCCATTTCCGCTGCTCAACATCAACGACAGAGGCAGATGTTCAGCACTGTTAGAACTGTCATTACCCATTACAGTGAATCGATATGCAAACACACTCACTCACACACACACCGATTAGGAGAATCGAAGAGGCGAAAAGAAAGAAAAAGGAAAGAAGGAAGGAAGGAAAGAAGTAGCTGGCAATGAAGTAGAAAACGGTTGCCTATTAAGTGGCAGGCGAGGTAATCGATGGCCTAGTACTGTGCGCCAGTGAATGTTGTTACTCGCCACTGGCGATGCTCCACTGCTGCAATGTCACCTGCTACTACTTCTTAGTGTGGTTAAATCAGTGGCCAATTGGCCAGTGGCCATCATCACCGAAGAAGTTGGCTGGCAGTAGGTGCAGTCTTTGCCAGTTTGTAGGCAGTTTACCATTATTTGCATTGCAACGGCGCCAGGCATCACATCAGAATTGGCGCCGCAGTAGCAATTGTTTTCGACACTGCATGCTCCAAGCAGAGTGGTAGTGAGGAGAGGAGTGCTCCAAATTGGGGAGAGAGAGCAAACGAGCGTTACAAGCTGACTTCCAACAACAACAGCAGCGGTCGCGATAATAGGCGATAGATGATTTGAGGCACACACCAAATGAAAGAGATGATTTTGGTGGTGGTAGCAGAAAGATGAGAGGGAAGGTAGAGGAAGGTGGAGGCCAAACTGCTCGAATCGTTTAATTACAGAGAAAGCCACTGTGACGTGTTGCGATTCGCGCTCCAGTGCAAAGTGCAGAAGCCTTGATGGAGCCTGTAAAGAGCCAAAAAGTGGAAATCGAATTGCCACTTGGAGCACAGGTTAGCCCCAAACACACAAACACAAGCTCAAGTGATGGGGCTGCAGGGGTTTTATGTGTTGCGGTTGTGGCACCAGATCAGCGGCAGTTAGCTGTGGCCAGTTAGATGGCTGCCATTAATGCTCGACAATCAGCCCTGACCTCGGGTGCAAAAGAGAGGGAGAAGCTGAGAGAAGGAGATCAGTTGCAGCTACTGTTCATAAATCATAAGGCATATCGAGAGCAGCAGCAGCAGCTAATTGGCACATGGTAATAGACGATGGTCGTATCAGTGATAGCACTGCTGAGGAGAGCACACTTGATAATAGATCATGATGCCTCGACAGTGGTGGCAGTGGCAGCGGCGTCTTGCCAGGCATCTGTGCTCGTCCTCTCGGGCGGCAAGGACCAAACACTCAAACGCAGTGCTGCCTGCGATCACTGTGATTGACGCTGCCTGGCAAAGGCCATAATGAATGAACATGAATATATGAGCAGGCAAAGAGATGGACGTCCAAAGTGTTAGTGAGCCAGTGCACAATAGAGAATAGCATCACCATGAGAATCAGAGAATTGAAATCTCCACCCGAGGTGAATAGAAGCGATACAAATATATAAATTTTCAGCAGCCACCGCAACAGTGGCAGGACAATTGGCAAGAAAAAGGTGCAGCCGAATTGAGTAAGTGATCCGATTAGCAGCAACAGCAGCAGCCATTGAAGTGCGACTCGGAAGCAACCCTAATTGGACCATTAGAGACAGTGCATTGTAAATCGGTTCGTTGCTGCTACCTGCTCGAACTGCTGTCAGCCATCTTGCGAGTGCACTCTTCAGATGGTGTGTTTGTCAGTTTTGCAGTCACTCTCATTGACTGGGACTGCACCGCGCCACAGGACAGCCAAAGAGTGTTGGTGGTGTGTTGTGCCGGTGCGTGACTCTGGCAAGGAGTAAGCGAAGAACATTGCCAGTGCAGGAAGATGGACACAATTAAAATATGCAAAGCCGACAAGTGCTCATGTCTTCCGAAAAACGAACATGTGCTCAAGCTGTGCATCTTCCACCAGCTTGCGCTTTGGCTGGCGTGTGTGACAGACGGACAGCAAAACTGGCAACATCACAGCGACAGCAACAACAGGAACATCAACATCAACCTCAACATCAACTGAAGGGGAAGGAAAAGGCACTGAAGGGGAAGAAGAAGAACAAAATGTGGTTCATCGTCTCGTCGGGCAAAATGTGTTCACTCTTACAGCTCACTGAATCAGGTACAGTACGTCACTACGCCTATCACTCGCATTAGCGCACGCTGCACATCTGTCAGCTGCAGCGGCTCTCGTTTCTTCAGCTTCAGCCGAGTGCAACAATTAAAGCCACCTGAAGAGCTAATCGATTGAGCCAATTTAGAGACTGAGTTCGAGTTTCTAAAGCAGACAGTCACAACAACAACAACAGGCAGCACATCAGCAACAGTCTGGAGGAGCACAAAAAACTGAGCTGATCTGACAGCCCTTTGCTGTCAAATTGAGCGAGCATCTCGTACAGCAACAGAGGCAGGCATGAAGGCAAGTAGAACAGGTATAGAACTTACCTTGTCGTTCACTTATTTGACTTTATTGGCCTATTCTCCGAAGGCGATGGAAAAGCAGGAACAATTGGCGCAGGTGATGAGTGAAGAGAGTGTAGTGTCTGTCCAGTGGCAGTTGAAAGCAAAAAGCACTGGCAATTGGCAATCACTAACGATGAGCCGTCAATGGTGGTGGAGACAAGAGGGGGAAGGCGAACTGTGTTGTCGCCACTGGGCCAATTAGTTCAGGCACGGATCGATGATCAGGAGGACGAGGACGACTTCGATGAGGATGACGACTGGGAAGAATGTCGCAACACTGCGAGTCACAAGTTGGCTTCACTTTTGATTTCTCTAGTCTCCTTCGGCACTGCACGAGCTGCAGCAGCAGCTCTGCGCTTCAGCTTCTTCAACACGAGCAGAACACACACGGAGATCTTTCTGTTTTCAGTCGCAATTCGATTTAGAGGCAAAGGAAAAGGAGAGAACTCTCGGTGGTGGTTCTTCACGCCAAAGTGGTGCTACAGGTAAGTGAGTCAGTAGAGGCGGCAATTGACTGCGCAGTGATCACCGGCCCCTGTGTGGCCACTGACGAAAGAGATGTAATAATGAGTGGTATTGAGAGCGTCCTCTTCTTCTTCAGCGACCGGCGACGAGGACGACCACCAGGCAAGCAAACGTATAAGTCAAGTGTCTTTCAGTTTGTGTCTGTCTGTCTGCGCGTCTCTATCTCCAAGTGTCTCTCTCTCTTTGCCACTCGGGCCAGTGACTGAGTTTCCACACATTTCATCTGCTCGAGTAGGTAGGTTGGTAGGTAGAGGTATCCCCTTCCCTCAGCATTGAGCGCATCGTCCGTTGATTCGCCGCTCGGGCTACCTTCAGGGAAGGCCGTTCCTCGGCGGTGGCAGCAGCTTTTTTCGCCGACACAAACACCTTCTTCTTCTTGTAGGTTGACTGCACGTTGGGTTGTTGTTGTTGTTGATGATCGTCAACGGTAACTCGACTGCTACTACCACTACCGAGCTTGACTATCTCTTCGCCGAAAGAGCAGTAGCTGCTTCTTCTGCTGCTCGTTCACACACCGTCAACTTTTAGTGGCTTCTTCGGAAGCGACCTGTGAATGAAGAAGAAGAAGAAGATGATGAAGAAGGTGAAGAAGAAGGTACCGTCCTGCTGAACATTAGTGCCAATCAGTGGTGCGTAACGTTGGCTTTTCTTGCTTCTCACAAGAAACAGAAAAAGTCCTCTTCTCCTTTTCCTAATTAATTATAAATTCATCACTGCCTCTTACCTAAAAAACGTCCGACAGAATCGAATTCGCTCAGGAGTCAGTGTGTTTACCTGTCTGTCTGTGTGTTTGCTGGTGATTGCCAAAGAGGGCATCAATGGTGCTGGCAGCAGACAATGGCGATTGTCTTCTTGATTACGCCACCATAGTGCACCGAGGTCGTGAATTGAGGAGTGCATTTGCAAACTAACACTAGTATGACCACTTGCTTCTGCATACAACCTACTACTCAAATAGTGGCATAATTTGAAGGCTTCTATTTTGCGGTAAAAATGCAGTTCACCAATATTCATCAGTGGCTGAAAAAAAACATCAGCCGTGATAAACAAAAGGTGGTACGAAAATAGATCAGAGCAACAAAATAGTTGGCAATAGAAAGATTAAAATTCTAGTAGATTGACAATTCGTGCGGCAGCGCTTACCAGCAAAGTTTGCAAAAAAGTTGATGACAAAAGAAGGACAAAAAATAATCAGTCCCATTTCAATCATACTGGAGCAGGCCATCTTCAACGGAGATGAAAGATTACCCCTTGCTGCGTTTCGACAGCGGACACGAAAAATCGGTTTTTCGACATTGCCGCACGCTCTATGTGAGCGGCATCTGAACACGCTGCAAAAAAATTGCAAAATATCAGCTGTTTTGGTAAAAAGGTAAAAACATTGCGTTATCTCTGTCCAGAAACTGAATTTACTGAATTTGTTCAATTCCAGGATTCTTGCCACCAAAAGATATCAAGAGTTTCAACATTATTAAGCTTCTTCAGCAACAATAACTTCTACAAAGACAAGTTTGTTATTGTTTCTTCGGGCGTAATAGTTGCCGTATCATCGTCTCGTCTCCCATCGCTACCAGCCACACAGCATCTCAACCAGTTGTATTTGGCATTGTTGATGGCATCGTCCGCTCGATCTCTCTACAAGCGATACCTGGAGGTGATCACCCGATGGCCTCTAGAGCCGAGTAAGGAGGGGCGAGATCTCAGCGTGCACATTCGAGCTCGCATCGGCGTTCTCTTCCCCAAGGGCGAACTGACCCAGGTGGAAGCCAACAGTGACCAGCTCTCTTCTTTGACGAGTGAAATAGAACATCTGGAGCGCCTCACCGGTAACGTCAACAAAAAGCTGTACTCAAGTGTGGCCGATAGTTACGTGCCCGCTACGGGACTGACACTGGAACACCTGAACCGTGCCACATCAACAGAGTTCATCGAGGCGTCCAACTACCTTTACGAGATTGGCTGGAAGAATCGCCTCAAGTACCGCATCATGTCAATGCTGGGCAGAAATGAGGATTAATCAAAACACCTAGTCATTCGCCTCAATAAATTAGTTCTTAGTCATTCAGAAAACAGCTCTTAACCTCCCTTGTTGCCTTAATCAAATCATCATCATCCCCATCACCGCCTACTACTTTACAATGTTTCTCCTATCATCTAAAGGTCCCTACGTGTGCGTCAACTGCGGTTTTCCCAACAATGCCAGCGTCTTCAAGATGTACGGCAACAGTGTCACTTACCATTCTCGGTCGCCCTCGACGGCGGGCACCAGCTCCAGCCTGCTCTCCTCGGCGCAGAACAAGAGCGGAATGACGCACAAGCTGACGGAGTGTGAACGCTGCAAGAAGCCCGTGGACGAGTACGTCCAGCTCGACTTTAACATTCTCTTCCTCGATGCCATTCTAATGAAGCAAAGCTTCTACCGGCACATTCTGCTCAACTGCACAATCAGCAATAAGAACGCCCTCAAGATGGCCGTCATCATTGGCCTGTGTGAGGCGTTTCAGCGGTGGACGACGCTGAATGGCGTCGTCTCTGCCTCTGATCACCCTCAAGCGGCGAGTGACCCTTCAGCGGCCAGTAGACAGCACTCAGTCTCCTCAAAAACGTACTTTCAGCTGGAGGTCAGTTTCTACCTCATCTTCCTCTGCGTCATCATCGAGAACGCCCTCTTCTATGTCATTTTCTATGCCCTCTTTCAGCTTTTCGGCCGACTGCTACCTTCGCTTCAGCTGTTCAGCGGCAAAAGCAGCAACAGAGGCTCAGCAACGCATGCCGCAGCAACAGCAGCATCAGCTCCGCAAAGTCCTTCGATATCGGCAGCAGCGTCCGTTCCTCTGGTCGACTTTTGTCTGTGCATCATCATCTGCTCATACGGGAAGCTCTTCATCATTCCCTCGTACCTGTACGCCGGTGCGCTAAAGTACATCGTTGACCAGCTGATCTGGCTCTTTACGAACCTCTCATTGGTGCAGCTGGCTCACGTCAAGGGGCACCTCTTTCTCAATCGCTTCAAGGCAACCGCCCTGGTGGCCCTCACTGGACTGCTGCACCACTTTTCCTTCTACTTTCTCTGATACCCGTCTTTCGCTACCTTAGCAGCCTCATACCGATCAGAGAGAATCTGCTCGAGGACTATTTAGGCTAGTGTAGTGATAACACTCCCCCATGTTCTCATCATCGGCAACTCTGTACTTAGCAATATTGTAACAATACATAAAAGGTTCCACACTGCTTAAAAGGTACTGTCACTTATTCAGTGAGCGAATGCATAAGAGAGTTTATTTATTATAATTCGTTAGTTGAACCGAGTCAGCTGGTACACAAATGAAAAATGGTTGTGACAATAAAATCGGCAAATAATTTGAAAAGAAGAAATGACGCAAAGAGAGCAAAATGAAGCATGTGGTGACAGAGCCATTTCGGTGAGAAAAGTGGAGAGAGAGAGAGAGCGGAAATGGATGTGCTTGATAAATAAATAAATAGCCTTCGGTGCACAGTCGTAATTTGGTCAGTTTGGTGACTGGTGAGGGAGAGAAAGAGAAAGAGGGAGGCGGTGGTCACTGGTCATTGGCCGTATTGGTAATGGGCTTCAAACTCGGGGGCAGAGAGTGTTCACAAGCGCGCACACTCACACACAGCAACTCTGTTTGTCGGTTGGCTGGTGGTGATCTGAGCAAATAGTCGGTGTGGTCGTCCGTTCGTTCGTTCGGTGAGAGAGGAAGGTAGTGGGACAAAGGTACAATGATACACAGAAAGAGTGAGAGAGAGAAATAGAAAGCACAGTTCCAGCAATGGAGAAAGAAAGAGAGTGAGAGAGGGAGCTTTGAACTTATGTACACAATTTGTATGGTTGGGGCTGTTTGTCTGTTTGTGACTCCTCGATTCAGCGGTAGCCTGTGAGAGAGTGGCGGTCATAAATAAATAATAAGTGTGTGTGTGAGTGGCGGGTAGAAAAATACAAGATACAAAAGGAAACGTACAAATAAATAATACAGGCAATAATACAAGTTTTGTGAGAGAAAGAGGGTCCAAAATTAGGTAGCAAATCGGTATCGTTTCGCTATCGAGCAGCAGGTCGGTCGAGCACCAAATTGCCGCCCTTTGCAAAAAAACAGAAAAAAGTAGCGGTAATAATAAAAGATATCACGGCGGAAAATGAAAGGAAAGGAAAACAATCAAACGAGAACGCAATCAGTAGTAAATCAGAGTTAGAGTTTGACATAAAATTTGAGGAGAAAGGGAGAGAGGTCAACCGCTGTCCAAGTCTTTGGGAGTTCACAGTTGTCAGTGTGTGTGTGTGTGGGAAACAATGTTGTGATATTAAAAGTCTCTGTTGTAGGTTGCCACTTTGCTCTCTCAAATGGCTAAGTTTGAGTGTAGAGTGGCACTTTAGTTTTGTCAGAATCAATTTGAATCTAGTAATACTTTTCAGAATGCGTAATAGCGGAAATGTCCTTCTATGAAAGGTGGCATTTCGCTTTCTGTGTTCGTTTTGTTGAGAGTGAGTCTTTAGAGGCTACTACAGATTTGGGTACACACACGCACACGCACAAAAATACGCAGATGAATGAAATGGAGACTAAAGTGGTCGCCTCGCACAAGAAGTAGCACAATTGGAGATACTTGTGAGAACCGATTAGTGGTGGTGAAAGAAGAAACGAAAGTAGGGCAACTGTTGAAGCAACGCTTCCACAATTTATCGTCGGTTGAGTTCAACTTTCACAGCTGTGTGCGGTAGAACAAAGGGAAAACACAAAATTGATATTAATTGTTAAAATGGCGAGTGAAACGGAAATGCTACCAGCTGTGTGTGGCAATCAACTGACCTTCAATAATGTCGAGTTTCAGCTTCTGCAGCTCCTTTCTGATGTCGGTCATGATTTCCTGCTTCAATCTGTCCATGTCAGCCTCGCACAGGCCGTTGAATTTTGACTCGTCAGAAGGGCCGTTTTTTCTAGACGGGTAGAAAAAAGTGTTAGAGAATAATAAATCTGCTAACTGACTTGTACCTGTGGTGACTATTGGACTCATCCTTTGAGGGACTGCACCCGTTGACCAGAGAAGTGGAGGACTGCTTCTCCGATTTGATGCCGTTAAAGTTACGAGCCCCACCGATGTTCCCACCGGCATTGCCCGAGTCGCCATCATTCTGCTGGTTGCTCTCCGCCTGGGCTCGTCGACGGGCGAGCGTCTTGGCCATCTCGTCCATGAGATTGCCCGGTGCGGCCGTCGTCGTGTTGCTCGTTCGACCCGAAGAGGAGTTTGAGCTGAGACTGTCATTGTCATCCACCTTGCCCGATGCGGTCCTCTTCAGCTTGGCATTGGCAATGGCGGCGGCCAGGTTTGACGGGCCGCCGCTGTTGCCGCCCAATGGCATGGTCGGCATTGGTGGCGCCGGAGGTATGTTGCTCGCCTGTCCGCCACCATTGCTCACCATTCGAGGTGGCCACCACCACCACCCCCATTGCCACCACTACCGTTAAGCAATCCTGGCGGAGGAGGAGGTGGCGGTGGAGGCGGTGCTCCCGTTGGACCTGGCGGCGCCACTCCGCCATTCATCATGCCATTGTTGGTGACCATGTTCGGAGCCATCATCGGCTGTCCATTGTTGGTGGGCATTGGCGGGGGCGGCGGTGGTGGCGGTGGAATGTTACCGGCAGGCTGTTGAATTTGCTGCTGCTGCTGTTGCTGACTGTTGTTGACATTGGAGACCGAGTTTCGGTGCATGTTCATCATGTTACCGGTGCTCATGTAGGTCGCCTGTGTCTGCAGCATCGCCTGACTGAGCGTCACATTGGTCATGTGCTGAGTCAGTTGCTGCATATTTTGCTGCTGTTGTTGCTGCTGAAGCTGTTGGTGGTGTTGCACTACCTCGGGCGCTATCATCTGCGGCAGCATCTGCGGTGGAGGCTGCTGCATCTGCGGGTTGTGGGAGTTTGCCTGCATGTGCATCGGTGGTGGTCCGCCCCCGTTCTGTTGTTGTTGCTGTTGTTGTTGTGGATCGACCAATCCGTTGATATGGTTATTGTGTGGTTGCATTTGGTTGTTCACGCCACCATTGGGATTGCCATTCCAGCCATTCTGCTGTTGTTGTCTGCCAATCTCGCCGTACTCCTCCGGCGGACCGATGTGACCGTACACTGGCTGCTGGCTGTTCTGCTGGGGCGGCGGCTGTTGTTGAATTGACTTAGTAGTGCCGTAGGTGTTTTGATTCAGCAGGTCGATCACCTTCATCATCGTGTGGGCGAAAGCGTCGGCCTCCTCTTTGCTGCTGAAGTTCAGCCCAAAAACGGTTCGATTTTCGCGCCACTGGTGAAAGATCGGCGTCGCCTGGTTGTATTTGAGATTCTTCAGTATAGCACAGTTTATGACAACCTAATTATGGAAGATGAAAAGAGGCAATGAATACAATGCACAATGAATACCAATAAGTGACAATGCAGCACAGTGACAACAATAACAGCGAATGAATGAATGAAAGGCTGTTGTTGCGGTAGCAGCTGGCGTCTTCCCGGGTCTGGGAATCCTTACACAAACACACACACTGACAGAGAGCTCTTACCTCATGGTCCTGTAGCTTTCTGCCCACTACTCGGAATGTATTATTCTGAATATGTTGATATATGTGGACGCGGGAGAGACCGCTGGAGGTACCGCTTGGCAGCCACTTCTTGTTGGCATCGTCATACACCATAACAGATGCTCGCGCCGAGGCAATCGAGGACTCCGGGTTGCTAGGCAAGAGGAGGAAAAGTTCGAGTAAGCAACAACGTTTCCTCCATTGCAATCCGGTGAATCCTTACCTCATTATTCCGATGTTGAGTATGTGTTATTGCTCGTGTTTTGAAGTTGTGTTGAGTGAAGCTGTTGCAATGATGTGCGAGTGTGTATGTCAACGATGCAGTGCAATCATTGGAGACCACCAGCTTCCTGGAACATGTTTACAGGGCAGATATTGCCGGCGGAAGAAGAGCAGTAATAACCGAAGGGTGGTGTCCGTGTCCGTGTGTGTGTGAGATTCACGTTGGCGAGAATTGGCGAGATGAGCAAGTGAGAATGAATGAGCGCTCTTCTCACGACGAGAGAGCGCGAGCAAAAGAGACAGACAGACAGGCGGCGGCCGCTGCGGCTGCTGCTGCTGTTGTTGTTGGCTGCCTGACTTCTACTTCTGCCGCTTGATAGCAACACAGCCAACACAGAGCTTTATAAAACACACACAGGGCGACAATTTATCAGCTATTAGGAAGTTGCTCTTCAATGGGAGACACTAATTAGGCGACACTAAATGATGGTGGTGGTGGTGTTATGCCGACAGAGTACACAGACAATGCAATTCGATAGTGAAGAACGGGATGAGAGAGAAAGAGAGTAGGGCTCCGATATTCTTTGTGTCCGTCTGCCTGCTGTTCGGCTGTGCTGGTGGTGGGCGATTGATGTGGAGCAGAGTAGACGTTCAGCAGGAGATGGAGGAGCACTGGCTCTAGTAGATCGATGGAGCAGACAATTATTGGTCGCTGGGGAAGACAGAGTAGCGCCAGCAGACTGAAAGTGAAGCTCGAGCTTGGCGGCTGCCGCTGCTGCTGTGGCCACTGCTGCTCCTGAAACGGATATGAAGAAAAAGAAAGAGAAAGAGCCAAAGAGCGACAGAGAGACAAGGAGGAGAGAGAGCGAAATAGGCGAGAAGGAGGAAGAATGCCAAGTGCACAGTGGAGTGAGATCGAAGTGCGGTGATACCGCTTCCACCACCAACACAACAGCAAATGTCTGTTCAGACTGAGTGCTCCACTGTGGCCTGGCTGAATTGGCTGTGGACAGTGTGTGTTCTTGTTGGAGAGACCGAGACAGTGCTTTCCTTTGCTCACTTATGCTGCAGCCGCCGCCGCGAAAAGTTCATTCAGCCTGGCGAGTGTGTGCGGAGGAGTGTGAGCAGGAGGTCTAGGCTCGAAGCGCAGCTCGAGGAGCCTGCTAGATCGAGCTGAAGGGAAGCGACAGTGCACTCAGGCCACAGAATGTAGGGCGCTGTCCGGTCTCTCTCTTTGCTATGGTGAGCCACACGCAGACGACCACCACTCTCACTCACTCTCTCTCTCTCTCTCTTCATCGGTTCCGAGGTTCAGCAGGCAATTGCTCTTCTCCCGTCGTCCGCGGTGGTAGTGGTCGTTGTGGAAGTGGCCGTGGTAGTCGTGAGAGACCGAATCGCAAGCACACACACACTCACACTCACTCACAGAATCGTCGTGGTGATCGTGACCAGCGACGGCAACAGAGACAGTGGCAGCAGCGGCAGAAGCAGCAGCAGCCTTATTCGCCGACTCACGGAGTTCTCGTCGGCCGCATCCCTGTCTTCCTTCTTACTAGCAGCAGAATACGACTGCATCTCTTCTTTCTGGCTGGTGAATCAGAGCAGTTCAGTGAATGAACGGACGACTCACAGACACACTCTGTTTGGTTTCCTTGTGGGCTGCTGCTGCTGCTGCTGGAGATCCGCCAGTGCTGGCCAGTGCTTCTGCCTCGCTCTCCCGTCAGCAGTGTCTAAGTTGTGTGAGTGCACTCTGCCTGCCTGCCACTGACTACTGCTGCTGCTCGGACACAGACGCGGATATTGTGGATTCGGGAAGCCTGTCAGGCAGTGTGGATGCTGATGCTGCCAGTGACCGAGTGATGACCAGTGAAGCGGGTGCGTTGCACTGCGCGCCTAATGGTGGTGGTACTAATGGTCGGGTTTCGATTTGCCTTTTGCGGCCACACACTGGGCGACACACAGTGGACTGATTCGACATCTTTGGCGATAAAGCGAATGCCTGTCAAATGTTGATGGCGGATTTTAAAATAGGGTAGTGATGATAGGCGGCGGTTTCCCGGCAGTGACAGCGCTTAGTTTCACTTTCACTGTTGACAAGGTTGTCAGTGTAGCTGTCTGGACAAGGACACCACTGCCATCACTACCATTACCACTGATCATCCCTCCCTCGCCACCACCACCACCACCACCACCACCACGAGCACTACCAGACCCCACCATCATTCACATTTTTGTTTACAAAACCTAATTAGCGCCAGCAGCTGCAGTCGCTGTCTCTTCATCTCTCTCCTTCTCTCCGGTTCGATGGTAGTGTTTACACTTCCCAGCACCGTCCAAAAGTGAAAAGCCAACTGCACTGGCCACTGCCAGCAACTATGTATGAAACTGAAGCTCTCTGATGTCTTCATTTGAGCTGGAAACTGCCGTTGAAAGCAGAAAAAGAAGGACAGCAACAGAAATGCAGCAGTACAACTGCAGTGTCCCACTGCTACACAGGATTTGCCTAATGGTCGACGATGAATTGAAAGGCAATCCGTACAGACGATACAGAGACACTACTTGCGTTTCGCTTTCTCTCTCCAGTCTCTGAACTGATTAGCATTTCCTGTGCATGTTTTTGGTATATTAGAGCTACTGTGCGTGCACGTCAGGAGAACTGTGAGGGGACACCAGGGGAGAGAGTGTGTGGTGGTCGCCTACTGAATGACGCTTTGGTTTTTTCTGCTCTCTCACAAAGAAGGGCACTTGTCTTTGATTTGCACTACTGTGCCTTGTATGTGTTTGCAGTGGTTTGAACTGCTTTCGATTTCGATTGCACCAACGCTTTCCATGTTTCGATGTTTCGGCGTTGGCGGTGGTCGTAACTTTGTGAAGTAGCTCACGACTGACATGGCAACAGACGCTCACTCTCACTGGCACACACACTTCTAATCGTAATCGAGCAGAGGTGCGACTTTTATGATCACTGAAGCAGCTGCTCAGCTGCATCAGAACAGCAGAGAGTTGACCCTTAAGTCCTTCTCAGTCAGCTCGCAGTGTGTACAGTTTGCACTTGGCTTTACTCTCTTTCCCTGACTTTGCTATTAGTATGAACACTGAACACTGTACTTTTGTTTGCCAAGAACAAACAGAACACTGATGCTTACATGCACACCACACACCCTCAGTTCATCATCCTCTTTTTTCCGGAAAAAAGATCAAAGAATGAAAGTAAAAGCAAGAGAATGAGATATTCTCTGTTTGACAAAGGCGAAACAGAGTTTTATGAGTCATTTTTTTGTTTTTTGAGTTTAATATAGTCATTGTTCAGAAGTATATTGCTAAGTAGTTGAGACGATTTTCTACAGTATTTTTGCAATATCACTGACCAAGAAGTTAAGGGTTTATACAATTTTAAGCTCAGGTCGAGTTGAAGTGGGTAACTAGTTCAACGATAAACGGATTCGAAACACCACTTTGTTATCAAAATATTTTTATTATCACTAACTAACTTTATAGTTTTCTCAAATACTATCAAAAACTCACTAAAGTAAACTGCATTTTGAACAACAGGCAATCATTGTTGTTTTTGCGATAATGGAAATGGAGTTTCAACTTTTTTGAATGGAAGTGTGCTTCTCCGTCACTAGATGATGCATCGGTCTCTTCTAAAGTCTAAAATAAAATAAAATCTCGTGACGTTGCGGCAATGGTGTAAACAAAACACGAGCCTCTATCAGATGACCAAGTAGGCAAGAAGACACCTGACCACCGTTTCAATACTGCATCCACGTGAAATGCTTGACCCTGATGATCATTACCATCACCACATGCAACAACAATCGATATCCAATTGGAGTTGACTTCCTGAACGATCATGATCGAGTTGCTCAACGCCCGGCGGATGATCATCGTCATTGGCGTCCTCATCGCCCTCTGCATCATCATCGTCATCCTCGAGGACACCATCACTGACCACGTTGATAAGCCGACGCCCTATTTGGAGCACCACCGCAAACAACAGCAGCAACAACAGGAAAAACAACAGAATAAGAAGAATAACAACTCTCCAGTCATTAAACTTCCTCCCTCATCTGATGATCATCTCAACAATCAGTCTGATCTTCATGCCAGTATTAGCAGCGGCATTTTCGGAGAGGAGTGCTGGCAGCGTGAGGCGTTCACCATCAAGATGCGATGCACTCCCTGTAAGGCCAAAGAGCGGCATCTGCCCGCCTGCCTCGACACCGGCTACCATGAGCACCTTCACTGTGCCCAATCGGGTGTTGATGTATTTCGCAGCTGTGATACTGTCACTTCATTCTTCTGGGTTTTCCAGTTCTTCATGATCTGCCTTAGCGTCGTCTTTAACTTTTACGTCAAGCGACGTCAGAGCTACCTGAATCGGGTGGTGCTTGATCGCATCGAGAAGCAGATCGCCTCCGGTGTTTGAACTGTGTCAACAGCAGATTTAATTACCTTTTTTCCTGAGCTGCAATTTTATCCAGTCAAGCTTCAGCATCTCATCTGCATCTCTCATCCTTTTAGCACTTAGTCACTAATGATGTAATAAAAAGAGAATACGCCTTAACTTTTGTTGTTATTTATAACTTTTTTGGCTGGACTTTGCCCCCTCGTCTTCGAATTGAAGGCACATCTGGAGGAGTAGCGACTGAATGGCAACATTGAAAAAGTGCACCACTGCACCACTAGCACAGTTTGGCCTTGCAACGAAGCCTTCATCGTTTGCCTTCAGCGAGTTTTCTGTGACTCTAGAGTAGAAAAATCGACAGCTGCAGCCGCAGTTCACCTGCCTAAGAAGAAGAAGACGAAGAAGAAGACTGGTTTGCTGCAGCTTTCACACAAACACACTCACGGAAAAATCCTTGGCTGAAGAAGAAGACGCATATGAGGCAGTGGCGACTAAACTGGCCAGCTAAACTAGAGAAGAAGTACACTAAAAGTGCGAGTCCTCACAAAGGGCTGTGTCAGTGTGCCGTGCGGACTGAGTCAGTGAGAGAGCAGAAAGAAAGGAAGACACTCGACGTACTACTTCTCGAAGACAAACTACCGCCACCATTACTTTACTGCTGTCCACTTTCTGTTGTTGTCTGGACTGAAACAGAAGAAGCAAAGCTTCAGGAACTGTTCACTTTTTACCGTTTTTTTCATTCCGTCTGAAGATGCATCTCTTTGGACCGAACCGTCGTGGATTGCTGTCACTGCTTTGTGTGTACCTGGTCCTCCTCTGCCAGGTGCTCTTTCTGGTGCTCACTGGGCCGACGACAGGCGTTGAAGGCGCCTTCGAGATGGCCTGCATGGACAAGTGTCGGAAGCAGCTGCGCTGTAAAAAGTACCTTGAAGCGGGCACCTCCACGCTGGACTTTGTCTGTGAGAAGCAGTGCAAACGCAAGTGCTACAAAAAGGTTAGTGATTTGTTTGTAAAAATTAAATTGTTCTCAAATTGTCTCACTTTGTTTATCTTACTTTTCAGATCAAAACATAAACTTCTTAAGCATATCGCTGATGATATAATCGGGGATGGTGGACAGCTAAAAACAAGCCTCAGCTACAACTCAATCCAATGTTCAATATATTGTTCCAATCTCTGAAGTATTTTGCCAAACTCTGATTTATATTCACGCTCAAGCAGCGCACAATAAAACGTAGACGACGATTTTCTCTACCACCACCACTCTACGAGAGAGAGGTCTGTCAAATTGGGCTCTGGTGATTCACTGGCGGCAATTGAAATGGAAGTGATCGATTCGTTCTGCGACTGCATCATCACACTAAAGAGAGATTCTACTGATGATGTTGTGAGAGCTCATTCGAGGGATTTGCTGCTGCCTTTCTTTTCTGGCGGCACCTGACCCGCCACCAGGCAGGCCAAAGGACTGACATTTTGTTCCCCACACTACTGTTCCATTTGGAGCACTGTGTTCTCTCAGACCGTGATCAGCGATGCCTGACGCCGGCCACTGCTGCTGCTGCTGCTGCTGCCGCACCAGCCTAAATGAGAATCAAATTGAGCCAACGGTTGCAGCCGCAGGAGCAGCAGCTCAATTGGACCACAAAACTTCCACTACTGCTGTTCATTTGAATTCCACTCGAGTGTTGTTCCCCTACCGCTGCATAGATCACTCCATTATTTTGCATTACTTTTTACAGATAACCAAGCTGATGATGGTTGCAGTTGCAATGCACACCAACAGCAGCAACTTTTACTACCTGCTCGAGAATGCCACTAATTGTGCCCAGAGTAATTGGCCTTATCGAGCACTCTTGCTGCTGCTGATCTCGTGACCCTCGTGCACCACTGTCAATTTTTTGTTGCCTCTGTTTTTATTCAGACCAAATAATGGAAACATCATAAACGGTAACGATTATCGTACTCTGAATACTTGGATCAACGGTAAGGATGAAAGGGCCACAAAGAACAATTTGCTTCCTCTTCTTGTCAGCTTTTTAGTTTGTTTTTGGTAGACAAACGGTGCCTGGTCACGCAACTTTTTTTGCGTTTATATTTTGGCCAGAAAACTCGAACACCTTTTATTCTGAACAGCAGCATTCAAATAAATTCACATCGTTTACCTCCAATATATGCAGCAATATAAAATGTTTGAATTCATAATTTATGTTGTTCAGTTGCATTTCAATTTGAGTTTTTGCACTGCTAACGCTGTTTCTCTGACAGGCTTACATTAATCGTATCGATTTGATTAAAACAGATCCTAGTTTGGTCGCTTTGTGGGTCTATCTAAATGAAACTAAAAGTGGGTAAATTTGGAAAGAAGCAGAATCGATGAGAATGATCACACGCTTCGATGCCTTCTGAGGGTCACTTCTGAGGTCTTCAGCTGCAAGCTTGACCGAAGCGTGAAATCGAACGCCGTTCAATTTCCTCCTTCTGAAATCTGTGACCAGTTTTGCTCATTTGCTTAGCCTAATGACTAACCGCCCAATGGCACTACAAACTCATTGCAGCTTCCTCTCACTCACTCTTTTCAGTCTAACAGGCTAATTACAAAGACAGTATAAAAATACTAAATAATTCACCATTTGCACCATTTTGCCTCTGATGTCCACCTCCTGAATAATTGACCATCCGAATCTTTGCCAGCGAATACACTTTTGTCCCCCTGTGACTGAAGTCGTGGTGTGGTGGCGGTTTCAATTAGTCTAATTGTGGGCACTCCGTTTTAGCTACTCTAGTTACTTCTCTGACCACTTTTGTTGCCGTTTGTTTTCGCTTCCAGGAACACAAGTTCGAGTGTCGTTAGAACGCACACACACATTTCCTTCAAAAAACAGACTATTGTGTCTGTTTCTTATCTTCAGTCTCACACATTGTTTACTCAACAGCTCTACTCTTACTAAGCACTAAGTAAGTGGATGATGCTAATTTATGAAGTTTGTTTCTAAAACAAAGTTGCATCTAAGAGAGGGAGAAAGTCACCAGTGCTACTAAAAACTATTGGAGGCAGCGATTAAGACAATGTTTCCAAGCACCTAATCAGATTAAGGGTGATCAATTACTGAAAGCAAAAAAGAAGAAGAATACAAAGTAAAATAGTAAGAAGATGGCTGAAAACCTTTGGCGATCACACTACGTTCGATCACATGCCATACACACACACACCAGAGAGCTATGGCGTTGGGCGATCGAATCGGCCCTATATACAGGAAAAGTGGTTGTCGAGTGGCTGGTTGAATGTTTGCAGGGCGACTGGCAAGACAGTAGAGGATGCAGGGGAACGACACTGAAGGAGAAGACATGTAATGGGAATCCAATGGCAGCCAGATTGGCTGACTCTGCTGTGATCAGCGATGCATTGCACACACACATACACACACACATCACAGCAGCTGTCATCAGTCATCAGAGCAGGCAATCACAATGTTCTTCTCAGGTAGTACCAACAGCAGCAGCAGCAGCAGCAGCAGTACTCTCACCACCGTCGTCACTGTTCGCCTTTGCCTAAATGCGTGTCTTGGCCGTGTAATTGAAACCGCAGTTGCGCCACCAGTGGTCCTAGTGAACGGCGCTCTTGTCCTGTTCTTGTTGCTGTTGTTCAGTTTCCTCCACTCGATCAGCCAGGCACACACATACATTCATCCCATCCTCATTCATCACCAGCTAAAGTAAATAATTGTCAAAACACACAAACAGAGAGGCTGGCACAGAGCCAAGCCAGCTCTGAACAAGTGCATCATCATGAATATATTGTCATCAGTCTTATTAATTATTGTATGAACACGCACTAAAAGATGAGACGAGCTGATGTGAGAGAGTGAGAGCGCATCCTTAACAGCACAAATGGAAGCTACCTGTCTCGTCTTAAGTCTTCTCTTCTTTCTTCAGTTACCTCCCGCTCTCTCATCACACTAATAGCACCGGGCACTGCGCATCACCATCACCATCATCATCATCAGCTAGGTTTAGCTCAACTCAGCACAGCTTTTCAGCGCCAATTTATTATCTGCCGTAATTTGACGTTTATGTTAATATTGATGACAGATGAACTGAAAACAAAAATTTAAGCACAGCTAAGATCAGATCTCTGTTTGCTTGGGTAGTGTGTGAGTGCTCTACTAACGAGATAGGAGATAACCAACTCAGTTTGATGACCACCTAGTCACTCTGTCGACCTTTGAACCAGCGAATAGGTTGGCTCTTCAAGCAGCAGTTGGTATTAATTAAATCGCCCATTAGTACTGTAGCAGTTGAGCTGATGTTTTTGCTGTAATTTTGGATGAATTTTTCATTTGTCTGCCTTGGGTGCCATCAAAGTGAAAGAGAGTAGAGATTCAACTTACAAGCGCACAGGCGCTCATCAAGCGAAGTGACAAGTTACAAATGGAGAGACGCCAAATGTTTAGACAGCATTTGGCGTCAAATAAAATAGGAAAATGGTGGCGTTTATTCTGAACACACGGGAACATGAACACTGTATGTTCTCTCTTTCTTTTTAGCCGTTTTCAGCACCATTTTGGTGGCCACCTCAGTGCATACTGGCCAATTAATTACCTCTACCTGTCAGTAGGTCTACTACTCGATTAATCGGTGGTTATTCACCAATTTTTGCCTTTCCTTAGAAGGTGGACGCCACCTTAGGGTTGAAAGAGGCTTCAGCGGAAGACAGACGCCACTCGTTAGCAGCCTCATGAGGTTTGTCTGCTGGCAGACTGCCAGGCTGCTTAGCATCACGATTAATCGTTTTAATTAGCACTGAACAATTAGAAAGGCAAACAAATCTGAAGGATGCTGTGTTGCTCTGCTAACTGAAAAAAGACGATAGATGCCTTCTCTGATGATGGCCACCAGCAAGGAATCGATGTGTGTGTGTGTGTGTGTGTGCTGATGCTACACGCTCATTAGTTGATGCAAATACTGCCAGTGCTTCTTCTTTCTTTTCTCTTTCTTTCTGCTGTCTTCGCATCTTCTATCTTGGATCTGGCGATGAGTTATTATTTATTGGCGTGGTGTTTAGCATCAACAAACAAACCGAACAGACACCACTGCGAATGGTGAACCTTTGTTTGCTTAGTGCACTTGATGCAAAAACATCACAGGTGAGGCACTGCATTTTTACACTGCCGATTCAAAAAGAAGATGCAAAAGTACTACTCTCTACTCGTGCGGTCTCCTTGCTCCTTTGGGTGGCCTTTAGTCGATAAAAAATGGGCTAAGCTTGCAAGAGAGTGAGAGAAAGAGGGGGCAAAAGAGATGCTTCTTCACGAGTTCTTCTCAGTTCCTCTGCCTCTCACGTCCATTGATCAAACTGGGAAGAACAAGAGAAGTAAAGAAAGGTAATTGATGAGTCCTCGTTACACTTCATTCACTGGCATCGCATTACCGATGCTGGTGGCAGACGATGCTGGTGGCGGCCACTGCTTCTGTGGCAGTCAGTGGCTCAAGCCAATGCCATTTCCAAATGAATTTATCGCTTGTTTAAGTGAAATTTAAATGACCAATCCGAAGGATTACATGTTAACGAGGACAAAAAGATCAGCAAGTTTAATCGAGCAATGAAAAAGATGAGTCAAATAAATAAATTAGAAGAGTAGAGTACAAAGAGTAGGAGAGTGAACAGAAAGTTCAGTTATGTTCTGGTCAGAACAGATTGCAACAGCCGATTATAATTGTAATATTGGTGAAAAATCTGAAAAAAGTGAAAGAGAAAAAATGATGTGCGCGACTTAGCAGCAACAAAAAGAAAGGTGATTGTAGCAGACTTTTGTGATGTTTTTTTTCAACTGTCTACAATAAGGATGATGCTTGAATTCGTGATGATGATGGTAAAAAGGTGACTCGAAAACAGATGCAAATGATTGCGCGCTCGTGTTCTGTTTTGAATTTTTTTCGTTCAATTACCAAGTGCCGGTGAAGATGAGCCCAGTTGTGGAGAACAGTCAGCATTCAGATGATGATGAATCACCGGGAAAATGAAAATGCAAACAAACAGACAGACATTTTCTAAAGCTTGTCAAGGCTTTTTGGATTTGTTAGCAGCTCCCGTGTCAGTCGCCAGGTCATCTTGGCTGCATTTTCTAGTGCACTGAAAAAAGCATGCAAGCACATTCAAAATCGATTAGCATCTGTGAGCTCATTTGAATGGAAGCATTCCCTTTTCTCTTTCTCTTACTACTCTTACCTGTGCGATTTCCCACGGAAGAGGTCTAGGTTGGGGAGAAAGTAGTGCGGACAGCGTCGACACTGCAGACAGCTGATCAGCTGGAGGAGAATGCCGTTGATTCGGTCGCCCAGTGCCACCTCCTCCCACTCGCCATCCCTCGGGTGCTTCTCACACTCGTACAACAGCAGCGTCTTCATGTGGTACTCGCCGATGGGCGAGCCAGGCAGGTCGAGGTGACGGTCGCGCAGTGTCTTCAGCACCGAGAGACACTTCTTCCGACAGCCGCCCTGCAGCAGGCGGTTCTCTGCCTCGAGGAAGCTCAGCACCCAGGCGTCGCCTTCCATTGAGCTCTGTTTCCCTGTTTTGCAAATGTACCCAATGTGTTGTCACCCATTTTTTAATCCTTTTTACAAATGTTTACCTGAAGTGAAACACATTCTTTGCTGAGCAGATCAAAACCCTCCGCCTTCACTTCTGCGACCAAATTAGGCGGCGGCCAACTGCAGGTGGCCAGCGGCCAGTGTGAGGCTGATCGAGGCCAAAGGCCACTGCAGCGAAACGCTAGTACAGAGAAAAGGGAAAAGAAAGAAAACGCACCAGAATTACTATTAGGATCGATAGTGCTGGGTTTGAAGGTGGTAAGCCATTCAACTACTAAAACATACTTATACCTGGCGTGATTTGCACGATGTACCGCTCTCGAATGCGCAGCTTCACTTCGCTCGTGTCGGGGATCATCTTCACCATATCACGGTACGCTATCTTATCACACGCTTGTGCTACCTGAGAAAATAAGTGACAAACAAATAATGGGTGTATTGCAGTTAAAAATGGCACAATCTTAAACAGTGCTTACCAGTGTCTGGAAGCGAGAGCGAATTTTTCGCGCACTGAGGTAGCCGCTGGCGGTGATAAACTCTACCCAAAGTGACATCGAGCGTTTGCGGCCGTCTGACAGCTGAATTGAGATTTGGTTAGTTTAGAGAAAAAACCTAAATCGTATGCCTCTCTGTTTACCTTAAGCACAGCACAGCCAGGCAGCGTACCGTCGTCGACAAAGTTGAAGACGCCCATCTGATTGAGGTAAGGACCACTTCAAACTCATTGGGAGAAATGACCTCAAGGCCCTCAAAGTGACCATTGCACTCGTTTAGACTGGAGATGAAACGAGGCTCTTGCACTTCAACCTCCTTTAAGATGTCCTGCACTATTTTGGTGATTTCGCGAATTGTTTTCGCAATTTGGTTGCGTCTGTTTTCAAAAAAGTATAAAATAAAAAATAAAATTTCGTTTTACGTTTACCATCTGCATTTGCATGTCGATCCAATTAGCTAATTAAAACCAATTACCCAGTGGCAATTTGGTCTGCCCACTGCTGCTGCTGCAGCACTGTCCTGTTCTGGCCACTGGTTCTCTACCTGTTTAGTATTCACAGCGGCAGTTCTCATTCTACTTCTGGTAAACTGGTGGCCATTGCCAAATGAGCGTTCCCCAGTGTGTGATCTACTGCAGACACTCAACACAAACACACACACAAACTGGCACTCATAATCGATGTTGCAGACGTGTGTCAGTGAGATGACTACCAGCAGTTTTCTACCTGGACACTGTCCCTCTTAGCTGCCCTTTTAGCTTAATTAAAATTAGCTACACATTTGCATGAGAGCAGACACCGGACAGGGTGAATGTTTTAGAGGGGAGATCAATTTATCATTATTCTGTCTTGTTAGTGAGCCTAAAAAACAATGTGCCTTTTGCAAAAGAATAAAATAAGGGAAAACCTACCTGTACACGACTCGATCATTGCAGAATTTGTTGATGTGATAAAGCAGTTTGGAGGTGCCCAATTGGGCATCCGGTGGAACGAGCATCTTCTCTGAATGTTTTTTTATCGCCAATTTCACTGCACGTGACACAATTTAACAATTTATAAGTTTTTTATTAGTCTGCTAAACAAGACACAAAAAAGGGAAAACAGTAATGGAAAAATTAAGAAGAAACAAACACGACGTTGTTGAAGATGACAGAGAAGGCGTAGTGATAAGGAGGAGAAAAGTGGAAATATGAAACGACTAAGGTAAAAATGAAAAAAGAACAGAAGGTGATGCTGGCGGCACTATTAGCGGCACATCATCATCATCACCATCATCACTGATGGACTGCTAATAATGGTGATAGTTGTGGTTTGATGGACACTGAGTCAGGAGAGAGGGAGAGAACAACTGCCAGACAAACAGACTATTGCAATGCGGCGTTGGTAGTCGGCAGGCTCACTTATAGCGTCGACTGGCGCAAAGATACTGGTGGCCAGATGAAAGACAAACAGAAGGAGAGAAAAAGAAGAAAATGACTGGGCACAAAACACAGAGTGAAAGATCCAGCGTCGAGTGGCGTTCGGCGGCAAATGAGTTTGAAAATTCATTCGTTCACGAGAGACAGTGCAGCAAAGTGAAGATGCTCTGTTGGAGGGTAGGCAAGAAAAGGGGAACTGGAGAGACAGTGTGGATAGAAATGAAGAAATTGAAGAAGAAGAAAAAGAAGAAGGCGGCTGCTACCCTTGGGTAGATGCTTCCACTGCTGCAGTCATGCTCGACTTGAGTCGGCGTATGAGTTTCGGTCTCCGTGTGTGTGAGTGAGTGTGTGGCTGTCTGTCTATTTTTCCAGGGCGGATTGTGTCATTAGCGGGAGAATATAAACGATTCGCCCGTCAAAGAGGAGAGGGAGCAAAGCTCGCAGAGTCACCAGTGCATATGGCTCCTTGAGCAGCAGATGAATGAACCGTCGAATTGCTGAATGAAAAGGGAAGAGAGAAACCAGGGAGCTGCCGCTGGTTCTGCTGGTGGTCGGTGAATTTCGGCGTCGTACTCTCTCTTTCCTTCTGCCGTTGTTCAAATTAGTGGTGCTCTGTCCTCTCTTCTCTCTATCCCGCTCTCGTCTTCCATCGCCCGAATGTGAATGAGAATGCAGACGCTGATGCTGCTGTTGCTGTGACATCGGCAGGGAAAAAGACATCGAGGAGCAGTCATTCATCTGAAGTGTTCTCGCAAAGGAGAGCAGTGCAGCTCTTGAATCGACTAAGCCTACTCTCTCTCTCTCTCGCTCACTCTGCCGCTCTCTCCTCGTCCAGCCTCAGCGTTCAGCGTTCAGCCCCGGCGAGACGGCAAGTGCCACTCGACAGTGGCAGTGGCTCTGCGAAGGCGTGCAGACAGGCGGATCGAAGCAATTACCGCCGCCTTAGGATGCATATTGCCCACTGCTGACGACGGTCGCTCGGCAGTCTTCATTCAGTCACAGTAGTGGCTCAACTTGAGTTGGCCATTTTCTGTCTCGGACTGGTACATTGGTGATATACCGGTGCGTGATGATGACCAGAAAAAGAAACACACAGTGGTGATTTGGGATTTTTAAAAGTATTTTACGCAGATGGAAAAAGCTGGAGCAAAAAGGATCGAAGACATTTTTGCTCCAGCTTTTTCCATCTGCGTAAAGTGCACTGGTGAAGAGTACGTAAATCAGAGTTGCCTAAACTGAGAGAGGCAAGAGAGAAAGCGAAAGCGACAGAGTCTTAGCCTGAAGAAGGGAGAGAGAGAGCATAAATCGCAGAGAGACAGTGACGGCAACAATGCCGCTGAAGCAGCCGTTCCTTTCAGCACAGCTCCTAATCCGGCATAATTTATCGGTTATTGGTCTGTTGAGTGCAGTGCTCTACTCTCTATCTTTCTTTTGGTGCTGTACTGTGTCTGAACTGTGTGTGTGTGTAACCCAATCTTATTTTCCAGGCGGCTTTTCATCCTCTCTGGGGCCATCACCAGCACCAGAAAGGGCATCCTGTGATCACTGTTTCTGTTTCTGTTCTCTTGCCATCGCCCTCTCTGCTGTTGTGTTCATTCATTTTTGATCGAAGTGTTGTCAGCGCCATAAACAATCAGCCAGCCAGCACAGGCAGCTAACCAACCAGCTTCCCCAGAAGGCAATTTGTCTGCACCATTTTGTTCTCATTTGCCGTTGCTGGTGCAGTTATCACCATTAGAAATCTGTCGACTGTCTGCAGCAGCAGCAGTCCCTAATCCCTTATGGGATGGACGCTGAAGAGCTTGAAAAGAGGCTTTTGCATTTGCTGTTTTAGCTGATCCAAATCAACAATTATTATTAGTTTTCGGTTTGTTTTACTGCTGACCAGTGGCAGTGGCAGCATTGGTCGAAAGCTAGAAGATAGCTATCAGTTTGACAGTTTATTAGTCTCGCTCCCTTCAATGAGCACACACCGTGTTACCTGTTGTCGTCGGCTGAAGTGAAGAGAGGGCAGATGTCAGCAAGCTGCAGATGAAATTCGTCATCTTCTGTCATCACCGCAGTGCTTATCTACTGCACCAGTCAGCTTACTTTGGCTGAGATGGGCAAAGAATGCTGCTGCTGCATCATCGACCGCTTCGGTATTAGGTTTCGGTCTGATTATCTCTGCTGCGTCATCTCTCTCTGCAGAGCATCACAACGTGGAGGGTACTCAAACTCTCTCTAAGACTGCCTCTGGTTTGCAAAACAGTAAGAACAAAAAAACACAAAACAGCAGCTCATTTGTCCGAAATGAAGCGCTTCAGTGTGGTGGCCAAATGAGTGGTGGCGCAAATCAGTGAATCGCATCGAGTGAGCAGCACTGGCAGCGTTTAGGCCCCTAGGGACCGAGAGTAAACTAGTGCCTGGCTGCAAACCACTACAGGTTTGCCAGTAGCAGCATAAATAATAACCGTCCGCATCGCTGGCATCGCTGGAGCTGCTCCATCGTACGTCTCATCGGCGCTGCTGGCACTGGTGGCCACAGTGTGCTCATTACCAGCAGTGCCAATTGCTCGATTAGAACGGGGCACCAACAGCAGCAGCACGCACATGCACATAGAGTGAAAAACGAGGGCACACAGAGCACCTCGACATCTCTATTAAGAAGTGATTAAAGATGCTGCCCTCGATAAGGTCTCCGTGGATTTGAAGCTGCTGTTGCCAGTAAAGAGACAACGTCCAGCACTGGTCAGCAACATTTCAATTGTTGGCTGCTCATTTTGCTGGCATTTTTGTCCACAAGAGAAGGAAGATCAGCAGTAGCCACCGTTGACAGCAGCCATCATTAGCTGCTAGAGTGGAAGTTTGCCAGTAGTTTACTTTGTTTTGTATCAACTTTCCACTTGCCAAACCAGCATTGCATCTTCTTCCACTTTCTCGCACTTCAACAGAAACAGCAGCAGCGTTGGCGTCACTAAATGGCACCGTCAAACAGTTTTCAAAGGAAGGCTATGATCAGGGTCTAAAACTGCAAACCAAAGAAAAGAATAAGGTGTCTGTTTGTTTAGTTGCAGTTGAATGAGCAGGCAAAAGTTTCTCTCCTATTCTGTCTAAGTGGCAGGTAGTGGTGAAAGGTAGTCAAGCAAATAGTGATGGAAATGTCAAATTAGCAGGTATCGACGAGCAGAGTGTACTTTGAGATGAGTACCGTCGTCTTTGACTATCCTACTTTCTCCACTACCATCCAAATCGATGCTTTTCAAATCACTCAAAAAGGCTGCTCCTTCTTATTGAGTTATATTACTCGCATTTGCACTATTCAGCACTGCAGAGCATCTCATTTTCAGCCAATAAATGCAGCAGCTATCACCGCTTTCTTCCTCCGCTTCTTCGATTTCAGTAGCCAAGTAGTCATAAAAAGCAAGTTGTGGCGGGCGGAAAGCACTTCTTGTGGACCATCTCCAAAGTGGCCATCTATCATTCTCCAGCGCAAGACCGGCGACACCTTGTCTGGGTAGAAGGACGACAACGACGGCGACCGACGACGAACGGACGATCACAGTGAAGACGATATTGGTGCACAGGGTGCACAGGCTGCTGAGGCAGTCTGGACGACGTCGAAGCAGGCCTCAGCGGGACAGCAGCAGCAGATCCTCGAGGCGACAGTCGCCAATCGAAAGCGCAGATAAGCATCAACTGGCGCGAGCGGTCGTAGAAACGGACGACGACCATTCAAGTGCAGCAGTTTGTGGTGACGGTGGTGATGGTCCTTTTGGCCACAGTTTAGCAAGCACTTTGCACTAGGAAATCAATCAGCAACGTAGACAAATTGTGCCACCACCAACAAAAGTACCATTATCACTGGGCGACACCCGACTTTTTCTTACAAAAAGAGAAAAATGGGTTCTCTGTTTAACGGGTAAAATTGTCAAAAAGTAAATGAATTATTGTGTGGAAACGATACACTTTGTTTTACCAGCGGATGTTCCAGCCAATCTTTTTTCAGTTTTATAGTGTTCTTACGAAGAAAGTAGCTTCAGCTGCTCAAGCACTCAACATCTGCCCAACAATGACCTGACAACTGATGACAATGACACTTTCCGCGTTGAGATGTTCTAATGTTTGGTCTCAGTTTCAGTCACCAGAAGAGACTGCAACAGAAGTGATGGCAGTGTCTGTGTGACACTCCAATTATGATAATGTCACCGAGAGAGTGAAAACTCGTTGCAGAGTGCAAGAGAAAGGGAGAGAAAGGCAGTGCTTGCTTAGTACTCCTGTCAACTTGCGCGGAATGTCTTGCTGCCTTTGTCTGAGGGTTCATTTGCAGATCAGACACTGCTCCCCATAAAGTGGCCCTCTTCTAATTCAATTAGACAATATATTCTTCTTAGTTTTTATTCACATTTTATTGTTATTTTTTACCACTTTTAGAGGCTACTTGAAATGTGAAGGAGCTCAATGTTAGCAACAGCAATGATGACGTGAAAAGCTGTAAATTGAGCAGGGCTCCTGATAGTTAGTCTAATTGCACTTGTATGCACTGCAAAGTTTTTTGCTACCTGAGCAATTTTTACAAGAAATAATTATGTGTGGCACTTGTAGTAAGCAAACAATGAAACACACAGGTAGACTCAGTTGAAAGAGGTAGTGTACACGCTCAAACATAAAAATACTAAAAAATGTCACTGCTTCTTTTATAAGTCGATTTCATCTTTGCTAAAAGTGTTCTTTTCCAAGTGCGTAAAACTAACACTCACGGTTTTTTTTCAAATGCACTCAAAATTTCGGTCCATTTGCCGTTCCTATTCAGATCATCATCATCATCGCCATCATCAGACCAAAAGAGGGATAGTATTTTCTTTTCTCTTCCCTTCGTCTCATTACAGCGGCGATAATCTAATTAGAGCCGTGAGCGACGGATGAGTTGGCCATCGATGCCAAAACACTGTGTTCGCTCTCCATTTGACTGCTATTCTCTTCTCCTCTCCTCTTCTCCTTCAGTCACTCTTCAACCAGCACCGCGTGCAAGCCAACGAGCGAGTGGTCCTCTCTCACTCTTCTGCGCATTTACCCGGCGATTGATGTTCACTCAGTCGACACACACTTGCACACACACAGTCAGTGCCTGAAGAGAGGCCAAAGTGAGGCGCACACTTCTACTGCCCGCGCACGACAATACAGACGGCTCAATACAAGCAAAGCCAAATTGATTACGAATGGGATTTAAAATTAGATTACATGCAAAGTGCATGCTGCTGCTGGTGCTGTGCTGCTGTCGGCAATGGCAGTAGTTCCAGCAGTGGGCAGTGCATAGCAGCAGCACCACTAGGGTCGAAAGTCACTGGGTCTCAGAACACACTGGGCTCTCACTGATTTGAGGCGGACAACTTTTTTCCTCTGTCAGACGGAGCCGCATCTCCATCTCCACAGTGCGCTCCACTGATCACACTGTCGATCAAGTGGTACCAAGTTGGTCCACCAAAGAAGAGAACTACGCTAAACGGAACGCTTTGGACACTGCTGTTTCGCTTGGCGCAGCAGAAGAGAGGAGTCGTAGATTCTCGCCTGAAAAGTGAAAAGAGAGGAGGAGGAGGTCTGAGGAGGTTTTAATATCACTAATGCATTTCCATTTGGTAAATTGTGAGACAATTTTGGTAGTAAGAGAGAACGAAAAGATGGCAACGACAACAGTGCTTCTGCTGGCCTGAGAGGCGACACTGCTCAAGTGACTATTAACGGACGATCAACGGCTAATCGTGCCGGTGTAACGAGAGAGAGAGAGAGGAAACAGTAAAGACCAGTAGTAGTTGATGGAGAGAATACGAGGAAAGGAGCTGCCAATCGAGTGCTGCCACTCACTCACCACTGTGACAAAGGCAGTCTGAATGAGAGGGAGGAAGGAGGCACTGAGACAATTACGGTTATTAAAGAGCAGCACTTTGGCTGATGTGACAACGAAAACACACACACACACTCGAACAGCAGACAGCAAAGCCAGAATAAGCACCAGTATGTGCACGCATTTCACGCCATTTCCGCCCAGCCATTGGCCAGACAGTCCTCCTAGCGGGGCTATTTTCTCCTTGACAAACAGTCAACAGACAGATAGACACACAGACAGAGAGAAGCAAGTGAAATCGGAGACGACCCGCTAATTGGGCGGCTATCATCTGGTGATAAGCAGCATCAGCAGCAGCAGCAGAACTGTTTACACAGAGCAAGTGGCCTGTGAAATGGACACCCTAAATTCTCAAGACGGTAGTCGACTTCAGGCAGGGCACATTCTGATGAACTATTCTCTCTACAAATTAGCTTTATTGGCGGCAGAAAAATGTAGTTGTTCTGGCTGAACACTACTAATTATGGTGCTTTCACATTGACACTGATATTCTCTACCAACTATATTCAGCCCTTGTAGGTGGCTCGATTTCGCTGACGCAGATCATCGTACGAAGTGGAGGAAGCTCGACCTGATGGCTGCCCGTCCTGAAGGCTATCATCAAAATCGCCTCCCTGATTTCCAAATGGACCAGCTCTGCCACCGTTGTTGCCACCACCACGACTGTTCCAAGCACTGTACGGCTGCGGCTTCTCTTCCCGATCAAACTCTCCAATTCCGTACGTGTTCGGCGACTGCGATGACGACTGAGCGCCTTGAGTCGTCCAGTCGGACTCAAAAGCAGGCATATCACCAGCAGGTCCTGTCCCATCACTGTTGAATTCTGTTTTGAGGCAAACAAAATCATCAAAAAGAAAGGTCAAAACTAAAATTAAATACGCACCCTCAACGTAAAGACCTCGTTTCTTGCGAATCGCATTGACAAATGGCGAGTTGGAGCGCGAGTTGATCAGCTTTGTCTCGCACGTCCCACGATAGCTGACCTTGCCGACAAAGTAGCCCAGAAAGGTGGCTCCTGCAGAATGCAAAGGTTGTGATTCTACACAGTTTTTTCTTCTTTCCCCAATTTACCCATATAGTGCAGCCATTTTGGCTGAAAATTCGGTCTGGTGCGAGCAGCAAAGACCAGTCCACCACAGAGTGCAGCAGTCAGCGGCAAACCTAGTAAAAGAAGAAAAGATTTAGTGACAGCAGCAGTATGGAAAAGATTTACATGGGAACAAAACACGTAAAGCAAACAAATTAAAAAGGTCAAATTAAAACAATCAAAACCATCAAAGTGGAGGGCAGTTATACAATTAAAATGTGTGCTTTCGTAACAACAACGTGTGCAAAAAAACTGCAGACAGATTGAGTGAGAAAAGAGGCAAGAAGTTAGGCTAGCTTTAGGCTGAAGGAGACAGTAAAGATCGAATAAATCAGCGGACGCGACACTGGCGAGCAGTAACTCTCTGCTCGCGTTTAGAACAGTCAGAGCAGCCAGCCTCGAATCCCTCTCTGCACTCTCAACTGAGAGCACAATAAATTGTCAGTGTCTGGTGGTGGATGCCAGTGGCGAGTCAGAGTGGCAGCGACGTGCAAGTGACATATGTGACGCCATTAGGTCGCCCTGAAGAAGAACGAGAGATGACACTTCTACGTTTTCGAAATGAAGCCATTCGAGAGGAGAAAAAAGTTCAAATCGGCGGTAAGCCAATTCGATTCGAGCCTCCTTCGCAGTTCCTCCGTAGCATTAATTGGACTTGATTCAAACGGTGCGTTGATGATAACAAGATGGAACAGCGACAACAAAAATCTCCCCACTGGAAATGTCTTGCCAATCATTAGAGCTACCATTTGCACATCCTAGCCAATAAGCCTCACTCTGCAGAAAGTTGATGAGCTTGGCGATTGAGCTGTCACCCTCGATTAGCGTCCACTTCACCTTATTTCTCCACCCTAGATGCAAACTTAAAAGATGATGCGTCGTCCAGGTTAAAAATAAGCAAATCAGTACAGCAAGCAAAGGTCAGCCACGGCAAAGTCCAGAACATCTCCAGTTCCAGTTAGTCTGGCCATGAATTATTAATAATAACAACGAGTAACTAAAATAATATTAAGTTGGATAAACTAAAAGCAGAAACAGCAGCAGCCGCAGAGCTGTATCTTATGACATGTCTTCAAGATAAATGACCCCACAGATATTGATCACCAGTTGCGAAGAAAAAAGAAGAGAACGCCACCAGTGACACGGGCACAGCCGTCGTGTGTCATCAGATAAAGCAGAGGCAGATGCTACAGCGGACATCAATTGGCTGCAAAGTGCACTAAAACTGTGATGCGGAATGAAGTGAGGTAGTAGTGGCGGTGATGGTGGTGGTGGTGTCCCTTCTACTCCATTCGGCACCGTGGCCAATGGCGCCAAGCGAATGGCGACGAGAAATAGGTGAGGCTTTGAGCCTCTTTCCTTTTTTGAAAACCAGTGACTTACACATTTGCCATCAGATGGATAACGACAGCATAGATAGAGGGGCGTCAAAGTTAAAGGCTGCTGTTGCTGCAGTAGGAAAAATAAGCATCGTATACTGTAAACCACAGAGAAAAACATTCAAAGATAAAAAGTGCATTTGTCACACGGTTGTTAGCATATAATGCTGATAAGAAAGTTTCACTTGCTAGATGTGTGAAAAGCATAAAAGTACTTGCAAAGTGCCCATTCTTAAAAAGACGGTCAGAGTGCAATGTGACTTAATTTACGGCTAGCAATTAATTACGGCAATTGAAATGATCATTTTGGCTGGTGTGTCACCTGTTTCTAAAAAGTGAATGAAAATGATAGGAAAAAAGCTGTAGTACTCACATCTAAAGTAGAGACTCTCTCGACCACATTCCCGGAGGATTTGCATGTCCTCCGGTGAGATGGCGGGTATTCCCTGTTGTTCTAGAAAGTCATTGTAGTGCTTCGTAGTGGCGGCGTTTATTTGGCCGCTGATTCCCGGTCGTTGCCATGCTTGTGGTGGCTGCTGATTCGGGTGCCCATACGCTGGTGGACCACCGGCACCAGGGCCGGCAAAGTGGTCACTTTGAGCGGGTGGGTATCCACCTGAAGAGAGATCCACTTCTTCAATGCCACCGCCAGACCGACTGTTCCAGTTGTTGTTGCTGTTGCTGCTACTGTACTGGTTGCTGTTGTTGTTACCGTAGTAGCTCATTGCTGAATACTTCTAAAGAGAAGTTCGAGATAAAAGCCGGGTAAAGAATCGGTACAAATCGGTGCTCTGGAAAAGGAGACAAGACTTTGAAACATGTGATCAAAACAAAACTTTTTTTACAAAATCATTCGTGCCAAGCAAGACATCTAGTGACTGAAATGGCAACTATAATTTAATTTCAGTGCAAAATGGAGTTTTGTGTTCTTAGAGATACAAAAATGGACTTTCAGCTGGAGACTTTTAGGTGAATAAGAATATTTATTTAAAGATGTTGCGATAACAAATAGAGAAAGATAAAAGTGTAAAAGTGCAAATTGAAAATGTGTGCTTAAATGTAAACAAAATATAATGTAAATCCTAAATCTTACTGCACCTCATAGGTGATCATTTCGAACCACTGGCGAAGAGCTTCTCCCAGAATTGATGGCAGTGAATTGATATCCTTCAGAATGACGTAGTAAGGAAAGGGAAACTGTTCAATGTAAGAAGACAACACCACTTTGCCTTTGGTCTTTCCGCTGTCGTCGGTGCGAAATACGGCGCGTTGAATGTCAAGGATAGACTGCTTGTGTTCAGGATTGTCAATGATGAGAAAGACTGTGAAGATGTTCATCTCCTTCAGTTTGAGAATGGCTCGCTGCAGGTGCTCATTGCCTTCGCTGTTTATGCCACGACCGTCCGAGACGATTAAAAGCAGTTGGTAGACATTGCTGCTGTTTGCCACTCGACCGGCACTGCTCGACTGACGGGCTTTGCTGAAGAGCGACAGAGAGCACTGTAGCATTTCCGTGATTTGAGTTTGCTGTTGGCTGAAGGTAAACTGCAGAAACAATAAATAAAGTTAGTTAAGCACTTGCTGTGTCAAGCATGAAAGGAGCACCACTTACCTTGGAGAACATCTTGAAGGCGCTCTGATCAGTGAAGGGCTCACTGAAGGAGTGCAACACTCGAACGACCTCGCCAAAGCTGAGCACCGAAAGGGCACCCGACTCAATGATGGACAGCGACTTGCCCAGCAGAATGAGCGACTCTGCGGCCATCTGCTTCGAGTGATTGTCGTCCATGCTGAGCGAGTCATCGACGGCAATGAGAATCTGGTACTGCCTCTTGCTGGGCTTGCTTCTCCTCAGCCAGATTTTGTCCTTTCGAAAGTCGCTGGCGACGTAGGCGATGACCTTTCGCATGTTAAGTCGCTTGCCGCTCTTGTAGTCGCCTTTGAACTTGGCACACTTCGTCGGCTCCAGTACCAGCTGCAGCTGGTTGCACAGCTCGTACACCAGTGGCTCGATCTTCTGCTCGCACTCCCTCCACGACGAGTCACTGCTGCAGCTGAGGTCTGCTGCCGATTGATTTGCCTCCAGTGGCTCGCGATGCTCCAGCTCCATACTGTTCACCTCCTCTGACAGCAAGTTCATCGGGTCAGTCTGGTGAAAGGTCGATTCATCAGGTCGGGTGACAACCATTGTGGGCACCAATTCTCCCTGGATTGCCAGGACACTCTCCAGTTGTTGGTCTTCCCCAGCATCAGCAGCACCGGTCTCCTTTTTGTTCGGCTGCTGTTGCTGCTGCTGCTGTTCAGTGAGCTCCTCTTCGGCCGTTTCCATCTCTGGCTCATCTGCAAACTGTACCCCCCGTTCGGCGTCGTCCATCTGCTGCTCCTTTTGGTCAAACTCCTCGGGCATGGCCATATCATAGGCCACCTCATTGGCCTTCTCTGCATCCTCCACGTGTCTGTACGTGTCCGACTGCTGCTGTTCCTTCTGCAGTGAATCATTCTCTCTGCAGTGCATAATTTTCTGTCGTTCGCCTTGTGCACGTCTTCGGCCAGAGATCGCATGTTTTTGTTGTTCTTTGAAATGGACTGATCTTCCATTTCTTCGGCGTTCTGCTCATTTTCCGGTGCATTCTGTGCACTGGTACTTTGGCTTATCTTATCCTGGTTCTTTCGCCCTGAACTTGGCTCAGTGTTGACCGTCTTTTGCGTCTGCTCCTCATCAACGGGCTCATTCTGTTCGGTGGCATTGGCGCTGTTCTGCTGCTGCTGGTCAAAGTTGGCCACATTGGAGTCGTTGTACTTTAGATTGGGCTTTGATTCGTCAAGCTGAGCTTCACTTTCCTTGTCTTCGGTGTTTACGTCAAAGTGAATGTTCTCCTCTTGGTCGTCTTTCAGCTGGTCCTCTTCTTCGCCCTCCTCATTGAGCATTTCAGCGTCCTCCATTTGAGGAACACCGTCGTCCTTATTTTCGTCATCAGGTTCCTCTTCCTTTGCCTCATCAGTGTCCATTTTTTCATTGTCCTGATCACCCTCAGAGTCCTCGCCGTCCTCTTCCACATCATCCAAATTTATATCTTCGGGCAACTCCATTTTCTGATCAGGATTATCATCTGGCTTCTCATCAGCGCCATTGTCCTTGTACTTGTCCGGCGCTTCGCCCTGATACTCGTCGTTCATTTCATTTTCATTAATCTCTTCCGAGTCTTGCTGCTTCGCCTCATCATCTTCACTTTCGGCATTCTCCTCATCATTCTTTTTCAGGTCCTGGTTGTTCTCATTGGCCACAATTTCCGACTCAATGTTGTCTTTGCCGCCGGTCTGCTCACTTTCGTTCAGATCTTCGGCATTGTCCTCCTCTTCCGACTCGTCGCCCCACAACTTCTCATCGAGCATCTCCTCTTCATCGTCGACATTGCCCATTTTCGTCAAACTGGTCTTCATTGTCTTCTTCCTCCTCCTCTTTGCCGTCTTTTTCCTCCTCTTCCTGTTCCCCGCCCGTCTCCTTTCCTTCAAAGTCCTCGTCCATCTCCACGCCTTTGTCATCGTTTTTGTCGTCCTTTTCCGAGTCATCATTAGCGTCGTCCTCTTCGTCCTCGTTCTTCGCCAGCTCATCCAGCTGATCCTGACAGTCCAGCCTGTCTGACACATCCTTCGCCTCTGAAGTGTCTCCCGAACCGAATCCGAGTTTTGAATGTCCTTCAGCTGCGAGTTTTCCTTCTTTTCATTAGGCTCAGGTGGAAGGCAGAATCCGTTGGCAGTAGCTCATTAAACAGCGACAGAATGATGTGCAGCATCTTTGAGGTGCACTTCAGTGATCCAAAGACCAGGCTGAGGGCTGAGCGGTAGAGCGTCATGTACTGATGGAGGAATGGCTGCAGTGCGCACACCAGTTGGTAGTTGACCGCCGCCTGCTCGCTCGAATCGGCGTTGATGCGCTCAAAAAACTGAACGATAAGGTGGTCAATTTTGGCGGCATTCAGCTGAGACAGCAGCTCAAAGACGAGACTCTGTCGCACCAGCTCCTTGTCATCGGCCTCTTCCTCTTCCTCTCTTCCTTTTTCTCTGCAGACTTTTGCTGCTTTTCAAGCAACGAGAAGTACGTCTTTTGCACTGAAAGCCGAATCTTTTTGATGATTGTGCAGCACTGCTTTGTGTTGTTGTTGTTCATGTTGTTACAGCTGTTCTCTGCATCACCCGCCATCATTGACCGCCACCAACTGACTCCACTGCTGTAGCTGACCGTCAAGAGCGGCGAATCGCACCTCAAAGACGGACAAATGCTCGCCGTAGATGCCTAGTAGACTGCCACCCTCCTGCAACATTTTCTTAATGCAGTCAAACGACTGGCGCAGCCTGCCCGCCACACTTTGAAGTGTCTTCAAGTCGACGACAGTATAAAGACGACCTTCGATGAATCTTCAAAGAGCGAGTACATCGCCCTCAAGTCGGCAATCAGACTGTCGATTGGAAGGTGTTTAGAGTTGAAAAGTCACTCGCCTCAGCAATGATGGGAGTGCTCAGTGAGGAGGAGTTGGAGGAGGAGGAGGTCGACTGCAAGCCCTGCAGTACTGCACGCAGTCGAATGCTGAAGGAGATGAACTTTGTGAGCAGCTGCTGGGCGTCGTCAAAGGCAGACCGCATCTCAGCGGCATTCATCAGTCGATTGACCGCTTCACCACCACCGCTGCCGCCACTGCAGCACTTGTCGTCGATCGCCTTCAGGTAGCCGTTCAGCCGAGTGAATCGATCCATCTCAGTGCTGGCAGTCGTTCTCCGGTCGGCGACAATTCTCGCCAGTTCAGTGGTGAAGCCCTCCATACGGTCGCGCATGTCGGGCGTAATCTGCGGGTTGACCTCACTTCGGCAGCCGCTGACAAACTTCATCAGTCCGGAGAGACACTTGTAGAAGTAGGTGTTACAGGCGAGCACGTTCGCTGATGCCGCCCCATCTGCAAGGTGCTCCTCTCCAGTCAGCGGGTAAATGGAGCTGATCATCAGGCTGACATTCAGCTCATTGGACTGTACAAGGCCCTTGCGGAAGGACAGTCCGAATTTGGTCAGCTGCGTAAACAGATCGCTGAGTGCGCGTCGTTTTCGGTTCTGAATCAGTCCCACGGCCTTCTTCCACTTGAGCAGGTCGTCACTGGGGGCAACCACCTTCAGGCTGGCGTACTCGTTGATGCCGCTGATCAGCTCATTGTTCACCTCTTCCAGCTGACTGATGGCTTTCAGCGGTGTGCGGCACATTCGAATGATTTTACGGCACAGACCGTCAGATCGACGAATGTACGAGTGATGCTGCGACAGAACAGGGTCACCACCCTCAGCACTGTCCAAAGTTGGCAGCACCTCAGAGTTGGGTGAGCAGTTACTTTTGTAGACGAAATCAAAGCACATCTTCCAGGTGTTTGTTTTGAGTGCTTTCTCAAAGATGAACACTGAATTGGCTGGCTTGTTCATTGCCAGCTCAAACTTTTTCATGTAGCCGTACAGTTGAGAGTGCGACTTGTCCAGCGATGCTTTGAGTGACCAGAAGTTGTTTGGATTCCACTTGCTGATTTTGACAAATTCCTTAATTTCCTTTTCGATTGGTGCTCGTTCCGCCTCGATGGCCTTTCGTACGTGATCGGCAAAGTGACCGTAAAAGCGATGCAAGTTCTCCAGCGAGGTGAGCAGCAGTCCGCGACTGGCAGTAGTGTCGCTCTGGCGAAGTTGATGCACAAAGCACTGCAGAATTCTCAGCCGAACTTCAAACTGGCCAAATGAGCTCTTCTCGATGAATCGCATCACCGAGCCGACAAACTCAGTCAGCGCCTGTTCATCAGCCTGTCGGTCGGCCAGGTCCTGCAGTGCCATGTAAAAGTGGAACCACCAGGTGAGCAGCTCGTGCTCCTCCGTCCTCTCGATGACACTCTGCAGACAGTAGCCCCAGTACTTGATCTCCAACTTTCGCCACTCGACGAGCAGTCCGGTGATCTCGTTGAGGTGCTCAATGAGACTGATTCCCCGGTGGGCAATCAACTGCCAGTCCTCGCCGGTCTTCAGAATCACCTCCAGGCCGGTGGCAAAGGAGAGCAGTGAGGCGTTCACCTCGATCTTGTAGACGCGGTCAATGACTTTGAGCAGCTTCAGCAGAGTGGGGTGGTTCTCAAACTGTGGCAGCAGCTCAGTGACCACTTTCCTCTTGAGCTTATCGAGAATGTTGAAGCACTGTCGAGTCTGCGAGACGAGCGATTCCCGGTACACGTTGATCGGTCGATCCTCCAGTTCGTCTGCTCCCTTCAAGTTACGCAGGTGCTGGTTCACCAGAATATGCCCGTCAATCAGACCTTTCTCGATGTTCAGGTCGACAAAACCGAGTGTCTTCTTAAAGATGTCTGAGAGAATCTGGTAGCGGATAGGTACGGCTGAAACATGTCCGGGATCGCTTCTGCCTCGCGAACATCAGCAGCATGATTCAGCGTGATCAGTTTCATGTGCGAGCGAACGATAAAGAGCAGCGTCTCCTTGGACAGGCTCAGCTCAATGTTCTCCTTCACAGCGGCAGCGTTGACGTCATCATTGACCAGCAGAGTATTTTTGCTCAGATCACGAAAGTTTTTGTCATCGTCAATTAGGTCACGGAATCGCTCCTCGAAGGAGGGGAACACTTCTCGCAGATTGGCATCATCAGGCTCATCGGCGAGCTTCATGTGAAAGGTGGACTCGCTCTTGATCTTCTCCATCTCCTCCTGCTGCTTGGCGTGACTCCACCACTGCACAAAGAGGTTCACAATGTCCAGGTACAGCGTGAGCAGGTACCGCCGGTCATAGCCCAGGTAGATGGAGTTCTCAATTTCGAGAAAGGCCGACTTGAGGAGCGAGACGATGAGCGACTTCTCCTCAATGGCCAACTTGGAGGCAATGCCGGCAAACTTGTTGATGCAGTCATTGGCGAGAATGAACTCGCCGATTTCGTGCGGACAGTGCGTGTTGAGGAACTGGAAGAAGGTGCCGCTGAGGGTGGCCATCGCAGAGGGCTCAAAGGAGGAAAGCACTCGCCGGTGTTGGTGCGCGATTGCAGTGCAAACGTCGCCAGCTGAAGGCCCTTGAGCACCAGTGAGACGCCAAGGAGAAAGGGACTGCTCAGGTCGCTGTAATTGCGATATGAACTCTCAATGTGCTTCACAAACTTGGCCAGCGAGTGCTGACAGTTGACACTGGCTCGAATGGCACGATCAATGTCTGCCTTTGGTGTGCGTTCGCCATTCGCTAGGCATTGCAGTAAGTTGGCGCACAGTGGCTGCAGGTGTGACCACTTGAAAATGGTGCCGCAGAACTGGTCCATGTCGCTCTTCAGGTGAAAGTACTTTGATGTGGAAATGCGGCTGGGAAGAGTAGTGCTAGATAGTGTGGCCTGATTCTCCGTCAATCGATTCTCCAGACTGACCATTACGGCGCTGTCAAAGTGGTCGGCGTCAGTGCCAAACTTGCACTGCTTCAACTTCAGTCTCAGTGAGATCTCCTCCTCCAGAAAAGCCGTCTCAGCATGGCAGTGCTCGAGAATGGCATGGCTGCGAACAATGGGGTCAATTGGAAAATCGACTGACGTGCGAGCGGCAATTTGAAAGCCAACTGAAATGAGATAAAAGTATTTGTCCATTTCCGAACTCAGTTCAGAGGCGCCATCAACAGCCTCATCATCGTCCGAGTTGTTGGTTAGTTTGAGTTTATAAGTGACGGCAGGAGATGAGTCCAGACTGTGCAACTGCTGCTGCATGCTCTTCGCAATGTCAATGTACTTGTCGACAAAGAGTGAATGCGTCGACTTGAATGTGGCGTAGTTGCGCACGAGAAAGTTCATGTAAAAGTCAAGTGTAAAACTCTTACAGAAGAACTCCTCTGCAGAAATTTGATCAATCTGGTAAATGTTGAAGCAGGTGAGTGATAGCAGTGGCAGTGCTTCCACAGTGAGGCTCGCCGACTTGCTCACCAAGCTCGCAGAGAAGAAGGAGTTCTGCGGCTTCTGTTCACTGTGGGAATATTTGCCGACAAAGTAATCGATGACTGAAGTCACACTAAAGTGTTCATTCATGTTCACTAAAAGGTAGAGGACAATGTCGAGAAAGTACTGCTTCGTGTTGCTGTTCTGCTGAAGAGTGCGACTGGCAAAGAGCAAGAGCGGGTCAATGGCAATGCTGTTTCCATCCAGCAGCGAGTTGACATCACTCTGCTGATCAGCAGCAAAGCAGTTGAAAAGTTTTGAGTAGATAATGGAGCTCATGAGCAGATCGGATTTGACCAGAGTGCGCTCTTCAGTCTTGCTCACTTTGCTATCCTCGTCACTTGAGTTGTTAAACGGATGTAGTTGGTTGCAGAATTCAACTATTTGCTTTGAGGTGTCATCGTAGACGGCACTGCCGCCATAGTATGCTGCCAGCAAACTGACGCACTGCTGGGAAATGGAGTTTAGTTCGGCAACACTCGCCTTTTGATTGATGCTGCTGCTTGTCATCAGCTTCCATAGTTCGGTGACTTGGCCAAAGAGATCAATGTCATTTGCGGTGTTGAACTGAAAGTAATTGGCAGTCATCTGCTTAAGAAGTTCAAATTTGACTGCATTGAAGGTGGTGTCGTTCAGCTTAAAGAGAGCATTCACGCTGCTGATTAGCTGGACTAGCTGGTTGTTGGGGTTGCTGTCTTTTGCATTCAACCGGGGCACAATCTGCTCGTTGAACATGAACCACAGCGGGAAGAAGCGCTCTTGGATGAACAGATTCCAGTCAACAGCAGACTGATTCTCCGCGTAACAACTTTGCGCCAGTCGGAAAATCCACAGCAGTTGACTTCGAATGAGCGGCACACTGCTGTCGGTGAGTTGCTGTCCGTCCATCAGCTGACCGGCCGCACTGCTCCTCATCTCGATCATGGCATGGTAGATGGGCACAATCGACTGCGGAAAGAGCTTGGCGTTTAGCTGGCCGCCGACAATCTTCACCGCTAGTGCCATCATTGAGCTCTCCGGTGCGTATTTCAGCCGCTGCACCAAATCAGACTGGTAAAGACTCAGGTGGAACACGTTCAGCTGAGTGTTCAGCTGCTCAACTTGGTCAGCCGAAAATGCGGCATTGCGACAGGTCAGCTGGTGAAGAGGGGCGTTCTCACGCAAATCAATGGGAAGTCGCCGCACCGACCCGTAGTGCTGACCAAAGAGCTCACGCAGGTAGTGCTTCACGTCCTCCAGTGTGTCCAGGTGTAGCATTTCAATGCGACTCAGCTGCTCCGCTGGCAGCATACTGGCCAGCACCTCACGGCGCAATGAAATGTCGTGTGGTGAAGCACTCTCCAAGAAAAGGCGCATCCGGGTGCCCTCACTGAAGTCTGAAGTCTGATCTCGCTCGGCCAGACTGAGTGCCATAAAGTCCTGCAGCACGTAGAAGGTGCTCGGGTCTGCGAGCAGGCTGTTGATGCACAGTGGCAGTGGCGCTTTAGGTGGCTGCAAATCAGCTGCAGTTCCTCCACCAATCTCTACAGCGGTGTGAAAGCCATGCTGACTTTTAAGTATCGTCTCGTAGATGCTTCGAAAAGTGGTCGAGTAGTCGGCGTCTGCTGGCAAGCTGCTGCAGTCATCTCCACACAGCGAGCCCAGCTGTCGGTAGAGTGCCTCCAGCTGGTCGTCCACCAGTTCGGGCAGCACTATTTCAATGCCTCGATTGCGCATCGCCCGCGACAGTTCGCCGTGCTGTGTGTTGGTGGTGAGAAAGAGGCGAAAGTTGGCGTGGGCGCGCACTGAAACGAGCTCCCCGTCGACGGAGCCCTTCTCGTTGATCACCAGCGCCCCTTCATTGCCCTCCAGCAAGCTGTTCAGGCGGTCCAGCACTGAGGCATTGAGTTGGTTGGCATTGTCAATCAGCAGCCAGTGACCGGCTTCGATGCACTTGATCAGCTGTGAGTCTTTCCACTCAAAGGCGCCGTTCAGCAGTTGGCGATTGGTGGAAATCTTCTCGAGGTACTTCAACTTGGCGTCCAGTTTGACCACCTCCTCGTCGTTGGCAGATGTATCAAATAATGCCAAGATGGACTTTAGCAGCTGCACCTTGAAGTTGCTGAAATCGTCAATGTTCACTCGAAGGTTTGAGCGTTTTAGTTGCGATCGAAAGCAGAGAAACTGCGAAAGCAACTCAAAGTTTTGGTGATTTTGTTTCACTAGGCGGTAGGCCACGGCCAGAACGCTATCTTCGACCTCCTTCAAATCGACGGCAAAATCTTTCTGCTCAAAGCCGCCGAGCAGGTCGTTGGTGTCCATTTCCGAGTTGACATTGAAGATGTGCAGCCTCTGTCCGCACAGATTGGCCAGCATCTGCACGATGAAGGTCTTTCCAGAGCCGGCCGCCCCGATGAGAATGGCCATCCAGTTCATCTCAATGCACTTCAGCACCGACTCAATCACCTGTTTGTGCGACTGAAAGAGAAAGCCCAGATGCTGTTGGTCCCTGAAGCCGGGCACTCGTTGGCAGATGGAGTGGCCAAACTGAATGCCACTCTCCTGCACATAGTAGGCAATCTGTCGGGGGTCCTTGCGGTAGGCAAACTCATCAGCGCAGATCGACTCAATCTTCTCCCGATCCGCCTTGGTGCGCATTTTGTTGGTGTAGATGAGGTCAAAGAAGAGCTCCGGTGAGTGTGCTCCAAAGAGCTGAGCACTCCTACTGGTTACCTCTGCCCAGCGAAGCAGATCACGAAGGTTAAACTCAAACGGGCCACCTTTTCGGGCAAATCGGCCGTCCTCGAGCACTTTGGTGCAGATGCGTCGATTAGTGCGAATCATCCTGCTGATCAGCTCCGTGCCCAGGCTGGCGTAGAGATTGGCGAGAATAAAGTAAAAGTCCTCATCGCCTAGGTGGTCGACGTAGACGACGGTGAAGCGATTCAAAAATGACTTGGGCAGTCCCTTTCGACTGCCGTCCATGGAGAAGGGATTCTGCGAGGCGAAGATTCGGCTTTGCGCCTTGTCAATGTGAAAGGTTCGATTGAGCTCGGGAATGTAGATCTCCCCTCGGTGGTCCAGACAGGCGTTCAGTCCCTCGAGGACCGTCTGCGAGGCGAGGTTCAGCTCATCGAGGAGAATCCAGGTGGAGTGACTCGCCTTCAGCGCCTTCAGCAGCGGCCCGTCGCGGAAGGAGAACCTGCCGGCGCTGTTCTCCCCCTCCACCGGCAGATCACAGCCAAAGAGGTCGGCAATGTCCGTCTGCTCGGAGAGGTTGATGCGAATGAGCGCGTGACCGGTGACGGCGGCCAGTGCCTGCACCAGCGAGGTCTTCCCCACGCCCGGCGGCCCTTCCAGCAGAATGGGCTTGTCGAGCTGCAGCGCTCGCATGATGCGAAACAAATTCATCTGCACACCGGAACTCTGCCAGAAGTAGTTTGACTGGCCTGCTGCTTCTGTTGACTGCTGCTGGTGTTGTCCTTTGTCGGTGGAAAAGGGTGCCACGGTGAACTTGCTTGAGTCGGAAACGGCGGCAACGCTTTTTGGCAATTGATCATCATCAGCAGGCAGTTTCGATGTAATCTCCAGTAGCTTCTCCTCGCAAATCTGCCTAGCCGATTGGAGGCTGCTCTGAAAGTTGCGAGTGTTGGTATTACAGGTGCCCAGTGAGTCGACCAGCACGAGAAAGGCGCCATGAGTGAATGCCTCACGCAGGCTGAGAACGTTGCTGAGCTGCTCCGACTTTTCTCCGGCTGTAGAACACTGGTTGATAAAGTTCACCCAGGTCAGAATGTCGCGAATGCTGTACGTGGGCTGCTTCAGATTGAGCACCACGCTCTGGAACCAGCTGATAAACTGGCAAATGCCCGAAGAGACGGCTGACTTTTCGCTGGGTGAGGCGAGGGCAATGTTGTGCTCAATAATCTGCCTGATGTCCTCCTCATCTTCGTACACGGGGCACCAAATTTCGGTGAATCGATCTCGCAGCGCAGGGGAGAGCTCCTTTTTGCCGTAGTCTCCGCCAGGGTTCATCGTGGCAAAGTACCGAAAGGCGTCTGCCGCCTTGATGAGCGGCGCTTCCGAGCTCTCCGCGAGGAAGAGGGTGCGCTCAAACTCGAGCACCGAGTTCAGTCGCTCGAGGACTGAATCATCGGCGAGTGATATTTCATCAACCAGCAGGTAGCTTCCCTCCTTCATGGAGCGAATCAGCGGTCCGTCGACCCATTCAAAGAGTGCCTCAGACTTGGCCGTGCCACTATCACCACCATCTGCAGCACCCAGGTTTCGATTCGGCCGCAGACTGCCCAAAAAGTCGGCACTTTCGGTGTTCATGTGACAGTTGACGATGCGCAGAGTGGTGCTCTCCAGGACGGCAAAGTACTGGCAGATGGTCGTCTTTCCGCAGCCCGTTTCACCGACCAGCAGCACCGGCTCGCCGTACTTGATGGCCTCCCTGATGAGAGTGCCCAATCGGCGAAAGGCCTTTGTCCAGACGACACCGCCAAACTGGGGCAGGCTTTCAAACTGCCCTTCAGCGTAGAACAGCTTCTCCAGGTCGAGGATGCACCGAAACTTCTTCTGGATGATCTCCCTGATGAGCGTCATCTCTTCGGTCTTTCGGCAACGCCCAGCCAGAAGCATAAATCCCTGCTCGGCGAGAAATTTGTCCCAGTCGAAGAAGTTGTCTAGTGCTGTTCTGGCTGAACTTCATGTATCGGTTGCCCCAGCGGAATAGATCACGCAAGGTAATCAGGCCATGTTTACCGGCAAAAATGTCCGATTTACTGCGACACCGCTGCAGCTCCAGCAACACTTCGACCATTCGCTTCGCATAGGACTTTGGCAGCAGGCACTTGAGGTGGAGAATGGTAATCAGCTCCTCGGAGGGTATCTCGCTGAAGTGCAGCTCAATGAAGCGATTTCGAAAAGCCCGTGAGAGCACCTTTCGCCCGCCGTACCGACCGGGGGGATTCTGCGTGGCAAAGAGGAGAAAGCCAGGGTGCGCCTTGATCACCTCCTGCGTCTCGGGAATGAACAGCTCGCGATTGTCGTCCAGCACTCGGTTCAGCGCCTCCAGCACCTCCGTGGGCGCCAGGTTGAGCTCGTCGAGAATGAGCCAGTAGCCGTTTCGCATGGCCTCCACCAGCACGCCCTCTTTGAAGACGATTTTGCCGCTCTCATCTGAGCTGTAGCTTCCGACGTACTCCTGCAGATCAGTGTGCTCGTGGTTGTTTACTCGAATGCACACATTGCCGTGGCATTCGCCAGCCAGGTGATCAGACTGGTCTTGCCCACTGAGGTTTCACCCTGAAGCAGAATGGGCAGCGTCTTCCCGGCAAAAACGATTCTCGAAATGTCGTGTAGATTCTTCTGTACGGTCAGCGTGCGAATGTACGTCTCATCAATGATACTCGTCCTCGGCCCCTTCACAACCGGATACGCACAGTCTTCGAGTTTGACGTACTTATCCGCATTGGGCAGGTCAATTTCATGTCTCAGCATACCGGCAAGCTTTTTACCGAACATGGTCTCTCCAATCAGCTTTTGCACCCTTACGGCTGAATCAGTGTCCAAATTGGAGAGAAACGCCAGGCAGAATGACTCGTAAATTGATCGGTTGATTGCGTGGAAGGGATTGCTGCTTGCAATTCGCAAGGCACGGCAGAGGTTTCTAGAATTTCAAAACATATAAAGTGTTAGTCAAAGTCATCCCAGTCACAGTAAAACGTACCTCAAACTGTAAATGGGCCTATATCCATTGATGTCTTTGAGCGCATTGGCCGCCTCCACCTTCACTTGCATGTAAAAGTCGACAATCGCCTCGACCATGGTGGCGCCCACCAGACTGCCAATGTAGGTGCCCACCAGCTTCCTCAGCTCTGCCTTGTCGCTGATTTCACTAATGTAAAACTCGGTGAATCGATTCTGAATGCCAATGGGCAGCTCGCGCTTTCCGATGTCAGTGGCCGGGTTCATGCAGGCAAACAGGCGAAAGTCCTTGTGCACCTGCACTGCCTGATCGCTGGCCTTCTCAAAGAGCAGAAAGCTGGCGTCCTTGTCGAGCATCGTCAACAGACTCTGCAGGGTCTCATACTCCGCGAGGTTGATTTCATCCAAGAGCACCCAGTGGCCTTTCTTCACGGCCTTCGTCAGTGCTCCCTCCATGAAGGCAAAGGTCAGTTCGCTCTTGTTATTGAGATGGTCTTCAATTTGGCGCAACACCGTCTTCAGTGCCGTCCATCGATGTTGCAGCTCTTCCTCCTTATTTTGAGCAGTTTTTCTAAGGCCCTGGTCACAAACAGTCTTCATGATTTGCACTAAAGACTTCCAGTCGCGTTTGTTGTAAATCTGAATAAAATTTTAGAAAAATTGTTACAACTGCAAAAATATTTAGAAATATACTAAAATTACCCGTATAAACTTGGCCATAAAGGTGGCATTTTTATCCGAGTTGAAGGTGGCAGCAAAGAGGCTCTGGTACTCATCCCGGGCGTTGTTGACCAGAAACTTAATATCAATGGGTTTGTATCCACCGAAAAGCTCGACACTATCACTCTGTTGGTTCATGTTGATCACAGTCAAGTGCTTTCCTGACAAACTGGCCAGGTACTGAATACAGGAAGTCTTGCCGACGCCGGTCTCTCCGCAGAGCAACACCGCCTCTCCATTGTGCACGCACACGGCCAGGCGTTCGAGCAGCTGCAAAGACTGCGTTGTGTAGGCAAAGTTGGCCACACTCGCTGTTGAGCTGTGCCGTTCAATCTTCTGCCGGCCAATGACCACATCCTGGCCAATGTCAATGTTCGGAGTTCGTCGGGTGAGCAGTTGCTCGCAGACAGCTTTGGTTATGTTCAAGCTCGAGCTAAGTGTGAGTGACTTGCTTTGAAAGAGCTCGGCATTGGATGAGAAGCTGGCGAAGCAGTCGATTGCGTCGAGAAAGGCGTCCTCGGCAACGTTGGCAGAGTTGAGCTGGAAGTAGTTGGCCAGTCGGTGGCACCACTTGATCAGATCACGCAGTGTAATGTACCGTTTGACGCTGATCTTATCGGAAGTAGTTAAATTCTGGTAAATCTCGATAATTTTAGGGATAATTGGTTTTAGAGAAGGCCACTTCTGTTCGATAAGCTGACTCGTCTCAGCAAAGTCCAAATTGTTGATGCTCACCACCGTACAGGCTCGTCCGAGAAGGTTCACCAGATTGTAGTTGTTCACTTCTGAGCTGGTTGCTCCCGACACTCGACGGGTAAAGAAAATGCGAAAGTTGCTGTTGAATTTGTCAATCTTATTTTCACAGCCAGGAATAGAGGAGGCCGTCTTTGACTCGATGATCGAGGTGACCAGAGAGATGACATCCGAAGAGGCAAAGTCAATGTCCTCCAGCACTAGCCAGCTGCCCGATTGGATGGCGCGCAGTAGTGGACCAAGGTTGAAGAGAAACTCGCCCGGCACATCGGAGCAAATGTACGAGCCCAGCAGATACTTTGAGTCCACCTGGTCGCTGATTTGAACGGTCAGCACTTCGGGCGGCTGTTCGCGACCGGTTAATCGAGCCAAGCTGACGTATCAGTGTCGTCTTCCCACTGCCCATTGGTCCTTCTACCAGGATTGGCTTGCCAATCGAAACACCAAGGGCAGCTGTCTGGAGGTTTGCTTCAACTGACGGCAAGACTATCACATCAGAGGCGGTGGACGACAGAGGTTTGAAACGTTGAAGAAGAATTCCGTAAACAGAGACAACATTGGAAGAGAAATCACAGTCAAGAATGGCACCATTAGAGTGTTCTATAAAGCCATAGTGAATTGATTTGCTAGAGAGCTTTAATGCTCGAGTTTTGGCAAGGTTGAAGCAGCGTAGCTGGAACTTAGCGGATTCGTTTTCATCAAATTTACTTAGTTCGTTATTTGAGCAATCAATTTGCAAAAGAATCTCGTAAATCTTTACGATAATCCACTTGAAAAAGCTTTTTGAGGATGAATTTTGTGCGATAAGCTTGCTGATGAAACTCCAATCAAGAGCACTTTGAAAGAAAGCCGAGTCATAGTTGAGAAACACGTAGCAAGATTCAATAAAAATTGTCTGTAATTTTTCATTTTTTGCTTGAATAAAGAGACTTTCTGCGTCAAAAAATCCCGATCCAAATTTTTCATAAGCGAAGTTTGTCGCACAAGCGTAGTGCCCGATCAAACTACTCAAGACACAAAATAGTGTTAGTTGAGATGAAGTTTGGGCGATTCGACTAAAGAGATCAAGTAAAATTGGTGAAAAGCGCTCGGCAATAGCTTCGGTCAGCTCTCGAGTAGTCAAACTTTGAGTGATCAAGTTGAGAATCGTCTGTCGATCTTGCGGTGACCAGGATTCTTTCTGCGTAAAGCAATGCAATTTCTGAATCGTCGGTGCATCTCCAAATTCTTTGTTCAGCTGCTTGATAGCCGAGGATATTAAAAAGCCGTTCATGGTTGAAGATAATTTGAAAATCCTAGTTCACTTTTAAATGGAAAATAGAAACTGGAAATACCGATCGGTGAAAAATGCTGTCACGTGGGCTCACCACCAAAACACGCGGATCAAAGTGAGGCCAGTTTAGAGAGTGCAAGTTGTCCGCGCTCTTGCGCAACGAACGTGTTTAGTGCAAAACAAGTGATTTTATTCTTTATAACACAGTTTAGCCTGAATAAACATTATGTAATCGGTGAAAAATAATTCACAAGTTATCAAATCAAAGCGAGTAAAGCAGAGTGGATGAGACGACAAAAGTTGCGCCACTGTAGAAGAGACTGTTCGGTAGAAAGTCATCAAAGATGTAAAAGCTGCAGACTGAAGACAGAATGATGGAGATCGTGGTGGCGAACCTTTGAGAATATTATCGGCGTACTTCATCACCAAAGATACACAAAGTCCACCGAAGGCTTGCAGTAGAACGACACTCCAGGTCGCCTTTGTGTAGCCCTGTAAAATGAAGTGTGAATTACCGTTAGAGTTATGTCAACTAAAAAGAGAACATACGTGAAAGAATCCCTTTTCTGCGACGGCAGTGTAATCGTTGATGCAAACGGCAGAGAGGGCAAAGATGCTGCTAATGATAGCCAGCTGAGTGTTCCGAGTCCACAGTGACTGTGTGTTGTGTTTGATAAGCTTCTCAAAGTAGACCCCTGAAAAGCCACTGGAGAAGGAGGAGATGACAACGGCAGTCAGTCCGAGGAACTTGCTCTCTTTGCCGCCCTTGGAGACGGGTGCATCGGTCGGCCACTGTACGAGAATGACGCCGATCATGAGAAGCAGCAGGGCAAGCCACTGTCGAACTGAAAGGTGCCGGTGCAGCATAGTCACCGAGAATAGGGCAGTTGTCAGTATTTTGAATTGATAAGTCACCTAATGAGTAAAGTCGGGGTAAGTTAGAGTCAATATCGCAGACAACAGCAGTAAACAAACCTGAAAAGTGGCCGCATCAAGATTTGAGAGTGCCAGAAACAGCAAGTTATTTTGCATCGTGTACAGCAGTGCTGGTATAAGTATTTTAGCCGACTCTTTTGGCTTGCCAAATACTTCATCTCTTAGCAAGCTCCAAATGGCGGGAACGGAATCTGTAAAGACAAAAGATAAGCAAAAGCTGTCAAGTTTAAAAGTACAAAACCTCACCATTCCAGGCAATGACAACCAAGCAGATGATCAGTTTGGCGAATTCACTGAGAAAGACGGCCGTGCTGTTGATGTAGGCATCCTTGGGGTCAGCTGTCTGGCGTCGAGAGTACCTGAGCAGGAGTACCATGGACGAAGTCTGCACGGTAATGAGCAGCAAGGTCGAGTACTTGAGGATGATGGCACTCTCGCCCATGGCTGGTCTCTTCAAGTTCGGAGAACGGGATGAGGAAGCGGCTGTCATGGAGGAAGACCACTGTCCCACGTTGACTAGGAAAGTACAGTGGAGACAGGTGATGCAGTACTACACATCACTGATGCATAGTGTAATTTTTTAAAATTACCATTTACTGTCCTCTCATTTTCACCTGAACGGCGGAAAAAATACAGATCTTGAGAGTACTGGCCCCGACCTCTATCGTCTATTTCACAAACACTCTCAAAATCACCATTCTTTAGAATTGTTCTGAAATTAAAATTAAATCTCATTTTTTCAAGATTACACAAAGGTAGAAAAATGCGCAAAAAAGAACTTTTAAATAAACCAGTCATCTATGACTTTATCTTCATTTAGATCCGATTATCATTAGGTTAACTTGTTTTATGTATTTTGTAGACCGAAATTTTTTTTACAAAAAGGCAAGTATTATTTGAATCTCGATTCGAATCTTCAATTTGAACATTGAATGCGGCAGAAAGATGATTATAAAATTTTTATCAACACTTGTCAGTGAATTAGTTTGACTAGTTTGCTCAAACATCATTTGAAAGTTCCAATATTTACACGGCGATGAAGTTTCTAAATGTATCCAAAAGATGGCCTATTCTTACTCGTGTAAATTAGAATTTTCCTCAAAATGACAATGCCTTTTTGCGTGCATTCACCACTTTATGCTACAGCCAGTCTGTTTTGTTTGCCGCAAACATCACTTTTGCCAAAAATCCGATTTAACTGACGCATCAATTCTCTCAACCTTCACTAATTCAGCTCTTCATTTTTAGTTCCAACGTTACATTCTGCGGCGCTTTCGCGTTTACCAACTCCTGCAACGATGACTACCTTCAATGGTAATGCTCATGTTAAATTCTGTTGACTCTTCCCTTCATGTGCTAACAGCTGTCGCCGGGTGATTTTTCTTTCTTTTCTAAAGTTAAAGTCAAATGGAACAAGGAAACGTACGATCTCGAGTTGAACACCACCGAGACGCCAAATGTCTTCAAGGCGCAAATCTTTGGACTTACCGGCGTCAGCCCTGAACGCCAAAAGGTGATGTTCAAGGGATCCGTCATCAAAGATGACGAATGGAATCCAGCAACTCTCAAAGTTATCAAAAACGTAAGTTGGTAAACAAAGTAAACAATACTTACATTGCTCTACATTTCAGGGCGCTACCTTCCTCATGATGGGCTCTTGTGAAGAACTGCCCGAGGTTCCCAAAGATAAGGTCGTCTTCATGGAAGATATGAACGAGAACGAACTTGCATCTGCTATGGACTTGCCGGCTGGACTCTTTAACCTGGGCAACACTTGCTACCTGAATGCCACCATTCAGTGCTTGCTCACCGTGCCCGAGCTTTGCGAATGCTTGAAAAAGTAAGTCAACTTATTCATCTCTGGTTGTTTCTTACTTTAAACCTATTCTGTCATTCTCCACAGTCACACTGGAACTGCAAGCCTGGGAGAGTCATTTGACGGTTCACATGATATTGTTGCCGCCCTGCGTGATGTTAATGACAAGATGGGCAATACAGCGGCTGTTATGCCGATTATCCTGCTTGAAATGCTGCACATTATGTTCCCCCAGTTTGCCGAGAAGGGAGAAAACGGCCTCTTTGCCCAGCAAGACGCCAACGAGTGCTGGTCTGAGCTGGTAAAGGTTCTTCAACAGAAGCTGAAGATCAAGGCTGGCGATTCAGCAGCCGACTTCATTGGCAAGTACTTTGGTGGTCAGTTTGTTTCAAAGATGACCTGCAAAGACAATGACCAAGAAGAGGCGACCACTTCTACTGAGTCTTTTTTGCAGTTGAGTTGTTTTATTTCACAAGGTGGGTTTCACAGTCGTTTAATTCACTACAAGTATTTAACTTTTCACCAATTATTGACAGATGTCAAGTACCTTCATTCTGGCTTAAAATCTCGCCTAGAAGAAGAAATCGTCAAGCAATCGCCGACACTGAATCGAGATGCCCATTACTTAAAATCTTCCAAAATCTCTCGACTTCCTGCATATTTAACGATCAACTTTGTCCGCTTCTTCTACAAGGAAAAGAACGCGATAAACGCCAAGATTCTAAAGGATGTCAAGTTTCCTATGAATCTTGACCTCTTCGATCTCTGCACTCCTGAGCTGCAAGCCAAGCTTCAGCCAATGCGTCAGAAGTTTAAGGAACTCGAGGACAGCAAAGTCGAACGTGCTCAGAAGGCTGTCGAGAAGGACGCCAAAAAGACTTACTATCCGTTCTCGTTTGAGGACGACACTGGCTCGAACAACTCCGGTCTGTACACGCTGAACGCCGTACTTACTCACAAGGGTCGCTCCAGCTCGAGTGGCCACTACGTCGGCTGGATCAAGAAAAACGGTAATCATTTGGTTTTTGGTTTTTATTTGTTTTCTTATTTTGGTTTTCTCAATTTGCAGACCAGTGGTTCAAGTGTGACGATGACAAGGTGTCACCGGTGCACGTTGAAGATGTGCTGAAGCTCTCCGGCGGAGGCGACTGGCACTGCGCCTACGTTCTTCTCTACGCTCCCCAGTTGATTGAGAAGACAGAGTGAGTTTCGGTTGCTGCTAATTGCCCCACCTGCTAATGAATGTTCCGCACTCTTTATCTTTGCAATGAATTGAAATTATCCATTTAACACTTTTTAATCCTTAACATTTTTTACTCGAGTGCAAATTGATTTAAATTTTCTCCATTTTAATGTTTCTTTTCTATGTAAAAATGTACACCAAAAAACATTGACGCGCTTTTGTCCACAAAGGTAGAGAGAAGTAAATAAAGAAAAGAGAGCAAGGCAAAAGGTATCGGCAGTACTGACTGGAGGAAGTGAGTGGTTGATATGTGTCGGTATGTTTCGCCTTGCTGCACCGGTGAAAACTAAAAGTGAACTGAGCAAGTAAGTAAGAAGAAGTGGTCAGAGAGACTATGTACAAAACAGACAAGCTGGGAAGTGACTACAGAGAGGTGGGCGAGTCAGTGAGTGAAGGGGAGTGAGTTCTATGTACAGGAATGGGGATAGGGTACAGAGGACGCCTGTCTCCAACAGCGACGGCAATCACAGATCACAGTTTTGCGGTAGTGAGGGTTGTGAGGGAGGTTGGTCAGTGCTGGCCGGTGTTGTTGTAGATATGCGACCCAGCACCGGCAGCGTAGTGGTGAGCAGTACTGGGCAGTGGCCGGGCAGAGTTCGGGTTCACCGGCACGCTGATGATGTTTGCATCGGCGTTGGAAGTAGCGGTGGTGCCGTTCTGGTGGACGACCGGCAGATTGGCGTACAGTGGCTGGTTCTTGATTGCATTCGGAGAGGTGAAGGTGACCAGGTTGTGGCCGCCAGAGGTGCCGCGAATGTTCGGCGGCACTGAGAAGTCTGTTTCGAGGCAAATGCGCGAGTAGGACATTACCCGAGAGGCGGCGTCCTGTGAGTTCGGTTTGGTATTCACCTCGATGTTCTCCGTGTTCTTTATGGGCTTTTGTTTTTTACTGGTAGAATGGAAGAGAATGAAAGAACAGTTAGTGGATGGCCTGTTTAGATATTGTGTTCTAAACTAGCTAATAAGATTGAGAGATTAGAAAAATAGAAAAATGCAAACGAAAAAACAATAAAAGAAGGTACGCACACTTTGAGGAAGAGAAATCCAATGATGATCATGAGAATGAGAATGGTGCCGATGCCGAATGAGACACCAAGGCCGATTGACTTGGAGGCCTCGGCGCTCTCCTCGGCCTCCAGATCGGCGCTGTTTCGCAGTGAGTTCTCAATTTCATTCACCTCGCTCATCTCGAGACAGCGCGGGATGGTGCCGCTCCTGAAGACGAACACAGAGACAAGCAAAAAACAAACGGGGACAATTTAGTGGCATTGTCGAAGTGCACTTAACAGCTATCGCAATTAACAGCCGCGCCGCAGAAACGGCAGCAATGGCAACTCTCACAGTCATCAAAAACCGAAAGAGAAAAAAAGAGACTGCTTTTATCTCGATGCGCCACTTACCATTCGCCATTAGCCTGACAGATGCGATGCTGATTTTCACTGATCATTCTAAAGTCGGCCATGCAGTGGTACTCCACGATACTGCCGTAGAAGGTCGTTCCGTTGACCAGCCAACCGCGGCCATTAGGTATGATCGGCGGTCGGCCACAGTCGACGACTGAAGTGGAAGAGAAGAGAGTGAGCGAGAAACAAAAAAAGGGTGACGATAGTTAGTAAGTAGTGGTGATAAAAAGGGGAGAGAGTCTCCCGTCTGCATTCATTCATTCACTTATTCAGTCATTCATTCAGTCTGACTGCGCCCATCAGATCACGCTCCTCATCCTCCTCCTCATCACTCGTCCTTCTCCCCACTTACATCGACAGTACGGCACTGGGCCACTCCACTGGCCATTGTTCTGACAGGTTCGCTCGTTACTGCCGATTAGCTCGAGACCGTGAGTGCACGAATAGGTCGTCTTCCCGCCGACGTAGTAGCTCGTCGTCTGCACCAGCGTTCGCTCGTCCTTCAGCTCTGGCGCCTTACAGGTGACAACTGTTGTGTTTTTGTGTGTGTGGTGTAATAAAGAGAAGAGAAGAAGGAGAAGTGACACAAGTACATGTCCATTAGTTTCGATTACATCTGCATGTGCTCATCACGAATCAGTCATCAGCAGCAGCAGCACTTCACACTTACCTTCGCAGATGGGCGGCACACTGCTCCAGGTGCCGTTCTCCAGGCAGATTCGCCGACCAGGGCCGTTGAGTTTGTAGTTGGTGTTGCACTCGTACTCCACCGTGCTCCCGTAGTACGTCGTGTTCGTCGTCAGCAGCCACTTGCCGTTGGTCAGCGGGAATGGCAGACCACAGTCGATGTCTGCAGAGTAGAGGAAGGAAGGGAGATTATTAATAGACACACACACATTAGACGCACGCCAAAGTGCACGAGTCAGAGCAGAGACAAAGACAAAGACAAACAACAGCGCAGCAGAGATATTTTTGTTTGCTGAGGAAAGGAAGGAAGGGGCAGCCACCGCATCATCATCAGTTTTTACTTACAGACACAGATCGGCGGCGCCTCACTCCAGTGGCCAGATGTCTCGCAGGTGCGCAGTGACTGACCCTGGACGATGTGTCCCTGCGAACAGCGATACTGCACTGTGGAGCCCACTTTGAAGGAGTCACTGAAGGAGCGGTCATTGCCATTGTACACCACCGAGGAGTTCTTTGGAATCTCCGGCGGCAGACAGCGAATTTCTGCGTAGTAGGAATAGAAGCAAAATTGCAGTTGTGCGTTCTTCTTTGTTTCCAGTCAGTACTTTACCTTCACACTTTGGTTTGATGCCTGACCAGCGTCCATCGTCTTGACAGTGGCGAGCCTTGTTGCCCACCAGTTTGTAGCCAGTGCCGCAGGAGTAGTTGATCTCACTGGATAAGTAGGTAGTCGAGTTGACGTAGATAATTTCACCCTTCAGAATCGGCTGCACTCGGCCACATTCGACAACTGAGAAGGAGAAAAGAACAATGAAATGATGTGTGTCTGTTTCCTTTCGAGCAGTGGCCATTGCATTGTACTCACATCGACAGGTGATGTCACTGCCACTCCACTTGCCATTCTCCTGGCACACGCGGCGACCTTTTCCCTCGACCAGCTTGTAGCCAGGTTCGCATTCGAAGATCACCTCCGAATTGATGGTGAATGAATTACCTACGTAGCGAACACCCGTTGACCGCTTTGGAATGCCGCAGTTGATGACTGACAGGGAGAGGGAGTGCAGTGTCATTAAGAGGGGTGATGAGGGTGAAAAAGAGAATAGAGGAGACAACTTACGCTCGCAAGTGGGCTCTGAGTTGCTCCAGGTGCCGTACTCAGTGCAGACACGAGATCGATTACCGACGAGGACGTAGTTGGGATCGCACTCATAGCTGACCACACTGTTGTAGTAGGTGGTCTTGTTGAGCAGTCGGTAGACGCCGTGGATCAGCTCCAGTGGCAGGCGACAGTCGATGACTGGGGAAAGGGGATATACAACTGTGGTACAACTGTCATCAAAAAGAACTTACATTTACACTGGGGCGCAGTGCCCGACCACGAGCCGCCCAGTTGACAAGTTTGCTGAGCATTGCCCACCAGGACGAAGCCCAGTTTGCAGGTGAAGGTCGCCTGGCCGTTGATGGAGCGATTGGTGACGCTGACGAAGCCGTTCTCAATCTCCAGCGCCTGGCTGCAGTGACTGTAGAAGCACTTGGGCTCCTCGCCGCTCCAGGAGCCATTGCCCAGACAGTGTCGGTGTTCACTGCCCACCAGTGTGTAGTCGCCATTGCAGCTGTAGGTGGCCGTGGCGTTGAAGTCCGTCCGTATGAAGCTGACCCTGCCGTGGGCGATGGACTTGAGTGGACCGCAGTCGACGTAGGTGCACTTGGGCGCCTCTCCCTGCCAGAAGCCATTGCTCTGACAGAGTCGCTTCTCGAGGCCGTCCAGTCGACATCCGCTGGAGCACTGGTAGGCGATGCTGTTGCCTATGCGGTGGTCACTGCGAATGACCGTCGAGTTTTCCGCTATGTCAGGACTGCCGCAGTTGGAGGGCGCGTACTGGCAGATCCAGGGCAGGTAGTCCAGATCTATTGGAAAAAGATAAGAGTTAAGCAGTGTGCACTCTGGCACCAATGAGCAGTAGTGGCACAAAAACTTACCACAAGTGACATCATTCCACAGCCATCGCCGACCACCGTCGAGGACGATGCAGTTCTGCTGTCCATTGTAGTTGTTGGGCTGGTCTTCCGCCCAGAGAAAACGGTTGATGGGCACGCCGTTGATCCAGTGCCAGAAGAGGCGTGGTCGAGTGCCAAACAGATTCTGCGTCGTATTCTGTGTGAGGTAGTCCCGGCGGGCGCCCACCCAGATCAGTTTAGAGCGCAGTTTGGGCTTGTACCGTTCCAGTTCGTAGTAAAGAAAGTTCTGCGCCACGTCGGTGATGGAGTGAATGAGCAGACCGCCGCGTGACTTGCAATAGCCGTCCGCGTCTTGGAAGGAGCCACCCCGCTGCGTCTGGAACTCATAGCACGTCTGATTGAAGCTGGCAATCTGCTGGTACTCCATCGGGTCGCCGCACCGGTTGGAGCTGAACTCTCGGTGGTGAAGGCGAGCACTTCGCACAGCGACAGCGACCCCTCGATGCCCACCATTTGAATGTACACGTAGCGGCCGGTGATGGGGTGGGCGCAGGGAAAGTCCTTCGCCTCGCCGTCGCCCAGCGTGCCCGGGTACCAGGCGCAGAGGCGGTTTCCCGCCACAGTGCTGCTGTTGCCCACCCTGATCTCCAGATCGTGCAGTGGCTGGTGGCCGCAGCAGCCTCGGGTGAGGATGCGAATGACGCGAAGCTCATAGGGCTGCAGCAGGTCCACCTGCCACCAGGGCGAGTTCTCCACCTTCGTCTCGGTGCAGTGCTTGTTCTCGTGCACCGTCTTCATGTCGCCGTCGTTGGCGTTCCGCGACTCGCCGCCCTTGACGGTACTTGACTGGTTGGTCGGCTTGCCGTACGCCACATTGACGGCTGATGGATGATGGTCAGTAAGTCAAAAGGGGATGACATTTAAGAGTAGTTAGGGAATGACTTACCGCAGTAGGGGACAGTGCCCTGCCACTTGCCCTGAGCGCAGCTGCGTGTGGCAGTGCCAAAGAGCTCATAGCCCTCATTGCACTTGTAGGAGGCGATGGTGCCCTCGACGATGAACTCTGAACTGAGTGTCATATCCGCGTACAGCGGAACTGAGGGATACGGACATGCATAGAGGGAATCTATTTGAAGCAATGGAGGGGGGGAGAAAGTTAGAGGAAGCCTGAATTAGAAGTCTTATCGGAAGTAGTGACAGACAGACAGACTGATAGTGCCCTTTCATTCGTTCATTTGTCCCTTCATCCGTTCTTTTTCCGTCCACCAAACAGCAACAGCACACGCACACGCACACAGTCATTGGTCTATTAGTGGGCGCATTAGAGCAGTACAGCATCTGATCAGCATAGCTGTCGAAGAGTGAAGTCAAGTGAAGTGAGGAGAATGAAGGGGGCTGGCAATTAAGCTGGCCTCGTAAGCACGAAGGCGCTCTCCTCTTTCCCGGCACACAATTGCCTGTTCTCTGCTCGTGTCTCGAAGTTGCCATTATTGTTATTATGAGCACTATTATCGTGCGACACTTGTGTGCACCAGGCAGCAGCAGCCTCCTCTTCCCCAAATAATCTCTCGCCAACGCCGCCATATTGAGCCTACAGCAGCAGCAGCACTCTACAACAATCACTCATTCACTCTGCAAACTCTCCAAGAACTGTAACTGTAATCGACCGCTTTGTGGTGTCTGCCTGGACAGGAAAGGAGCAAGAGAACAAGACAGGCAAAATCAGGCAGACAATTGCCTGCTTTCTGCTGTTGTTCGCCTACTGCTGGCCATGCTTGGCTACCTTCTGCACTACTTCGACATTAGCAGCAGAGTATAATGGCGCCGATTGGTGAGTGATACTGCCGCCAGCCGAAGACAATCTGTCAGAGTCAGAGGTAAAGTGGTGCAATCAAAGGTGCAATCAGTGTCCGAGTGCGGCGGGTAGAGAGGCACTTATCAGCGTCAATCTGATCGATGACAGATCAGGGGTATTAACTTTCAAGGGCACACAGGCCCAACAACACCGAGGCTGACTGCTGCTGCTTGTGAGAATGAACTCCTTTAGTGCGCACCGAACAGGTTCGAAGGTGGCGATGGTAAGTAAGTAAGTAAAGTGGCAAATGTACTGACTTGGGCAGTCATCTAAAACTGTGACTGCCAGGCGCAGGAGAAGAGCAACTGAGGCAGCAGCAGCAGCAGCTCCAGTGGAATGGAACCAACAGCAGCAGCACCTCTGTCGACGGTGATCATAGCCACCGACGCCGACAATGGCCGAAAGAGGCGCAGGACAAGTGGCGAACACAATGCCCCCGAGTTCAGTCAATCGAAGTGGCCACTTAGTGGACCACTGCATGAATCGATTCTATTCCTCCGCTGACGGTCGAGGGAGGACACAGGCCTGCACTTGTTCTGTATCATTCAAACGAGGCAAACTGCAGAGAGTTTGGTGTGTTCTGTGTTTTGGTGTGAGAGAGTGTGCGGCAGCCAACTCGGCCGAGCACGACGACGGCGGGGCAGAAGAGGGCAGCAAGACCTGTTGAATGCAATGACAGTTTGCCCGTCACCAATCGTGAGCAATGCAAATCGGGGCGCCCAGTACTGGAGTGCTGCATATGCAGCAGCAGTGGAGCCAGTGGACTGCCGTGGTTGCCGCTACTTCACGGAAAGCACGCTCTGAACGGCCGACTTAACGCTCCGCTGGACAGGTAGACAATTTCGATTGATAAGAAGAAACTGACTGAATTCTCTCTGGCGAACAACGGCAGCGATGGTGGTGTAAAAGTGGCAAACAATGGGGCGTCTGTGGGGCGAGTGATGAGGATCACACACTGCCACTGGCTCACATCAGCCACTGCCACAAGCGCACTCAACGAGGACAACAACAACAACTACGGCAGCAGCAGCAGCAGTAACAGGTGAACTCCACCGCCAGAGCTTTATTTTGCATTCGACCTGCAAAAGTTAGCCCTGTGTCTAAGATGTTGACCACCATTGAAGCCCACTGGACACTGGCTGTCCGTGTGTGTGTGTCTGAAGATGGAGGTGGACAGAGAAGGGGAGAAAGAGATAGGCACTGTCAGAAGGGATAAATGGCCGTCGCTAGTCATCGATGAATATAGTCAGCGATGGCTTCCGCTGATGGCGAGTCAGGGGGATCACCGGACACCGAGCATGACTAGCCGAGAAATACGAAGGAAGAAAGAAAGACACACAACTAAATCAACGATCGCATCAGCGTCCGTCTGTCACACTGACGCCTGCCACACGCACAGTCGCCGTCACAGTCACAGTCGCCGTCCTCATCACCACTGACAGTTAAATTAATTGGATCACAGTAATCGAATTGATATGCCCTGTGTGCTAATCCGGTGGGCGGAAAAGACAGACAGATGTATTGACCAGTATGGACATGTGCGTGTGAGTGAGCGTGTGTGTGAGACCACTGTGGGGACACCTCATCCTCGACGACTGACACACTGATCACTGGGTTGTCGGGTCGAGTGGTGCTGATGCGGACGACGACAGCGACAACGACAACGAGGATGAGGCTGATGATGATGATGATGGTAATGATTGTGGGATGCACTCACACGCCATCATACATCATAATCTACTTCACTTGCACTTCACTTCCTCTACGCTTTACAAGAAACAGCAAAAGCAGACACACTCACCACAAAGGACTAATGCCCACGGCGGGGTGAATATCAAAATGAAGGTACTGAAAAGAAGAAGTAGGTGGCCACTGCCGGTGATGGCCGTCGTGGTGGTCAGCCGTCGTAGCTGTCGACGGCCTCGGCAGTGGCTGCTTATGGTGGTGGTGGTTGTCCTGGACTGGTTGATCATCGTGCACCGAGACGACCCAGGCGAACATTTGACTAGAGGGGACGCAATGGGTGCGAGGAGGGAGAGGGGACAAGGAGAGGCTACGGCGCCTCGACGATGTCCTCACTGATTGAGGTGGTACTGGCAGTGCTGGTGGCAGTAATGATGATGGTAGTCATGGAGGTGAAGTGGTAAGACTGCGCAAGGAAACACTGGTCAGTCACATATTCGCCGAGTGTCGTTGATCAAAGTTGGTGCTGTTGCTGACACTGCCACTGCCTACTGCGGTGAGGCAATCTCTGCGATCGACTGGCAGCGAGACGGCGAACGAAGAACGGCGAAGAAAAGCGACGTCGAACAAACAAGGTAAATTGTGGAGTGAACATTGAAAGTGCAGCACTGTGTTCACTGCAAAGAGGAAAGCGAGGAGAAAGAGCCAATTGCGCCAGTGAGCTAGCTGCGCCAGTGCAACAAGTGGTCGCTGCTGCTGTTCCAGTCGAGAGGAAAAGAGGAGAGAAAAAGAAAAGAAGGAAAGATAGTGCGAAAGAGAGAAAGAGAACCACTGTAGAGTAGTACTCCAACGGCGAGCTTCGATGTCCAGTCAGCGACTCGCCGCTTCGCCTGCCTTTCCTTTGCCTCGTCTCCGTTACGTGAACACATTTGATCCGTCGAAGATGTAGGCACGCATTATGGCTCGTCCAGAGGAGTCCCTGCATTGCCTGCGCACTGGGCAGTGTCTGTCAGTCAGTCAGTGTGCCATGCAGTCTTACTCACTCACTCGCTCAGTCAGTGAGTACCACTTCCACCTGAGCCTGGCGTCCATGTCCTGTCCTGCCTGTGCTGTAGTCTGCCGTAGTCTGTGCTCACTCAGTCCACTCCGGATCTGTGAAGGTAGACAGGAATCTGCCCAGCTGTCTGTCCTCACTGACTGACTGACTACTCACACTGCTGGCACTTCAATTGAAATGAGACGAAATCAGTGGCCCCCTCCTCCTGCTTTCCTTCTCCTTCTCCTCCTCCTCCTCCCACCACCACCTTCCCCATCTTCTTCTTCGTCTTTAATTTCTCTCCACTCATAACTGAAACTAGTTTGAGACAGTGTATGCAACGGTGCCAGAAGTCAGCGAGAGGTAAACTGAGAGAAAGAAATAAAGAAAGAGAGAGAAGGAAGGCATAGGGCAGAGGCAGCCATCGAGTTGGAGCCCACCACCACCACCACCGCCATCACTTTGACTGTGCTAATTGCGTCGTTCGGCAACCCGTTTCAAGTGAAGTGAGCGATCTGCAACGAAAGGAATGAACAGCCGCACGACGACGAACACAGCTGACTCTACTGTGCCACTACTGGCCAACTAGTGCTGATCGTGCTGCTGCTGCTGCTGCTGATGCCGATGCTGGTGACGATGATGATGATACTGGAAATGGCTCGCTGTCCATTGTCTTCCACAAGGCTTCACAGCAGCAGCAGCAGCAGCAGCATCCGAAGTCATGAGTTGCTAATTCAAGAGAATGCCAGTCAGGAGGAGAAGCTGCAGACGCCGTTGCACGCTGCAGTCTTTAAAACGATGCGGCGGCGGCGGCGGCGGCAGCAGCAGCCTCATCATTCCTCCTTGGCTTAGACATACCATGAGCATTCCATCCATCCCCTTCGTGGTACTTTCACTAATTACCTGTGCCTAAACGGTGTGCCTTTCTAATTGAGCAAACTATGGCTGCAATCGCTATCACTCATTTCCTCGTGTGTCTGCTACCACTGTTCAAATTGCCTTACCTCTCTTTCTTTCCTTCTCTCTCCCTCCTCTTCTGCTCTACATCGAAAGCTTGTTTGTTTTACACACTCATTCGCACGAAGTGTGGCCTTGCCCGACACACTGTGCAGCGAGTGAGACCCAGTTACCGGCGGCCTCTTAGGATATAGGCTATGGCTGCTTTGGCTGTCGATATCACCGCCAATTAGGCATTTCCCAAGTGTGGTGCGCCCAATGCTGCTAAAGCAGCCGCTGTGTGACAGTGTCACAGCAGTGTGTGTGGGACACAATGCAAAGTAAACAAAGGACACATAGAGAAAGAAGGCAAGAAGGCAAGACCTACTTACTAAAATGGTAACCACGCACATCAGAGTTCAGTGGCACTTCTTTTGGAGGCAAGGTCGCCAATAGTGTCGGCGGCGGCAGCGACGGCAATGTCACTGCTGAAGAGTACGCAAAAAAAGATTTATAAACCAATTTTCTTGATGAGTGCATTTGTTTACAGAACGGAAAAAGAAATTCGATTTGGCTGCTAAAACATAGTGCAAAACGGCGTATTCAATTTAGGCGTTCACATCAAAGTTCTCTTCATCGCCCGAGCCGTCTTCGTCCTCCTCATCGCCGGACACTTCCCTGTTCTCATTCTCCGCCTGTTCCATGAGGCGAACCAGTTGAGCTTCATCGTAGTCGGACACAACCTTAGGCTATAAATAAAAGTGGAAGAATAGAATAAAAAGTTAGATTGATTGACAGTCACAATTGACATCTGGTGGGAAAAAGTCTCGTACCGCCATGCTAATTGTGAAGATTCCGCTTGATTTCTTGATTGATTCTTCAATTTTCGCCAACGCATCAGTGAGCATGGCGAGGCCCTTTTCCTTGTCCATCGTGGTAGTGGTGACCACGTAGCGAGGCGGCGCAATTAGGTTAATCTTAATGGGCATCTCCTCATCACCGCAGGCAATGCCGGCACGAAGAGCGTTCTTGACGGCGTCCACACCTTCGTACGCATAGCAGCCAACTTCGATGTCAGATCGAACTTTGACAGCTTGCGGCATCAAACGGCGCTTGATGTGCGTGAGAAGCAGCTCCTTCACCTTCTCGTCAAGACCGCACTCATCCAGAATTGAAGGGTTACTGTGAAAAGAGAAAACAATGGAGTTAGCGTGAGATGGGAAAACTCCGGTCAATCTGATCTGTCAACGTACTTTACAGCCAATTTGAAAATATCATAAGAAGATGCCTGCTTCTTCATCTTCTCATCAAAGTACCAGGCAGTCTTTGTGTACAGTTCTTCCAACTGTGTCTCGTTGTAGTCAAGAATTTCAGCGACATGTCTCAGAATACTATGAACCTAAGTTGAAAAATGCTTAGAATAAATAAGCATCTTGCAATGGTAAACATACCGCTTTGGCTTTAGCGAACTTCTCTTCGCATCTGACAATGTCTTCCGGAGAAACTCGCCGCTTGGACAGATCAATGTAGCCCTTCTCCTTGTCAACTCGAATGACCACAACACATTCACTTCGACCTACGCGGATGAGTTTGTTGATGGAACGAATACGCCGACGAGACAACTCAGAAAGCAAAATCATGCCTAGAAGGAGATTAATTAGACGATTTCACCCAAACTCAAACACAATCCGTTACCTTCTATGCTCTTGTACTCGAGCAGATGGACATAGGCGCCCATCTCGCCAATGGAGCGAACATTGACCATCACCACGTCTTCCACTTCGGGAAACTTTTGGCTGTAAAAGCGACAGGAGAGTGGCATCTTCTGGCTGTTGTTTTAGCGATGTTGATCGATGAATTGGTCCAGGGAAGCCGATGGGCGAAGTAGAAGTAGTTCCAAGATTGGTGAGATTGAAGATCGTCAAGCCGGGAGCAACAAAGCCGACAGCCGCCGCGTGGAAAATACAAGTCCTGCCTTTGCCAGTGCTTTTCTCTGGCTGCTGCTGCAGCGAGCTGATTTCCTCTGTTTCCACCCAAGGCGTACATGACGCAATCAGGAGGTGTCATGCGCCGTACCAGCTTCACGTGACTGCTTCAAAACAAACCAAAATATCTTTGGCTGGCCATGCCGCTTTTGCATCAATTCACCAGGTACCAGATTTACCAGAATACACAAACATTCTAACACACTTACCTCTTTCAGGTCATTACGAAGATATGGCACGTACGTTCAGCGCGAAGTTCCGAAGACGAAAAAGCAGTTTACAGAGCTGTTGGAGAAGCCGATTGAACAGCCTGAAGAGGCAAAGCTGCTTCGAGTTGCCATTGTTGGATGTCCGAATGTAGGCAAATCAACGCTGCTCAATCAGTTGATCAATTGGAAGGTGAGCGCAGTCTCATCGAAGGTGCACACCACGCAGAAAAATGTCATCGGCGTCTTTGTGGAGGATAAGACGCAAATTGAATTCATTGACACGCCGGGACTGGTAAACAACAGGCACATCAGTCGCCACAATCTTGAAAAGTCACTAGTCGATGATGTTTACTACTCCATGGTCAAGTCTGATGTGATCGCCATCCTTGCCGATGTTTCAAATGAACGAGAAAGGCACAAGATCAACCGCGGCATTCTTGAGATGCTGAGGAAAAATCGCGACAAGGAGTCAATTCTTCTGCTCAACAAAATCGACCGAGTAAAGCAAAAGCGCAATCTCCTTGATATTACCTCAACACTCTGCTCAGGAATAGTGGGTGGAAATCCGATTCACAAACCAGATCGAAGTAGCATTAAAATGCAGCTGAAGCGGGGACAATTTGACGAGCTTTTTAAAGAGACAGAACAAAAGTACCTCAAATATGCGGACAGGGAACAAGATGAAAACAGTGCGGTCGAAAATGAAGATGGAATTGGATGGCCTAACTTTAGCCGTGTTTTCATGATATCTGCCCTGCACAATGACGGCGTTGATGACCTGCGGAGGTACCTTCTCAGCAAGGCAAAGCATCGGCCGTGGCTGTACAGTGGCAGTGCCGTCACTTTAGAGAATCCGAAAAACTTGATATTTGACGGAATCAGAGAAGTGTGCCTCGAGCTGTTTCACCAGGAAATCCCGTACAGTATCAACTTTGAGATAGTCATGTGGGACCTTGATGAGGTGGGCAACCTCTTTATTGCAGTGAACCTGTTCTGTCCAGCCAAGTTTCAGTCGCTGATCATCGGCCCAAAGGGCAGCACCATTTCTACCATTGTTCGCAAGTCACGTGAAGCTCTCTGTACTATATTCCGCTGTGATGTATCGCTGAAAATTGCAGTCAAAGGTATAAAGTAAATGGTTTATTGGCAAATTGGAGCAAAATGCGCTTAAAATTGTAAAGCAAAGTTGGGCAAGTGACCCTTAAAGTCCTTCTTCGTGGACGTCACCTTGAAGATGTAACCGGCCAGCGGCTCTTCTGCTTTGCGCTTCTCATCAAGGAACTTCTTGATTGAAGTCACGTACATTTCGTCGAGGTTCGGACCGCCAAAGCACACGGAGGTGACCATCGAAGTGGGCATTTCGATCACATCAATCACTTTGCCTGCAATAGTGAGCAGTTTTGTGTTAGAAACAAAAAGATGCAAACTAAAACTCAAACTGACCAGTTTTCCCATCAATGCTGACGATGCGTTTGCCGTTAAACATGGCTACCCACAGATTGCCGTTTGCGTCAATGGTCATGCCATCAGGCAGCTCGGCGGCGAGAAAGTCGCTGTCCTCGTTCATGTTCACCAGCACACGGCGATTCGCTGAAGAGAGAACAAAGTCAACGTTGAGTTAGTTGCCGGAACGGCGTGCATCAGAACCTGACCACCTACCAATCTTTCCCGTGTCAATGTCATAGTCAAATGCGTAGATGAGTCTCACAAATGAGTCGATGTAGTAGAGCGTCTTGTTGTCCAGTGACCAGGCCAGTCCATTGGAGAGTGAGACCTTCTCCAGTTGCTCGCTCAGCTTGCCGTCCTTGCTGAGGAGGTACAAGGCGCCCTGTTCGGGCGTGAGCACGCCGGGCGCCGTTTCCAAGCCCATGGTGCCAATCCACAGTCGCCCCTTCGGGTCGCACTTGGCGTCATTGAAGCGAACCCCGCCGGTGGCCAGCTTGTCCAGCAGCTTCTTCTCCCCGGTGGCCACATCGACCAGGTACACGCTGGTGTCCACGCCGACCACGATCTGGTGTCCTGTCCCTCAACAGGTAGCACGGCGCTCACCGTGTGCCCGGCGTCCTCTTGGTGCAGCACCTGCACCTTCTTCGCCGCATCAATGGTGGCGGCGAAGCCGGCGGTGATGTCCACGAAGAAAAGCTTCTTCAGCTGAGGGTGCCAGTGGGGGCCCTCGCCCAGCTCGAACGGTCCCTCGGAAAAGGCTTCAACGGTGAAAGTCATGTCTTTGGTGGTTAGTTGAGTGCTACTTTGCTGCTGCTGTCAGAGGATGTCAGACTGAGGCTGTTTGTCGGCTATTAAATATCAATTCAGTAGGGCGCTGTGCGTCTGCATATACAGCACTGATTGGCCGGCTTTTATCACTGGCTGGCCTTGATGAGCTTGTTGTTGACAAGTGTTAACCTCTCGACTTCGACATATCAGCAAAACTATGTACGACAAATCAACTGATTACTGTGCATCGAATGACTGCCTGACAACGAACACGGCGAAACGACGGTGGAGAGGGAACTTGGCGGTGACAGTAGTTTAGGAAAGCTGCTAATAGAACAACTGTTGCTGCTGTTGTCTCTGCACTGAGGTGTGAAAGGTGAGAAAGCTGGGACTGGAGCACCATAAACTGTCTGCTGATCAGCTGCTTCCTTTGTCCAAAGCGTGCATATCACTTTGGAGCAATATCAATCGATTGTCGGTGGTTGATACAGTGGCTGATTATTGCCTAACAATTGACAGTGGCACTGGCTACCAGTCACCGACCAGTACAGCAACTTATGCAAAGTATTTAACTAACTCCCAGCGAAGAGGATGCTGATGTTGAAAGAGTGAGAGAACAGCAGCAGCCATCAGTCAGTCAGTCAAACAGCCTTCCTGGGCTAATCACTGCACACTTTGTGGCGCCCGGCGTTGGTCTCTTCCTTCAGCTCTTGAAGCACCATCATCACCACCATCATCATCATCCCCTTTTGGACTGTCTGCCTGTGTGGCTGCTGCCACTGCCTCCGTTGCTGCTGCTGCTGCCGTCGCCGCTTCATCAGTGGCCAATTCTGGCAGTGCTGTACAGACTGGCAGTGCGACCACCACCACTGCTAGCGGCAGCAGTCTTTCGGAAAGCCGCTCTTTGTGGCAGCTGTCTATGTCTGTGTGTGTATGTGTCTGTGTATGTGTTGTGCACACTCGTTGGCACTCAGTTGACTCTGCTGCTGTCGATTGAAGTCGTGCCTGAAACCAGCTGTCCACTGGAGATATTCCGCCGCCGTAGCCGCAGTCACAGCCACAGTCGCCGATTGCCCGCCTCGATTGATTGCCATCGCCGACTGTTGTTGTCGCTGTTCTTGCCCACCACCGGCCCCTCTCTGGGCCCCACCGACTGAGCACCTTCATCTCCAGCACCTCCGGCACCTGCAGCACCAGCACCAGCACCAGCACTAGCACCTGATCCATCATCGCAAGGGAAACCATGGCCAACCTGACCAAACTAGAACGTGATAAGCAAAAGCTAGTACAGGACAAGTGTCAACAGATACTGACTGAGCTGCTACGTGATGAAGACAACAAATACTGCGTCGATTGTGATTCAAAAGGTAGCCCGGTTGAGGGTGCACCCATTCCCACGCTAATTTCTATTTTTTCCTTCCACACAGGTCCCAGATGGGCTTCTTGGAACTTGGGCATCTTCCTGTGCATTCGCTGCGCTGGAATCCACCGCAATCTGGGCGTTCATATATCGAGGGTAAAATCAGTCAACTTGGACTCGTGGACGCCCGAACAAGTGGGCTCCATTCAGAATATGGGCAATAGCAAAGCACGAGCTGTCTACGAGGCTAACCTACCCGATAACTTCAGCCGACCACAAACCGATTCATCACTCGAGTCTTTCATTAGGGCTAAATACGAACATAAAAAGTACATTGCTAAAGAATGGGTGGAAACTACGCCGAAGCCAGCTGTAAGTACTCACTGCTGTCTGGTCGTGAGTTTGTTTATGGCATACTGATGATTGTTTATACAGTTTGATGTCGAAACGGAGCTAAAGAAAGAGAAGGACAAAAAGAAGAGCAAGGTCCAGATGAAATCGATTAGCCCAATTGGCGCTCAAACTGATATACAGGTACGTCGTCGTCGTTGTTGTTGTCGTGTTTGTCGTGCTTTTATGACTCATTTTATGTTTATCGTTCCCTTTTGTTTTTGCAGTCTAATCCGATTCCACGCCCAAACGCCAGTGTGAATGGCAAAAGCGAGAAGGCGCAAACGGCGAGCACTGCATCGACGCAGCCAAAAGTGGACACCACAGCAAGTTCAGGCTCTACAGACTTACTCGGCCTAGATCTGATATCATCCGGCAACGATGAACCCTTTGGCTTTTTTGCATCCGCCGACTCGACTGGTGCAGACGCCACCGCCGCCATCGCCGCCACCAACAGTTCAGCCTTGGTGGCGCCATTGCCAGCCAAGTCGCTGGAAGACGAGGAGAAGGACTTTTTTAGTCAGAAGGTACCCGAGGAGAAGAAGCTGACAAAGGAATCCATCTGTCGCTGTACTCGAAAGCGCCCGCATCTACGGCGATGAATGGCTTTATGGCACCGCAGGCAGTGGGCGCCATGAGCCAGTTCCCAGCGGGCAATGCGCCCTTTGGCACCATGCCTGGTGCTGGGGTTGCTGGTGGTGTACCATTAGCAGCGAAAGCGGTACGTGTAACGGCCCACCGGGGGAGAGATAATGCTCCAAATATATAGACTGTGTTCTAATGCTTACGTTTTTTGTTTTCAACTTCAGCAGACCAATCTAATGGCTTCGACCAACCCATTTCTAGCCAACAGTAATGTCAACTCGGCTTTTATGCCTACTGACTTTTCGCAACCGCAATTAGTTCAGGTAGGGATTACCATGACAAACGTTTAAAGCGCCTGTCTGTGTTTTGTGTGGGGTTTACTTGCTTAATTGGCAATTTTGTTTCCCCTGTTCACTCACTCTCTAATGACTCTTTTTTGCTGTTGTTGTCTCTCAGGGTCTCTCGACTCTGCAACTGAATCCGTCTTCGAATGTATCTCAGCTGCCTCTGGGCAGTGCACCCTTGGTGGGGCAAACAAACTCTTCTTCCGGACTGAATAATCTAAACTGGTTCTCTACTGGAGCCTCTGGGGGCCTGGGAGCGAGCAGTACTTCAATGTTGGGCGGTGGTCAGTCCAATCTAGTGAACCCTTTTGTCAATGCATCTTCCTCATCCACTGCGAACACCTCCTCTCTGGGAAACATACTGAATTTTGACCTTAAGCCAAACGGCAGTAGTTCTGCTTTCAACGTGTCAAATCCAACGGGCACTGCACCACCACCGGCCAATGCTAGCTCTAACTTGACCAACTTTGGCTGGTGAGAAGGAGAAGAGACATCGCCGTAGCATCGACAGACATCACTTCAGCAAGCAGGAAACGACTTTGCATCCCTTCCTTCTAGTGTCTACTCTGTACCATACAAGTGAAACTGAATATATATAAATATATTTATTACTATTTATTACTAATGAAATAAAACCCAATTGTCATGCTGTTAATTACGTGGTCACCTAACGCGGCATTGCCTGTGCTTGTGCTGAACGAGTGAGTGAGTGAGTATGTGTTTGTCCTTGCACTTTACCTCTTCAGCGGCAGTGGTGACCATGGCGACCTGGTGCACTTGCACACTCACACACACTCACAACAATGCAGTAGTCAATTTGAAACCTGCAATCCTAATGAGCAGTGTTCCAGCAGTGAGAGTCAATCATGGTGAGTATTTCTTTTCTTTTCTTTAACCCTGCCCATAATCCATCAATTCCTTTTCCGGTACAGCGAGACCCAGTGGGCGCTATAGACCAGATTCTCTTTGACTTTAGCAAGCAGGTGCCAGCGGTGGCTGTCAATGGACGACCCAGTGCGACGACAAATACGCAGAATGAGAGCAAACTGCTCTTGAAGCGACTCAAGCTGAAAGGATGCAAGTGTACAATGTAAGTGTCGCCCCTTAAAGTGATGATGATGATCATGCAAATGTGTGTGTCTCTCCTTTGCAGCAACAAAGAGTCCCTCAGTGGGGAACTGCTGAAGAAGTACAATCTGGTGGTGCTCTTTATGCCGCAAATGAAGTACAGCCAACTTGAGGTAGGCATGCTGAACTGAACTTGTGCTGAATAATGCTCACATTCTAAAAATCAATTGCCGACGCAGTTCACCTCTTTGAAGGAATACATCGAAAGCGCTGGTGGAAAAGTGCTGATACTGCTGGAGGAGGGCGGAGAGCGAAAGTCGACCACCAACATCAACTACCTTCTCGAGGAGTTTGGAGTGTCCATCAACAATGGTCAGTAGTAGTGAGCACACAAAGGCTTCCCCAGGTAAACTCCTCTTCCTGTAGACAAGGTCATTCGCACCTCATTCTACAAGTACTACAATCCGAAGGAGGTGCTCATCCAGGATGGCGTCCTCAACCGAGCCCTGCTGCAGTACGCCGGCAAACTGCAGAACGGCTCCGGCGGTGCCCTCAAGTCCCTTCTCTACCTGTACCCCTTTGGAGCCACCCTGAACGTGGTGAAGCCATCAGTGGCCGTCCTCTCCACGGGCAGCACCTCCTTCCCGCCCTGTCGTCCCACCTGTTCCTTCTACGAGTCGACAGCTGCAAGTGGAGACAACGGCAAGGGCGGGAAGATGGTCGTCCTCGGCTCGGGCCACATGCTGCTCGACAAGTACCTGCCGAAGGAGAGCAACACCCTGCTGCTGGACCTCATTCTGCAGTACTTCAGCGACGCCTCCTTTTCGCTCAACTCCATCGACTCGACCAATCCGGAGATCACCGACTACAACATGGTGCCCGACCTGGAGGTGCTCTGCAGCAATCCGATGCTCTTCCTTTCCGAGAGCGAGGAGATCCCCTCCGACTACCTGAGTCTCTTCTCGCGGGAGATCAAGCGCATCTCCAACCGCGGTCTGTACCAGGTGAACCGGACCTTCGACGAGCTGCAGATTGAGAAGCGCGCTCTGCAGGTGATCAAGCCGCACTTTGAGACGCCGCTGCCCGCCCTCCAGCCAGCCGTCTTTCCGCCCGTCTTTCGCTCGCTGACCAAGCCCGAGCTGGAGCTGTACGACCTGGACAATGAGTTCTCTCGGTGCAGAACAAGCTGACGAAGCTGGCGAACAAGTGCAACAACAAGGACGTCGACTACTTCATTCGCGAGTCAGGACTGATCCTCGGCCTGAACCTCACCACCATGGACGACTCGGTCTCGGTGGCGAAGAGTGTGCTCTACTCGGTGGCGCAGGCCATCGCCTCCTACAAACGAATTGAACACGAGTACTGAAGGGGCGGTACACTGATTGCTTGTCTTTGTCTTTTATCTGGGCAACATTAAAGGCAGCTGAGTAGTTTTATGTATATTGCATATTGCCGCTGGTGATTATAATATAAATAAAATATCATATAAATACACAGTTAGTTCACATTTATGATCAGTAGGAAGTACGCGAGTTCGTGAGAGAGAGAGCGAAAATAGAAGATTAAAGAGTGGTAAGATAACACAATATTTGTAGATGAGGTCAAAGTATTCGTATATACAGTAAAAAATGGGGGGCGTCCTGACTAGCTAGGCCCTGCAGTTGATGCTAGTCATTGTGAACAATCTCATTCATCCCGTCTATCTCATTCACCAGGGCTCGCTCTAGAATCACCTTGCCTTCCTTGTAGCGTTGGTTCTCCTCCGTAGCAAACTCGTAGATCCATCCCAGCTTAGTGTCGCAGTTCTTGCAGGACACATCGCGAACCATGTGTCGACCAGTGAGCATCACTCGATCTTGGACCTCGCTGAAAGCAAAGGGTGAAGTGTAAATGAACCAAATCTAGTAGCTACTAGGAACTTTCAAAGCTGCTTACCTGTAGGTCAGATTGACGACGTTGTTGAAGAGGAAGGCCCTGCCCGTGGCTCCAGTGAACCGAGTGCTGAGAAGTTGACTTCGATTGGTCAGTGGCGTTTCGCAACCAGCGCACACGTACAGGCGTTGGCCGCCGATGTGCTTTAGGAAGACTCGGCCCATCCTGGTGATACTACTACTTGATCGGGTTCTGATCCGAGCGAAGAAGAGAGAATGTGGGAAAGGTATTTGTTGGACGGACAGAGCAGAAGGAAAGTGGAAACGTCCGAGTGTAAGTCGAAGAACGTCGTGGTAAAGGAGCAAAGCAAAAAGTGCGTCTGTGTTTTGGGTGAGAGTCAGCCAGCAAATGACTCAGGCTGCAGAAGTAGCAAAAGTAGCAGCAAACAACAACACCGCAATGAGTCTGTTCTCAAGCGCCAGTCGTCAGCAGCTGCCTTCTTCTCCTAATGCGCACTGTTCGAGTGCTGGAGGAGGCAATGAACTGAACTACTTCTGCTGCTGCTGCGGAGAAAAAGATGTCTGTTCAGGGCAGGCGACCTTGCTCCCCCCATGCTCCCTACCAGGAATCGTCCTCCGAAATAGGTGGTTTTCATGTACCCATTTGTTTATTAGGATTATCACGTGGGGTTAACAACAAATGGCAGCCAATGAATTAAAACCACTCTCTCCTCTTTGTCGTCAGATTTCCTGCGACATTGAGTCCTGCTGTTGTTGGCGAAGAGCCGACAAGTTGCTGGTGGTCTTTAGGATTCTCGGGTTATTAGGAAGGAGCTTTTCAATCTCTTTGATTCCCCATCGCAGCCTTTCTAGTTTACACTCGTTGTTGGAATTGCTTGTTGGCGCTGTTGACGCTGTTGTGGTGGGTTTGCGGTTTCTGAACTTTTCTACATCTTTTTTGACCAATTTCAAGTAATCATCATATTTTATCTCTTTCTGCACTTGAGCATCAACAGCGTCAATCTGTTCCACTGCCTGTGACTTGTACTCCTCGCATGCTTGACTTAGGACATCATCGAGGCCATCTTCCATCAGTTCATACTCTTCATCTTTTTCTTCGTTTACTTCTTTTTCGGCCGTCTTTGGCTTCTTTGCGCTGGGATTTCCATTGTAAGAGTTAAAGGCAGTACTTGTGTAGGTCCGCTTTGGTGCAGGCTTTGCAAACATATTTCCAGGTGGCGTGAAAGGAAGTGAAAGGAAACTTCAAACAATCAACGGCAATTTGGCAGCTTGGAGGGAAATGAGAAAATCAAGCGACACAAAGAATTTGAAAAGACGCTTTTGTCTCATCGCGCTAATCAGCTGATCTTCTCCTGTAGCACACCGCAACAGTGTCTGTGAATTGTCTCACCGCAGTGTACTGCAAACCAAAGGTGCACTTTCTTTTCAAGTGTTTATATTTTGTTTTGCACGTGCATTTCATCAGATAATCATCAGAATGAGCTCCGATATTGACTTTAAAAATGTCGACCTCTACGAGCTGTTTGACGTACTTCAGGAGGCAACAGAGGCGGAGATCAAGAAGGCCTATCGCAAGAAGGCACTAAAGTACCACCCGGACAAAAATCCAGACAACCCGAAAGCCAAGGAAGTCTTTCAGAAGCTGTCAAAGGCACTTGAAGTGCTGACAGATAAAGAGGCGAGATCGTCGTATGATAAGATTCTTAGAGCGAAAAGGAAAGAGAGCTCAAATTCAGGCAACTTGACGCCAAACGGCGAAAGTTGAAAGATTCACTTGAAGCCAGAGAGAAGGTTGCCCAAGAGGAAGCACTCCTAAATGAAGAAGAAAAACTGAAGCGTGATATTGAGCGGATCAGAAAAGAAGGGTAAGTGCTGATTGTAAAGTAGCTGATCAATACTAATTAAAACTCAACTTTTCAGATCAAGGCAACTTGAAGAGGAAAACTTTCTTATAAACTTGAAACTTGAAGAGCAGCGCAAGAGTGCTGCAGCAGCAGCAGCAGCGGAAGCGGCGGCTTCATCAGCGAAGCCAAATCAAGTAAAGATTCGAAGAAAGACAAAAGTTGAACTGACTGATTCACTGATCAGAGAGCAGCTTGGCCGATTCGGCACCATTCTCTTCATTCACATCTCCAGTAATGGCAAATCGCAATAGTTGAATTTGCGAGTGCACAATCTCTGAAAGCTCTACAAGCAGGCTGTCCGAGCAACTTTGGTGTGGAAATTCTGAGCATCAACGAATCATCAACAACCAGCACTGAGACAGAGCCGGCACAAAGCACTGACCCTAGTGTACCAAAAGACCACCAAGATTACGAAGATTTTGTCTTTGCGCAGATGTTTGCAGCTGCAAATAAAAGCAACACAAGTTGATTGAGATGAGCACGATTTTATTCTTTCATCATAATTTATAAATAAACCGCCTACATAAAATCATCTGAATCGTAGCCAGTCTGCAAAGCAATAAAAGGTTACATTTGCATCCATTAGATACGCTTTTGAAATTACCTCATTGGTGGTCATATTTTCCGACTTCATAACATTATCATAACTTCGCAATTTGGACGCCTCTTCCTTTCGTTTAGCCTCATCCTTCTCTTTCGCCTTTAGGTCTCGTTGAACTTCCTTTTGCGTATTTCGTTCATTTCTATCGCGACCCTCGCGTTCCCCACGCAAGTCCACGTTGTTTTTAACCACCTTTGGTAGTAAACAAACGTGTAATGTGCCTGATTATAAAGGGAAAAACAAAATTGCATACCTTGGTCTTATTCAGCCGATTTACGACGTCATTGACTCTTCTCTCAACTCGCACCGTGCGGACTGCTTTTTGGTCAAAAAACCCACCTGCCCAACCTCCATATCGGCGGTTTTCTTTAGGTTGGACCACAAAGTGTAGATGACATCGAGGTTGTTTAGCTTATTGCCCTTGATGCTGTTCGCCTTGACCAGCTGGGCACAGTCATCAATGACCGAGGATGGAATGTCGTCGAGCGTTTCATTGGGTCGAAGGCGAAGGTACACATGAGCCGACGACTCCTTGTCCACGTGGAACCACACGTCCTCAGGCCATCCCCAGCGAATTAGTTCTTCATCTACAGAGAAGAGTTCAAGAATAAGTAAAGATAAAAAGTTAAAGCTTTTGAATGGTGTCTTACTTTCAAACTTGTCATTTCCCATAAAAATGCTATAAGGTGGCGAGACCACTGAAATGGAGAAGAAGAAGAGAGCAATTCAGAATGGATTGAATAGCTGGGCGGATTGACTGAACTGGTCCTACCACTGCTGGTAAAGTAGAGCACCATGATTGAAGCAAGACAAGATTGCAACCTTGGTCTTATCAGCGATTCGACGTCATGACTTTCTCACCGCACCGGCGACTGCTTTTGGTCAAAGAAGACCATGCCAAACTCCATATCGATGTTTTCTTAGGTACCACAAAGTTAGATGACATCATTACGTAGATTCCTTGATGCTTTCGCTTGACCTGGCACATGTAATGACCGAGGAGGATTCTTTAAGGTTTTGGTCGAGGCAAGACATGAGCCGTGACTCCTTGCCACGTGGAAAACATCCTCGGCCATCCAGCAATTAGTCTTCACTACAGAGAAGATCACAGATAGTCAAATAAAGAGTCAAAGCTTTGAATGGTGTCTTACTTCAAACTTGTCTTTCCCATAAAAATGCTATAAGTGGCAGACCACTGAAATGCAGATGAGAAGAAGCCAATCAAATGGATGAAGCTGCGATTACTGAACTCGTCCTACATTGTAAGTAGAGCACCGATAGATCAAGTCAAGCCAGTTTTGTTATCAGCGCGTCAGCAGTCACCGCGACCACATTTTGTTCCCAGGAAGTTTCCACGCTCTTGCTGAGAAGTTGTGCTCTTTGAAAAACGACATCTTTGAATCGAGCACTGCGCGATTTTTGGCGGCACGAGGCAGAAAAAACAACACAAAAAACAACATGCAATCGCACGGGTCGAGGTGGAAGACCGTTGACGCGTTTTATCTTCTAAACACCAACTGACCTAAATTATCCACCACCAACGCCATCAACGCCACCAGTACCAGAATGGACTTTCTCTTCTCCAGTCCGCCAAAGGCACCTGAAGATCTGCCTCAGATGAAGTACTACCCAATCTTCGATCGGCGATGGCAAACAACGGTGAAGGATAAGGAAAAGTCTAATCAAACGATCTCGGGTGGAAAGGCCAAATCAGCCTCCTCGCTGCGGTCCAAGAAAATGACCCGTGCCAAGCCGTACTCGCGCAAGCAGCTGTTCAAGTCAAGTGATCAGTACTTCCTTGATTTAGGCCAGAAGGACTTTGATCCACAACGCTGCAAAGTTTGCAATATGATTTTTAGCTCAGGCGAACTGGTGGACGAGAGAACGCACGAAGAGTATCACGACATGTTTATCAACAGTCTAAAGTACCGCGAATGGAAGAACGAAGATATCGCTGCCAACTTTGACGATGGCGCTCGCATCCTCCGGGTTTTGCCCTCTTCGCCACACTTTATGCACAAAAAAATTGATGAACTATACAAAGTCTCCGACCTTGAACTTAACATCAACCAGACCTGAAGTCGACCATGAAGTCCTGCTCCGCCTACTTTATCTACATCACCTCAAAGCGCATTGCTGGTTTCGTGGACGTCGTTCGCGTGAACGCCGCCAACTGGCTCGTTCAGGAGGATCCGCCGATGGCGAGCACTGAGGAGGTGCCAGCGACGTGCGGAGTCGCCCGCATTTGGATTCACCCCAAGTTTCGCAGAAAGGGCATTGCCACCCGTCTGCTGGACACCGTGCGCCACTCCTTCATTCCCGGTGAGGTCATCGACAAAAGGCAGCTGGCCTTCTCCGATCCTACCGCAATCGGCAAGGACTTTGCCAAAAGTTACACTCAGTCAAACAAATTTTCTATCTACCTGCACAGCCACATTGTTGAATAGTGGTAAGACGCATATCCTCTTTTTCTATCTCAATTATTACTTCATGGGAAAACTTGTACATTCTCTCAGGCCATCATCAGGAAAAACCAACGCCACAAAATCTAAGCAAACACACTCACACTGTGTGTGTTCAAACCACTTTTACTGTCTTTTTCTCCACTGCCACCTGTACATAGATACTCTGACTCTACTTATCTGCTAGCACACACAACCACTATTCGCATACTGGACCAAATACTTAATTGAATTAAAGCCCGACGCCGTGTTCACCTGTTTCTTCTGGTTGGCTGATGCCGCTTTATTACTGTCAACTGCAGTACGTTGTCCTGGTTTGCAGCAGCAGCAGCAGCTGTAGCTGCTGTTCTCTTCTGATAAACTGGCCGATCGTCACACACACTCAAACACACACACTCGTTGTGTAAAGGTAAGTGGCAATAAGAGTGGCGAGTGCAATTAGTACTGCACACCGTACAAATGTCGTCGCTCAACGGCGGAGGATAGAGGCGCGAAAATCAGAAACGGTAGAAGTTAAGGGGAGCAATTTTTAAGGGAAAGTTGGCTTCCCTGCGCAATACATTTGTACAGCAAAAAGGTCAATTTTTCGGTACACATTTCTCAGCAACCACACATCGGATTAGGATGCTGTAAAAAGCAAAATGTAGATGAGATGTAATCTTCATTTGTAGTCAATCGCAAAATAAGTTGAACAATATTATTTTAAACGATAATCAAGTTTTTAAAAAACAGCATTTGAGAGTAAAAAAATCATGCAAAAAAATTTTTAAAATTTTTTTTGCGATTGACTAAAATGAAGATTATATTCCATCTACATTTTGCTTTTTGCAGCATCTTAATCCATGTGTGGTTGCTAAGAAATGTGTACCGAAAAATTGACCTTTTTGCTATACAAATGTATTGCGCAGGGAAGCAAACTTTTTCTCAAAAATGGCTCCCCTTAAGCACTGCCATGACTTCAAGTCAGGCCGCCTGGAGCAGCAGTGAAAAGTACTGCTAAAAGAAAGAGAGAGATGGCTGAAGCAGAGCCGCAGTGAGGACTGCTCTCAGTGCGGCAATGACGCCAAGCGAACAAGGCTACAATTTACAATCACGCAGTAAATGTCGTCTGTAGTAGTAGAAAAGAGACAGACAGTGCAGCGAACATCCTCGATGCATGCTTTGGACGCACTCTGAGGAATCGAGTCACATCGGCACTCTCGCCCTCACCCTCACCATCGCCAGCAGTAGACTGCCGTGGACTGAAGAAGAGAGGGCGATGCACATGCACCTCGCACATTACCACTGCATATCGCAATATCACTCCATCCCCATCAGAAGCCATCATATTGAGCCACCAGAAAAGCGCCCCTTTTTTATTACGACCACAAGCTATGCTGTTGGTTGAGGCTGCTCTTCTGTCCACCGTCGCCTGAATGTCTCTTGCCGTCATCGTCCTGTCACAGACACCCGAAGACGACTTGAGAAGCAAAAGAAAGAACAGCAGCAGCATATCATCAGAAGTGGTGAGTACCAAATGTCTGTTGTTATTGTTGTTGTTGTTGGTGGTGATGGTGGTGGTGTGTGTTGGTGTTGTGGTTGGCATTCAATGTTGAGCCCACCTGTTGATGCTACTACTGCTGCTGCAGTTGTGATCAGTTTGTCCCTGAGCTCTACCGTACAGTACACAGGCCGTACCATTTCTCAAATGAACTGTGCTTGTCCTTTCAGTGCCCAAAGAACATTATAATGATGATGAAGACTGCAAGTGACACTGTCGCCCAGTGACACGGTAGCGAGGACAGATGCTGCAAATAACACACTCGGACACGGACGCACATGGGACTAATCCCTTAACGGGAAGTGGGAATTAAGTGGCCAAGAGCAGTGAAAGCAGTCTGCCAAAGTAGTAGCTGCTACTTTGTCGACGGCGAGTAAGCACACACAGTGAGAGAGTTCTGATCCGACAAGTGAGGACGCTAATGACGAAAGTCAGTTAGAGCTGCTGAAAGGTTGCGACGACCATGGCAATGGGCACATTCTATTAATTCCCTCGATTTTTGCTGCAGTTGGCAGGGCAATCAACACATTGTCAGCAGTCTGCAGCCACCAACTGGTGCCGCCTGTCACCTGCACACACACACTGCTTCACCCCAACAGCAGCCATATAGCACCTCACTTTGCCAGCAAGTGTGCTGATTCAGTCTGACCAGCACACCAGCAGGCCACTGCTCACTGATAATCGACCATTTGGGAAATCTATCATCATCAGCGGCTGCGGTGGTGATAGATTTGGATGTGGGCAATGGCAATCGGCGAAGCGGAGTGCTCCCTCACTGCAGCACCACCACCATCATCCCTAGCTCTCTCTCTGCTCATCGGCTCATTACGCAAGCGTCGCGACGACGACGTCGATGGCGTGCCGTGATGATGTCCAAATGTTCCAATGCTGTAGCTCACTACAGCAGATAGCTGTCAGCTTTTAAAATACTGCTCCCGATAAGATAGTGACGCCCGAGAGGATAGCAGAGCACTGGTAGAACAGTGACAAACTCAGGGATATGCTATGTGTACACACACACACACTCACACACACTGTAGAGACTGTACATGGCCCCGTTGTGCCAGACTGAGAAGAGTGGGAGATTGAAGTGGGAGATAGAGCAGCGGATAGATTGGCAGAGGCAACGAGAAAGAGCCAGACTCGGAGAGAACTAGTAGAGGAGCTCTCGATCTCGGGTGTGATGCAAAAGTCCTTCCCCTTAACGTTGACTGGCGTTCACCAGTTTGTACTGAGGGGGGCCATTTTTTGGTGCCCCCAGCACTCTGTCCTAGCACTGATCTCCATGGATGGGAAAAGAGCAGCAGCACTGAGTTCTCGTGCTGTCGCCGATTGGTGGCTGTGTGCAGCTGTGCTGCTACTGACAGCAACAGCAGCAGCACAACTTACGCCACAGTTGGCCAGATCTGTTGCCCACCACCGACACTACCAGTCCTTTCACCAGCAGAAGCACTAGTGACTAGTGCACGAAGCAGTAGCAGCAATAGCAAAGAGAGAGTGAGAGAGTGGAGCTGAGTGTGGTGATCATTGCTCGCCCCTATCGATGCTCTGGCAAGCAGGACTCAGCAGAGTAACCAGTGTGTCTGTAACCACTGCCCACGGCGACACAGAGAGAAGCAGCATCTTTGCAGAGAGAAACAGCAGCAGCAGCATCAACGGCAGCAGCATCTCCCACCGATCGATCACACCTCTTTGTTTTGCCAAGGCGAACACAAACACACACACAAACAGTGAGAGAGACATCAACAACTCATTCACTTTATCTCCTCTTCTTCCCTGCCCCTTCTTCATCGCAGCACGCACTAGTCAGCCCCGGTCCCGGAGCACCACCAGCACTACCACCAACAGCATCTTCAACGCCTCCTCCCTCTTCATCCTCCTCCTCCTCCTCAGAACCAGGCAGCAGCATCAGCAACAGCCACCACCACCACCACCACCACCACCATCAACATCAACATCAGCAACTTTCATCGGTACCATCGTCGGTATCATCAGTCGCATTCAGTTCATTCCTCAAGTGTTGTTGCCTACGCCGAGCCAGTGTCGCCCCTCGCCTTCAGTCCTTTATGGCTATCACTGCCAATGTGGTCAGTTCAGAAGTCTGGGAACAGAATAAAAAGTACACCGTCTACAAGATAGTGGTCAAGTATGACAGCCACACTTGGATCATCCACCGGCGGTACAATGAGTTTAGCAAACTCTGCGACCTCGTACGTCTACTGAACGGTCACTGAACTGGCCCCCCCTCTCTGCACTGCCACTCTCTAACTAACCCTTTCCACTTCTCTGTCTTTTTGCAGCTCAAAAAGCTCTACCCTCATCTTCACCTGAAGCTGCCCGGCAAGAAGCTGTTTGGCAACAACTTCAGTCCGATTTCATCAAAACGCGCCGCCAGGCATTGGACACTCTGGTGCAGCGAGTCCTCGGCGAGCCACAGGTTTTAGATGTGTATGTTTACAAAACAGTGACAGTAGCGACCACAACAACAACAGCAGCAACCACTGCCTACCTGTCACCTGATCGCTAACCAAAGGTGCTTTTTTATCTCTCTTTCCTTTTTCGCTTCTTGTAGCGCTGAAGTGAGGACGTTCTTTCAGCTCGACCGAACGCTAAAGAACAGCGTCGAAGATGATGACGACCACGAGGACGCCTCGATGACCATCACCTCAAACAGCAGTGAGAAGATGATCAATCTGGGTCCTCGAGAAGCCCAGCGTCAAACCGAGCGACTTTGAGTTCCTGCGCACCATTGGCAAGGGCAGCTTTGGAAAGGTCTTCTCAGCGCGCCACAAAAAGGAGGACACCATCTACGCCATCAAAGTACTCAACAAGAAGATGATTCTCAAGCGCAACGAGAAGAATCACATTATGAGCGAGCGGAATGTGCTGCTGAAGAATCTGAACCATCCCTTCCTCGTCGGCCTGTACTACTCATTTCAGACCAAAGACAAGCTGTACTTTGTCTTGGACTACGTCAACGGCGGAGAGGTAAGTCGATGGCTACTAGCTTACAGCAGTAGTTTTATATTCCATTTTCCCCTGGCAGCTCTTTTTCCACCTCTCCAAAGAACGCCTCTTTACGGAGCCGCGAGCGAGGTTTTACGCCGCGGAGATCACCAGCGCCATTGGCTACCTGCACTCCCAGGGCATCATATACCGAGACCTGAAACCGGAGAACATTCTTCTCGACTCTGACGGTCACATCATTCTCACCGACTTTGGCCTGTGTAAAGAGGGCCTCCGAGAGCGGGAAACGACCAACACCTTCTGCGGCACGCCCGAGTACCTGGCGCCCGAAGTGCTGCGCAAGGAGCCCTACGACCGGTGCGTCGACTGGTGGTGTTTGGGCGCAGTGCTCTACGAAATGCTCAACTCACTGGTAGGTGGACAGTAGTGGACTTCATTGTGGTGGTGGTGGTGGTGGTCATGTGATGGTCATTATCATCTTGCCACCATCAGCCCCCGTCAGCCTATCATCATCGGCCTAATGATCGTCTTCTCTCTTTCCCACACAAACCACACACCTAAACAGCCACCCTTCTACAGTCGTGACAATGCAGAGATGTACGACAACATTTTGCACAAACCAGTTCGATTTCGTGCCAACATGTCTACAGCCGCTAGAAATATCCTCGAGTTGGTAAGTATAGTGAGTAATGATGATGAGTTGCACTGACATTGCTCCTGCTTGGTAAAAAACTACCAAATTGGCAGTGCCAACTGCAATCATCATCGTACTGTGTGTTATTGTGTAAACTTGACGATGATATGCTTTGTCTAACCAATGATTTGCTGTACAATGAATGATTTCCTCCTAGCTGCTGCAAAAGGATAAACGGAAGCGTCTGGGCGCAATCGAAGACGCAGACGAAATAAAGCGACACGAGTTCTTCCGGCCAATCAACTGGGCTGACCTTGAGTCAAAGAGCATTCCGCCGCCATTCAACCCTAATGTGGTAAGTAATCAATAGGAGAAAGGGATGGCATTCACTCTCATTAAACACTATCACTTTCTTAATCACCCGCAGAAGGACAACCTCGATATGAGAAATATCGACCCTGAGTTTGTGCGCGAAGCCATTCCCAATTCTGTGATCAAGTCTCAAGGCATGGGAGCCTCCAGTCTGGGCGATAACGTCTTCCAGGGTTCTCCTACGCCCCCGTGCACAACCACAATCTCGGATACTGAGAATAATATGTGCCGGAAAACTACACTGTTTTATATCTCTATTACTTTTTCTATAATCCCCGTGATCCCTTCTTTCTTAATCTGTTGTTGAACTTTGACAAAAATGCTTTGCGACTTACACTTACTGTTATGTTTGTGAAAGGTAAAAGTTTCAGGTCTACACTTGTTAATGAATTCACATTTTATAAATAAAAACAAAAGAAAAAGTGAGAGATAAGTTCAAAGCAGGGCACGTGCCCAGGGGCAGGTGTCTACTGCGACAAGTTAATGAGATGACAGTCATTGGGGGCGCCACTTTCAATTTGCTATATATGGTAGAGAAACTTAATTTTTTTGCCTTCATTCGCTCATCGACTTTGATCTAAAGAACTGCAACCAACTGTTAACTTCTGCAAACCCACAAATCGCACCATGGACAAGCACGAGAAGGACAGGAAGAGGAGGGAAAAAGTGGAAGAAATAGAGCAGTTCACGATTAACCTTGAGAAGATTCCCAATGAAGTGATGAGCCTAATATTTAGCAAGTTACCTCCCAGTGAGGTGCTCCGTGTTCGCGAAACTTGCCGCGACTGGAAGAAAAACATCGAGTCGCTGTACCCCAGCAACAAACATGTGCTCATCTACTTCAAAGCCGGATTCGAGAAGGACGATCTGGCGAGGCGTTTCTTTGCCACCCATCTGAAGCCCTTCAAAAAGATCTCAATTAGAGCAAGTGCCTATCCAACTGAGGACTTGAGTCTCGACTTTTGTTCGACTGTCTCGCATGTTTTCCTGAGTCGAATCACCAAAATGTTTCCCAAACTGGAGCACCTCATTGTGGACACTGTTCTCGATAATTTCTCTGCCAATGCGCTCATCTACTTTCTTCCCACTTGGACGAATCTCCGTACGTTCGCCGCTTTTAGAGCCGCTAACCTGTCAAAGAAGGTCAAGTTGAAATTGATGGAAGCCATCAAACAGTGTCCCTCCATCCGCCGACTCGGTATCACCGATATGGGTCGAAATTGGTGGTGGTACCTTCCCTTTGGAAACATCTCCGAACTCGCTTACGAAAGTAAAGATGACATTTCCCGTGAGATCGTTGCGAGGCTAACCAATAACACCTTCAAATTCTGGACTCGTATCAACCGTCTATCTCCGAATAGTGTCGAAAATTGGGTCAAAGACAGTCCATACTTTGTCGAGGAGCTGGAAATGCTCCACCTCGGAGATATTGTGGATGAGTTCAACGGTGACCGAGGATACGTCAACGTCAGCTCGTTTAAAAACTTGTATGTCCTTCGTGTTCAGTTCGAGTGGTGCGCCGGTAGTGCCGATGTGCCCAATTCATATGTAAGTTTATTGTCCTCTTTACGAAATCGCTAAACTAACATTACTGTTATCCTATTTCAAGATCTACCAAACGCTAGACCCTGAAATCTTTATCAAAATGATTGGCCTTTCAAACCTTTTCAAACTGGAGCTAATCTGCTTTAAGCTGGACATTGCAGCTACGCTCAACTTTGATTTGCGCCCTTTGGAGACGGTCACTCAGCTCCGACTGAATCGCTTCTACGCCCGAGACACTGGCGATTTTGATGGCCTTGGCTTTTGCACAATCGTCAACAGACTCTTTCCTCTGCTCGAGAAGCTCAGTTTGGTGGTGGCCAGAGAAGTCGATGGAGAAGCCATTGAACGGGTCTACAGGCAATTCTTCCCCAACCTCAAACAATTTGAGCTGACAGTGTTTGCACCGGCAAAAAGCGACAGCTACATTGGCTACTTTGAGTATTATCCCGAGTAACTAACTTTGACCATATTCTACAGACACCAAACACCCATTCAGTGCAGCATTCATACTAACTGATTTTATACCATCAAAAATTCATTGTAATTCTTGTTTATGCATACTCGACAATATCTTTAGTCAATAAAAATACAAACTGCTTTTATCGATTTACAAAAAGTAAATGTTTATTGCCACTATGATTGAGTGTGCGTTTGAGTTTCCGCTTGCAAAACAACTGCGTCGGTACAACAAAAAGGGAAGAGGTATAAATAACTAGCAAAAATACAGGCAAACACTGATTGAGGTAGCAACTAGAAAAACTCATCGTCATCCTCGAGCGTGTCTAGATGCTCATTTTCGCTATCATTGCTGGGAACAGCGGTGGTGGCGATGATTGGATACAGACACGTGGGCTTCGTTTTAATGTAGAATTTCTTCTCCAGTATGCGCGTCGTTTTGGTGAAGGTATGCACACGAACGAATCGGTCGAGGCTGCAAGAGAAGATTTTATTGGAAATTTTACTGTCACGAACGTATTTGATGTCTCGAATTGATCCGCCACCGAAGCCCTTGAAGCCGCCCAGTGTCTTGGAGGCACGAGTGTTGATGCGCAAGTCAAAGGCGAGCATCCGACCGAGGGTCGTCCCGGCGACCAGACTCGTCGACGGCGTAGCCGTACTGGTCAGGGTGGGCAGTGAGCAGATGCTGGTGAGCGAAGGCAGGTTTGATTCGTTGTTGGCGTTGTTTAGTGATTTCAAGTTGATCGACATGATGGGCTTTTTTGGCGCTCTTTTATGTCGTAGATCTTTATACAGGGGTCCGTTCTCGAGCAGGTGGCAATCAGGTGAGGGTCAATGTTGTCGTTGACGATCCAGTCGAGTCCACTGAGCCAGATATCATGCGTGATGCCCAGCCAGTCGGTGTTGGTCGGTTTGGCGGCAAAAATACTCTGCCCAGTGGACATGTCGTACACTTTCAAGTCTGAGTTGAAGCCACCAGTGGCCAGTTTGTTGTTGCACACCTTGAAACACGTCAAGTAGGTCTGTTCCACATTCCAGTTGGGCTCACAGATTGTCACAGTGCTATTTGTTTCCGTCTCTTGAAGAGACTCATTTGCCGTCTTGGACGCCTTCAAATGGACTGCCGTTTCAGCTGAAGTCTTTTGCTTTTTCCTTTTCTTTTTCGTTTCCGTTTTCAGTGTTTTCAGGCGGTAGTTGATTTTCAATGCCTAACATGTTCAGCGCCTTGCTGTTAGGCTTATATTGGCCGAGCAGAGGGCCTTTTCAATGTTGAGCTTGTAGATGGATCCATTTTTGAATCCAATCACTATATTTTGGTCGTCAATGCACTGACCGCTCACCAGGTTGGACTTGTTCTCCACACTGTACTCGACTGGTTGAATCTCATCGGTGAGTGCATCGTAGGTAAACAGTGAATTGGCCTTATTGGCGATGAGAAAGTTTTGGTTGAGCAAGTCAAAGGTGAGAGGAGATATGGAGACGACGCCACGTGACAGATGCAATTGCTCCTTTGGGCACAGGTTGAAGGTGTTTATTTCCTTCTTGAAGAGGTCGATCTTCTTTATTTGGCCGAGTTCGTCGCCGACGAGAACGCCCGTTGGCTCCATCACTGCGGAGCTAATCATTTTCCTTGGCGGGCGAGGAGGGAGCACAGTAAGGCACAGGAGGGAGGCAGAGGAGGCGATCCAAGAAAAGTTAAAGTTAAAAGTAGCAGCAGCAAGCAATAACACGACCATGTGCTATATATTTTCAGTGCCCATCGCGCTGCCTGCTTGCACTGCTAGGCAGCTTGGAGTACCTTCATGTATGGCGTTATCCTAAGCACAGCTGGATTCAGGATCCACTTTATTTGGATCTTTTGTTTTACAAGTGTCAAACACCTTAAATGACGCTAGAAACTAGGAACACGACAAAAGTAAGAAACTAGGCGTCCAAATTAAACTCAAATTAAAACCTAATCCTTTGAGCACAAAACCTTGACACTTGCATACCGGCAAAATGAGTGGTGCTTTTGAGCTTAAAATTGACAGGATTCGGTTTTAATTTCAGATAACCAAAAGAGATATCAACACAACGATGCTTTTAGCAACAAATAAATAAAGAGAGAACGAAGGGTTTAGGAGAAATGAAAGCACGCGAGTGCACTCATTTGTGATGTTTATTTTTTGAAATTAACCGAAAAATACATCATCTTGCTCGCTTAATCCAGCTTCTTGAAGCCGATCTGGTTGGCGTATTGTCGGAAGCATCGACGGCACATGTTGAGGCCGTACTTGCGGATCAAACCGTGGTGGTTGCTGCAGACTCGGCTGTAAATAAACAGAATAAAAGCAGGTAAGTGTCTGCAGAGTCTTTGAAGAGCAAAATCAGGCCAAACCTGTGGTCTGAGGGTACTTACCAGTGGCGAGAGCCAGGGCCAAACTTTCGGGGGTGCGAAAACCAGATGTTCTGTTGTCCCATGGTGAGTTAGGAGCGGTTTTGGGTTGGAAGTCGATGTAATCGGCTTGGCGTCGTCGTGAAAGGAAGAGGACAAAAAATTGCCAGCGTCGGTGTGCGTTTCCCTGTGAGTCCCGGTCGTAGAGGACGTACTTTATTAAAAATAAAAAAATCTGCGCGCGCACTACGACTCCGATTGAGTGAGTGAGAAATGGAGAGAGATTGAGGGATACTGGAATTTTCAGTGACTGGAAGTGGCAAAGCAAGTTTCTAGAACATCTTTCTCATACAGTGTTTCACTTCAACCAGTTAATAACTCAGTTTTGTTACTGAACATGAAGTTTAAAATTTGTTGAGTGCTGATAATATCTTCGGAGCACTCTTTTATTATTATCAACTATCTGTACAATGCAAATATTGGAAATGGAATGTTTACCAAGTGAACCAAGTGAACACTAACTAGGATCTCGCGATTTCTTCTTCTTCTTCTTTTTGCTCTTTCTTTCCTTTTTTCCTTTAGAGCACGAGCACTTCTTGCTGCAGTTGTGGTCGAATTGTTTTGGAAAGGTGTCAATGCGCGCATTGATTGATTCCACTACATAGTCGGACAGCTTGGGAAATTGTTGCACTAGAAAATCCGTCTTTTTGCTCTTGTTCTTTGATTTCGCCGACTTGGACTTGGACCGTCGACCAGAGGAAACCTTGCTCTTCTTTGACCCTGGTTTTTGACTCCTTTTGCTTTTAGATCGAGCCGAACTTTTCTTGGACTTGACGACTTGAGTGTCTCTACTGATCATGCTTCCCTGGTCATCCTGACAATCACTGACAGCATTTGCCACTGAGCCTCCCTGTGTTGGGGCCTCTGCGACTTTAATTTCATTCATTTCACGATGAAAAACGGGAACATAGTCCGACGGAGCGATCAAAATTGTATCCACAGTAGTTAAGGTGGGAGCTCGAGGAGCCGAACAGTTGGCCTTGCTTTTTGATGTTGGCTTTTTATTCTTTTTAGTTTTATCAGACTTTCGCGATTTACTCTTTCTACTTGGCTTCGAAACGGTCGACTTTTTGCTCTTTTTGCCACTCATCAGTAAAGAGTCACAAGTTTAGATCTGGTTGAAAAATCGTTTACTCTCAAATAGTTCCGATTTGTAACACTTTACTTTCCCAGATAAATACAATAATAATTAAGTTCGATGTTGTGAGTCAGCGAATTGTTGTTTGTTAAATTCGTTTGCCTACAATTAACTTTACTGTTGAGTCATTTGTCGCCTGGTTTGTCGAATATTTAGGAAGATATTGGTGAATTGTTTAGAGATTTTTATTTGGTAAAATAAAGTTGTACAGAACAGAAGAGGGGAAGATATTGGAAAAACAATTTGGAGCAAAAATAAAGGTTATACAATAAATTATATAGTCTTTATTAAAATATCAAATTAATAAAGTCCTTGTAAAAGGGGGGCAGATTTGTAAAGTACAAAATTATATAAAGTCGTTCGGTAGAGGGGAAAGTTGTGGTGGTGGTGGATTGGCCCAAGATAGCAGAAACATAGAAAACCGAAGCACTTGCAATTTGTAAATCGAAATAAAAGAGAGAATAAATGGACCCAGCGATGGCGGCAACAGCTGCTGAACATAGTCTGAGGGCGAATAGGCGCCAACCGAACAGAGGTGAAAGCAGCTGCTGGTTTGCTGATTTTGGATTTTGAATGGGAAAAGAGCCGTTGCTGTTGTTGTGCTGTTGCTCACCGCCTCAGCAGTGGACGTGAATGTAATTGTCGACGACGACGGCGTGGTCATCGTCAATGAAGGTCTCCAGCAGCGAGTCATCCTCCTCCACCGAGTCCTCATTGTGGGCCTCCTCGACCAGACGGTAGATGCGCGACCAGTTCTTCAGCGTCTGCAGCACCTCGGTGGTGTACGACGGCAGGTAGTACTTCATGCTGGGCATCTTGAAACCGTTGAAGGTGGAGCCGGCGGCCATGGTGTAGGCGCCCATCTCTCGGAAGATGATCCACTCGCCGATGTTCATCTCCGGGAGGACCACATTCTGAATGATGCAGTCCATGCTGTCGCAGGTCGGGCCCCAGATGGTGGACAGGCGGCACTGGCGGGCGTTGAAGTCGCCGTGCATGGGAAAGGGCACCGGTGTCACCTTCCAGTGGTCGAAGATGGTGCAGTTGAAGGAGCCGTAGACGCCGTCGTTCAGGTAGTACATGCTGGCCAGAGTGTTGCTGCCGTCCTCCAGCGGGACGATGCGCTTGGCGATGATATTGGTCACCAGAGTGAAGGCAGAGGCAACCTACAGATGAAGTGGTAGGAAAGAGAGTTTGTTGATGAGAACCAGTTCCTGCTTGTTTACATCAACCACTTTTCCCTCTCATCAACAGGAGAGGGAAAGTAGTGGATGCGGTGAATAGAGTGAGCACTTACGTAGTAGCGACCCGGTTCAGCGATAATCTGCACCTTGCTCTTGCAGCCGTCGGCATCATACTCAGGAAAGTGCAGCTCCAGCGCCTCGTTGATTGCACTGGCGGTCTCGTCAAAGGAAATGGCAGCGTTTGAAGTACCAGGAAATCCTCCGCCTGCATAAATTAAATAAAGAGAAGAGAAGGGGTTACACGGGTTCATGATCGCAAAGAAGATGTAAACACTGCGGAAGGGGGTAACTGACCGATATCGAGGAGGTTCATGTTGAAAGCCCATCTTCGACCGAGCTCAAAAGACGAACTTGGCGTTAGCGAGGGCGCTCTTGTACGCCTCGACGCTCTCGCAGCCGCTGCCCACGTGGAAGCTGCAGCCGACGACGTTCACGCCGATCTTCTTGGCCACCTGCAGGAGAAGGGCACTCGGGCCATGTCGGCGCCGAATTTGAGGCCCAGTCGGCAGACAGAGTGGCTGTCGTCGACGCGAATGCGAATGACCATCTTGGAGTTGGGGTGCATCTGGCGGATCTTGTACAGCTCCAGTTCATTGTCGAAGGTCATGTAGTCGATGCCCATCGAGGCGGCGTGCGAGATGTACGACTTGGTCTTGCAGGGGTTCGCGTAGATGATGTCATCGGGAGCGACGCCAAGGTCGAGCATCGTGTCGATTTCAGTCTGCAGAAAGAGTGAGGGCAAAGGACAAGTTAGTTGTTGACCATCAAGTATTGATCACTCTGAGACACTCACCTTAGAGGCGCAGTCGAATCCAATGCCCAGCGAGGCGAGGATCTCGAGGACGATGGGCGACGAGTTGCACTTGACGGCGTAGAAGGGCCGAACGCGGGGCAGCTTGAGGAGCCAGGTCTTGTGCTTGCGGAGGATGTCATTCACGTCGCACACGTAGAAGGCGTCCTCATTCTTGCGCTTGTCGATGGTGTCCCGGATGATGTCATCCAGAGAGGGGTTCTCGCTGAAGAGCTTCTCCAGAACGGTCAGCTTCATGGTTAGTTCGGTTTGGGGGGGTGGTGCTGGTGGTGGTACAGTGGACAGAGACGGTGGTGCTGGGGTTTGGCGGTGACGGCAGCGGCGGCGGCGGTCAATTGGCAGGGGTGGAGCGTGTTTCGATTTAAATTTGCAAGTGCTGTAAAGGAGGCAGTGTTAGGCAAGTGGCGGGAGACAGCGGTGAGCGTGAGAGAGGACAACTGGTGCCCGCGCTCTCTTACACCACCACCAGCATTACTTACCGGCAATCTATGGCCTGTACTTGTGCCTAACCGTTTCAGCTGTGCCAAGGCGGATCGCCCTCAAAGTGCTTCAATTCAAAGATGTATGAATTGATGTCGAGGGGTCGAACCTGATACCCCTGAGAGAGGAAGGAGGAAGTGGAGAAAGAGAAGGCAAAACATCAGTTCCTGCGACTTTCGGTAACGACGTTCTGAACTAGCGCTGGCAAGAAGGACAGCCGCTGCTGCTGAAAAGTTGCTCGAGTGCTGTACATACCTGCTGAGTAGTTGCCCACCCGAAAATCTGTGTTGTGGTTATCGGAGTAATTTTGGAAGCTTTTGAAGCTGCTGGGAGGAGAACGTCATCAATCTGGCGGAAGTGAAGAGGGAGAAGAAGAGCGAGGGCCCGTGATAGTCAGGAGGACAAAGTCATTTGTGCAGTATGGCAGAGAGGAAGAGAGGAAGAAGTGAGTGCTCGGAAGACGAGTGATTCGTGAAGATCAGTGGCTCAGTGGCTTGTGTCTGCTATTGCAGTACTGAAGACTCTGCCAGCAAATGCGTCGCCTTTTATACAGCCAAACGCGCTTGCCACAGACAGCGTAATCGGTGTTCTGATGATTGCCACTGCGACTTTAACTGTGGGCGCGCATCAGACACTCTGCCGCTGTCTCCGTAGACTTCAGCCTCCTCTTCTCTGGTACTACTACTACTGCTGCTGCTGCACACAACGTCACACCACCTCACTCGATCGCTCTCGCACGCACTGGGCACTAGCACTGCCGTGTACAGCTACAGCCATAGTGACAGTGTTGCAGCCGCCATCAGGGGCGGAGTGGTCCAAAGGTCCGATGAAGTGGATCAGCGACTACTAGCAGTGAAGCGATCCGAACCGAGTGACAAAGTGCGTATCCTACACTGTTCAACACTCAGGCAGTGCATATTTTATTTTATTTTATTTTACAATAAATAATTATTAGCATTCACTGGAGTCGGCGTACAATACAGTCGACTACCCACTGAAGTGAGTAGTCACACTGTAGAGGCGCTGTCGAGGTACAGGCAGTTCAGTGGCGAAGAGCTATCACCGATCAGTTGCAAGTGAAGTGTGCGGTGGTGGTGATGGGGGAGATTGCCGACAGATTGTCAACCAGTTTGTAGGTGCAATGCAAGTCGGGTAATTGTGGCCCTCGTCCTTTGATCTTGCGGTCCTTCGAAGGACCACTGTCCAAGGATTTGTTTCGTCCTGTGCCTAATTCTCACTTTTTTCTTGGTATCCCCCTTTGCCAATGTGGCTGATGTGACATGGACAGTGTACCAGCTGCGGCTCAGTTCAGTTCAGTTTAGTTCATTGCAGCCTCAATACCACTGAAGAGAAAGAGCGAAAAGCAGACAGAGTGACACACCACTTGACTGCATCGCTTGGCGCCTTTTGCACGGCTCGTTTTCATTTCGCGAGACTCACCGGGAGAAGTGTGGTGAATCCTATAACGCAGTACCGCTTTCGTCCAGTTCATTCCAGTCAGGAAGCTTCGCAGTGGCGAGCTAAACTGAAACATACGAGGGAAAATAGAGAGAGAAAAGCGAGCCAACTCAAACTTTCAAACTTTCAGAGCACTTGGCACTTTGTAGCGACCGCAGTCGCAGTGTGCACTTCTTTATTTTCTCTTTTCCAATTGATGTTTGTTGCTCTGTCCTTCTCTCTCGCCTGTTCCCCTCGGACTCGCCAGTTGTCCTCGAGCATTGTTTATTCTTTTGATCACTATCGTGTGTTTTTACCCGGCGCCAGTAGCAGCAGCAGCGGCAGTGGCACTATCACTTCAACTCAGCTCAATTCCAGTGGTCACAACAGAGGCAGACAGACAGAAGGACCGATCGACCCTGACTGGAGGCACTGTGACAATGCTCTCGTGTCCTGTCTGGCCACACTTTATTGCACTGAAGATACACTGCAGTGGTTACCACCATTTTCTTCGCTAAAACGTTCAATCAGTTTTGCTGCAGTGATGATATGCCCGGTGTGATGCCTGCTGATTCGAGCCGCTATTGGCAGCTCCTGTGTGATTGCTCTGCGACCTAAAAGAGATCCTTATGTGTGTCTCCTTTGTGGGCCGTTGTGCCAATGGCAGTCAAGCCAGGAAAGTATCGCCATCCTGAGCGGTGCCAATCAGTGGGCAAATCACCCTCCAAATCAGTGCCAGTCACTTTCGATGTCTTTCATGTGGCGGTTTGAAGAGCAGTCGGTAGGCAATCAGTGGAGGAGAACGACACACGCGTTCTCGTGTTTCCAGTGAAGTGTCTCATCCCCGATGAGCGCCCTAGCATCCAAATTTGGTGCAGCAACCGGAGCAGCATCTTCAACTGGCTGACGCAACCGGCGCCTTCCTTGCCTCGCTATCACCACCACCAACGGCAGCAACAACAGTAGCAGGAGGACTCTGTGCACCGCCAGTGCGACTGCATCCAAGAACTGCTCTGCCACTGGTCGTTGTCACCATTGATGACTTTGTCGCCTGGAGAAGGAGAAGGAGAAAGAAAGAGAGTGAGGGAGTGCTGAGGTGCTGCACTGGCATCGAGCTTCGCTCTCTGGTCGCTCTCGATCGACTTTGACCATCATAAGACAGACTGTCTAGAGCAGCATGACTACAACTGCTCGGATTTTACGGCTATTGCAGTCAGCATACTTTGATTTGATTTGCTTTAATTTACTCTGCTTTACTTTTCGATATATTTTTACAAAGTGCACTTTGATGCAGTGAAAAGAAAGAAAGGAAGAAAGAGAAAAAGCGAGAGAGCGAGAGAGCGCCGGACAAGGACAAGGAGTCAGGAGATTTGAGGTGAATGGAAGGAAAGAAAGAAAGAGCTTGAGCTGTTCCCATTTGCAGTGGGGAACGCAGTTTACAGGTACCTGTGGTTGGTGGAGGGAGGAGGGGGAGGAACAGTGGTTGATTAGGTGAGCAAAACAAACACACAGACTGTTGGTTGAAGAGTGCACTCACTTGGCAGACCAGTCAGTTTTTCCAAAGTGCGTCGAGGAAAGGTGACTCCTGGCGCTGGGCACACCGACGGAGTTGTTGCTTATTGAGTTCTTCCTACCGTTGAAACCATTGTTTACTGAGTTCTGACTTAAAACTGCAATGAAAAAAAGCAGAGAACAATGAACAAATGGATAGAGCTTCTACAGTGGACATTGATCCCTCAGCAGCTCTTACCTGAGTTCTTGTACAGTCCACTTTTAGTGTTCTGCCCGGCAATGTATCTCGACCGAGCGAGGTACTGGTCCTTCATGCTGACGGCACTTTTTGCGTTAATCATCACATTGCTAGTGCCGTTGCTGTTGCTGCTGACTTTACTGCTCAGCGGCCCATTACCGTTGGGCATCTGACTGCCAATCTGCATCTGCAGCTGTTGAATGCTGTGGTTGTCGACATTGGGCGAGCTCGGTTGGACGTAGCTGGGCATCGTCTTGCTCTGGCTCGACTGGTAGTGCGAGGCGGCCGACTTTTTGTACTCGGACATGTTCGGCGCCGTCTTCACATTGGTCACCGTCTTCTCCGACATCGGCGTCACCGACAGGTCGACGTTGGCAAAGTAGGCGTACTTGAGTGACTGCACTGCAGTGGGACGCTTCGAGGGGTTCCACTGGAGCATGTCCTTCAGCAGGTGCAAGGCATCTTTGGAGAGGTTAGGCACTACAGTCTCTATTGGTATTTGCGTGAACTGGGGAAAGCGAAAGTTCATCATGTTTGCCAATTGGTACGCTTCGGGCCAGTCATTCTGGTGAATCAAAAGTTAGTTGATTTAATTTCTCTAGTTACCATCTCATCTTACCTTGTCCGGCGTGCCCAGCACTGAGGTAACTCTGAAGATTTGGTCAATTTCACTGCGCCCGGGAAAGAGTGGCTGCAGTGTGTACAGTTCGGCCATGATGCAGCCCACTGCCCAGACGTCAATGGGCGATGAGTAGTTGGTGGAGCGGAGAAGCACCTCCGGCGCCCGGTACCAGCGAGTGGAGACGTAGTCGGTGTACGGCGGCCTCGACCTGATCTCCCGTGCCAGTCCAAAGTCGGCGATTTTAATAAGCTCCGGACCCATGCACAGCAGATTCTCCGGCTTGATATCCCGGTGGAAGAAGCCGTGCTTGTGCATGAAAGTGAGGCCTTGGAATATTTGGTACAGTATATTGCGAATGATCGCCTCCGAAAAGGGGTTCTCTCTGGAGGGAGTATAGAGCAGTTCAATAATTAGCTGATGCAATTCCTAACTTCCTTGTCCCCCGTGCCCTTTAGTTCCGTGTGATCGTTGTCGGCGGATTTACTCAATCAACAAGTCACACACACTTACATAGGCTTGTTTATAGTCCACTGATAGTGAGATAGTGAGACTAATGCAAACAGCACTATCTGCTCTTGAGTTGTTTTACAACACAAGACAATGTTTGTGTCCAGTGCAAAGTTTGCCTCCGGTTAACAAAGTCAGAGTACCATAAACACCGACTGGCAGTTGTAGAGGACTTTTACCTGCACCTGCACTAGCATCATCCCCACACCGGTACTCACCTGTCTTTAATCAGCTGATATAGGTTTTCCTTCATGTATTCGAAAACAAAGTACAGCTGGTTATCTTCACGTATCACCTCCTTCAGCTTGATTAGGTTCGGGTGGCTCAACTTTTGCAGTGACTGCAGCGTGAACAGTGGTGTAGTTAGGCATTGGAAGCGTGAAAGGGAGAGAGGGGGAAAGGGAAAAGAAAGATAGTAAAAAGTTAGCACACTTTTGTAGTGACTCGATCCTCAAACCGATCGAATGGGGCCGGCTTTTTTTGGACGCGAATAAGCAAGCAGACAGTAAGAAAGAGAAGAAGAGAGCAAACAAACATTAGCTCTCTCCTTTGGGCAAGGTCACTTTGCCTGCCCCGGTCCGCCGAGAGTGAGTGAATGTCACAACAACCACTGCACATCCACTGCATTATCATCATCATCAGACTATTCTCAGCTTCAGAGGTCAGACTAGTTCGGACCGGTTCAACACACTCTGCGTTGATGTGCTGTGCAACTGCTGTGCAACTGCTGTCGCTGCCTTGCTGACCGGAAGCACAATTACACAAGTGATAGTGTTACGCAGAAAAGCAGTAGTAGCAGCACTTACATCTACCTCATTTCTGATCATCTTCTTCTCCTTCACTCTTTCTCTCTACCCACGATCACATGAACAGAGAGTGCAATCACGCGCTTTTTCTCTTTCTCGCTCGCACAGGTGGTGCCAAATTGTTGGTCTCCCTACTGAGTGCACGTCTGGTACTGGCCACCCCAGCGATGACCGACACAGTCCTCGACTCGAAACGGAGCCGGACGCCCAAGGAGACACAAGTCGATGCTCTATCGAGCAGAGGACGTCGTGTTGGTCGTTGTCTTTGCCGTTGTCTCCCTCACTGTCGCCACGGTGGCGCCGGGAAGAGGCGAAGAGAGCGTCTGTCGTCGCCACCAACGCCACTTGCTAATGGAGTTGGCAATTGATTCGCGCGTTGAGACTGAAACTAACAGAAAGCCTGAATCAGTCACAACACAGAAGAAGACGGTGCTGACAGTGCTCTCTGTGATTGCAGTTGTCTCCCTGGTGCGCCACCAGTGAAACTGTACAGTGGCCCTTGGCTGACTGTTTTGTTCTCAGATCGTTCCCCGAATGTGCACGGCTGAAATTAATCTGAATGCGGCAGCGTGATACCTTCTTTCTCCTTTGCGTCATTAACTGTTTTTTGTATATTGGCTCCACAGGCGAAATACCCAAAACAAATGATCAAGTGGGGTAAACAAAACAACAACAGCAGCAGTAGTCGTACAACCGATGTGATACCACTGCTTTGTGCGCGGTAGTCACTGGCAGTTGGCACTGGCACTGTGCTGCTGATCAAGTGCTCAAGTGGGAAGCTAAGTTAGGCGAACTCTCCAATATATATTGCTGCTACCATGTTTAGAAAGTGATAGCAGTGCTGGTAGTGAAAAAAAGAGAGGGAGAGATGAGTGATAATTTTGAAAATTTAATGACAGTTCAGGGTAGAAAGGCACACCATTACTGAAAGAGGGAGAAGGGTGCACTTGAAAGCGAGTGACACTGAAATGGCAGCAAAAGTGGCACTGCTGATGTGCACTGGCGGCACAGCACTGTCATTACACCACATCGCAGACGAATGAACCGTACAATGAGCCTAATGAGAGCGAGACACCGACTACTTGGAAGTGGCGTCCCAAGTGAAGGGGGTAATTGCAGTGAGATACAGTCATGAATGTACTGCTGGAAAGTATAGCCGGTACACAGCTCCAGACAGTGGGGTCTCTCCAGGCAACGACATCATCAACTTTGGCAAAAGGAAAGGGAGAGAGTTGGTTGTTGGCAGTTGCTGATACTGTTACTGCGACTATCATCAGCCGCTCTAATTGCCCCTCTAATGCGAGCAAGCACTCTGGCCAGCAAGTACCGTTTAATCGGTTGTGGCCCCTTTTCTGCTCTAATCGAGTCCATCTCCCGGTCTTTTGGTAGTCATTCAGTTTGCAGTCTGCAGCAATCGGAAGTTATCAATTCCATGGGGACTGTGACAATGAACTAACCGCCAGCAGAGTGAACAAAGGAGAACAATTGAATAAGAGAAGACGCGCATATTGGCCATAAAGCGAGTGACCAGCAAAGCCAGCAGAGTCAGGAGCAAGACAAGAGTAGACTTACCTTAACTTCCCTTAGGTTCATGCACTCTTCCCAGGTGAAGTACTTGCGTTTCATTCTGAAGATCGGACATGGGAGGGAAAAGAGGGGGAGAGACAAAGAAGAGGACAATTAGCTGCATCAGTGGTCAGTGGTGAGAGCGTGCACCGAGAAAGCACTTACTTCTTGATGGCCACCTTCTCGCCGGAATCGATTTTTTGGCCGAGAAAGACCGAGCCATATGTGCCATCTCCCAGCTGGCTTAGCTTCACATATCTATTCATCGCAAGACGTATTGACGGCCTGATGGGGAGGCACTGAATCTGTGTGGTAATGTGTCGACAGACTGGGTGGACACAATGAAACACACAGACAGAGGGCCCAGCGAGTTCCAGGAGAAAGGAAAATAAGAGGAAAAAGAGAGGAGAAGAGGGGAGGAGGTGAGTATCACATTATTCTGCGGGTGCAGAAGTGGCCTTTCTGGTGGCCACAAGCTGAGCAAACATAGGCTGAGGTGATGGTGGTGTTGTCTTCTATGCCATCCACCTGAAAACAACAGCGACCACTGCGACGACTGACGGGCTGTTGTGTTGGGGCGAATGAAGCTTAGTCCAAACAGAAGACAAAGCGAGGGAAAGAAGAAGCGACGGTAGAATTGAAGCGGGCGATCGTCGGCAAAACCGAACGCCGACACTCGACGGCGCTGGCTCGGCGATCGTCGAGCAGAAGAGCGGAATGCGAAATGCCTGGCTACTAGAAATACTACCTCTCACTCTCTTTACTTTTGAGTCCTTTCTCTTTGTCGTCGTCGTCGCCGTTTCCAAAGCGATCAGGTGTGTGTGTGTGTGTGTGTTTGAGCGACCAGCAAAAGTGTACCGGTGGCACCAATCGAAATGTGGGGATGGGGATTCACATGGGTCATGCGTCACAGTGCCACTGCCTAGTGAGGATTCTGTGCTTCGCTGCACACACACACATTTTCTCTCATTCTCATTCACTTCAAGGTTTGGGCACCCGTGTCCAGGTGGTGGTGGTGGTAGTGGCCAGGGCAGTGTACACAATGCCAGTGGCTTATAGTCTACAGTACTTTAATACAACAAAACAACAGTAAACTACTAGAGGAGATAATAAATATACACGTACAAATAAGGGAATACACTGAAAGGGCTGAATTAAACACACCAGAGGACTCAATAATGTACAGTAAAAACCGCCAACAAACCAGTGACCCATATCCAGTGGACACAGTTACATAAAATTTCATTCCTGCACCTGCTGATGACCATAATCCTTAGCCAACAAAGCCGCCCTTATTTCGGCAATACAACTGTATAACTTCGTAGCAGGTCCCAGCTTGAGGTGCAGCTGATCAGTGATGTCACTCTGCTTTAGCAGCAACATTGCCTCGCCGTCAATTTTCTGTGGTAGTGGTCAAGAAGTAGTAAAGAAAAGTAATTAACATTTAGATCTAACGCTTTAGAGCAGTCACTCCTAACTCTTACCTCGTCCGAAAACAAAGCAGCAGACTGTTCATCGCCAGTTAGAGCTCGCACAAATCGTTCAACAAGAGTGTAGTCCCAAGTGGTGACCTTCTTTAGCTCAAACTCTCCCTCGCTACCATTTAGTAGGTAGTTGCATCTGCTCAGTATTGGTTTCTTTTGTTTGACTGTGCAGTAGTCCTGTTCCAGCAAAGCAATGCTGTAGTTGAGTAAGTCCTGTTCATCTTCCTCTGTGCTGAAACTTAAGACTCCATTTGTAATTGGCATTTCCATTTGGTCCTGTTGGTTCTCTTCACTGATATCGTCTTTTTCTTCTTCTGATTTGATTTCTGAGTTTTCTGCCTCTTTATCGTTTTCCACATCATCATCATCATCTTCGTCCTCACCACCTTCATCTTCATCGCTCTCCACAGATTCATTGTCACTTTCATATCGATCAGTCGGCTCAGTGTCCAAGTTTTTGTCACTGTACGGGCAGTCCTCCACTGTGTCGTGACGCCTGTGATTGTACCAGCGAACATGCCCACGGCCATTGCAGTTTGTAACTGTACAAGTTGTTTTAGTCTTTTTAGAGTCTAGGAAACAAGGGAATCAGCTAATAAAAACACAAACACTTTAAATTGACATACTCTGGACGAATGATGGAGGCGGCTGTAGAGGATGATTAGCCTGGGAACACCAGTTAATTGGATGGAGGTTAGGGCAGTCGTCATCAATCTGAAAGCAACAATTCAACATTGGTTAGAGAAAAGAGCAAGTGCATCTCAACGTACCCAATAGTCGTATTTGTCATCCCAGCCGTCAAAGTGAATTTTCACAAAATGCCCCGTGCGACTGGCAATTGTGGCCACGCGAATGAAGCGAGGGTTATGCAGATCCAAGGCTTCCAACTTCATTCCCGTCTTCCAGCTGTTGTTAATCTTTGTTTTGAAGGCGCGTGCAGGCACTGAAACCATATCAGTCTCAGCTAGGTAGGTATCCCAGTTAAAAGCCTCACCACCCTGATAGTTGTTTGGCGCTGTCAGTGGCTTCCCTCTTGACTTGCACCTGTGAGAAGAGATAGGATTGAGAACTTTTGATTTGTTTGTAAAGTGATACCGAACTCTTACCAGTTGATGGGGTGAATGAGCGGTGATGTGTGGTGGGCCCAGTAGTCGTAACTGTCATCCCAGCCATCAAAGTGAATCAACAGATGATCATTGAGAATGTCTTTGATGCTCGCCACACACACTAGGTTGTTGTTGGCTCGATCCACTGCCTCCAGCTTCATGCCTACATTGAAGCCAGTGGCGACCACGGCTGCAAACTTTGCACGATCATCTGTTGGGCAGGTGAAAAGAGTCCATGGGGCAGCCTCAGCGTTGGTCTCAGCAAGGTAGCGCTCCCATACAAAGTCATCCGCTGCAATGCCTCGTGGCGGCTCAAGCTTACGATGGGTGCTCCTGCAGAAGCCAGCTGGGAAGATGAACTCGTTGCTTGAGTTCACCCAAAAGTCGTACTTTCGCTTGTATCCATCAAAATGCAGTCGGAGACGAGGGCCGATTATTTCCGTCACAGTGAGTACACAAAACCGTGATGGATGAAACGGATCAATGCCTTCCAACTTCATGCCCACTTGAAATTGGAATTGGAATCGGTCCTCCTTAGTCGGACACAGCTGGGAAGGCAGGAATGACTTGTATGGAATGGCAATGAATTTGTTCTTTTCCATGTAAGTCTTCCAAGAGAATGTTTTAAAGTCAAAGTGGTTGAGGGCGCCATGGCCAGGAGACGAAGGTGATGACGTAGCTGGGGTGGATGACTTTGGGGTGTCGTTTTTGTTTTCCTCATACAGCAGAGACAGCTGTTTGAACATTTTGTAGTATGTCGGATTCAAGTGCATACAGTCTTTGCAAAATTTAGAATCTTTAAAGAAATCCCTCTTTAGCCCGTATGTTTTGCAGTTTTTGCATCGTGCAATTTCATCATCTTCCGATTCTTGGTCTGAAAGCTCGGCCGTCATCAGCTTTTGCCTTTTTCTAAATGGCTCCTCTTCCAGGCCATCATCGCCAGCCACAAGCAATAGCTCGCCAGCTGAGTCCAATTTGAATCGGCAGACACTGCCTGGCAAGTACCCGACATTGTTTTTCCACTTGATAACACTCTTGATCATCGTCAGTGGATCTTCGGAAGTGTGAGAGGGCACTGAAACAGACGAGCCCGATGCGCTTTCTGCTGGAGCAACAAATACACAGCAGTGAGAACAGAGCAATGCGTAGTGGGGCAAGCGGTCATCTGACCGTAACATACCTTGGTCTGCGTCCTGTTCAAGGGAGTCCTGTAAATAAACAGACAAACAGCCTTTAGTTTTTGTGGTCATTCTGAAATCTCGTCAAATGGGACAATTGCATTTGAATTTCAGTCGGAGTAACTACGCTCAACACAACATTGGCAATACACACTATTGTCAGTGTCAGTCGCTGATAGCTAATGCGTGCGGACAAACAGCCCACAACTCTGCACTCTGATGCTAACATTTACCAACAACTCACCTGTACTTTCGAGGTTCCATTCTCCAAAATCATCTCTGGCTCAGTTTGCTCTGGGTCAATCTTCTCGGCTATCGGAGAAGGGCAGAGAGTAGGGTTAGCGAAAGTGAAGTAGAAAAGGGTCAGTTTAGTGCGAAATAAGAAATGACAGTAGCGAGTAGTAGCATCAGCAGCCACAGCACAGTCAGCATTACGTACAGTTAGTGGCCATAGAAGAGGGATCCAGGCATGACTCGGCGGAAAGCGCCCTCGATTGGGACTCCATTGTCTCCTCCATGGTCACTGGAACGAGTGTGGACACTCTTCCGCAGTACCGCTTACCTCCTCAGGTAGTCACCAGAATCCAATTGGATCAGAACTTTAATTTTACAATAAAATTGAGAGATATTCATAAATGTGACTACGCAAATGCGTTTCGAGCTGTTGGCCTTGCCGCAGTCAGCCTGCCTGCTGGCTCACTCTTCTCTTTCCCCTTTCTCTCTGTACACCTTTCACCTTTCTTTCTTTCTGTCCTCTGTCCTCCTTTCCACATTTTCCTTTCTTTCTATCCTTTCTCTATCCTTTCTCTATCCTATCCTATCTAATCAGAACTATCTTTGATCTTATTTGATCGGCCCTGTTTGGACTCTGTTTGGGCAGGCTGAAATGACGAGAACACCGCAATGATTGACAGCAATGTCCACGTGATTGCAAGTGAATGATCAAAACACATCTAATGTCGGAAGTGATGAAAGAATAGATATCTGAATAGTTGATCAATATTCAAACAGACTGCTGCCACCTTTGCGGTGGCGGCGGTCTGGTCTGTTGAAGAAGCGATTTCTGATCCGACGATGTACACTTCTGATCACTGCAACATGTAAACATCTGAATAGCATTGCACTTTTACTTTTATTCTTTCTACATTTTTAACTTTTCAACAACTTTGCTTCCTAATCTAAGAAACACCTGAGAGCCATCTGATTGTGGATCTTTAATCACAATTGGACAACCATCATCAGAGCACGTGCTTAGTTCAGGCAAAATTGGTATATCGGCCACTAGTTCGGCGTCCAACTTTTGCGCCAACTTTGAGCCACTATCAGGGCCGAAAAGATGATGATTATGCGAACAGTTTGAGCACTTGTAGTAGCTCATATTCTGCACCAGACCGAGGATAGGCACTTCGAGATTGCGGTACATGTTTGCTCCTCTAACGACGTCCGCCTGAGCTACTTGTTGAGGTGTCGTTACGAGCAGTACACCGTCGATGGGAATATTTTGGACGATGGAAAGCTGTGTGTCGCCCGTTCCAGGTGGCATGTCGACGACGAGAATGTCCAGCTCTCCCCAGTTGACTGAACGAAGCAGCTTTTGCAGAGCGGACATTACCATGAGACCACGCCAAATGACTGGATTCTCTTCTTCGACGAGAAAACCCATTGACATGCACTTGACGCCATAGTTCACTAGAGGAAGCATCATATTTTCTGAAAAGGAATAATAGAGTTAGATCAACTTAAGAGAAGTTGAGCACGTTCTTACGTTTGTTCAGTTCTGGTTGGCCACTGAGGCCGGTCATCTTTGGCAGCGATGGCCCAAACAGATCGGCATCGAGTATGCCAATTTGCAGGTTCTGGTGAACGTGTTTAATGGCGTACGCAAGGTTCACACTGACCAGGGACTTGCCAACACCTCCTTTGGCCGATGATACCAAAACTATCTTCTTCACGCCGGCAATCGGTAGCTTCTTTGGCAGCTTCCCTTGTGGTTTTGCCGTACCCAAGTGACGGCATTGATGCTACAGATGGGGTACAATTATTAAACTGCACGTGAACAATCACTCCAATATGATTACCTGTGTTAGTTTGTGTGCAAATGACCTGAAAAACACCTGCTTCAGAGATAAAGCCATTCTGATGTACGAAACGAGATAAATGTTTACAGCGCGCTTCTGTTTACGTTCAACTTGCACTGTCTGAAGTGGGCTTGTGTGAGCATGAGAACCACGTGACCGGTTTTGTGTTTTGTTGATTTGTGTGGATTTTTGGGTTTTCCATCAACTTGATCATCTAAAGGCCACCATGAAACTCTTTAGGCCGCTGTGGACACACTTCAAGCCACTGGCTGAAGAGAAGAGCGTCGATAAAATAAAGCATCTGCCTGTTCTGGCCAAGGAAATAACGCAGATATTGGAGCCCCGTGATGGCCAGTACTTTATTGACATGACCTTTGGCGGTGGTGGACACACGAAGTACTTGCTGAGTACACACAAGAAAATAACCATATTTGCACTGGATCGAGATCCAGCCGCCTTTCAGCGAGCCATCGTACTCGCTAAAGATGTTGATGCCAAGGAGAACGGTCAGAAAGTTATTCCTCTGTTGGGGCGATTCAGCGAACTGTCGACGCTGATGGGTAAACTCAAAGTGCCTAAACATTTTGTGGATGGCGCCATCATGGATCTGGGCGCCTCGTCTTTTCAATTTGAAGAAGGTCTCCGAGGATTTTCCCTGCGGGCAAACGGGCCACTGGACATGCGAATGGACGCAGATCGATTTCCCAACATGCCCACAGCGGCGGATGTGGTCAACACGTTAGGCGCCGAAGAGCTGGCAAAGATCTTCAAGACATATGGCGAAGAGAAGTACGCCATGAAGGTGGCGCAGACTATCATTGACTCTCGCTTCATGATGAAGAGCTTGAGGACGACACAGGAGCTGGCCACACTGGTCGGTAACGTTCTCGGCGGCGAACGGTACGACCAGCTGGGGCGCAGTGCTCACCCTGCCACAAAGGTCTTCCAGGCGTTGCGAATCTTTGTTAATAATGAAATGAACGAAATCAGCCATGGCATCGACACAGTGTCCCGCTACTTAAAACGCAGTGAACACCCGCAGACTGATAACGACAACGACCTGGTCACTGAGGACAGAGCCAAGGGAGGACTGCTGGGCGTCATTTCGTTCCACTCACTTGAGGATAAGATCGTCAAGGGAAAGTTTGTAGGACTGAAGCCCACCAAGGCGGAGAAGAACACCATCGCCTACGAGCGCCCTGACCTGGAGCCGGTCATCGAGAAGGAGCGAAAGACGTGGAAGTTCTACCAGACGAGAATCATCTACCCAAGCGAGAATGAGGTCAATCTGAATCCACGCTCGAGATCGGCAAAGCTGCGCTTTGGAGTTCGTCTGAATGATGCTTAAAAGGCTATAGGAGCTGAAGTGCACCACTCGATAAGACACTTTTAGTTTCTGTTGAACGCAAGTCACCCTCTAAGCCCTGATCTAATCACCACCAGCAGCAGCAGTCACTTGAGCCTCACTTGAGCTGGCTTGACCAATAATAAAGTCACTGATAACGCAAATGTCAATTGCTCTCTGAGATAGACTGTGATCTGTGCGTGCTAGTGTGACTCAAACAGTGTTTGAACGTAACTGGCGCAGTGACAAGTGTAGTGCGCTGTCCTGCCAATCGCCTAATCTGCCATCGATAACTGTCTCGTCTTTGCCAGCGTTCTTCAACCTCACAAAAAGCGCGCTCCACGGTGATAGGAGTGAAGGGACGTAGGCTGATTGATATAAAGTGACACCAGTGACGCTCTGACGCCGACATTGCTCTCTTTTGCTGCTTCTCTTCTTCCAGTTGTGCTGACAGACCGCACACAATGCGACTGACTGCCCTTCTACTTTTGGCCTTTCAAGGTAAGACGATGATATTTTCGGTGACGATTTTCGGAATTCTCATTACCTTCCTTTGCAGGCCTCCTCGTCTCTGCGGAGACGCCTGTCTTCAGCACCAACTATGTGGTGACGGGTCAAATTCTGCTCCCATATGCGGAGATTGTGGAGCCGTTTACTGCGTACTACAGCGCCGATGCCAACAAGAGCCGCATCGACTACTACGACGACCTGATGCAGACCGTCCAGCGACCGGACATTAATCAGTTCTACAAGCTCGCCTATATGGTCAACGGCGATGGCGATGCAGTGCGCGTCTGCTTCAACATGGCCGGTAAGTCTTGATGAAAAAGAAAAGATTTTAAACTGAAATTCAATTCAATACAGGCACCACACTGTCGCCGGTCTCTGTGCAGGGCGTTCTGCCTGATCTGAGCAACTTTCAGCTGAAGGCAAAGGGCGTCTGCCGAAAGCTGTCGAGTAAGGTGCAGGCGGAGGGCGACTGCGAGGCCTGGGAGTACCGAGTCACCTACGGACAGAAGGACAACAAGTACCTGTTCATTCTGCGACGAGACAGCCAGAACCAGCCCATTCCCATTTACTACCTCATGTTCGGCTATGACTCACTGCTCGGCTCGCACTACGACAAGTACGAGGTCATCTACGATCTGGGCTCCTACAAGACCGGACCCATTGACCCGAAGGTCTTTGACATCTACATGCCCTACAAGTGCACTGGCTTTCCCGGCCCTGGCCACCAGAATGTCGCCCTGATGAACCCGATGCGTGAGTTTATTCACGGCGACCGGACGCACATTGACCAGAGCTTTGATGAGTTTATGGCAAAGCACAACAAGTCCTATGTGGGCAAAGACGAGCTGAGCATTCGCGCGAAGAACTACCTACACAACTACCGCTACGTCATGTCGGAGAACCGACGTTCCTTCAGCTTCAAGGTGGGCATCAACCACCTGGCCGACCGATCGGACGATGAGCTGCGCGTGCTGCGTGGCCGCCAGAACAGCAACACCACCTTCAATGGCGCCATGACTTTTGATAAGAGCAAGTACGACTTGTCGAAGGTCCCCGCCAATTGGGACTGGCGCCTGCTAGGAGCAGTTACGCCCGTTAAAGTAAGTATTTACAGGAGTTTTACATGTAGAACAACCTTCAATTCAAAATCTTATATCCTTCTAGGACCAAGCAATTTGCGGATCATGTGAGAAATATTTCGTCATTGTTTGAAGGACTTTTTTTAGTACTAATCAAAACTTTTGTTTCACTTATCGCAAATACCACAACGTAGGCTGGAGTTTTGGTAAGTGCCATCCACTTAAAGATCTTAGCAATCGGTGATCATCAACTAACTGATTGAACTATCACAACACAGGCACCACTGGTACAATTGAAGGTGTGTACTTTGTGAAGACGGGCAATCTGCTGCGACTGTCTCAGCAGCAGCTGATTGACTGCAGCTGGTCAGAGGCGAACAATGGCTGTGACGGAGGTGAGGACTTCCGGTCGTACGAGTATATCATGAAGGTCGGTGGCATCTCCACTGAGGACGCCTATGGCCCGTACCTGGGAGTGGACGGCAGGTGCCACGACAAGGCGGTAAAGAAGGCGGTCAAGGTGACTGGATTTTACAATGTAACTCAATATGACCCAGAAGCGATGAGGGTGGCACTCTTCAACAATGGCCCCGTCACTGTGTCCATTGACGCCTCGCAGAAGTCGTTTACCTTTTACTCACACGGCATCTACTACGATCCCAAGTGTTCGTCCAAGGATCTCGACCACTCTGTCCTCGCTGTGGGCTACGGTGAGCTGAAGGGTGAAAAGTACTGGCTCATTAAGAACTCCTGGTCTACCTACTGGTAAGCTGGTTTAGTGTGTTTCCCGTTTGACTAAACATGCATTTTCACTTTGTGCAGGGGCAACGATGGCTATGTGCTAATTAACCAGAAGAACAACAACTGCGGCGTGCTCACTGATGCTACGTTCCCCGTTGTGGAGTAGCCAACTATTTGTGTGTTCCTGTTGAAGTCTGACAGATGTGGATAAAGTGTTGCGGTAGTGCACACCCAGATCTAGCTAGTAAATAAAATTGTGCAAAGGTCACTCCCCAGTGATACTCATCATATGACAGTGTGCCATTGAATGAAATAGTGCTGGTGCTAGCCACTTTTACAGTTGGCGCTCTATCAATGGGAAGCGACAACCGGTATCCCACCGCCATCAAGTGTGCCTTTTGATTGATTGTGTGTGTGTCTTGTGCCAATGCTCACTAGTGTGGGCATCAGCAATAATACCGAGTGACTACTCATGTGACAACTGATTCAGTCTACTTTCTCCTTTGCCTAATGAGTGCCACTTCATCCCTTGTGTTGGGGTGCTGCACTGACAGTTTCTCCGCTGATAAGACAGTGTGGCAAGTGGGCCAACTGACAGTCAGAAAATGAAAGATTAAAGTACGGTGCATGCACACACATACACAAGCTGCTGTCATTTGATTAGAAAGGGCTTTATTCTAGAACAGATTAGAGAAATCATCAGTTATATAATACAGTCAGTGTGTGTGTGTGTGTGTTGTTGGTGGGTGTGAGTTGTATCGGTCTGGGTAACAACAGATATGTAACGAATAAGTGTGTTTTTATGGGATGGGTGTGCCCGCAGCAGTAGTAGGTAGTAGTAGCAGAATATGGCCTTGGAGCGGAGAATTGAGCAAAAGAAGTGGGTGTGTGCAATTGCCAAAAAGGTCAGGAAGGGGAAAAGAAGGTGAGCATGTCAGTGGCACTTGAGAGAGAAGGCATTATGTGCAGAATTAATGTGGCACCTAGTAAGTTATTACTTTTTTATTGTTTTCCTGGTTGATTTCGCCAGCAGAGACGGTTTGGCAACTGGTTGCAGGGCTGAGGCAAAGAGAGGCAACAAAGAATTGACCATGTGTGCAACTGCTGACAGAATGGCTTGAGACGAGAGGAGGGTAACAGAGTTCAGAGTGTCTGACTAGGTTAATAACTGCGCTTACAGAGAAAATAGTGGGAGAGAGTGCAGCATCTGGAAGAGAGATCCAAGGCCGCACATGTCAAGTCTGTCTTGTGCTTTAAAATGTGCTGAGAGAGTAAAATGGAGCATAGAGAGTAAGTTTAAAATAGAGAAATTAATGTAATAATAATAACTAAAACGTATGGTAATTGAGTCAAGAAATATATGGAGTACAAAAAAGGGGTGAAAAGCTAAATAAAAGGGAAAACAAAACAAATTATGAGATAACCTAATCGGATAGAGTGTGTGTGATTGTTTGTGGTAACAAGGGTCATGTAAACGTGAGAAAGAGGTGAAGAAAGGTGGTGCAAAAGAGAGAAAGAGAGTAGGCAAATGGTGTGATCACTTGCGGGATGATCAGTGTTAAGACCAGGCAGAATGAAGACGACAAATAGGCACACACAAAGTAGTAAGGCAAACAGTGTAGAGCAGTCGGTTAGAGTGCGAGGAAACTGAGTCGATTTGATATAGATTGGAGACGGTCTCGTAGAGCAGAGAAGAAGAGAGAGAAGGGCTGTTCAAGTCTGAGCAATTGGGTGGCACTTGTGGTGGCAACGAAGTAGAGCTGAAGATTAAATGGTTCGTTGATGACTACCGAATAAAGGAAACTACTGATTGGCAAGGCTGAAGGCTGAGAGCAGAGGGGAAAAAGACTAAATGCAGTATTTACGAAGGGAAAGGAGGGGAAGGAGGTAGAGTAGAGCTAAAGTTATAGATGATAAAAGGCCTAAGGTGGTAGTGGTGGGTGGTGGGAGGTGGTGCTGGTGGTCTCTGGTACACTGCCACACCACTGTCCACTACGTCTTGAGGGTGACGGTTTTCAGGTGGTCTGCACTGCTTAACCTCTCCACTGCGGCAGAGGCGAGCAGGTAGAGACAGCCAAAGGGATCGTCCCCTTCGATGCCCGAGGAGAGCGAGGAGGAGGAGGTGGGCGAGGAGAGAGAGTGGTCGCTCAGGGAGGACATCTCAGAGCCGCCCACCGGACAGTAGTCGCTGGGGAGGGCCCTGTTGGAGGTCTGGTTGAGCCAGGTGACGATGCTGCTGTTCGGACAGAGGCCGCTCGAGGCGAAGCTCAGGTCGAGCAGGGTGGGCCGCTTTGGCTCGAAGCAGTGCTCCGCCTGCTGCAGCTGCTCTTCCTCGTGGTTCTGGCGCCACCTTTTCGTCAGCTTTATGGGAGAATGAGGATCTGAGGGTGAGGAGGGGGAAAGAAGGAGTGAGATGAGTGAATAATTAGCACATACTAAAGGCAATGTGACAGGCAGACAACTTACCACTGAAGGAAGAATTGCTCAGGTTGCGACTGAAGGTGCTGGCATTAGAGTTGGCGGTGCTGGTGGAGCTTCCGCTGTCCGAGTCAACGTCTCCATCCAGGTCACTTTCGTTGGAGCTGAAGCCATCGTCGTGGTTGCTACTGCGGAAGACAAGAGAAACGAGGAAAGCGCCAGCGCATTAGTGATAACAGTCAACACAGACGATTAGACAGTTGGCAGTGCGTGCAGGGAGGAAAAGAGGGAAAGAGAGGGAGAAGGAAAAGAAAGCTGCTGCCTGTTTAGCGTACCCTTGATTGTCGAGTAGACACCCAAAGCCATAATCTGAACCTGGCGACATATGGGAATCACCATGTTGTCGTTTGCTGGAGCTCTTGCGTGTTATCGTGTATTTCAGAGGGTCATTTCCTTCTTTGCGAATTATATCCGGCAATATCCTCCTTCGTGCGTTGATGAACCAATTGCAGACCTGTAGGACAGCAGAGACGGTTAGTGAACAGAAACGGGAAAAACCTCTTTTCACTTGTCATTGAGAGGGAATGAGTGTGTGGACGCACCTGTAGCACGCTGAGATTGGCCATTTGTGAGAGGTACTGCTTTTCCTGGTCAGAGGGGTAGGCGTTGTATCGGTGTTCGTAGAGCCACATGCGCAGAATCTTCACCGATTCCTTGGGGAGGTTGCCGCGTCGTTTGCGATTCGAAGACATGCTGCTGCCTGCTCGATGTGACTCGTGCTCGTGCTCGTGGAGGTGTTCGAAGTGAGGGTTCCTCTCGATGATGGCGTTGACGTTTGTGCTGCCACTGCTGCTGTCGGAGTTGCTGCCGCTGCTGCTGCCGCTGGAGCTGCCTGGAGAGATAAGCTCTGAGTACAAGAGGAGAGAAGAAGGAGGAGGAGAAAGTGAAGAGTGAGAAATGAGAAAGGGAGATCAGAGTTGGTCACGCGGTAGTGCGATAGAAGAAGAAGAAGAAGCAGAAGAAGGAGGAAAAGTAAAAGAGTAGCAACGGAGTCGGTGTGTGACTGACGAATACGACAGTGACGGCGACGACATCGTCGTCTAACGGTGTGTCCCCAGACGGACAGGCACTCTCCGCGACGACATCACCACCATCAGCATCAGCATCAGCATCCACACCACCGCGAGAACACGCTCATTCAGCCCATTCAGCTGCAGCTCGCGCTCTTCAGAGGCCAATTCGAAGCAGCACAGACTTTCAGTGCAGGCAGAACACACGGTGTGACTGTCAGTCAGTCAGGGAGAAAGGAAAGACAGCCCCGAAAGAGAGAGAGTGTAGAAAGTGAAAGTACTCACTGCCAGACACGCCGACACACATATCACATTGAACGGCACTGTCTGTACGGTCTGCATTGGAGAAGAGGAGACCATTGCCTTAAACGCCAAAGACGATCAGGCAGACAGACAGCACTGCTACCACCACCGGTAGCAGCACTGCGATGTACAACTTAGTCAGTCACATGTCTCCTTTTCGCTTTCGCTACCTGAGAGTGAGAGTGGGTCTGCCAGCGTTGATAGATGCTCTTGGCTGCACTTTCTTTCTCTTCGATCACAATCACTGGGCGACGGGGGAGGCAGCAGAGAGGACGGCGACAGAGGTGCACTGCCGCTGCTACTGCTCTTGCCTTCTTTTACAACTTTTTTCAGTGCGAGTTAAAAGTATTTGTGTGTGTGTGTGTGTGTCTGCGACGACAGTGCCAAGGTCGCTCATTGTCCGAGACTTGTACAGGCGGTGAGACAGTGTGGCGACATATGCAGACAGCTCGTAAGTCAGCCAGCCAGCCATCGAAATGACCTTCCACCGAGTGTTCAGTGTGCGAGGCGAGGCGTCGCAGATGTGCTGCTTCTCGTTGAGGTGTTCATCAGTAGCAGAAGCAAGTCACAAGTGTGTTGCAGCTTTCGCTTAGCTAAGCGAACTGACAGATAAATCAGCCTGACTGTGTACAGCAGCTGTCCAAGACGGTGCGCACTCATGTACGGCTAGTCTCTCTCAGTAGGCCAACATCATCAATGGCGACAAGTGACAGTCGCTTACCACCCCTTACCAGCAGCACTGGTGATCATCCGCGAGCATTAAAATGGTTGAGAGCGCAAATACTACTACGCGACCAGGGAAACAACAAAAACAAAGCCATGTTGACTGCTGCTGGACTGCCAACAGATCTTTTTTGACAAAAGGAAGCAACAACTGTCTAACTCGGAGTGACATCGACAACATCAGACACGGCAACAAAGCAGCCCAGTCGATGAGTGTATGGTGTCTGGCCGTGTGACTTGTGTCTCTCCTTCTCTCCTTTACTTTCTTTCTTTCTCTTTCGATGTCTTTCCCTTCGCCTCCCCTCAGACGGGCGCGCAGAAGTGCCGATTGGCGCCAGACGCCAGAGTGCCAGGCCAGATTGCGGGCTCATTCGCTTTCTCTCTCTCTCTCTTACTTTCTCCTGCACAGTGAGAGAACGCGCGCGGCGCTCGACTGCGGTTCAAAAGCACCAAATAAGGCTAGTATCCTAAATTAAATACGACACTCACTTAATGGATATGTAAGTCGGCAGCTAATAACAATGCGGTGGTGGTGGCGTTGCCGTCTGTTTGCCGCCACAATCCTCGAGGAGGAGCATGTGCTATAATTATCGAAACGAGTGAATCGAGTGTGTGTGTGCCTAGTTTCCATTTCACGAGTGCCAAGACGATCGCGGATCGGGGAGCGATAGCCACAACACTCTCTCACACACACAGCCTGCGCCAACAACTTTGACAAATCGACCAGTAAGCAAGCAAGCAAGCGGCAACCGCAACAAGTGCATCTGCGTCGTAGAGCAAAGAGAGCAAGGCGCAGGCACTGTTCAGCGGTGCCTCTCTGCGCGAGGAGGCCTCACCACTGAACAGGTAAACAGGAAATAAGGAAGTGGAAGATGTCGACAGAGCAGAGAGTGTTGTGACAGACAGACTGACAGTTAGAGCACGCGGAGATGCGGCCATGCAGATTGTGCCAGTGTCAACACACAACGACCACCGAATCGGGACTGAGCTGCTGATCGAGACTGAGGCCAGCACATATTGGCACAGTCGACCAGCAGCAGCTCCACTGAGTGGCACTTCCACTTTCACTCTCAGCGTGTGGAGGCAACCTTGTCCTCGAGAGATACCACTGCCACTGCGAACAACGGCTGTTGGGAGGGAAAGAGAAGCACATCAGCAGCAGTTGATTAGAGTGATCAGCACACTACTCCTCTGATGACTGCAGTCCAGCAAACGTCAGCAGGAGCAGCACCTTGCTCGAGTGCTCCACAAGCTCACTCCAAATGGTGCCGTCTCAGCTGCAATCCAGTCAGCTCTGCTCTGCAACTGTCTTCATTCAGCCTGTGCCCCTCGATGCAATCACCATCACCATCGCATCGCCATAATCGTCGCTGTCATTTCAATTGCTGCAAAGGTTAGCACTGTCGCGGTAGCATCAGCAGAGGCAGCAGCACTGACTTGTACTTGAGGCTTTTCGTGCAGCTCTGACAGGAAACAGTGCGACTGACTGCTGAACTAAGGCAACTCTAAGACAGCGTGCTCTGCCTGTCTGCCGCAGTCGCACCATAAATACAACACAGAAAGAGGGAGAACGGGAGAAGGGAAGGAACGAACGAGGATCCTCGCTCGGCGAGGACACTCCATAGCGATGCATGGCGGCCGAATGAGTGAGTGATAAGTGTCGCTCGCAGAGGAACACATACAGACGATGCTCAAAACAGAGGAGAAAGAGAAAGAGAGCGAAGTGCATACACGGCAATTGCCCATCATCAACTCTTTTCCGTATGGTGACGTAGTAGATAGCAGTGCCTAGTGTACCACCACCACAAACAGGCAGACTGCAGAAGTGACTGCTTTCTAATCACTGCCTGCCTGGCATAATCAATTGCAGAAGCTGCAGCTGTACTGGTCGTCGCATCTCCACCACAATGCACTTTGACAACTGCAGAAGACAGTGAAAAAGTAGAAGGCTGTATCCCAGTCTGTGCAGCATGGGTTTTGTAACCAGTCAGTGAGGGATGAGAGATGAAGGGACGCTGATTAGTGCCAAAACATGCACCGCTGCAGTTGTGCGGTTGCTGCCGGTGGCGATAGCATTCCTGGCGCAATGTACGCCAAGCAAGCTGGATTTATTATCAGACCGAGATGGTTCAGTTGATGGTACTGCTGTTCCTGCTACTGTCACTGCTGCCGCTGCTTCTCTCTCGATAAGTCGGAAGGATATAATACTGCTTTTGCTGTGTAAGCAAACTTGGAAAAGGTGAAGCAGCAGCGGTTGATTCTACTGCTGCTGCTCTTAACTATCTGCTTACTGCCATAATAATTGGCCTATTAGGTGACACTTGACGACACTGACAAAAAGTACTCCTGCCAGCAGCAGCAGCAGAGACAGCAGCACCGCCACCACCACGACCACGTTGTCGATCAGCGATGCCGGGCAGCTGCCAGACAGGAAGCAGCAGCAGCAGAAGAAGGGAGAGAAGGGAGAGAAGAGCGCGAGAGAGCACGCCGTCTCCGCTGGAGGATATATTCAGCCATTGGCGAATAGGTGCATTACCGCACTGCTCACTGAGTGGGAGGATGACGTGCCCAAGTTCGGTGCAGTACATGGCCGATGATGCTGCTCAATTGAGAGCAAGGCAGGCGCCAACAGCACAAAAAGTAGACCTCACCGTCTGATTGAATGCAGAACATCGTCTCGAAGTGAGAGTGCCTCGAAGAGGCACAATCGGCAAAGGTCAGCATCTGCATCAGCAGCAGTTTGTACAAGCTTTTTCTGTCTGTATACAGGGCAGGCAGTGCGAAGGTGAACATCAGTATGGCGGCAGTCAGACTATGTAGTACAGTGTGTGCCTGTCTGAGAGGTCGCGTGTCTTCTTACGGCAGTCGAAAAACGCCAAGCGCCATTTAAAGTGCACACAGAAACGACAAGTGCGAACAGATGCCAGTGGCGAATGGATTGCGATGGATGGAAGGCAAGGCTGAAGCAAGATCAAAGACGTCCATGTTCACTCGGTGTGCAGGAACAAGAAATAGCAACAAATGCGCACACAGAGGGGCGAGCGGGCGAACGAGTGAATGAGCGAAACTGGGTCAGACACTTTGCACAATAACGAGCGATATAACAGCGTACTAATTGCAGTATCGAGCCGAACAGATTAGCACAAGAGGATGCGAGCGGTGGCGATGGCGAGGACCACTGCTGCCAACAACACAGCACTGCCAGTCTCTGTCTGCCTGGCTGCCAACGATGCGGACTGTCATGTCGTTTGTTGGCTGCTGCTGCTGCTTCTTCTTCACTCATTCAGAGTCTGCCTGCCTCCAATCGGTGTCAATTGGCCTCCACCAGAAGCAGAGCTGTCGCCGACAAGTGTGTCGATGATGGTGGTGCTGCTGACCGATGGACTAGCCTCCAACTCGTAAAGTGACAGATGAACTGATCCACTGATTCACTGTCGTCATATGACGCCTGCACCGTCCTCCACCAGTTTATCTACTGTGCTCGCCGTGTGAAGTAAGGATTCCACGATGAGCAATTTGACAGTTGACACTACAACTGTTGCTGTTGCTGCAGTCGAGCGTACAGTTGCAGCGTGGTTCCGCAAGCTGGTGATGATACTTTTCTGTTGTCGATTTAAATAGCCTCATGAACGAGTAGTCTTCTTCTTCTTCCCTTTCCTCTGCTCGTTCTGCTCGTCAACCTCTCGGTACAGGCGAACATGCAGAGAGAACACTGCCACATCTTCTGCTGGCGGATCGTGCCAAGGCTTCGAGGCCACGTAAGAAGTACGGCACTCACTCGGAGCAAGTGAGCAAGTGTAATTGCCAGGCTCGGTGACACATACAAAGTAGCACTGGAATATCTGGCATTTTTTTGCCACACCAAAAGCAAACTTTAATCGGCCTGAATGCGTCCATCTATCCGCTTCTGTGCCAGCCCGAGTGTGTCTCCAAAAATACTCAATGTGCCTGTCAGTGAGAGTTCGAGTCAGAGCGAGCTTCGCAAGTTTCGAGTCTCAGTTAGTCAGTTGACAGAATGGTCGGTCCTTCTTTCGGAGCAGACGGTTTGCTAAAAATACATTATTCGGTACTGATGCCGCTTCTGCTGATGCCGCCACTACATAGGCACATGCACTACCACTGACGACACCGACGCCGACACCGCCAAATGTACTTGCCGCCGCGACGGCAGGCACCGATTGACGTGACGTACAATCAGCCGTGCAGTTGACATCTCTTACTGACATTTGCTGCGGCTGAAGCAGTGACTGAGTGTGCCTTCAGCTTCCCTACCGCCGGATTCACTACTCGCGCGAGCGCAGATGCTGTGAGCTTACCTTTTTTACATTTCATTACGACCCAATTGTCTGCGCTTGTGCTTGTTGCTGAAGTGTGCCTGTGGCGCCAGTGGACGAGATTTGTTGGCCAGTCAGTTGGGGCTGATGATAAAGCTGATGGTGCTGGTTGTTTGCTGGTGGATCCAGTTCAGTGAGGGCAAAGGTGAGGTCCACAGAAGGTGAATGGAGTTTGGAGCACAATTGTAAAAACACGTGGAATTCCAATTTAGAGAAGTAGTCTTACAGCGAAGTTAGCAGGGCATCTGTCAGTGAGTGAGTGCAGCGTGGGGGCCCGACCTGTCAGCTTGCGCGCCAGTGCGGTCTGCGTGCGAATAGTGGCACAGAGCGAAGTCAACTGAAGCTAAGAGTGCTGTGGCCTGTTGAGAAGTGCTGTGGAGGCATGTGGAGGAAGTGACAGCCACGTGGTGTGGGCAAGGGGCACTGAAGAAGGAGAAGAAGGAGGAGGAGTGCTAGAGCTGGGCAAGAGGAGGCCCAGCAGGAGCACAAGTGTAGTCGTCGTCGCCGGACAGTGGTTGTGGACCAGAGTGGTCGATTCCAGGAAAAACAGGAGGAAGAAGAAGAAGAATAAAAAGTTTGACGGACTAAACACTCGCAGAGAAAAGTGAAGAGAGCTGAGCGCTAGACGTCAGGAGCTGTTGCTGCTGGTGCTTTTCTGAAGGAACTGCTGGAGCACACAAACGCACGTGTTTGCGGCTGTGCTAGCCTGTTTCCCCGCTCTGGGTGCTACTACTACCGCTGTGCTTCTACTTCTTCTTCTTGTGCTTCAATGTGCTCTGCTGTCCTATGCTTCCACTGCCAGAGAAGCCACTGCCACAAAAGATAAAAGTTAGTGTGTAGAGAAGAGAAGATACTTCTTGACTTTGACAACCACTACCACTACCACGGCAACTGGTGATTGCAGGATTGACTCCAGTCATGACATGCTGTCGGTGTGTTTTGGAGTACTTCGACGACGACGAGTGTACGCCAGTGGACGACAGACAGCTACAGAGACAGTCCTTGCAAGCACAGTAAGTTGCACGCACTCTTGTCGGCTCATATGATCATACTGGCCAAGCTGAATTTTGCAAAGGCAAGCCTCGTGCTCTTTCTCTTACCACGAGCAAAGATCACCGCGTGCGCGAGCGTTTAATGTCGTCGAAGTTAGTTAGTAATATTTGTATAATAGTGTGGTGCTTCAATGAGTACTGGCCAAGACTGCTGAAGGCGCCATTGTCTAGCCAATGCTGACGGCAGTGGAAAGTGCCTGACCAAAGTTGCACAACGAATGATAAAAATGTGCAAATTGTGCTATCGCCCAATTATCTCACGCGTACTTTCACATCGTCACATCGGTCTTACGTGGAAATGGTAGCAGTGCAATTGTTGTATTCGTCGATAGATGCTCCTCATCAGAGCCCCCCTCTTTCCTCAGTACCTCCTTCACATGCAACGTCAGGCAATTTGTTTAGTTTTGCTAATGATCGATTCAAGCTTATTCATGCTCTTGGCCAAGTCCACTTTGATTCGATCTTTGAGGGCAGCCTCGTACTTTAGCATCCTCTCAGCTGACTTTAGACGGCTGTCACTTTCCAGGTGGCTCAGTTGAAGCTGCTCCAGGTATCGATACTGCTTGTCAAGCGTCTCAAAGAGGTCATCCAGCTTTGTGGAAAAGTCCTTGTACGTTAGTCGGTTCGCCCGAAAATCATCAATCAGACTGCGCAACTTGGACACTACTCCCATAAACTCCTTCAGTATGGCTTCTTGAGTGCTCTGCGCATTTGGTCCGTTTGTCTGACAGCTTCTAGCATCAGCAGAACCTGTAGTGACAGTAGAGCTTGTTTTGACAGGTCGATTATCAACAGGTTTTGAGATCGGATTCGTTTTTCTGTCTAAAATTTTCTTAATAATTCCGCTTGACTCGAGCTTGGAAAACGCAGAATCTAGATGTAGAGGAAATTAGAATTTAGTATTTGAGTGTTTGAGTAAAGCAAATTACCTGATAAAAATACTGTGGCCTTGTCAATGCAATCTTTAGTGATGTTTAATTTATGTTTATCAACGCCCTTATTATTTAGTTGAATTAATTGTTCAGTGTTGAGAACCAGTTCAGAGCAAATTTGAACTGCCTCTGACAGCTTTGTCTTTAGTTGCTCGTTCTCCACGTATACTTCCATTTCTCCTCTGTTATCAGCCAGCTTTTTCAGTTTGACATTTTCTTTACTTTGCTTCTCAAGCTTCTCTTTCAAGCTTTTAATTTCATTATTCTTTTTCTCAAACTCGTTGAGAACTTTAAACTTCAACTCTGATGAAAAACAAAATGGTTAGCAAATGTCAAACACCAACAAATACCTGTTCCATACCTGATTCTGGCGTCATCGGTTCATTACTTTCGAGTAAATATATTTTCAGCTTTAAATCAAAATTCTCTTTCCTCAGCTGGTCCATCTTTTCGTAATACTCTTTCAGGAGAAAATCGTGATCCATTTGCGACTCTTCAATCGACAGCGATGGCAGTGTGCTCTCGGTCAGCTTTGAGAGGTCGACATAGGTGGAGGGAAAATTCTCCAAAGCACAGGAGCGATCCTCCAGGTCGCCTGTTTCTTCCATTCTGGTGGGTGAATAGGGTTCGGTCAAGAGGAACTCGAGGACTAGAAAATTAGCCGATTTTTTGTTCAACAAATGTAACTCGTGCGCGAAAATATTTTTGCGAAAACAAACCGACGTTTTCGCCGGTGGCAGTGGAAATAGCTGTCGGTCGGTATAAAAAGTCGCCGACGGCGGAGGTGAAAAAAGTCTTCCGTTATCTTTAATTAAAAAAGGTTTGCCGCATACAATTGTTCAATGTATAGATCTAGATAGCCTTTTGGTAGTCAGTTTCAGTTACTGATAGAGTGACAGCTCAAATACTGACACCAGATTCAAGATGGCAACATGAATGCTCTCAACAATGTACAGATTACATCAGCCAGTTTCATCAGTTGGTGAATGGAATAAACTTGGAGTACTTTGCCGGGAGGAAGGGCGCCAGCGCCTCGGGAACGTTGATGCCCTCGGGCGTCTGGTACACCTCAAGAATGACGCAGATGACGCGGGTGATGGCGCACATTGTGCCGTTCAGCATGTGCACGTAGTCCACCTGGCCGGTCATCTTCTTGGACTGTCCAAAGCGGATCTGCAACCGCCTCGACTGGTAGTCGGTGCAGTTGGAGACAGAGACCAGCTCGCGGAAGGCCTTCGAGCCGGGGAACCAGGCCTCGAGGTCGTACTTCATGGCGGCGGCGTTGTTCAGGGCGCCCGAGACAATGGCCACCACCTGGTAGGGAATGCCCAGCGACTGGTAAAAGGCCTCCGAGTTGGCGATCATCTCGTGGAAGTGGTCCCAGGACTTGTTCGGCGAGCAGATGATGAACTGCTCCACCTTCTCAAACTGGTGCACCCGAAAGATGCCTCGCGTGTCACGGCCGTGAGCGCCCACCTCCTGGCGAAAGCAGGTCGACAGACCGGCGTATTTGATCGGCAACGAGTCAGGGTTCATCCACTCGCCTCGGTGCACCGCGCAGATGGGCTGCTCCGAAGTGGCAATCAGGTACTTGTCCTCGCTATCCTCGCTGTCCTTGCTCGACACCACCTTGTACAGCTCATCATCGAACTGGTTCAGCTGAGCAACGGCCGCCATCAGCGGCTTCTTCATCCAGAAGGGAGTGTACAGCGGGATAAAGTCAGCGTCAGCCAGGAAGCGCAGGGCGTACTGAATGAGAGCCTGCTGCAGAAAGACGCCGGGTCCGCGGAGAAAGTAGCCCCTAGAGCCGGCAATGTCAGCACCATGATCGGTGTCCATGCCGCCGATCTTCTGGATCAGGTCAATGTGCGAAAGCAGTTTGAAGCCCTTCTTCTCAAAGTCAAAGTCGCCCCACTTGCGAACGATGGCGTTCTCGTCCTCGTTATTGGAGATGGGCACATCAGGATGAAGGAGGTTGCCAATTTCACGCAAAATAGAATCTCGCGTCTCTTCCAGTTCGTTCAGCTCCTTCGTCACTTCGATCGTCCTGTCCTCCACTTGCTGGCGCATCGACTTTAAGTTGTCCAACGTGAGGCTGGCGTCAATTTCATTGATCTTCTCAAAAAGTTCAGCTAGCTCAAAGGTTTTCGTCTCGTTGGCGGCGGCCGGCGTAGTAGGAGCAGCCGCCTCGTCTCCCTTGTTGCCTCCCGCTTGCTTGTTGAGCTTAATCTTATTGCCGTACTCCTTGGAGATCTTATTCTTCGCCTTGTTCAGCTGATCTAGGCTGTGCCGCAAGCCTCGCCACTTGGTGTCTAGGCTGATCACCTTCTCGACGGCTTCGACGTCATCAAAACGGGATTTGACATTCTGGCGAATGCGGTCCGGGCATCCGCCCTTATCTTCACGAAATAGATCCAAATCGAGAACCATTGTTTTGGTGGTGGTGATCGAGAGGACGGGATGATGCAAGGCTGAAGATGATGCGAGTAACAAGAATAGAGATGGCCTTTTGTAGACAAATTGTCGTTGTGGACACGTTGCGGCTGCGTTGCTTTTTTTCTTTGTACAAACTGCAAATGGGTCACAATAGCCGGCAACATCATTCAAAACAAACGCAGCAAAACAGCTGCTGATGCGCGGTCTGGTTAACGGACTGGAACTTCTTTGCAACAGTTGACCACAATGCGCCATGGACAAACTCCGGTAGATAAGAGAGATTATTGAAACTAAAGCGAAAGGATTAAGTTTATACTAACCAAACTCTATTTTGTTCCGTTTAGAGTGAACTCGATTGGAATTCAGATGATCCCTGAACTGTTGCACAAAAAACTGTTTGGCGCCCTTCCGCATAAGAATTCAACTGTAAACGCCACTTACATTCTAAGTCAACTGAAAAAGTCCATTGAGAATGTTCAGTTTAAAACGACCAGTGATCAGTTCAGCAGTGCCTCCGGTCAGTCGTTCGAGTATCCCTGGCAAAGAGTGGCAAAGTATTTGCCTCCGCTCAAGAACAACAACGTCACTGATCACCTGGAACTGCTTGGCCGAACGTACTCGACACCTTACCTAAAATGTGTTCACAGTCTGCTGACAATTCCTGACAGTTTACTGGAAAACAGGCCCAAAGAGTGGAGCTTTAGTCGCGGATGGACGCGATACACTCTCGACGGGAACGGTGGCTATTTGAGCGAAGCTGTCCAGTTCCCGCTTGAAGATTCAGTGGTCTTTGACATTGAAGTCTGCATGGAGGCAAGCAACAACAACAGGCCTACATTGGCGGTGGCACTCACACCGGCGGCCTGGTACTCTTGGTGCGGAGACACTCTGATCAACCTGAACACGGAGGCAACCGAAACGAGGCCCATCTTTGGCTCAATCGACGACATCTCAATGGAGGACCTCATTCCAATGGGCCAGTGGAAAAGTGGCGAGCGACTCATTGTCGGCCACAACGTCAGCTTCGATCGGTCGTACATCAAAGAGCAGTACAACATTGACCTCGACGGAACGCGCTTCCTCGACACGATGAGCCTGCATATAGCCGTCTCAGGCCTGAACCAAGACCAGAAGATATTCGCCATTCGGAATGGCAATCCGTGGAACTCGATCTCATCACTGAACAACCTCAACGACGTCTACAAGCTGTACTGCCAAACGGAGGAGAACGTCGACAAGGATCCGCGAAATGTATTTGTGAAGGGCAGTCTGGCCGACGTGTATCACAGCTTTCAGCCGTTGACTGACTACTGCTCAAACGACGTCGCCGTTACGCTAAAGATACTAAAGTCCCTTTTTCCCACCTTTGTCGAACGCTTTCCCCATCCAGTGACACTGGTGGGCATGATGGAGATGTCCGTCATGTACCTGCCGGTGAATAAGCGCACCTGGAAACGCTACCTCAACGAGTCGACGTCCATCTACGAAGAGTACAAGGGCGAGATCAATCAGACGCTGAAGGAGATTGCCTGCGACTCCTGCAGCTACCTCCAAGGTGACAACTATTTAAAGGACCCCTGGCTGTGGGACCTCGACTGGAGCACTCGTCCGGTGGGCTTCAAAAAAAGCTTTGAGCTTTCGAAAAAGCCGACGAAATCGAAAAGTAACAGCAATAGTAGCAGTCTGGTGGAGACGTTAATGGACACGGCAAAGCACCTCAAGAAGAATCAGCCCCTTTTGCCCGGCTACCCAAAGTGGTTTCTCGAGTTTTGCGAGAGCTCGCGCAACTTGAACAAACTCGACCAGGTCGACTTTGACACGATCATTGAGTCCAATCAGCTGAACATCAGTCCGAAGCTGCGTGCCATTCCAAAGCTGCTCAAGCTCATGTGGAATGGCTTTCCGCTGTACCACGACAAGGTCTACGGCTGGGGGTACCTGGTGCCCGATGAGGCGCAGCTGCTGGACGACGAGAGCCAGGCCCACTTTGGCCCATGGAGCAGATGCTGGAGATGGCAAAGGCAAATCAGATGGAGGTGGACCGTCTGAAACGGGAGGAGGGAATCAAGGGCATTGTGCCGGGGTGCCTCTTCTTCAAACTACCTCACAAAGACGGGCCAAACCGAAAGGTGGGCAATCCTCTCGGCAAGGTAAAGTGTAGAGAGAAAAACTGGTTCCTTTCATTTCATTTACTTTAAATATGGCCATCTTTCAGGACTTTATCTCAAAGATAGCCGACGGGACACTGCGACCCTTTCTGAGCACCGTCAAGGACCTGGTGCTGCAGCAGAACAAGATCTCCTACTGGGTGAACTCCTCGAAGCGCATCCTCTCGCAGCTGGTCATCGCCTACGACTCGGCCACCGGCGACGGCTGCATTGTGCCGCGAGTCGTCGTCTCGGGCACGGTCACCCGCCGGGCGGTGGAGCCCACCTGGCTGACGGCCAGCAACTCATACGCCGACCGACTGGGCAGTGAGCTGAAGGGCATCATCCAGTGCCCGCCCGGCTACTGCTACGTGGGCGCAGACGTCGACTCGCAAGAGCTGTGGATTGCCGCACTCATTGGCGACGCCCACTTCAGCGGCATTCAGGGCTCCACGGGGCTGGGCTGGATGACGCTGAGGGGCGACAAGGCGCAGGGCACTGACATGCACAGCGTGACGGCCAACTCCATCAACATCAGCCGAGACGAGGCGAAGGTGCTCAACTACGCGCGCATCTACGGCTCAGGACCGGACTTTGCCGCCCGCTTCCTTCGCCAGTCGAACCCCAATCTGAGCGAGGAGGAGGCCAAGTCGAAGGCGAAGAAGATCTTTGTGGAGACGAAGGGCGTCAAGAGGAGGCTCACCCACTACGAGGGCGGCGAGGCGACGAGGGTGGTGCGCCAGTGGGCGAACGGCACCGAGTCGCACATGTTCAACAGGCTGGAGGCGATCGCCACCAGTGAGCACCCGGAGACGCCCTTCCTTCGAGGGCGCATCAGTCGGGCGCTGGAGCCGTCTGTCGTCGGCTACGACTTCATGACCAGTCGCATCAACTGGGTGGTGCAGAGCTCGGCGGTGGACTTTCTGCACATTCTCCTGGTGTGCATGAAGTGGCTCATGGCGAGTTCCAGATTGACGGCCGCTTCTCCATTAGCATCCACGACGAATTCGGTACATTGTTCGCGAGGAGCACAAGTACAAGGCGGCACTGGCGCTGCAGCTGTCCAATCTGCTGGCGCGAGCCTACTTCACCTCGGCCCTCCAACTCAACGACCTCCCCGCCTCGGTGGCCTTCTTCAGCTCCATCGAGATTGACCAGTGCCTGCGAAAGGACGTCCACCAGGACTGCAAGACGCCCTCCAATCCACTGGGCCTCTCCAAAGGCTACGGCGTGCCAGCGGGCGAGTCATTGAGCATAGCGCGACTCGTCGAGCTGCTGCAGAATGACCTCCACTTCCATCAAACAGAGTGCAACAAGAAACAGCCATCGAAGGAGCGCTTGACCGTAACTGCTTCTAAAACTGATGATCGCCGCCGCGATGTGGTGGTGGCTATTGACTGCTATGGTCACATGATGACGCTAAACGTGTCACCGCCAATAAACAGCATCAGTTTGATCTGTCAGCATCAGCCTAGTGATCGCATTCTCCTTCTCTGGTATCGGGAGCGCATTTTCACTGCCACGGCGTCGTCAGCTGACGGCGACCTGAGCCGAGCTGCACCGTTGTCTTCGCCGCCTGTGAGCAAGGGCGGCGCTGCGGTCGTCGTAGCGGCAAAGAGTAGTGGTGGTTGTCCTGCTGCTGCAGCTGTTGTAGCTGTTGTAGAAGTGTGAGTGTCTGCTTGCCCAATTGTAGGACAATTCGCTGTTAGGGAGAGAGAGAGAGCAGAGAAACAAGGTAAACACGAGTGATTTCGCTGTTTGGATTACCACTGGCCATCACAGATTTTGAACTGCGCCTCTCCCCGACTACCTGGCCCATCTGATCATCACCACCACCACCTCTATTATCACCCGACACTGCAGCTGCCCACCCCAGTGAGACCGTCCTTAGCAGCGATGTCTCACACCGAGACAAATGGCTTCTACGACGACAACCAGAACATCGACGATGCTTCTCCCGAGAAGCAGGTTCTCTACTACAAAAAGAGGTACACCCACCTTTCTTTTACACCTTCTTTTGCACAACAACTCTGCTTGTGTTGTTGTGGTTGTTTTGCCACCAAAAACGTAACCATTCCATTCTTTATCTCATTACAGATTAGAAGAGCTTCAAGGGGAGTTTGATGAGTACCAGCAAAGTAGTCGTGAGCTGGAGAATGAACTGGAGACGCAGCTGTCGAACTACGAGAAGCGTAACCTTGAACTCGAGGTGAAGAATCGGAACCTGGTGACGGAAAATGAAGTGCTACGAACTCGATTCGAGAGGATATCTTCAGAGAGTCACAACCAGCTAAATGATCTGCAAAGTAAATACGAAAAAGTTTCAACTGAAAATGAGCAGCTGAAGAGCTACATCAGAGACTTGGAGCAGTCGAATGATGATCTGGACAGGCGAAGCGAACACTTGATGCCACCCTCGCCGAGTTTGATTCCAGATTGAATGAACAGATAGAGAGAAACGAGCTACTAGAAAGTGAAATAGGCGAAAAGGAGCAACTTCAAGTGGTCATACAGAGGCTAAAGGACGAAGCTCGTGATCTTCGGCTGGAGTTGATGATTCAACAGGGCTCTAAGAACAAAAAGGCCGTTGTCGGAGATGGTGAATGCAACAACAGCACCGGCGGCACCACCCCCTCTGGCCCTCACCACCGTCAGTCGAAGGCAGCTGTACATAGTAACAATAACAACTCCTTTTCCGAGCGTCTAACGAACGGAAGCGGCGGTGGCGGACCAACGACGCCGGAGAGCAACAAAACATTTGCCGGCGGCAGTCCGAACGGTAGTCCCAACTACAGTACTAATACTCCGAAGCAGTCGCCCAACCCGATTCCACTTCTCTCCGCCTCATCGCGAATCTCCGCGCTGAACATTGTCAGCGATCTGTTACGAAAAGTGGGCGCTCTGGAGTCGAAGCTGGCCAGCTGTCGCAGCATCGTTCCCGTCTCGGCGACCCTCATGAACTCGAAGATGACCTCACCGGTGAAGGGCAGCGGCAGTAGCACCACCGGCGCCACCAATAACAATGTCGATACTAACTCACCTGTAAATTCCTCCTCATTCAAGGACATTAACACTAGTGTCTAGCAGCGAGTCTGAATCTGAGATCTAACAGAGACACTACGCAGCCGAGAGCTAAGCATCGCTAAATCATTTAAATTATTTTATCTTTATTTTTATACCAATGCAGACACTCCTTGCGTAGAAGTTCTTAATTACCATTTTCGTTGTTACACTGTTTTTCCCTCTCTCACCTCCTCTCTCTCATCAACACCACCACAATCACTCTACACTTTTACACACACACACATTCAATCATTACAGGCAATTAACAAACATCCTTTTAGATCACAACAGTTTTTCAAATTGTCTCTCTTAATTTTACTAGTGAAATTGTTCTACACTAACACTCACACTATTGCCTTTTATTATAAACGTTGTACATATAAAATGAGGCTGAGAACGGTTGATGCCAACAGTGCCTGTCCGCCTAACGGTGGTTCGTGGCGGTGAAGCATCCACACTGGAAGGGAGAGAGGAGATGCTATCGAGCAGGCGGAAGGCGAGTGGCCAGTCGGCGTAAGCAGACAACGCGAGAGCAGAGAGAGAGGGAGAGGGAGCATCAAGTGTGTGTGAGAGTGCCATGGCTGCCGGGGTGGCTGTTCACTTCAGTGTCTCCGTTTCAGTTCTTCGTGCTCCAGTTGTCTGCGGCGCCGGTAGGGCAGTCGGCCACTTCAGCTCACCTCACCTACACTGACCGGTTATCTCTACTCCACAGATCTGCACTCTCTGCCTCAGATCAGCTCGAGCTGATAGAGTGGCGCGCAAACTACCACGGCCGACTGACTACCCGAGACAACAGCAACTCAACTCAACTCAACTCTCCACACTGTGGCTCCATTATTACGTCATCTCGGCTATTATTGCTGGGAGCTGCAGTGTTGGCAGTGTTGGCAGTTGACTAGTCGCATGTGAGCCAGTGTTTGTGTATGTGTACGGAAGTAGTACGAGCTATCATCGACCAGGCATCAGAGGAGCCTTTCCCCCCTTGTCACTCATCACCAAATCAGCCATCGTCTTCTGCAGCGCGCGCTCGAGAATCCCGCCGCCAGCGTGCCAACACGCGCCGCCTGCCATCTTCTGATGCAATTCCTGCACCTGCACCATCAGACTCTGCTGCCGTGCACTCTCTGCCTCTGCAAATCGTACACGCTACGAATGCGACCGACACTCTGAGTTCTCTATTTGTGTGTTTACCAAAGCAGTCACTCGCAACATGTTTGCAATCTATCGCTGTCAGATGACCATTTAATCTCGCGCCCGTAGTCCATTTTTGTCCCATTTTTCATCTCATTTTCACCCACTCTACCCTACGCAAATGGCTGCTGTGCTCATGGACGTGAAAGGCCTGGCGGCCCACCAGGACGACCGCCAGGGCTCGGCGCCAGAGGTGGCCCTGGAGAGCAACTTAAAAATAGACCTTCAGCTGAATGAACTACTGAGGAGAGAGGTAATCTGAAGTAGTACTGTAGTGGAGTTCAACCGATTCACCATCTTTTCCACGCAGAACTTTATCCTCCATCCCACACCGGAGTGGATCGAGAGTGTCATCGTCTGCTTCAAGGCCAAGTTAAAGTGCAACAATGAGTTTATCATATCGATAGGCTGTCTGGAGGACGGCCAGGGCGGACGTACAACCGATGATCTCGAGACTTGTCGCGAAAACGTCACCGACATTGCCAGATCAGTCGACGCCGACTGCACTCTGCTCTGCCGAAAGCGAATTGACTCTTCAGAATTTTACGTTGACGAGTTCTTAATACGGAAGAAACCGGAGCAGAATGACTTTCACGAGGTCAGGTTGCCGTTCTGGGCAATGTGGACAGTGGCAAGTCGACGCTGCTCTCCGTGCTGACGCACTGTGAGCTCGATAACGGCCGTGGTTTGGCCCGGCAAAAGATCTTCAGGCATAAGCACGAGCAGGAGACAGGCAGGACATCGAGCATCGGCAATGACATTCTCGGCTTTTCCAGCACAGGCCAAATAGTGAATCAGCCCATTCTGCATGGCAGCAATAATCTCAACTGGACAAAGATTTGCGAGGAGTCCTCCAAGGTCATCACCTTCATCGACTTGGCCGGCCACGAGAAGTACCTAAAGACGACCATTTTCGGCATGACCGGTCACTGCCCTGACTACGCTTTGCTGATGATTGGCGCCAATGCGGGCATCATTGGCATGACTAAAGAGGTTTGTTTTTATAACAAAACTTATTTGTTCATAAAACTAATTGTCTCCTTCTACAGCATCTCGGTGTCACCCTTGCGTTGAATATTCCCGTCTTTGTGGTGATCACCAAAATCGACATGTGTCCGCCAAATATTCTCCAGCAAACGCTTACCAACTTGAGGAAGGTACTCAAATCTCAGGGCTGTCGGAAGATACCCATTCTGGTGGAGAGCGACGAAGACGTCATCATATCTGCCTCTAACTTTGTCTCTGAGCGACTGTGTCCTATTTTTCAAGTTTCCAACGTCACTGGGAAGAACTTGAACTACCTGAAATCGTTCTTGAATCTGCTCAACTCTCGCTCCCCTAACTACGACGACAGTCCAAAGGAGTTTCAAATCGATGAAATCTACGGAGTTTCAGGAGTCGGCGTAGTGGTAAGTATTCACTTTTCTGTAACACACTGATCCCGATGAGTTCTCACCGCTTGTTCCTTAACTCAGGTCAGTGGACTTACATTGAAAGGCGTCATCTCCACAAATGATACCCTCATGCTGGGTCCAAACTCGCTGGGCCAATTCATTCCCGTTTCAATCAAATCAATCCACCGGAAAAGATTACCAGTGAAGGAAGTCAGAAGCGGACAGACGGCTTCGTTTGCTCTCAAAAAGGTATGTCAATGAATTTTATTGTTTCTTCTTTTTCCTAATACTCTCTTCACGTAGATTCGCCGAAATGAGATTCGCAAAGGCATGGTCATGCTGTGCCCAAGTCTCGAGCCAAAGCGTACTGGGAGTTTGAAGGCGAAATTCTCGTCTTGCACCACCCAACGACAATCAGCACCCGTTACCAGGCGATGGGTTAGTGTGACTAAAGCATTTGCTTTTGTTCAGGCCTAACTGATCCTCTTTTTGCAGTCCACTGCGGCAGCATTCGTCAGACGGCGCAAATCATCGAAATGAGCCAGGAGTGCCTGAGGACAGGCGACAAGGCGAAGGTGCACTTTCGCTTCATCAAGAATCCCGAGTACCTGCACCCAGGTATGCGGATCATCTTCCGAGAAGGCAGGACAAAGGCAATAGGCAATGTCATCAAGCTGCTGCCTGGAGCTGCACCACTTGGATATACATCAAAGAATAAACCACGAAACAGTAAAATTGAGAGGTGAACAGCTCGAGAGAAGGCAACTCTAGAGAAGAACTAATGCTCAAAATAGAAAATGACAAAAAGACAACTTTAGCTTTTAAGGATGCACGCAATCAATCAGCAACTTTATCATCCGTTTTGAATTTCTCTTCACACACTTTTTTCTCAGTGCAACTTGTACGAACCGCGGACTGACGCTGTTTGCAGTGACAGGCGCTGCCACCGGAGATGTCGTTACTCTTCAGACACAAGCACTACATCAAATAATATTTTGTTTTGTTTATCATTTGCCGGGACACGCGTTTGTGATAAAGTGATGCTTACTACCTACTCTCAACTTTAAAAATATATGAAATAAAGTTAACATTACCGGTACCAATCACACCAACAAATGATGAACTTGCCACGTGTTTTTCTGAAACAGGCGGTGAATATTTCCTGAGAAGAGGTCGGCTGGTTTCACCGATCACCACTCGGCCACTGGCCACTGCTGTGCCCAACAAGGAGTCCTATCAGTTCCAAACTGAATCAGAGGAGAAAAAGTTTGAATTCGGTATGTGCTGTTGTTTCGGTTTGTTGAGTAGCTTTGAGAGAAGTCTACTAACTCACCTAACTCCCTTTTGCCTCCTGCAGTTCGAGGTGTTTTCAACAATGTCGCCAACAACTACGACCTCATGAACGATGTCCTCAGCGTGGGCGTTCATCGTCTTTGGAAGCGGTACTTCATCGAGAAGCTCGACCCATATCCGGGTACAAAGCTGCTCGACGTGGCCGGCGGAACGGGAGACATCGCCTTTGAGTTTCTTCGTTACGCCACCGAAAAGGGCGACTCGACCAGTTCTGTGGTCGTCTGTGATATCAACGAGAACATGATGAAGGTCGGTCAGCAGAGAGCCGCCAAGCAGAAGATGGACCCAAACAGACTTGACTGGGTGCACGGGGACGGTCTCAATTTACCCTTTGAGGAGAACACATTTGACGCCTATTCAGTGGTCTTTGGCATTCGCAATATGGTCAATCTGCCGAAGGCTATTGATGAGGCGTACCGTGTTCTAAAGCCCGGCGGAATATTTATGTGCATGGAGTTTAGCCAAGTGAACAATGTCTTTCTGAAAAGGTAAGATCTGTGCCCTCAGGGCAAGTTCATTCACCCTCTAATGATTTGTTTACTTTTCAGCTTCTACGACTGGTACTCCTATCAGATGATTCCCGTCATTGGCGAGGTCGTTTCCAATGACTTTAAATCGTACCAGTATCTCGTGGAGAGCATTCGCAAGTTTCCAGACCAAGAGACCTTCAAGGCGATGATTGAAGAGAGTGGATTCAAACTGGTCGACTACGACAATCTCTCCTGTGGCATTGCTGCCATCCACAGCGGGTACAAGCCGCTGTGAAAGTGTCAATAGAAATTCATTTGCAATAATAAACGAGCATTTAAAATCTTAATCGCCACTTTTATTTCTAACGATTGGTCATAGAAATAAAATGCAAATTAATCTTGAAAATGGAAAATAAACAAAATGAATGAAAATAAATAAAGAATTGTAAGAGATGGAATACCAATCGTATCACCGCAAAAGCATTGTTAAGATTAGCTGTCGCGCCGTGCTTCGGTTTATCCTGACTTGAAGAGGAGGATAGCCACCTGGCCAAGATAAAAGTAAATGAAGTGCTTCGTCTCGTGAGTGACGTAGCTGCCAAAGTTTCGGCCGACGATGCAGTGCCAGGTTGGATTGTACTTCTTGTCGAACTCCTTCTTGATGTAGGCAGCAATGTCCTTCTCAATGTTGTACTTGTCCAGAGCCTGCAGTGCAGTGTTGATCGCATCGTCCTGCATCTCCTCGCTCATGTCGGCATTCTTAACCACGGCTTTCTTGTCACCTGACATTTTTCTTTGTTTGTGTCGGTGGTTGAGGCTGTGAAGGAGAACAATAAAAGTGTTATTAGCGCACTGTGGTGTTCAGTAGAGCTGGCTATCAAAAGTAGCTAGAGTGTGTAGGTACCGTTCGTGAGATTCAAAGGTGGTCGATCGGTGATCAGCAGGGAATTATCGCAAATAACGGCGATCTGACGTCCGATATGTGCTCGACGAGGCAGAAGAATAGCAGTGCCAAAATGAACAAAGTCGGCGCGAAGAGTGCGCTCCTTACGCATGGCTCGCCGCACCTGCCACTCTGCCAGTGCCTCACTCGCCGCTGGCCAATGGCGGCGCACCGCCTACCCTTGACAGTGCAAATCTTTCACCGATCTTTCACAGCAAGCTCCGCCTCTGCCAATCTATTTTGACTAATTTGGGCACACAGAGGTAGGCAGAGCCAAAGTGGCGGGCCAGTTCAAACTGGACTGCAAATGTGCCTCCATTTCGGGCATTTACATCCATCACACAGCATAAGAAGAGCGATGTCCTTTTTGAGACGGCAGGTCGTCTGCTTTTGGCGCATTGGTAACCTGAGTCAGCAAACTCCACCTCGGCTCCTCTGTACAGCAGTCACTCACATTTTTTGGGCACTTGTTTTTACACTAAAACTACACTAAAACAGTTGCATTCTTTAAAGTTTAATTTTTAAAACTAGAGCTTCAAATACTCTTGAAAGCGTTCGGGAAGCCGGTAGGCATTGACAATAATTAAAATGTCAGGGAGCAATGGATTGTGTCATTTTTGTTTTTTTCACACAATGAGAAAGTTCCCGTTTATTTAGAGGGCCAGCGTGGGAAATGTTCCCAAAAACAATAAAGATTGCTTCGGTTTTCACGTGCATGTTGTTTTCGGTAGCCGCTTGGAAAAGCGTCTGCTTGACGTTTATTTGACTGTGATTTCATCAGTTCCGCACCAGAAACTACCATCATCATCATCTTCATCACCATGAACACGTTACGAATTCAGCCTTATTTAGGCCTTTTAGCACTGATTATTTTGGCAGTGTCATTGGCTGCAGAAGACAAACTGAATGAGAAAAGAATTCTCCTGCCGTACAACAGCGGCGTGCCAACCAATTTCACCGTACACACGAGAGGCGATGGAGAAGTTCAAATCAGCTACAATGATGTCCACAACTCGCTGATGTTCAACTCACAAATGAACATCTACATTCGGCCCATCGAGGCTATTGAAATTCTGCCAAGCATCGTGGAGGCAAGCATCGGCGGCACTGTCGTCCTACCTGTAGCAGTGCTGGGCTTTCTCAACGGAATCGACGGTGAGAAGGCGTACTTCGATGACTGCGTGCAGGTTTCATTTGACGTTGATATCGTCGAATCGGTAAGGAAATTGTGCTTATGAAACCTCAAAATAACAATACTTTTCTTTCTTTTTCAGTCTCGAGTCCGCTATCAGTCAAACAATGTGATGCCAGGCATTGGCATGCACTCCTGCAGGTCTTTTAGCTTTGAGTGCACAGCCGTTGGCAACTCTCGCATTTGGATCAGCTATGGTCAGAACAAGGAAATCAAAACGTCAGCCATTGTCGGCTGTTACGGGCCGATCGTTGTGATGCAGCCGACCGAGTCTCCCGTTCTCTCCCTTGGCTCTTCCATTGACATTGCCTTTGAAGGTGGCCCGCGACCGTGGTCGATGTATCCTGAGGGCCACTACACGAAAGTCACGGCCGTCAATTCTTCTCTTATCTCAATAGCGGAAATCAAAGATCGCTATCGCTATAACAAAGAACTCCACGTGTATCGCACCAAGTGTTTAGACTACGGTGAGGCGGAAATTACGCTGGAAGCTGGCAATATAAAGTCACCTACTCTAATGAATCCGGCATCAACCTCAACTACTGTAAAGATCAACTGCTCCAAGCCAAAAACGCTGATCATCCAGCACAAGCTTTCCAAGTCTACATGTCCGCAACATGACTTTGTTTTCAAACTGGAGAAAAATCGTAAAATTGAGCTAGACGTGCTAGTTTTAGACGACCAAGGCAATTCATTCTACAACTTTACCTCGCTGTACTTTGACTGGTCAATGGACGGCAATGGTGAGTTTCAGAAAACAAACGGAATCAATGAAGAAGTTATTGGCGCCAAAGGGTACTCGACTATTACCCGAAGCTTCCAGGTAATCTCTCAACTGACAACTGCCCGCTCAAAGGTCCGCGGCCGCATCACCGGATACCATGAATCGTTCTGGGGTGATAGCTTTGACGTCTTTCGAGAAGTCGAAATCATCCTCACTGATCCAATAGCTACTGAAGAAGACAACCTTTCACTTCTGAAGCATCCTTCTTACAAGGTATGTGATTTTAGTAATAAACGAAACTGGTTCCTAATTTGATTTTAAATCCATTTTAGAAATCAATTAAAATTCAAAAGGGATCGGGACATTTTTCGGTAGATTACACCTCTAAAGACATCATCAACGTCCAAATGAAGCCAAACAGTCGGACTATTGACGTAAGTTACTGTGTGTTTAGCTTGCTTTTTATGTTTAAAACTTTTTCATTTTTTTCAGATTGTACCGCTCAACGTTGGATCAGGCGTCATTACAATCACAGACCTGTGCCTTAGCTATCCAAAGCACACAATTGCATTTTCAGTGGTAGAAGCACTCGACGTTAATTTAGATCTCATCGACAAAATTGAGTTGGGCTCAACAGTCAAGGGCACGTTTTATGTGCTTGACCATCGCGGCATGAAAATGCACTCTTCACTGCATTCAATTCTGAATGTTGTCACATCAAACAGCTTTTTGGAAATTAGGTATGTTGCTACTTCTCTACATCTTATTTTACTCTACTGACCTTATTTTTAACTCACAGTGATATCAAGCCAATTAACGACTACATCACCTCCTTTTCGGTGAAGGCCACCAGTATTGGCATTTCAAAGGTGCTCATTCGATCGCAATCGGATGATCTAAAGTCTGTTCAATCAGGCGCTATTGAAGTTCAAGTAAGAGTTCTTCAAACTACTGGTTCTATGAACGATCTAACAGGTCTAATTTATTTTGTTGCAGGTTTTTTCCCCTCTTCAAATTGTTCCATCAAATATCACGCTGATTGTGGGAAATCACTTTCAAGCCAACTTTATTGGCGGTCCTCAAACTCAGCGCAACATTGAGTTTGTCATCGGTGATCCGTCGCTTGCTTCAGTTGCCAACAATGGACTGATCAAAGCATTGAAAATTGGCAAAACTAAACTGACTGCAAGAGCGACAAACATCAACAACTTTGAGTATTCTCGCGCTGAGGTGGAAGTGCACGTTGTGCCGCTGAAGAAGATAAAGATTTGGTCTCCTGTAAATCAGATTGTCCTTGGCTCTCACATGCCTCTCTACTTGATTGGCAGCTCAGAGCAGCATGAGACGCCCTTCATGTGTGGCCAGGCAGAGCCGGCGTTGAATGTCACGTGGACGCTGTCCAACGAAAAGATTGCCTCCATTGAGAGCTCATTCAAAAGGTCTGTATTTTTCAGTTTTTCAGTTCATTCAACTAACTTTTTGTTGTTATAGTTTGGCATTGTCGATTCAGTCACCGATCAGATTGCAGCTCGTTTCAGCGCCAAAACCGTGGGCACTGTAACTGTGAAGGCAAGAGTGGAGGTGACAGTGCCGCCCAACTCTCGAGACACTGAGCAGATTTGGAAAAGCATCATTCTGACAGATTCAGTGCAAATTAACGTGCTCACCACCTTTGCTCCCTACCTGTCGCCGTCGTTTGCTGCCGCCGGAGCGACGCAGGAGATTGCCAACACCAAGGTGCTCTTGCTCTCGCCCAATGCCGAGCTGATGTTGCACTTCAACCACCTCGATGAGATCTCCTACAAAGTACTGAACAGCACCTCGGTGCGCATCATCAACGACACTGAGCTGGTGCTGCAGGCGGGCGACCAGCAGGAGCTTGCACTGCTCCTGCTCACCCGAGACGTCCACAAGACTGGTCTCATTGAGTTCTACAGCTTTGTGGTGCACGTGGAGAGGGTGCGCTATCTCTCCCTGGAGTTCCTCGACACGACCTTCATCCAGGAGAGGTCGAGCACCAGCAGCATTGACGTCTTCCCGCTGGGCTCTGAATCGCACCTGGTGGTGAACTTCTTCGACAATCACGGTCGCAAGTTTGACTCGGTCAAATCGAATCTCAAGTGGCACCTTTCTCGCAATGACATCATCACTGTGCTCAGCGACCCACTGGACAACACTCTGAAGATTCGCGCACTGAAAGAGGGCTCCGTCGTCATGCAGGTCACCGATCAGGTGAACCAGGTGGGAGCCTTCTATAAGATCAACGTCGGCGCTCTAGACGGTGGCAGTGATAATGGGGCAGCTAATGGTGAGCAAACAGTGGTGTCAGCTCCTCGGGAGGCTGTCGTCAAGTTTGAAGAGAGTGGCAGGTGCTCGCCCAGCAGCAACAACAACATCAACAACCTGCAGTCTCCACCGCCCCCTACTCCTCGACGACTGATTCCTTTTACTACGCCACCACGCTCATCTTCGGCACACTACTCTTGGCAGTTGTGCTCTTCTTCCTCATCCGCTACCTTGCATCCATTCCATTTGGCGGAAAGGTGAAAGAGTACGGAGCAGCTTATCCGCCTGCAGTTGGCAACGCCGGCGATTTGAGCTTTACTAATGGTTCGCCTAGTTCCAGTCCAAGACGAGGTAAGCAAAAGCGCTCTTGAACTTGTTTTCCCTTATTAACCCCTCTATACTTTATCTTTGCACTAGTTGTGGACTACCAGAATACGTCAAGCGGCAACTTGAACACTACACTGCTAGCAACGCCTTCAATCAACCGTACTCGACTGTCCACTCTTTCCCTCCACCAGTCCCCCACTTCGCCTTCTGTGAACACGCCAGCACACCTATTTCTCCACGAAGTCGCTCACTTTACTCCCTTCGTCAAAGCTTTCAGTGATCACTTCTTGAATATTTATTTTTCCTTATCACATCGACTCCATCGATCACCAATGAATTCTCATCGCTTGTTACTTAACTCATCCTCATCACCGTCTTCATAAACTGCCTTGTAAATAGACTTTTTTTTATGAAAAACGCAAACAGTACATGAACGGAACTTGCCACTACATGTTAAAGTTAATTTTGGATCGTTTGATCGGAGCGGCCTTCTTGACCGCCTCAACTCGGTTGCCTCGAGTCAGAGCCAGTGGCTGCTTGGATTCTGCAAGGAAGTTTGTGTTTTAATAGTAGAAGAGTGAAAAAACAACCAACTGATGTTCTTACCATTTCTGACCTTCTCCGTGACCAGTTTGTCGGCATCCGCACTGAGAGTTGGGTAGTACTTCTCATGGATGCGCGTGAGGACAGTCAGGCCACGGTAGCAGTCAACCTGACGACTCTCCTTGGGAAAGGCTTAAAGTGCTCCGACTTGCTGTGGCACACTATTTGCATCCATCTGAAAGAATGAAAAAGATGATAAGGTATAATATAGAAAAGGTCACAGGAGTGCTCGTACGGGTGTTTGCGAATTTGAGGAATGGTGCTGCGCTTGCGAAAGTCCTTTTCAAAAAGATCTGAAAAAGGGGAAATTGTTGAGCGGCAGTAGGACAACAGTCGTTAGTTTTTACTGTTGAACAGATCCACCAGAAGGACGTCCTCTCGAACCTGGGGCGTGTAGTCGACGTTCTTGTGGAGGATGGCGTCGTGCTCCTCCTCCGTCATCACCTGTTCATTGAAGAAGGGCAGTCGACCGGTGAACATCTGGTAGAGAATGACACCGGCCGCCCAGATGTCCACCTTGGAGCCCGAGTAGCGGTACACCGCAGGATCGAACATCTCTGGGGAGTGGTAGAGCGGCGTGCCGTCATTGCCGCCCACCATGTCATTGTCGTCGAAGATGTTCAGCGTCTGACAAACGCCAAAGTCGGCCAGCTTGAGCACATTCTGGTGGGACACTAGCACGTTGTCCGGTTTGAGGTCACGGTGGATCACGCCGCGGGAGTGCAGGTAGTAGAGGCCGCTGCAGATTTGACCAAAGTTGCTAGGTTCAAAGAGAAGTGTTAGTTTATGAATGGCAGCTAGTCAATTCATTTTTAAAGCGCAGACACTCACTCTTTGCTCTGGCACTTTGAGAGCTTCTCGTAGGCCTTAATGAACTCTGACAGCTCTCCGTAGCAAAACTCGGAGAACATGTAAATCTTCTGCTGGGCAAAGAAGAGGTCGTAGACGCGCATGACGTTCGGGTGGATGAAGTGATAGGTGATGGCCAGCTCTTTGTTGATGGCACGACGACGTGCGGGTCCTTTTTAATCATATTCTTTTTGATGATCTTTCCTGCAAATTGAAAATCAGGTTCAGTAAACGTTTCAATTTTTACTTTCTATAGACATATCTTACCAGCGTATCGCTTCAGCGTGTACTTGTCGACAAACTCGCGAACAGTGCCAAACTTGCCCTTGCCTAGCTTCTCTCCCTTGATGTAATGCTTAACCTCCTTGTACTTGGGCACTTTGACGTGATAGATGGCTGAATCAGGTGGGAACAAATCATAGTCGTCCAGATCCATCAAAGACCATGTGGGCTCATTGGAAGGAGGTGAAGGCCTTGGTGGGGAGGTCCCGTTGATGATATCATTGAGGAGCTTCTCCTGGTCACTGGCGTTTGCTTTGGCACTTTTTTCAGGTTGTGAGTTTTTGCCAGCTGATTTTGACAATTTCTCAACAGGAGACTCTTGTGGCATTTTTCAATACAGTCAAGTGTTCAAATAAAACAAACGACACCTCATTTTAAACTTACCTTTTGAAACGAAATTCTATTTTACACAAAATTTGATTGTTTAAAACGTAGAACTTTATTGCAATAAAAACCTTTTGACACATGTTTGTGCGTGTTGTTTACTTGAAAGACTGCAAACCGGTGATGGCTCTGCCGAGGATGAGCGCGTGAATATCATGTGTGCCCTCGTAGGTGTTCACCGATTCGAGGTTCATCACGTGCCGAATGATGTGGTACTCATCGGAGATGCCATTGCCGCCGAGCATGTCTCGACACTTGCGGGCAATCTCCAGCGCCTTTCCCGCCGAGTTGCGCTTGATCACCGACACCATCTCCGGCACCAGCTGCCCACTGTCCTTCAGTCGTCCCACCTGCAGACAGCCCAGCAGACCCAAGTTAATGTCGGTGAGCATGTCGGCCAGCTTCAGCTGAATCAGCTGATTCGCCGCCAGTGGCCGCCCAAACTGCTTCCGCTCCATCGTGTAGCTTCGAGCCGCCTCAAAGCAGAAGGTGGCCGCGCCGAGTGCTCCCCAGGCGATGCCGTAGCGAGCATTGTTCAGACAACTGAATGGGCCTTTCAGGCCTTCTACCTTGGGGAGGATGTTCTCCTCTGGCACGACGACGTCCTCCATCAGGATCATTCCTGTAGCTGAGGCTCGAAGGGAGAACTTGCCCTCAATCTGCGGCGTACTGAGGCCCTTCATACCGCGCTCGAGGATGAAACCGCGAATTTTGCCGTCCAGTTTGGCCCAGACGACAAACACATCGGCAACCGGTGAGTTGGTGATCCACGTCTTGGATCCATTGAGGATGTACGACTTGGAGGCGGCGTCGTACTTGGCGCGAGTCTCCATACTGCCCGGATCGCTGCCGTGGTTGGGCTCAGTCAGGCCGAACGAGCCTACGGTCAAGAGTGTGCACATGTTATCATCTCTCAAGTAGCAGTATTGCCTGTTGCTGCTGGTCACTTACCAATCAGTTCGCCTTTTGCCAGCCCGGGCAGGTACTTGTCCTTCTGTTGATCGGAGCCAAAGCTGTAAATGGGATGCATCACCAGCGACGACTGGACGCTCATCGCCGAACGGTAGCCACTGTCGACACGTTCCACCTCGTAGGCGATCAGTCCGTAGGCGACTGAAGACACATTCGCACATCCGTAGCCCTTGATGGTGGAGCCCAGTGCTCCGAGTGCTCCCATTTCCTTCATTATAGCCTTATCAAATGATTCATTTCGGTTCGCCAGCAGCACCCTCGGCAGCAGCTTCTCATTACAGTAGCTCCTCAGTTGATTTTTAATTTCCAGCTCATCCGCTGTCAGCTGACCCTCCACCAGAAAGGGATCCTGCCAGTTGAATTGATTACTCGCTCTGACAGCTGAGCTGCTGTGCAACAGGGAGCACCGCTGAGTGACATTCTTCAGTGATGAATTGCCGGTGATGATGATGTTGGCCTGCTTGCCCTGACCGGCCACAAATGTCAACAACAGCCTTTTGGGAATCATCATTTTGGTCTTGACTTTGAAAAACTGATGGATGAGACGATGCTGCCTTCACTTCAACTTGGCGACTTCTGCAAGTGGCTCATAATGATCAGCTCATGTGGTCGTGTGCAATCTAATCATCGTTGGTGGTGATGGTAGTGGGCATACCTTCTCATGGTGAAGCACTCTTTTCCAGCTGATAAGGCAGACAGACAGTCTTCCCCACTCAACACATGACCACTGACAGGCATTGATGGGCAGCCTTTCTTTGGAGGTGACACTACCACCACCACCACAATACACACAAACAGCAGGCAAGCCTGCTAAACGGGCAAATAACTAGTTCACAGTGGTAAAAGCAGTGATTTTTGTTAAACAAGAACAAATAAAAATAGATTACAATTAAATAATACAGAAATACAAAAGAGGATACTATTGCATCTTGCTCATCTCGAATCGAGTGTTTAGCAGCTCGTCATCAGAGTCAATAAGGTTTGGCAGAGAACTGGTGAAGTATGGGGGATAAAGTTTAGAAAGTTGTGATAGACTCGAGTCCGACTACTTACGAATCAACCAGTGACGTAGTAATGTTTTCCTCAATCCATTTTAGATTATCCACCGTTTCCTTGCTGAGAATCTCCGGCTCAGTGTCACTAGCTGAATTGCGCCGTGCCTGATTAGCCGTGCGACTCTTCACTTCAGTGCCTTCAATCAGTCGGTGAACGTCTTTGTCCTTTTCCACGTCCTCCTCGTCGTCGCTCACATCGAGTAGTGGCGTGAAGGCGTACCTGTTGTTGTGGTCCAAGGTTCCATCAGTTTTAGTATCGTCAATCCTTGAGGTGAACTGCGAAGAATACCTTTGATTGTTGTTCGTTGGCCGCCAGAGAATCATGATTGCCAGCAAAATGATAGAGAACAGAATATGCCAGTACGCTTCATCAAACCAAACTGACTTCCAGTCAGTTAGACAGTAGGTGAACTTGTGCTGAAATGGAAAATTATGGTAAAAATGTTCCCGTTCCAAATCGACGTCCACTTACAATGCGAATCTGCCAAATCATAAAGGCAATGGATGCAAGAACAGCAAAGACCAGAACATTTGTAAAGTGGTTGAAAAGCTCGAGTTTGATTAGATTTCGGCGCAAGCGAAGAATTTTTCGTCGTTTGCACCAAGTTGCTGAAAATCCACCAGCAAATTGTACTGTCTAGCAGCGCCAACGGGATGCCGGCAATTAACGTCTGATTAGAAGGGTCGTTTTTAGGCTAAAAGAAATGTACAAATTAGTACATTTACACGTATCACATGAACAAACCTTGTAAATACGAAGCGTTGCCTCTAAAGTTCCGAGGATAAAGTAGAGACATCCTACAGAAACGATTTTGTTGAGTGTGTGTCCCAAATGAGGTCTGATCAAAGCACAAAATATGAGTTGGCATAAAATAACAACATGTAAGGTTCGACTTACTTGATAATTTCGAATCCACATGAAACTATGATCACCAGCACTCGAGCCAATGTCCTCTTCAAGCAGGAGAACAGTTCTGCCAGGTAGAAAGTATTTCGCTCCAAGATGCCACTTGAGTTCAATGATTGGTAGACACCATAGAATATGGCCTTCTCAGCATTCCCAAGAGAATGACAATGGCAATGCAGAACTGAATTCTCAGCAGCTCTTCCACTGCACCAACGACACGACGAACCAGGCGAGTGCATAGAAAAAGTACAAGCAGGACATCAATGCGTAAAAGGTCAGCAATGGATAGTCGACCGCAGAGAGGTAGTGGCCAGAGGGTGACTGAAAGTTGATGTCCACTGTCAGGTTGAATCGACGATTGTCTTGAGATCGAACGAACAAAAGAAATAGATAGACATTGTCTTCGGGGACGGCGATGCTGTAGGCATTTTTTCTCTGCAAAAAACACTCCGTAAAGAACTTGTACTTTACAAAGGCTTAGAAAACTTACAAAAGTGTGTTGGCAATACTGTTTTGTTTCTTTGAAAAGTACAAACTGTAATCACTAGATGAGCTTTCACAAGGGAGATTTTGAGGCACACATTGTGGACTTGAATTGGTGTTGATGTTTCATTTGTAAAGGAGGCACCACTGAAAGGCTGACGAAGTGGAAAGCGAGTTAGCTTTGTGAGAGTTTATCAACAAAATCAGCTGTTTTTACCGTCAAGTCAATAAACTCATTACAGGAAATGGAGATTTCCTCTGTTTTTAAGTACTTGATGTGGTGTAGCCAAAGTCGCCCATTTGCGACGCCGGGCAGTAGTAGTACCATTTCAGGTATTCCGGCATCTGAGAGCAAATGTGTGAGATGATGACACAGAGAAAGAAGCACAGAATCACTTACAGATATCTCCGAACCGAGATATTCCTCAAAACAGGGTGAGGCACGCAGCACCCAGCCGACGTTGATCTTCTGACTTGCATCATGGGTGGGATCACACGAGACTAATGTAAACAAATGGTCAGATTACTGTTAGCGTTTTCTGGCTTCCAACTTACTTTTAAGAGCAATGCTCGAGTTGGCGTACAGTGCACTGTGAGTGCTGAAGTAGTGACAGCTCTTCTGATAAGGTAAGCAACAAGAGAAGGTAAGTGTATCAGGTAACTTGCAATAGTAATAGCGAAGCCGGCTCTTACCTCTCTGACGGTGAATGACCACTTTCCCTGGTCAGGGAAGGCTTCTACTTTGGCGAGAAGGAGGAGGAGAAGAAGAAGGGCGGTGGTGGGGAAGACGGTGGGCCACATGTTGGGGCAGCAAGGTGGCCTGCTGTACACATCTGATCGTCAGATGACCATCTTTCGAGGCAATTGTACAGTTAGTACAATTGTTGGTAGTTAGCAGCTGGCGAGGCAACAAGCGGAATGACTTGCCTTGCCTTGCCGATCGACTGCCTGCAAAGTGCAAACACACACACACACAAACACACAGACAGAGACTGAACTTCAGTGCTCTGTGTCCACCAGGCAGACTCATCTGGTGCAGTGCACTACAGACTGCCGCTGCATCTGCCGCCGACAACACTCGTCACTGTTTTGTTTTGGACACGTATCCCTTGAAACTGACGGCCTGTCGCCGTCCACGCACAGACCATGGCCACCCGGAGAGTTCTAGCCCGATCCCCAAGTCCAGCTCATCTCCTTCTCCTGGTGATCTTCTCCTGCCTCATCGGGCACAGCCACCAAGAGGAGGGCGAAAATGCAAACAGCCTTCCAGCGGTGGAGAATGCAATTCAAGAGAACGCCGCAGTCAAAGCACCGATTCAAACTGATTCACGCTTCACGTTTGATGACACAATTTTGTACAAAATTAACTGGGCTAAGAGTCATCAGAGCGAAAGCGACGTTGTCAACAAGTCGGTGGCAGAGTCGTCTGATAAGGTTTGTTGTTATCTGCCGGTGGTTTGGCACTTTACTGAAGAAAGGTTTGTTTTTTGACAGATTGACGGTGAGGAGGTTTTCATTAACTCGCCTAATAATGAACAGTATCGGTGCGTGATTCCTTCTGTTGACAAAGAAGTATGTTTCAGTATTTTGGGTTTTTGTGCTCGTACTACAGCTAATCTTTGTACTTCTAGGCTCAACTTAACTCAGAGTCATCAAAAGACGCAGATCTCAATCCATATGAGCTGATCAGACCTGTATTTACAAAAAAGTTTTGCGCCTATCGAGTGGAAAACTATTGGACTTATGAAATCTGTCACGGCCGGTACATTCGTCAGTTTCATGAAGACCCTCGATCCCGGCAAGAAGGAGTTGCGCAAGAATATTACCTAGGCAAATTCGATCTAAAGCAGCTGGACAAGCTTTCAAAGAATTACGAAGAGAATGAACGCGGCAAAAAGCGGCCAACGGTCACCGTGGAAGACCTGACACTGCCTTTCATTGAGGTCAACTTTACCGACGGTTCATTGTGCGACTTGTCCAGCAAAAAGCGCTTCACCCGTGTCCTCTACGTTTGCCTCGAAGAAGGTAACCACGACCTTTATTCGATCAAGGAAACCAGTACTTGCGAATATGAAGTGGTCTCCTTTTCGCCTTTGCTTTGCAAATCGTCCGAATTCAAGGTGAGCAGGCTTTTCAAGGTTTGTTTGTATTTTAATGTTTTCATTTTTCTAGCTAAAAACTGCCGTAGAAAATGAAATCAAGTGCTATCCGATGAACGCTCAAACGCCGGCCGTTCCAGTCGGCTATGAACTTGATAGAATTCAAAAAGAAAAGGAAAAGGAAAAGGAGCAACTGAAAAGTCTAAAGGAAGAGAAAAACGAATTGGGGTCGATATTTGAGGGCAAAAGGATCAGCATTGAAACTGACAGTACAGGCCAAGGAATTCGCATCAAAATTGTTCCTGAATCGGAGAACAAGCGTGCATTCACGCAGATTGCCAGACAGTTTCTCACTGGAGAGTACTGCCTGACTGGGGTAATCTTTTTTATCTAATTTTGCCCTGAAGAAGTGATAATTTAATGACATTTTATTGCTGCTGTTTTCAGGGCTCAGGCTGGTGGAAGTACGAGTTTTGCTATGGCAAAAAAGTGGACCAGTATCACGAGGAGAAGAACGGCAAGAAAGTGTCAATTAATCTGGGCAACTGGGACTTGAAGGAGCACGTAAAGTGGCTCGAGGCAAATCCATCGAAACGACCCAAGGCGGGCAAGACGCCAAAGCAAGTGTCGCACTTTTACTCCTATGGAGAAGCGTGTGACTTGACCAAGAAGCCGCGAACAGTTGAGGTGAAGTTAAAGTAAGTTCATTTTATATGTAAAAAATTATGTACAGATCAGTTTGTTACTGTTATCACAAATGGACTTTAATTCTGTCTTTCATTTTAATTTTAGATGTGGCTCAAGCGCTAACTCTGAATCGGTGACCATTTACTTGATGGAGCCGAAAACTTGCGAATACGTTTTAGGTGTAAGTAGGAATGGGATTTAGTGATTGTAGTTGTGTTCGACAATGCAAAAACTTTACTTTCTTTCAGGTGGAATCGTCTATTATCTGCGAGCTGCTAAGCACTGTCGACGAGAATGGCCTCTTTGTCATTTCGCCGGCCAGCGACGAGTCATCAATGTCTTCTTCATCTTCTTCGCTCTCTTCATCAGCTGAACTGTTTGATGATGACGAGTCAAAGGATTAAGTGGTGTTCAAACAAACGCGTGTACAACTGTATATTTCTTGTGATATTTTCTTCCCTCCTCCTTTCTTCCAGTAGTAGTTTGGCAATAATTAACTGAAGCAATCACTACTCTGCTACCGACTACTCACGTCTCACCAGTGGACATCTTGCAGTAGTAGCCCTGAGTGTTGATGTTTGTCCACAGTTTCCTAAGCTCGGGACCGTTCATTTCATTGGAGGTCACACGCCCGCCCTCGAACGCGCAAACAGCCTCGATGGGCTGCACATAGGGCTTGAGAGTAAAGTGGGCGTTGTTGGTGATGCCCAGCTTTGCCTTCTCACGGCAGATGCCGGTGATGAAGACGTCCTCGATGCCGACGTAGGGAATATGTGCTGAGGCAAGAAGCAGTTTGCGGGCTGTGCTGTGGTCCATTGCGTACCCGAAACCCGAGCAGTAGTCGGGGTAGAGGGATCCTGGGAAAGGGGGAAATAGAAAGTGTGTGAGTTAATTCAATCAGCCACAGCCACAGTTAGTCACACTGACCAGGCAGCAGATCCAGACTGATGAGGTACTTGTGGAACTTGCTGCGTATCTGCTCGAGCACTTCCTTCTGGTGCGGTCTTTCACCGTGTACACAAAGTAGTGAATGTCCTTTAGACTGCGGAGAATCTTGCGCGAGTTGTTGTGGTGGCAGAGCAGTGAGCCCTCGAAGGTGGTGCTCGCGAAGAGCTGAATGAGGTTGGGTATGTGCAGGTAGATGTCGTCATCGGTCTTGAAGAGGTACCGCGCAGAGGGACAGTGATGGGTGAACCAGTGCAGCATGTGAATCGACTTGTAGGTCAGGTTCTGGAAGCCCTCGTAGATGGCAATCTGCACCATGTCCTCGTACATGTGCTGCTCAAAGTCCAACTTGCTCTGCACCTCCTCACTGGTGGTCATGCCCACGAGGAAGATCACCCGGTAGTTGGCCACCTGCTGGAGGACACTGAGGCCCCAGGTGTCGCGAATCAGCTGCCGCTCCTCAAAGTTGACAATGTCCGACTCGACGAGCACCACAAAGCTGCTCTGGTTCGCCCGCAGACTGGCGCACCGGTGGGCACTGTTGATGAGCAGAGTGATGTTCCGGTGGAGGTCTTCACTGCCTCGGTGGGTCACCGTACCGTCGGCCAGCACGTGCCACTGATCAAAGAGACGCTGCTTCTCCGCAGACAGCTTATTCGCCTGCTCGTAGTGCTTCACTCGAGGCGGGGGAATCAGCTGAGGGAGAGAGAAGGAGAGAGGTGTCATTCATCAGATAATAGTGTGTTGACACGGTACCTGTGGCTTTTGCAGTACTGACTCTGATGAATCGTCTACCAGCACTACCTCCTCTTCAGGAGGGGGCAGCAGTCCGACAGCGGCATCACTGGCAACTACCACCACTTCTGCCGGCGACTTGTCGACCTCCACAATGAGAAGCGGCTTCTCGCTGACGACCATCAGGCCGTGGTAGTTGCGATAGCTGATGAAGAGGAAGATGAAGAGCGGCACTGAAAGCAGCAGTAGGTGTCGGCCGATGCGACGAATCATCTTGGGCAGTGGGCTGGGAGTGGGAGTGCTGGGGAACAGTGCAGTGCAGTGTCGCCCTAGACGGCGGCGGCTGTCCAAATTTGGGATACAAAGCAAGCGGCAGCAGCAGGAGGAGCAGCTGTTCCAGCGAAGAAGTGGGCCTCTTTCATCTTGAGCGTGAGTGTGAGATGCTGTGATGGCTCAGCAGTGCCTCGATTGCCACATGAATTTGAGTAGTGGTGTCCTCACTGTCCTGGCTGACGCTTGTAGCGCCCTGGGCGGTGCTCCACTGAACGGCAATATCATCAGCTTGCAAAACGCTCTCTATCAGCAGAGACAGAGAGGCAGAGAGAAAGAGAGAGGTGGCTCCAAGGCGAACAACAACAGAGATCTGATTAGATCATCATCCTGCGGCACTGCTAGACACTGCTCAGAGCGGCAGAGAGGCCGCCGCAGAAATGCTTGGCCGGGCAGAGGCAGGACAGGACGGCAGACAGCAACAGTCTGGAGGACTGCTGGTACAAATTCCAGCAACAGACAGTGGCCAAGTGGCCGTGATCTGTGTCAGCAGTGATCGGTGTAGTAACCTGTTTGACTAGTACAGTAGTTGCCGGTAGTACGCTCCATACGGTTCACTGATGTACATGCAAGCGGCACACACACATGGTCACACGCCGCCGGCAGTGTTTCCATTTCAGTCAGTGGTGATCTTCAGTGTGCACTACCGCCACTGTTTTTCAAAGGTAGCCGATTGGCGCGCTCTATCTTCAGCGGCAGTGCACTCGATCCAAATGAAAGAGCAGAGCAGAAGAGAGGAGCAGGAAGAGGGCGCTATGGGGCGCAGGTCGGTGCCACCGCCAGAATCCATCAATTGAGTGCACTACCCGGGCTACTGTGCAGAGGGTGCCTGCTCTCTCACTCTCACTTTCCCTCTAGTTGAGGCTGTCTGGTTGGCTCTCTCACTTTGGTTTGTTTTTGAGTCGGTCTGTTCGAGCTGTCAGTAGTGGTGGCTGTATTGGCAAGTCAAGTGGTGGACAGGAGTGTACAATCTTTGGCAGTTGGCATTTGACGGTGCACTGAGCAGAGCAGAGAGCAGTACTTCTCGAATGCAAATTGCCAGATTAGCCTGTGACCGCCTGGCCCGTAGTCGGCCCGCACCAGCAGCAGCAGCAGCGAAGAGGAAGCTGTTCTGCCCGGTGACTGCCCGGTGACACCAGTGTGCTTCTCTGCCTGCCCGTCTGCCCGTGTGCTTCCTCCACCAGATTAGCAGTTCGGTGAGCGAGTGAGTGATTGAAGTCGTCAGTTTGTGGGCAGAAGTGCTGATCGGGGGTGTCTGCATGCCCATGCCAGCTCGATATGTCGCGGGCCGACTCGACGACGCCGACGTCCGGTACTAGTCGTGGCTCCTATCCCTCCAGACAGAGGCGCTTCGGACCTGCCCCGCTCGCCTCCTTCGAAGACCTGCCCACCGACGAGGCGCACAGCAGCAGCAGCTCGTCCTCTGACGATGAGAAGGCCGCCCTCTCCTCAGTTCGAATGGCCTGTCCGCAGATCAGTCTGATCATCACTGACCACAACGAGGTGGAACACCCCATCGAGACCGTCCACCTGCCCGAGTATGACCGACGAAGACTTCACAGTGCGACGGCAGCGACGCTCAACATCAGTGATGGCAAATCAGGTTGGTGTTCTCTTGAGGGAGTGTCTGTGTACAACTAATCAATTTCTTCCCGCAGGTGAACCAAAGCGGAAAGGCAGCTGGACGGACATCTTTTCGCTGGGACGGTCACCGACGCCCACCAAAGCACGAGAGCGCAAGTTCAGCCTCTTCAACTTTAACTTCTTCAGTCGAGAGGTGAGCAAGCAGGCTGACGCCCAGTCTGACTGTGAGCTGCAGAGTCTGGTCATTGCATCGCAGCCGGTGACGCAACGGAATGAGTTTAGTCCACCGGCCAACGTCGAGCACGACATTGGCGTCCGTCTGACTGACTACGAGGACAATGATGAGCCCGAGGAGCAGTGTCTGACTCCGGTGAACAGCAGCCAGCAACAATATGAACAATATGAACAAGAACAAATGCACCGAAGGCAGCTACAGACGCTGGACTACGACATCACGCCGACAAATGTAGAGCCACCCTCGTTGAGTTTAGTGGAAACAGTGGTGCAAATAGAACTGCCGCAGCATCCGCAGGAGACTGGAGGCGCTGAAGATAACCAAACGGACGTCGGTGAGTGTGTTCTCTCTACTGTTCTGCCTTTGCCTGTTCTTCTTACTGACCACATATTCTTTCTCTCCATTGTTCAGATTCAGTCAGTTTGTGCAGCGCCAGCTCGTGCTCCTGTTCAATGGCCGACCGTGATCGTTCGTGCTGCTCGGAGACGGACGGCGATGCGCTGTCCTGTGAGGAGTGTGAACGCATCGAGAGGAGCCTGGCACTGGCCCCTCCTGCGCCCTGCAGCTGTGATGAACTGGACACTGACGCCGCAGATAATGAGGACAACGACGAGGATCAGCCCGAGGATCAGCAGGGGAGCAGGCATCAGGACATGACCGCATCGGACACCGACGAGCTGGAAAGCCTCCTCACCGGTGATGAGCTGGAGCTTAACTCAGCAGCCAATGCTGAACTACAACTTCCATTCACTGCCACCGACCACCACCAGCAACTTCCGCCCAGAAATACTTCACAGCTTCCACTTCTCAGCTGTCCAACTGCTTCTTCGGAGAGTGAGAGTGGCCAGCTTTCTTCACCCAAGCTAAGCGGCTCTGAGCGGCTGAAAACGTCGCCCATTGAGCGGCCCCGTTCGATCACTCCGGTGAATGTGAGCTCCTTTGAAGCGTACATCAAATGTCCGCCCACTGAAAACGTCTCTGACTGTGATCGACTCACTGTAACCATTCCAGGTAAGTTTGGGTTAGTTTTTTGTTCGCTGCTGTCGACTCTGTTTAACCGATTTTAAAAAATCATTATCATCAGGCTTACATCCAAATCAGCGTAATCGCTTCACCCGCAAGAGCAACCCGTACATTTGGGCGGACTTTTGCGAGAAGCTGAAGAGCCCTAAAATAGAGTCTCGCAAGCGAGCCAACAGTTGCTTCCCGGAGATTGCCAACAACAACAACAACAATACCAACAATAACAACCAAAACTGCTACCTGAATGAGGCCTTTTCACCCAGTGAGAACCTCACGCCGATCACCCCCATCAAGGACATTGACGGTGCGGAGGATCGCTTCGATGACAACTTCTGGGACTACCTACATCGCAATAATCATATGATTAACAGTGCTGATAGTAGTAAGCCGATGGGCAATGGTAGTGCAGAAACGGTCAAGGCGGCGCTCAGCAGTCTGCGCAAGCTACAAAGCAGTTGCAGCTGTGAATGCAACTCTTCAGTAACTTCGACGACTGTCTACAACTTTACCACCACCTGTAGTGAAATGAGCTCCTACTCAGAGGTAATGAGATTAGCAGAGAAAATACATTTATTAAAGATTTAATTTCGATTTGTAATGTTGAAACAGGGCAGCGACAACAACGAACCGGCCGGCGAGCCAAACAGCAGCAGCATCAGCATTAGCATCAGCGGCCGCAGTGCTCCAACAGAGCAGTCCTCAGCCTCGGTGCGCACTGAGCTTCACGCCGGAGAGGACCAGCCGCTGATGTCGCCCTGTGATTGTGTCTGCCACCGACCTGGCGGAGACCATTCACTGGCGCAGTTCAGCTTTGCCGAGCTCTCTACCACCACCACCAACAACTCGGCTGGCTGCTGCTCGTCGAACCTGCCTGTCTCTTCCTCGACGACGACAGAGGCGACGACGCCCGCCGACTGTTGCACCTCTGCAGCCTCTACTTCGGCGGCGGCGGCAGCAGCTCTGGCACTGTACGGCAACACCGAGGATGATGAGATCAGCTCTCAATTATCATCATCGACCTTGTCATCGTCCACCCCCACGTCCTCCTCCTCCTCTGCCTGCTCCACCACCGGCGGCGGCGGCACCTCCACGTCACAGTCCGTCCGTCTGCTGCAAGACACCTCCGCCACCACTTGAGAGGGGTTCATTTGTCAAATGTCAGCTTCACTTGGCAGAGATGGCAGTCATGGTGGTGGTGGTGTGGCACATTTGCACCTCTGTAGAAGTTGACTGAATGCACCATTGCGTCCCTCTATGTCGACGGCAGCTGTGCAACACCGCGGGAAGAATCTGAAGAGTGGAAGACACCGACGCCAAGTGCAGCACCTCATTCAGCGCTTGATGCTGTGTTTAGTACCGTTACCTATTCCTTGGCAGTAGCATTCGGTGTTGCGGACAGAAAGAGACAGACACTGAGACACCACCAGCGTCACACCGAAACCCCGAAGACAGCACTCCGAATTGTCCCGGCATCACTTGTTTTTGTTCGTTTTAAACTTTTCCTCGTTGGCACGCAAATATTTTCTACCACTGTTTCTACTGCTGATTTTCTTGCTACCTTTCTTATACTGACGCACCCGCTCACCGCCCCCTCAATGCCACCTCAACACACCAACACACCGTTGCCCGTCCTCACGGCCATCACCTTTTGCATCTTCTTTTCCATTTACCAAACACACACACACCCAGACACTGTCCTCCCCTAATGCTTCCAATTGTCCTTTTTTCAGTTTCACACCACAGCCAGTTGCCACTTTCTTGGAGAGATACCCGTTCCACGCCTGAACTGAGTTTAGCATGGTATAACTAAATCGAACTTGAACTGCAATCGACGATGACGATGACGGCTGTTGCCATCATGACAAACAAATGAGAACATTCTCTGTGGCCATTTGGCAAAGTGTCATTGATGCAAGCATTGCTGGTGTGGATTTCAACAATTGCAACCAGAATTGAGGCCATTAGAGAGAGAGGGAGGCAAGGCAGATTCATATACCGCTTCGGTGTTCATTTAATCGGTTGACTAGTCATCGCCTTCAGACGCCGTTGGCTAATTTAGGGTTGCACACCGCCGACGAGACGAGCAGGCAGCAATTTCGAGTTGAGTGGAAGACACAAAGAAAAAGTGCAGGATTAAATTGGAGATTTATGGCAGTTGAGAGAGAGGGAGAGGAGGAAAGTGAAAAGTGCGCTGAAAAGAAAGGCAATTGTACAAGTGAAAAAAAGAGGAAAACACAGACTTTTACATAATTTTCATTCTCGTCTATTTGCTGGCTACGAGATTGGTTGCTTCTATTGCTGTTGGGGGCTGTTGCCGCCGCCGCTGCTGCTCTGAAGTTGATGGCTCTGGCTTGCCTCGAGGCAAGCGAACGAGCGGGCGCCCTCCTAAGAATAGACGCGAACTCGATTCAAGAGAATTCCTTTATTAGGCATGTCTCTAATTCTGGTGCGTCCCTCGTCGCTGGCAAAGGAATTTTAGAATTCTTTCTCTACATTCTCTTTCTCTCTTTCACTCTCTCACTCTCTGGTTGCGCTCTTCCCTGGCTCGCGGCGGTAGGCGGCAGTGGCAGGCTGCGCAGCGGCAATCAACGGCGTTGCAGCAAATTGTAACCGATTCTCACGCAGATTGTGGGCGCCATTACCAACGCGCTTTTTCTTTCTCTTTTAAACTCTCTCCGTCTTCTTGCATCCTCTCTGCCACTGCCTCTGTTCGAACAGCAACAGCCAAAATTGTCACGAATATTGCCGCCTGCTGCCACTTGCATGTTGATTCTTGCATTATAAACTTGCCTGTTCTTCGTGTCGTGTCTCTTTCTCTGAGGTGTCCCTCTCACTCTTTTCAGTTCAGTCTTCCACTCTTGTCCTTCTTGTTTTAGTCAATCACACACATTTTAGCCATCATGGATGACGACCAGGAAATTGATCTTGACCAAATCACCGATGAGAACTTGCTGCAAAGTCTGGTTCGTCCATTTGTTTTTCCTGCTTTTTGTGCTTGGGCTCTTTTTAATCTTCTTCTTCCTTTCATTACCTTGACACTCTAACAGCTGACCAGACTGATGACCCGGAAGATCGCAAGGTGATCCGCGATCGGATCAAGGAGCTGAAGGCCACCAAAAAGGGTAAGAAGGGTATCTTTTTTGATCGGTGACAGTTGTTAATAATCTACCTGGTCACCCGTCTTCGTTGCAGTGGAGCGCGAGGAGAAGATGACCAAGCTGACGAACACCCGTGAGGATATGCTGCAGAAGAAGAAGCAGGAAGCGGAGCTGCACAAGCAGCGCACTGCTCAGATGTACGACAACATGGCCAAGTCGGCGCCCGCTGGGGAACAGAAGAAGCTGGACACGAGCATCCTCAAGACGGAGACAACGACGACTACCAAAAGTAAATATTGATTTGAACTGGGATGTCATTGATTGATGACTGACATTTCTCCCTCTTCAGCTTCATCCTCGACCACGTCCTCCACCAAAACCCTGACCGGTGCTCCGATGTCCTTTGGCCCTAGAACCGACCACGTAGAGGACGCCATCAAGAAGCGCCAGCGTGAGGCAGAAGAGCGCAAGAAGCGCATCCTCGCTGCCTTTGACGTGGCCGCCAAGTCTGCACCGGCCGGAGCGGCCAGGGACGTTGACCTTGATGTGGCCAACAAGATTGACAGTAAGTGATCGCGATGAGGTGTGAACTTTTTAGTCTGAGTCTAACACTTTTCTCCACCAGTCAACGAGTACGAGCGCACCAAGTCACAGCAGTCCAGTGCCACCTTCCAAATGAGTGGTGGTGTGCCCGTTGTGAAGGGTGGTAAGTGTGGAACAATGGTCCTTTGCCATTTCACATTTACATAACTGCTATTGTTTTGTTTTTCTTGCGCAGGTGTCACTGTGCAACGCCCACCAGTCCTCTGAGCAAGCCGAACTTCCCCGAAATGGACGCCATGGAGCGTGCCCTGCGTGACCGCCAGCGAGAGTGTGCAGAGCGCAAGCAGAAGATGCTCGAGTCGTACACGCAAATCAGCAAGGAGGCCGCCGGTCCCAAGGTCTGGGTGACCAAGGTCTAACAAAAGCCGTCTCTGACACTGATCCACCCCGCCCCCCAAACTACTGGCAACACTGACTGGTCTGGCTGTGAACTGCTTTCTTCTCTTCTCTCTTCTCTCTACTAACTGATTCGGATTTGGATTCAACAAGGGCAAGCCACACATTGTGTGCGTGAACTCCCCTCTGATTTGACTCTGGCTACTGCTGCTGCCGCTGTTACCTGACTTTCAGGCACTTTCCTTTTGATAAGATGAAATAAAGCCAACAATCCTAACATCCCTTGAATTCTGGCAAGTGAAATATGTATGTGTTTGTCCAAATAGCACAACAGTCTTTATTTCATTTGGCTCAACGTTTCACCTTTTCGTGTGTTGTTGTTTGCTTGTTTGTTTGTACTTGGTCAATTAATTGATGTTGACATGTCTGGTGTGTGTGTCGGTGGTTGATGTGTTTGTGTTTATGGAGCAACTGGAGAAGAGAAAGAGAAGTGAAAGAATGATGAAGTTGAGAGGAGGAAACAAATGGAAACATAAATATAATGGCAGTCATGGCTGACAATCATAAACATAAAAAACAGAAAAATAATAGTATAGAGAGCACTAAGAACATATAAAAACGATGATCAAAGAAAGAACAATGGGCTGTCAATTGGCCGCAGCTGGTGCTCACACAGTTCTGTCACTGCTCTTTGCAGCAGTCGATGATATTGATGAGAATATGTTGTACTGCTCCTCATTTTCAGTGTCAATGAGAGTGCCTCATCAGATGAGTTCAAGCGGACGAGAACGGTTGAAACGTCATCGCAGACGTCAACAGCAGTCAGTCAGGCAGACCGACAGAAGGATATTGTTGAGCGATGAACGGTTCACAACAGTTCAGCGCCCGGAGATATAGAGTGCGTGTGTTTGGTGATTCAATCACCGTACATTTCACACCTTCATCAGCTTATCATTCACCCAAGGGCAGTGAAGATCGCTGGTCTTCAATTCGATTTGACTGAAAGCGCATTAGCAGGCTGAAAAAGTCTTCATCAGGAACTGTGGGAGCAAATGTCTAAAGAGGAGAAGGAAGAAGGTTGAATAAGAGCTGGAAACTGCAGTTCTGGGTGAACTTACCGGTGAGTTGCTTTGCGTAGAGGAGACGCTGGTTGGCCTGTGAATGACCTGGTGGAGCAGCGAGGACGACCCGCTGCAGGAAGGACCAGTGGAGGTGGAGGGCATCTCAGTGCGCTGGTCCTCCAGACGGTTTTGCTGGCTCTTCACGATCATATCAAAGAAGTCCTCCTCGGGCGGAGGCGAGCTGAAGCTGTTCAGCGAGTACTGGCGCTGGGCACGAGCCTTTCCTCCTCCTCCTCCACCTGCCCCACCGCTAGTCGTCGTCACATGTCGGGTCACATTTTCTTTGTTCTCCTTAAAGGGGAACCCATTGAGATTGGGTGGCTGCGGCAGTGTCGCCCGCTGGTCATCCATTCGCCGCTCCTGCATGCCCACAATCAGATCAAAGAGATCTTCGCCACCTCCGCCGCCATTTCCTCCGACAGCGACCTCAGCGATGGCTTTCCCGCTCACTACTTTACTGGCAATGGGCGCACTGCCCTTCTGCGAGCAGTGGCCGCCAATATCGAGGGACATGTTCTTCGCGGCAATCAGCTTGCTGTGGTTGTTCTCCTTGTTGTTGTTGTTGCTGCTGCTGTTGCCTGGGACGTCAATCGAACACCGCTGGTCGTCCATTCGCTTGCTCTGGAATTTGGACACCAGGTCGAAAAAGTCCTCATGACTTTTGCTGATGCACTCCACACTGGCGGCACGGCCTTCGTCGTCTTCTCGTTCTTGTTGCCGACCCCCTTGTTCAGCGCCTCAATCATGGTGGCCTTCTTCGCGTCCGGCGTGATGGGCACCAGCTCCATCTTGTTCATGCTCACCCGCTTCGGCCTCATGATGTTCTTCACGCGATCATTCACCGTTGACTCCTGGTTTAGTATCTGGCGCAGCTCGCTGATGCTGATCTGGGCGTTCTCCTGTCCGGTGATGTCGCCAATCTCTTTGGAGATGTCCAGGTGCTTCTGCACGTAGTCAATGGCCTTCTGGTGTTCGCCCACGGCCTGCATTGCATTTCCCAGACTCCAGTACGCTCGTCCCTCGCCGATTCGGTCGTTTAGCTTTTGAGCAATGACCAGGTGTCTAAGGTAGTACTCGATGGCCAACTTGAAGTCTCGAAGAAGGGTGTACGTGTTGCCCAGGCTGTAGCACGCCTGTGCTTCAATCACCTGGTCTTTCAGTTCTTCGCCTAAAATTAGCGTTTGTCTGTGGTGCAGAAGGAGTGTTTAGCGTGAGAAAGTTGGGTGGTAAATATGCAAACAAGACTCACTTGTAATTCTCCACCGCCTTTTCAAATTCACCCAAAAATATGTGTGCGTTTCCGAGGTTGCATTGAGCTCGCCGTTCAGCGGCTTTATCGTTGAACTCAATGGCAATTTTTAGTCTCTGCAAAATGTCAGAATGCCAGTTTAGCATCAGAGTTTAACAAACACATCAGCATTATCAACTTACTTCTTCGTGATATCGGACAGCTTGAGTAAAATTTCCCAGAAGGTAGTGAGTATTGCCCAGATTGCCGTACGTTCTACCTTGAGCAGATCGGTCTCCCAGTTTGATCATTAGTTCCAGATTTTCTCTGAAACAGGAAGGAGAGAATGTTAGTAAAAAAGACCGTTGCAATCATTAGGTGAAATCAGAGAGTGTTAAAAGTGCCACCAGACTATATAGTGGGGGGACAGTTGACGTACTTGTAGTAATTGATAGCTGTCTCCAGACAGCTTTTCACATCGTCCGGATAATTGCCAGGATCATGACTGCCGAGATGACCGAGGTTTTTGGCTTTGGTGTGGTACACGTTTCCTAAATTGTACAGAGCCCGTCCTTCTCCAACCTAAAAGAGAAAAAGGTTAGGACCACCAGAAACCGAACAGCTGTCATCAAACGAACCTTATCATTTAGTTCACGTGATATTTCGAGGTGCCGCTTGCAGTAGGTAGTAGCACCGTCATACTGGTCCATCATCTTCAGTGTGTTGCCGAGGTTACCACTTGCCTTCGCTTCGCCGATGCGGTCTGAGATGGACCTATAGGGAAAGCGGGCATTGCCAGTGAGAACTCAAGAAACAAACAAACCACCAAAGCGCTTACTTGGCAACTGTCAGGTCCAGCTTGTGGTACTCCATCGCCTTGGGGTAGTTTCCCAAGTAGAAGTAGGCGTTGCCCAGTTGTGAGTAGATGGCGGAGAGCGTCTTCATGTCACTGGTGCCGCACTTGACGGCAGCCTCGAAGAAGGCAACGCCGCCGCTGAAGTCGCCGATCTTGCACAGACGCTCGCCCTCGAGCGCCAACTCGAGACAGGAGACCGAGTCCATGACGCCCTCGTCTCGCTCTGTGCAGGGGAGTGACCACTAGGCTACGTCGTCGGGTGAGGGAGCGCAGAAAGGGAACAGTGTAAACAAAGCCTCTCGGGCCGTGCGTCTTCAAGAAAGTGCTGCTGCTCTTCTAAGATTCAGTGGACTCTCTCACTCTCTTGCACTTTTCTCGGTGAGCTTTTCGGCCACTTCGATAGGGCCAATTGCGCGCGCTCGCAGAGGCACAGTGCGAAAGTGATGATGCCTGCGACAGTGCAGTTCATTGGCTTGGCTTGCCAGCAGTACAGCAGCAGCAGCAACGGCGGCGGCGGCGGCGGTAGCAGCCAACGATGCCAACCGTCAATTGACTCGGCCTGCCGTTGAGGGAGAGAGTACGTTTTGTATATAGCCAGCTGAAGAGAGGGAGAGACATTGGCCCACTGCACCCACCGACCGACACACAGACACCGATCGCGAAGAGCAGCAGCAGAAGCAGAAGCAGCTGCTGCCTCTGGCCGACCAACTGCCAGCCGTTAGGATGCAGTCGCTACTGGACGGCTTCAGGGAGGACTATGATAAGCTGCTCAGATTCTTCCTTCCTAGTGCAACTGCTGCCGGTGGACTGAAGGGAACAGACGCGGATGGACTGGAGCACACTTCGCCGGCAGGTCCCTCCTCTGCTCAGCTGATGAACACTGGGGCAGCAGCAGCAGCAGCAGCAGCAGCACCCACGCAGATCCCCATCACCTTCAACGCCTTTGTACACTGCTTCAAAGGCCTTCGCTTTGGCGCCATCCTCTGCGGCCACCGGAGTGACAACAGCCTGCGGGAGTTCTTTGAGCTAGTCACCCGATTTCTCCTCGAACGGATCGTCGAAACTTACGAAGTGGAAGTTCGCATCACCTCCTTCTACCTGCTGTACGCGCTGTGGTTTGTGCAGAGCAAGTTGAGCCAGGCATCGCGCTGCAGATTCGCGTCAACAGAGAGCTCTTTACTCACGTGCAAAGTCTGGTCAAGCACGCACAGGTGAGCAGACACCTCGACCTTGTCATCGCCTACCGAAGACTGATTCGTGCAAACGCATTCGCATTCGTCGAGTCTCTCGATCACCTGGGACCGTACTACAAGACCTACCTGGCGAGGCGGACGCTGACAATGCCGGTTGATTCGAGTGATCGGCAAAAAACAGCAGAAGAATTGGAACTGCAAGCTGACGTAGACAACTACATTGATACTCTCAAAGAGCTCCATCTTGAGCTCTACTGTGATATGCTTGAATGTGATCTAGATGTCTTTTAGAGCAACTGATTCGGATTTAATAATAATTTTCAATAAGTATTCTACATGTAAAAAATTGTTATAATAATGACGCAACGCGCATTAAACAAATGTGTACGAAAACACTAATGGCAATAAATTGATGCAAGCGCCTGCAGTAAACAGATTCCTGGTTAGCGGCTTATTGCTTTGACTCGACAGCTTCTTCCTCAATGTCAAGTTCTTCACCGCGAGCACGGGTACCGGTGAAAAAGACGATGTTTTCTGTGAATTTAAAACAGAATTTTAGTTACTGAAGTTTGCCAGATTAGTGCGACTCTCTGCCTTACCCGCAACAATGTTGGTAAAGTGAATATTCCCACTGTCGCCCTTCTTAACATTGTAGTTGATTTTGCCCTCAACCAAAACTCTCGAACCCTTTTGAATGACTTGCTTGGCCTTGTTAGCCAGACGAGGGATGAAGACTTGAACTCGGTGAAACTCTGATCGCTTGATAAGCTCGTTTGTGTTTCGATTGCGGCGAATTTCATTTGTAGCCAGCGTGAAGAAGACTAACTCGGTGTTATTGAGGGTATGTGAAGACGGCTGACTGGTGGCTCGACCCAGCAGCGTCACCTTGTTCATGCACTTGAAGGTGTCCACATTCTCCAAGACGGTGCGCTCATCTGACTCGCTGTCGCTGCTGATCTTGCGAAGGCAGCCAATCGGTTGGAGCGGGCTTTCAGTTTTGATCTGCCGGCAGTGAATGAAAACAAAAGTTACAACACTACTGCTAAAACAATAAATGCTGAGGTAATTACCGAGCAGATCGACTTGGGAATCCGGGTAGCCAGAGCACGGAACATTGTTTCAGATTTTGTTGCTTTTTCGGTGGCCGCTTCAGAGGGGTCAGAAGTGTGTCGGTCAAGGGGAATCGGTGTGGGCGAATGAGTGCGCAGGGACGCTTTTGAAAATGCTTTGCCGAGCACAGGCATGCGTTTTCAGCCGCTCGTAAACGTCGTGCAGTCTGGCTACCGAATCAGTCTGGCGCCTTGGGCGGCCGCCGCGATAAGACGGCAGCATCACAACTGTCAAAAGGACACTCTCACTTGCATTATCGTAACGGGAAAATATAAGACTGTTATTTCAACTGTGAAGCAAACAAAACCTTTGCAAATGAGTATAATACAATTAGAAAAGTGTGCTTGGGTGTGTGGGTGTGTGCGTGAAAAATTTGGCTGGCAATGATGCGGCGGCTACTTGTAGAGAGCAAGTTCGAGGTAGTTTGGCTTTGATGCGGCGTTGTACTCGTCAATCAGCTCCTGAACGATGACGCGCGAATCGTCAAATTCGTCAAGATTATTGGAAAAGATCTCCTCGTTCTTGAAACGATCCAGGAAAGCGCCGCGCTTACGCAACTTGTCGTATTGTGCGACGATTCGCTCAAACAGCTAAAGGCATTGAGACAAGAAATCGATTAGTAAAATGGTCATTTGACTAGCTAGCTGTTGACTTACGTGAGCAATGGAAGTGTGATTCGCAATGAGAAGACCCGAGACCTTGTTTGACGTCTGTATGTAGGGCGACTTGCGGGAGAGAGCCACCTGAATGTTCGCCGGGCCCCACTGAATGAACGGTATTCGCTTTGACTCGCGAATTCGGGCCAGACTCTTGTTCACCTCCACCGGATCGGCCTCGCCCTGAATGATGTTCAGTATGCTGATGTAGCAGTGATTGTCATTCTTCGTCTGAATGGGCGTCGAGACCATCATGTTCTTGTCGTCCAAGAGACGCCGCATCACATCCATTACGGTGGTCTTTCGAACTGAAGTGACCTCGCTGTGGTTCTCCGCTTCGGTGGTGAACGGCGTGTAGCCCGTCATGAGGAAGTGCAGGCGAGGAAAGGGAATCAATGGCACAATAAGTTCGGCGAGGCGGTTGTTCATGAAGGAAGGATAGCGCAAGGTGGAGGTAGAGGCGGACATGATCGTCGAGACGAGAGAGTTTGTCTGGAGAATCTTCGGATTTTCAATGTGCAGCTTCTCCACGGCAATGCGATTCAAGGCGGCATTGTCGAGCACCGTCACGCAGTCAGCGTTCTCCGTCAATCGCCTAAGGGTGAGCAGAGAGTTGTACGGCTCCACGACGACGTCGCTGCTCTCCTCCTGGCTAGGGAATACTGAGTAGGTTTGGATGATCTTCTTCGGAAAGCGGTCCTGAATGGTCTCGAGCACGTAGGAGCCCATGCCGCTGCCCGTGCCACCGGCGATCGAGTGACAGAGAATGAAGCCATCCAGTGAATCGGCGCCCTCGGCCTCGCGTTCAATAATCTCAAAGAACTCCTCGCTGAGTAGTTTGCCTTGCGAGTAACCAGACGCCCAGATGTTGCCAGCACCGCCGCCGTTCTTTGAGATGTAGATGTTCTCGTTGTTGAACAGCTTGGAGTATTTACTGTGCACAATGCTGTTGACGACTCGCGGCTCCAGGTCCATGAGGATTGCCCTCGGTATGTAGTGCTTGTCATCTGACTCGTAGAAGAACACATCCCGGCGCTCGATGGCCGACTTCTCTGCAAAGGACTCCAGCTGGCCCTCGGCGTTGATGCCATGTTCGTTGCAGAGTTTCTTCCAGAACTCGAAGCCCACTGTCGAGGAGAGAGAACCAGAATACAAGAATGAGTCAGCATTGGCACAGGACACAGTTGTCATCAGCAGATGAATGAATCAATCTTACCTTGATTCCCACATTGTCCAATTTGCAAAGTGATAATTTCGCCAGGCATCTTTCAGTCGGTAAACAGTGTGCTCGAGGCGCAAAAAGGAGGAAGAAAAAAGATGCACAACAGCCAAAACATTTGCAAAACAGCAGTTGAATGTTTTAAGGGGCGACGGTGGCGCTCCTACCGGTGTCTTACCTCATCAACCATCATCATCATCAGAACTTTTAAAATCTTAAACTTGACTGTAGACAAAAGGACTTTTATTGAATAAGCAATTTTTCTATACAAACTAGGGATTCTTTTACACACAAAGAAATGGAAAAACGTAAATAATTGTGAAATTCGTTAATTTGACTGAACTTGAGATTTCTCTGAGCCGCCATCCTCGACGAAGGTCTCGTCGACTTCCTCAATTTCGGCATAGTCTTCATCGCCTTCGGCGTAACTTTGATTGGTTCCCGAAACAAAAATTAGTTTTTCTGTTGATTTGAAAAGATTGGTTAGCTGTCGAAAGGACTGAGAATAAAATATGTCAACATACCAGCAACGACATTGGAGAAAAACGTGTTTTCCACTCGTCGATAGTTGAGCTTGCCTTCAAGATAAACTCGAGTTCCTTTTGTGATCAGATCGTGTGCTTTCTTGGCCAGGAACGGTTGATAGACAAAGACTTTATGAAAATCCGAGCGCTTGACTATCTCGTTGCTCTTCGTCTTTCTAATGTCATTAGTAACTATGATGAAACTAGTATAGTGTGTGTTGTTTATTGGCTTCAACTGGGCATCACTGGTGCATCGACCAAGGAGAATCACTTTGTTGATGCATTTGGCATTGTCGGGAATACGAGGAGTCGAAAACTCAGTTCCTGAAGAAAAATAAGGCTGTAAAAAATAAAGAGCCAAAAGAACCACAACCGCTTACCCGGCGAAGCTTTCGTGCTCAGGTTTCGCAGTCCATTGACGACAAAGCGATTCTGCAAAGTGATTGTTTATGATAGATTTAAAATAAGATAGAATAGTTCCATACCTTTGCCAAAAATGAGAACATTTTTGCTTCAAAAAGAGATTTGAAAGAAGGTGATAAAGATGAAAAGCCAGATGATTTGACGATGTTTCTTCGCATGCGGGTCGGCAAACACGTGAAGAAAAAGAGACCAGTTGTTGAAATAGGTGATGATGCTACAGGAAAACTTTGATTTCGAAAATCGTAGAAAGCGACGATGCACTGAAATTGAGATGCAGGGGATCATTATTTGCTGGCTCATTGGCAATCTAACACTATCTCCTGATAAGGGAAAAGTGGGCACGAACTGGCACGATATTGCTCAGCAATAATTGCTCCCTGCCATTGATCAGTGGGTTGACATTGTCGCGTTGGGTCGTCATTTGACAGCAAACACCCAGGAACAACCACTACCACCACCACCTCTATCATCATGAGCAAACAACTGAGTCGCGCCAGCTTTGGAATGCAGTGCTTTTGGGGCGCCGAGGCCCGATTTGGATCACTGCCCGGAGTTCACACTACGCGTGTTGGCTACGCCGGTGGAGCCAGTGCCGCCCCAACCTATCGAAATCTCGCTGACCACATCGAAACGGTTGATTTGGAGTTTGATGAAGGGAAAATCTCATACGAGGTTAGGAGTGAATTCTACAATCTTTAGGTTATAACTAACCAGTTCTTTCTACAGAAACTACTGGACATTTTCTTCAAGTCTCACGATCCGACTATCAAGTACAAGAGGCAGTACATTTCAGCCATCTTTTATCACGATGAAAGTCAGCGTACGCACATAAACCAATGGGTCAAGCAAAATTCCAGCCAGTTTGAGTCGCCCATAGTGACTGAAGTGCTGCAGTACACTGTCTTCCACAATGCCGAAAACTACCATCAGAAGTACTTCTTTAGAAAGTACCCTTCGCTCAATAGGGAACTTAAACTGACTGACGCTCAAATCATCACTTCACCGATTGCTAGCCGACTGAATGGCTTTTGCGCTGGTTTCGGAAGTCTGAATCAATTGGAAGAGAACAATTTTAATCTGTCAGCGGAAAATACTAAACTTCTGCAAAATTTAATCAAAGAAGGTCCCAGTTTGCATGAGTGTGGAATTTAAATGGACAGGAGATTGTGCGGAACGATAATTCGAGCAATAATAAACTATTTCTTCTTGAAGTAATTCTCTCTGTAGTACTTTAGCTCGTCGATGCTTTGCTTAATGTCACTCAAAGCTCGGTGTTCAGTCTGCTTGTTGAAGTAAGTGGTGTCTTTGTACCACGAACTAACGAGCACTTTGACAGCGGAGACATCAACCATTCGGTAGTGCAAATGGGTCATAAACTTGGGGCAGTTCTTCTTTAGAAATTCACGATCGAAGGCAATTGAGTTACCAGCAAGTATTCCAGTTTTAATATTATTCTTCACCATAAAATCACTCAGTTTGGTGTCCACTTGTTCCAGAGTTAGCTTTGAGTTGAGACACTTTTCAATGAGACCGTTTGCGGTAAAGTGCTCTTGATGCCATTCGGGCATTGCATCGAGAACTTGTTTAGATGTGCCAATGTACAGAGAGTCAATGGAATCGAGCTGTTGTAAAAAAGAAAACTGTTACTACACAGCGAGAATATATCAAAACAGGAAAAGGAACTTGCCTCGTTCAGGTCGATATCAGTGATGATCAAGGCAACCTCTAGCAGTCGGTCTTTGTTGACATCCAGACCGGTCATTTCACAGTCGACCCATACTAGTTTGTCCGTCATTTTTCTCTTTGACAAGTTTCTAGTGTGAAAGGTGAACGCCGGCGAAACGTAGGCTAAAAGTGACCGTTTCAAACAGAACATGACCACTGAGTTCGCTGTTTTTATTTCAAAACACGTGGGACAACAACAGAAAAAAATTACGCAAGTTTGGACGCTGAATGTTAATCACGATGTTTACAGTGAGTTGACTGTCGGTAATTTACGAGTCGCAATTTACAAACGTTTTATTTGCACAAATGAATAGCTCTGAAATTACCTAAGTTAGTGGTTCATTCTTATCTGCTGATAATAGATAAAGATTTGCCATTTTGGGAGGTAGAGCCCTGGCCTGGTCACTTGGAATGCAACTGGCGCTGCACTGGACTACTACTGTTGTGGACTGCAGCGCCCCTACTGTAATTTCAGAGGCCATCAAACTCTGCGGCTGGTGGTGGTCGCTTCTTTTGCATTGTTTTTATTCTTTATCGAGTGATTTACTTGAACCTCACCATGGACTCAGAATTTCGCCTGAATCAGTTTATGGACAATGTTATCGTAAGTGAATCATTTTTACATTTTCCCGACATCATTGCTTCAGCAAATCATTACCTCTCTACCACAGGAATGCGACGTCCTGGACGAGACGTTTGCCGGTTTCACCAAAAACACCATTGAATCGGATAAAATGTCCAGGCAGATTCTCCAGGACAACCTGGTGAAAATACTGCAAAACGTACCACCGGAGATGATGGAGAATGTGATTCAGTTCTTCGTGAAGAGGGTCAGCAAAATTGTCAACTACAGTATTTCTCGCATGCTATTTGAAGTTCTCGAAGCGGCAATTCTCACAATGTCTCATCCAGCCGTATCGGAACTGGTATTACCAAAGTAAGAATATCAAGCAAGTTTTCTTTCTTTGACTAAAGACGATTTTTTTGTAAACCAGGATTCTTTGTCACTGCATCGTCGTCTCACACGATTTTGATCTGCACAACGAAGTTTTCTGGGTGAATGGATTACAGAGCATTCAAAGAAACGTCAAGTTGATCAACTACAAAAGTATTCGAGACACTCTTGGGTTTTTACTCTCCAAAACGGCGCAGATTTCAATGAAGCCACGAGCAAACTCAACGAGTAGACAGATTAATGCACTGTACAAAGTTTTAGAGTACATGTTTGATCGGGACACGTCTCTCCTACCGGCATACCTAATTCTCGACGAAGTCATGAAGAAGGCTGTTATGATTAAGTGGTCCAAAAACAATTGGGTGTGTAGCACTTTGCTATTGACAAGAGCTAACGGAACTTTATTTTTAGAAATTTTCCAAGCTGGTTGCTGCTTTCATCGACAGCTTCCGCCCAGTGGCCGATATGGTCTCCTTCCACGGACGACCGCCAACGTTTCCCATCGTCGGCCACTCCCTGGCAGCCACCATCATTAAGCTCGACAATGCTACCGGCAAGTACAAGCACAAGGGACAACTGCCCTACGATATGGATCTTGAAGAGCCGCAAATGGACTTGCTTTACTTCATCATGGAGCAAAATCATTCTCGAGAGACCATTGCTCATATGCTGTCCTTTAGCAAGACCAAAGAACGCAGTGTCATTCTCGAGAAACTGCTCGTTGAGATGATCGTCAGAACCATTGTCAAGTGTGGCCAGATGAAGTTCACCATGGAGAATGACAATTTCGAAAAGTACAATCTGGAAAACTGCGACACTGAAACGCATCAGATGTTTTTGCAGTGGCAGAACGTTGCATCCTCCTCAATTTATTACGAGTTCTGCTACCAGAACATTCACTTCCCCAGCTTCCTCAACGACCTAGCTGGCAGGCTGCAGGAGCTTCAGAGCAGAGAGAAGACGAACCAGTATCTGATCAAGAGTCGTGAGTTCTTCATGTGGACACTGCTGCAGATGCTCTCTCGGTACATTCCCAAGCATCCTTTTGACAATTTGCTGTCGATATTTCGAATGTACGACATGCTGTACCCGGAGACGACAGCCGTTCCCTTGCCTGATTTAGACAAGATCAACTGCATCTACATCCTCTCGGCGGCTTCATCGTGGATTCTCCTCAGCATCAAGGCCGAACATGATAAGGTTCGCTTTAACCGTACACCCCCTATCGGCCTGGAGGAGCACATCAAATTTCTGCAAGGGCTCATCTCAAACCCAAGCTTTACTCCTTCAAATGACTTTATTGTGGTGTTGCTGTGCAATACCTGCATGGCCAACACTGAGCGGTACACTGCGGCGTTTCGCTTTCTCGAGAACATGCTCGGCTCACGATCGACTCCTGGAGCACTGCAACAGCCGAGAAATCAGGGACCGATTGCCATGAACTTTCTCGATTCCATTGCCGTTCATTCTCGTTTCAAGTTAGTATTCCTCATTATTCAGACCAGAAATAACTTTCTAACGCATATTTTTACCAAATAGCCTAACTACCCATATAATGACCCACTTTAACAACTTGGCACAGTCAAAGTCTCAGCAACCGCTGTCCTCTGGAGTTGTGGAAACCTACAGTCGAATGATGTCGTACACTGAAAATGAGCAGCTCAGTATCAAGACATTTTTGAGTAAGTACCGGAGTACTGACAATTGCAGATCACTAATGCAGGTTATTTACAGACCAACTGCTGCCCACTGTTTTGCGGTATCACTGCTGGAACTATCTTTTAAATGTAAGTCTTGAGTTTTACCTTTATCAACCAAATTGCTTATTTCTGTTCCTGAATTCAGTTTCTCGAGATGTTCTCCTATCGCCTGCACCGGGTTGGCTGCTTCACGCGCCTGCAAATTCTTCGCAACGTCCTCTCCAAAACCATCTTCTCTCAGATGAACAACGTTCAGCTGTACGGCTGCATTGAGAACATGGCACTGAAGAACATCAACGGCTTCAACTCTATCGACTTTCTCAACCTCTCCGCGCAGATGCTCAGAAACAACTTTGAAGTGCTCAACTTCCTCCCTATTGAATCGGAGGAGCTGTACAAGGTGTACGTCCTGACGCTGTCTCGCGCCATTCACATTACCGGCATGGAGGCGCTGTCGGTGAGCTGGGCCATCGACATCATCGCCAACATGCGGAACACGCTCAATCTGAACCTCTCCTGGCCGGAGTTCACCATGAACTGCCTGCCCCTGCAGGTGGCCAAGTTCTACCAGGACAACTACCAACAGCAGCCGTCGAACAAGACGGAGTTCCGCCTGGCAGTGGACGAGGAGTACCGCAAGTGGAAGGCAATGACCAATGAGGGCGACCTGGTGAAGCACTTCTCCGCCCCGGGGGCGCTCTTCTACTGCGTCCTCTACAAGCTGGCGCTCGACAGTGAGACCATCACCCCGGTCGTCTACCAGATTCTCGACCGCATTGGCGTCCGCGGCCAGATCATGCAGATGCGCACCTTCATCGAGTGCCTGGTGGACGTGTACTCCACGCTGACCAAGCAGCAGTCGCCGCAGATCTACACCGCTCTGAGTAATCTCATCTGGAAGTACAACATCATTCCCCTGGAGCGACTGTTGCTCTGTCTGGCGCTGCGACACTTTGAGAGCGACTCTGACCAGCAAATCTGCTTCTACATCATCTACCAACTGCTCCGGTCGGATAAGGACGTGCCCAACATTGAGCTTACCTCACGGGTGCGGGACTTTGTCAAGGACAACTCGCCGGAGCACTGGAAGTACTCCAACTGGGCGGAGAAGCACGCAGCCTATCACAGTGTAAGGACTACTTTGAAAATCTGATGATTTTCAAAACGATAATTTTGTCTCTTCTTTTCCGCATGTAGCAATATCCGGAAGAGTTTTACTTCAAGCACCTGCAAGAGGCCAGTGTTCAAGGAAACGCCAATGCCACCACGCTGCAGCCAATGTTTAGTAATCTTTGTCTGCGGTTACTTCCAATTTTCGGTTTGTTACTATATCATTGATTTGCCGTAGATCAATCATTAAATTTTTGTTTCTTTGCAGATGTCATCATTCACCGAATAATCGAAATAGGACCGAGTCCAAAGACGCTCAATGTGAGCGTCTCCGAGGCGGTGGCCCACTCGATCCTGACCGTGAACGGGGCGTTGTACAAGTTCCACGATCAGCCGATCATGTACCTCTACAACACACTGCACTACTACGACATTAATCTGCGCGTGAAGAACACCATCAAGCGGAAGCTGGTGTACGCCATTTACAATGCACTGAAGGAGGTGAGAGGTCGCAATTGGGCATTCACCGAGAAGTTCATCTCCATGGAGGCACGCTCGGAGGAAGAGGACTGGAAGCTAGGTAAGAGCAGATAATGACAGATGATGACATGTTTAGTGTAAAACAGAAGTTTGTTGTCTAACGCACGTCCTGCCTATCTTACTCTCCGATCAGATGACAAGTACTACCTGGCGTTGATTGGGCGCGTCGTGGAGACGATGAAGGACCACCTGAAGTGTCCCCTCTCGCCCACTGACTACCGATTCAACGAGTTCCCCAACGCCCACTCGCACATCGTCTACGTGACCTGCGTCGAGCTGATGGCGCTGCCGTGCAAGGCCTCCGACGTGGGCAACGCCCTGCTCAATGTGGTGCTGAACAACCACCAGGGCCTGCCCCGGGAGGACATTGACCTGTGGATCAACGGCATCGCCATGGTGCTGGCCTCGCTGCCGGACGGCTTCACCGCCGCCATCAACGACCGCATCATCGAGCTGCTGAAGAATCCGGCGGCGCTGGCCGGCCTCAACATTCAGCAGCTGGCGGACTTTAAGAACAACCACCACTACGTGAACGAGTGCGAGATCAGCTACCTGATGGCGATCGTGTACGTCTTCTGGAGCCACGACGCCATCGGTCGCGTCTGCATCGTCCACAAGTTCCTCAAGGAGCGCGTCAAGCCGATCATCCAGACGGAGGAGCAGTACCTCTTCATTTGCTACCTGGTAGGGCCGCTGCTGAATCGCCTCTGCAACGAGCGCACCCGAACCGTCATGGACATCACCGTGGAGCTGTACGAGATGCTGGAGATAATCGACAAGAAGATTGCACGCTTCAACTACTTTGACAACATCTGCGACCTGATGTACCATCTTAAATGTAAGTGCTACTACGAGTAGAGAATGCTACTAATGGAGTAAAACTAAACAACTAACTAACTTCCCCTCCTCGCAGACATGTTCACTGGCAACCACATCATCAAGGAGATCGAAGGACCCATCGGCCGTCTCCGTCCGCAGTACCTGCACAAGCTGCGCTTCATCACCAACACCACCATCACCAACACCGAACCGGCTGATGCCGCCGAAGCGGCACAACGGGAAGCCCTCAACGGTGGAACCGACGGCAACAACAACACCGGTGTTGCTGGTGTGGCTCGTTTTTAGCACACTCATGCCCTTTTTATATTATTTATATTTTAAATCAATGTATCTATAAGACGCACACACTTTCAATAATAAAGATGTAAGAATATTGGAATCGGGGTATTGTGATTAGTCAGAGGAGGGTTCTCAAAGGTTTGCTCGGAAGCAGCAAACAGAAAATAACATTTTAGAACTTTTTACTTTTGGCAGATGTGGCTCTAATTTTTGCACATCTAGATTTTTTGTGACAGGTTGTAATTTTAGAGGCAACTTGATCTTTTTTCTCTTTGGTAACTCTATGGAGCAGGATTTTTAAAATTAAAAGATTTACCGAACAACGACAAAGTAGACTGACTTGTTGGCACTCTTTTGAAATGTTACAGAACTTTTTAGTGGTCCCTCACTGGAATTTTTCTACGAGGGACGGAGTTTTTCCTTTATTCTTACCGTTGTTAGTTTTGCCAAGCACAGAGAATGTGACTTCATGTGCATTTCAGGTCCGGGCAAAAAATCAGTCGACGTCAAAGAATGCAGGTGTTGCCACTGGCGGCGCCACTGGCGCTTCTGTTTTGCACTCGCAAGTGGCTCGCAGACAGCTCCGCTGGTGCTGCTGCTGCAGTTTGAGATGATGAGACCGATGTCAGCTTTCTTCCGAGTGTCGTTCCAAAAGCCGCTCCATCTTAAATAGTGCAATCATAATCACCGGTGGCATTCCCGCCTACAACTTGGCCGTGTCCCATCGCCGCGTCACAACGCCCGAGCCAACCTTTCACCATGAATAACTGTGACAGCATAGACAAAGATGGACTGCAGACGGCCCTCAAGTACTTCAACTCATCAACTTTGACGATGCGTCTGGGTGGCATAGCTCAGATGAACAACTACATCACCATGTACAATGATTTGACGAATAACCCAAGTAAGTCAAGTGCTTATTCGCAGAATTGTTTTACCTATATTTTACCTGTTTTCCGTTTTTACCTAGATTCTAACGGGGAGAATCTTAGTGAACAGATGAGCCAATGGATTCTCGAAAACAAGTTACTGGAGAACATTTTTGGCCCTAATTTGCATGTTGAAGTGATCAAGCAAAGTCACTACGTCCTCTCGGCAATCTCTCCTAAAATTACCACCGAACACATTGATATCATCTGGAGCTCGGCACAGATCAAGCACTACGAGCGATTCGTCTATGAAGTTCTCTGTACGCTTGTTAAGAACTTGAACTTTAAGACTGTCTTGTACTTGTACAAACTTCTTTGGACCATCAAGCCGAGCCATCACTCTGAACAAACGCTGAACTTGGCATCGCAGATCACCAAGTACATATGGTCACACTGTGGAGTTCAGCCAGACATTCAGCCAGCATCTCACTACGGTGCCGGCGACAAAGAAATGACTGGAGAGGATTCCAATTTTAAAGGCTCTCACACAGTGTTCCCTTACCTTCGTGATCCGCCTAGTAAGGAGAACAGCTCGTCCGCCAGCTCAGTCGAGGTGAGCGAAGACGAGGAAGATGAGGAGGATTTTGAAATGGACATGGGCAGTAGTCGCATTTGCATCGAAAAAGGACCCCTTTCAAAGATAAACAGTGATGAAAGTAGCGGCAGCACATCAGAAAGTGATATTGACGAGCTGAGCGATTTGCCGAAGGAGAAACCCTCCTACAAGCTACCACGAAACTTTCACCGAAAGCCTAAAATGGACTCCCCAACTCATATTTCAGGCGGTAAGGTATCATTATGTGTTTGCTTTCATTGTTGACCCATTTTACCCTTTTAAAATAGACGAATACAAGCCAAACACCTCTATGAGTTCCTTTCCCAAAGTTCCAGTAAATGAATCTCAAGATGAAACCAAGTTTCAGAAGGAGAAAGTAAAGTCTCCGAAAAATACTCCAAACAATCTCGGTGAAGAGAACTCTTTCAATGAGATCGAGCCGTTTGAAATGTACGAATGCGGCGATGAGATTAAAAATTGCTACAACTATACCAAATCACTGGCTGCCAGAAGAATTGCTGAAGCCAAGAAGGTGGCTCCGCTACCGACGCCACCCACCGAGTGCATTACCGACGAGCTCCGAATTGCTGATGTCACCAAGCCCGGTCAGACACTGCTCTGGGATTTAATTCACGATGACATGCTTAACCAGTTGACTGAAGAACTTGCCACGGCAGCTGACCGCATCTTCTGGAATACCATCTGTTGTGCGAGTAATCGACAGATACGGATCATGTTCATTAATGCCGCACTGGAAAATCTGGCAAAGAATAACTCGGTGATCACTATGTTTCGTCTACTTCAAAAGTTGTTTTCCTCTTTCTTTCCATACCAAGACGGGCGAATGACGCGAAAACTGATCTTTGACGCCGACAAACAGCAAAGCATGCTCAAATCCTTTTTTAACAATCTCACTCTCTACATGTCCTGCTGCAAAAATGATTCGCCAGAGTATGACTCACTTAAATCAAAGTTTTGCACCCAGAAAGAAGAGATTCAAATTCGCCTAAACTTTTTGAGTTATATCTTCATGTACGCCGGGCCATCTCATGAAAATCTCTCATTTTCCCAGGAGCATGTCAACATTCTCTGGGACGTATTTACCACGTGCAATTATCCAGAGATTGCTGATGAATTCTTTGACTGGCTCCTAAGTATGGCGCGATTTCACTGGAATATTTTGTCGTCTAACTGGCGTATACTTTCATTTCTCACAGATCAAGGGAAAAGTAATGGTATAAATCTTGATATTATTAAGTACATTCTCGTGGAAAAAATGCCACTTCTTCGCCCTGAATCGTATTCGCTCACCTCACTTGATCTTCTCCAGCACTTGCACGGGTTCTTCTTTTCAAAAAACTGCATTGACGCCTCTACTGTCAAAGACGTGATAAATTTAGTTTGGGCTGTTGCTTTTAAAAATCCCGACACCGAAGTTTCCATGGCCGCAATACGCCACTTGAATCAGCACTACATTAGCCTGCTAAACAGTACCAACAAGTTCGACAAGGAAGAGGAGTTCATTCAGAAGTGTATGTTGAATCTAAAGGACGCATCAGTTCTGCTGCCCATCAACTGTGATAAGAGCCTGGTGCTCATCGAGCGAGCCGTCATCATGTTGAAGACTCATTTGGAGGTATTCTACAACCGCTACTCGTACTACTTTCGCAAGTTGAAACTCGCTTCAGATGTTGACCTGTACTGTCATCGTGCTCGTGAAAGGCTTGACAACACTCTCAACTTTTACATTATTTCGCCGTACTCTTCTGACAAAAAGCTAATTGAAATGTCATCCACGGACTGTGTTGGAGAGCTTCGTGCCGAAGTGCAAACCTGGTGGCAGTCAATCCTGGAGTCGAGTAGCTTTGACAAGGACGCTACCGTTCCCGAAGCGCTGATCTGTCTGGTTCATCAGCAAACAGGTAGTCTTTTTGATATCTTTGATCATCTTTGCTTATCTGCTTTTCTTTCATTTCAGAGCAAGAAATTCCCTTTGAATATGACGAAAAACGCATTGGGGATGTGTTTAAAGATAGTCACGTTAATCAGATATCTTTTCACACTTGCAAGAACCCGCTCTCAAAATCATGTGATCTCTTTACGCTGTCTAGCTCAAGTGAATTCTTCGACTCTTTCAAATTGCAAAACTCGCATAAACTCTTGCTCGAGCCGCACAACTTTGAGCTACTCTTCATCTTGGTGCAGCAGCTGGACATGATTAATATTTCCAACTTGAAAGCACGCATTCTTTCGAGGAACATTTGGGAAATTGTCCAAATACTGCCCGCATCTACCGATATTCTGGATCGCTTTGATCTTCTCTCGCAACTGTACTCAGAAAGTCTATCTAGCGAAGACGACCTGAATGACCATGCTGAGACGCCTCAAGCATTTAAGCATATCTTTGAACGAATCTTTCCTTCCAATTCAAATCAAAAGCTCATTTACAGCTGTCACATTGTTGACAACCTTCGGAAGGCAGGAAAAAATGGCTGGCCTGGAGTTTTCACCAAAACAGGTGGTTTGCAGTTTCTCTACAATCTATTCATTGTCAATGTGGAGACAACAAAATACAAACACGAGTGGACCGAGTGGAAACAGGACTGTGTCTCCACATTACTGCAGACAATCTATCATTTTGCGACTTCAAGCTACCGAGAATTTGAAAGCCTTCGATATGATTGTGATAAAATGAGGTATGAATGCTATTTCCTGATTTTTATCTCTTGATCTTGAACTATTTGTAACTTTCTTTATTATCTAGTGAACGGGAAAGCAGCAGCATGGGCTATAATTCGGATGGTTCGCGGAAAAATAAGCGAACACGAAAGAACTCACTGGAGAAGAACATTCTTCTATTCAACTCGAACTTTATTGCACTTATTGACGATCAGGAACGGTTGATGAACGTTCTCTTTTCCATTCTGAAGTTCATTACGCAGAACAGCAAACTGAAACTATTCTACCAGACAACAATCTCTTCTCGCGCTCAGGTAGTCATCTTCAACCTTTCGTTCTTTACATCGTGGTGCTACACTGATTCAACGGCGCTGGATATCTTCTACCAGAACACCTTTTCAAAAGTGATCATTAAGAAGCTGATTCTGGAGGACTCTGACCCACAAGTTCGAAAAGAGGTCAGCCTTGCCTTCATTCGCTTATGTCTTGGCTCCACTAGTGAAGGCAGGAATCTTCGTGGTATTATTCCTAAGTTCCTTAGTCTACTCCTGAGCTTTCTTGAGGAAGCCTCTACAGTGAACATCAACATAATCACCGCAAATGCCAATCGCTCAGCGGAGGAGAAGGACTTCACCGGTCCGGGGTGCAAGGACTACTTCAACTTGGTGTGCCGTCTCATTGAGCCCTTTGTTTCGCAGAGTTTCATCCAGACCAGTAATTCGGAGATTGACATTGACAACCTGTGCCAACTAGTTGCCAACTCAATAATCAAACGTGAAAGCTACGAACTCTGCAAGAACACAATTGAAGACGAAGGCCTCAGAGGGCTGGTCATCCTCCTCGGTGTTCTCGTCAAGCACAATCCAAAGTTTAAACACCGACCAGAGTGTCGCGAGTTCATTATGCAGATCTTCAACTCCCTCTTCGCTCTGCCCACACACACTCAGAGAGCACTTCCAAAGTGTCGCTCTTCGCATACTCGCTCGGCCATGTTTGAGCTGCTTATTGAGCTAGTGAAGGGTAATGAGGACAACTTCACCCTGCTCACTGATAAGCTCATCGACCAGCACCGTCACGAAGTCATCGGCCGATCGTCCGCCTACCCCTGGGAGTACTGGCCCCAGGAGGAGAGCCGCTCTGAGTGTGGCTTTGTCGGCCTGAGCAATCTGGGCGCCACCTGTTACCTGGCCTCCTGCATGCAGCACCTCTTTATGCTGACCGACGTGCGCAGCTGCATCCTCACCACCCACCTACCATCGGTGATCAAGCACGAGTCCATTCTGCGGGAGCTGCAGAAGATGTTCATCTTTCTGCAGGAGTCAGAACGACGGTCGTACAATCCAAAGAGCTTCTGCAAGGTCTACACCATGGACCACCAGCCGCTGAACATCTGCGAGCAAAAGGACATGACTGAGTTCTTCACCGATGTCATCTCCAAGCTCGAGGAGATGACCATCGACCTAAAGGACATGATGAAGCGCAATTTTAGCGGTCTACAGTCGAACAATGTCGTCTCGCTGGACTGTCCCCACATCAGTCAGACGACGGAGGAGTTCTACACTCTCCGCTGCCAGGTGTCTGACATGCGCGACCTGTACGAATCGCTGAATGAACTGACGGTGAAGGACACTCTGGAGGGCGACAACATGTACAACTGCTCCAAGTGCGGCAAGAAGGTGCGAGCCGAGAAGCGCGCCTGTATTAAAAAGCTGCCGAAAATCCTCTGCTTCAATACGATGCGCTACACCTTCAACATGATCACCATGACCAAAGAGAAAGTGAACACCCACTTTTCCTTTCCGTTGACGCTGGACATGGCGCCGTACTTGGAGAAGAATCTGCTAGTCATCACTGACAAACACGATGGCGAGGTGAAAATTGAAGACGATGAGGAGGACTCGAAAAGCACCAAGTACGAGTTGATTGGCGTCACGGTGCACACCGGCACTGCCGACGGTGGCCACTACTACTCCTTCATTCAGGACCGTGATCCGCACAGTGTCACTCGAGACCGGTGGTTCTTCTTCAATGACGCCGAGGTGAGACCCTTCGACAAGGGTCTACTTGCTGCAGAGTGCTTTGGCGGGGAGACCACCAGTAAGCAGTACGACCAGACGAATGACAAGTTTTTCGACTGCAGCATCGAAAAGACAAACTCGGCCTACATGCTCTTTTACGAGCGAATCGATGACGACGATGATAAAAAGGTGGCCCTTTCTAAAAAGGAAGCAGATTGCAGCAACAAAAAGGAGGAGGGCTTGACTATCAAAAAGGGAGAGGACTCCATCATCAAAACGGATCATGAAGAGCCATTGGAAGAAATTTCACAGTCGCTTATGGACTGGATCTGGGAGGACAACATTTCTTTCCTCCGTGATCAGTTCATCTTTGATCACCATTACTTTGATTTTATCTGGCAAGTGTGCTCGCAAGTGCCGCAAACTTTACCGAATAGTTTGGCGCCTAAAACGACACTCATCTCGACTCGCCTTGCGACGCTCTTTGTTCTGGAGACGCTGATTCATGCGAAGGAAAAGCCGACACTGGCCCAGTGGATCGAGCTGCTCACCAAGCAATTTAACAACTCACAGAATGCTTGCGAGTGGCTCATTGACCATATGTCGCAGAATGACTGGTGGTTAGTTCAGATTCTCTTGAAATGCTCTAACCAGATGGTAAGTTGTTGAACTAGTGCACTTTTAGTATGAATCACACATTGTTCTCACCATGGTTTCCTTTTTCTTATTCTCTGTCAATAGGTTCGTCAACTGTTTGTTCGCCTGTTGATTCACGTAATCACCAAAACGAAGCCCAACCCAATTCATTCGCTTTATTTGCATCCGCTCATGCCGGGAAACCTCATTAAGCAAAACAGTCTTTCGGAACGGTATGCCACGGTGACTCGTTTCATTAGTCGCTTCATCTCGCTAATTGACATTGAACGCATGAACACTAAGCCGTGCATAAAGAACCTCACCGAATACTTTCACTTCTTGAATGAGTTTGCCAAACAAGGCGAGGAAGAGTGCAAATATTTAATTTCAATTGAAGCAATTTCGACAATCATCAACTTCTATTTAAACTATGGAAAGATTCAAAATGAATTTCTCGATAACTTCAGCGATAATGAAGATGATGATTTTGATGAAAGGTAAGTCACGTGTGTAACTAGGATGTAACTTGTTTCTACAATTACTTTTTTGCATTTTCAGACCGAGTCTTTTTGGACCCCTAATGGAAGACAAGTTTCCTAAAATGATTTCCCTCGACAAGATGATCACCCTGATTGTGTACCTTTTAGATAGTGCACAAAGATTTTCATCTGACTCAATTGGTTTGACACCTCGCGACTTTGACTCTCTCATCAGCGGAAGATCATTCTTATTTATTCAGCAGCAAATTCGAGACAACATTAACCTTCGACAAACGTTTAACCTCATCGTCGAGTTACGAAAACTTGATGAATCGCTCGCTCCACTCATCGTCAACATGCTCTTTTCGTCAATAACCCGCGTCAACGAAAACATAACACCTTTCTTTAAAATTCTCTCTTTTATTGCCGAGAACATTTCACTCTTCTCTTACTTTGCGAAGATGATTCTTCCACAAATTTGGGATTGCTGCCATCATTCTCCTATGCATACGTTAGAATGGCTTGTTCAGCATGTTCCGCGTAATAAGCTTCTCCATGATCATGTCTTGTCAACACTTGATTTTTGGGTCGTCGACTACCTGATGGATCACGGAAATATTCGTGTTCGCTCTAGTGCTGCTCAACTGTTGATCTCCCTTGTTCCATCACAGGATAATGCTTTTCGCCATAACTACAGGCCCTATCGTGCTTATCCATACATCTGCAAGGAGATCCTTCTCAGCTCGGAAAGTATGGCCATCATTGAAAAGATTTACTCTTACTTGGTCAATCTCGTAAAGAAGCTGAAAAACCATTCCCTCTCTCAAGCCTTCGGATTGCAAAAGTTGACAAACTACTTTTATGTTTTGTCGTACTTTTTTGTGTATAGCAAGCAGAGGAAGATGTTCTACAACCACTTTCATGACTTTTGGAACTTTTTTTCGTCTAAACTTTCCGAGCCAACGCATGCCATTCACCAGAATAAGCAAGCGTTCCTCATGTTCTTGTATCTCGTCTGCCAGGAGTGTCCCGAATGCACGCACACTATTGCTCAGACTCCGAGTATCTACCGAAAGCTGGCTTTCAATTACATTCTTGCCGATCATGAAGACCAGGACATTATTCTCTTTAACAAGAATACTCTGCCCTACTATTACGGCCTGCTAAAGTTATGTTGCAGAATATCGCCACCCTTTACTCGCTTCCTGGCTGATCATCAGAATATTCAATGGGCTTACCAGAACATCACGCCCTTTCCGAACCACTACCCACTAGCTGTTAAAGAACTTTTTGAGCTGATGAAACTGTTTGAAAATGTGCGCGAGGAATCTACAGAAGAGGAGAAGAAGGCAATGTCCATTTTCAAAAAAGATAAAGGATAAAAAGAGTTTAAAATACTATTTTCCATAAAAAGTTTTAAGTTAGACAAAGCTCATTTCAATACATTTGCAATTTTTATTTCTTTTTGATTGATTATCAATGATGGTTTTGGTCATTTATTTTATGATCGATTCTGTTGTATCATCTGTTAATATTTTCCATTTTAAATGTCACTTGTTTCTTAAAAAATGAAATTTTTAATACTTTTACTTAAAAATTTGTAATATTTCTTTGGACGATGTAAATGTTGTAGTCAGAGACTTGGTTGAAACTTTTTAAAAATGTTAGTTTATAAAGCATGGTCAAAAGTCTCGCTATGGCGTTTTTCGTTATCATAAACCAGCCTTAAAGTAATCTTTAATTCTGGTGATTATTTAAAGAAACAAAAAAACTCAAAGCCAAAATGCCGTATAACCACCAAAAAGAGCACAGCGGCGTTGAAGTGCACAGTGTGGCTTGTCGCTCAGTGAGTAGCTGACAGGGCAAGCATATAAAAGTATATTGGCAGTGAAACGGTAGAGGTAGAAAGCAGTCCGACCACTTGCGAGTGGATAGACGAGCACTAGGGAGAGGGAACAGTGACCGCTACAACAACCCCACACTGCGAGCACAAGAGTGTCCTCTTCCCATTCAGAGGAACAGCATTGGCATAGGCAGCTGTCGTCTGCACAACACTACACTGGGCATTGAAGCAGCAATTACCAGTGAAACTACTGTGACTGTTTGAAGGTTAAATTAAAATCAGCCAAAAATTACTTGTTTAGTTAAAAAAGTTTTGTTAACCAACTAAAAAAGCTCCCTCAATCAATTCTAAATGCAGATTTAAATTTAAAAAATTGCAAGCCGAAAAGTCATAAAACCACTACAAGGGCACAGTTTGGTTAAAGTGCACACCGTCGCTTGTCGTTCAGTGAGTAGCAGGCATGAAAAGCTTGAACGCATGGCATTTAGTGAAAAAGTAGAGGTAGAAAGCAGTCAAACCGCTTGCAAGTGGATAAACGAGCGTTAAGGAAAGGGAACAGTGACCGCTACAACAACCACATGTTGGAAGCACTATTTCGTGTGCTTCCAGCTCTGCGCATAAGCACTGGCACTGTCTGTCGTCTGCACTACTACACGGGCAAAGTACTCACACACTCGCAGTGCTTCAAGGTTAAGTTAAAACAAGCCAAAAATTCACTTGCTTTTATAACCCGACAAAAAATTTAAAGCAATTTTAGGTGCAGCCCAAAACTTAAAAAAATGCAAGCCGAAAAATTGTGAAACCACTACAAGGGCACACTGTCAATAAAGCGCCAGCTTGGCTTGTCGCTCAGTGAGTCGTAGGCACGGAAAGCTAGAACGCATGGCGTTAAGGGAGAGTGCAAAAATAGTAAGCAGTCAAACGGCTTAAAAAGTACGGACGGTTTTTACGGAATGCATACGCGTTGCCAGTACTACCACTGCACAGTGGTAGAAAACACGAAAGGTGGCTTGCAGCTCTGTGAGAAGAAAAGTCTCAAGCCACTGTCTGTGCCACTACTACAGTGCACAGAGGTAGTGGAACACAAAAATGCTTGTGCAGTCGTGGCGCGCCGAAGCGGCACAAAAAACAGTGATAGTGAGAGGACCGCCTACGGTGGCTGATCTCGCATTGAGCACTTTGAGATCTCCCACTGACAGAAATGCCGCGTGCAGCACATGAACAGTGGCGAGTGGTACAGAGTGAATAAGCTCCTCCCTTCGTTCGCACGGAGGGGTCGGCCGACTCGGCTGATTTTGAGAGAAAAAAATGGCAAAGTACTCCACACTGCTGGAAAAATATCTCGCCACTTTTGTATACTATATGGGGACTACTCTCGAGGAGACGAGAGAGCAGTCTGCCTGTGGTATCAGCCGACGACTGACGCACAAGAGAGCATTTGAGCGAAGTGCCTTCTGCGTGCCCAGTGAGCCAAAGTGATCCGAGCGGTCGCAGGCAATAAGTCGGGTATGTGGCTGCCTATTCTCACGAGTCGGTAGTCACGTATTAGTATACCTGCGTCGAATCTTGCATTCGTGTGTGTTGCCGTTCCAGGAGCAGTTCGCTGTTGTTGGAATGGTGCGCACTGGACGTAACGACCACTGAACTTTCAGTGGTTGTGCCTGTTGGTGG